>CM045572.1:10924921-12267391 GCA_024721245.1 Mitragyna speciosa | reverse complement strand
AAATAAATGATCCTGGGCTGCCAGGAGTCATAAATGCAATGTCTGGGCTACCAGACTTGAAACATAAATAAAAGATGCCGACCAGGCTGCTGGACGGATGCATGACCTTGGGCTGCCAAGGTTGATGAATGCAAACTTGGGCTGCCAACTTGAAACGGAAATAAATAATCCTGGGCTGCCAGGAGTCATAAATGCAATGTCTGGGCTGCCAGACTTGAAACATAAATAAAAGATGCCGACCAGGCTGCTGGACGGATGCATGACCTTGGGCTGTCAAGGTTGATGAATGCAAAGTTGGGCTGCCAACTTGAAACGGAAATAAATGATCCTGGGCTGCCAGGAGTCATAAATGCAATGTCTGGGCTGCCAGACTTGAGAAAGTAAATAAATGATCCTGGGCTGCCAGGAGTCATAATGCAATGTTTGGGCTACCAGACTTGAAACATAAATAAAAGATGCCGACCAGGCTGCTGGACGGATGCATGACCTTGGGCTGCCAAGGTTGATGAATGCAAAGTTGGGCTGCCAACTTGAAACGGAAATAAATGATCCTGGGCTGCCAGGAGTCATAAATGCAATGTCTGGGCTGCCAGACTTGGAAACATAAATAAAAGATGCCGACCAGGCTGCTGGACGGATGCATGACCTTGGGCTGCCAAGGTTGATGAATGCAAAGTTTGGGCTGCCAACTTGAGAAAGTAAATAAATGATCCTGGGCTGCCAGGAGTCATAAATGCAAGGTCTGGGCTGCCAGACTTGGAAACATAAATAAAAGATGCCGACCAGGCTGCTGGACGGATGCATGACCTTGGGCTGCCAAGGTTGATGAATGCAAAGTTTGGGCTGCCAACTTGAGAAAGTAAATAAATGATCCTGGGCTGCCAGGAGTCATAAATGCAATGTCTGGGCTGCCAGACTTGAAACATAAATAAAAGATGCCGACCAGGCTGCTGGACGGATGCATGACCTTGGGCTGTCAAGGTTGATGAATGCAAAGTTTGGGCTGCCAACTTGAGAAAGAAATAAATGATCCTGGGCTGCCAGGAGTCATAAATGCAATGTCTGGGCTGCCAGACTTGGAAACATAAATAAAAGATGCCGACCAGGCTGCTGGACGGATGCATGACCTTGGGCTGCCAAGGTTGATGAATGCAAAGTTTGGGCTGCCAAACTTGAGAAAGTAAATAAATGATCCTGGGCTGCCAGGAGTCATAAAATGCAAGGTCTGGGCTGCCAGACTTGGAAACATAAATAAAAGATGCCGACCAGGCTGCTGGACGGATGCATGACCTTGGGCTGCCAAGGTTGATGAATGCAAAGTTTGGGCTGCCAAACTTGAGAAAGAAATAAATGATCCTGGGCTGCCAGGAGTCATAAATGCAACGTCTGGGCTGCCAGACTTGGAAACATAAATAAAAGATGCCGACCAGGCTGCTGGACGGATGCATGACCTTGGGCTGCCAAGGTTGATGAATGCAAAGTTTGGGCTAGCCAACTTGAGAAAGTAAATAAATGATCCTGGGCTGCCAGGAATCATAAATGCAAGGTCTGGGCTGCCAGACTTGGAAACATAAATAAAAGATGCCGACCAGGCTGCTGGACGGATGCATGACCTTGGGCTGCCAAGGTTGATGAATGCAAAGTTTGGGCTGCCAACTTGAGAAAGAAATAAATGATCCTGGGCTGCCAGGAGTCATAAATGCAACGTCTGGGCTGCCAGACTTGAAACATAAATAAAAGATGCCGACCAGGCTGCTGGACGGATGCATGACCTTGGGCTGCCAAGGTTGATGAATGCAAAGTTTGGGCTGCCAACTTGAGAAAGTAAATAAATGATCCTGGGCTGCCAGGAAGTCATAAATGCAAGGTCTGGGCTGCCAGACTTGGAAACATAAATAAAAGATGCCGACCAGGCTGCTGGACGGATGCATGACCTTGGGCTGCCAAGGTTGATGAATGCAAAGTTTGGGCTGCCAACTTGAGAAAGAAATAAATGATCCTGGGCTGCCAGGAGTCATAAAATGCAACGTCTGGGCTGCCAGACTTGGAAACATAAATAAAAATGCCGACCAGGCTGCTGGACGGATGCATGACCTTGGGCTGCCAAGGTTGATGAATGCAAAGTTTGGGCTAGCCAAACTTGAGAAAGTAAATAAATGATCCTGGGCTGCCAGGAATCATAAATGCAAGGTCTGGGCTGCCAGACTTGGAAACATAAATAAAAGATGCCGACCAGGCTGCTGGACGGATGCATGACCTTGGGCTGCCAAGGTTGATGAATGCAAAGTTTGGGCTGCCAAACTTGAGAAAGAAATAAATGATCCTGGGCTGCCAGGAGTCATAAAATGCAATGTCTGGGACTGCCAGACTTGAAACATAAATAAAAATGCCGACCAGGCTGCCTGGACGGATGCATGACCTTGGGCTGCCAAGGTTGATGAATGCAAATTTGGGCTGCCAAACTTGAGAAAGTAAATAAATGATCCTGGGCTGCCAGGAATCATAAATGCAAGGTCTGGGCTGCTAGACTTGGAAACATAAATAAAAGATGCGACCAGGCTGCTGGACGGATGCATGACCTTGGGCTGCCAAGGTTGATGAATGCAAAGTTTGGGCTGCCAGACTTGAGAAAGAAATAAATGATCCTGGGCTGCCAAGAGTCATAAAATGCAACGTCTGGGCTGCCAGACTTGGAAACATAAAAAAAATGCCGACTCAGGCTGCTGGACGGATGCATGACCTTGGGGTGCCAAGGTTGATGAATGCAAAGTTTGGGCTACCAAACTTGAGAAAGAAATAAATGATCCTGGGCTGCCAGGAATCATAAAATGCAAGGTTTGGGCTTGCCAGACTTGGAAACATAAATAAAAGATGCCGACTAGGCTGCTGGACGGATGCATGACCTTGGGCTGCCAAAGTTTATGAATGCAAAGTTTGGACTGCCAAACTTGAGAAAGAAATAAATGATCCTGGGCTGCCAGGAGTCATAAAATGCAACTGTCTGGACTGCCAGACTTGAAAATATAAATAAAAAATGTCCGACCAGGCTGCTGGACGGATGCATGACCTTGGGCTGCCAAGGTTGATGAATGCAAAGTTGGGCTGCCAACTTGAAACGGAAATAAATGATCCTGGGCTGCCAGGAGTCATAAATGCAATGTCTGGGCTGCCAGACTTGAAACATAAATAAAAGATGCCGACCAGGCTTGCTGGACGGATGCATGACCTTGGGCTGCCAAGGTTGATGAATGCAAAGTTGGGCTGCCAACTTGAAACGGAAATAAATGATCCTGGGCTGCCAGGAGTCATAAATGCAATGTCTGGGCTGCCAGACTTGAAACATAAATAAAAGATGCCGACCAGGCTGCTGGACGGATGCATGACCTTGGGCTGCCAAGGTTGATGAATGCAAAGTTGGGCTGCCAACTTGAAACGGAAATAAATGATCCTGGGCTGCCAGGAGTCATAAATGCAATGTCTGGGCTGCCAGACTTGAAACATAAATAAAAGATGCCGACCAGGCTGCTGGACGGATGCATGACCTTGGGCTGCCAAGGTTGATGAATGCAAAGTTTGGGCTGCCAAACTTGAGAAAGTAAATAAATGATCCTGGGCTGCCAGGAAGTCATAAATGCAAGGTCTGGGCTGCCAGACTTGGAAACATAAATAAAAGATGCCGACCAGGCTGCTGGACGGATGCATGACCTTGGGCTGCCAAGGTTGATGAATGCAAAGTTTGGGCTGCCAAACTTGAGAAAGAAATAAATGATCCTGGGCTGCCAGGAGTCATAAAATGCAAGGTCTGGGCTGCCAGACTTGGAAACATAAATAAAAGATGCCGACCAGGCTGCTGGACGGATGCATGACCTTAGGCTGCCAAGGTTGATGAATGCAAAGTTTGGGCTGCCAACTTGAGAAAGAAATAAATGATCCTGGGCTGCCAGGAGTCATAAATGCAACGTCTGGGCTGCCAGACTTGGAAACATAAATAAAAGATGCCGACCAGGCTGCTGGACGGATGCATGACCTTGGGCTGCCAAGGTTGATGAATGCAAAGTTTGGGCTGCCAACTTGAGAAAGTAAATAAATGATCCTGGGCTGCCAGGAGTCATAAATGCAATGTCTGGGCTGCCAGACTTGGAAACATAAATAAAAGATGCCGACCAGGCTGCTGGACGGATGCATGACCTTGGGCTGCCAAGGTTGATGAATGCAAAGTTGGGCTGCCAACTTGAGAAAGAAATAAATGATCCTGGGCTGCCAGGAGTCATAAAATGCAATGTCTGGGCTGCCAGACTTGAAACATAAATAAAAGATGCCGACCAGGCTGCTGGACGGATGCATGACCTTGGGCTGCCAAGGTTGATGAATGCAAAGTTTGGGCTGCCAAACTTGAGAAAGTAAATAAATGATCCTGGGCTGCCAGGAGTCATAAATGCAAGGTCTGGGCTGCCAGACTTGAAACATAAATAAAAGATGCCGACCAGGCTGCTGGACGGATGCATGACCTTGGGCTGCCAAGGTTTATGAATGCAAAGTTTGGGCTGCCAAACTAGAGAAAGTGAATAAATGATCCTGGGCTGCCAGGAATCATAAAATGCAAAGTCTGGGCTGCCGGACTTGGAAACATAAATAAACAGATGCCGACCAGGCTGCTGGACGGGTTCATGACCTTGGGCTGCCAAGGTTTATGAATGACATAATAAACTTAAAACAATTGTCAAATATAACGTCCAAATCAATAAAATTGTCAAAAATTTTTCTTAAAAGAAAAAAAAAATTTTTTGACCCCAGTGTGAGGAATCAAACGAATTCAAAATCATGTTTTCAAACTTGAGACTTGTGTGACATGAAAATTCACTTGCAATCAATCTTCTTTTTTTTTTTTTTTTTAGAAAAATTTGTCTCAATATAAATCAAATGAAATCAATTTCTTGCCTTCTTTTGAACTTGTCCCAATGTAGATCAATTTTGCCTTAAACTCAAAGCATCAGAATTAATTTTGGAAAATCAATTTTTTCTCAAAAAATTTGCCCCAGTTTAAATCAATCTTCTACAACATTTTGTTTTAAACTCAAAGCTTCAAAATCAATTTTGGAAAATCAAGTTTTTTTTTTTTGAAGAGAAATTTTGCCCCAGTTTGTATTTTCGATAAAGACCTTCACTGACGGTGATGTAACTTCATCTGCAAAACAAAGAAAGCAGATATAATTGTCAAACATGATGCCACTACCTGACGATCCCTTCACTCAACTGGTACATATAAACATGAGTACTGCCCTTTTGAATCGTTGATACGTCTTCTTGCTTTCATGTCCTGCAAGTTCTCCGCATTCAATGAATTCTGATTCGCGGCTTAACTCCAGTGCCCCGAATAATTGCTCAATCGGTGTATACTTCTGATTTTCGATAACTTTAGGATTGTCCTTGTCTTTTATTCCATAAAACAAACGTCAAAATTTCAAAACATGAATTTGTTAAAATATTTCAAATGCAGTAATGTACAAACATTTTTTTTTGCACACACACTTTTTTTTTTAATTTTTTTTAAAATAAAGTACATGCAATTTTTTAACTACAGAAAATAAATAAATAGCTACTAAATAGAAACCGTTACGCTTGGATGGAGAAATGAATTTTCAGGGGACAGCTCTGAAACACCTGCTATTATGATCCTTTAGATGTCGTCTTATTCGAACTTTGAAAGTTACCAGACGATCAATGCTGAAGAAAAACCTCAAGTAACTATAATCACCAGCTTTCAAAGAATTCAAATCCAATGCCTGTATCCTGACTTCTTCACCTACTAGCCTTTAACTGCAATTCCCAACCACAGCACCCTTTCGGGTTTTCACTGTGGTGTCCCCCACCCCTTTTTCTTTTCTTTTCTTTTTCCTTTTATTTTCTTCTTTTTGTGTCTTTTTTTTTAAGGCGCTTTTTCGGGTTTTCGCCTTTGTGGAGTAGGATAAAAGCAAACAACATTCAAGTCTTGGGCAATTGTTCCCCTTATCATTAAAACAGACTAGTATTAAAAAAAAATTGGCATCAGTAAGACAATCTTTCCCTTGATGATTCAGGATAGATGTATTAACATCATATGCTATTTTGATTTGAAAAATTTTCATTCTAAAAAAATTATTGTAAGATAAAGATGGAGGTCGGTAACATTCTCGGCTTTTGTAATTGAGTCAAGGGAGGTGTTAGAAATGTTAAGGTTGGAAAGCAGGACTTATGAGAGGGTTAATTTATCTTGAGGTCGCACTTGCAAAAGTTTATCCCAATATTGACCAATCGCTTCTCCTTAAGAAAATCTATTCTAACTTTGTTACTTGCTTTGGGGCTCTCTTTCCATTTCCCAAACAAAATTTGCCCCATTTTTTTTTTTTTTGCCCCAGTTTGGGATAAAATCAAGACAAAGAAATCGCTTTAAATGTGGGATAAACTTACTGCAAAAAGTTATATGAGTGTGGGATACGACCTTCAAGTGGGTTGCCAAACGAAATTATAAATTCTGAAAACTCAAAGGGGAGAACGAGGGGAAAGAACGTTTTATGGAAAAGAAAGAAGGCCCGCCTTTAGCCCGTCTTCTTCTTGCAATAAAAATTATTTGAAAGAAAATTTATAAAATCAAATATAAAACTTTTTCACCATATCTGAATTAATAATTTGAGGAAAGACCTGACCATCCATTTCGGCCAGGACAAGGCCTCCTCCTGATAACACTTTCTTGACAATGAATGGATCTTGCCAATTTGGAACGAATTTTCTTTTTGCCTCCTCCTGAATTGGAAGGATTCGCTTTAGAACTTTGTCTCCTATTTCGAATTGACGGGGTTTAACCTTCTTCTGATAGGCACGGGCCATTCGTCTTTGGTAACACTGTCCATGGCAAATGGCATTCAACCGCTTTTCATCAATTAATGCCAACTATTCATGACGTTGCTTGATCCATTCAACTTCCTCTAACTGGGCTTCCATCAATATACGCAGAGAAGGAATCTCAACTTCTGTTGGCAATACTACTTCCATCCCATACATAAGAGAATATGGAGTCGTCCCAGTAGAAGTTCTTACAGCAGTTCTGTATGCCAACAATGCATAAGGCAACTTCTCATGCCAATCTCGATGCGTGTCAGTCATCTTCCGGATGATCTTCTTTAAATTCTTATTGGCAGGCCTCTACAGCTCTATTCATCTGAGGTCTATAGATGACAGAGTTTCGATGTTTGATCTTGAATTGTTCACACAACCCATCTACCATGTCGTTGTTGAGATTCTTTGCGTTATCCGTAATCAATGTCTCTGGTATCCCAAAACGACAGATAATGTGATTTCTCAGAAAATCAGCTACCACTTTCTTAGTCACGTGCCTGTAAGACTCGGCCTCGACCCATTTAGTGAAATACTCTATTGCCATCAAGATAAATCGATGACCATTCGAAGCAGGAGGATCAATAGTTCCAATCACATCCATTCCCCACATTGAACATGGCCAAGGAACAGTCATACTGTGGAGCTCCGAAGGAGGTGCGTGTATCACATCACCATGTAATTGACATTTAACGCATTTTCTGACGAACTCAACACAGTCATGCTTCATGGTAAGCCAGAAATATCCCGTTCTCATGATTTTTTTTGCCAATAAGTGCCCGTTCATATGCGGCCCACATACGCCACTGTGGATCTCCTTCATCAAATATTCAGCTTCCTTTTCGTCAACGCATCTCAACAAGCCCAAATCACTTAACCTTTTGTACAGGACTTCTCCGTTCAGAAAAAACCTCATAGACATCCTTCGAAGAAAATTCTTACCGGCTATATTGGCACCCGGAGGATAAAATCTATTTTTCAAATATTCTTTCAGATCACGAAACCAAGGAAGGCCGTCAGCTTCTTGCTCAATGCGCAGGCAGTGCGCTGGTTCCTCTTGAATCTTAACGAAAATGGGTTCAATTATAGCACCATCGGGATGAGAGATCAGGGAAGACAAAGTTGCCAAGGCATCTGCAAAGACATTTCGAGTACGCGCGATATGTATGAATTCCAAAGTTCTGAACTATCGAGCCAAAGTGAGCAAACAACAATGATATGAAATTATTTTAGAATCTCGAGTCATCCATTTTCTCAATATTTGATGGACTAATAAATCAGAATCACTGAATGCTGTCAAATCTTTAATATCCATATCCAATGCCATCTTCAAACCAAGAATGCAAGCTTCGTACTCTGCCATGTTATTAGTGCAGGCAAATTTCAGTTTGGCGGTAGCAGGGTAATGTTTTCCTTCGGGCGACACTAGGACAGCCCTAATTCCAGCTCGAAAAGGGTTTGAAGCACCATCAAAGAATAATCTCTATCCTGAAGATTCCTCATTAATGTCTTCAACTGTCCCCACAAACAAAATTTCTTCATCAGGAAAATAGGTATTCAATGGCTCATAATCATCTTGCAAAGGTTCTCTGCCAGGTGATCGGCAATTACTTGGCCCTTAACTGCCTTTTGAGTTGTGAACACAATATCAAATTCACTGAGAATCATTTGCCACTTAGCCATGCGTCCAGTGGGCATTGGTTTCTCAAGCAAGTATCTCAACGGGTCTGATCGAGATATGAGATAGGTGGTATGGTCAAGGAGATAATGTCTCAATTTTTTAGCAGTCCAAGCTAATGCACAACACAATCTTTCCAAAAATGAATAATTCGCCTCATAGACAGTGAATTTCTTGCTCAGATAATAGATTGCCTGCTCCTTTTTGCCTGAATCATCATGCTGACCGAGAACACAACCCATGGCTCCATCCAATACTGAGAGGTACATGATAAGTGGTCGACCTGGTTTTGGCGGTACTAATACAAGATGATTCAACAAATAATCTTTGATTTTATCAAAAGCCCGCTCACAAGTGAGAGTCAATTGAGCAATAAATCTGCCAATGAAATTAAGCTTCCCCAAGAAACTCTTTCACATCTTTCTGCGTCTTTGGTACTGTCATTTCTCGTATAGCCTTTATCTTGGTAGGATCTATCTCAATACCCTTCTTGCTAACAATGAAACCCAGTAACTTGCCAGCAGGGGACCCGAAAGCACATTTTGCAGGATTCAGCTTCAAATTATACCTTCTTAGTCTCTCAAACAATTTTCTCAAATCTCCCAAATAGTCCTCTACTCTTTTAGACTTAACTATAATGTCATCCACGTAAACTTCTATCTCCTTATGTATCATGTCATGAAACAGTGTAGTCATAGTCCTTTGATAGGTGGCTCCAGCATTTTTCAATCCAAAGGGCATAACTCTGTAATAGAATATTCCCCACGGAGTCATGAATGCTGTCTTTTCTCGATCTTCCTCTGCGACCAGAAGTTGATGATATCCAGCGAAACAATCAATAAATGAATCCATTTCATGCCCAGCAGTATTGTCCAACAGGATGTGAATGTTAGGCAAAGGAAAATCATCTTTTGGACTGGCTTTATTTAAATCTCGGTAATCTACACAAACTCGCACTTCTCCTGACTTTTTAGGAACCATAACCATGTTTGATAGCCAAATAGGATAGTGAGACACAATGATGATTTGGGCATTGAATTGCTTGACTATCTGCTCTTTAATTTTGAGGCTCATTTCTGGTTTGAATTTACGAAGGTTTCTGCTTTACTGGAGGAAAAGTTTGGATCTGTGGGCAATCTATGAACTACTATGTCTGTGGAGACCCCAAGCATATCATCATAGGACCATACGAACACATCCTGGAACAGTGTCAAAAATTCAATCATCTCTTTTCTTTGCCTCTTGTTCAAATGAACACTGATTTCAACTTACTTGTCTCAGTGCCAATATTGATAGTTTCTGTTTCTTTCAAAGTTAGGCTTGGATTTTTCTTTGTATTGTTCCAGATTCTTAAGTGCGGAGTCATAATCTTCTTCGATATCGCTCTCACTCTCATTAGCGGTTTGCATTATTTCAGAATTTAGAGAGATATCGAAGTTGAACTTGTCAGTTTTAAACAAAGTGACATCCAAAGGATCATAGGCAGTTATTTTCGGCCATCTGAAAATGAGACAAAATATGCAAACATAAATAAATAAACACGAATAGACAACTTTTGAATGAAAACTTGCATTTTCAAAAGAAAATGTTTTACAATCACAATCTAGCATTAGCCTTTGAGAAAAGATAAATAGCATTTCAATATTTAGACAAAAAAACTTTCTCGATATAACAAAAGAAATTGAGAATAATTTCTTTCAAAAGCTAATGCGATAAAGTCAGAGCCTAACACTAAAACAAACTTTGAGAAAGTAATTCATTTCAGGGCTCCATTTAGAAATGAATTTTGAACAAAAGACAATTCCAAATTTACCGAAACTCCCTCCGAACAGGGAGATAATCAGATGTCCAATTGTTCAATGATTCTTTCTCGATTTCCTCAAAGTCAGTAGCATCAGACGATTCTTCTGTACCAGTCATTCCAATGAAAAGACGGCTCATCCCTTCTTCAACATCAGAGTCCTCATTGCATATTTCAGAAATAATAACCTTGGATGCCCTTGAAAAACTGTGATACAGTGGAGGAATATAGAGTGAGACCTGCCTTCCTTCCTTTTCAACTCTCTTCTTCTTCTCTTTCATCTCCTTCAAATCTCTACCTGTTGGGTGAAAACCAAGCCCAAAGGTATTTTTCTATTCTATCAACTGAATAGGTTCTGTAATTCCTTGCAGCATCTTTCCAATGCCCTTCCCTAGCTGATAGTCTGCCCTAATCAGTTCCTTAGCTACCATGATACTCGCATTAGGTAATAAGGGCTCCACAGGTGACTTTCTTTCCGGAATCCAGTTGACAGATACAATATCTGAAGCACGAAATCCCCGATCAAGTGATGGCTCGTCCTTCGCCTTTTCATCATGCCCCCGATTCACCACCATAGTGCAATCATCCTCAGTAAAAATAGTAATCAGTCTATCGTCCATAATGAATTTTACCATTTGATGCAGAGATGACGGTATTGATCCAGAAGAATGAATCCATTGTCGCCCTAACAAAACATTGTATATCCCAGAAAAATCCATGACTTGGCAGGTAACCTGATATTGAGCTGGACCCATCTCGAGCACCAGATCAACCTCTCCTATAGACTTCCTCGAACCATCGAACCCTCTAACAACGGTCAGTGATTGGCGAACTTGTGACCGTGAATATCCTAGCTTTTGTAGAGTGTTCCATGGGCAGATGTTCAGTGCAGATCCGTTGTCAATCAAAACTCTAGGCAAGTATCTTCCATTGCACCTCACAGAAATGTATAAAGCCTTGTTATGCCCCTTCCTTTCAGGAGTCAATTCATCTTCAGAAAAGGCGATCTGATTAGATGCCAAAACATTCCCTACTATCCCGGCTAGCTTCTCAGTGGGAATGTCTGTGGGAACATGAGACTCATTCAAAACTTTTAAAAGAGCCTCTTGATGCAGCTCAGATGTCAACAAAAGATTTAGAATTGAAATTTGTGCTGGCATGCAGCTCAACTGCTCCACCACCTTGTACTTACTCTTTTTCAAAATCTTCAAGAATTCTTCCGCTTCCTTCTCATCAATTGATTGTTTAGGAGGTAGTGTGCTCTCTTTTCCCTTTGCTGGAACAACAATCTTTGGTTCTGGCATCACTCTCCCTGATCTCAAAATTGCGGAGACATCATTATTCAATTCAGAGCCTTCGTAATTCCATGGCACCGTCTGCAGATCTTCAACGAGCATTTGTTCTGGCACATCAATAATTTTTGGTTCTGAAATTTCTAACTCAAACGGCACAACATCTAGGATAAATGGTTGGGCTGATGAGTTGGCGGCAGACAGGACTTCTTTTAACACAACCGGCTCTTTTGGTTGGGTTACAGGTGATGCCAACTTTCCTGTCAAAATGTCATCCATATACTGACTCATGAAGTCTTTTCCTAACATCGTCATTCTAGCTCGCCTGTCATCTCTATCAGTAACACCCACCGTCTCTTCAATCGCAACTATCATCTCAGAAAGGTCACCAAGCATTTCATCTGAAGTAATCATTCTAACAGTAGACCCGTGCTGAGGCAAAGGATTGTTATCCACATTTGGGGCCTGCCCTCTCCATCTTCTCAATACTATCTCTCCATCGTCAATCATATCCTGGATTTTGTGTTTCAAAGCCCAACAGTTAGCTGTGGGGTGCCCACGACCTCCCGAATGGTAAGCACAGACGGCTTGATGATCATAGTCGTGGGGTAACCCGTTAGGAAAATTTTTTTGAGGTATGGTGCCAATTTTGCGCGCTGCTCTCAGTTGGTCATATATCTGGTCTAAAGGACGACCAAGGGGAGTGAAAGCTCTAGGCCGTCTTTGTGGGGGGTTTGCTGGACCGGTTGTATTTGGAGGCTGATTGGGTGGAGTATAGTTGTTAGGGTAAATAGGTCTCGGGCGGTTTTGCATGGGTGGGCGAAAGTTATTTTGTGTGGGTCGAGGGTTTTGAAACATGGGTTGAGTGTTTGGATAAAATGGTTGGGCATTTACTAGTTGGGCTTGGGTATTGAAAACAGGTTGAGGGTATTGGGGATAAGCGGGTGAGGGATGTACCAACTGAGGGAATCGTAGATATTGAGAATGGTAATTTGGCTTGTTTTGGAACCTGGGGTTGAAATTTGGGCCTTGGTTTATCACAAAAGATATTTCTTCTTCTCTTTTTTCAGGCTTTTTCCCAACTGCTTTCTTCAGATTATTGCCATTTTGCAATGATTCAACTTGCAACTTCACAGCAGCCATGTCTACTACCTTTCCCTTCTTCACCCCTCTTTCAATAGCTTCTGCTTGCTCAATAACCTGGGTGAAGGTCTTTCCAATTGAACCTACGATGGCCTGGTAGTAAGGCGGGTCTTGGGCATCAATAAATAATTTTACCATTTCGTTTTCATCAATTGGCGGATTTACTTTAGCTGCCACACTCCGCCAACGCTGCCCATAAGCTACATAACTTTCTGAGGGCTTTTTCTTCAATTCTACCAGTGAGAATCTATCCGGCACCAAATCACAGTTAAACTCATACTGTTTGATAAATGCTCGGGAGAGGTCGGTCCAGTTTCGGATCTTTGAAAAATCCAACTTCAAATACCATTCCATTGCATCCTTCTCCAAACTCTCTCCAAATAGTCTCATTGGCAGTTTCTCATCCCCAGTCGGTTTGCCCAACTTGTTGCAGAACATCTTAAGGTGCACCACAGGGTCGCCAGCACCGTTGTATTTAGAAAATTCTGTCACCTTGAACTTTGGAGGCAGTTGAGTATCAGGGAATATACAAAAATCATCATAACTTAGACCGCCGTATCGATCCAATCCTTGGCTTTCTTTGATGAAATCATCGAACCTCTCCAATCTTCGCAACAGGGCTTTTTCTGTCATGCCCGGATTATCATCCCTGTTATACGGCTCCACATCCACTCCTACTTGATACCCCGGGTTTAGCACGAACTGATGTGTGTTGAGGGTCGGTGGTGGTTGAGTGTTCACAGGGAAATGGTTGGCTTGTTGGGGGTATTGAGGTTGGTTCAAAATATTTTGAGTGTGTCTAGGACTGGGTAGGATTAGAATGGTCATTTGAGGGTTTTGAGTGTTTGGAGGTGGAGGAGGCATTTATGTATTTTGGGTATTGAGGAGTGGGGTTTGTATTGGAACAGCTGAGACATTGTTATTTGCATCTGGGGCATTTCTACTCACATCGGATTGGGATTGTGGAGGTTCTCGAATGACGGGTGCGATGAAAGTAGAGCCGTTGTTGTTCATGTTACTGATGAAGTGGGCAATGATTTGGCTATGGGAAGATACTTCATGAGTCATATTATTCATCTTGGTCAACATTTCGTCCATCTGAGCCCTTAATGCTGTTAATTCTGAGGATTGATTTCAGCAGGTCCCTCGAATGATTCAGTGGGAGCACTCATGTTTAGATGTAGCTGTCTAGTACAAGGACCGCGTACGAATGGGGCTTCAGTTAAAAGAAGCTATGTTTTACAAGTACCTGTAATGTACATCAGAAAGAAGGAAGGTTTAGTCGCCCCATCATCATCGTCACTGTCACTTTTATTATCACAAAGAAAGAGAAAAAGACTAAAATTAGTAAGTATATAAATGATTCGGATGCATGTCTTAGGGGGTGCCCTTATTATGCCAAGGGTAGGCCTAGCATGAAATGCTATCCTTTAGGGTGAGACCCCCTATTTTAATCGTAGATAGGCCAAATCCGTCAGGAAGAAATGCCTCCATTCCACTTCGTGTTACTTTACCAAGGGTCTCACCCGTCAGAATTTACTGAAAATATAAACGTGCACGTCTTTTAGGGTTATGTACCCAAGACAAAGGGCGGCTTTCCTTATCATGGGATTCTCGAAATGGACATTCCCTCTAAGGTTTATGCATGATGCCGGTTTATTAAAGTAGATGCAAATATGTAAAATGTTCTAAAATTTTTATCCTAATAATGATGCACAATTTTCTCGAGAAAGATGGCAGAATGAACTGTACAAAGGATTTTTTGACTTCAAATTTATTTGATTGAAAAATTGAGCCACAAGAGGTTGCGGAACACAACATTGAAAGAAGGTCAAAAATCGTGACTTTATTTAGAAATATACAAGTCAAAATGCCAGTTTATTAAAATAAAATTAATTATGTGTTAAAATCTCCTTTTGTGTCACGTGGGATGGGAGGGTGGGGGATACGACAAAAATGACACACTAATTTCTGATAAATGCGAACTATACAAAGTTTAATCACTTGGGCACATTTGTTAACTCTGAGAAGAATTGATTTGGATAAAATTGATATGTACAACAAGGATGAATTAAACCTTTTTTTTTTTTAAAAATTTGGAACTTCAAATCTTATTCGGAAAAATACAAGTTGAAAAATCATATTATTATTATTTTTTGAAATTTTATAAAATTTACAATGATTGGACCCTTGGGGTGCTTTGTTTACAACCAAATGCAATTCTTGAAATTTTTATGAAATTCTCATTTCCATCTTTCTCGAAGAAATTAAAGGTAAGACAAAAAATTTAAACGTGCCGATAACGGGCTGGTTTCCTACGAGAGCACCTATGCCAGGGCTCTTTATTTTATGGTTGTGAATGCGATCAAAGAATAAGAGAGAGTGCGTTAGTTTTCAATAAATATCACATAACACATTGATAAAGCACATAGCAATAATCAATACAGCACAAAAATAAAGAGAGGTGGATTCCCTCCTCTCGTACCTAGTGTACCTAATAGGGTAAGGTTGACTCTACCCTAGGCTTATTCTACATGGATGCATGGGGTTAGGCTTACTAATGCATCTAGATTCAACAAGGCTTCGATTCCCGAACCTTCAGACCGAGGGATCCAAATAAGTCCGTCAATTCCAAGAATCCCAAGTCGGTGGTTCGAGTGATCCCCTAGACACCGCTACATGCACGAATGCGATGGCCGCATGTCTAGGCAAATCGATTCTAGTCTTAAAGGGATGGGTGGGTGGCAACCACCAAAAAAGAAAAAGGGTAAAATGCATCGTATGCACGTATGAAGTGCTCCCTGTGAGAGGAGAGAATAATAATATTTACACTGCGAAAGGCTCTAAGGGTGACTGATCTCCTCCCCAAATGCAAGCGCGGTCGAATAAAGCAATAACAAGTAAATAAATCATACATACATCACATAAGTAGACGAGAGACGAGAAGCGTGTGAGATGCAAAATAAAAAGCCTAAAAACCTAGAAAATAGAAAATGCAATCCTAAGCATCCTAAATGTAATAAAAATGAAAGGGTTAGAAAAGGAAGAAAATGACTAAACCTAGTAGCTCGGACTCACTAGTGATCCCCAGTGGAGTCGCCAGCTGTCGCGCCCCATTTTTCGAAAGAGGAAAATAAATGAGTGTTAGATGTTTGGAAAAAAGAAAAGGAAGAATGTTAAATGTGATTGTATTTATTGGAAAAGAAGCGTGTAATGTTTTGTAAAAATAATTTTTAGAAAATACTTTAGTAAAAGATAATTCGATAAAAATGTGACAAACAAATGCTTTATTTTTAAAATAAAAGAAAAAGGGCCTAAAATGGGACTTTGAAAATGCGACGGTTTTTGGGCCCGAAAATAGAGTCTAAAAAGGGTTTTTTAGTGAAAAAGGAGTCGCCACTTGGTATTGAGTTTTGGTGTACCAAGTCACCCGAAAATATTTTATAAAAGGTAAGAAAATCAAAAATGATTTATTTAAAGAAATGGTTTTTGGAAAAAATAAGGAAAAACAAGAAAACCCTTTTAGACGACTCCAGGTCTTTGAAAAATAAGAGAAAAAGGTTCGGGAGTCACAGTTGAAGAAAGGGAAGGCAAAGGCTCGCGCCTAAGGCACCCTTTCAACCTAGCCGAAACTAGTTGGGAGGTTTAGTCTAAATTTTCCTAATATAACCCTAAGATTTTATCGCATTTGGATGCAACTATATGAATGCAAATCTAGTCCTAAAAATGGAATATCGTTAAGGGACAAAATGTTCCATTGAGATTTAGTCGGAATTACCGCATTAATTGCGAAACCCGAATGTAGACCTCGACGGAGTCACGAGTTTAGGTGCAAAATAGAATGCAAAAGAAAAGGAAAATAGTAGTATAGATAGTAAGTGAACAAAGAAAGTAGGGATGCAACATAACGGGTACGGGGGACGAATGGACTCGTGACTAACTGTTCCTACTCACGGAGGGGGGAACGACATGTACGCCATCGCTTCCCACGTGAGTAGATGACTATTTCTAGTCAAATCACACAAATGACCTTAAAATTCTATGTGTGGTGGAATCTAAATATTATGCACTAAAATAAATGTTAAAATAGATAATAAATGATAAATATATATATATAAAATTATGTAAAAATGGAAAAGGCCTAAAAAGAGAAAATGTGTGTGTAAATGATCATGAAATGCACACGCAAGAAATGATTCTATCACTAAAATGACCTAAAGGTCTAGTATTGGACTAACCTATTTTCTAAAAATTCTCCGCTAGCGTTGGACTAGCGAAGAAATCGAAATTGGCCACAACTAGCGTTGGACTAGTGCGGTGACGATACATACATAAAACAATAAAGCAAGTAAGTAATTAAATAAAGCCTAGATTAAAGCAATAATCATGTAAAAACAAATATTAGCACATAGGAGCACATAACACATAGGCATAATATTCTAGATGCAAAATCCTAGGAAAAACGAATAAAACACATAAGCACATAGCACACATAGCACACAAAACCTAACTATTACACCGGAGAAGCCTAATTACAATCTAAAATGGAAAAGATAATCAAAATAGCCTATCTAACCTACCTATTACATTTTCTAACTAAAATACAAAAATTTTTGTTAACTAGATATAAACTATCTATTACATTAACTATCTAAATACAGAAATTTAGCTAAATAGAATATTACCTATCTATTACATTTTTTGAATAATCAAGATTAAATTCAAATAAACAACATGGCATAAATAAATAAATAAACACTCACACATGGATAAAAATTATAAGCACAAAGATACATGAAAACACATAGAAAAACACATTGGAGCACGTAGGAGCACATAAAAAGAAATTAAAAGGGTAATCGAGGTACCTCCCGTTCGAGGACTCAGTCCAAATTGCTACTAAATAAGCAAACATGTTAAAAATACCACTATTTAATAAATAAACTACTAATTAAATAATTCCATACCAATCACCATGAACATGCTATGATAATTCAAACAACTATAGCAATAATAGACAAAATTAAAATAATAATAATTAAATATTTAGAAAAGATTGAAAATTGTTTAAGTAAAAATAAATAAGTGCATAAATAAATAAAGTAAAACAAGGAAAAGGAATAAGTAAAAAAAATAGTAGAAGATAAAACACAACAATACATACTTAAACTTTTAACACCCAAATGAAAATTATCAAAATAACTAAAAGGGAAATAGAGAAACTAATTTGAACATTAATTAGACTAACAAGACCCAATTTTAGAACACTAATTATAAGTTTGATAAAAATAAAAATAAAAATAAAAAAAATAAATGTGAAAAGAAATAATTAAAAACTTTGAGGACTTAATTAAGTCTCCTTTTTTTGGCAAAAATAAAATATTATAAGGTTTGGATTAAAAATGAAAATTTGAGCATTATTCTAGAGTAAAAAAAATGTAATTTGCAACAAGCAAAAGGGTAAAATTATAATTTTTAACCCTAATTAAGGTAATGACATAGTTTACAACAAATTTAAAGGATAAAATATAATTTTCAGCAAGTATAATGCCAAAAAATAAAATTTACAGCAATATTTAAAGCCAAGAATATAATTTCAGCAAAGTCATTAAATAATACATAATTTACAGTAATGTATAGGGTCAATTTGCAATTTTCAGCTATATAAAAGAGCTAAAATAAAAATTTCAGCAACTATAAGTATTAAAATACAAATTCCAGCAACAAATAAAAGACTAAAAATACAATTTCTAACAATTAATAGAGGTATTAAAACAAATTCCAGCAACATAAAGGACCAAAATATAAATTCCAGCAACAATAGGGGGCCAAAAATAAAATTCCAGCAAGTATAATAACTCAAATAAAATTCCAGCAAGGTTGGGAGGGATAAAAATGAAATTCCAGCAAGTATTCTAAGGCAAAAATAGAATTTCCAGCAATGTTGGGGGGTACAAAATAAAATTCCAGTAAGTTAAAATATGCAAATACAACTTCCAACAAATTTTAAAACTAAATTGCAATTTTAAGCAACATTCAAGGTTCAATTTGTAAATTATAGCCACATTAAATACCAATTTGCAATATCCAACAATAAAAGGGGGCCAAACGAAATTTTCAAAAATATTTAGGGGTGAAAATGTAATTTTAGAAAAGTATAGGGGTCACAATATAATTTTATAAAAAATAGGGGTCAAAAATGAAAAATTAAAAAATGTAGGGGCCGAAATTATAATTGTCTAAAAATTGGGGGACCTAAATGCAATTAATTGGGACCTAATTGAAAAGAAAATAAAATTATAGGGGTCAATCTACAATAAACAGAAACTTAAATGCACAAATTATAAATTCCCGGAGCCATAGTGACATTAATAAAAGTATAAGGACTATAAAATAAATACTTATTATTAATTAAAATAAATTAAAGAAACTAACTAATCAAAACGACGTAGTTTTGAGTGAAACTACGTCAAAACGACGTAGTTTCACTAAAAACTTTTTTTTTTATACCCGGTTTTAGTTTTCCCCCTTTTTTTTCTTTTCTTTTTTTTTTCTTTCTTTCTTTTCTTTCTTTCTTCTTTCTTTTTCTCTCTTTTCTTTCTTTTTCTCTCTTTTCTTTTCTTTCTTTCTTCTTTCTTTTTCTCTCTTCTTTCTCCCCTGGTCCGTCTTCCCCGCCCGGTTCTGTTCTCTCCCCTCTCTCGATCTCACTTTCTCTCTCTCGCCGGATTTCCGGTCTCACTCTCTCTGTCTCTCCCTACTTTCGGTCCATCATCCTTCGGTCTCTCGGTGGTCTTCTCTCAATGGATTGTCTTTCTTCCAAAATCATACCCAAAATCCTAAAATCAAGCTCTAAATCAATTCGATTAAGAATCTATATAACATCCATTCATCTGACTTTGCTGATTAAATGAGAAAATAAAATAAATAAAGCAGAGGCCGAAGCATGTTCACCTGATTTGGAGAAGGTGGGAGTGGCGATTTCGGTGGCGGACGGCGGGGCTGGTAGTGAGCCTTCGGTGGTGGTGGTGATGGCTGTCCAGTGGTTGTTGCTGTTGTTGTTGTTGTTTTTCTTTTTTTTTTAAATTTTATTTGCAGGTGATAATTTGGGCTGTTCGATTGTGCAAGTGTGTGATTGATGTGTGTATGTGCACTAGTGTGTTTGTGCTGCTGGTGAGTGTTTGTGTGTGTGTTCCGTGTGTAATGTGTCTGTGTATCGTGTGTGCGTTTGGCTGTGAAATTGGTGTCTGGTGCATGCGAGTGTGTTTGCTGATGTATGTGCAGGTGTGTGTTCGACTGTGTGTTTTGTGTGTGCCGTGTGCTGTGTCTGTGTGCGTGAGTGAACTGGTGCGTGAGTGAACTGGTGTGTGTGTGTGATGTGGTGTGGTAGAGTGTGTAAATGTGCAGGTGTGTTTGTGCTTGTGGGATGAATTTGCAGGGAAAAAGACCAAGAGGGAGGGGCGAGTATGCAGGTGTGTGTGTTCGAATGAATTGAGAGTGCAGGTGTGTGTTTTTGTGAATTGAAAGCCGAGAGAAGTGAGGTGAGAAAGTGCAAAATGGGGCTGTGTGCAGGTGGTGAGGAACGTGAGGGGATGTCTTGGAAGGAAGATGAAATGTGTAGTGTGAGAGGAGAGAAATGTGTGTGCCGGTGTAGTGAGGGTGAGAGTCAAGATTGAAGTCTAATGTCTGTGTATTGTGTGTGAGTTTTTGTTGCAAAGAGGGAGGGGTCCGAGAGGCAAGTGTAGGGGGTGTGTGCAGGTGAGTGAAAGTGAATTGTGTTAAGGCCGAGAGAAGAGAGTGAGGTGAGGTGGAAGTGAGGTGTGTGAATGTTGCAGTTCTGAGAGAGCCGAGAGAGTAGAATGGGAGGGAGAGGGAGGAATGGTGAGTGTGTGTCTGTGAGTTGGTGTATGTGTGTGGCAGAGGGAAAAACAGAGAGATTGAGAGAATGGTGAGTGAAAAAAAGCAAGCCAAAATCTCCAAAAAATCTGCTGATTGAGTGTGAAAATGGGAGGGTGATGGGATTGAACATAGAGTAGTTGTGATGATGAAGAAATTGGGGTATGGTTGCTTGCTAGGGTAGCTGAAAATGGAGCTGTTTTGACAGCTGAAGCAGCCATGCTGCTACTGTAGCAGGCTGCAAAACGCAGCCTGCTGCAACTCTTTTTTTTTTTTTTAAGATATTTGGTAAAGGACATAAAAATAATAATAATAATAATAATAATAATAATAATAAAGTAAAATAAAAATAAAATAACATATGGACTCCTTAGAATGAAATAGAAATAAAATAAAATGAAACTAAAGCTAAAACTAAAATTCAGCATTAGTAGAAAAAGAAAATTCAATAATAATAAAAATTAAAAATTTTTAAAATTAATTCATCATTAGAAAAACATATCATAGACAACAAGATATCATTTGAAATAAGTATCAAATAGTCTTAAAAATATTAAATATATATATACCTTTTCACATAAAATCTATATTTCACACAAAGAATTCTTAAGTAAAGGTGCATTAGAAAACGTGACATAATATGATAAAAATTATGAAAATCACAAAAATACTAAATGACTTTTAAGAATCACAAAAATTTTACACAAAATATATTATCCCATGAAATACATATACTAAAATTTTCACTTAAAAATTTTTAAGATTAACGCATTCTTGGGAAATGTGCCCTTAATAAATAAAAAGACAAAAATTAAATAAATACTAAACGACCTCTAAAAATTATGAGATTTTTGCGAAAAATTTATAAATATAAAAAAAATGCATATATAAAATTTTTTACTTGGAAAATTCTCATTAAAAAAAGTGCATTGAAAAATGTGCCATTAAGCTTAAAATACTAAAAATTTTGAATAAATAACAAATGACTCCAAAAAATCATTAAAATTATAAATAATGATAAAATAGTAAAATTGTATATTTAGGAAATAAAATAAAATAAAATAGTATTTATGTTGTGGAATTACCATTTCGCCCCTAATGTGACGAATTAGTCATAATATGCACGAAAATTGTAATCGACCCCCGAAAATAAAAAAAATACCCCCTAAATGAAGTACGCACACATATATTTATAAGAGGTGTGTCAAAATTTGGTGTCTACAAGTACCATCCTGGCGGGTGAGACCCTAGGTAAGGTAGTACGAGCAAAATAGAAGCATTTGCTTCTCGATAAATTTGGCGTATTTTTTTTTACTAAAAAGGGGGATCTCACCCTAAAGGATTGCATTTCATGCTAGGCCTACCCTTGGCACAATAAGGGAACTCCCTAGGACATGCATCCAAATTATTTATACATTTACTAACTCCAATCTTTTTCTTTTTTCTTTTCTTTTTCTTTCTCAGAATAAAATTTGACAAGTGTTAAGCATAAATACCTGAATCACGTTCTTTCAATTCCCGTCTTTCAGGTACCGTAAATCATAGCTTCTTTTCACCGAAGTCCCATTTACACGCACTCCCGCGCCAAATTACTGCATATAAAAATGAGTAACCACCCGAAGTCTCCCGAAGCACCTACGGGAAATCAGTTATCTGAAATGACCGCACTGAGGGCCCAGATGAATGAAATGTTGTCCAAAATGAACGACATGACTCAGGAGATGTCTTCTCACAGTCAGATTATCGCACATTTTATTAGCAACATGAACAATGGTGGCTCTACTTCTAGCGCACCAGTTGCTCAGGGAACTCTGTAGACCCGACCCAATATAGGAGGGAACACACCAGATGTGAACAACACTATCCCGATTGCCCAACAGACTCCGCCCCTGGATACTCAGAATACCCAAATGCCTCCTCCACCTCCAATCATTCAGAACCCACCAATGCCTATGCCAATTCCTCCCAGCCCTAGACATACTCAAAACATCCTGGACTAACCCTAATACCCCCAGCAAACCACTCAATTCACTTTGAACAACCAACCCTTGCCAGTCCATACTGCGAGCCAATTTGTGTTAGATTTCGGATTTCAAGGAGGGATGGATGTAGAGCCTTATACCAGAGAAGAGAATCCCAATACAATGGAGAAGGCTTTGTTAAGAAGGTTGGATATTTTTTATGACTTTATCAAAGAAAGCTAGGGATTTGACAAATATGGTGGATTGGATTACGAGGACTTCTGTATGTTCCCAACTACTCAATTGCCACCGAAATTCAAAGTGCCTGAATTTTTCAAGTACAATGGTAGTGGGGACCCTGTGGTGCACCTCAAAATGTTCTGTAACAAACTTGGAAGACCAACTGGAGATGACAAGTTACCCATGAGACTTTTTGGAGAAAGTTTGGAGAAAGATGCATTAGAGTGGTATTTGAAATTGGACTTCTCAAAGATTCAAAACTAGACTGACCTTTCACGTGCTTTCATTAAGCAGTATGAATTCAACTGCGACCTGGTGCCTGACAGATTTGCTTTGGTAGAGCTTAAAGAAGAAACCCTCAGAAAGTTATGTAACTTATGGTCAAAGGTGGCGAAGTGTGGCAGCCAAAGTAAGTCCGCCAATTGATGAAAATGAAATGGTTAAACTGTTCATTGATGCTCAAGACCCACCGTATTATCAGGCCATCGTGGGTTCCATTGGAAAAACCTTTGCTCAGATCATCGAACAAGCAGAAGCCATAGAGAGAGAAGTGAAGAAGGGAAAGTGGTAGATATGGCCGTCATGAAATTACAAGTTGAAAATCTGTAGAACAATAACAATTTAAAGAAAACAACTGGAAAGAAAACTGAACAGAAGGAAGGGGAATCAGTTTTTGCGCTAAATCAAGGCCCGAGACCCAAACCCAGATTCCAACCTAATACTGAACTATCATGCCAATTATCTGCAGTACTCTCCATCGGCACATGCTTTTCCTACTTTTTCCACTGTGCCCTCAATCAGTTTTTCACACCCAAGCCCAACCGATGAATATGCAGCCATTTTTTTCCAAATGCTCGACCCACGTTTCAAAATTTTCAATCTACACCACAAAATAACCTGCGTCCTCCATTTCAACCTCGCCCAAGACCTATTCGTCCCAATACTTATGTTCCACCCAACCACTCTCAGAATGTTATGGGTCCAGCAAACCCTCCACAGAGAGGATCCAGGACCTTCACTCCTCTTAGGGCGCCCTTTGGATCAAATTTATGAACAACTGAAGGCAGCAGGTAAGATCGGCACAGTACCTGAAGTGAATTACTCTAATGGGTTTCCCCATCACTACGACCCCCAAGCTATTTGTGCTTATCATTCTGGAAGCCGAGGGCATTCCACAGCCAATTGTTGGGCTCTAAAACATATGATTCAAGACATGATCGATGATGGAGCAATCGTGTTGAGGAGAGGAGGGGGACAGACTCCAAATGTGGATAACAATCCTTTGCCTACCCATGAGCCCACTGTAGGGATGATAGAGCTAGAGGAGAAATTGACAATGGAGTTAAAATTAGATACTGTTGGTTTCAAGGTTTCTAACGAAGGAGCACTGAACAACTAGGACAGTTGAGTGATGGTAGAACTTTAGATTGTCTTTGTTTCTAAATTCATTTCCAGATAGAGCCCTGGAATTGATTTCTTTTTTTCAATGGTTTTAGCGTCTGGCTCATATCCTGTTTTGCTTTTATTTCGTCAGTCATGAGTCCTTATTTACTTTTTAGTAAAAGGTTTTGTTTTAAACTTAGACTGCATTTACTGCTTTTCCAAAAGGCTTGCGCCAAGTAGGTGTTTGTAAATACTCCCTTTTCAAGAAAATGCAAGTTCCAATTCAATGAAATGAAAGTTTTCTCATTTGTTTGTTTATTTAATTGTTTCTATATTTTTCATTTTTCCTTCAAGTGGTCAAAATAAATGCCTATGATTTTTGGATGTCACCTCACGTGAAGCTGATGATTATCATTTTGATATCCCTACAGATTCTAAATAAGGCAAAATTGTCAATGAGGAATCAGAGTAAGACTGAAAAGGAACATGGATGCCGTATTAAGAATTCTGAATGGTACCAAGGGAATTTAGGCTTGACATAAGAGGACCAGAAGCCATAAACATTGGCGCCAAGACATAGGTCAAAGAGTTAGGGCATGATGCACTTTCACTTTGGAGATTTTGAAAATGTTTAGCAAACTTACCAAACAAATTTGGATGAATGTTTGGAGAATTCAAGCACGACAAAAGGAATAAACATGCAGAGGATGGGACTTCAACCATTGCACAAGGGGAGCTTTATTGTTTCATGTCTACCTTTGAAATGTGTTGTATGAGTTATTGTGAGGTTAAGATAAGGGATGTCACACTCTTCTGAGTTATGGCTTGCAATTTTGATTTTTGTCTAATTCCCCTACTGATTGAAATTACTTTATGAACTTCGACAAATGCTTTTTTCAAGTACTAAGAAATAATTATTATGTGGTTTGGATTTTTGTTCTTATAGAAAGTATATCTTGTAAAGTGGTTGGAATTATGTTTAAATTTGATGGTTTGATGAAAGTTTCTTTTCTTTACTCGATCTCACATGTTAAATGATGATTATGGTCAATTAGTGCACTCATGTAATTTGTGATGTAATATCTATTATGTGGGATTAAAAAAAAAGAGAAAGAAGAAAAAAGGGAAAGAAAAAAAGGAAAAAAAAAGAAGAAGAAGAAAAGAAGAGAAATAATGTAGTTTTTCTACTCCAATGGTTCTCGTACTTAGTAACCGGGAGTCTTCATCCAAAAAATGTCGACTTTCGCGTAAAACGATACTTGAGTTATGAGTAATGCATTGCAAATTTGAGTAAGCAAATTGTTGAGTAACCAGGAATCTTCATCCGACCAATGTCGATTCATGCGTAAAAAGGCAGTTTTACTTCTCGAATACAGTTTCTACTATTGGTTTAAGATCGAGATGTTGAGTAACCGAGAACCTTCATAACTAATGTCGATTTTCGCGTCAAAAACACTCTCATATTTTAAGTGATTAGTTCACTAAAAGAAATTTCCCTCAAAAAAAAAAAACAGAGAGAGAGAAATTGATCATAGACATGCGAAGTGTTTTGATTGATCATATGATTCGTTTACTTGTGAAATTCAATAAGGCGAAGAAATTAAGTTGAAATTACTTAATTGTGATATAATTCTTTCTCCTTTACTTGATATTATGAGTATTAAAGGCAAGACAATAAATTGCATAATGGTCATTTACTTGGTCTTGAGGAAATACATTTTAGAATGCACATGTGTGATTTCAATGCTAAATCATTAATTGATCTCATATTCTTCAAACAATTTGAGGACAAGTGATGATTCAAGTGTGGGGGAATTGACAAGTGTCAAAATGATGCATTCTAGCGCATTGGCAGATGATGTTAATATATCTATCCCAAATCAACAAGGGAAGATTACCTTACTGATGCCAAATATTCTTTGAGCACTGATCTATTTTAATGAAAAAGGAGAAGATCATCTCAAGTTTGGACACTGTCATTCAGTTCCATTTCTTCTCCTGAAGTCAGTAATCCGGAAGAATCCTATGGTTAAGGGAAATGTGACAAGTTGAAGGCTCACGGATGAGAAAATTAGTATGCCGACATGGAAGTCATTAGAGAAGTTGATGACAACAGTTGATTGAGGTTTTTCGTCTGTATTGATCAGTTGTGGCAATGTCAGAATTCAAATGGGAATGACATCCAAAGATCAAAAAGCATCTTTTAAACCATTATTCTAAAATTGACTTTTTTTGAAAAATAGTTTCATTTAATTGTATTTCATTTAATCTTTGTGTGCATTGTTTACTGTACATAATTTCTTTTATATTATTGCATGTGAAGCATTTTTCTGACCAATTCATATTTTGAAAATTTTGACATTTACTTTATTCAAATTTGAATAAAAGCAAAGGCAATCCTAAGTTTATCAGAAGTCAGAGGCATGCATAAATTGAAAGACTAGTTTAAGAGATTTGGATTTGAGTCGTGAATCAGAATTCACTGAATCGGGAAACTTGCAGAGAGTAAAGCAAGAGATTGGTCAGAGCTCAGAAGGGCAATACTCATGTTTATATGCGCTAGCAGAGTCAAGGGACCTGTCAGATGGTGGCATCACTTTTGCAATTGTAGTTGCTTCCTCTTTTCGCAGATGCAATCCACATCGTCATCAATTGAGAGCTTTCATCAAGAATGAAAATTGGGGACAATTTTTTTTAAGATAATCATGATTTGATCAAGAGCGTAATTCATTTCAAAGATTGATTTCAAAATTGACACTGGGGCAAATTTTTTGGCAAAAATTAATGTTAAGATCGATTTTGAGATTGATTTGTACTGGGACAAGCTTTTTACAAGGGATGAATTTAAATGGATTTTGATACCAAATCTCAAAAAGAGTGGTTTCGGATCAGTTTGATGCCATACATTGGGGCAAAAAATTTTTTTAAAAATTTTGTTCTTTAGGATGATTTGGATGTAATGTTTGACAACTGTTTCAAGTTTTCATATGTCTCAAATTTCTTTATGCATTTTTTTCAGTAGTTTGGATCTCATTTTGTTCATTATAGTCTGGTGCATTTTGTTCATCACTTTAGGATCATACATTCATACATTTTGTTTAGCAGCTTGTGCTGCATCATTTTGTCTTACATTTTCACACCGACACTTATTTATTATTGGTTTAGCATGTGACATGTTGTTTTGATTTTGTCCAACATTACGCATATTTTACATTTCTGTTTAACCCCTAATTCATCCGTTGGATTTTAATTTCTATTTATTTTAATTTGATAGCTTAAGTTTTGTATTTTTATTTTTATATATCATGCCTTCGTTCGGTAGCTCGAACTCCCATTAACATGTTTTACTTTTCTAAATTTGCATTCATTTAGTAATTGTTTTGCATTTGTCTAACATACTGCACGATGTTTTAATGTGTTTAGTAGTTTGCATACTGTGTTCGCACATTTTTTATTTTGATTTTCAATTTACGGTATGCTCAATCATCAACGTTGGGTATCATCTTTATTTTCAATTCTCGGTAGGCTCAATCCTTGCATTGGGTACCGATTTTCATCTTCAATTCACGGTAAGTTCAATCGTCAGCATTAGGTACCGTCTTTATTTTCAATTCTCGGTAGGCTCAATCCTTGCATTAGGTACCGATTTTCATCTTCAGTTTACAGTAGGCTCAATCTTCAGCATTAGGTACCAATTTTTCAATTTTCAATAGTTATATTTGTAGCATTAAATACCATGTCATTCTAATTGCACACTTATGCGTCTTAGTTTACTATTCTTGTTCTTCTCATTTCATCATGCATTATTCGTCATGTTAGTTTATTTACTTTCATATTTCTTCAAAAAAAAAAAAGAGAAAAAGGGTGGAAAAAGAAAAAAAAAAGAGGAAAATTTTTTGAGTTAGATTGCATCCTATGCTCAACACTTATTTCTCCCTTATTTGAAATCTTTATCGCATTTATTATGTTCAGCAGCCTGGACTTGCTTTTTGTTATTTATTTTTCCAAGTCTGACAACCCAAACTTTGCATTCCATGATTCCTGACAGCCCAGGATCATGCATTTATTATTTACTTTTCCAAGTTTGATAACCCAAACTTTGCATTCCATGATTCCTGACAGCCCAGGATCATGCATTTGTTATTTACTTTTCCAAGTCTGACAGCCCAAACTTTGCATTCCATGATTCCTGACAGCCCAGGGTCATGCATTTGTCATTTACTTTTCCAAGTCTGACAGCCCAAACTTTGCATTCTATGATTCTTGACAGCCCAGGGTCATGCATTTGTCATTTACTTTTCCAAGTCTGACAACCTAGACTTTGTATTTCATGATTCCTGACAGCCCAGGGTCATGCATTTGTCATTTACTTTTCCAAGTCTGACAGCCTAGATTTTGTATTTCATGATTCCTGACAGCCCAGGGTCATGCATTTGTCATTTACTTTTCCAAATCTGACAGCCCAGACTTTGCATTTCATGATTCTTGACAGCTCAGGGTCATGCATTTGTCATTTACTTTTCCAAATCTGACAGCCCAGACTTTGCATTTCATGATTCTTGACAGTCCAGGGTCATGCATTTGTCATTTACTTTTCCAAATCTGACAGCCTAGACTTTGCATTCCATGATTCCTAACAGCCCAGGGTCATGCATTTGTCATTTACTTTTCTAAGTCTGACAGCTCAGACTTTGCATTCCATGATTCTTGACAGCCCAGGGTCATGCATTTGTCATTTACTTTTCCAAGTCTGACAGCCCAGACTTTTGCATCCCATGATTCCTGATAGCTCAGGGTCATGCATTTGTTATTTACATTATTAAGTCTGACAACCCAAACTTTGCATTCGATGATTCCTGATAACCCAGGGTCATGCATTTGTTATTTACTTTTCTAAATTTGACAGCCCAGACTTTGCATTCATGATCCCTAACAACCCAGGGTCATGCATTTGTCATTTACTTTTTCAAGTTTGGCAACCCAAACTTTGCATTCATCAACCTTGGCAGCCCAAGGTCATACCTCCGCCCAGCAGCCTGGCCGCCATCTGTTTATTTACGTTTCCAAGTCTGACAACCCAGACCTCGCATTGCATTTTATGATTCCTGGCAGCCCAAGATCATGCATCTGTTTATTTACTTTTTTAAGTTGGCAGCCCAACTTTACATTCATCAACCTTGGCAGCCCAAGGTCATGCATCCGTTCAGCAGCTTGAACGACATATGTTTATTTACATTTCCAAGTCTGGTAGCCCAAATATTGCATTTAGCTTATCGATATTTATTTTGTTTAGCAACCTGAATTCATTCTTTTGTCTTTTAGTTTAAGCACTTTGCTTTGTCTTGCAGTCTCGTACCAATCTATGTTATCTTTGCTTAGCAATTCGAATGTTGCATTTCTTTCTTTTGATCACAAATTTGGACTCTTGTTTTACCATTTGTAATTGTGTTTCACATCCACCGTTTACTTGCATCTGAATTACGTTTGACCTGATTCCCTTTACTGGGATACGTAGGCAGCTCCTAGAGAACTCGGTCGCATGTTTATATATGTGTTCTCTGGTCATTAGTTACATCTCATCACATTTATGCACTATGCATGATTAGATGTTTTGTTTACAGCAATGTTTGGTTTCACAACTAGGTGAGTCAAAATTTGGTGTTGTCTACGTCTTTGTCTAAAATCTCTACGAGATTCCCGACAAAGAGGGGGCAAACTGTAGATACCATTTATTTTCAAACACTGGGGGGCGTGTTTACACTTTTTGGGACAAATTTTAATTTTTTAATTTTTAAATTTTTCAATAATCTAGGGGGCAAAATAGTAATTTTTATCTGTAAATATTTTTCTATCAGCTTTTGGGAGTTTTAAATTCATATTTTTACTTTTATGTGAATTTGTTAATTTCTTATGATTTTTTTGGATTTAATTGGTCTTCTTTATATTTTTACCAGCATATGGGCAAAATGGTAATTTTGCCTCACGAATACCATTTTAGCTCATTTTTCAGTTCCAAATTCATTTTTCTAATTCTTTAAACATGTTTATGAATTTTCTTGATTTTTTCAGAGACGATTACTATTTTTTCTATGAATTTTCATTGCCTAAGGGCAAAATCATCATTTTACAAATTAAATTTATTTTTCACTAATTTTGAGTCAAAAATGCATTTTCTAGTGTTTTAAGCTTATTTGTAATTTTGATAATTTTTTGAGATCAATAATTATTTTTCTGTGAATTTTCATTGCCCAAGGGCAAAATCGTCATTTTACGAATTAAATTCATTTTTCACAAATTTTGAGTAAAAAATGCATCTTCTAATGTTTTAAGCTTACTTTTAATTTTTGATAATTTTTTAGGCTAATATCTATTTCTTGTGTATTTTCGTTATACAAGGGCAAAATCGTCATTTTTACACCCCGAGCGCGTCTCTATCAGTTTTGAACTCTAGTTTTTATTTTTGAAATCTACTGTGAATTCTTTTTGAAAATTTAGAGATTTTTGTCAGATTTTTTGTATTAATTTTTAATTTCAGGGTTAAAAAATATTTCTTTCAATAAAATTAGCATTTTTTAATACTGGTGGCATTTCCGTTATTTTATAGCATTTTTGGCCAACAAGACAAGTAGGCTATAAATACCCCCTTTGTATCAGCAGAAAAAAAAAAATCCTAAAAACAATTTTTACTTTATGCTTTATGGATCAAAACACATAGAAAAACACCAAAAAATACACACGTTTCCTACGGTTTCTTCACTATTCATCTACTGTTCATTATCATCTTCTTCAAAATCTTTATTGTTCATCACCAGATTCTTGCCAAACGTAAAAGGTAAGTTCTTGCTTTCTATTTTTGTTTTGATCCATCATTTCTTTTTCATTTTTCTTTGTTTATATGATTATTTTTGTTCATTTATTAGGGATTTTACTTGAATCTGTTTTATTCTTGGACTTCTTATTTCTGGGTTTTTATTCTTCCTCTATTTCTAGGTTTGTCTACGTTTATTTTTCTTCATCTGTTTCTGGGTTTTTCTCCACGGTTCTGCTTCCATCAATTTCACTGTTCTCTCTCTCCACCGCCTCTCTTCACCACAGTTAACTATCTAACCTTCACTTAGCCGCGCACACATCTCGTTTAAACCCTACTTGTGGCTCAGGTTCTGAGGCTGAAATTGGATCTACGTGCATAGAGAACCATGGACCACTCACCCACGAATCCACTTGCGGATCATCTTTTGCTAGTGAGCCGCGAGCTCAGCTGCAGCCACTTCTTACCAGTCTTCATAGGCTACTCAACTAGGTCAAAGTTAGTGAAAGATTTTTTACCAGAATTTTGTGTTGTAAAATTTGTACTTTTTGGTCATTTTACATGTATTAGGGTTTAGGTATTGTAGGAGTATAGATACTATATTATGTATCACTATTCACAACTAATTTTGAGGAATTATTTAAGAAAATTGAGAGAGTTCTCTCTTTGGCTTTCAAGCCCCAACTTTGAGCTCTTAGGGTTCAATCTTGAGAGTTTAAATCTCTTGGCTTATCAATCAAGAATCGTACTTGATTGTGGCGCCTTCTACCATAATTTTGGTTCACTAATTCGTGCAATTTTGGGTTAAGATAGTATCAAGATTATTCAAAATTGTGAGGGTGAGAGGGGTCCAAAATTTTCATCGCTTGAAGCTTAACCTGGTCTCAATCTTGATATTGTATTCGCATTAGTTTTTATCAAAACAAAAGGTTGAGATAAACCTAGGTTAAGTTTAGTGAGTTGGTGATTTTATTGAGTCTTGTGTTATTGTTCTTATTATTCATCCAATCTTGCGTAAATCATGTATTACTGTTGTAGATCTACAAAGTTTCAAGTTTCTACTTGTAAATCTTATTGTGTTCTTGAAGTGCTTCATAAGGAAAGTGCCATTTTTGTACTAACCAACTTGTGTTTTTAGGATTTGTTGTTAGTAAAAATAAAATAGAAATTGATGAATCCATTGGACTAGCAAGTTTCTACCGGCGGTTTGTCAAAGACTTTAGTACAATTGCTACACGAATAACTGCCGTTATCAAGAAACATTAGAAATTCCATTAGAAAGAAGCCCAAGAAAAGGCAATTCAATTATTGAAAGACAAACTCACACGAGCACTTGTTCTAGCTTTACTTAACTTTGATAAAACTTTTGAAATTGAATGTAATGCTTCAGGTGTTGGCATAAGAGTGATCTTGATGCAAGAAGGAAGACCAATAGCGTATTACAATGAGAAGTTGAATAGAGCTGCATTGAACTACTAGACATGTGATAAGGAATTTTACGCATTGGTTCGTGCTTTACAATTTTGGCAACATTACTTAAGGCATAAAGAGTCTGTTATTCACAGCGATCATGAATTTTTTAGACATTTAAAGTCACAACTCAAGTTGAATAAGAGACATGCGAGGTGGATTGCTTTCATTGACACATTTCCTTATGTTATAAAGTAAAAATCTAGTAAGACAAATGTAGTAGCAGATGTGTTATCTCGTAGGTATTCTCTACTCACTACATTTGATTCTAAATTACTTGGATTTGAGTTATTGAAAGAAATGTATGTCAATAACAAAGATTTTGGTGATATTTTTAAAAAATGTAAGAATGTAGCATATGGTAAGTTTTACATTTCTAATGGGTATTTGATGTATGTCGAAAAACTAGGGAATTTTTTGTTAGGGAATCACATCGTGGCAATTTAATGGGTCATTTTGGAGTGGCTAAAACTCTTTCTATTTTGTAGGAATATTTCTATTGGCCATACATGATGAAAGATGTGGAAAGAGTGGTGGAAAGATGTGCTACATGCCACAAAGCTAAGTCCAAGTTACAACTCTATGGTTTGTATACTCTACTTCCTATACATAGTGAAACATGGATAGATATTTCGATGGACTTATACTTAGTTTGCCTAGATCTGAAAGGGGGCATGATTCTGTTTATGTGGTTGTTGATAGATTTTCTAAAATGACACATTTCATTCCATGCCACAAAACTGATGATACATCTCATGTAGCGGATTTATTTTTTAGAGAAATTGTTAGGTTGCACGGCATACCTAAAACTATTGTATCTTATAGAAATGTCAAATTTTTGAGTTATTTTTGGAAGACTTTGTTGGCAAAATTAAGTACCAAGTTATTGTTTTCAACCACAAGTCACTCACAAACTAATAGTCAAATGGAAGTATTAAGTAGAATATTGTCTACATTATTGAGAGCCATCATTAAAAGAAACTTATAACATGGGAAGAATGTTTACCACATGTAGAGTTTGCATATAATACGACAACTCATTATCCTATTAAGCATTCTCCATTTAAAATTTTGCATGGTTTTAACCCTCTTACTCTTGTAGACACCAAATTTTGACACACCATTTGTTTTCAAATATTGGGGGGCATATTTACATTTTTTAGACCAAATTTTAATTTTTCAATAATTTGGGGGGCAAAATAATAATTTTATTTGTAAATATTTTTCTATTAGTTTTTGAGGGTTTAAATTCATATTTTTACTTTTATGTGAATTTTTTAATTTCTTATGAATTTTCTGGATTTAATTGATATTCTTTATATTTTTATTAGCACAAGGGCAAAATGGTAATTTCACCTCGCGAACACCATTTTAGCTCATTTTTAGTTCCAAATTCATTTTTCTAATTCTTTAAGCATGTTTCTAAATTTTCTTGATTTTTTCGGAAACGATTGCTATTTTTCTATAAATTTTCATTGTCCAAGAACAAAATCGTTATTTTATAAATTAAATTCATTTTTCATCAATTTTGAGTCATAAATGCATTTTCCAGTGTTTTAAGCTTATTTTTTAATTTTTGATAATTTTTTTGAGGCCAATATCTATTTTTTGTGTATTTTCGTTGTCCAAGGGTAAAATCGTCATTTTACACCCCGAACGCGTTTTTATCAGTTTTGAGCTCTAATTTTTATTTTTGAAATCTACTGTGAATTCTTTTCAAAAATTTAGAGATTCCTGTCAGATTCTTTGTATTAATTTTTAATTTTGGGGTTAAAAATATTTTTTTAATAAAATTAGCATTTTTAATACCAGTGGTGTTTTTGTTATTTTATAGCATTCTTGGCCAAAAACACAAGTGGCCTATAAATACCCCTTTTAATAAGCAAAATAGGAGAAAAAAAAATCAAAAACCCTAAAAAATCACATTTGATTTTATCTAAAAAGATCAAAACACACATATCCACACACCAAAAACACACACATCAATCGTTCAAGAAAATAGCTATTGTTCATCGTCATTTACAAACTACTGTTCATCACCTCCTTGGAAGATTATTTGTTGTTCATCATCAATCCTAAAAAGGTAAGTTTTTCTCTTTATTTCTTGTTTTGATTCATTCTATTCTATTTTTCTTTGTGGAATTGATTGATTGGGGATTTTAATGAATTTTCTTTTTTAGATTTTGTTTCTATTTTTTGGGTTGCTTCTGAACTTATCGTTGCTCTATTTTTTGGTTTTCTAGTTTTTTGGTTTATGGGTTTTTGTTCTGGTTTCTGGTTTGTTTGTTCTTGGGATTTTTCTCTTCATCGTCTCTCTCTCCCTCCTTTCTTCTCTGCCTGACTATCATCACCACTCAGCAACCACTGTGAAACCACCATTGACTATCAACAACCACCCCAATCCAGTTCCCAACCCCTGAAACCACCGAATTACAGCCATGATAACCACCCAAACCCCATCTATGCCACCACCTGCAACACAAATTCACCAAGCCACTACTTGCAACACAAATTCACCAAGAACAGCTTCAAACAACCTCAACCCCAAGATCAGCAGAACTGCCATGCCTAGCCACAAAAACAGTCAAATAAATGCCTAGAGTTAGAAGGATCTCCTCCTCCCTCTCGCCTAAATCCAACAGTTCCAACCCCATGTTCGAACAGCAACCAAAACTAAACCGTCAGACTCACTCAATACTACCTCTCAAACCACCAAATTACCTGCAATATTAATCCCAAACTTGCAGGAAAACAACCCAGCAATCCCCACCATACAAACATATCTGATGTGCAACCAAAACAGTCATCAGAACCAACATTTCAACCAAGCCCAATAAAAACCACACCCAGTCTTCATTACGAATCACCACAACCACAACCTGCAGAAAAAAAAAAAAGAAGAAGCAAAAAACAAATACAAACAGTCACAAAATCAATCCCATGCTTCAACGCCCAATTTCTCTACCGCTCTGCCTCCTCCATCACCTGCAAGAAATACAGCAACGAAGATAGTCCAAAGAAGCATCAAAACCTGTAGAAGAAAACACCACAATAACAACCTGCAAATAATCCCAATTCACAATTGCAAAACGCTCAAAATCAACTCCGCAAATCCCCTGCCACCTCCAGTCCCAAGCACAATCTGTGACAGCCCCACCTTACCCAGAGGCGCACCAAAGTGCTTAACGGACTGCCTGCCTAGCTCTCGCCAGGACTCAACTCGAGCACTCATGCGGAATATCCAAGCATACTTAACCAAAATAAAATACATTTATATAATGTAACTTAAAGGTACAAGTATCGCTAAAAGTTTACATGCCAAAATATACATATTATTTACAATAATAGCCCAAATAGTTTGGCTATCCAAAATAAGTAAAATCTTCACTATATCCAAAACTTGCCATTCCAGCTTTAATATTACAAGGAACCTGGGTAAAGGAAAACAAATGAAAGGAATGAGCTATAATAGCCTAGTGAGTGCTCAAGTCATGCAAACATACCAGGAATTCATTATTTTATGGAACAAAATTATTGACAAGTTAAATAAGCAGGGTATGAACAATTTAATTAACGAGTAGTCAATGGCGAATACAAGGCTCAACTACGGGAGCAAGCTCAACTGCAGGAGGAGCAAGTACTGATCATGCAACCATGACGTTAGGACCGAGATAATAGCTCAGGTTCTCGCCAAAGATCATGCTAGTATTAACAAGCAAGTACCCTAACCACTGTTCACCTTATAACCTCCGTACAGGCTACCATATCCAGGGAGTAATCTCGACCTTGGAGGGCCAACACGCGAGCAAGAAAGTTCAATCCGGAGTTGGCATCTTCGAGAATTCACAACTCAAGGGAAAGAACAATACGGCCTAAAACACCCAACACCTTATGTTCTCCCACGCACGATTGGGTTGACTATCCGTGAAGTAACGGTGAAGTTAGTCACGGAAGTCTCAAGCACAAGTAACACATTGGATAATGAAAGCATGTAACACATTGCGGAATAGATGCGATAAAGTACACATTTTTCCTCAAGTAACACATTTCATGAAATAATAATTACAAGCATAGCATAATATTTCATGCGTCATGCACACATAGAGACACTCACCTGGAATGCCTAGAAAAATATTTCGTAAAAGGTCGAGATTCACTTTCGGATCCTGGAATTCAAAAGAAATAATCTAATGAAAACCCGATTAAAACCCTAAGTAGATTAGTAAGAAAATTCAAGAAATAATCCAATTATTTCTAGGGTTTTATTTCTAGGGTTTTTAGAGCTTAGGGTTTTACCCTAGAGTTTAGGGTTTTATATTTAGGATTTTGGTTTTAGGATTTTCTTGTTCTAGGAAAATTTAATTCATTAATAGATTATTTTCTAAAAATTTCTGCACACCAAACTCTCTAGATTTAACATATTCTAAGTTAGAAATTTCATCTATCATTTTTCCTTCTTTATTTCTACCGAAATTTTGGCAGCATCTCCCCTTAAAATCGGACTAACCCAAAAGTTTTCCTACAAGAAATCAACCAACCAATCCAATTTCCAACAAGTTCTATAGCTTCCATGTTTAAATCAAACTCAATTTCACTCAAAATTCCACTCAAATTCAAGATTTCAAGTCCAAGTTTCTTCAACCATTCAACACATAATACATATTATTTCAAGGTTTAAATGCTATCTACTAGTCTATCTAACCAAGAGAACACTTTAATTAACAAGCAAAATTTCATATCAAACTTAAATCTTCAAGTTCTAATAACAAGCATCTAGTATTATACTCATACAAAGGCTAATTAAAACTTGAAATTAATGGCAAAAGTTCATAGTAGGTACCTCAAACAAGCTTAGATCTTTATTTAGGAAGAAGAAAAGCTCACTTTCTATGGTAGAGTTGCCCAAAATTTGGAAAGAAAGCTTCAAGAAAATGAGAGCAAAAGAGAGGAAAAGAGAGAGTAGGAGGGCTGGCCAAGAGAGAAAGAAAAGAGAAAGAAATAGGCCAAGAAAATGGAAAAGAAATAAAGAGAAAAGTGGGAAAAAGAGTGACCAATTATGACAAGACAAGAGTCATCCTAGGGTTTATGCTTTTAATGTAATAGTGGCTAACTTGGTTAAATTTGATTAGTGAAGATGTTAGTCACTTATCTCCTAGTAATTAGTAAACTTTATGGCACAAATTTTAAAGCAAAAGAGAGAAGAATAGGGGGAGAGAGGGCCCGCCATGAGGAGGGGAAAAAGACAAGAGAATAAGTGAATTTTTGAGTCAATTTTTGAACTAAAGCTCAATTAGTCAAAAGGCTTAATAATGGTAGAGTTAGTTAGTCAAAATTAAATACTATTATAAACTAATGGTCCAATGAAATTAATCCAAATCTACTACTTAGGTGTCCCACTTAATAATGAAAGAATCTTATTTACTTAACCTAATTAACTTAAGAAATTTCCCAACTAATAAATCAAGGATTAACACTAAACTCCAAATAAAAGAATTTCTCTTTTTAAGTGCATTTTCGGTTTTCCCTTTTCTTTTTCTTTTCTCTATTTTTTTTTTCTACTAATGGACATACATGAATTAAATAGTTTTTGTATGAATTTCTAGGGTGTTACACAATCACACCAAAATCACAGTTAAAGCTTACCCTGCAATTGCCAGACAGTGGTCACAAAGCCAAAATCAACCTTAAACCCACCACCAACACCACCGTCATTCTTGTGTCTTCCCTCAACTTGCAAAAACAGAGCAAATAGAACACCCAATTCAGTCCATCTCCACCAGTCAATCAAGCCAGGTAACCACAACAACATTAACTGAATTCCATTTTCACTCACCACAACAAAAACCCAAAGCCCCATCCCACCTGCAGCCTTTCTCACCATGCAAAGCCAGAACCTAAACCACCAACACCACGCCAGAAGCTCCTCAGCCAACTACGCCAACAATTCGTAACCACATTCCCACAGCTCCAGGTCAACCATTACCACCATAGTCCCAATTCGCAACCGCCAAGCCTTTTCATCAACCTGCTCCATTAGGTACCAATTCACAACCCAATAACCAAAAGCCCCACACCTCCACCAAATCATCAAAACACAGCCACAAACCCACATAATGGAGAAGAGAGATCAGAAATTAGGAGGGAAATAGAGAAGAGAGACTGTGAGGTAAAGAAACAGAGAAGAATAGGAAGAGAAAGAGAGAATCTAATAAGAGTGAGAGAGACCAGAGAAAGAAAGCAGCAAGTAGTGAGAGCTAGCGAGTGAAGAGAAAGAAATGAAAAACCGATTCTGGGAGGCAGAGAAAAACAGAAACGATGAGAGAGAGGGAAGGTGAGTGAACTAAGAAGAGAAATCAGGGAGAGGGACACAGAGAGAGAGAGGAATCGGAGAGTAAGATTAGGTGAAAGAAAGAGAGATAGCGAGAGATGAAACTGGAGAGGGCAATGGGAGAAAGTGGATTTGGGTGAAAGATAAGCAACGAAAATGGAGAAAGAAAAGAAGGGAAATACAGAGAAAGAAAATCTGGGGAAATCTAGAGAACGAAAAAAAAAAGAAAGAAGAAAAAACAAGAGAGAATAGAACTAGAAAAAGAAGAGAGACGGAGGAAGTGAGAGAAAGAGTAACGAAAATTGAGAGGGAGAGGAGAAAGAAAGAGAGAAACTCGACCAGAAATTGGAAAAATTTGGGGTTTAGTATTTTATTCTATTTTCATTTACTTATTGTTTTTGTTTGCTTTGCTCATTCAATTTTTGGTTTTCTGATTATGTTTATTTTAGCTTAATCTAATAATCAATTTGATTAGTTACATTAACTTAATTAATTAATCTAGTTTAGATTTAATCATCCACTTTTAATATTTCTGGTTGTTAAAGAAAAAAGACAGAGAAAAAATAAGAAAAGAGATTTACTTGTCAGCCCTCATTATCCTTAAGTACTGTGATTGTGCCCCCCAAAATTTTCTTACTATCCGCATTTAAGTCCCTAATAATTATAGATTGATCCCTCTTTAGTTTTAGTTTCTTTCAATTAAGTCATGTAGCTTACTAATCAGGCCCTTTAAGTTGATGAGATTTGTATTTCATGCTCCATACTTGCTGAAATTTCATTTTTGCCCTCCTACTTAGCGTTAACTTACAATTATGCCCTCCATGTTTTACTTGAATTTATTATTTGGCCCCTAGATTTGTTTTATTTGTTTTTAAGCCCATAATTTCATAGAATTTATATTTTTGTCCCTAGTTTGTCAATATTTACATGATTTAGGTTTTATTTGTTTATATTGTTTATATCAAGGTTCCTTGACTTGTTTGTTCATTTTGATTAGTATTTTTAGTACTAGGTGTTTCGAAAGTAGGTATTTTCGTCACTTTTTTTAATTTCTTCTTTATGTGCTCCAATATGCTCCAATGTGATTTTTATGCATTATTTTTATTATTATTTGTTTCTTATTTTACATACTTTTCTGCGTATTTACGTATTTAATTTATTTAAATTCAAAATTTTATTATTTTGACAAAAGGTGTAATATTTTTGTATTTAGCTAGCCAATGTAATAGTTAGGTTACATTTCTTATATTTTAGCAAAATTGTGTAGTTTAGATAGATAAATGTAATAGATAGGTAGTTTTACTTTTTTTCACCCCTAAAAAGTTGTAGCTAATTTCCCCGGTGTAATAGTTAGGGCTTATCTGCTTTCGTGTGCTTATGTGCTTACTTGTTTTATTGCTTTCCTTAGGATTTGCATCTAGAATATCATGTTTACATGCTACTTGTTCCTACGTGTTATTATATGTCCTATATGTTTACTTGCTTTCAATTCATGTTTTATTCATGTTTTATCAGTTTTGAGTTATTCTGTCACCACACTAGTCCAACGCTAGTTGTGGCTTTATCGTTTTCCTGCTAGTCCAACGCTAGTGGGATTTTTTAGAACGGGCTAGTTCAACGCTAGACCCTTAGGGTATTTTAGTGTTAGGTGCACTCGTGTGCATTTTATATCCCACTTCACACACTTTAGTTTTCTTTCCATTTGGCATGATTTTATTATTATTATTATTCTTATTTTGACACATCTTTAAATGTATGACATCTAAGGTTGCATTTCACTTAGATTTTAGGACATTTGTGTGATCCAACTAGAAATAGTCGCCTACTCACGTGGGAAGCGGTGGCGTACATGCCGTTCCCCCTCTGTAAGTAAGAATATTTAGTCATGAGTTATTAGTCCCCCGTACCCATCATGTTGCATTCCCACTTTCTTCGGCCACTTATTATCTTATTATTATTTTTCTTTCCATTTTTGCACTTCATTTTGCATTCACACTCGTGACTCCCTTGAGGTCTCGATTCGGGTTTCGCAATTAATGTGATAATTCCGACCAAGCCTCGACGAAACATTTCGACCCTCTCAAAACTCACATTTAGACTTAGGATTTGCATACATTTAGAGACATCCAAAACGTGATAGAATTTAGGGTTAATTTAGAAAAATTTGATTGAACCTCGCAACTAGCTTCGGCTAGATTGAAAGGGTACCTTAGGCGCAAGTTTTTGTCTTCCCTTTCTTCAAATATGACTCCCGAACCTTTTTCTCTCGTTTTTCGTAGACCAGAGTCGGAAAAGGGTTTTAAATAATTTTATAAATTTTTATTTTTAGTTTTGTTAAACAATTTTCAGGTGACTTGGTACACCCTAATTCAGTACCAAGTGGCGACTCCATTTTCTTTTAAAATAAAACCCTTTTTCAAAAATCAGTTGGCCAAAACTGTCGCATTTTTAGTCCCAGCCTTACTTTCTTTTAAAATACCATTTTTTCTAAAAATACATTTTTTTAATTAAAAACTCGATTTTTATCACACACGCACCATTTTTCCAAAATCTTTCTTTTTAAAAGGGATCTCGGACCCGATCGTCCTTTTCGGGACGCGACAGTTAATGACCCCACTTGTACCCTTTTACTTTACGATTTTTAGGACGCGACAACTCTATTGGATTTGTCGCCTTTACCTATTTCTAAGTGTGTGAACTTAGATAGAAAGAAAAAGATAGAATTTGTGAAGAATTTACACAAAAGAGTGAAGTCAAATACTAAAAGAACTAAACAATACGCAAGGCAAGCAAACAAGGGATGCCAACAAATGATCTTTCAAACTGGAGATTGGGTGTGGTTACATTTGAGAAAAGAAAGATTCTCAATACAAAGGCGTAATAAATTGATGCACAATGAGAAGGTCCACTTCAAGTAGTTGAGTGCATCAATGACAATGGCTACAAGTATGGCCTTCCAAATGAGTATGGAGTTCATGCTATATTTAACGATTCTAATTTGAGTCTTATTTTGCAGATGATATGGAGCAAGATTTGAGGGCAAATCCTTCACAAGTAGAGGGGAATGATGCAGAAGCATCCATTGATCAAAACGTCCAAGAAGATGAACAAGCATTGATGCCAAAAGGACCTATTACAAATGCGAGAGCTAAGTGGTTCAAAGAACAGCTTCAATTGTTCATCCAAAGATGTCATTCCCATGTTGAAAATACAAGTCCATTGGAAGATTTAAAGCAATGAGGGACCAAGATATATTGCTTGATTCAAGTGGAAGATAATGCTCAAAGAAAATGAGTGAAATCAACTTGGAATTGTGACCAAAACAGTAAACCACAAGCTCTCTTCACTCAGCCACTCCCGCAGCTCGTTTAAGCCCCACTCGTGGCTCAAGTTCTGGGCCCGAAATTGGATCCGCCTGAGAAGAGAACTATGGACCACTCACATACGGATCTACCCATGAATCATCTTCTGGGAGTGGGCTGTGAGTTCAACTTAGGCAACGTCTTACCAATCTTCACCTGCAGGTCAAAGGCGGTGAAGGATTTTTTACTAGAATTTTGTGTTGTAAAATTTTTACTTTTTGGTCATTTTACATATATTAGGGTTCATGTATTGTAGGAGTATAAATACAATATTATGTATCACTATTCACAACTAACTTTGAGGAATTATTCAAGAAAATTGAGAGAGTTCTCTCTTTGGCTTTCAAGCCCCAACTTTGAGCTCTTAGCATTCAATCTTATGAGTTTCAATCCCTTGGCTTATCAATCAAAAACCATACTTGATTGTGGCACCTTCTACAATAATTTTGGTTTGCTAATTCATGCAATTTTGAGTTGAGATAGTATCAAGATTGTTCAAAATTACGGGGGTTAGAGGAGTCAAATTTTTTCATTCCTTAAAGCTTAATCTAGTCTCAATCTTGATCCTAGATTCGGATCACTTTGGGAGTCAACTATGTTAAGCAGTTGAAAATACCTTTGGCTTTTCCTAATCCATTCTCTATGGTTATCACTTTTGAAGGTTGGAAAATTTATCTTTGGGGAAGCCAGGAAACCTCCAATTTTTGAATTTTTGCTCCCATTACCCTAATCGTTTTCCAGCGGAGCTCCACCCCTTGGTTGCCCATTAATACATTTGGGGTACTCAAAATACCTCTGTCGCCATAGTTGTTTCTCATCAAAGTTCCAATTTGAGGGGCTAAAGGTCCAACTTGCCCTGTTAAATCATATTCTTCAATTTAACATTGGAGGACCCAATTTTTTTCCTCCAATTGCCTTCTATCATTAGTGGCACTCTCTATTACTCCTTGAATATTAGCATCTTGTGTAAGGCAATAAGGGGAGTAATGTAGTAAAAAATTTAAAAATTTATTACCTTAACCATGGATCTCTTTGATATAATCTATACGATTATAGGGTGTTTAGCACAAATACCTCAAGCATTGAAGATTTTTATGCTTCAAAGGCACGATCCTATTCGATGTAGGTGTTGATCTACCATGAAAAGCTCCCCAAGTGTTGAGCCTCTAATAGTATCCACACGAACATGATCTTTAGGAACCTTTGGGCTTGCTTGCCTTGCCTTTTGAGTACTAGGTCCCTTGAATGATTATGAAGAACATAAGAACAAGAAGAGGAAGAAGGTAAAACCCTAACTATTAGGAGAAAAGAGGGTGGCAATTTTTCTTGGGGAGAATAACACCCCTCTCTCTCAATTTATCTCTCTATAGATTTTGTGTCTTTGTGTTTCATCAATCAATCAAGAGTCAAGGCATGGACTTATTTATAGATGTAGTATCCTAGTCTTTAAGGAAACAAGAGCAATTGGAAACCAAGAAGATTTAAGAAGCTTGCCTTAAGCTAATCGTATTCCTTTAGGAAACCTATTCCAAAAGAAAATCAAATAGCTTCTTAATTCCTTTTAGGAAATTAATTTTCATCAAGACTCAGAATATTTATAATTAAGTCCTGTCGCGTCCTAAAAAATAGTGAGTAAAAAGGTACTACTGGGGTTGTTGACTGTCGCGTCCCGAAAAGATGATCCGGTCCGAGACCCTTTTTGAAAAGATAGAGTTTTGGAAAACCGTGCATGTGTGAGAAGAAATCGTGTTTTAGTGAAAAAAGTGTTATTTAGTAGAAAATGGTATTTTAAAAGAAAATAAGGCCGGGACTAAAAAAATGCGATAGTTTTGGCCAACTAATTTTGAAAAAGGGTTTCATTTGAAAAATGAAGTTGTCACTTGGTACTGAGTTAGGGTGTACCAAGTCACCCGAAAATCATTTAACAAAACTAAAAACAAAAATTTATAAAATCATTTAAAATCCTTTTCCGACTCTAGTCTACGAAAAATGAGAGAAAAAGGTCCGGGAGTCACATTTGAAGAAAGGGAAGGCAAAGGTTTACGCCTAAGCCACCTTTTTACTTAGCCGAGGCTAGTTGCGAGGTTTAATAAAAAATTTCCTAATTTAACCCTACGTTCTATCGCGTTTGGATGTATCTATATGAATGCAAATCCTAAGCCTAAATGTGAATATCGAAAGGGTCAACATGTTCCGTCGAGGCTTGGTCGGAATTATCGCATTGATTACGAAACCCGAGTCGAAACCTCGAGGGAGTCACGAGTTTTTATGCAAAATGTGATGCAAAAATAAAAGAAAATAATAATATATAGTAAGTGAAGAAAGAAGGTGGGTATGCAACATGACGTGTACGGGGGACTAATAACTCGTGACTAAATGTTTCTACTCACGGAGGGGGGAACAGCCTGTACGCCACCGCTTCCCACGTGAGTAGACGACTATTTCTAGTCAAATCACACAAATGTCCTAATTTCTAAGTAAGATGCAACCTAGATGTCATGCATTTTAAAAATGTGTCAAAATAAAAAAAAATAATAATAGTAATAATAAAATCATGACAAATGGAAAGAAAACTAGAAGTGTGTGAAATGTGAAATGCACACAAATGCACCTAACACTGAAATGTTTTAAGGCTCTAGCGTTGGGCTAGCCCATTCTAAAAAATCGCACTAGCGTTGGACTAGCGGGAAAAGAATGAAGCCACAACTAGCGTTGCATTAGTGTGGTGACAGAATACCATAAACCATGAATTAAATATTAAAGCGTGAATTAAAAGCGTTTAAACATATAAAAACATATAAGATCACATAGGAGCATATAACACATAAACATAATATTCTAGATGCAAAAATCCTAAGGAAAGCGGTAAAAGAAATAAACACGTAAGCACACAAAAGCAAATAAACCCTAACTATAACACCAGGGGCTTGATTTACAATTTAAAGAGAGGGAAAATTAAAAATGCCCTAACTATTACATTTTCTATCTAACTACACAATTTTTGCTAAAATATGAGAAAAATAACCTAATTATTACATTAACTAGCTAAATACAAAATATTATATTTTTCTAAAATAATAATAAAAATTTCAAAATTAAATAAATTAAATACGTAACTACGCAAAAGGTATGTAAAAATAAAAAATAAACAAATAATAATGCATAAAATCACATTGGAGCATATTGGAGCACATAACGAAAAATAACAAGAAGTCGGGATTCCTCTTTGGAAGACCCGGTACAAATACTTAAAAAGATGAACAAAAAAGTCAAGGTACCACAATAAATGAGTAAAAGGTAAAATATGTAAGCATTGTCAAATTCGGATAAAAAAATGTAAAATCTAAGAACTAAGGGGACTGGAAATAAATTTTTTATAAAACTAAGAGGGGGTACAATTAAAGATTCTCATAAAGTCTAAGGGATGAAAAATGAAAATTAAAATAGCTTGGGGGAGACCAAAACAGTAAATTACAGCAATTATGGGGTGAAATATCTAATTGTATGAAAATAAAATCTGGAAGGGGTCAATCTATAAATTAGAAGGGATTCAATTGCACAAAAGAAAATATATTGGGGGCATAAAAACCGTAATCCAAAATCTTTAGGGGTTTAGACATAATTTTATACAAAACTAATCTACAAAATTCCTAAACTAAACTAACAAACATATATATTAAAAATCTGAAACCTCTCTCCTTAATATTCAATTTTCAATTTTAGCTGAATTAAGCTACAAAACATCAGAAAAAAAAAAAAAAATGAAGACCCACCCCAGTTTCCCTATTCTCTGTCTCGTCTTGTTCTGGATCTGCCTCCTCTGATTTCTCCATTTTTGTTTCATCTTTCTCGTATTCTCTCTCTCTCATTTTTCTTTTCCTTCAATTTTTCCTTTTCTTTCTCTCTTCTCCTCTCTTCCTCTTTGATTTTCTCCAGCTCCACCCTTGCTGTTCTCTCTCCGGCTTCTTCTCTCTCTCTCTCACTTTCCTCTCTTTTCTCTTCTTGTTCTTTCTGCTTTGCTCTCTTTTTCCCCTGCTCCTCACCAGACTTGCTCTCTCTTTTCTTTTTGGTCTTCCTGTTCTATCTATTCTCTCTCTGCTTGTTCAATTCCTTCCCCACACCCTCTGTTCTCTCTATTCCGTTTCTCTCCTCACTCTCTGATTCCTCTCTCAATCTCTCTCTCCCTCTCTCTCTCTCGTTCTGGTTGCTCTCTTAGTTTCTTTCCAGCTCCCTCTCCGCCACTCTTTCTTTCCCACTGTCTTGGTTCTTTCCTATCTCTCACTGTTTAGTCTCTCTCAACCGAAAAAAAATCAAACACCCACATCACATAATCCTTCGACTAATTCGAAAATCAATTGCAAAGTGCATCAACAATGCTCCATTCAAACTTCATTAATTGTTTAACAAACAATATAAATTGACAGAAAGATGGAGGAACTTACCCGAATTCGCAGGCAGTGGAACAGCAGAGCCTTTGGGGCTACTTGCGTCTGCCAGATGTGGTTGTTCCTGGCTTGTAGTGGCGGCCAATAATGGCTGCATTGATGGTGAAGATGGCCTGAATGCCTCAGTGGCTCGCCGTTTCTGTGGTTGTGGTTGTTTTTAGTTTCTCTTTGCAGGTTGTTTTTCCAGTAAATTAGGAGGCCATTGGGTTGATGATGGTGTTGATTGGAAAGGGGCTGTTGGTTATCGTTTGCAGGGAATTTGGAGGTGGCCTTGGTGAGGGAATGGCTGGCTCTGCAATGGAGTTTTCAGGTGGACAGTGGTGATTAATTGATTTGTGGGAATTGCAGGTGGTGTTTGGGTTGTGGTGGTTGCCAATTGTTGATGGTGATTTTGCAGAGGTTTTGTATTATGAGATAGGACTGGATTGGAGCTGGATTGGACTGTTGTGGTAGTGATAGACCTTTGGGTATTGATTTTTTGTTTGGGATGTCTGTGAAGATGATGACTGACTGTGATAACTGTGGAGGTCTTGTGGACTGTCCGTGTGGTTTGTGGTGGAGTGGAAAATGATAACTGGTGCCACTGGTTTCTCTGACTACTGATGGGTTGTTTGTGTTTTGGTTGTGGAGTTTTGATGCTCAGAGAGGGGAGCTGATGGTTGTTTGATGGAGATAGGGATTTTTTTTTGTGTGTTTTAGATAGGAATCGATTGGATTCTGAATTGGCTTTGGTGTGCCTGTGTGTGAATCTGGGTGTTGTTTTTGTGAATTGTGTGTGCTTGTGCATGTTTATGGCTGTGTGAAGCTGGCTGTGTCCGTGTGTGTGTGTGTTTGAATCTGTGGGTGTTTGTGTTTGCAAGTGTGTGTGTGTTGTGAATCTGATGATGTTTGTGAATGTTAGTGAATCTGGTGTGAGATGTGTGGGGTGAGGAAGTGTGTGAACGTGTGTGAATCTACGTGTGAGTATGTGTGTATGTGACTGTGAATTATGTGAATTCGTGTATGTTTTGTGTGTGTAATTGTGCAATGGTTGTGTGTGAACTGTGTGAAGTGTGTGTTGTGCGTGCAAGTGTTTGGGGGTGTGAGTGTACGAATGTGTGTGGATTATGTGTTTGTGTGTGCAGATGTGAGTGAATTGTGTATCTGCCTGATGTGTATGTATGTGCGTGGGTTAATGTGTGTAAGTGTGTGCTTTGTGTGTGAAGTTGTGATGCAGATGTGTATATGTAGTGTGAGAGGGAGAATGTGTAGTGTATGTGAGAGAGAGTGAGTGTGTGTAGTGTGTGTGAGAGAGAGTGAGTGTGTGTAGTGTGTGTGAGAGAGTGAGTGTGTGTTCTTGGTGTGGTGTGTGAAAACTTGAAGATGTGTGTGGTGTGTGTTCTTGGTGTGGTGTATGAAAACTTGAAGATCTGTAGAAAAAAAGTGTGTTTTTGGTGTTCTTGGTAGAATAGAAAAATTAAAACTAAAAAAAACTAGAAACTTTCTTTATACTTTTTTTTATTTTCCCCTCTTTTTTTAAATTCCCAAGTGAGGGTATTTACAGTGAACAAAAGACTTATCTTTCAAAAAATGGCTAAAAGACCAAAACGCCCTTAACTATCAAAATTACAACTTTATCTTTAAAAATCTATTTTCTCTTACAAAAATAAAAAAAATTAAGAAAAATGTAAATAACAAATTCACCCTAAAAAAATTAGATAAAAACTTAAAAACATGCTTAAAAACCTAAAAACAAATTTGGGACCCAAAAATTGGTGAAAAATAAATTTGGAATGTGAAATGACAATTTTGCTCTTGGATAATGAAAATATACAGAAAATAACTATTGGTTTCGAAAAATTATGAAAAATTAAAAATAAGCTTAAAAATCTAGGAAATGCATTTATGAATAAAAAATTGACGAAAAATGACTTTAAACTATAAAATGACGATTTTTCCCTTAAATGCAGTATTTATAGAAAAAATAGCAATCGTCTCAGAAAAAAATCAAGAAAATTTGAAAACATGCTTAAAGAATTACAAAAATAAATTTGGGACCTGAAATGAGCTAAAATGATGTTCACGAGACGAAATTATCATTTTGTTCTTGTGCTAAAAAATATAAAAAGAATACCAATTAAATTCGAAAAAATCACAAAAAATTAAAAAATACGTATAAAAGTAGAAATGTGAATTTAAAACCCCCAAAACCAATAAAAAAAATTTACAGATAAAAATTACTACTTTGTCCCCCAGAGATTATTAAAAAATTAAATTTGACCCCAAAAATATAAACACCTCCCCAATGTTTGAAAAGTAAATAGTGTGTCAAAATTTGGTGTCTACAAGTCATTTAAGTTAATTATTACATAAATTAACCCCATAAGTATTTTATACTTATCTTAATAATAATTTAACCCAAAGATCATATTCTTATTGTGTGTGACCCATTAGGTTTGATTCATGTTGGCAATAAGTACAAATTATAATTAATTAATTAATTAATTAAGAGCTAGATAAATTAAACACTTTAATTTATCATTAATTCACTAATTAATTAATTTGCACTTATAGATCATGAGTGGCACCTAGCAATGCATCATGACCACTCAAGTGAATAGAAAAGTTATATAGTAGACTACACCTATCAATGACAATGTTACCGTGTAATTCATATCCTTTCACCACACTATATCTCAATTAGTCTAAGAGTGTAGTGCGTACTTTTTAAATGACTAATTAATGATTTCTTATTTTTGAAATATAACTTTCCATAAAAGTATAACCTTGAAACACTTTCAATTTATACTTTCCCTTTTGTGCAAAAGATTTTTTAAGTTATATTTCAACAAGTGGCCAATCCAGGATATATTCTCCTATAATAAGGAGTGGTGAATTCTATATTGATTACTTACTATCCTTCTATGCTTCATACTATATTTAATCTCTACCGTATTGGCTACTCTTTTACGAGCACCAAACAACAGAGTCAAAGCATAGTAATCTACACTCAATATGCCATGGTAATCTCAAGTCTACGGATCACTTACACCATTACCATTAAGAGTACAAATCATTGGTACTATGAATAGCAACTCTTGGTGGACGAATGAATTTGTTCTCTGACAAGCATCCACATACCAGCTTAGGTGTCACACACCATAATTAACAAGATCAACTACTACTTACCATAAGTAGAGCCAAAGTATGTGCTAGTCTTCCTGTATTAATGATGTCCAATCTCATTAATACTACGACTAGGAATATTTAAGAATATAACTTTATGTGTAATAAGAGTCTCATCATAGTAACTCTTATAATCTCTTATACACTGTTAATACTCTATGGACTTTATTAAATAAACAAGTAATATAAATAACAAGTATTAAATGACAAAGAAAATACCGCATATATACGTATAACACAAAATAAGCGTAATATAAAAAACCAAAAACCAACTTGGTTTTAAGGCATACACTAACATCTTGCTTGCGCAATTGCTCTTTCATTATTTTCAACTTGGTGCCTTCAGCCATAATTGAATATAGGACTTCAAATTAGGATGGGGGAGGGGTAGCTTTGATACCAAGTTGAGATGCCTAGGAATTTCAAACTAAAATGGAGGGATAGATTAGAAGAATTAAGAGATTCATGAAGAGAGATGAGAATAGAGAGAAGAATGAAAGAATTTTGTTAAGAAGAAATGTTACATGAACTCTCAAAACTACTTCAATCAATTCACTTCCTCTTTTCTTGTAGATCTCTTAATTGTTTATTGCTAACTCACCACCAAGTATAACACTCATGCAGTTGGTACCAATTAACTAACTTTTATTTAGCTAACTAAACTAAAGGACTACTCACTCAGATAACTAATTTTCTTACCCTATCATTATTATTTAGAATTTAAGAATATTACAAATATCAACAAATATTAAATCTTATTCAAACTTGGTTTAATTAGTTGACAAATCATTCTGGAATGAACTTGTATTGAACTGAACTCCATTCAAGTGTCAAAAAGTTTGACTTGCTCATTTTTGTCATACTTTTGACTAGGGGTGGGCACGAGTCGGGTACCTGACCCCAAGAGAATTTGGCTGACTTGATCCTAACCTGTCAGGTCAACAATTTTTTGACCCTAAACCAACTTTAATGTCCTCAGGTACTCGATAAATAAGGTTGGGTCACAGGGTACTTGACCCGCCCCTTTTTTTTTTTTAAACTAAAATTTGTAATGGCTACTTGGCTAGACTATAAAACAAAATCATACACCAAGGTACAAGGCCTTCCAAAATTCTCTTCACTTCTCTAATTCTCACAAAAAAATCATAAATATCCACTTATTCATGTTACTAATTGAAATGGCTCACTCTATAGTCTCAATTCATCTTGATTTTGATGATTAACAACTACTGACAATGTATAATAATATTCTACTAATGTGTATTTGTAGTAAAATTAGTTAGAAATAAAAAATAAGTGAAAATAGAATGTAAAAAACTTAAATGGATGACCCCCCAAAGGAAGCTGATGTCTAGTTAATCATCCACATGCTCATGGGATTTTAGTGGACGACAAAGCTAGATGACACCTTGTGAAACGGACGTCCGGATCAGACTACGTGCATATATCCAAATAACACCCAAAGGAAGCTGACGTCCGGTTAATCATTCGGATGCTCTATGGATTTTAGCGGACGTCCGATAATAGTTTTAGTAAAATTACCATAAAGCCTTTATATTTTATAATATTTACATAATTACCCCTTGGGTCGAGTACCTATGGGTTTTTATTTTTCTAACCCGTATCCTAACGCGAAATTTATGGGTACCAGACCTTAAGCTGACCATTGAGGGAAACAATTTTGAGTACCCTATTTTTAGGGTTGGAGCGAGTTGGGTCAGTCGGATTTTTGTGTCATTGGGTTTTTTAACCCACCCCTACTTTTGACAAATAACTAACAAAGCATATTGAAGCTATAATCTTTTGCTACTGTTGATATCTCTATCAATTCTATTTGTTAATCCCATCTTTTCTAATTGTTGGATCACTATAGCCCTTCTTAAGGAATGAAGTTTGAGATTTTTTTCCTTATCTTCTTATGTTTCCAAGGCGTGACCATACTTAGAAATGTAATTTGCATGTGCGGATATTCATGTCACAATCAAATCTACTTGGCTACTGTCACACTTTATCAAGGAAATTTAATAGGAGTTAGCACAAAAAAAGCAAGTAGAAGTTTATTTAAAACATATAAAAATATATGTGAAGAGTATCAAAATAAAATATCTCCAGTACTATGGAAAACTTAGGATAAAACATTATCATAAATATATTATATAAGGCTAATATTAAAGAAAATTCCTCCTCCTCCTCCTCCTCCTCCTCCTTCTCTTAAGATTGCGTCGGTTTGAATTTCAAACTTTTGTTTCATCTTTCCGACAGGCCTGGACGGCTGTGTAGCGCCGGCTATGACTGCTCCACTGTTAGGGGACTCTAAGAAGCCATCGGTGGAGCAAAAGTCTTTCGCACAACTTTTTTCTACTGCCTCCAAATCGCCAGTTGCTGTGAAGAAACCTTCATCACATAAAGGATCCCTGGCTGTTTTCTTTTCAAAAGAGGATATCGAACAACTTTCAACACCTTTGAAATTTGCTTTGGTGGGCAAATTCTCCCATGGGCGACCAAAACTTGAGGATATTCGGAAATTCATCTCTTCGCTAGACTTGAAGGATGTTTGTAATGTTGGGCATATGGACGCTCGACCTATCCTGATTCGCTGCACTTCTGAAGCAGACTTTCATAGACTTTAGGCAAGAGGATTATGGCATGTTGGAAAATTCTAGATGAGGTTTTTCAAGAGGACTTCTTCCTTCCATGTCAATCGTGAATTTTCTCTCGTTCTTGTATGGTTCTTCCTCCCTGGTCTTCCAGTGCATCTTTTTGATAAGCATTCACTCTTTTCCATTGTTAGTATGTTTGGGAGGCCTTTGTTAATTGATACTCCAACTTTGAATCTCTTACGTCCAAGTGTGGCATGTATCTACGTAGAGATTGACTTATTGAAAGAATTACCTGGGAAGATTTGGTTGGGAATTGAAGACTCTACAGAAGGTTTTTGGCAATCAATCAAACCAGAAAATCTTCTTGCATACTCTTCGGTGTGCTAAAACCTGGGTCATGCTAGGGAAACTTGTCAAAAACAGCAGGAGCTTGGTAAGCCTGTGCAAGGAAAATTGGCTGGTAATAATAATTAGCAGCAACATATGGTTAATAAGGAGAATGCCAGTGCAAAGCAACAATAGGTTGTTGCTAAACACTCTAGTTCTTTTGCTTTGGGTCAGACTTCTCATGACCTGCAAACTGTGGTACAAGTGCAGCGTCCACAGTCATCTGGAGAACAACACTCTCATGAGCAGGAACAAGAGTCAGTTTCAACTCAAACCAAAATATCTGTTCAGACTGAACAAGTCAACACAGTTGACATTTTGCCTCCTGTGGTGTCTGTGGAACGTGAGCCTGTTTTGTTTCCCCCAGTGGTTCAACATATGTCTGAGCGTATTGGAGGGACTGATCCTAAGGTTGAAGCGCCTGTGTCATCTGAGGCACGACATTCTCAGGAGAAGCAACATGAGTTGGTTTCAACTCAAGCCAAAATGTCTGCTCATCCTGATCAAGTAAACCCAGTTGATACTTTGCTTCCTGTGGTGCCTGTGGATCGTGAACCTACTTTGATTTCCCTAGTGGTTCAACCTATTGGAGGGACTGATCCTGTGGTTGATACTTTTTTGGAAATTTGTCCAGTTCACATGGTGAATGACGTTTGCATGTAGATGGAATTACCAATTTCGGTTGGTAATCTATCCCCTAGAGGACCAGCAGCCATGGACGAACATCTGGATGCTTTAAATGCAGCTGTCGATGGAGCTGTTGATGACGTATTCCAAGAGGTTAAAACTCGTAAGAGAGGAATTCGTTTTGTTAATATTTCGAATAGATAGCTAAGATCTTCCTCAAGAAATTCAAGTAATATCTTCCAACCCTTGTCTGATGATTAATGCGCTTATGTGGAATATTCGATGGATAGTTAAACCCTCACATTTTATAAGATTAAAAAGACTAGTTAAGAAACACAAAATAGAATTTCTTTGTGTGTGTGAAGTTTGGGTTGATGAACATCAGGCGGATCTTTATAGATTATACCTGCAATTTGACTTTGTTCTATGCAATGAGGCAGCCTTTATTTGAATTTTTTTCAATGCTCCTTTTATGTGTTCTTTAAAGGGTTCGAGTAGTTAGCATCTTTCTCTCGAAATCTGCCATAATGCTTTTTCGGTTCCAGTTTGTTTTTCTTTTATTCATGCAGCCGGTTCGAATGATGAAAGAAAACAGTTATGGGTTGATTTGATGATGGATAAACCTACGTGTGGTCCATGGATGGTAGGTGGTGATTTCAATATTTCTCTTGCTTCCTCGTAAAAGAAAGGGGGATGACCATTTCATCTAGCAGAGGCCAGAGACATGCAAGAGTTTATGGCTAATGTTGGTCTATTTGACATGGGGTTTTTTGGATCATCATACACCTAGTGCAATAACAGATATGGTAGAGCTCGTATATGGAAGAGGCTAGATCATTTATTGGTTAATGCAGATTGTTTGGATGCTAGATTAGATGTTTCAATGGTATATTTGCCCAGAGATCCATCTGATCACTCTCCTCTTCTAATGACAGTTGCTACTCATCTAGATAATAAACCAAGACCCTTCCGCTTCATCAATGCCTAGGTTATGGACCATTTTTTTCTAAAAATGGTAAAGAAATCTTGGTCTCAAGACTGTGATGCAGCTGTTTTGCGTTTGGTTTATCTAAAGTTGAAGAGATTAAAACAAAAATTAAAAGAATGGAGTAGAAGCTGCTTTGGGGATATTCATTCGGTAGTCAGTGTGGCGGAAGGAAAGCTGGCAGATGCTGAGTTACTTCTTCAACGAGATGTCACTGGTGAGAATCAAGAACAATTGAATGTAGCCCGTGCTTCTCTATGGTGTGCTCTTGCTAGAGAGAAGAACTTTTAGAGGCAAAAGGCTAGGGTAAGATGGTTGAAATTAGGGGAGAAAAACACAAAATATTTCCATGCAATGGTGAAACAACGGAGGGCTAGATCCATCATTCACAAAATTTAGGGTGATTCGGGGGAATGGGTGACTGATGAGGTGCAATTTTGCTGAGGAAGCGGTAGGTTTTTTCTCATCTCTATTTGGAGAAGATTGTAATAATAACCCGACAGGTGTTGAGGAGATTATACCCAAGTTGGTCACATGCCAAGAAAATGAGATATTGGAAGGTGCACCAACATTAGAAGAGATTAAGAAAGTGGTATTTAGCATGGATGGGGATAGTACAGTGGGACTAGATGGCTTCACCGGTAAGTTCTTCACTTTTGCATAGGACATTATTTATGAAGACATTCATCAAGCAATGGTGAGTTTTTTCTGTGGTGCAAAGCTTCCAAGATGCATCACTTCTACTTGTATTGTATTAATCCCAAAATTGAGAATCCTCGAGATTTTTCATAATTCCGTCCTATCAGCTTATTTAATTTTTTTAATAAGATCTTATCTAAGCTATTAGCGGATAGGCTGGCATCAATCTTGCATAATATTGTTTCCCCAACTTAGAGTGGCTTTGTGAAGGGCAGATTGATTACTGATAACTACTTATTAGCATAGGAGATGTTATCTGGGATGGATAAGGTAAATCATGGTGGCAATATTGCAATAAAATTAGACATGGCAAAGGCATATGACAGAGTTGCTTAGTTTTTCTTAATCAAGGTGTTGAGAGTATTTGGATTTGGGGAGCATTGGACAGATATGGTTTGGAGACTAATCTCCAACCCTTGGTTTTTAATAATTATTAATGGATCCCCATGTGGTTATTTTAGGGGATATAAGGATCTACGTCAGGGGAATCCTTTATCTCCAACACTCTTTATTATTGGAGCAAAAGTTCTATCTAGGTTGCTTTCTAATCTCTTTTATAATGTCAATTTTCAGTGGATTTTCACTTACCTAGAAATTGTCCAAAGATTAACCACTTGGGATATGCTGATGATATTATTATTTTTACAAGTGGTATGTCATCTTCGTTGAGATTGGTTATGGATGCAGTACACAGGTATCAGGATTTATCAGGGACAAAAGGTGAATGTTGACAAAAGCTGTTTTATGGCCCACTCCAAGCTAGGGATTGCAAGAAAGGCAAAAATCAAGTAGGTCACTGGGTTTGCAATGAAGGAAGTTCCCAGTTAAATATCTCGGGTTTCCACTTTTTGTTGGGCGACAGAGGTGGCAATTCTTTGGGGATATATGTGATGCTATTGCACAGTAGAAGTATATTATTGGAAAAATAAGTTGCTTTCAATGGGCAGGAAGCTGGTGTTAATTAAGCATGTTACTGATATCGATTGCCTGTGTATTTGTTAATGGCTGCTTTCTCCTCCATTGTCAATTCTCAATGAGTTGGAAGGTATTTTTGCAAATTTTCTTTGGAGAAACGAGGATGGTAAATTCAAGCATCACTTGATTAAATGGGAAGATTTGTGTGTTCCACAAGAATCTGGTGGGGTTGGATTTAGAGCATTAAAGGATATACACTACTCGTTTTCTATCAAGTTATGGTGGCGATTTCGGCAGAAGAGCTCTCTTTGGTCCAAATTCATGGAGGCCAAGTATTGTTATAAGGATTGTATTATTATAAGGTTCATCCATGTTTGGTAGGCATTGAGCAGAATGTTTTGCCTACTTGGAGAAGGATGCTGAAGGTGAGAGAATTGGCAGAAAAGAATATTGGGTGGATTGTTCAAGATGGATCTAGTAATTTTTGGTTTGATAATTGGATAGGATCTAGGTCATTATTGAGTTGTCTTATAGATGTTTATGATCATCAGTTGAATTTTTTCTATAAGCTAGGGACATGGAATTTAGACAAATTACTCCATTGGGTTCCTAGGCAGATTGTATTCAGAAATATTATAAAGGTCCCCTTCCAAATGGCTCTTCTCCAGACTAAGATGATATGGAGGTCTCCTCTATTCAGGTGAATTTTCTTTAAGGTCAAGCCTTTACGCTTACTCAGTAGTCCTCGAGTTACCTCTTTTTTATATGCTAGGATTTGGCTATCAGGGAATTCCTTTGAAAATATCATATTTTATGCTTAGATTGCTGAAAGATAGACTTCCATTGGATGTGAATTTATGTAAGTTGGGGATTTATGCTCCTTCTAAGTGCTTTTGTTGTGATCATCCAGACGTCGAATTTTTCTGATCATGTTTTTTGTGGTGGGGATATTGCACAATGGATTTGGAGGTATTTTGGTAATGTGGCTGGTTTGACATTAGAGGGGGTTCATTCAGTCAAGGTCTATATAACTACTTGGTGGTTTGTTAAAACTGCTAATAAGTTTTTGGACTTTGTACATCGGAATTGTTCCAATTTTGATTTGCTGGATGATTTGGAAGGCTAGGAATAAGGCGAATTTTCAAAATATTTCCATTAAGCCTGAGTTGATTTATATTGAAATATTTAGCTATATTAAAGACCTATTTCATTTGCAGTTTCCGATGCAGTTTCCGAAGGTTTCCATTGCAGGTTTGGAATTGGAGGGACTTTTATGAAAATGTTAAAGGGTTAAAACAACGACACACATTTCGGCTGGTTCAGTGGTTGATGCCAAAAGAAGGTTATGTTAAGCTCAACATTGATGGTTGTTCTAAAGGTGATCCTAGAGTTGCTGGAGGTGGTGGTGTGCTACAGGGTAGCAGGGGAAGAGTTCATATTGGGTTTCTCAATTAATCTGGGAGTTGCTACTAGTCTACAAGCAGAGGCTCGAGTCCTAGCTTTTGGGGTTCAATGCTATTTGCAACATGGATATTCAACATTTTTTATTGAGAGTGATTTGCAGCTGCTCGTCCAGGTTATTGGTGGTAAGTATCATTGTCCATGGTCCATCTATAGGGAGGTGCAATCTATACTTCAGTTTAGGCTTCACTTTTTGGAATTTAACCATTGCTTTAGAGAAGCAAATCATGTTGCTGATGCATTATCCAACATTGGTTTATCTTATTTAGATCATAGAATTTGTTTAAAGTGGGATAATCTTCCATCTCAAGCTCGTGGTTGTTTCAGATGAGATAGACTTCAAACGCCAACTTTTCGTAGAATAAAAGATTCTTAGCTTTAGTTCCTTTTATTTTTGTTTATGTAAAGGAGTAGTACTCCTCCTTTTTGGTTTTAATTTTTCATGTACTTTTGAGGTAAAGTTTATGTCCCCATCATGTATATATATTTTTTATATTTATTAATAAAATTTAGAGGTGGCGTCCCTACCCTGTGTACGGGGTTTTTTGCCAAAAAAAAAAAATCTCCAGTACTAATATTGAGAGTGGTATAAATCCACAGCATAATTACCTTAACCTCACATAGAATTTTTTAGCTTCTCATCTCTCTTCTAATTTTTTCTCAACTCAATACAATTTGAATTTGAGACAATAATTCTAATAGGATGCTAAGTGTAGAATCTTCAATTTACGAGCTCCACGTAAGCGTCCACCAGGTTTACCTGTCGAGCAAGAAATCTCATATGCAAGGGGATTTAATGCCCATAAGCACTCCGATGATTAAACCAGTAAATGTACTACCATAAAGAAGAGAGAAGAAAGGAGTGTTTTTTCTCTTAAAACTGTCGAAAGAGTGTGTGATAATGGAAGAGAAAATAAATATATTAAAGATAAGACAAACCATGCTCTGAAAATAGCAATTGGTGTCAGAGCATTAATGAGGATATAATAGCAGCCTAAAGCAGATTTAGTCTCCCAATGCAATTAGCCGAATAGCTGAGCAACCAAACTTTAGTAAAGTAATATGGTTGAACTGGAGATAAATAGTAGAAGTTCATTACGTGACCGAGTTGACGTGGGCCCGATCACTTAGGTTCCTACACAAGCCCCCAGTTCGAAGCAGACGAGTAAGGCGGAAGGGTCAAACTAATGCTCATTTAAGGAGGAAAAATGATGGGATTTTAAATTGCAAAAATGTAACTGCAAGAACGGCCATAAAGGGTATAACCGCCAACAGACACGATGTGTACATCACGACTAATCACAACTGTGTAATGGAGTGCAGTTAATAGGAGAGAGAGAAAAGAAAAGGTGTAACTGCTCCGGATTTCAAGAGAACGGTTCATGACGATCCGTTTACCCTCCTGTATAAATAGGAGTCTCTGGGGTTCATTTTTCACTTCCTTCTGTTTTTGCTCTCAAAGTGCCGAAGTTATTTTATCGTCCTGAGTAGCTAAACTGAAAGTTCTGAAAAACAACAACCGAACCTAAAAATCAGTAATAACTATGGCAGTTACAACAAGTAGTCACACCAAGGTTATAAGAATGAGTGGAGCCGAAGTTGAGAGACTCGAAGTCTCGGTTTAGAGCTCGAAGGTAACTACTAGCGCCAATCCTCCAAGAGAAGAAGCTACTGAGGCTACTGACATCGAAGCAACAGAAGGTGATCCTAGGAACTCGGAAGGAGATAATGATGTGAATTCCGAAGAGAGAGATTACGAGGTGGGTTCCGAAGAAAGTATCTCTTATAGTCCAACTTCAGACTCTTCTTCAATTCCTTCTAATTCTCCTATTCGTGTGAATACAGGAGTGGTCGAGCCAAACCCCCTTAACAATTTATTAACAGAGTATTTCGGGGATGTGCCGAAATATGTATGTACTCTACCAATAGAGGCAGCTCAGATGGTCAAAATGAGATATATTTTTCGATATCAGTACATCTCGCATTTTCTAATTACAATTGACCGAGCTCACGAACCACTTGATAGCTCGGTAGCAGTCTACGTAGATCAATTTGAAGCAGGGCTGAGAAAACCGACCACCAGATTCTTTAGAGACAATCTACGATACTGGAGAACACGAATTACTCAGCTCGTTCCCAACGCCATTCGAACTGTGGTCAGTTTCAAATTGCTATGCAATTAACTTGACTTTCCGACCTCGGTCAATTTATTCAGACGTTTCTTTTCTATTAAGAAGCACGCCACAGTCAAAGGTTACTTCTACTTCAGTACCCAAATTGGAGCCCTTAAAATAATCACGGATTACCCATTCTCCATCAAAGGTTGAAAATCTCAATTTTTTTTTTAATTCAGACGAATATTTTCCCAAAGACTTCTGGTGAAAAGTACTAAACGAAGTCTCAGATTCTAGCTTATGAACTCTTCGTAAGGGAGAGTATCAACCGATAGTCCAAAAAAACTTTTGCATTAATTGTTAGAACGTTTTCGAACTAGTACTGGAACAAGGAGCTCTGAGGCGAGTTAGGATTACTCAGGATAGCTCTATTTATTTGTCTCAGCTGAAAAAGAAAGTAAAATTTCATCTTCAAATTTTTTCATAGTGAATACCAACTAATATTTTTTTCTTATTTTGTAGCGTCAAGTTTCATTAATTTATTACTAAGTGGGGAGGTGCCTCCAAGAAGAAGAGGCAAGGAAGTGAGGCTGAAAGCGAAGCAGGTCTTTCGAGGAAACAAAAGATGGGGTCGAGCTCAGGAATGAGCTCGGCTCTCATTCTAGCACCTCAACCGCCAACCAACGAGCTCGAGGTATGAATGATACCGACACCAATGCCAATAGTTGAAAGTTTTGGACTAGGATTTGGCCAAGGAGTTGGAAAGGGCCCCAGGGGTCAAGGTACCTTTGGCCGACATGGGTGGGGCAAGCAATTACAAGTGCTTGAGTCTTAGAGAGAGACTCTCCTCGGCAAATGCGAGACTTTTATGCTTGAATGGGAATTAACAACTGCAGATAGCGCCAAGTTGGAAAGAGTGGCTCAAGAACTATTACGAAAAACCAATCTACCCAGGGACGTGGAAAAAGTATAATTTGTAAATGCCGATCAGCTTTCCGGCAAGGTGGCACTTTCTCTTGCCGAGATAAGTGTTCTTAGTCACATCCTCATATATTGTATGAACTTGTTGAGATATTAACACTAAAAATTTCTCAGGCTCATACTTCAATTGCCGAACTACTGACTAGATTCTAAAAAGCAGAAAAAAGTCAGAGAAATCGAGGCGGAAAGACTTTAAAGAAACTTAAAGTTGCAGAAGACGGGATGAAAGGAGCTACAAGGCAAAATTCGAATCCATGGAAGAAGCTCGGGAAGAGGCAGCGAAGGCTAGAGATGAGGCTTTACAAGATTGCAAGGGTAAGGACAAAATTTTAGAAGAGTGCCCATGTCGAAGAGTTGAAAAGACTAGTCAAAGCCAGAGACTTAGAAGATCCAAGCGGCACGGGAAGAGGCTCGGAGAGAAGCCCAAGAAGAAGTAGTGAGATCCTTCCTCAGATCTCAGCAGCACGCAACAAGCTCTTCAATTCGCTGAGAAAGAAGGGGTGAGAAAATTTCGAGCTTCAGAAGAGTTTATTGACGACTTAGTACTATTGAATCATTCATGTTTTATGTTTGGAGAAACTCAAGGCCATTCAAGGATATGACTAGTTTAATACGGGATGATTAGTTGGACATCCTGGAAGAATACCAGTATTACCAGCTCGGAGTGGAAAAACTGGTGAATTGCCTTGCTGAAGGTGTCAAACAAGGTCAAGATTTAGAAAAAATAAAAAAAGAGTTTGAAGCCAAATAGAAGGCTGCAACCCCTCATCCTAACTTGAAAAGCATAGTAACAAAGTTCAGCGATGAAGGAACTACTGCTGTGCCACTTACTACCGAGCAGATTGGCGAGGAACCTCCCAAAGAAACAGTGATTGAGTCCATCCAAGCCAAAGCCTCGACTGTCGAGGAGACCAATCCAGCCAAAGTAGAGAGCAGTACTGTCGCAGCTGCTGATGACAGCTCGGAGACCCATCCCGAAAAGACACTAATAGAAATAGAGTAGGGCTTTTAATGTAATAGGCTTTTCAGCTAGATTTCTTATCAAAAAAATTTATTAAGTGTTGGCTATCATGACATTTCTCTCCTTTTATTTTTGTTTATGACATGTCTTTGATCTTTGATCCTTTGATTTCACTGTTCTTATTCTCCTACTGTTATCTCCCCTTTTACATGCTTTTGATGAATTCAAATAAGAGTAAATCATGAACATCAAAGCAAATCTGAATAATAAGCGTATTAAAAAAGAATATCTCTACATTTTTATTGCATGAATGATAATACAACTTAAGATTCTCGGCATGCCACATCCAAGGTACAAGAATTCCATCTCGGTATGTTAACTTATAATAGCCATTTTTTCCGGCCTCTATTACCCGATAAGGTTCTTCTGATTTCGGGCTTAATTTTTCAAGAAGCTTAGCTCGACTTACCGATTTTTTTCTAAGGACCAAGTCTCTTGGTTTGAAATACAAATTTTTGGCTCTAGCATTATAATATCGAGCTATTGTATTTTTGTAGTGAGCCAACTTCAATGCTACTAATACCTAACTTTCTTTAAGCAAGTCTAAGTCTCGGTTGGTATGACCGCTTCAGCTATGTATGTTAGAGAAAATTAACATACGGTGTAAGCTTGGGAGGTTCCTCAGTTAAGAAAATTAACAATTGGATTCATCAAAGTATTAGAATCGTCGACTACATAGACTGTCTACTCCGAATAACTGGGCTAATTGATAACTTCGACCAAAACAGACTTATTGAGCTTGGCATATGAAGCCGAGGCCAACTTAGACAGGGCGTCAGCCTGTTTATTAGAGGAGCGAGGAATTCTTGAAATAGTAAAGACATCAAAAAGTACAACTAACTGCTTTACTTTTGCCAGATACTTGAGCATGTTATGTTCCTTAGCTGTATATTTTCTCAAAACTTGGTTCACTACCAACTGAGAGTCACTATGAATGCGAATCCATTGAACTTTTAACCGACGAGCTATAGTGAGTTCGACAATAAAGGCTTTATACTCGCCTTTATTGTTAGAAGTTCAAAAATCAAAACGAAAGGAATAACAATATTTCTAGCCTTCCAGGCTTTCTAACAATAGCCTAGCACTACTACCATCCTTTCCTGAAGATCCATTTACATATAGTATCCAGAATGGTTCCTCAGTCGAAGTAACAGTGTCTTCGAATACCAGTCCTGGAGTGAATTCAGCAATGAAATCTACCAAACTTTGGGCCTTAAGAGATTTTCAAGGGTCGTAAGAAATGTTATATTCCCCAAGTTTAACAGCCCATTTCATCAGCCTTTTTGAAGTTTCAGGCTTGGTTAAGATTTGCCGAATTGGCTGATCTGTTTAGACACATATTGGATGAGTCAAGAAATAAGGTTTCAACTGCTGGGCTGTGGACCAAACAAAGAATTAACTTCTCAACTAAAGTGTGTATGGATTCTGGTGCATTCAAGGCTCTGCTAACATAATAGATAGGAAACTGGATCCAAGATTCTTCTTTCACCAACACAGCAGCGATAGCTTTGGGAGCCACTGCGAGGTACAAAAATGAAGTTTCTCCAATGGTCGGAGAAGCCAAGGTCGGTAAGGATTGTAAATGCTTCTTCAATTGGTTGAAGACATTTTGACATTTCGGAGTCCACTCAAACTGATCAGCCTTTTTCAAAGCTTTAAAGAAAGACAAACTGTGTTGAGAGGACTTAGAAAGAAACCTATTTAGGGCAGCTAGTCGACCAGTGAGCTTTTGAATGTCTTTTATAGAGGTCGGTGATGCCATATCTTGAATGGCTTTAACTTTGTCAGAATTTGGATCTATACTCCGAGATGAGATCATGTAGCCAAGGAACTTTCCAAATTTCACTGTGAAGACACATTTTTCAAGATTGAGCATCATTGAACATCCTTTAAAACTTGGAACACTTCCCTCAGATTGCCTATAAAGGCATCGGTAGTTCGGCTTTTAACAAGTAGATAATTGATATAGACTTCCATTACTCTGTCGATCTGGTGATGGAAAATCTTATCCACCAAATGCTGATAAGTAGCTCCAGTATTCTTGAAACCAAACGGCATGGTGGTACAATAATATACCCCAGATCGGTGATGAAGGTAGTTTTCTCCTGATCCTCCTTAGTCATCCCGATTTAATGATACCCTTTAAATGCATCTAAAAAGCAAAATACCTTATTGCCAGTGGCTGAATCCACTAAGGCATCAATTCGAGGCAAGGGATAATAGTCTTTAGGACAAGCTTTGTTCAAATCTGTATAATCAACACACATTTGCCAGCCCCCACTAGCTTTCTTAAGCATTACTGGATTGGCCAACCAGGTAGGATATTGCACCTCTTGTATCATTTTCGCAGCCAACAATTTGTCAATTTCTTTCGAAATGGCCTAGCCGGATTCCGGGCCAAATTGTCTTTTGTTTTGTTGGACTGGCTTAACTCGCGGGTCCATGTTCAACCTATGAATTATCAACTAGGAAGGAATTCTGACAACATCGTTAGCCGTTCAAGCAAATATCCCTTTGAATTCTTTCAACAAATCTGTTAAAGAGTCTTGAATCTTAGAAGAAAGACCTTGGCCTATTTTTACCATCTAGTTTGGATTTTCCTCGTCCAACAATACTCTGTCTATCTCGTCACGGGTCTCCAATCAAGGTGACTTCTTGGATAGAGGGGTCTCCAAAACATTAAGGACCAAGACTGAACCTCCACTAGGCTTATCATCATTTAATCTTATCTTTTTAGTGTTCTTAGATGATCCTGCCGAGGAAGCCGCTTGTAAAGTAGCAGTATAACACTCCCTTGCTGTTCGGACATCACTAAAAATCTCAACTATCCCACTAGGAGTTGCAAATTTCATGCTCAGATGGTATGTAGAGAAGATAGCTTGTAGAGCGTTTATAGTCAGACGCCCAAGCAGCATGTTGTAGGGGGTGTTTACTTCAACCACAAGAAAGTTGACTTGTAAAGTTCAAGAACGGGAATGTTTCTCAATGGTAGTAGATAATGTAATCATCCATTCAGGATGTACAACTTAATCCCCAAAACCTACGAGTGGAGTCTGAATCGGTGTAAGCTGATCATCCCTTAAACACATTTGCTCAAAGGTCATATAATACATAATATCAGCCGAACTCCCAGTATCAATATAAATCTTCTTGACTAAGTAGTTGTTGACAACTACTTCAGTTACCAATGCTTTATTACTTCTCGAGGCAATAGGAACAGGATTATCGGGCCCATAAGAAAGTGTCTTCGAAAGACGAGAACTTGATCCAGAGGCCTGCGAAGAGAACTGTTGAAAGGTCCTTTTCTTAGAATTTCCGGCTATCTCCCGCGCTAGAACCTCCAGAAATAGTATTAATGACTCCAACTACTCCGGCACCAGGATTTGGAAACCTATCTCTATCATGTCTTCGGTCATTATATCGGGGGTGTTCTTGTCGATCTTGCCTGTCTCCCTACCGAGGTTGCTGGTGGTCTTCCCGACGTACTCCCTGCGTCTTCGGGTATTGTCTTCGACAAAACGTCTCAAATACCCTTATTGTATCAAATTTTCAATCTCTTTTTTCAGATCATAACAATTTTCGGTCTCATGACCTACATCCCGGTGGTAAGCGCAATAAAGATTAGAATTTCTCTTTCCCTTCTTACTTACCATCTTGGGAGATTGCCTACCCAAATTATGTTGTTTCATCACGGCCAACACTTTAGTTCAGCTGGCATTAAGTGAGGTCAAGGACATGTTCGAAGTGGATCTTTCTTTGCTAATCCTATCAAACATGCTGGGTCTATCTCCGTCTCTTCAGCCTGAGCCCAAGGAGGTATTAGCATCGTCATCTTGCACTTTACCTCCTCAGTTCTTGTTGTCAAGCTTTGATGACTGCATTTCACATTTCATTCTATTCACTTTCTCACCTTGTATGTTCCAGTCTACCCTTCTCCAGAGTTCATCTAGAGTCTTTGGGTATTTTTCATTCAGTTGCATTGTAAACCTCGCTGGCAATAACCCATCGATAAAAGCTGCAAGGGTGGCCTGATCATTGGGGTCAGGGACTTGAAGAAATTTATTGGTGAAACGAGTTAAATAATCTCGAAATGACCATTAATAGTTTGCCAAGATGCATCAACGAGGTTGATTTTTTACTCAACAGTTTAGAGGAAACAAAATGAGCTATGAATTTATTAGTAAACTCATTCAAAGTTCGAATACTGTTCGGGGTAAGTTGCCAAAACCATTTCCTAGCATTCCCTGTAAGATAGCAAGGGAAAGCTTTGCACATTACTGCATCAGAGGCTCGATACAAAGTAAAGGCTGAAGTAAACGCGTGAACATGGTCCTTGGGATCACCATGCCCATCATAGTATGGGATATCGGGCAATGTAAAATTGTTCTCGAGAGGGTCATCATTAACTTCAGCCATAAAGGGAGAAGCCTGGCTACCACCCGAAGAAGGAATAAAAGGTTTACCAGTTGGGTTAGCATGTCCACCAGGGATCTCCACTGAATTTTTGCTCGACAAACGCTTTTCTGTTCGCTCAGTGTGAGACCTCTTAGATTTTCTCGAATAAGACTCGTCACCCAAATCATGAGGGGATGCTGATCGGCGAGATGAGGATTCAGCAGGTCTCTTACCTCTCTACTTAGAAAACTTGCCTAATTGATCAAAAATATCAGGATTCTCCTTTACGAACTTAGCCATTTTAGCCATGGTGTCTTCGTCCAAAGGAGACTTTTCCCTTTGCAGCTTCACAAATTCTTAAGGATTCTACTGGACCTCAGACAGTGCAGCTGGAGGATTTTGCGATTGTTTCCTATGGGAGAAAGAAGGTACCTAGTCACGTATAGTGAGAGTACCCTTCTTAGCTGGAGGTATAGGAGGCATGAGTATACCAAATTGGCTTTGAAAACTTCACAAGTAAAATTCCGGCGATGGGAACAAAAGCAAAAGACAAGAATTTCATTCCCACAGATGTGCCAATTGTAGAATCTTCAATTTACAAGCTCTACGTAAGCGTCCACTAAATTTACCTGTCGAGCAAGAAATCTCATATGCAAGGAGATTTAATCCCCATAAGAACTTTGATGATTAAGTCAGTAAATGTGCTGCCATAAAGAAAAGAGAAGAAGGGAGTGTTTTCTCTCTTAGAACTACCAAATGTGTGTGTGATAAAGGAAGAGAAAGTAAATATATTAAAGATAAGACAAACAATTGGTGTCAGAGCATTAATGAGGATGTAATAGCAGTCGAAAACAGATTTAGTCTCCCAATGCAATTAGCCGAACAGCTGAGTAACCAAACTTCAGTAAAGTAACACGGCCGAACTAGAGATAAATAGTAGAAGTTCATTACGTGACCGAGCTGATGTGGGGCTCAGTCACTCAGGTTTCTACACTAAGAAATAATATTTAAAACATTAAATAAACAAATTACTAAAAACTCAACTCAAACATAATTTTTAAAACTGAATAAGAGACTTGTAACTTTTCAAGAGTTGACTTAATTATATGCCGGCATTATTTGTAGGAAAGGCTAGTAGACCAGAATATTCCTATGATAAAAGAATTATCAGGTGTAAGAGGAGAATCTACATAGGAGAAGCCACTGATTTGAGACAAAAATGGTTGACCTGTATGCATGACTCAGCTCTTAGAGGACATTCAGCTAACCTAGTTGCCTACCAAAGACTGAAAACTCACTTCTTTTGGCTAGGCATATGACATGGAATCAGATTGCTCATGACATGGATTATCGGAAAATCACATTAATTAATTACAATTGGAAAGCACTTTCTTATTAGTATTTATTTTATATGTTGTTCTGGTAAACCAAAAAAAAAAAAGATCTTATATGTACATTCTTTTGGTAATAGATGTTGTCTCAGACATAACTAGATTGAAAATTTCTTAAATGGACCAGATCCATAGGCTCACCTATAGATCTTGTGGTCTAAAATAAAACCACATAAATATCCTTATATCACTTTCTTAAATCAACATGCATCATTATTCTTATATGGCTCTCTTTTATATCATAAGGCCTATAAATGGGACCGTAAATCTAGTTCACCTAAGAATCTCGCTTATTAGCAATGCAATTATGCTATAGCATTTTAATTTTTCTTGTAGTTTTAAGCAAAAGAAATATCCAAAAATTTGCTTTTGACCATTTCTTTGGTACTTAGAATATGGCACATGGCCATTAGAGAAATATTGGACCACTTCAAATGCTCTATTGATGCGAGTGGATTAGGTCTATAAAATATATAATAAATCCTTCCAATTTCACTTACAAACAAGTAATAAATATAACCTAATTCTCCAATACTGCAAGTATATAGGTCGAAACGAGTATAGGGATATTAGGGTCGATCCCACAGGGAAACTTGATATGGTAATTACCAAAACTTTTAACTTGCTTTATGATCTAAATAATAAAAAATCAAGTAGTAAAATATATATATATATATATATAAGTAAACAACTAAAGAAAATTCAATTTCTTGTGAGATAACTAATGGAGAAAGTCACAAAATACAAGTAGTAGGGTTTAGAAGCCACTAATTCTCACTTGCTATTAACAACTTGATTTATTAGGGATTGCAATTCCATATGTAATCAAAACTTGTTTTCACAATGAATTGACATAAACTCACCTACTCACGTGATGAAGTTTTGTGAAATTTATGAATTGTGGTTTAAAACAACCTCAATCCACCTAAGAGTACAACTATTTTCATGTCATACTACAAAGGTTTCATCTATCATATTTCCATTGTTATGTTGCAAGTTTAGTTGTCAACTAACAACTAGATAGTTTGTAGTTGGTGATCAATCAACCACAAATGTTTAACTTTGATAGATGAACAAGTAAAATCAAGATATAGCAAGTTAAATTTCATTCAAGACATAGAATTAGTTTCATCTAACCCTAGTACAAGTAATTAGCTTAGTACAGAATTCAAAACTTCAAAGAACAAAACTCCAAAGTAATAATTCATAACAAGTAGTAAATGAAAAGATAAGGATAGAAATTGCTCATTTGGTGAATGAACAAGGCTCCATGGTTCCATTTCCTCCTTGAAGATGAATTGATACAAATGAAATCTCCAAGTGCTTCCTTACAAATATTGAATTTTCTACTAAAACTACAAGAAAATTTCTACTATAATACACTACTTAAAATAGCCTAACATATCTAACATAACATCCTCTCCATCTCCCCCATATGTTAACCAAGGACCCCTATTTATAGATGAATTGAGCTCAAGTCCTTGTTAACAATTTCTTACAAAATTTGGTCTAATGGTGTAATATTTAGGGCTAGAATGGTCAAAAACATTTGTGTAGAATTTTCTTCAAAATTCCAGCCCAAACTTCTCTGGAAAACTCAAGAAATCAATTTTAAAATGACTCCAAGTTGCAAAAACCGCCATTGACTCTTTCTTTGACCAACACATGTTGACTGGTCAGCCTATCCAGGTGTCTATGTGACATTGGTCCACGAATTTCACCTTGAAGATGGATGAATCAGCTCTTTTCAAAACATAAAAGTTGTAGCCCTTTGAGTTGGCTTTTCAGAACCATAAAGATCAGCTCATTTAGAGGTCGGAGCATGGAGATATGACCAGAATACTGAGACATGGTCAGAAGAGCTTCACAGCACAGATGTACTTCAGTAATTAGGATTTTTGGCCATGAAAACTTGACAACTGGATCTTGATGTCTAATAAGAATTGTAGATCATTGGCTTAGCTTCAAAATGACATAAGAAACATCTCAATCCAATAACCATAGCTCAAGTTATTGATAAAACACCAAAATCTGTCATTATTTACCAAACCCTAATTCTGAGGTAAAATAAACCTAATTGGAGGAAAATGATATTTTTGGAGCCAAATTCACTTAAATACAATAAAAACACACTAAAAATAATATAATAAAGATATCATAATATAATTAAATTTAATACTTGTCATCTATCTTAAGAACTTTGATTAAATGAAGTTTACCAATCACATCATTCACATGGCGTCGGATAATCTATCTATTTACAACAATCACGTCAATATCTAGAGTCTTTGTCAAGAAAAATAGTAGACACACAAATGAGAAGACAATATGTATAGAATTTTCTACAAATAAACAGTAAGTTTCAATAATTTGAAGGAACCTGTGTAATACGTAATGTTGGAATAGTTTTTAAAATTTTTCGAGAACCTGCTCTCTACCAAATTGTATTATATTATTTGACAATAGTTTGGAAGATAAGGTCTTCTATTAAGCGCTCAAGTATTACCTTCTAGTAATATTTAAGAGTTTTGAAAACAATTCCAATTTATTTATAATTTTTTAGAAAGTCTGCACGTACGGAGGAAATTGCTAGTACGATGCTATCTTAGACAGTTTGATAATTACAAAAATATAAGGTATCAAGTTTAAAAGGATCTTCAATGGTGCAAAAAATTTTTGTAAATGTAAACATGATAAGTAAAGTGCCGCCTTAATTTGATAAAACACACACAAGCTAAATAGAATGTTCTTTTTACTAGTAGATTTAGCCTAAGTATTTTAACGAGAGTGTTGTTACTAGAATTGGTTAACTTGGTTAAGGGAGTATTGTTCTAACTCAAAGCTAGAATTAGTTAACTTGGTTAAGTACTTGTCTAAACTATATTTTTTGAAAAAAAAAAAGAAAACCCTTAATCGAAAAAAGCTATTAATTCTTCTAAAAAGCAAAATTAGTTGGCCATTGCTGCAATGGCATAATTTCTAAAGTAGCCAAATAAAATTTCATGTCATTGACTTTTGATTTTAATGTCTTTCAGATCCCATGTGGAATAATACAAATAGAAGGAATATTATTCTCATGGAAGACTTTTTTTTTTAGAGGACAAAATAATTGATTTATAGTATTCGTCTTTAATTCGCGTGTACTGCTCAAGAAAAGGAAATAGCACCATTGATCGCAACCTTACATTCCAATTTTCTGCAAGCTTTTCCCCACCATTTTACGGAATCTTAAATTATCATCAGCGGATACAAGTAATACAAGATAGTGGGGTCAAAATATCAATAAAATTCAGAATTGAATTATTTATCCCTTATAATAAGAGATTGCATGCTCAGATCAATTTATTTATTCTGATATTTGCTTTTAAATAAATAAATTATGAAGGAAGAGAAGATGCATACAAGAGAAAACCCCATAGGAATGAATAGTAACCAAGAAAAAAAGTGTTCCAAAAAGGAAAGTTGTTACATGTCTGAGTCAAGAGTGAACAATTGACTTGGCTTTGAAGTTGATTTGAGCTTATTTTCCAAGAAGGACAGCCAAATAAATGGGAAAGCTAGTCATTGTTTTCCACGTGACATGAGGGAAGTTGACGATTACTTTAGCTGTTTTCTTATTATAGACACCAAATTTTGACACACTGCTCATTTTCTAACACTGGGGACCTTTTCCTACGATTTGGAGTCAAATCTTAATTTTTGGGTAAAAATGAGAAAGTCAGCAATTTTTTGGGGCAGGATAGTAATTTTTTAATTGTAAATATTTTTTATTAGCTTTGGGGGTTAAATTCATTTTTTTTGTACTTTTATATACATTTTTAAATTTTTGTGATTTTTTTGGGTTTAATTGATATTTTTTGTATATTTTGACACTACAAGGGCAAAACAGTCATTTTACCTATTGAATAACTTTCGCCATTTTTGGGGTCCCAAATTCATTTTTTAGGTTTTAAGCATGTTTCTAAGTTTTTCTAACTTTTTTTTAGGTGAATTGCTATTAATAAATTTATTATTTACATTTTTCTTAATTTTTCTATTTTTTTATGTTTTTGAGAGGGAACATAAATTTTTAATTTCGTAAGGGATGAAGTTGTACTTTTGGTTGTTAGGGGTGTTTTGGTCTTCTACTCATTTCTTGGACGATAAGTCTTTTGTGCACTATAAATAACCTATTTGTAGGATTAAAAAAAAAGGGGAGGAGAAAATAAAAAAAAAAATCTAGAGAGAGTTTTTAATTTTTTAGTTTTTAGTTTTATCTATTACATCAAGAACACCAAAAACACATTTTTTCCTACATTTATCTTCAAGTTTTCAATAAGAACACCTACTAGGTTTTAGTTCATGTTCAAGCCTACATTTAGAACACCTGGAACACACACTAGTACATCTTCAAGCCTACACCTAGAACACACACCAGGACATCTTCAAGCTTACACCTAGAACACCAAGAACACACATTAGCTAATCTCACACACTTATTTATTTTCTCTCTCACACACTACACACACTTCCAAACACTTCTTACATTTTCTCTCTCACGCACTACACACACTCTTCCATACACTTCTTACACTTTCTCTCTCACACACTACACACATTATCCCATCCATTTCTTACACTTTCTCTCTCACACACATCACATACTTGCACACGTTACACACACTTTCGCACACAACTCATGTGCATAATCAAACACACACTAGAACCAAAAATAGTCAATCACATAACCCAAATTCACTTGTTCACGCAAACACACAAATTCACACACATAGTCACACAACCACACTTTTTCACACTTTACACGCACATTTCAGCACACAATTTCACTTTCCAGTCACACACCTCATTTCACAAAACACACACATTCCACGCACAAGTTCAGTCCCAAAACACAAATAGCTCACATGCATACCCACACACTAACACCCAGTACAATCACAGATTCACTCACACAGAGCACACACAATCTGTAACCACAGCTTCACACATAGCACAAACCCACACCGTTTTCCTCAACCCAGTACCACAACCAGAGACTTAGAATCATTTTTAGCAACCAATTCCAAAATACCACTTCCAATTACCAATTCACCGGATTCCCTCAATCAGTCCCCTCATCACCCAAATTTTCAATTTCTCCACCACACCACCATCGTCAATAGAACTCCATCACTACAACCAAGCCACATTCAAACCAACTGCTCAACTATCACTCCACCACCCACTGTTGCTACTCCAACCCAAGCAACCAATTCCAGTCTTCATCATCACCCCTGCATTCCACGCCTACCACTAATTCTCTACAATTCGCCACCACCAGAAAACCCAAAACTCCACCATCAATACCACCTGTTACAGCCCACCTTCACCAAATCATCACAACCCTAGACCACAAACTCCACCTCCCACGCCTCCAATTATTACCTCCTCCACAATGCCCCTCACCTACAAAGAAGAACAACAACAGAACAACAGAATAGCCTAACCACTATCACCACAAAACACAAATAGAACCCCCAAGTCAAGCATCACTACCCACACAATAAAAAATCAACCATCATAGTCAGTGAACCAAACAGCAGACCACTACCACTCACACCGTCCCCCTTGGTTTCAATTTCGCCATATTCAACTCAAAAGCACTATTAATCTCACCCACAACCTTCGTCATTCCAATTCGGCCCTTGCAACCACCACCACAGTAATCCTTTATTGCCCAAAGTTCCACTACCAGCGCCTAGCAGCTCCATGGTCAGTCACCAGCAAGCTGCGCAGCCCCAAACTGCCCAATCCCAGCTACCGCGAACCACTAGCCAACGCCACAATGCCATCAACAACTCACAATAGCGCCATAACTATTCGAGCGAATCACTTGAAGTTATCTCACCATCCACCAAGCCCAGTCAGCTACCCACAGTTTCGCCAACTATCACCTCCATTGTCTCTTAATCCATGTGAGTTCTCAGCCCTTCCTTCGATTTTGATTTCGGCCGATTTTAATCAATGAAATTCAATTTCAATGTTGATGTATTGCCTCCCTATTTAAGGGATTTTAAGGACTTGATTGTTAATTTGAGAGTGAATTTAGAGTTAGGGATTTTAAACACATTGCAATTGAAGGAAGAAATGATCTACAAAGGGATGATTTTTGGAGAGAATAGAGAGAGGGAAAGGGAGCTGGCTAGAGAAGATTAGAAAGAGCAAGAATGAGGGAAGGGTAGAAGGAGAAAACTGGAGCGAAAGAAGAGAAGAGAGTGGAGAGGAGAAAGTGAAAACTAGAGCAAAAGAAGAGAGAAAGCAAGGAGACGGGAAGAGAAGAAACTAGGAGAGTGAGACGGAGAGAGAAGAGGATTTAGAAGAAGCAGGGGACGAAGAAAGAAAATAAGGGATTAGAGAATAGAAATCAAAAGAAAGAAGAAAGACATTGAAAATGGAGAGAGAGAGAGAGAGAGAGAGAGAGAGAGAGAGAGATTTAAGGAGGGATGTTGAAGGAATGTTTTCTGGAAGAAGAAATAACTGATGGGGGTAATTTTAGTTTTAGTGTGTTTCTTTCTTTTTATTAACCCTTTTCTTTTTTGCTTTTTAATTTTTGTCTTAGTTTTAATTTGGGTTTGATTTCATGCTTTTTCTTGATCTAGTTCAGTTTCTAGGTTCATCAGTTAACTTGTCATTTAGATTAGTTTAAATCTTAGTTTATTGGGCTCTTTCCTTTTTCTGGTTTTTAACACAAAGTAGCATTTGCATTTTAGTCCTTATAATTTAGCCAACATTGTTAGGGCCCCCTAAGCTCTTTTATTTCATGAATGTAAGGCCTTTACTATTTACAGATTGATCCCCTAAGTCTTATTTTTCTTTTAATTAGGTCATGTGTCTTGCATTATTCCTCATAGTGGTTGCTAAAATTTACATTTTTGTGCTCCCTTACATGTTGAAATTTATGTTTTGCTCCCTTAATTCACTAGAAATTTGCATCTCCCCTAATTTGTTGAAATTTACTTTGTCATATTTCATATTTTATGCTTTATTTCTTAAATAGTGTACCTTGACATGTTTCTTCTGCTCTTAAGCATTTGTACCAGGTCTTTAAGAGATACCCCTAATTCTCGTTAATTCCTCTTTTATGTGATCTAATGTGATTTTTATACATTTTCTTCATATGTTTTTCTTACTTTTACATGTTTTTTACGTAGTTATTTATTTTATGCTATTTAATTCCAAATTTTATTGTTGGGCAGAAATGTAATCGAATAGTTCACAATTTCCTTTATTTTGGTCTATATTTGTATTTAGCTAGCCAATGTAATATTTAGATTACATTTCTTGCATTTTTAAAAAATATATATATTTGTGTATTTATATAGCAAGTGTAATAGATAGGTCATTTTTTAATTTTTCCCCCTTAATTGTAATTCAATTCCCCCTCCCCGTGTAATAGTTAGGGTTTATGTACTTTTGTGTGCTTATGTGCTTACCTGTTTTACTGCTTTCATTAGGATTTTTGCAGCTAGAATAGTATGATTATGTGTTATGTGCTCCTATGTGATCTTATATGTCTTTATATGTTTATTTGCTTTTGATTGATGTTTTGCTATTTTAATTCATGTTTTTTTTATCAATATTATTGTTTTGTCACCACACTAGTCCAACGCTAGTTGTGGCTTTATCGCTTTCCCACTAGTCCAACGGTAGTGGGGAATCCCTAGAAAGGGCTAGTCCAACGCTAGACCCTTAGGTCATTTAGTAATTAGACTCACCACTTGCATGCTTTTCATCTCATTTCATAACACATTCTCTTTTTTTAGAGTTTTTTTTTCATTTTTTGCATGATTTTTTTAATATATTTTATTATATATTATCTATTTTTGACAAATATTCACTGCATGACATTTAGGTTGCATTACACATAGAATTTAGGTCATTTGTGTGATCCGACTAGAAATAGTCGTCTACTTACGTGGGAAGCAGTGGATTGATAGGCCAGTCCCCCCTCCGTAAATAGAAAAATGTCAGTTACAAATTATTAATCCCCGTACCCGTTATATTGCATCCCCACTTTCTTGGACACTTACTATCTATACTATTTTTCTTTTGCTTTTTGCATTCCATTTTTGCATATACACTTGTGACTCTCGTAGGGCCTCATCTCGGGTTTCATAATTAATGCGATAATTCCGACCAAGTTTTGACGGGACATTTGGACCCTCCTGATAGTCACATTTAGATTTAGGATTTGCATTCATTTAGATACATCCATATGCGATAGAATTTAGGGTTAGTTTAGGAAAATTTAATTAAACCTCAAAACTAGCCTTGGCTAGGTAGAAAGGGTGCTTTAGGCGCGATTCTTTGCCTTCCCTTTCTTCAAATGTGACTCCCGGGCTTTTTTCTCTTATTGTTTCGTAGACCGGAGTCAAAAAAGGGTTTTCAATATTTTTTCTAAAAATTTTGTTTTTGTTAAATGATTTTTTTGGGTGACTTGGTACACCCTAACTAAATACCAAGTGGCGACTTCATTTTTAAAATAAAACCCTTTTTCAAAATCAATTGGTCAAAATTGTCGCAGTTTTAGTCCCAGCCTTATCTTATTTTCATTTTAAATACTATTTTTTTCTTAAATAACACATTTTCAATAAAAACTCAATTGTTTCTCACACATGCACAATTTTTCCAAAACCTTCTTTTTGAAAAGGGTCATCAGACTGGACCGCCTTTTAAGGGCGCGACAGTCAACAACCCACCATACTATCGATTTTGGACGCGACAATTATTATACTATTTTTATAACAATTTGAAGAAATCATAATCGATTGTGTGACATAAATTTATTCGATCTTATCCCGATCTAAGGACTCACTTTTAATTACCATATTAGTGCATAAAAGCATTTTCATGAATCAAACAAGAAGCATGTTTTGTTAGAAAGTTTGAAAAAAAAGGGAATAATAAGATCGACTTAAAAGAGAATTTTTACAATCCAAAAACTTATTGATGTTACAATAGAGACACTAAAAAAAGTCAGATTGTCATGCTCCGAGATTGGCACAACAACCGCCACAAGATTATGGGGTTCACCACAAGCCTGTAGGGCTCAACTTTTTTAACCATAAATAATCTATTCGAACATGAAAATTTTTGTATAGAGCATCTATAGCCCCAGTAACAATTAAATAGTATATATCCAAAATGTCTAATAATCACCTTATCAATGACCAAATTATAAATCTAAAAACTCAACATTACTGCATAGCTCAATGATAAATAATAGCAGCTAATATAACAACTTCTAAATTTAAATAATAATATTCAATCTACTAATGTTCCCAAAGATGGGTTTTATTCTCAACAATTTAACTAAAAACAAAAACTAACTAATCCTTCACATCAAAGCTTGCAACTCCTGGCCTGTACCTTGATCAATTCTCAAAATCTGAAATGAGGAAAGATTAATGGGGTGAGCTCAACAGCCTAGCAAGCAATAGTCCACTTAACTAGTCGGATTAAGCATAACACATAACATTTGAGTTTTTTATTCCTTAATACACACACATGCAAAAGTCATATATCCATATTTTTAATTTTAAATTCAGCAAATTCAATTATCAAGCACAATACCATCAAAACAAATTTAGTGACCAAAACACTTGGTAACCTGGGTTGCCGGGCCAGACATAATCCCTCTAACCTGGGTGCCGGACTAGATTTCACCCCTCTAGCCTAGGAGATGTCCCCAACTTAACCTCGGTGGGCATGGTTACTTTCACAACTTACCAATTCCGGAATGGTACCAAACCACATATACACAACACAAATAAAGAGACAAATTTCTCCCTATCATCATTATGCAACAATATCAAATACACCATACCAAACAATTCACATAAGCCAATCATATGCTTGACCCATAGTTAAAGTTAAAAACACGTGTCATATCACAATTGGAAAAAACATTAAAAATAATGGATTTACTAGGATATAAAAATATTTATACAAAAATAAATATTTTAATCCATTACTTATAAAAATTACTAGCTAGGCAAAAAGTCATTTACCTGCATGCATTTATGTGACGAGCCACGAGTAGTTCAGTGTAAGATACCTTCAATAAAATATTCAGTGTAAGATACCTTCAATAAAATTTAGCAGAGTCCCAAATTAGTTCCCTTGGCTCACAATTTTCACCAAAATATCCCTATCATATGCCTTTAGTAAAATCTAACAGGACCTCAAATCAGTTCGTTTATAAATCTATGGCTAAGAATCACATGAAACTAATTGATAATCCCAGACAATCAATTCTTGTTATCCTAGCTAAACTTTTAACGGAAAACTCCCCAAATTAATTCCTATGGTTCAGAATACCTATGTTTGTTGACAAGATTCAGGCAAATTCCACCGTTATTCTTTTTTATCTTCAATCTTATGAAAATATAATTCATGGATGAACTATTAAATATTACCCGAATTGTTCTAAATCATGTTCTCTTCTTCCTCTACACCTACTTCAATGTCAATTCTTGTTCCCTATTGTTCATGACTGCGCTCTTCTCCTATTTCTCTTTCTAATGTTTCTGCTTCTGTCGATGTTAGATAGGGAAGAACAGGAATTGGGTGTTTTAATAACTCTAAAATTGCATAAAGTATCCCTTCTATTAAATAATTATATTTATTAACAAGGATCCCCAATTAATATATTTATTTTACCAAAATAATCCCTTTTTTTTAACGGGTTACTACACAGATGGCATAAATGGTCATTGGTCTATCTTCATTTATAGTCTTTATGTTATTATTGTTTGGAAAATCATTGGAAAAAGGGCACACTAGGAAGGGATTTTTGATAAAAAGGATATAAATTTGAAATATATACGAAAAGTTTGGAAACCGTGACAACTTTATTTAGGTGCAAAATAATCCTCCTATTCTCCCAGTCATAGACCAATAAGTTACTTAGCTTGCAAACAGAAAAAGGAAAAGGTGATGGTCATTTTACCATAGACCAACATGTACCATTGTAAATCTTCCAATGAACTTCAATGGAATGAAAATATTAGGTACAACAAAAAAAGAATAGAAGCTATTTGTATCAGATAAAAATTCAGTAGTATAGAAACTTGATTAACAAAAACTCTAATAGGTCATCATAACATTTGTGAATATATATTGCTTAAAAAATATGTCATTAAAATGCAAAATCCCAAAAGGTTTAAAATAGTTTAAACTTCATGGGTTCAAAATTATTGCACATGTACACAAATATTTTTCATTTTGAGCTATCAAATCATAGGCCTGAATCAGTTTAAACTTCTTGTGAGAATGTGGAAACACTTAAATTGCATCCCATCATCTGTTCAAAAGAAGGAAAAAACTTGATGCAATATTGAGTATTATATACATACGAGCAAAAAAATACATATGAAATTGAAATCTTCGTAAGGAAAAAAATAATTATTTTGTATCACCTCAATTTAAGACACTTCTTCTATTCACGCATTTAAAACCTTCAAGTAGAAAGAGAGTCGGATAAAATATTTGTCAAATTAATTTCTTCCATCTCTTTTATTTATCTTTTCTTTTGGATAGATTATCCATCTCTTTGTAAGACTTGAAGCTCAGCCAATGGAGTGTAAGAAGAAACTAAATGCTTTGGAACTTGTATTAGTGCATCTTAATTTAATCAACCAATGGACGTTACATGTTGGAAAGAAGGACACAACAAAAAAATAATATGGTAATGCTGATCCAATTTATGCAATCATTTATGCTTAAAAATAGAATTCTTCAATCCAAATTCTAGTCCAATAATTAGAACATAACATACTAAACTTTCAGAAACTGATAGTTCACCTCACCCTTGTAAGCTTGTTTGCTCTAAGGTTTAACAATTTTATTCTCTGAAGGGGGTCCAATTCATATGGACTAGGCCATGAATGGAGTTTGATAAGTAATAAATTTACCTAACGTGGTGTAGATTAGGTACAACAATTATGAACAAAAACACACAAATCAAGTAATAAAAACCTAATCTCCTAACTTATTCTGCAAGTGCACGGGTCAGTTGTAGTATTTGGAGAATTAGGTGTCGAATCCCACGAGGAATCAAATATGTGCAATTACTAAAGCTTTGTCACTAACTTTTATTATCTAAACACAAATGAAAATAACATTTGTATGGGATCCCTTCAATAGAGTAGATATATGACTGAGAACTTTTGTAGAATTCAAGCTAAGAAGTCTAGAACATAGATTCCACTAATGAACCAAGCATAAATGACTTATTAAATGTTGTCTTGCTTTGGTTAGAATCCAATTCCATATGTGTCATAACTAGATCTCTCTATGAAATGACAAGACTCCAACTATTCTCATGATGAAATCTTATGAATTCATGAATTGTAGTGATTCACTTAAGCATCCATTATTTTCATATGAAAGACTTAAGCATTACTTGTTCATTTTCCATTGTTACATGCATTTCTCAATGTCAAGTAGCAACTAGATGACTTGTTTAAGTTGGCCATGCAAAAACAAGTGTTAAAACTTGAACAAGCAAATAAACCAATGCAAGCTTAGTAAGTACAATAAGTTAAATCATGTTTGTTGATCCATTAGCTTCATCTATGGTCTAGATGAAACCTTTAGTTCAACATGGTTAATGAGACAACTAAAAGTTCAACTTCAAAGATAGAATTCATGACAACTATTGAAAGTAAAAGAGATAGAGTTTGAGAATTGCTCAGCCAATATGAGAATTAGTCCTCTTCTTTATTCACCTTCAAAAGATTTGCACTACAAAAGTCTCTTACAATGTTCCTCACCACTCTATTGAAGGATTGAGAGAATTCTACTAATTCTCTACCAAACTAAGTAATAAATTTAAGATTATAACTACTATCTACTGCTAAAAACTTCTTTTTTTATGCTCTACAAATGACTTCTATTTATAGACAAATTTTCCTCAAGTCATTTTCCAACTTGTATGAATTATTAATGCATGGAAATGATGAAGATTTGCTTGGGGATTTCAAATGGGCATAAAAGTCTTCATTTATGCTTCCAATGTATTCTCCCACTTGCAGAACCCTATATTCATCTGAAAATGTCTGCAAAACCAACTGGAGGAAGATGCAATTTGATGCCCTAGAAAGTCCAGCCGTTATTGCGATACGCGGCTAGCGATACGCGGATGATCATCCACGTATCGCCATCCGTGGATCACATCCTGTGGCTCCTACTTGATTTTCTAATTTTTGCTGAATTGGACCTGATGTGTGTAGGCATTTCCACATATTTCCAAGCATTTTGGTGAAGAATTGGATTTTTCCATTATTTTGCACAATTGTTCTTTCAAGTTTGTTCAATCAACTTTAACTCTTTGAATCACCATTGAATTTGGTCTTCCTTAACTCCAATTGATTTAAAATAATTTTAGTATGATGAACCTGCAATTATACACAAGAATTGTGCATTAATAAAAATTTCGCCTCAAAAACCCTAATTCTCTTGAATTGTTGAAAAATGAGTCATTTGTAACGAAAAATACTATAATTATACTTAAAATATCATCTAAAACATATAATAATATATATAATAATATTGGTAAGTTTATTACTTATCATTACCTATTTTAATATATTATTTTATATATGATTTTAGTGTGTTTGTAGCATGTTTTTAGTATTTTTGATACAAAAATGGCTCAAATTCATAAATATTCTCCATTTGATGATTTTTCCAAAAATTAGGGTTTTTACTCGATTTTTAGAGTTTTGAGGCAGAATTTCTATTTTGAGCAAATTAATGCATAATTTTTTGTACAATCTTGTAGGTTTTATACCTTCAATCATAATTTGGATCAACTGGAATGCAAGTCATCACATTCATTGTAGATTCAAGGATGATTGAATTCGGAGCTCAAAGGAACAACTTTTACATTCAAACTTGGAGGATTGTTTTGCTCAATTTTTCAAAAATTCTCATCAACAAATTCACTATGGAATTACAAGGTCAATATCACAAAAAGGTCCCAAGGGCATACGAGGAACAACAAGCAAAAGAGAAGTGGAAAGAAGCAATGGAAGTGAAGAAATGGAGAAAACTAGGGGTTGCAATAATGACACACTTCTGTGTTTTGACAATAATGTGAGCTACAAATATTGGATTGGGATGATTCTTCTTGAAATCTAAAGCTAAGAGAACACTCTACAATTCTTATGAAGACATCAAAATCCAGTTCTCACATCTTCATGGTCAAAAATCTAAATTACTGAAGAATAAAGCTCTCCCAACCACCTCTCAGTATTTTGGCCATATCTTTGCATCCAGAGCTCCAAATGACCTGATTCTTGTGGTTTTGGAAATATAACTCAAAGGGATACAACTTTCATATTTTTAGAAAGAACAAATTTGATCTGTGGGTTGGATCCACCGGTCAACTAACCCACGGATGACCTATAAATCAAGATCAGGATGAGCAAGTTGCATATCGGCCCTTTTCAACTTGCAGCTTATCTTCCAATCCCTTTTAATTGCACCTACACTATCTAAGGAAACATTGCACAATTCAAGAGAAATCTTTTTGTGATTTGAAGACAACTTTTCTTGCAAATTGTCATGCAAGTTGTCTAGATGATTAGAGTGAATTTGTCTATAAATAGGGAGCTCTTGCAAGACATTTAGAAGAAGTCTTGGAGGGAAGAGCACTCCCAAGTAGTTGTAGTTTAGTGTTTTCTTTATAGTTTATAGTAGGAAACTCAATACTTGTAAGAAAAACTCTTGAGGAATTCCTATGTACCAATCCATTTTCAAGGGAGAAATAGAATATACTTGGAGCCTTGTTCATCATTTGAATAAGATTTCTTCATCCTATCTCTTATTTACTTACTTTGTTATGGTTTTGTGTATTGATTTCATGACTCCATGCTATATTTTTCATTATGATCTAAATACTAGTTTAAGGGGTGGATGAAACTAATGATATGTATTGAATAAAGACTTATCTTGACATGTCTTGCTCTTGCTTATTCATTTACTTGGTTTTCAAATTTGTAGTTGATTAATCTCAATTGCAAATCATCTTGTTTGTTATATGACAATGAGAATTGCATGTAACAATAGAGAAAAGTAGATGAAATCTACTAGTAGACACATGAGGATGTGGTGCTTATAGGTGGAATAAGGTTATTTGTTTAACAAGTAATAACCATAATTCATGATCATAACATGCTAGCAATAGGAAACTTCACTATAAGAATAGGAAATCTTGTTGTTAGTAACATCAAATCATCATGAGAATGAGGTTTGGTAGTAGTAATCAATTCATTATGAGAATAAATTTTGGTTGCTAATAGAATTGAATCCTAAGTAAGACAAGGTGTTGTAAGCAAGTTATTAATCTTTTCATGCATATTTGTGACCATTAACTTGTATTTGTGAATTCCATCCATTAGTTTTTCTTAAAGAATTTGAACTTTCTTTATTTCGCCTACCACATGTTCGATGAAATGTCTAGATAATAAAGTAAGTTAACAAGCTTTGGTAATTGCTACTAAAGTTTCCTCGTGGGATCAACCCTTTGCAGTCATGGGGGAATTAGGTATTTTTATTACTTGTGTGTGTGTGAAATTTGAGAGATTTTTTGCTATATTTGTATACCTAATCCACCCACATCAAAGTTCACACCTAATGCAAGAATCACCAAATTGGAAGAAATGAAATAGTCATGACACTAGAAACTTATATATTTTTCTTTTGCTATTTTACAACAGCTTTCTGATCTTTTATTACCGAAACATAAATCAAGTTACTCAATGCTTGGATTGTATAGATCAATCAACAGTAAATTAAATTTAATAGCAAACAGGCTAAATTAATTTATTTGGACAGCTTAATAACGTTTCTCTTTGTTTATGGACTATATAAATTTTGAAGAAAAAATCTAGGATATTTCCAAGTAATTCAACACACAATTTATAATTGGAGTATACAAAGGAAAAGGAAAAAAAAAACAAAGTATAACCTATAAAATACTCAATTAACTCAATAGAAATCTTGAGGAATTTTATATTTTAAACTTTAAATCACTTCGAAAAAATTAGATGAATGCTTGGTGAAGTTGTGGGGAGAAGAGTAAAAACCTGTCAAGATATTTTTAGATAGAAACCAAATATTGAAGTGCTGTCAAATTTCCTATATTTCTCAACAATGTTTCAGTGAGCTAGTTATGACAGAGATGTAAAACTTTTAAGTCTACCGCAAATCAGACATTTTTGCAGAAATACGACCATCGAGTCCAAGTTGGAAAATATATTTTCAAGGTTTGGAATGAACTTTTCTGTAGCTTTCCAACTGAAGAACTATAAAAAAATGTGGTTCATGGACAGGTTAATGTTTTCCTACATTGCTTTTTACAATGAAAGAAAGCGAGCTTAATATATAGACAAGGAACCAAGTCTAACTAACTTAAACTTTCTAACTTATATATTGTGCCTAGCAAACTTTCTCGAATTTTTTTCTCCAACAAGTGGTATTAGAGTCTGTAATTATTTTGGAATACTCTGCATCTCGGTGTTAGATCGATAATGAGGCAAATAAGAATTCCTTTCCTATACCAAAATGTCTAAAAAATTCAATCATGCACTTTATTGTTTATTAGTTAAATGAAAACTACATAAATTATATTACATTATTTTCTTACATCACATACGTTAATTTACTCAAATTCTTGTTTGTACTATATGGCCGACAGATAAGAACGGAGAATGGAGACACAAGACTGGGCGGTCGACAGTAAAATCTCATGGCTTGCTTTGTTCCTTCCTTGCAAGTTGCAAAAGCCAATACGTCCCTGACACTGAAGAGGAGATTACTTGCTATAAAACTTGTCCAACGAAGATTATACTTTTATCAGCTGGAAAATTAAGGCCAATGGATCCTCATGTTATACAAAGCTGCCCAGTCGGGCAATATGTGAAATCATCCAGCAATACGCAGACATACTCGATTCTCAAATGACTGCCAAACAAATATACCGTCCTTCATGTATTAGCCCAGTTCTACGACTCTTCATTTGCAGTTGAACAAATCCTAGATCTAAACCATTCTTTACTAAATAGAGTGAATGCAAAAGGTGAGACTGCACTTCACATAGCTGCCAAAAAACGACATTCTGGCATTGTACGAGGACTCATTTATTGCGAAAAACATGGTAAAAAGAATGAGAGATATGGTGTTGGAGCATTCAAGAAGATGCTGTGCTCCAAGAAGATAGCAAGGATGGTTAATAAAAATGGTGATACAGCCTTGCAATTTGGCTGTAGTAAGCAATAGTTATGAAATTGTTGAATTGTTGGTGAAAGAATGATCCTGAGTTTTCATACCCCCAGAATTGGCCTAGAGAAAGCCCACTTTACCTTGCAGTTGAGAGGGGATACTATGGCACCACAAAACTTGTTTTGGAGAATTGTAGGTCATCTTCTTATCGGGGCCCTAGAGTTAGAACAGCCTTGCATCCTGCTGCAATTTATAATTTTGAAGGTGTGTTTAGATAAATTACATCGAATTTCCTTCATTTTTATTAACCTTTAACAATTATTATATGCTGTCTATTTTTACTTGATTTTAGGATCGATTTTCTGCCTCAAGAGATTTGTTTTATGATCATCTTTTTCACGAGTCATCCGAGTTTTGAATTGGTTGAAACAATTTATTGAGTGTGATAAGCTTCAATAGCACTTCTTGTTTGGTGTAGGTATTATTAATTAATTTTCAACGCTTGTTTTATCAATTAGTTTTTGATAAGCTTGATGCTGTAGATTCTGTTATATTCAACAATTCACAATATGTTTAATGAAATTCCACTAACGTAAAATTCACGGTATAAATATCACCAATTGTTACTCCAAGGTTAGATATGTATAATCTCCTCTGTAATTAACTGCATAATTGAGTTTATGGAGAATTATAATTTTGCATGATTTTACCAATAACTTATATTCTTTAAAGGAACATAATTGAAGAATAATTCTTTTTGCAATGTGATGTAGGTGAGATATTATGAATATAAAAAGATGGTTGTAAAATGAGTTTAGAGGATGATTTCAAATATTATTCAAGAACAATTGTCATTGCTTAGATATTAAAGTTGGCATTTTCACAAGCAGTTTTGATAATTACACAGGATGCATGAAACTAAGGCCCTGTTCCCAATAGCTTCAGATTTTAATAAAAGCTGATTTTTGAAAAGTGATTCTAAAAAATCAGATTTTTATAAATCATATGACTGTTCTCATTTTCTTTGAAAAAGCTAATTAAAAGCTGATCTAAGATGTTCTCAAAAAAAATTTATGAATAGTGATATTTTTAATCAAATGACTGAAATATCCTTATATATTGAAAGTGATGTTTTTACTGTCAAATAATTAATCTTTAATTTGCATTTTTTAACTTGTCAAATGAAATTGGAGTTAAAATAATCCATTTCATGTAGGCATTTTTGTAATATGAAGTACTTTAATCGCATGTTTTTTGTAAAGGCATTATATATGTAACTCACTTTTAAGTAAAGGCATTATGTATCTAATTCACTTTTAAATATGTAAAACATATAATTTTTTAGACTCAAGAAGCATACTTTAAAATAAAGAAATATAAGTTAAGATGTATTCTACAATATGAATGTGTAACGACAACCACACCAAAAAAAAAAAAAAGGAGAGAAACCATGTATTACAACCACACCAAAATGGTTTAAAAAGGCTGATTGCATTATATATCATAATTTACACAATCTTTCATGATTAGAAGTTAGCAGCAATGCCCAACAAAAACCATTAAGGTTAGCTACAAAATCATAATCTAAAAGATCTACTTTTCAGCTTCAATCTATTCAAGTTGCACAACTAAAGCAACAAGCAAAATAAGTTCCAATCAAAAACAAAATCTATTCAACATTCTTTGGAAGTAATAACTTCCACCAACTCTCTAATAATCTCCAATCTGCATCTGCAACCACTGCAAACAGTGTCTCATCGCTCTTATGTGCAACAAACATCTCTTTGTAAGCAGGTTTTAAGAATAGGTTGCACGCACTGCATGTATAGTGGATCTCCTTCTTCAACACCTGGAAGTTTAACCAACAATTGAAGTGCCTCAAGGATACTTTGTTCCTTGTGTGCTGCCTCTAATATTAGCAATTGTAGGCTGAGCTATTCTCTATAGCCTTACACAATACGGTCCAAAGACTTTCTTAATCCAGCAGTAGCAGAATTTTTTTTAACCACTTGTTTAGCTGCATCTTTTGGAACTTTTTTCCTCTTTTTGGTGCCACTAGCCGCTATATTCATACTTCTCTTCTGCATGATCAGCTTCAGATGCATGTGAGCTCGCACTCCCATCAGTCTCACCCTCAATCATGTATTGTGGCAGCACACCTAAATTAGGTGTCCATGCTTGAATCTCCACTTGCATACACCTTATCAAATAGAATGTGCAATTGATCAGGCAACAAAATTCCTTTCTCACGAAATTTTGCACATTCAGGAATCAACTGCATAAAATAGCACAATAAAGAATGCATAATATATATATAGTAATAAAAATATAAAATTTAAATATGTTAATTGATCTTGATATCATTTACCTTTATCTTGTCTTGCCACCATGAATCACTAGCATCAATAGTTTGCTTGTTGTGATCCCACCCATATCCAGTTTCATTTTTTAGCATTGCCTTCCAATATCCCCAATCCCTTTTTAGACTGTCCCAACGATTCTTAAGTTGTTGTCTTCCATATTTTTAGGTTCGTCTCTTGTCTGAATTGTTTCATAACTTTTTCATAGCCTTGTTTACTCAAGTGAGTGGTTGGTCTATATCCATCTTTCACAGCTTGAACACAAAGTCTAATGAAGATTTCAGTGGTTTTGTCATCCTACACAGCTTTTTGGCAAGGGGATTCTGGTGCAACCTTGAGTTTTCCCATTTTTTTGGAGGTTTCAGCTTCACTTTCCATGTTTCTAATAGTATTGGAAATGAGCAGTTTGTGAGAAATGGGCAAAACAAGAGGAAATGAGAAATGAGTAGTTTGTGGTCACCTTTAGATTATTCAAGTGCTCGTATCTATTTCATGTTGAGAAATTCTTTTAACTCATTGATTCACCATGTTTAAAGCCACACAATGTTTAAAGCCACCTTGGTTGCAAATCACTTGGCATTCAGCAAACACTTAATGGGCACATGTTTATAGCCCAAATAAAAAACAACAACAGAAACAAAAACAACTCACAGTGACAAAGAAAGATAAAATTCTTTTCAGTTGTAAAATAATTCAACCATAAGTTTGTTAGCAATTTTAATTACTAATAACTAGAAAGCAAGGCTGATCCTCATCAAAGCAAGCACAAGTAAGGCTGATCCTCATAGAAGAAAGAGGAGAAACCATTGACTTTGAGTATCATTAAAATATAGTCAAATGTTTTTCCTACCATAGATGTCCCATATTATCAACATGATTGATGGTGCCAAAGATTATGTACTAAGCTTAGCTTTGTATGAATTATTCTGCCAATTTGATTTAGCTGGACCAAAATCTAACTAATAATTAAATAATATTAATCAAACATCGAAGCCAAGATCTAATAAAGAAAGAAAGAAAAACTTTGCAGTTGTGGTAGAAGTTACAAACACAAGCAACTCGGAGCAAACACAATACCACAAGTCACAAAGCACCCAACAATATACGAGTAATGTCATCCCAAAGTAGAATAAGTTTGAATTTAAAAAACTAAAATAATATGACCAAAATTCGTGTCTCTTCCCAAAAACAAAAACCAAAGCTTGCATTTACTGTAGAATCTATTGGAAAGAATGGCTGCAAATTATTCGTGTCTCTTCCCAAAAACAAAAACCAAAGCTCGCATTTAATGTAGAATCTATTGGAAAGAATGGCTGCAAATTATTCGTGTCTCTTCCCAAAAACAAAAACCAAAGAATGGCTGCAAATTATTAAAACAAATTATTACATATAGAAGCAGATAATATATAACATTGCCCACAAGCACAAGAGACCACGCAGTATGAAAAGAATACATATTCTGCCAATTTGTATACCTTATGCTTGCTTTTGCCGTTTATCTTAACCAAAAAAAAAAGTTAAAACCTCTTTTTACCATTTTATTTAAACAAAATACAGAAATAAATTGTGAATAGAAAGTACTGACCATAGTTATGGATAGAAATAGGAGCAAATTCGAGGTGAGGCTCTGGGAGATCAAAACACCATCAATTAGGGCTAAAGTTCTTCAATCCCATTTGACAGAGGAAGTGTAGAGGAAGTGCCGGAGATCGCTATTGTGGATCGTCAATTTGCACCTTAGATCCTTTTCTGGTGATCTCCACCCATCTTTTCTAGTGATTTTTGTTGATTTTCGTTCGATTCTCACCAACAGATGTAGAGATGAAAGAGAGAGGGAGATAGATCGTGAGATCTTATGAAAGAGGAGAAAATATGTGATTTGGTCCTTTTGTAAAAAGAGTAATTGTTGGAGGGCATTTTTGTCATGTTAAAATAGAGCGCATTAATCAGAATCTACAAAATCAGTCAATGAATAGATTTTAGCTTTGAGATTTTTCAAGTTATGTAAAAAAGTTAAAATTTGGTTGGAAATTAATTTGAGAACACTACTAAATAGATTATTGGGAATCTATAATCTAAAATCTAATAAAAAAATTGATTGAGAACAAGGCCTAATATTGGAGAAGCTGCCAAAGCTTACCAAAATGGTGGATACGCATGGACACACTGCACTACACTTTGCCGCAAGATTTGGCCATCAAGAAAGTGTAAGTTTGCTTCTGTTAGCAGACAAGTCTACTGCCTATGTTAGATCTTATAGGCGTGATGGTAAGAAGACAGTGCTACATGTGGCTGTAATTTTTGGGCATTTAAATGCGGTAAAAGAGATTTTATCACACTGCCCAGATTGTTGGGAGACAGTCACCTGCAAGGGCCAAAATATTCTACATCTTGTAGTGGAGAATGAACAACAAGAGATGATGGATTTTATCTTGGATAATATTTGAACTTCTGAACTCATCAATCAGAAAGACAGTGATGGGGACACTCCTCTACACCTTTATGCTGCTACAAAAAGTTTAGTTGGGCAAAATCTTGTAAATCACCCAGATTTGGATAAGAAGGTCTGCAACTGGTATGACTTGACTCCCCTGGACCAAATATTAGATGCTGTGCCTGAGGACCAAGAGAGAAAGGTAAGGATACTTTACTGTTCTCTACGAGACGAATAAATTTTATCACACAAATGCACACGTAAATACATGTCCATTCACAAAATTTATAAAGCTAATTTCTTATATCATTCCAGCTTAAATTCATCCAAGATAGGGATGATAAAAAAAATGAGAGAAATGCATGAGATCCATTATTTCAGTTTCATTGTTGTGGCGATTTATTAAAATTTTTTGAGACAAAAACTTTAAGTTGACGTTTAGGGGGTTTAAACAATTACTCACCGACAAATTTAGAGCCAAATTCGCAGGAAGATTTTGCTGTGGTACAGGGAATTTTCAAAATTTTTTGTTTTTGATTTTTCGAAATTAGATTAAATTGGAGCTCCAGCTTACATCCATCATTGCCATAACACCAATCGACATTAATATCCATAGTTGGCTACTAAAATTTAACAACTGTGTCAATTTTCCAATGAACTTTTCAAATTTTTATTTTCTCTTATTGCTAAAATTGACAGCTTTATTCTAAGAATTGTCTCAGAATGTTTACATGTGACAGTTTTGTTCCATTTAATTGGCAACTTTGAAATATCATTCTCGAATTGGAAACGTATTTCGTCAAAACATCACTTAATAGATTAAATTAAGATATGGATAATCATTTTTTGGCATTTTGTGCTTTTCTAAAATTTGCAATTATTTGCTTATTTAAATTAAGTAACAAATATTAGAATGGTTAGACTTGAAAACTTGTACTATATTTTATTACGAAGTACTGCTCTGTTTTTTTTTGTTAGAATTATACCAACTACACCCTAGATTTAGAAAGTAATTAAAAAAAATCTTAACTACCTATGTTTCTAGAAAATGCTTTCTAGATTTTTCTCAACTCCGCTAAGCATATAAAGATAGTTACTCTTTAGATAGCTTTAGAATTTTTAACATAACATCTCCTTTTCGTAGTTCTCTAGAGTCTTCCTAATGCAACTATATGGGCCTCATGACCATTTGTAAGAAGTAAGGTAAGTTATTAATCATTTTGAGAATTTAATCGTTGTCTAAGGTCATGTGTAAATAGTATAGTTGTTTATGGTGGTATAACATCCCACTTTGCATTGCATAGTTTTGCTAATAAATAGCCTTTAAATAATTGCATGTTGTGTGTTATTTTTTGTATTATATCTTAGCCTACCACTTGAGAAGATCAACATTTCCATCACTTGAACTTTTTGGCCCTTTACGTTGATTTGAACGTGCAGAAGTGGAAAATAGTTTAAGTGACAAACAATGGAGGAGTTGATGTTCATTACATGATTTAAGGGATTTGAGCAATATAAATTTATGGCATAAATTCGTTAATTTAACTTAATATCCTCTACCTCCCTTCAGTAATTTCTGTCATGTGGTTCACCAAATTTCAATTGTGACACCATTGTTTCATTCTTATGTCATTCTAGATTATGATCAAGGCTGAGTTGAAAATACCGCTGGATTTCAAATTGTTACCACTGAATGGATAGAAGTATTCAAAAGCGATCAAGAAAAGAACTTGAAGATAGAAAATGTCTCTAACCTGCAAAAAGAGAAAGGTCTCATGATCTTGAGTCTTTAGTTAGGTGTTCAAGCTTGTGCTCTCATTTGTAGTGTTGTAGTTTCCTTAATTTGTATTGTCAATATTTGTTAATAAAATAGCCTTTCAATTATAAGTGTTGTGTCTTTATATTGAGGGCTTACCACTCAAGAAAAACCAACAAGTGGTATCAGAGCTAGACGCTTGGGGACGTTATTCATCAGGTGCTCGTTTTGTAGGTGGTTTGATCAGGGATTGAATAAGTCATTACTCTGCTGAAGTTTACAATCAGGGACCATAGTCAGTGATACAAGAAAATCTCATCAAGACACAATCAAGGTTTGTGAAACTCATTGGTCTGGGACCATAATTGCTTGGTCAGTGTCAAGCACGCCAAGAATTCATGGTAGATTTTCCAGCATCTATAAGTGTTGTTTCAACAACAATAACTATGGGAATTGGAGCACCCGTATAAAATATTATCTTATTGGCCAAGGGTTGTGGGATATAGTTGGTGGTGATAATACTATGCCCCCAAGTGATGACGAAAAAACTCTCAAGCAATGGAATAGGAAATGTGGGAAGGCTATGTATGCACTAACAATTGTAGTGGAGGATAAGCAACTGCAATGGATAAAGTCAGTGATGACACCGAAAGAAGCATTGCATTTGCCAAGAAGAATGAGGCAAAACTCCAACGACTCGAGAATGAGCTCTTCTCAGTCTCACAGCAAAACCTCACTGTAAGTCAGTATTTCTCTAATGTTAAATCTTTATGTGAGGAAATATCAAAATTTGATCCTGAAAATGAAATTAGTGAGACAAGAATGAGAAGGATTATTATTCATGACTGGAGTTCAAAAGCCTTGTCGCTGCGACTCGTGGATGGCCTAAACAACCTACTCTAGCAGAGTTGGAAAATTTTTTGGCCAATGAAGAGACTTTAGATGATAAAATGTCTAAAGTCACAATGAAAGATGAAGAAGATGCTCTCTTTAGTAATAGGAGAGTATTTAAAGGACACAGTAGGGGATTGGTGAGATCCAATGATGGAGAAGGAAATGGAGAGCACCAAGACTCGAGAAGAAAATAGTGGAGTTCCCAACAAGGGGGAGCAAAGAAGAGTTCCCAACAAGGGGGAACAAGACAAGAACAAGAACAAGATGATGATGAATACCACATTCGAAGGCAAAATATTCAATGTTACAATTGTAAAGAGAAAGGACACTATGCACAAGAATGTTGACTCAAGCGAGGAGAAGGCAACATGGCAACATTTTTATGAGTACGATGAACAAAGTGAAGAAGAATGGGATTTTGAAGCTTGTTTTGCTTTTGAAGAAGTACAAGAGATAAAAACATTTTTTGAAGGAGAGACATTAGTTTGGGAGGAGAATCAAAGTGATGATGAGTGGGATCTTATTCCATCCCATGAAGAAGATCCATATACAATTCAAGAAGAAGATTGGGTCACGTCATGCATGATGGTAGATGAGATCAATCTTGAGGAGATATATCTAGATCAATGTGAAGAAGTTGAGAAAGAGACTGGATCATAGTTCATAGAATTTACTCAAGAAATGCGACAAGTCTTGAGCTGTACAAATATTGAAGTAGGTAAGTGTAAGAAACCAGCAAACTATACAGAATTAAAGGAAGTCTTGGAAGCTAAAGGATCAACATTGGATGAGGACAAGACTTGGAAATTAGTTTTGAAGCCAAGAGAAAATATTCCAACATCCAATGAATGGCAACCCGAAGAGTCAACTGAGAAATATATAGTTCAATTGGAAGATCATAAGTTTTCTCAACAATGTGGGAAGATAAATGATAAGATGTCAAGTCAAGACATCTATGAGGAGAAAGCAAGGAAAGAAGTTTCTAACGAGATATTGTCTTGACAGTTTTTTTAAGAACAACTACAAAATTTTGAAGGAATTAAAGAAGGACAGTTGTGTGAGAAGACTAGTGATACACTTGATAAGTTTGAGCCAAAGATTGCATAAGTTCAAGAGAAACATACGAGACTTACAAAGACAAGTGTACGTAGAGAGACTATAGAAGAGGTTCAGTCAAACAAGCTTGAAGTTCTACATCAAGAAATGGATCCACTACTTCGAAGATCAACTGAAGAGATGAAATCTAATCAAAAGTATACGGATAATGCTATCAATGAGATGAAGGAAAAAAATACTTTGAACGACGTGTCAAGAAGACAAAGTGGAGACAAGTTGAAGAAGAAAAAGAAGAAGACTCTAGCAGCACAAGTAAGAGAGAGTAGTCGGTGAGGGGGAGTGTTAGAATTGCACCAACTACTCTCTAGATTCTTGAAGGTTCTCAAGGGAGCTTAGCTATTAGGTGTTTCTAGAAAGTTCTTTCTAGAATTTTCTTCACTTCTCTATACATGTAAATATAAGTCCACTCTAGATAGTTCTGGGAACCTCTACTCATTTATCTTTCTTGATTCTCTAGAATCTTCTTAAGGTGCCTATAAATAGGCCTTGAGAGTATTAGTAAATGGTAAGCAAGAGAGAGATAAGTCTTCAACCTTCAAAAAGAGAAAGCCCTCAGTATCTTGAGTCTTTAGTTAGGTGTTCAAGCTTGTGCTCTCATTTGTAGTGTTGTAGTGTCCCTAATTTGTATTGTCTATATTTGTCAATAAAATAGCCTTTCAATTATAATTGTTGCGTCTTTATCTTGAGGGCCTACCGCTCAAGAAAAATCAACAATGTATAGCATCTGATCCATGATTCTTGATAGATGTTCTTGATTTATGTTGATTTAGTAGATGTGGATTTGATTGAAGGATTTTGAGGTTGAATGAGTTTTAGGAATTTCGATCAATGTTGGATACAATTCGGAGTGAAAGAAAGAGTGGGGAGCAGAAAGAGAGAATAGAGAAAGAATATAGAAGGAGAGGGAGAGTGAGAAAAAGAGAAAGAGAGAGAGTGCGCAGATTAAAGCAGGACGAAGAGAGAAAAAGGGAGAAAAACAGAAGAAGAAGGAGAAGAAGAGGAGACAGAGAAGGAGAGAGAATCAGTTAAGAGCTACAGAAATAGAGAGCGAGGTTAGAGAAAAAGAGAAAGGGAAGAGAATGAACGAGAATGAGAGAGAGAAATTAGAAGAGAAGAGAGAAACAAAAGGGGAACGAGAGAGAGAACAGAGAGGAGAAGAAAAGAGACAAAAAAAAACAGAGAGAAGAAGAGAGAAAAAGAAACAGAAAGGGAGAGAGAGAGAGAGAGATAGAGAAAACTCTCTATTGAGAGAGCTTGAAGAAGACAACTAAAAGGGGAAAGCTTCTCTAAAATGGAAGTAGAGAACCGATTTTCGGGTTGGGGTTCTTTTACTATTTTGTTCTTTTTATGTTAGTTTAGTTTAATTTATATTTAATGGGTTCCTGATTTAGTTTAATTTAATTGTTTGAGTTAGTAATTAATTTGATTAATTGAAAATTTGGTTAATTAATCAAGTTTAATTTATTGTTTTGGCATATTTATTTATTTATTTATTCTCTCATAAAGTAATGCATTTGTGTTTAAGTCATTGTTCTTTCCTAATGTTATTGATTGACCCTATAAGACTTTTTGTTTTCTGCAATTCAGTCCCTGTTTATTATCGATTGACCCCCCAAATTTTAGTTTTTCTCAATTAAGTCTTAATTAATTCTAAGTTATGCCCCACGCCTGTTGGAATTACTATTTTGTTCCCCAGTTAGTTTGAATTTGCGATTTGGTCCTTAGGTTTGCTTGGATTTTTATTTTAGTCCCGTTGATTTGCTGGAAATTTGCATCTTCCCCAATTTGTTGAAATATATTTTTCCATATTTCATTTTTTTTTGGCAAACCTTGTATTCAGGGGTGGGATGCTAGCCCAAAATTTATTAAAATATAAGGACAAAAGTACATGAGTAGAGGGGGGCATAAAACCTTACCTCTAGATGAAGAAATAATAAAATTAGAGGAATTCAACTTCTTATTACATGTAAATATGATTAAATACTATTTCATATTTTATACTTTAGTGCTTTAAATAGTGGTACCTTGATTTGTTTGTTCATTTTGATTAGTATTTGTACCAGATTTCCCATGGAAGGTATTACTTTACCCGTTATTTTCTCTTAATATGCTCCAATATGTTCCTATGTGCCTTGTTTATGTGTTTTTATGACGTGCCTTTTTGTTTTCTATGCATTTTGAGCATTTTCTTTACGTTACGTTATTTATTGTATTTCAATTTTCAATGTTAAAAAATGTAATAGATTAATTAATTTTGTTTATTTTTTAAGAATTTGTACTTTGATAGATAATGTAATAGATAGTTGATATTATTTTTTTTAGTAATCGTGTATTTACATAGCAAGTGTAATAGATAGGTTATTTTTACTTTTTCCCCCTTAAATTGTAAGTTAAATCCCCCCCGGTTCAATAGTTAGGGCCTACATGCTTTGTGTGTGCTTGTGTGATTATTTGATTTACCGCTTTCCTTAGGATTTTGCATCTAAATATCATGTTTTTGTGCTAAGTGCTCCCATGTGATATGACAGCCTCACCTTACCCAAAGGTGCACCAAAGGACTTAGCGGACTGCCTGCCTAGCTCTCGCCAGGACTCAAAACAAGCACTCACTCAATTGGTCCAAACATACTTAACCCAAAAATACATTCATATAATTCAACTTAAAAGTAAAAGTACCACTAAGTGTTACATCCCAAAAATATACATAGTAATTACATTAATAGCCTAAACAATTTGGCTATCAAAATATATAAAAAAACCATCTAACATTTCCAAAATCTGCTTTGCCAACCTTAGCAATACTGGAAGCCTGGTTAAAGAAAATAAATAAAAGGGATGAGCTATAATAGCCCAGTGAGTGCTCAAGTCATGCAAACATACCAGTAACCCATTATATTATTTAATGAAAATAATTAACGAGTTCAATAAACATTGTATAAACAAGTTAAATAGCAAGTAGTAAAGGGCAGATACAGGCTCGACCACGGGAGCAAGCTCAACCATAGAAGTAGCAAGTACTGAAGCATGTAACAATGGCGTTGGGACCGAGATAATAGCTCAGATCCTAGCCAATGATCATATCAGTATTAACAAGCAAGTACCCTAACCACCATACACCTTATACCCTCCATACAAGCTACCACATCAGGGAGTAATCTCAACCTTGGAGGGCCAACAAGCAAGAAAGTTCAATCCAGAGTTGGCCTCTTAGAGGAATTCAACCCAAATAGGAAAGAACAACACGCCCTAAAACACCCAGCACCTTATATCCTCCTAATCACGACCGGATTTGACTAACCGTGAAGTAACGGTGAAGTTAGTCACGGAAGTCTCAAGCACAAATAACAAATTGGATAATGAAAGCATGTAACACATTGCGGAATAGATGCGATAAAGTACACATCTTTCCTCAAGTAACACATTTCATTAAATAATATTTACAGAGTATAACATAGCATTTCATGCATCATGCACACATAGAAACACTCACCTGAGTAACTAGGAGAAAATCTCGTAATAAGAACGTGAATCACTCTCGAGGTCCTGGAATTCAAAAGAAATAACCTAATGAAAACTTGATTAAAACTCTAAGTAAATTAGTAAGAAAAATTCAAGAAACAACCCAATTCTTTCTAGGGTTTAGGGTTTTAGATTTAGGGTTTTGGTTTTAGGGTTTTCTTGTTCTAGGAGAAATAATTCACTACTAGATCGTGCTCTTGAAATTTTCTGCACATCAAATTCCCTAAATTTTAGCATATCCTAGGTTAAATCTCACCTATCAAATTTTTGCTCTTTAAATTCTACCGAAATTTCGGCAGCATCTCCCCTAAAATCGGACTAACCCAAAATTTTAACCTGCAAGGAAATTCAACCAACCAACCAACCAAATTCAACTAGTTCTATAACTTCTATGTCTTAATTAACCCAATTTTACTCAAAATTTCAGTCAAATCACTTGAACCATACCAAGGTTCTTCAACCAATCAATAACCAATACTTGTTATTTTAAGGTTTAAACACTAACTACAAGTCATACAAACCAATAAACATCATAACATGGAATAAAACTTCATAATCATGGCCTAATTACTCATGCTTAACAACAAGAACTTGATTATAAACTTACATAACTACCACTTATAAACTTGGAAAAAATAACAAAAGTTCATGGTGAGTACCTCAAGTAAGTCTAGATCTTTGCTTAGTGAGAAGATAAGCTCACTTTCTACTTGAAGGAGATGACCAAAATGAAGAGAAAAGCTTCAAGAAAATGGTAGCAAAAGAAAGAAGAAAGAAAAGAAAGAGTGGCCGGCCAAGCATGAAGAAAAAGAAAGAAAATAGGCCAAGAAAAATGGGAAAAGAAATAAAGAGAGAAATGGAAAAAAAAAAACCAACCAATCCTAGCAAGACAAGAGTGACATAGAGGTCTTGACTTTTTGCCCAATAGCCACCAACTTGGCTAAATATGATTAGAGGAAATTTTGTATACTTATCACTTCATTAATTCTCAAGAGCTCTAAGGTACAACCCTTAAAGGAAAATGTACAACATACTATAACATGAAAGAAATCATACTATCGTTTATTCATTTAACTATTTTCGGTTTTCCCCTTTTTTTTTTCTAACATGTCTAACATAAATCTAAATAAGTTTTATGTGCTTCTAGGGTTGTTACATGTGATTTCCTCAAAATACATTTTTTTTTACCAAAAATCGATTTTCTTACACGTGCATGGTTTTCCAAAACCCAAAAAAAAAAAAAAAAACTTTTTCGAAAGGGTTCACTGGACCGGCTAGCATTTTTCAGGGTGTGAGAATGTGATTTGAATACAACTAGCCATAGCAATTAATATAAATGAAAGATATAAAGTTAAAGAAAGCTTATTCAATTGAAAAATGGCTTCAAGGACTTGTATTCCTTCGAAGTGAGTTGCTACAAGATTGTTTCCACAAGAGTTTCTCTCAAGAACACAATATTTCTATAATCAAACTAAAAGAATTCTAGCAATTCTCCACAAATTCTTCAACCTAGCATGTCTTAAACTTTTTACAAATGACTTCTATTTATAGATAAGAACCCTACAAGTTATTTTCTAGCTTGCAAATACATTCAATGCATGGAAATGATGAAGATGCTTCTTGAAATTCCAAATTGGCATAAAAGTCTTCATTTGTGTTTCCAATGAAATCTACAACTTGCAAACCTTATCTTCAACTAAAAAGCCTACAAAAACAACTGGAAGATGAAGCAAGTTGTAGTAGCTAAAATTTAGAAGTCGGTGCTGATCCACAAATTGGATCCACAAGTTAGATGACCCACAAAACCCAGTCAGTTGGCCCCACTTGATTATGACTTTGTTGAGCTGTCTTTCCATGTGTCTTAGACCTTTTCTATGCATTTTCACATATTTTTGCTGAATTTTTCATTTCTCCCAAATTTTGCACAATTAATTTTTCAATAATTCTTCATTAGTTCAACCAACTTAATCACTTGAATCAACTTTGTCTTCACAATTGATCCAAAATAAGATTAAGTATGGTGAATCTACAAAAGTACAAAAGACTTGTGTATTAAACAGCTCAAAATAATAATTTAGGTGCAAAACCCTAGTTGTTGGAAAACAAGTCATTTGAAACCAAAATCTGCTATAGTTCTACTAAAACACATAAAAAATACACAACGAAGCATACAATGATATTGGCAAATTTATCACTTATCACATCTTGTCTGTCATTTCTCTTGAAAGCAATTTCTTTACCACCTGATATCCTAACTTCACTTTGTAAAAAACTTATCCTCATCTTTCCAAAATTATTTAATCATTCCTCCCAGTGATGCTTATTGAGATCCTCATAAATTTTCCCACTCCCTCTTCATTAAATATCTAATCCAAGATCTTATTCCAACATTTGTTGTGAATCAGTTGACTTACCCACTAATACTGGCAATCTAGTAGTTCAGATGATCTAACTTTTCCATCTTGATAGAAAGAAATCCATCTATCTCTCTAGATATTTACTGTTTTCCCATCTCCTATTCTTTTCCTCAATCCTAATTCCATGATCTCCTTGGCAAACATCACACTCATCGAGAACCAAGAAGCATTGCCAGGTGGTTTGCTTCTATAATGTTCTGCTTATGGTAATATCTTGCTCTCACCATTTTGCTTACTCGCATGTTTGGATTAATTATGAATCTCCAAATGTGTTTAGCTAGTACAGCCTCATTGAAACTTCTAATCTCTATAAAACCCAAACCTCCTTGATGTTTCCCTTCTGTTATTTTCCCCTAGTTGAGCCAATTGTCTTCTTCTCCTCATCTGAGCTTCCGCACTAGAAATTTGCCATTAGGCTACTTATTTGACTTTCAAGTTTCTTGGTGATGCTAAAACAGGAGATGACATTATTGGGAACTGCGAGTCGGGCAAACTTTATTAGAACTTCTTTTCTAGCCTTGCTCAAAAATTTGTTCTTCCAATTACTCATCTTCCCTTTAATTTTGTCTATTATATAACCAAACATTTGGTTCTTGATCTCATAAAAACTAAAGGGAGGTGTAAGTACTTTGCTTGATACACCTCTTTGACTTTTCCCAAAGCCAGGCACACCTCATTTTTTTTATCCACTGTCACATTTTTATTAAATAGAATGGAGGACTTGTCTAGATTGACTTGTTGCCCTGAAGCACTCTCATATACATCTAATATCCTCTTCAACTCCCTTGCTTCATTGCTACCTTTTTTACAAAAGATCAAGGAATCGTCTGCAAAAAACAAATGAGAGATAGGTGGATCATTTCTACTTATTTTCAGACTAATTAATCTCCCATTTTTAACAGCTTGTTGGAGCAGACTACTAAAACTTTCAGCACACAAGAAAAGGTAGGGTGACAAAGGGTCACCTGTCACCTTGCCTAATCCCTCTATGAGATTTTAGGTAGCCTATAGTTCATTAATTTGGAAAGAATATGAAACTGAAGAAAGGCATTTCGTCGCCCAATTACTCCATGTGTGACAAAATCCCACTTTGGTCATCACAAGTTCTAGATAATGCCACTCAACTCAATCATAAGCTTTGGACATATCTAATTTCATAGTACTCTTTTATTTTAGAAAATATGCAAAAATTCAAGGGTAATGATCACATTATCAAGTATCTGCCTACTTGGTTTTCACACCAAACACAATGCAACCAATGTAGAAATAAATAAACTTGCAACAATAAGGATAAAAGTTATAGCAAAACAAGTTCACAAATAAACAATAATTTAAGTAAAAGAGAAAAAGTAAGCACACTAAGATTTTTATGGTGTTTTAGAACCAAAATCGGCATCTACATCCACTCCCAAGTATAACTACTTCGAATTCAATCCACTACGAACTTCTTCTCAACTTAATGAAGCTAACTAATATGTACAAAAGGAAGGATAACTCTTGCTCTCTCTTTCTAGCTCTAGTTGACCCAAAGTCCCCACTTTGGTCACACTAAGCTCTACCGAGACTAGCCAAGAGTTTTACAATCATTCACAAACCCCATACTTTGCTACACTTGATAGCTCTCAACCACACTTAGAAAAGCTCTCACAATTCCAACCAACTACCCCACCTAGAACTACAAGCACAACTCACATGAGTATTTTTCCCTACACTTGTAAATTAAGCAAGCAAAGTTTCAAATCAATTCTATACATTTGATATTTATAGGAGTGAGAAAATGGGTTAAAATGAGCTTTAACGGTCAAAAATACAATGTTGAAAAACTAGCCGTTACTACATCTAGATGGCCGTCAGGAGACATGAGGACGCTCGGATGGTCATCTGCATGCTCTCTGACCATCTACTTTTGAGCCCTTCCAGCTGTCCGAATGTCCGCATCTCTTCTAGTGCGCTCGCATGGTCATCCGGATGATTATTTCTTTGCATTTTTCATCTTCTTTTGATTCCTAATGATTTTCCTACAAAGATAATTTGATAAAACATTAGTAAACAGTATTATTAGTTTGTTAATCATACAAAATAAGATGATGTGAGACCATAAGATCTTCAATCTCCCCCTTTTTGATGATGACAAACTAATGAGGAAAATGAGCAAAAGGATATATTAGTATATGCATATTCAAAAATTGTCATTTTCACAATTCTTTAAGTAATTATACAAACTAGATCATCATATCAACATTTCTCCCCCTCTTGGCATCATCAAAATTAGAATTGAGACGTGTATTTAACAATATATGAACAATGGTTCCCCGCAACAAATGCATACATCATTTTAGGTATAATAGTACCTTTTTGTTTTGAAAATCATTTGCTCCCCCAAGTGTAAGCATATCACAACGAGCATATATTGGTTTAAAAAAATACAAAAATTATTATTTTTTTTAATGAAAATGGGTGAGATAATGGAATGAGATTTTCAAAAATGGGAGTATTGCTCCCCTCACATTAATACACATAAGTAATATAATATTCAACATGCATATTTTTTTAAAGAAATAAACAAGTATGCCCAAGTATTATCATTCTTGTATAAAATCACAACATATTCATACATATTCTAAACATATAAATGCACATTAGCATAAAGCCTTTTATGCTAAGATAAGTATAACAACTTAAAAAAAAACCCTAGTTTCCTTCCTCCTAAAAATGTGGGTTTTAAAATTCAAAGTTTCTTCCGTTTTGCTGCTGGCCGGAGGGCCTCTTTCTGGTCAGGTGAGCTTCGGCTCTTCTGGTTTGGTTTGGGTCCGGCCTTATGGCAGGATCTCAACAACTGGGAGGACCAAAGATCCTCCCTTCTCCTTCTACTCGGTCTTTTGTAGACCTTTTCTCCAATGCAGAACCTGAAGTTGCACCATTGCTGAAGAATCCTAAGATGCATAGGGGTTATCCTGCTATTTCTTTTTCGGACGATGAGGTGAAGAGGATGGCCACTCCTTTTAAGCATGCATTGATGGGGAAATTCTCTAAAGGAAGACCTTCAGTGGAGAGCTTGAGAAAAGAATTTCTGGCCGTGGGTTTTAAAGGTCCTTCTTCACTGGGACTTCTTGACTTTAGGCATGTGCTGATTTGATTTGATCTTGAGGAAGATTTCCATCGTTGCTAGCTGCGTGGTTTTTGGATGTTTCAAGGCTTTGCGATGAGAGTCTTTAAATAGTCTCCATCGTTCTCAGTAGCCATGGAATCATCGTTGGTACCTGTGTGGATTCGGCTGCCACAACTTCTAGTTCATCTCTTTTCCAAAGGGCCTCTATTTTCCATTGCGAATTTGGTTGGATCTCCTTTACGCATGGATGCTTCAACTGCTTCGTTGGCTAGACCCAGCGTCGCCCATATTTGCTTGGAGGTGGATTTGCTGCAGACTTTACCAGAAAAATTATGGATTAACAATGGCAATTCTGGTTTTTGGCAGTCCGTAGAAAATGAGAATATCCCTCAATATTGTAGTAGTTGTTGTAAGCTTGGGCATTGTAATTCCTCCTGTAGAGTGGGCAAATCAGTGGATGCTAGTAAGGAGAAAGGCGTTGCCAAACAATGGGTTGTAAAAGACAAGCCAAATATGGATGAAACTGTTAGTGTATGCCCTAAAACCAAGTTAGTTTTTGAGATATTTATTACGCTTATTTCGTGTTATACTTATATATGTGGCATTTTCTTTGTCATTTAATACTTGTTATTAATATTACTTGTTTATTTGATAAAGTCCATAGAATATTAACTGTGTATAAGAGATTGTAAGAGTTACAATGATGAACACTCTTATTACACATTAAGTTATATTCTTAAACATCCCTAGTCGTAGTATTAATGAGATTGGACATCATTAATATGGGAAGACTAGCACATACTTTGCCTCTACTTATGGTAAGTAGTAGTTGATCTCGTCAACTATGGCGTGTGACACCTAAGCTGGTATGTGGATGCTTGTTAGAGAACAAGTTCATTGGATTGATCCGCCAAGAGTTAATATTCATAGTGCTAATGAATTATACTCTTAATGGCAATGGTGTAAGTGATCCTTAGACTTGAGATTACCATGGTATCTTGAGTGTGGATTGCTATGCTTTGACTCTATTGCTCGGTGCTCGTAAAAGAGTAGCCCATACGGTAGAGATTGGGTATAGTATGAAGCATGGAAGGATAGTGAGTAATCGATATAGGATTCACCACTCCTTATTATAGGAGAGTATATCCCGGATTGGCCACTTGTTGAAATATAACTTAAAGAATCTTTTGCGCAAAAGTGAAAGTATGACTTGAAAGAGTTTCAAGGTTATACTTTTATGGAAAGTTATATTTCGGGAACAAGAAATCATTAATTAGTCATTTAAAGAGTGCGCACTACACTCTTAGACTAATTGGGATATAGTGTGGTGAAAGGATATTAATTACACGGTAACATTGTCATTGATAGGTGTAGTCTACCATATGACTTTCCTATTCACTTGGGTGGTCATGATGCATTGCTAGACGCCACTCATGATCTATAAGTGCAAATTAATTAATTAGTGAATTAATGATAAATTAAAGTGTTAATTTATCTGGCTCTTAATTAATTAATTAATGAGTTATAATTTGTACTTATTGCCAACAGTGAATGGAACCTAATGGGTCACACACAATAAGAACATGGTCTTTGGGTTAAATTGTTATTAAGATAAGTATAAGATACTTATGGGGTTAATTTATGTGATAAATTAACTTAAAGGACTTAATTATAAATATTCTAAGTCTTGATGGAAATTAGTTTCCTAAAAGGAATTAAGAAGCTATTTGGTTTCCTTTTGGAATTGGTTTCCTAAAGGAATAGGATTAGCTTAAGGTAAGCTTCCTAAACCTTCTTGGTTTCCAATTGCTCTTGTTTCCTTAAAGACTAGGATACTACATCTATAAATAAGTCCATGCCTTGACTCTTGATAGATTGATGAAACATAACACAAAATCTAGAGAGAGAAAAATTGAGAGCATGTGAGGCGTTTCTCTTCCCAAGAAAAACGCCACCTCTCTTCTTCCTAATAGTTAGGGTTTCTTTCTTCTTCTTGTGTTCTTCATGAATATTCAAGGGAGCTAGCACTCAAAAGGCAAGGCAAGCAAGCCCAAAGGTTCCTAAAGATCGTGTTCGTGTGGATAACGTTGGAGGCTCTACACTTGGAGGGCTTTTCATGGTAGATCAACACCTTCATCGAATAGGATCTTGCCCTTTGAAGCATAGAAACCTTCTATGCTTGAGGTATTTGTGCTAAACACCCTTTAATCGTATAGATTACTTCAAAGAGATCCATGGCTAAGGTAATAAATTTTTAAATTTTTCGCTGCGTTACTCCCCTTATTACCTTACAGAAACGCAGGCTGTTGCCCATGCAGCGACTCAGCAACTGAAGGGGGATCAGGTTTAGGAACTGGTGGTCCAACATGCTCCTCTTACCTCTGTAAAGCCTTCCACGACATCAAATGAAAACCCACGACCTGCTTTGCAGTTTAACATTGATGGAATGCAGGCTGTTGTTCCTGCTGCAGCTACTCAGCAACAGAATGGTGTTCAGATTAAAGAACTGGAGATCCAACATGAACTTCGTACCTCTGAAAAACCTTCCACGACATCAAATGACAACCCACTATCTTCCTTGCTGGTGAACATTCATCATCCTGGTGTTCAAATGCAGGTTTCACAGCAACAATTGGAACCTATAACTACCCATGTTTCTGACGAGGATGAACTTGTTGGTTTGCAAGAGGATGCATTACCTGTGAGTGCAGGTAATCTATCGCCAAGGGGAGCTACTTTTGGACCTGTTCAGATAGCGAATATCTCACACTCAGCTGAAGCGGGCAATCTGGAATCCATGGTAGCTCATGAATGTATGTGGCAGGTACAAAAGCCAAAATCTTTTCGAGGCATCAGGGCCAGGTATCCATCTGATCATGAGCTTCGGTCTTCGGTAAAAAATTCTCAGACTTCTTCTCTTAATGGGAATCAATGATTTCGTCGTTATTTTGGAACATTCGGGGTATTCTTAAAGCCCCAAATTTTAAGAGATTGCAAATATTGTTGCGATTACATAAAATTCAATTCTTGATGATTTGTGAACCCAAACAAGATGTTGAGAAATTGGATTGGTTTAAGGTCCGTTTGAAGTTTGACAATGCCTTAGCTAATTCTTGCGGTTCGTTATGGGTTTTCTATAATAAACTGTTTGTGTGTTCAATGGTTGCTCATAGTAGTCAACATATTTCTCTATCAGTTATCCATCCTCAACTGCCTAATTCTTTTATTTTGTCTTTGGTTCATGCTAAATGTTTGCCACATGAAAGGGCGCCACTTTGGGATTCTTTGCTTGCGGATAAACCTATTGATTCTCCTTGGATCCTGGTTGGAGATTTCAATCTAATCACTGATTCTTCAGAAAAACGTGGGGGAAGGGCTTTTTCTCCAGGTGAAGCAGCGGAATTTTTATCATTTTTATCTGCTTCTGGTCTGTTTGATATGGGATTTTCAGGTTCTACGTTTACTTGGTGTAATAATCGACAAGGCAGAGGGAGAATCTAGAAGAGGTTAGACAGACTTTGTGTAAATTTGGAGTGCTCAAACAAGCTAAGTGTATTGGTCTCTCACTTAGCAAGATCTCCTTCCGATCACTCTCCTTTACTCATTACAACTGCTACCCGTTTGGACAACAAACCTAAACCTTTTAGGTTTTTACAGGCCTGGGTTCAGTATAAGGATTTTTTGGATGTGGTAAAATTTTCTTGGCAGTCTCCTATTCATGGTGATCCTCTGACTATTTTATTTGCAAAACTTCGAAGGCTCAAGATAGATTTGAGCCATTGGAGCAAACATACAATTGGAGATTTCTTCAATAATTTTAAGGAAGCAGAACGTGAGATGGAGGAGGCTGAAAAAGCTATAGAGACGGATGATTCTTCACAACTCATGGAGAGACTTGGGCAAGCTAGGGCTTCGTTACAATTTCATTCTTCTGTGGTGGAGCTTTTCTGGAAGCAAAAATCCAGGGTTAAATGGCTACAAGAAGGTGACCGTAACACCAAATTTTTTCACTTGGTTGTGAAGCAAAAGAGAGTTCAGTCTGTTGTCCATCGTATCAAGAGAGACAATGGGACTTGAATTGAAACAGATGAGGATATGGGTAATGAAGCAGTTCTTTTCTTTCAATCTTTATTCTCTTCTGAGGATTTGTCGGGATCAGATGACATGATTAAAGGTTATTCCCAATATAGTGTCTCAAGAGGATAATCTTTTCTTGAGTGATGTTCCAACCTTTGAAGAAGTTAAAGATACTGTCTTCTCTATGGATGGAAATAGCTCAGTAGGGTCCAGATGGCTTCTCTGGGGTTTTCTTTACATCAGCATGGGACATAATATGCCAAGATGTATATAATGCAATTGTTGGCTTCTTTTGTGGTTTGGATCTTCCAAGGAGTGTCACGGCTACCTCAATTGTTCTCTTGCCAAAAGTTCCTCATCCGCAAAACTTTTCGGAATTCAGACCTATTAGTGTGTGTAATTTCTCTAATAAGGTTATTTCGAAAATTTTTGCTAATAGGCTAGCAAGGCTTTTACCTCGGTTGATTTCTCCTAGTCAATGTGGTTTTGTCAAAGGTAAGTTGATATCTGAGAATTTTCTTCTAGCTCAAGAGGTTATCATGGGCATGGGAAGGAAAGCGAGGAGGGGCAATGTGGCTTTAAAACTCGACATGGCTAAGGCCTATGATCGAGTCTCTTGGCCTTACTTGATTCAAGGTTCTCAGAGCCTTTGGATTTGGTGAGCAGTTTATTGACATGATTTGGAGGTTGATATCCAATTCATGGTTTTCCATTGTTCTAAATGGAGCGTCCCATGGATTCTTTAAATCTTCTCGTGGTCTTCGTCAGGGTGATCCTATTTCTCCTGCCCTCTTTATTTTGGGAGCAGAAGTTTTATCGAGGAGCTTGAACAAGGAGTTTAAGGATAACCCTTGGATGTAGTTTTTCTAGTTCCTAGGGGATGTCCTATGGTGTCTCATTTGGCATTTGCAGATGATGTGTTGATCTTTTGTAATGGAGGAAATCTGTCCTTAAGAAGGGTACGAGGGATTCTGGATGATTATCAAGCGGTGTCTGGTCAAAAAATTAATTCTGGTAAGAGTTGTTTTCTAGTGACATGATAAGGCTTTCCAGGATGAGAAGGCAGGCTATTGGTCAAATCACTGGGTTTTCAAGCAGATCTTTCCCAGTAAAATACTTGGGTTGTCCTTTGTATTCAGGAAGAAGGAAGGCTGCTTTTTTTGGGGACCTTGCACAAAAGATTATTGTCAAAATAAATGGATGGGAGAATCAGTCTGCTATCAATGGGTGGTAAGATTACGCTTATCAAAAATGTATTGTCTTCAATTCCAATACATGTTTTAGGCAGCTGCTAATCCTACTGGAGGTGTGTTTCGGGCTCTTGAAAAAGTGTTGTCCAATTTCTTTTGGGGAGAATTAGATCATAAAAATAAATTCCATTGGTTAAAGTGGCAAACACTTTGTTTACTAGTGGATGAGGGTGGCGTTGGCTTTCGGTCTTTATTTGATGTATATGAAGCCTTTTCTATTAAATTATGGTGGTTGTTTAGAGTGAATGATTCTCTTTGGGCAAATTTCATGCATGCTAAAGTATTGTCAAGCTACTCATCTGGTCTTGGCTAGTAAGATCGCCGTTAGCTTCACTTACTTGGAAACGAATGCTAAAGGTGCGTGAAAAGGCAGAAGAACATATCTTGTGGAAACTTACATAGTGGTGATGCTAGTATGTTTTTCGACAATTGGACTGGTAATGGTTGTTTGGCAGCTCATGTTCATCAAGCTAATGATGCTTTGGTAAAAGATTTTGTGGAGAATTATCAATGGAACATAGACACTCTGGCTCGCCTAGCTTGGACATTCACTTTGTAATGAAATCAGCCTGCATCCACCCACCAATTTCTTCCAGTAGAGATTGCTGCATTTGGAATCTAAATTCCTCAGGGAAATTTTCTTTGGCTTCAGCATTTCAATTGACCCGACAATCCAAAGGCTCCTCTTTTATGAGTGGTAAATTATGGGTTTCTTGTGTTCCTCTAAAAGTTTCTTTTTCATGTTGAGACTCATTTTAGGTAAGCTGCCCTTGGACTCTTCTTTAAAGAATTTCAGGGTTTACGGGCCTTCTAGATGTCATTGTTGCATAATGCCTCATGAAGAGTCCTTAGATCATCTTTTTTGCTCTAGTGATATTGCAAGAAAAGTTTGGTCTTTTTTCTCTACTGAATGTGATTTGTTGCTTGCTCTTTCCTCCATTCGTCCTTTAATTGCGTCATGGTGGTTCAAAGAGACTAAAAATCAATATTATGCCTATCTTCTTCATATTAGTCCTTTGATTATTTGCTGGCATCTTTGGAAATGGAGAAATTTGGCAAGATTCCAAGGGAAGGTTTTGCCCTTTGGTACTTTAATTTTTAACATTTTTGGAGAAATACAAGAGGTGTTTAATTGTAGATTTAAAAAAGTTGTGGTAGCCAAGGATAGTTAGGTCCTCTTTTGTGCTTTCAGTTAAAGGCCTTCAAAAATCCTTCTCTAGTCAAACTGGTAAAATGGATTTCTCCTCCTTTGTTGGAATTGAAGCTCAATACGGATGGTTGCTGTAAAAGGGAATCCGGGCCCTTGTGGTGGAGGTGGAATATTGCGTGATTCTAAAGGAAAGTTGATTTTTGCTTTCTCATGTTTTTTTGGAAATGGTAGTAGTATGATGTCCGAGGTTAAAGCCTTGCTTTTTGGAGTAAAAAAGTGTGCTAGTCTTGGGTATGAAAGATTTCATGTGGAATGCGACTCTCAGGTGCTTATTTCGATATTGCAAAAACAAGTTGCGGATCCCATGGTGCGTGGCTTTGGATATTGAGGAATTGTTTCACTTTTTGCCATATTTTCTTACATTCAAACATGTATATCGTGAAGCTAATAAGGTTGCAGATGTTTTAGCCAAAGATGGGTGTGATCATCAGAGGGATTCCATCTTTTTTCAAGAGAAAGATCTTCCAAGGGCAGCAAGAGGAGAATCTAGACTTAGATAGACTAGGTTTTTATTCCTTTCGTAGAAGTAAACCTTGATCTTAATGTAAGGGAGTAGTACTCCTTTTTTACTTTTTGAGTATTATACATTTACTTTGTACTTATGAGGGTATTTTTCTCCCTCCTTTTGGTTTTGATTAATAAATTTAGGAGTGGCGTCCTCCCCCATACACGGAGTTAGCCAAAAAAAAAAACACATTATTAATTTATTCACATAAATAAAATTTTCAATTATATCACTAAATCACATATTCATACAAATAGGCATATCACATAATGAGCATTATTTTTTTTAAACAAGTAGTAAAAAGAATAAACAACTAGCTTACTCCTTATTCAAGGTTATCCATGTATCATCTTGACTTTTTTATTTTGATCGTCAATCCTACAAGTATGAGAGACAATTTTTGGTACCATATCTTTTTGTGTCCAAAGGAATTAGCAGCACCTTTCTCTAATCAAATGGCTTGCATGTCTAAATTAATGTTCTTTTTAACATAGAATTCTCTATACATGTGATCATGTTGATGACAATAAAAACAAGTAATATTGGGATTTTGAACAAATGTAGGTTTGATAAAACAAATCCCTTCTCTTCTAAAAGTTGTGAATCTTTTGGAAACACAAGTATTAAAAACATTTTTCTTTTCAAAAACCTTTTTCTTTTCATTTGAAAGAAATCATCCAACCTTTTCCTCAACAAATCTCATTCAATTCCAATTTTCTCAAAAAATTTGTTTTCTCGTCAAACCTCCTTCTCAAAATCTCATTTTTGGAATCAAAATCAACCTTGTTTTTCTTAAAAACATCATTTGCATTTTTCAATTCTTGATTTTCTTTGCAAAGCTTGGAATTCTCTTTCAACAAAGCATTAATTTTGATTTTTAACTCCTTGTTCTTGGTATATGAAATCTTTAAGCTATTATGCAATTTTCTAACAAATGCTTCCATATCATCATCATCATCATCATAATCACTATCACACTTGTCAGGATAGGAAGAGTTAGATATTACCTCATTGTCACCAATGGCCATAAAGGCCATTTGAGGTGATTCTTGATATTCTTCGACTTCACTTGTTGTGCCGCATTTTTAAAAAAAATGAAAAAACAGTGTGGAAAAGAGAGAGTTTTTGTAAAAATGTCTTTTAGAAAATGGTTTTTGTAGTTTTTTGAAAAATAAAGCAAAACAAAAGAAAAAGGGCCGAAAATGGAACTTTTGAAAATGCGACAATTTGGGCCCAAAAATAGAGTTTAAAAAAGGTTTTTAGGAAAAAGAAATTGCCACTTGATATTGAGTTTTGGTGTACCAAGTCACCAGGAAAATAGTTTAATGAAGAAGTGATAAAACTATAAAAGTATTTTAGAAAACATTTTTTTTAGGAAAAAAGTAAGAAAAGTGAGAAAACCCTTTTTAAACAATTCCAAGTCTTTGAAAAACAAGAGAAATGAGCTCAGAAGTCACAGTTGAAGAAAGGGAAGGCAAAGTCTCACGCCTAAGGCATCCTTTCAATTTAGCCGAAACTAGTTGCGAGATTTAGTCAAAATTTTCCTAATGTAACCCTAAAACTTATCACATTTCGACTTCCTATAAGAATGCAAAATCCTAGACCTAAAAGGGACATCAGGAGGGACGAAATGTCCATTCAAGATTTAATTAGAATTAGCACATTAATTGCGTAACCCAAAATAAGATCTCAAAGGAGTCGTAAGTTATGCAAAGTGAAATGTAAAATGAAAAAATAAAATATAGATAAAAGTGACCAAGAAAAGGAGAATGCAACATAACAGGCATGGGGGACTAAGACTCGTGACACAATTTTCCCCCGTACAGAGGGTTGAAGACCTTATGGTCCTAAATCATCTAATTTTGATAATTAACAAACAAATGATAAAGTAATCTAATGATTCATTTGAGTCATCTTCCAGTAAAAGTGTTTGGGCATCAAAAGAAATCAAAAAGAGGAAGAAATTGCAAGAAAATTGTGATGCGGACTTTAGATGCGAGAGTTCGCATGAACAGTAACCGTGGCTACATGAACAGTAACCGTGAACAGTAACTCATATGAATAGTATCTGTGAACGGTAGCATCCGGATGAACATTATTCGAACGTCTTGATGAATAGTGACTTTGGGCAGAATGTATGCGGACGAGCTACTAGATGAGCATGCACATTCGGAAGAACAATAGGGGACGTTCGGATCTCAAATTTACTGTCTAACGGCTAGTTTCAACAGAAAGTTGAATTTGACTGTTAGAAGCCATTTTTAGCTATTTTCTCATCCCTATAAATACATCATGTATAAAATTAATAGAAGACTTTTGCCTACTAAGTTTATAAGTGATTTTGAGTGATTTTGAGTGAAAATACTCTTATTGTAGTGTACTTGTGGTTCTTGGTAAGGTTGAAAAGTTGGGATTTTGTGTACTTTTCAATTGAGTGACTGGAAGCATTCAATTGTAGCATAGTATGGGGGTTGAGAATGTTGTAAAACTCTTGGCATGTCTTGGTAGAGTTTAATGTGACCAAAATGGGGACTTTGGGTCAACTAGAGTTAGAAAAAGAGAGCAAGAGTTATCCTCTCTTATGTATAAGTTGGTTTGCTTCACCAACAATTGAAGAAGCATTTAGTGGATTCAAACTCCAAGTGAAAGAGCTTGGGAGTGGATGTAGGTACCGAGTTTGGTGCCAAACCACTATAAAAATTTTGGTTTTCTCTTTCTTTACTTTACTTTATTCTTATTTGTTATTTTGAGCTTAATAATTGTTATCTTTGTCATTGTTATCGCAAGCTTGATTATTGTCATATTGGTTGCATTATTTTTGGGGCCAACAATTGGTATCAAAGCTTGGTCTCTCATTTAGATAGCTTAACCACTAGGGAGCAAAGAATGGCAACCAATAATGCTATGTTTCTAGAAGAGCAATCCCTTGATATACCTCCTATGCTTAACAGTGTTAATTATATTAGATGGAGGCAACATATGAAAATATTTTTACAATCTCTTGATGTTGAGGTTTGGCACATAGTTTGTGAAGGACCTTTTGAAGCTATCATTTTTTATGAGGGTCTAAGAAAAGCTAGATCAAAAACTAGAAGTGAACTTAGTGCTTTGAATAGAACTAATTTCTCATTGAATGCCAAAGCAACTAATATTTTGCTTAATGCTTTGAGTGATAATGATTTTAGTAGGATACAAGTATGGAAGACGGCAAAAGAAATTTGGGAAAAATTGAAAGAGTTGCATGAAGGTGAGGATGATAAAAATTCACAAATGGAGGAAGCGAAAAGGAATAAAGAGCTAGTCTTCAATACCCTACATTCTACATGGGATGATTGCAACTCAAATGGAGATGCTGATGATAAAGCTTTTAGAATGGAACAAATGGCCTTATGGCCATTGGAGACAATGAGGTATCATCTAGCCACTCTTATCATGATAGTGATTGTGATAATGCTGATTGTAGTGATGATGAATTTGATGATTTTGTCATAAAATTACATCATAATTTGAAAAAATCTTTTGCCCAAAATAAAGAACTAGTTGCTAAAATAAATTCTTTGTTGAAAGAAAATTCAAAGCTTTTATATGAAAACAAAGTTTTGAAAGAGGAAAATGAAACTTTCAAAAACAAAATTAAATTTTATTGCCAAAAAGATGACTTGAAAAGTAAATTGGATGAAAAATCCAAATCTTATGAAAAAATCAAAGAGGATCAATTTTTATTGAGAAAAATAATATATAATCTTAGTGATTTTCTTGAAAATGAAAAAAAAAATTTGCAAAAAAGTTTTTTAATACTTTTGATTCCAAAAGATTCACAACTTTTAGAAAAGAAGGGATTTGTTTTATTAAACCCACCCATGTTCAAAATGCCAATATTACTTGCTTTTATTATCATCAATATGGCCATATGCATAGAGAATGTTATATTAAAAAGAATATCAAGTTAGACATGAAAGCCATTTGGTTAGAAAAAGGTGTTGCTAACTCCTTACGACCCAAAAAGATATGGGTACCAAATATTGTCTCTCATTCTTATAGGATTGACAATCAAACCAAATAAGTGAAGATGGTACAAGGATAACATTGAGTATGGAGTAATCTAGTTGTTTATTCTTTTTATTACTTGTTTAAAAACAATAATCCTTATTATGTGATATGCCTAGTTATATGAATATGTGATTTAGTGATATGATTGAAAATTCGATTATGTAAAGAAGTAAAAAATGTGCTTTATGGTCATCTATATGTTTAGAATACGGATGAACATGTAGTGATTATAAGAAAGAATGATAATACTTGATGCGTACTTGATGATTTGCTAGTTTCTTTGAGAAGAATTTGAATTCATGCATTTTGAATATTTTGATGTTTCCTATGTGACTTGTATGTATCTACAAACATGACGTAATGATTGCATGTAGATGTTGATTTAAAAATAAAAATAAAAATTTGGGGATACGTGTTATTTTTCAAAGTTTTTATATTTGAACCATTTATCATGAACAATATACAGCATATTTTGAAAGTTCTCATATGTTCTTTTTCTTTGATTTATTCATGAGTCATTTATTATTTTTTGTATATCTCATTCTTAAATTTTTTTTATTTTCTTTTTGAGAAATAAAGTTTGAAGTTATTAATTATATTAATGAAAAGGAAGGGGACATAATTTTTTTTTTTATGTTTTTGGAATATTGAATGGCTTGATATATCCATATATTTATTTTTATCATGTGAAAAGGAGTTTATTGTCACATTTATGATATTGGTGATAATATGAAAATGTGATTTTATGAAAATGTGATTGTATTTGGTTTACATTATTGTGTTTATATGTTGTAGGGAGCAATACTCCCATTTTAATGAAGAGCATTTGTTGAAGGGAACAAATCTCCCATTTTTTATAGCCCTATTTCACTACCTCACCAATTCTTTTTAAGTCCCAAAAGAAAGTGTAGATCTTGTCAAGTATGAGTTTTAGTGTAGATCTTTTCAAGTATGAGTTTTTTTTTTCAAATTTGTGTCTCTCCCAATTTGTGTTTCAAAGGCAATTCAAAATTGAGTTTTCTTTATATTTTCAAATGAGCTTCCGAAAATGCTTATATTTAAAGGGAGAAGTTAAAAAAAATGAGTTTTGTGTTTTTAAACCAAATCATGTTGAGGGGAGAGCACATGCTTTTCAAAACAAAAAAGTATGTCTATACCCAAAATGATATATGCATTTGTTGAGGGGGAGCATTGATTGTCATATTTTTTTACACCTCACAAATCTAATTTTGATGATGCCAAAGGGGGAAAAATATATAAATGGATGAGGGTAATGTGTCGAGACATACTTTCTTGCAAACATACTTGGAGGAAGCCCAAAATTCATTATGAATCACTTACACATATATTAATGGGGATTTTTTTTTTGTCATTACTTTATCTCCACTTCTCATCATTTGGTTTGTCATCATCAAAAATGGGGAGAATGAAGACCTTATGGTCCTAAATCATCTAGTCATGATGATTAATAAACCAATGATGATGTAATCTAATGATTCATGTAAAACCCTAGAAGCTTAAAACCACTTAGTTTCTATGTTATGAATGTTAATTGTAAAAATTTCTTATTAGATGTTATTGTATGATTTTCTTTTCAATTTGATTTCTTGAATTATTATTATTATTACATGTTTAATGATAATCATAGAAAAATTTCACCAATTAAATTTTACCAACCAAGCTTAGATATTTAGAAAAGTAAGGCCACCTATTACTTAGATATTTGGAAGATTATGCCACCTAACACCATAAATGGCCACCTATTATTGGCTTTCACTTTTACCAATTCTTTTCAATTTTTTTTGGCTCAAATTTCCTTGCATTTTTCTCTCCCTTGGCTGGCCACTCTATTGCCCAAAATACACTTCAATTTCACTCATTTTAAACACTTAGAAGACTAACTTAATCTTTCCCCAAAAGCTAAACCTAACTAGAAAAGGAATCCCCTCAAATTTCAACAAATTCTCTCCAAGTTTCAAGCTCAAGTCTTGCTCAAAAGTTGAAGGTTCTTAAGGGACTAATCATCCATCCACTCTTCTTCAACTAAAACCCTACCTATTTTGAGGTAAATTCATCAAGAAACTTTGAGTTCTTCCAAGTTTTATTAGAAGAGTTCTTATGTTTTTCTTATGATTTCATTAAGTACTTAAGATTTATGCTTATATTTTGTTCTCTTGTTATGTATATGAATATTTATGCTCATGATTATGAGGTTTCCCCTTGTTTTGATCCTTTCTTTGATGGTAGATTAACTATATTATGGCCAACTTGCTTAGTATGGACTTGTATAGGAATTTGATGCTTTATTTGAGTGGAAAACCTTGGAATCTATGGCTGAAATTTTTACTAGAGTTAGAGGGCATGTTGGATAGTCTTGTTAGCGAAAAAATTATGGAAGAATTTCAGTATTTAGGGCCTGTTAAGTGGGCTGAAGTTGCTGAAATTTCATGTTGCAAACCGGCACTTCCTTGTTCCAAACCTTGAACAAATTTCAGCTTTACTAGTTTACAAAAATTCAGCTTTGATCACCTAATATTTCCAGCTATATTAACCTTGTTTTGGCCAAGTTTTGGTGATAAAAACTGCTGGAAATTACAGCTTGTGAATGGGGTTGAAGTGATACAAAAAATGAGCACCTTAAGCTTAACTTACTAAACCGGTTTTTAGGAAAATGTTGTGCAATAAATTTCGAACCTTGTTAATCAATTTTAGGAAGAAACTCTTATAAATTTTGAAGATTTAAACTGGTTAGAAACTTGACTTTTGAATGTGTAAGTGAAATTTGACTAGTTTCACTTTATACTTGATTTAATATGTTTTCACCAAATAACCCTAATTTGTTATTTAACTAGTCTTAATTTAATTAAATATCATTAGTTTGATATTAATTAGTTTAAAACCATTAATTTAGTTAAGTATAGGATATTTTGGAGTTTTCTCATTTTAATCTATATTAATTTTGCTAAGTTATTAAATTATACTTGACTATTACTAATAAATCTTTCTTGAACTTTTAAAAAAAAACTAGTTTACTTATAAACTAATTATTTTGGACAAAAATTCCTTTTACACCAAAACCTTGAACCCTAATCAATATTTAATTAAACTACTTCTTTAGTTCATAGTATTTAGCAATATTTTCTTTTGGTCCAAAATGTATAACAAAGTATTAGAGTTTTGCAACTAATATAGTAAATAAAGCAAAAATTAGTAACAAATTTCTAGTATTAATTATTTCTTTTAAATTTAATCTTAATTTTGACACTTAATGAATCATTTGCCCTTAGAACTAAATTACTTTCAAAAAGAGAATTTCTTAAATTTCTTTATTAGTTGATTTAGGGTTTTACCCGAATTCCTTTATTATAACTTCTTGGATTTTTCCCTATAACCAATTTGCATTTATCTTAAAACCCTAGTTAAACTTCGTACATTTTATAAAAAATTATTTTGAAAGAAAATCCAATAGGTTAATTAGACTACTTATGAATTTCAGGATCCGAGTCTGAACCTCGCATGTTTTACGAGGAACTTTCTTGAAATTTTCAGGTGAGTGTTTCCTTATGCGCACTTGATGCATGTTTAAGTGTTAATTCCACTTTTATGCCTAATACTTGTTAGCTACTACAATGTACTATATGAGGGTAAGATGTGTACTTTATCGCATCTATCCCGCAATTTGTTACATGTACAACTTTTATCAAATGTAAATGTACTTGTTTGTGAACTCTCAACTGAACTGAGCCTTCAAGCTAGACTTTTGTGGTCATACTTCACCAATTACACCACGATTAGTCATACTAGTATTGAGAAGGATATAAGGTTTTGGGTGTTAGGGATTTGTGTTCTCTCCCTTGAGTTGAGATTCCTCAAAGAAGCCGACTTTGGATTGAACAAACTATTTTACCCTCCAGGGTTGAGATCTCACCTTGGAGTGGAGGTATTGAGGAGGTAAAGGCTGCATGGGTGGTTACGGGTATTGTTATCTGATATTTACCTAATCATTGGCAAGGACCTGGTTTTCTCTATTGTTCCGAACATTATTGCCACATGATTATGTACCTGATATTCCCGCGGTTGAGCTTGCTCTAGTGGTTGAGATGTATCCTTCCTTATTTGATTAATTATTTACTTCAACTTGTTCTTATACTGTTTTATGGCACATCTTATTTGTTTATTTATTTTCTAATTCGTCTGCCTATGTGTTTGCATGTGTGGGAACCTCACCGAGGCTATTATAGCTCACCCCCTTTTATTTGTTCTCCTTAAACAGGCTCCTATTATTAAAGCTGGTGGTGAGGATTCAAGGGTAGATCTTAGTAGGATTTTGCTAGAAAAAGGATGTTTGAGATTTTACTATATTAGTTAGATGTTTATGATGTAAACTAGTTAACTGATACCTTTACTCTTAAGTTTGAATCATATGAATGTATTTATGATTTTTCTATAGAATGTCATTTGTTTCGCGGATTCTAGTACGTGCTTGACCTGAATCCTGGCGAGAGCTAGGCAGGTAGTCCGCTAAGCCCTTTGTTACGCCTTAGGGTAAGGTGGGGCTGTCACAATTCATTTGAGCTATCTTGCAATAAAAGTGTGTTGGCATAAAAAAGAATCAAAAGAGGAAAAAATCAAAAGAAAATTGTGATGCGGACTTGGGATGTGGAAGTCCACATGAACAGTATTGTAAAGAGTAACTCAGATGAACAGTACCCGTAAACAGTAGCATCTAGATGAACAGTGACTTTAAGCAAAATGTATGCGAACGAGCTACCAGATGAGTATCCGGACGTCCGGATGAACAGTAGCAGATGTCCAAACCTCAAATTTATTGTCTAACGGCTAGTTTCTGCAAAAAGTTGAATTTGACCATTAGAAACCATTTTTAGCTGTAGACACCAAATTTTGACACACCGCTCATTTTTTCAACATTGGGGGCACTTTTATATTTTTTGGAGTCAAATTCTAATTTTTCAATAAAAGGAGAACGAAATCGGCATTTTCGGGGGAGCAAAACAGTAATTTTCAGCTGTAAATATTTTTTCATTAGTTTTGGGGCTTTAAATTCACGTTTTGTACTTTCATACACATTTTTTAAATTTCTGTGATTTTTTCAGATTTAACTGGTATTTTTCTGTATTTCGCCAGCACAAGGGCAAAATGGTAATTTCGCTTCACGTTTTGGGGCTTTAAATTCACGTTTTGTACTTTCATACACATTTTTTAAATTTCTGTGATTTTCAGATTTAACTGGTATTTTTCTGTATTTCGCCAGCACAAGGGCAAAATGGTAATTTCGCTTCACGAATACCATTTTCGCCCATTTTTTAATGCCAAACTTATTTTTCAAGTTTTTAAGCATTGTTTTTAAATTTTCTTGATTTTTTTTGGGGACTATCACTATTTTTTTCTGTAAATATCACGTTCAGCGGCAAAAAAGTCATTTCACATTCCAAACGCATTTTTTACCAATTTTTAAGTCATAAATGCACTTTTAGGATTTTAAGCTCATTTTTTAATTTTTGGTAATTTTTCAAGGCTAACTGATATTTTTCATATATTTTGACAATACAGAGGCAAAATTGTCAGTTCACATTCCCAACTCATTTTTCACTAATTTTTGGATCCCAAATTCATTTTTAGGTTTTTAAGCATGTTTCTAAGTGTGTTTCTAAGTTTTTTCTAACTTTTTTCAGGTTGAATTTCTATTAACAAATTTATTATTTACATTTTTCTTAAATTTTTTTATTTTTGTGAGAGAACATAGATTTTTTATTTTTTGTAAGGGTAAAGTTATAATTTTGGTAGTCAAGGGCGTTTTGGTCTTTTAGTCATTTCTTGGAAGATAAGTCTTTTGTACACTATAAATAGTCCATTTGTGGGATAAAAAAAGGGGGAGAAAAATGAAAAAACCTAAAGAGAGTTTTTTTAGTTTTTTAGTTTTTAGTTTTATTACACCAAGAACACAAAAAACAAACACTTTTTCCTGCATTCATCTTCAAGCCTTCACCAAGAACATCTAGAATACACACTAGTACATCTTCAACCCTACACCTAGAATACCTAGAACACACACTAGTACATCTTTAACCCTACACCTAGAACACCTAGAACACACACTAGTGTATCTTCAAGTCTACACCTAGAACACCTAGAACAAACACTAGTACATCTTCAAGTCTACACCTAGAACACCTAGAACACACACTAGTGTATCTTCAAGTCTACACCTAGAACACCTAGAACAAACACTAGTACATCTTCAAGTCTACACCTAGAATACCAAAAACACACACTAGCTAATCTCACACACTTTATTCACTTTCTCTCTCATGCACTACACATACTCCCATACACTTCTTGCATTTTCTCTCTCACACACTACACACACCATTTTCACTACTTTACACATTCACACATTCACATACTTCTCTCTCACGCACCTCACACATTGACACAAACACACAGCCCCTCATTTCACACATATCACACACACACATTCTCTCTTCTCCTTCTCACACTACATTCACTTCACACACACTCATACAGGTTCTCACACACTACACACACTCCACATATTCAAACACACACAAACACACAGATTCAAACACGCACAAGCAGATAGTCAAATACACACATCATCAAATGCCTAAACATACGCAATAACACACAACATTCATTCACACATACTCGCACAAACACACACACTCACGCACAACAACACCCACACACACTAATTCACAGTCACATACATGCACATTCATATCCAAAAATTCCCACATACTGCACACATAGTCACACGCTCTCTCTCTCTCACAATTTCACACACACACAGAGCACAAAATCCTTGAACCTCTGCAAAAGTCACCTGTTAGCAATCCTCCAACCACAGCCCCAATTCCCATCACCCCCTGCCAATCCACCACAACCATCAACAATCCTAAACCACCAGATACCAATTCAGTCCCCTCTAACTAGACCACCAAACCACTCAATCAGACTCCCAAAGACCACATAACACCACCACCAGTCAACAAAATTAGTAAACAACAAAATTGCAACCATAAGCAATTGCCAAAAATAGCTCTCTAAAGCTATCCAGAATCACCTCAACCTCATACAACCGCCTCCTTTGTCCATCTTCACCAAGCTCCACCTAGCGCACAATCCAACCATCGAATCAACAATGCCACCCAAAATCAGTCAACATAATTCACGACAATTCAACCATAAACAAGCACCACCATCAAAATCACAAACACAAAATCACTTCCAAGCTGCCATAATCAGCAACCAATGACCACCGAAAGCCCCAATCAACCACCTAGAATTGCCAGCCCTCTGCCCCTGAGAGTTACTGACCAGTCCCAACTCCACCAATGGTCTTGAGCCACTGCAAAATAGGTTCACGCTTTCCTTCACCATCACACAGCCCCAAAAATTAGTCCCAATTCGTTAACAACCAGCAGCCATTAGCCCAACAACCTCCACCACAAAACATTGGCAAACCACCACTCACCACAACCCTTACCCCTCCTACCAGAACATCTTCTCCCCAGTGCCATCGCCGAAAGACCCCCACTTACTGACGCTACGCAGTTGGAGACGCCACCTCCCAAGGCCAATTTCTCGCCACCAACTCTTCTACCCCTCAGCACAGGTACAATTTCTTGGTTCTTTCTTTCAATTAATCTCTAAAAATTGCATAGATTTTGTGAATTTGATTGATGAGTTAGGTTAGGCTGTAGAGGATAGAGTTTTGCAGAGTTCGATTTTCGGTTAGAGGAGGTTGGGGATTCTGGTGTTGGGACAGAGAAGAAGGGAGAAGAAAAGAAGAGGAAATAGAAAGAGAGAAGAACAGAGGGAGACGGAGAGAGAACCAGGTACAAAAAAGAGGAAGTGAGGACGCAGAAAAGAAAAGACCAAGATGAGAGAAAGAAACCGTGAGAAGAAGAAAGAAGAGAGAAATTTTGAGAGAGAATCTAAAAGCAAGGTAGAAAAGTGAAATGAAAGGGAGAAGAAGAAATCAAAAAAGAAATTAAGAGAGAAACAGGGGAAAGAGAAAAGAAAAGAAAGAAAAAGAGAGAAGCTGAAAACAAGAAGAAAAAGATAGGGGATTTTCGAGTAAAACTAATTGAAGTGTCGGTTGTAGAAGAAATACAGATTAAGGAGTGGGTTTTGGAATATACCTTTCTTATTTTCAGAAGTTGCATAGTTTGGAGAATTTTAATTTTTGAAGGAATGAGATTTTTTGGGGAAATTAAAACCGATTTGGACTTTTATTTAGTTTTAATGTTAATTAATTCGTTCATTTTCTTTGATTTCGATTAATTTAGTTTTAATTAATTGATGTATTTAGTTAATTGATTTATTTTTAAGTTAGTTTGGTACTTCTATTTTTTTTACTTATTTTATTGTAAGATAGTTATTTGCATCCTAGCTCTTAGATTTTGAGTATTATTGATGTGTCCTTTAAGATTCTTGTACTACTACATTATTTTTCAGATTGCCCCCTAGGTTTTGATTCCCTTCAATTATATCTTGAATTAATTGCAAATTGATGTGTGCTTGTTAGAATTCACAGTTTTGACCCCGACTTTGGCTTTAATTTTCAATTTTACCCCTCAATCTCTTAGAAGTTCATTTTTAGTCCCCTTAGTTGCTAAACTTTACATGTTTACCCCAATTTGTCCAATATTTTATATTTTATGCTCTATTACTTTATATTAAGATACCTTGACTTGTGTGTTCATTTTCTTAAGTATTGGTATCGGGTCTTCAAAGAGGTTTCCCTATTCCTCATTGATTTTTCTCTTATGTGCTCCAATGTGCCCTTATGTGATTTATTATACATTTTCTTCACATGTTTCGTATTTTATATGCTTTTTGCGTATTTATTTACTTTATATTTATTTAAATTTGAATTTTATTATTTTGACAAAAATGTAATATTTTTATATTTAGCTAGCCAATGTAATAGTTAGGTTACATTTATCGTATTTCTAGCAAAATTTTGTATTTAGATAGCAAGTGTAATACATAGGTCATTTTTACTTTCTTTCCCCTTAAATTGTAAGCTAAATTCCTTGGTGTAATAGTTAGGGTAATGTTTTTTTGTGTGCTTGCGTGTTTATTTGTTTTACCGCTTTCTTTAGGATTTTGCATCTAGAATATTATGTTTACGTGTTATAGGCTCCTACTTGACTTTTTATGTCTTTATATGTTTAATTTGCTTTTTAATTCATGCTTTACTATTTAATTCATGTTTTATGTTATTCCGTCACCACACTAGTCCAACGCTAGTTGTGGTTTCATCGTTTCCTCACTAGTCCAACGCTAGTGGGAATCCTTAGAAAGGGCTAGTCCAATGCTAGGCCCTTAGGGCATTTTAGTGTTAGGTGCACTCGTGTGCATTTTACATCCCATTTCACACATTTTTAGTTTTCTTTCCATTGTGCATGATTTTTATTATTATTACTATTATTTATTTATTTTGACGCATCTTCAAATGCATGACATCCAGGTTGCATCTCACTTAGAATTTAGGACATTTATGTGATCCGACTAGAAATAGTCGCCTACTCACATGGAAAGCGGTGGCGTACATGCCTTCCTCCCTCCATGAGTAAGAACATTCAGTCACGACTTATTAGTCCTCGTACCCGTCATGTTGCATACCCACTTTCTTTATTCACTTACTATATATTATTATTTTCTTTTCTTTTTGCATCGCATTTTTGCATATACACTCATGACTCCCTCGAGGCCTCATTCGAGTTTCGCAATTAATGAGATAATTCCGACCAAGCCTCGACGGAACATGCCGACCCTCCTGATACCACATTTAGATTTAAGATTTGCATTCATATAGATACATTCGAACGCAATAGAACTTAGGGTTAATTTAGGAAAATTTGGTTAAACCTCGCAACTAACCTCGGCTAGGTTGAAAGGGTGCCTTAGGCGCTAGCCTTTACTCTCCCTTTCTTCAAATGTGACTCCTGCACCTTTTTTTCTCTCGTTTTTCGTAGACCGGAGTTGAAAAAGGATTTTCAAACATTTTTTCTAAAATTTTTATTTTTGTTTTGTTAAACGATTTTTCGGGTGACTTAGTACACCCTAACTCAGTACCAAGTGGTGACTCTATTTTTTTAAAATAAAAGCCTTTTTTAAAAATCAGTTGGCCAAAACTGTCGCACTTTTAGTCCTAGTTTTACTTTCTTTTAAAATACCATTTTTCCTAAAAAATACATTTTTTACTAAAAACTTGATTTTTTCACACACGCACAATTTTTCCAAAACTCTATCTTTTCAAAGTGGGTCATTGGATCGGACCATCTTTTCAGAACACGGCAGTCAATGACCCCACCGTGTGTTATTACGGGGCGCGACATTAGCTATTTTCTCACCCCTATAAATACCATCATGTATAAAATTAATAGAACACTTTTAACTACTAAGTTTACGAGTGATTTTGAGTGAAAATACTCCTCTTGTAGTGTTCTTGTAGTTCTTGGTGTGGTTGAAAAGTTATGGTTTTGTCTACTTTTCAATCAAGTGATTAGAAGCATTCAATTGTAGCATAGTGTGGGGGTTGAGAGTGTTGTAAAACTCTAGGCTTGTCTTGATAAAGCTTAGTGTGACCAGTGTGGGGACTTTAGGTCAACTAGAGCTAGGAAAATAGAGCAAGAGTGATCCTCCCTTATGTACAAGTTGGTTTGCTTCACCAATAATTGAAGAAGCATTTAGTGGATTCAAACTCCAACTGAAAGAACTTGGGAGTGGATGTAAGTACCGAATTTTGTGCCGAACCACTATAAAAATTCCGATTTGCTCTTTCTTTATATGACAGCCCCACCTTACCCTAAGGTGCACCAAAGGGTTTAGCGGACTGCCTGCATGGCTCTCGCCAGGACTCAAATCAAGCACTCACTCAATTGATCCAAACATACATAACCCATAAATACACTCATGTAATTCAACTTAAGAGTACAAGTACCATTAAGTGTTTACATCCCAAAAATATACACAGTAATTACATTAATAGCCTAAACAGTTTGGCTATCAAAAAAATCCATCTAACATATCCAAAATCTGCTTTGCCAAGCCTTAGCAGTAATGGAAGCCTGGTCAAAGAAAACAAGTGAAAGGGATGAGCTATAATAGCCCAGTGAGTGCTCAAGTCATGCAAACATACCAGTAACCCATTATAATATTAAACTGATAATAATTAACGATTTCAATAAACAGTGTATAAACAAGTTAAATAACAAGTAGTCAAGGGCGGATACAGGCTCGACCACGGGAGCAAGGCTCGACAGCAGAAGTAGCAAAGTACTGAAGCATGTAACAATAGCGTTGGGACCGAGATAATAGCTCAGGTCCTAGCCAATGATCATATCAGGTATTAACAAGCAAGTACCCTAACCACCATTCACCTTATACCCTCCATACTAGGCTACCACATCCAGGGAGTAATCTCAACCTTGGAGGGCCAACAAGCAAGAAAGTTCAATCCAGAGTTGGACCTCTTTGAGGAATTCGACTCAGATAGGAAAGAACAACACGCCCTAAAACACCTAGCACCTTATATCCTCCTAATCACGACCGGTTTGACTAACCGTGGAGTAACTGGTGAAGTTAACCACGGAAGTCTCAAGCACAAATAACACATTGAATAATCAAGGCATGTAACACATTGCAGAATAGATGCGATAAAGTACACATCTTTCCTCAAGTAACACATTTCATTAAATAACATTTACTGGTATAACTATAGCATTTCATGCAGCATGCACACATAGAAACACTCACCTGGAATAATTAAGAGAAAATCTCGTAGTAAGGACGCGATTCACTCTCGGATCCTGAAATTCAAAAGAAATAATCCTAATGAAAACCTGATTAAAACCCTAAGTAAATCAGTAAGAAAATTCAAGAAACAACCCAATTCTTTCTAGGGTTTAGGTTTTGGGGTTTTAAGGTTTAGGGTTTTGAACCTAGGGTTTAGGGTTTTAGATTTAGGGTTTTGGTTTTAGGGTTTTCTTGTTCTAGGAGAATTAATTCACTACTAGTTCATTCTCTTGAAATTTTCTGCACATCCAATTTCCTAAATTTCAGCATATCCTAGGTTAAATTTCGCCAATCAAATTTTTGCTCTTTAGATTCTACCGAAATTTCGGCAGCATCTCCCCTAAAACTGGATTAACCCAAAATTTTAACCTGCAAGGAAAATCAGCCAACCAACCAAATTCGACTACTTCTATGACTTCTATATCTTAATCAACCATTATTTCACTCAAAATTTCAATCAAATCACTTGAACCATACCAAGGTTCTTCAATCAATCAATAACCAATACTTGTTATTTTAAGGTTTAAACACTAACTACAAGTCATTCAAGCCAATAAACATCATAACATGGAATAAAATTTCATAATCATAGCCTAATTTCTCATGCTCAACAACAAGAACTTGATTATAAAACTTACACAACTACCACTTATAAACTTGGAAAAATAACAAAAGTTCATGGTGAGTACCTCAAGTAAGTCTAGAGTTTTGCTAAGTGAAAAGATAGGCTCTCTTTCAATTGAAGAAGATGACCAAAATGAGAAGAAAAGCTTCAAGAAGAATGGTAGCAAAAGAGAAGAAAGAAAAGCAAGGAGGTGGCCGGCCAAGCAAGAAGAAAAGAAAAAAAATAAACCAAGAAAAATGGGAAAAGAAATAAAGAAAGAAATGGGAAAAAAACCAACCAATCCTAGCAAGCCAAGATTGCCATAGATGTCTTGACTTTTTGCCCATTAGCCATCAACTTGGCTTAAATTGATTAGGAGGAAATTTCCTATGCTTATCTATCCATTAATTTCAAGAGCTCTAAGGTACAACTCCTAAAAGAGAATGTACAATATACTATAACAAGGAAGAAATCATGCTAATGCTTATTCATTTAGGCTATTTTCGGTTTTCCTCTTTTTTTTTTCTAACATGTCTAACATAAATCTAAATAAGTTTTATGTGCTTCTAGGGTGTTACACTTTACTTTACTTTATTCTTATTTGTTATTTTGTGCTTAATAATCGTTATCTTTATCATTGTTATTGCAAGTTTATTAAGTCATTTTGGTTCCATTATTTTTGTGGCCAACGCGCTAAGGCAATTACAGCCATATATACACCCATGTTCTACACTCGAAGGGTAACTCTTTCTAACCTAAACAAGCAAATGGACTAACGAGCCTGAAATCCTATATGAAATACAATTCTAAATATCATATGATTCGCATGTACAGGGATAAAGGATAATATATATATATATATATATAAAGAATATAATCAAGCAAATGGAGAAAAATCCTAAAGATATAAAAATGCATGAAAATGTGATGAAGTGCACACAAATGATATTATCATATGAGGGGCCTAAGGGTCTAGTTTTGGACTAACCTATTTTCTATAAATTCCTTGTTAGCGTTGGACTAGCGAGAAAATGAGCAAAGCCACATCTAATGTTGGACTAGTGTGGTAACATCACAAATAAGCATAAATTAAAGCATAATAAAATTAAGTAAACACATAATGGCACTTAAAGCACATAGAAGCACATAACACATAAGCATAATATTCTAGATGTAAAATCCTAAGGAAAGCAAATAAAACACATAGCACACAAAAACCCTAACTATTACACTGTAGAAGCGTAATTACAATCTAGGGGGAGAAAAACTAAGAAAATGACTGGTCTAACCTATCTATCACATTTTCTCTCTAAAATACAATTTTTTTGTTAAATGAATGAAAATATAACCTATCTATTACATTACTTATCAAAATATTAATTTTGTTAAATAAAATATCACATATCTATTACATTCATCTAAATAATTAAAATTAAACTTGAATAAATAAATAAACACAAAATTGATAAATGCTCAAAGATAAAAGAAAATTAAAAGAACACATAAAAAATATAAAAAAAATCACATAGGAGCAAATAAGGAGAGTTAAAGGGTAATGAGGAATACCTCCATGTGAAGAACTGGTATAAGTACTAACAAAATAAACAAACACATCAAAGGTACCACTATTTTGGATAAACAAATCATAAAGTCAGTAATACGACACTAATTACAATAATCATGCAATATAATACAAGACAATAGTAACAACAACAACAACAACAACAACAATAATAATAAATGAAAAAATTTAAAAGCTCCAACTAAACATTTAGGAAAAAGAAGAAAAAAAGGTATTTAAATAAAGAAAATAAATAACATATAATCAAACTTTTAACACACCACTTAAAAACACTAAAATAATTAAGAGAGGAAACAAAGAAAACTAATTTGAGCCTTAATTGAATAAAGAAACTTAATTTGGGCATTGATTAAAATTTAAAAAAACAAGAATGACATAATTAAAAGTATTAAGGAATTAATTGGATAAAAAGAAAAGTTTTTTGGGGGCAAAAATAAGATTTTTTTTTTCAAAGTTTTGTGGCAAGATGCAAAAATATCTTAGGGGCAAAAATATAATTTCAAAAAAGTTCAAGGGTCAAAATGTAGTTTTAAAAAAATATTAGGGGTCAAAAAGTAATTTCTAAAAAGTTTTGGTGTCAAAACATAATTTTAAAAAGTTCAAGAGTCAAAAAGTAATTTTGGAAAAGTTCAAGGGCAAAAACATGATTATTTAAAAGTCTAGAGACCAAAATACAATTAAATTGGACTTAATTGAAAAGAAAATAAATTTATGGGGCTCAATCTATAAAACTTAGAACCTTAAATGCAAAAATCATAAATGTTTAGGGCTACAAAAATATTAATAGAAGTCTAAAAACTACAAAATAAATACATATGACCAATTAAATAATTTACAAAAAACTAAAGTATCAAAATGACATAGTTTTGAGCGAAACTACATCAAAATGACGTAGTTTCACTAAAATCTATTTCTCTCTCTCTCTCTCTTAAGGTTGTCTTCAACCTTGAAGACTGTGTGGTCAAAATTCTCTTAGTTTTGATGATTAACTAAACATATGATGAAGCAAATAACATTTAAACAAGTGTTCTCTATGTAGACATTAAATAAATTTCGACACACCATTTATTTTTCAAACATTGGGGGGTATGTTTGCATTTTTTGGGCCAAATTTTAATTTTTCAATAATCTAGGGGGCAAAATGGTAATTTTATCTGCAAATATTTTTCTATCAGCTTTTGGGGGTTTTAAATTCATATTTTTACTTTCATGTGAATTTGTTAATTTTTTTATGATTTTTCTAGATTTAATTGGTATTCTTTTATATTTTTACCAGCACAAGGGCAAAATGGTAATTTCACCTAGTGAACACCATTTTAGCTCATTTTTAGTTCCAAATTCATTTTTCAAATTCTTTAAGCATGTTTCTAAATTTTCTTGATTTTTCAGAGACGATTGCTATTTTTTTATGAATTTTCATTGCCCAAGGGTAAAATCGTCATTTTACAGTTTAAATTCATTTTTCACCAATTTTGAGTCATAAATGTATTTCCAAGGGTTTTAAGCTTATTTTTAATTTTTGGTAATTTTTCAAGGTCAATAGCTATTTTTCTATGAATTTTCATTGTCCAAGGGCAAAATAGTCATTTTACAATTTAAACTCATTTTTCACCAATTTTGAGTCATAAATGTATTTCCTAGGGTTTTAACCTTATTTTTAATTTTTGGTAATTTTTCAAGGTCAACATTTTTCTGTGAATTTTCATTGTCCAAGAGTAAAATCGTCATTTTACAATTTAAATTCATTTTTTGTCAATTCTGAGTCATAAATGCATTTTCTAGTATTTTAAGCTTATTTTTAATTTTTGGTAATTTTTTTTAGGCTAATAGCTATTTTTCTGTGAATTTTCATTTTCCAAGAGCAAAATCGTTATTTTACAGTTTAAATTCATTTTTTGTCAAATTTTGAGTCATAAAGGTATTTTCTAGTGTTTCAAGCTTATTTTAATTTTTGGTAATTTTTTGAGGCTAATAGCCATTTTTTGTGTATTTTCGTTGTTCAGGAGCAAAATCATCATTTTATACCCTGAACACGTTTTTATCAGTTTTAAGCTCTAGCTTTTATTTTGAAATCTACTTTGAATTCTTTTTGAAAATTTTAGAGATTGCTATCATTTCTTTGTATTAATTTTTAAATTTTTGGGGTTAAAAATTTTTTTTAAATAAAATTAGTATTTTTATTACCGGTAGCTTTTTTGTTATTTTATAGCATTCTTGGTGACCAAGACAAGTGGCCTATAAATACCCCTTTAATTAGCAAAAAACTAGAGGAAAAAAAGCAAACCCTGAAAAACACATACATGCTCCTCTATTTTTAGATTAAAACACACACTTTTACACATTTAAACACACACGTATAGCGGTTCTCAATTTCTTTCCACTACAATCGGAGTTTACCGTTTATCACCGTCAGAAGATAAAGCTCCAAAGGTAATACCCTACTTTGTTTTCTTTTCTTTTGTTCTTAATTCATTTTATCTCCTTCCATTTTTAATATAAAAATCTGATTGAATGTTTTGGTTGAAGTTTTAAATTTTTTCACTCAGTTTTCTTGCTGTTTTCTTTTGATTTTTCTAGGTTTTGAATTTTTCTAGTTTTTCTCCATCTTCTTCACCGTCTCTTCCTACCCTCATCAAGATCACTCAATTACAATCACAAAACTCTAGTTCAAACCCCTGCCCTATTCCCAGTTTTCGATTCTGCCAAATTCACAGCTCCATCACCATCAAATACCTGCCAAGTCACCAAAACTGTGACAGCCCCACCTTACCCAGAGGCGCACCAAAGGGCTTAGCGAATTGCCTGCCTAACTCTCGCTAGGACTCAAACACGCACTCGTGCAATACATATAAACATACTTAATACAAAATAAAATACATTTATATAATTTACTTGAAAGTACAAATATCAATAATATATTTTACACACTAAAATTTACATAGTATTTACAAGAATAGCCTAAACAAGTGGCTATCAAAATACATGATACAAAACATGTACAACGTCCAAAATCAGCTTTTCCAGCTTTAGTATTTTCGGAAACCTGGTTAAAGAAAACAAATAAACAAGGATGAGCTATAATAGCCCAGTGAGTGCTCAAGTCATGCAACTATACCAGTAAAATATGATTTTATTCAAGAAAATATTTGACAAGTTAAATAAACAATATATGAACAATTTAATTAACAAGTAGTCAATGGCGGATACGAGGCTCAACTACGGGAGCAAGCTCAACCGCAGAAGCAGCAAGCACTGAACATGTAACCAAGACTTTGGGACCGAGATAATAGCTCAGGTCCTCGCCAAAGGTCATTCCAGTATTAACAAGCAAGTACCCTAACCACCGTTCACCTTGAAACCTCCGTACAGGCTACCACAACCAGGGAGTAATCTCAACCTTGGAAGGGCCAACACGCAAGAAAGTTCAATCCGGAGTTGGCCTCTTTGAGGAATTCAACTCATTTGGGGAAAGAACAACACGCCCTAAAACACCCAGCACCTTATGACCTCCCAAGCACGACCGAGTTGACTAACCGTGAAGTAACGGTGAAGTTAGTCACGGAAGTCTCAAGCACAAATAACACATTTAATAGTGAAAGCATATAACACATTGCAGAATCGATGCGATAAAGTACACATCTTTCCTCAAGTAACACATTTCATCAAATAATAATGTCAAGTTTAACATGGCATTTCATGCATCATGCACACATAAGAACACTCACCTGAAGCCTAAGAAAATATCTCGCGATAAGGTTGGGTCTCACTTCCGGATCCTGAAATTCAAGAGAGAATAGTCGTATAAAAACCTAACTAAAATCTAAGAAATTTAATAAGAAAATTCGAGAAATACCCAAGTCTTTCTAGGTTTAATTTCTAGGGTTTTGGAGTTTAGGGTTTTACCCTAGGGTTTAGGGTTTTTAAATTAGGGTTTTCTAACTTTCTAGGGTTTTGCTCGGAAAGGTTCAATTCACTAATAGCTCATCTACGGAAAATTTCTACACGTTCTAATCACTAAATTACAACTTATAAAGCTTTAAATCATAGCCTAATTCACTTTATTTCTTAGGTTTTACTGAAATTTCGGCAGCATTTCCCCTATAATCGGACTAACCCAAAATTTTTAACCTGCAAGGAAAACAGCCAAACAACTCAATCTCACATAGTTCTACCAATTTCACATCAAAATCACTTCAATTTCACCCAAATTTATCACAAAAACACATAAACTACTCCAAGGTTCTTCAACCAAATCATCCTTAATTCATGTCATTTCAAGTTTAAATCACTATCTACAAGTCATACAAGTCCATAAACCTCATATTCATGGAATAAAACTTCATATTTCATGGCTTAAATAAATCATACTTAACAATAGAGACATGGTTTAAAAGCTACAAAACTACAATTTTATACTTGAAATAATAAGAGAAGTTCTTGGTGAATACCTTTAATAAGGCAAGATCTTTGCTTAGGAGGAAGATTAACTCACTTTCTATGGATGAAAAGTGATCAAATGGAAGTAAAAGCTCTAAGAAAATGAAACAAATGAAGAGAAAAGAGAGAAGAAGGGAGCCGGCCAAGAAGTGAAAGAAAATAGAGAAAAAATAACTAAGCGAAGAAAAAGAAATAGAGAAAGAATTGGGCAAAACTTGGACCAATCAAAGCCAGACAAAAGCAAGAGTAGAGATTGACTTTCTTGCCATTGTAGACTCCACTTGGCTAATGGTAATTAGAAGAGAATTTTGTCATTTATCTTATGATTAATCTTGCAAGACTTCTAAGTACAACTCCTAAAGGAAAAGTATAACATGCTACTAATAAATAGAAATCATCTCCTTATTTCTTTTCACTAATTTTCGGCCCTCTTTTTTTTTTTCTCTACTAATGGACATAATACAAAATTAAAGGTTTTGCATGAATTTCTAGGGTGTTACAAAAACCACCACATCTCACAGTCCCACCAAACCACCACCAACGACCCACAACCCTTCCCTTGCTACCAATCCTCCACTTTAACCACCATAACATCCAAAACACCAATCAAAGCCACCAAAACCACCGACCGAGACCACCATCACACCACCCGAAACTATCATCCCAATCTGCCAACATCAATCAACACCTTCCAGCAGACCATCTTCATCAATTTAACAACCTCCCAAATAGCCAAATAAACCTTCCCACCGCCTACCTTCTGTAAGGTAATAAGGGAGTAACGCAGCGGAATATTTAAAAATTTATTACCTTAGCCATGGATCTCTTTGATGTAATCTATACAATTAAAGGGTGTTTAGCACAAATACCTCAAGCATAGAAGGTTTCTATGCTTCAAAGGGCAAGATCCTATTCGATGAAGGTGTTGATCTACCATGAAAAGCCCTCCAAGTGTCGACCCTCCAACAGTATCCACACGAACATGATCTTTAGGAACCTTTGGGCTTGCTTGCCTTGCCTTTCGAGTGCTAGCTCCCTTGAATGATTCATGAAGAACACAAGAAGAAGAAAGAAGTTGAAACCCTAACAATTAGGGAAGGAGGTGTGGCGTTTTTCTTGGAGAGAAAAACCGCCACCAAGCTCTCAATTTTTCTCTCTCTAAATTTTGTGTTATGTTTCATCAATCATTCCAAGAGTCAAGGCATGGACTTATTTATAGATGTAGTATCCTAGTCTTTAAGGAAACAAGAGCAATTGGAAACCAAGAAGGTTTAGGAAGCTTACCTTAAGCTAATCCTATTCCTTTAGGAAACCTATTCCAAAAGGAAACCAAATAGCTTCTTAATTCCTTTTAGGAAACTAATTTCCATCAAGACTTAGAATATTTATAATTAAGTCCTTTAAGTTAATTTATCACATAAATTAACCCCATAAGTATCTTATACTTATCTTAATAACAATTTAACCCAAAGACCATGTTCTTATTGTGTGTGACCCATTAGGTTCCATTCACGTTGGCAATAAGTACAAATTATAACTCATTAATTAATTAATTAAGAGCCAGATAAATTAACACTTTAATTTATCATTAATTCACTAATTAATTAATTTGCACTTATAGATCATGAGTGGCGTCTAGCAATGCATCATGACCACCCAAGTGAATAGGAAAGTCATATGGTAGACTACACCTATCAATGACAATGTTACCGTGTAATTAATATCCTTTCACCACACTATATCCCAATTAGTCTAAGAGTGTAGTGCGCACTCTTTAAATGACTAATTAATGATTTCTTGTTCCCGAAATATAACTTTCCATAAAAGTATAACCTTGAAACTCTTTCAAGTCATACTTTCACTTTTGCGCAAAAGATTCTTTAAGTCATATTTCAACAAGTGGCCAATCCGGGATATACTCTCCTATAATAAGGAGTGGTGAATCCTATATCGATTACTCACTATCCTTCCATGCTTCATACTATACCCAATCTCTACCGTATGGGCTACTCTTTTACGAGCACCGAGCAATAGAGTCAAAGCATAGCAATCCACACTCAAGATACCATGGTAATCTCAAGTCTAAGGATCACTTACACCATTGCCATTAAGAGTATAATTCATTAGCACTATGAATAGTAACTCTTGGCGGATCAATCCAATGAACTTGTTCTCTAACAAGCATCCACATACCAGCTTAGGTGTCACACGCCATAGTTGACGAGATCAACTACTACTTACCATAAGTAGAGGCAAAGTATGTGCTAGTCTTCCCATATTAATGATGTCCAATCTCATTAATACTACGACTAGGGATATTTAAGAATATAACTTAATGTGTAATAAGAGTCTCATCATTGTAACTCTTACAATCTCTTATACACAGTTAATATTCTATGGACTTTATCAAATAAACAAGTAATATTAATAACAAGTATTAAATGACAAAGAAAATGCCACATATATAAGTATAACACGAAATAAGCGTAATAAAAATCCCAAAAACTAACTTGGTTTTAGGGCATACACTAACAAACTCCCACTTGCACTAAAACCAATCACCTATAGGTTTTAGGCCATGAGCATGACTATCATGCCTATTCTAGGACAAGGCCATGGTGAAAGGATTAGTGACACTTACATTGTGGGAACTTCCTCTATCTTTTCATCATTTGTACCAAACTATTTCTACAAATAGATGGCGGCACGAACCTACACTTTAGGATCATGGATGAGACTTTAGTTCCTTGATTAAGCGATGGCACAATTGTTTTCATAAAACAATGGAAGGAACTATTCTTTGTCCAACAAAGAATCCCTTGATCCATAGTAACTTCTAAAGCTACCATGTACTCGCCTTTGTTGTAGAATATGTTGTAGTGTCTATCATAAAACGCTTTTATCCACTACAGTTCAACGTGAACACCAATTCATCTCATGATTTTCTTATCATCCCTATTGGATTAAAAGCTTGTATCTTTAAATCCCACACTTCTTAAGTGTAATCTCCATAGTCAAGAATAGTCTTTTAGTGCTTCTCGAGTACTTAAGAATATTCTTTGATAACCATCTAGTGACACTCACCAGAATTGCTCGTAACACTTAAAGCCAGAAGACATCGGGTCTCGTACATAGGATAGCATACAAATAGAACCTATTGCAAAAGCATATGGGATCTATTAATGCTATCAATCTCGAACAAGTGTCAAAGACACATGTCTCTCAAAGAGTAATCTCCTATCACATAGGTAAAACCCCTTCTTCGATTGCACTATGCTAAACCCTTTAGCATCTAGCCTATGTACTTGGATCTAGTGAGACCAAGCAACCTCTTGGATCTATCTATATAGATCTTAATTCCCAGATTAGAGATTGCCTCTCCTTTAGTAAAAATTCTTGGACAACCATATCTTTACCTTTAAAGTATGTTGTTTCCATCAACGATATGTCATCCACATATAGTATCCAGAAAATGACAACGCTCCCACTCAACTTTACATTTACACAAAACTTGTCTTTGTTTTCGAGAAAATCAAACTCTTTGATTATCTTATCAAAACAAATGCTCCAACACCTTGACACTTGCAAGAGTCCACTAATGGACCCTTGAAGCTTGCTTACCTAATGACTATCAATGGTAGTGAAGGCCCAAGGGATGTGTCATATACATACCTTTTAATTCCCGTTAAGGGATGAAGTCTTCATATCCATTTGTCATAGTCATAAAGGCAGCTATTGCAAGTAAAATCTTAAATGGATTTAAGCATGGTCAATGGTGAAATAGTTTCTTTCAAAGCCAAGCCTTTGAATTGAATCCTTTTCCCATTAATCTTGCTTTATAGGCAACTACGTTACCATCCATGTCAGTCTTTCTCATAAAGACCTACTTGCACCCTATGGGTTTTATCCGATTAGGTGACTTGAGCAAGGTCTACACCTTGTTCTTGTACATGGAATCCATTTTGGATTTTATGGCATCTTGCCACGTCAAGGAGTCTACATTAGACAAAGCCTCTTCGTGACTGGTAGGTTTGTCATCATATATGACTAATACATTATTGCTCTTTCTAATGAGAAATCTATATCTCTCATGTGTGAGAAATCTATATTTCTCAAATGTATAACGCACTCTACCAGTCTTTTGAAGATTTTGTGCACTTTGAGCTTCCGTTGCGCCTCATCAACATGTGGCGTAAGCTCTAGTTCCAACTATTGATCTTTGTCAATTCATGGTTCTTGAACCTTTCAAGTTCTATCTTGCTCCCACTGTCTCTTTTAAGAATAAACTATTATTCTAGAAAAAGACATTTCTTGAGACAAATATTTTTCTCAAGGGAATTATAGAAATGGTATCTATTGTTTTCACAAGGATACCCCACAAATAGACATTCGTCGGAACATGGTTGAGTGTATAGAAGTTGGCGTCTAAGACAAGAACCCCTAAAATGAGGTTAGGAATTGTAGTATGGCTCATTATGATTTGCACCATATCTCATAGGGTACAACTTCTCCTCTTTTATACATCATCAACAATGGTGTGTTAAGTGGAGACCATTGAGAAAGAATCACATTCTTCTTTAATTACTTTGAAACACTTGACATTTAGTATTAGCCAAATAGATCAAATCTTTAGTGTTTTAATACTCTTGTCAACTTGTTTTTCTTACTTCAACTTTATTGACTTTGAACATTTCAAAGGAAACGGATGCGTGTATCATATGGTACACATAATCATATCCCATATGATCATCCATGAAAGTGATGAAGTATGATAAACAACCTCTAGCATGGATCGGCATTGGGCCAAAAACATCTATATGTTAAAGTTCTATGAGGATCACTAGCACATTCACCTTTTTCAAATAAAAGGTGTTTTGGTCATCTTTCAAAGTAAATGAGAATCACATGTCTCAAACGATTCATAATTGAATGAGTCCAAGTACACAACTATTATGTGATTTGGAAGTGCGTTTCTCTTTCACATGACCAAGTCTATAATGCCAGAAGGTTATTTGTTTCAAAATATAGAGTTTTTGTCTATGTTTGAGAATGGACTTATCAAGGTCTAGGATTTGTAAAACGTTGTTTTAGTGATCTAATACCACAAAGAACACCATTACGTAAAAGAACAGTATATATTCTCTTTTGTAATGGTAAATCTTTTCACATTTAATGTGAATTGATTTCATGTTCTTTTGTAAGAATCACATAATAACAATGTTTTAAATTCTAGAACAAGCCCAGTTGGTAAAGAGTGTATAAGTCTCTACAACGAGTGTAGCAACTCTTGCTCCATTCATCACATGTAGTTTGACTTTCTCCTTACTTATTGTCTACCATGCTTTAAGACCTTGCACATTTTGCAAATATGGGATCTATATCCAGTATCTTATACCCAACGGTCTTAATTAATAGATGAATTTATCTTAAACATAAACATACTTAGAAGTAGAAGCTTTACTTGGCCTCTTCAACTTCTTAGTATTGAAACGAGCCTTACAATTCCCTTTCCAATAGAATTGGAAACATGTGCCCTTAGACTTGTCCATTTTGATCACACCTTTAAGCTTTGTCATAGCTACTTGGTCTTCTCAAGACCATGCTAGGACTTTCCCTTGAACAAGCAATAAAGTGCCCTTTCTTCCTTGACAGATTACTCTTTAGATATCTCATATCTAATGGTCCTAGATTGTGTATCAACAACTCTTTGAGATGCACAATCACAGACAAAAAGATCTATCAATTTGTGCTACTTTTATAGCTTAGGAATTATAGATGACATTATGATACAAGTAGCAATATCATTATCATCTTTTATGCATCTTGTATGCACATTGTTTCCTAACTATAATTATCACTATAGGACAAGTGGAAGTGGGTATCAAGGACATAGCCAATTGTGCTTAAGAACTATTCTCAAGTTTTACACTAGTCCAAGAAAATCGCATATAATGGAGATATAGGGTGATAAGTGTGTTCATGTGTACATTCATTCTACAACAAATGAAAAGATAGTATAAGTATTTGTTTCATGTTATAATTGCAAACCAAAAATGTGGGCTTCGAATTTATTTGGTTTGCTCCCACTATTTTACTTCAAATCAATAACCCTCAAACTATTGATTCGGGAATCCGTTGGAGATTCCTAGTGGCTAGGATCCCATCTAAGTTAACTTTGAGCTTTGACGGTCGGCCAAGCACCCAAAGCTAACTTCGATTAGGTAGGTAACTTTTACCAATCACAACTCTTGTGACTCCTAGATAGTTGGGTATCAACTCTTGATATTCACATCTAATGCGTTACCCAACATTGCCTCAAAAATGCCATAACCTTGACGGTCGGCCAACTAGTTATGTATTTTGTTAAGTCGGACCCATTATTCAGAGATCACATCTCATAAGCAAGAACATATTCCAAGTAAGGTGACCTTGACGGTCGGCCAACAGGTCAACACTTAATAGGAACTCTTCGTTTTTTGCTATAATAATGGAAGGCAACTCATATATTGACTTAATATCGCCTCAAAAATACCATAACCTTGATGGAGACCAACAAGTTAAGCATTTTTGTTAAGTCAGGCCCATTATTTGGAGATCATATCTCATAGTAAAAAACATGCTCTAGGTAAGGTGACCTTGACGGTGGGCCAACAAGTCAACACTTAACAAGAACTAATGATTTTTACTATAATAATGGAAGGCTAAGTGACTTAATATTTTATTTGAGGGATTTTATTTTAATTATACAATATACAGTCTCATCATAGCATGTAATTAAAATATATCGACATATAAAATAAAAACATGCATAATAAACCGTGGATGATTATGGACTTTACTAAGATATTTTCCTCGAGCCTTAAGGAAAATATATGGTCAAATTCCTAAGGGATGTGATCAACTCCTTGATGCATTCCTTGGGAGGTCTTCAACTCTTGATAAGCCTCCATGGTTGCTCCTTGGTTCCATCTCCATCTTCTTTGTACATTACACATGTAATTCTATTCTAAACAATTTAGAAAATTAAAACCTAACTCTAACCTACACAATGTACATTACATGTATTGACTAAGAAACCTCGAGTTACATTCGAGGGGAGTTAGGTGAGAAGAGAATTACATGAGAATAATAGAGAAGGCAGGACGCGCAGGCCCTATTTTAAAAACCAATACAAGCCAACCATCAAAATTGATAAAAATTCAACCATTCAATCACATTGGTCATAGTCCATAATCATCCACCATGCCATCATAATATTTAACAATTAAATAAATTACTTTATTTAATTCTAGTCATAAATCACATGGTCTAATTTAATTAGATTAATATTCTTGAATTTATTTGTCTCAAAAATAAAGTTATAGAAGGTGTAGGTTTCCAAAATTTAACTTTCCAAATATTAACAATTAAAATTGGAAAGTGTTTTATAGAGAAAATTCCAAAAAATTCGCGTTTTCCAAAAAATAGGAAAAATCTCGCTAGAACTCTGCCAGCAAACCGTGGGACAAACCGTGCGCGGGTTCATCCGCGGTTTACAAACCGTGGGACAAACCGTGCGCGGTTTCATCCGCGGTTTGTTGACAGAACATACGAGTTTTTAACCGTGGGTAAAAACGCGCGCGAGTTTTCGCGCGGTTTGTGTCCAGAAAATACGATCTTTGAAATTCTTTGGTCTTTTTCAAAACTCTTTTGAATCAAAACATGTTAAAACCCTTTTAGCACGTAAAAATAATTTAGAAACCTTGAATACAACCATAAGAACTCATCTTAATTATTTAAAACACTTTTAAACAATTAAGAACTTATCTTAAAAATCAAACTCTTGATTTTTCTAAAACAATTTTGAGACAAATTTCATCAAGAACAAACCATCCATATTTATGACAATTAAATAAACACAAATCATATAGATATAATCAAAGTAGGCTCTGATACCACTGTAAGGTAATAAGGGGAGTAACGCAGCGGAAAATTTAAAAATTTATTACCTTAGCCATGGATCTCTTTGATGTAATCTATACGATTAAAGGGTGTTTAGCACAAATACCTCAAGCATAGAAGGTTTCTATGCTTCAAAGGGCAAGATCCTATTCGATGAAGGTGTTGATCTACCATGAAAAGCCCTCCAAGTGTCGAGCCTCCAACGGTATCCACACGAACATGATCTTTAGGAACCTTTGGGCTTGCTTGCCTTGCCTTTCGAGTGCTAGCTCCCTTGAATGATTCATGAAGAACACAAGAAGAAGAAAGAAGTTGAAACCCTAACAATTAGGAAGAGAGGTGTGGCGTTTTTCTTGGAGAGAAAAACGCCACCAAGCTCTCAATTTTTCTCTCTCTAATTTTGTGTTATGTTTCATCAATCATCCAAGAGTCAAGGCATGGACTTATTTATAGATGTAGTATCCTAGTCTTTAAGGAAACAAGAGCAATTGGAAACCAAGAAGGTTTAGGAAGCTTACCTTAAGCTAATCCTATTCCTTTAGGAAACCAATTCCAAAAGGAAACCAAATAGCTTCTTAATTCCTTTTAGGAAACTAATTTCCATCAAGACTTAGAATATTTATAATTAAGTCCTTTAAGTTAATTTATCACATAAATTAACCCCATAAGTATCTTATACTTATCTTAATAACAATTTAACCCAAAGACCATGTTCTTATTGTGTGTGACCCATTAGGTTCCATTCACGTTGGCAATAAGTACAAATTATAACTCATTAATTAATTAATTAAGAGCCAGATAAATTAACACTTTAATTTATCATTAATTCACTAATTAATTAATTTGCACTTATAGATCATGAGTGGCGTCTAGCAATGCATCATGACCACCCAAGTGAATAGGAAAGTCATATGGTAGACTACACCTATCAATGACAATGTTACCGTGTAATTAATATCCTTTCACCACACTATATCCCAATTAGTCTAAGAGTGTAGTGCGCACTCTTTAAATGACTAATTAATGATTTCTTGTTCCCGAAATATAACTTTCCATAAAAGTATAACCTTGAAACTCTTTCAAGTCATACTTTCACTTTTGCGCAAAAGATTCTTTAAGTCATATTTCAACAAGTGGCCAATCCGGGATATACTCTCCTATAATAAGGAGTGGTGAATCCTATATCGATTACTCACTATCCTTCCATGCTTCATACTATACCCAATCTCTACCGTATGGGCTACTCTTTTACGAGCACCGAGCAATAGAGTCAAAGCATAGCAATCCACACTCAAGATACCATGGTAATCTCAAGTCTAAGGATCACTTACACCATTGCCATTAAGAGTATAATTCATTAGCACTATGAATAGTAACTCTCGGCGGATCAATCCAATGAACTTGTTCTCTAACAAGCATCCACATACCAGCTTAGGTGTCACACGCCATAGTTGACGAGATCAACTACTACTTACCATAAGTAGAGGCAAAGTATGTGCTAGTCTTCCCATATTAATGATGTCCAATCTCATTAATACTACGACTAGGGATATTTAAGAATATAACTTAATGTGTAATAAGAGTCTCATCATTGTAACTCTTACAATCTCTTATACACAGTTAATATTCTATGGACTTTATCAAATAAACAAGTAATATTAATAACAAGTATTAAATGACAAAGAAAATGCCACATATATAAGTATAACACGAAATAAGCGTAATAAAAATCCCAAAAACTAACTTGGTTTTAGGGCATACACTAACACCTTCAACAACCACCACCGGAAACAGCCAGCCCACCTCGCACAACCAGATTCCCTCAACCACACGCCTTCACCACCGCATGAACATTCCCTAAACTTACACAGATCTGCAAGAACAACAAGCCATAGACACCTAAAATTAGCATCTGATAACACTAAATCTACTCCTTGGCCAAACCTGCAAGAAAAAAAACAAGCCAAAAACAGACACGCCAACACACAAAGACCACTGCCACTGCTCAATCAGCCCAGCCATCATCAAATCACCTCACCGTCGTCCCATCCCATCTATTTCACCGCCTGCAAAATCACACAAGCCATCACTTGCAAAGCAAAAATAACAAACAAATACAACAAATAACAGTCCAACGGCCTCATCACCACAGCAAAATCCCGCAGCCCACAACCGCCACCTCACTACCATCAATCTCCATCACACGACCCACTAGCCATTAGAAATCCCAATTTCCAGTCACCCAATTCCGCCTCCTATCCCTCTTCCCCTCTCTCACTCTGCTGTATCAGACCACAAGAAAAGGAGAAAAGATAACTAAAAGAAAGAAAAAATAGAAGAAGAAACAAAAAAGCAGATGAAGAGTGATAGAGAGACAAAGCAGAGAGTGAAACAGAGAGAGAATGATAAAGGAAGAGAGAAATCAGGGGGGAATTTCGGTGAAGGAGAACAAGCAAGAAGATGTGAGAAAGAGAGAAGGAAAGATGACAAAATTAGACCGAGAGAGAAGGGGAAAGATAGAGAGCAAATCGGAGGGAGAGAAAGCGAGAGAAGAGAACAATTGGAGAAGATGACAGAAAATGGAGAGGAGGGAGAGAGAGAAAGAGTAGAATCTGAAGAAAGAAAGAGAAGAAGGAGGATTAGCGAGGGAGAGAGGAAGTGAGGGAATAAGGGAGAGAAAAATCAGAAATAAGAGAGGGAGAAGAAGAAGAAAACAGAAAGTGTAAAGAAGGAGAGAGAGGCAAGAAGGAGAGATTAGAGAGAATTGGGTGTCACAGAGTTTTTCCTATTTCTAGAATAAGAAAATGATGATTGGGAAAAAGGGTTTACTATGTTGCTTGTTTAATTTTCATCTCAGTCATTTTGTTAGTTATTTGTTATGCATATCTCTATGATCTTGGCTCATTTTAGACTACTCTAGGAATAATTTTTTTTTAGTCAAACTAAGTGACTGTTTAATCTGGTTTGATTTTAGTTTTCTGTTAACGTGTGAATGTTTATCTTTCAACTGCATTTGCTTCCTGATCATAATTAATCTACCCTAAGAATAGATTTTTAGCAATTAGATCCCTCCATTATTTTAGATTGACCCCTCCTAATTTTTAGTTTGTTTCAATTAAATTTTCATTAATTGCGACTAGCCTTAGTAGTTGCTAGGATTTACATTTTATCACCCCCAAGCTTGCTGAAATTATGTTTTTGCCCCTTTGTATACGATGTAAATTGTGCTTTTCATCTTAGTTTGTTGGGATTTGCATGTTTACTCCACAATTTGTGGGGAATTTACATTTTTATGATTTATTTTACCTAAATTGTGGCAGCTTGACGTGTTTATTCATTTTGTTAGCATTTAGTACCGGATCTTCAAGAGGTATCCCTATTTTTCCTTAATTTCTTTTTATGTGCCCCAACAAGCTCTTATGTGATTTTTTATGCATTTTCTTTACGAGTTTTTTATTTTACATGTTATTTGCATGTTTATTTACTTTATGTTGTTTTAAATTTTATTATTTTGATAAAAATGTAATATTTTTGTATTTAGCTAGTCCATGTAATAATTAGGCTACATTTCTTATATTTTAGCAAAAATTGTGTATTTAGATAGATAAATGTAATAGATAGGTCATTTTTTATTTATTCTCCCCCTTCAAAATTGTAACTTAAACCCTCCCGTGTAATAGTTAGGGTTTACTTGTTTTTGCGTGCTTACGTGCTTATTTATTTTACCACTTTCATTGGAATTTTGTATCTAGATATTATGCCTATGTGTTATGTGCTCCTACTTGACTTTATATGTCTTTATATGTTTAATTTGCTTTTAATTTACGCTTTACTATTTAAATTCATATTTTATGTTATTCCGTCACCACACTAGTCCAACGCTAGTTGTGGCTTCATTCGTTTCCTGCTAGTCCAACGCTAGTGGAATTTTTTAGAACGGGCTAGTCCAATGCTAGACCCTTAGGGCATTTTAGTGTCAGGTGCATTCATATGCATTTTACATCCCACTTCACACACTTTTAGTTTTCTTTCCATTTGGCGTTACTTTTATTATTATTATTCTTATTATTATTATTATTTTGACACATTTTTAAAATGCATGATATCTAAGTTGCATTTCACTTAGACTTTAGGACATTTGTGTGATTCGACTAGAAATAGTCATCTACTCACATGGGAACCGGCGATGTACATGCCGTTCCCCCCTCCGTAAGTAGGAACATTCAGTCACGAGCCATTAGCCCCCCATACCCATCATGTTGCATACCCACTTTCTTTCTTCACTTTCTATATATTATTATTTTCTTTTCTTTTTGCATTTCATTTTTGCATTCACACTCGTGACTCCCTCGAGGTCTCGACTCGGGTTTCGCAATTAATGCGATAATCTCGACCAAGCCTCGACGGGACATTTTGACCTCCCGATACTTTCATTTTAGACTTAGGATTTGCATCCACTTAGTTACATCCGAATGCGATAGAACTTAGGGTTAATTTAGGAAATTTTGATTAAATCTCGCAACTACTCTCGGCTAAGTTGAAAGGGTGCCTTAAGCGCAAGCCTTTGCCTTCCCTTTCTTCAAATATGACTCCCGAACCTTTTTCTCTCATTTTTTTTTCCATAGACCGAAGTCAAAAAAGGGTTTTAAATGATTTTTCTAAAATTTTTATTTTTGTTTTGTTAAACGATTTTTCGGGTGACTTAGTACACCCTAACTCAGTATCAAGTGGCGACTCTATTTTCTCTAAATAAAACCTTTTTTCAAAATCAGTTGGCCAAAACTGTCGCATTTTTAGTCCCAACCTTGTTTTATTTTCTAAAAATACCATTTTGTTTAAAAATAGACTTTTTCACCAAAAATTCAATTTTTCTCACAGGCGCACGGTTTTTTTTTAAAACCTATATTTTCAAAAAAAGGGTTACCAGATCGGACCGTCTTTTCGGGACGTGACAATCAACGACCCCACTCGTACCTTTTATTTATGATTTTTAGGACACGACAGGATTTTTGGCGACTCCACTGGGGATCACTAGTGAGTTCGAGCACTAGGCTTAATCACCTTTTCCTTATTTAACCCTTCTATTCTATCGCATTTGGATGTTAGGATTTCATTTTTCTTTTCTAGGTTTTTAGGTTTTTCTTTTGCATCTCAGACTCCTCGTCTCTCCGTTGCTTATGTGATGTATGTTTTATTCAATTTTGCTTTATTCGACCGCACTTGCATTTGGGGAGGGGATCAGTCACCCTTAGAGCCCACGCTTTTACATTCCCTCCTCTTATAAGGAACACTTCATACGTGCATTCAATGTTTTTTACCCTTTTATCTTTTTGGTGGTTGTCACCTACCTGTCTCTTTAGGAATTAGGATTGATCCACTTGGATGTGTGATCGTGGCACGATGTGCACGCGACCATGTCTAGGAGATCACTCAAACTCTCAGTTTGAGTCCACAAGTCTAGAGATTTAGGCTTTAAGGAATAGATCCACTCGGACACGTGGCCGGGGGACGATGTGCACGTAGCAGTGTCCGGGGGATAACTCGAGCCACCGACCAAGGGCTTTGAGATTGATGACCCTTACCCTTAGGTCTGAAGGCTTGGGAACCGATAGCCTAATCGAGTCTTGATGCATTAGTGAGCCTAACCTCATGCACCCATGTAGAATAACCTAGAGTAGAGTCAGCCTTACCCTTGTCAGGTACGAGAGGAGGGGATCCACCCCCTTTCTTTTCCCTGTTTTATTATTTGTTATTTGTTTTGCCAATGTGTTATGTGTTATTTGTTGAATAAACTAATGCACTCTTTCTTATTTTTTGGTTGCATTCGCAACCATAGAATAAAGAGCCCTAACATGGTGCTCTTGTAGGAAGCCAATCCTCTTTTGGCACGTTTAAATTTTGTTTTTTATAAATAATTTCTTCAAGAAAGATGGAAATCAGATTTGAAAAAAAAAATTTTGCAAATTGTATTTGGTTGTGAACAAAATACCGAAGGGTCAAATCGTTGCAAATTTTGTAAAAGTCTCAAAAATCTAATTTTTCAATTTGTACATTTTTTTAAATAAGAGGTGTAATTTCAAATCTTTTTCAAAGTTTACTCATTCTTGTTGTACTTTGTCACTTTTATCTGAACTAAATTTTTCAGAGTCAATAAATGCACCTAAGTGGTTGAACTTTTGCACAGTTTTACATTTATCCTTTTTTTAAAGAAATTAAATGCATCATTTTTGTCGTATCCCCCCACCCACATTGCACAAAAAGTGATTTTAAAACATGTTTTATTATACTTTAATAAACTGACATTTTTGACTTGTATGCTCCTACATAAAGTCATGATCTTTGATTTCTTTCAATGTTGGATCCCATTACCTCAAAAAGACTCGATTTTTCAACAAATAAATTTTAAGTCAATAATCCTTCGTACAATTCATGATCCATCTTTCTCAAAGAAATTCAGACATCATTTTTCAAATATGGCATTTTCGCAATTATTTTAATCCTACTTTAATAAACTGGCATCATGCATAAACCTAGAAGGAATGCCATTTCGGGAATCCCCTGATAGGAAAGCCATCCTTTTGTCTTGGGTACTTAACCCTAAAAGACATGCACGTTTATATTTTCAATAAATCCTTGCGGGTGAGACCCTAGATAAGGTAACACGAGCAGAATGGAGGCATCTCCTCCCGATGGATCTGGCCCATCTACAATTAAAAAGGGGGTCTCACCCTAAAGGATTGCATTTCATACTAGGCTACCCTTGGTATAATAAGGGCTCCCTCTAGGACATGCATCTGTTTTTGTTTTTACTTATACTAATTTTTATTTTTTATTATTTTATAGGTCCTCTAACGGAGGCAGTAAAATAAGAAAGACATATGATACATATTTGGTCTTACGTTTGAGTATTTTTAAATTATGGTCCAAATCCAAATAAACCGTCACATGCTCAAGACCCATAAGGCCATAAAAAACATGAGTGCTCTTTTGAATGATTCGAGGGATCATGGACGACCGATTTTTTAGAATTGATAGTACCTAGAACCTAGATAGGTGAGTTTGGTTAGTATGAGTAATGTGATAAATGAAATTGTATTTCATAGCTGGACAATTGTAACAAGAATACAAATAATTTGGATGCTAATAATTGCACTCTTTCTGTAAATTTAAGATTGCCTTGTGTCCAAAATTTTTCTCAGATGAGGTGTTAAATAAGTTGCTTTCTCAAATTTGTTTATGACATTTGATTTTCCCTTCATATCTTGCATTTAGCTTTTGAAAAAGTTTCCTTCAAATTTTTTGTTATATTAAGCAAATGATTTTTTGATGAGACTTCGAAATAAGTCACATTTTTCTCAAAGCCTAATGTTAAGTTTGTGTCACTGTAAAGTGTCTCTTTTGACGAGTGAATGTAAGCTCAAATTGAATGAAAAGAAAAACATTTTCTTGTATTTTTTTTATGGTGAAAATAAATGCCCATGGTTTTCGAATGTCATCTTATTTGAAGCTGATAATTGCCACTTCGATATTTTTCTAATTCCAAAATAATGCAAATTGTAAGGGAGAATTAGAATGATGCCGAAAAGGAATTTGGACTTCGTGTTAAGGATTCCGAATGTACAAAAGGAAAATCCAAGCTTACCTTGGAAGAGATAGAGACCACGAACATTGACACTAAGACATCGGTCAGGGAGTTAAGTCAAAATGCACTTTTGTTCCGAAGATCTGCAAAATGTCAAGCCAATTTGAATGTATGTTTGGACAATTGAAGCACAATAAAAGAACAAACACGCAGGAGATGCCACTTCAACCAATTCACAAGGGGAGTTTTATTGTTTCATGTCCACAATTTCTTATTCACCTTTGGAATGTGTTGTATGAGTTATTGTGAGGTTAAGATAGGGGATGTCACACGCTTGTGAGTTATAACTTGCAATTCTGATTTTTGTCTAATTCCCCTACTGGTTGAAATTACTTTATGTACTTTGACAAATGCTTTCTTCAAGTACTAAGAAATAATTATTATGTGGTTTGGATTTTTGTTCTTATAGAAAATATATCTTGTAAAGTGGTTAGAATTATATCTAATTTTTGCATGTTTGATGAAAATTTCTCTTCTTTACTTAATTTCACATGTTAAATGATGATTATGGTTAATTAATGCAAGCATGTGGTTTGTGATGTAAAATCTATTATGAGGGATTTTTTATGCTACAAAAAAAAAATTAAAAAAAAGAGAGAAAAAAAGAAAAAGAATAATGTAGCTTTTTTTCTACTCTAATGGTTCTTATTCTTAGTAACTAGGAGTCTTCATCTACAAATGTCGGCTTTCACGTCAAATGGCATTTGACTTACGAGTAATGCATTGCAAATTTGTGCAAGTAAATTGTTGAGTAATCAGGGATCTTCATCCAACCAATGTTGATTCTTGCGTGAAAAGGCAATTTTACTTCTCAAATACAGTTTTTGCTACTTGCTTAAGGGTTGAGGTGTTGAGTAACCGGGAACCTTCATAACCAATATCGGTTTTTGCATCAAAAGAAAAATGAAATTGATCATAGACATGTGATGTTCTCCGATTGATCATATGATTCGTTTACTTGTGAAATTTAGTAAGGCGATAAAATTAAATTGAGCTTGCTTGATTGCGATATAATTCTTTCTACTTTGTGTGATATTATGAGCATTAAAGACAAGACAATAAATTGCCTAATGATTATTTACTCAATCTTGAGGAAATACATTTTTAGAATGCACATGTGTAATTTCAATGCGTGAATCATTAGTTGAGCTCGCATTTTTCAAATGGTTGAGAACAAACAATGATTCAAATGTGGAGAAATTGACAAATGTCAAAATTATGCTTTTGAATTTTTCCTTTTAGTGTGAATTTGGCTCGTTTTGTATATTTTCCATTCGAACTTAGAATTTTAAGGCATAAATAATTTAAGCAGATTGACACACGAGTTTTGGGATCCTTGCAGGGAAAGACTCTCAAGTTTGAATACTACCATTCATTTCATTTCATCTGAAGTTGATAATTCAAAAGGGCACTTCAATTGAGTCAATATAACAGCTGAAGTTTCATAAGTGAGAAAGTCAGTATACCGATATGGAATTCATTTGAAAGTTGGCGACTACAGTTTTTTGAAACCCCTCTTCTGTATTGATCATTTTATGGCAATGTCAGAATTCAAATGGGAAGGACATCCAAAGATCAAAAGGCATCTTTTGAGTCATCATTTCAAAAGCAATTTTTTTTTAAAAAAAATTCTTTCATTTAATTGTATTTCACTTAGTCCTTGCGTGTTTCGTGTTGTTTATTATACAGAATTTCTCTTACATTATTGCATGAGAAGCATTTTTGGACCAATTTAAGTTTTGAAAATTTTGACATTTGCTTCATTTGAATTTGAATAAAAGCAAAGGCAAACTTAAATTTAGCAGAGGTCAAAGTCATGCTTATCGTAGTTGTTTTCTCTTTTGCAGGTGCGATAACATCATCATCATTCGGAGCCTTCGTTAGAAACGAAAACTGGGGCAAATTTTTTGAGAAAATTTGATTTCAAAAATTGATTTTGATGCTTTATGCTTGAACACATTTTGGAAGGGACTGATTTCAAATTTACACTGGGGCAAATTTTAAGGGATTGATTTCAAATGAAATTCACCTGATTTATACTGTACATATCTTTAGAAGGATGGACCTCAAATGAATTTTATGCTTTGTATGGAGCCAAAATTTGAAAGGAATGATTTTAAACTGATTTTAGTGTTACAAACTGGGGCAATTTTTTTTTTAATAAAAAATTTGGATTTCAAAAGGGATCTTGAGGCTTTATGCTTTAAACAGAATTTTAGAAATACGGATTTACACTGGAGTGATTGTTTGGAAGGATTGATTTCAAAATGGGTTTTTGATGCCTTATACCATGCCAAATTTTGATTGAAATGATCTCCACTTGGTTTGACTATCAAGATAAATTTTGAAAAGATTGATTTTTGACAATAATTGAATATTGAGAGAAAATGGAGATTCAGACTTGATGCAAGTTCTGACACTACAGCAAAAAAAAAAAGAAAAAGGAAAAAGAGAAAAAAAGATGAAAAATGATGAAAAATGAAAAAAAAAATGAAATGAATGAAAAAGGAAAAAGAACCAAAAAAAAAGAGAGGAAAGAAAAGAGAGAGAAAAAAAAAGAAGAAGACAAAAAAGAAAAAAAAGAGAGAAGAAAGAGAAAAAAGAAAAATCAGTTTTTAAGTTGAGTTGAATGCTTTGTTCAGCATTTATTTAAATTTCTCTGTGTCTTACATTTCCATATGCATTTATTTTGTCCAGCAGCCTGGGCACCGCTTTCTGCATTTAGTTTATGAATTTATTTTGTCCAACAGCTTGGGCACCGCTTTCTGCATTTAGTTATGAATTTATTTTGTCCAACAGCCTGGGCACCGCTTTCTCCATTTAGTTTATGAATTTATTTTGTCCAACAGCCTGGACCCACTTTCTGTCCATTTTTAGTTTGGCAGCCCAAACTCTGTATTTTGTTTATGAATTTATTTTGTCTAGTAACCTGGACCCGCTTTCTGTTCATTTTAGTCTGGCAGCCCAGACTTTGCATTTTATTTTATCCTAGCAATCCAAGATCGTTGCACTTATTTTGTCCAGCAGTCTAGACTTGCTTTCTGTCCATTTTAGTCTGGCAGCCCAGACTCTGTATTTAATTTATGAATTTATTTTGTCCAACAACCTGGACTCGCTTTCTGTTCATTTTAGTCTGGCAGCCCAGACTCTGTATTTTATTTTATCCTAGCAGTCCAAGATTGTTGCATTTATTTTGTCCAACATCCTATACTCGCTTTCTGTCCATTTTAGTTTGGCAACCCAAACTCTGCATTTAGTTTATGAATTTATTTTGTCTAGCAGCCTGGACCCGCTTTCTGTTCATTTTAGTTTGACAGTCCAGACTCTGCATTTTATTTTATCTTGGCAGCTCAGGATCGTTGCATTTATTTTGTCCAGCAGCCTGGACTCGCTTTCTGTCCATTTTAGTTTGGCAGCCCAGACTCTACATTTACTTTATAAATTTATTTTGTCCCACAGCCTGGACCCGCTTTCTGTTCATTTTAGTTTGGTAGCCCAGACTCTGCATTTAATTTATGAATTTATTTTGTCCAGCAGTTTGGACTCGCTTTCTGTCCATTTTAGTCTGGCAGCCCAGACTCTACATTTAGTTTATGAATTTATTTTGTCCAGCAGCCTAAACTCGCTTTCTGTTCTTTTTAGTTTGGCAGCCCAGATTCTACATTTTATCCTGTCAACCCATGATAATGCAGTTATTTGGTCCAACATCTTGAACTCACTTTAGGTTGTTTTAGTTTAGCGATTCAAATATTGCATTTCTTTCTGTGTTTTGCTCACAAGTTTTGAAAAGTTTGAATTCTTGTGTTACCTTTTTATACTTGTGTTTCGCATCCACAGTTCACTTGTTCTGCACTACGTTTGACCTGATTTCTTTCACCAGGATACGTAGGCAGCTCTTGGGGAGTTCAGTCATGTTTTTTTAATGTTCTCTGGTCATTAGTTACATTTCATCACATTTATGCACTATGCATGATTAAATATTTTGTTTACAGCAGTGTCTGTTTTTCACATATGGGTGAGTCAAAATTTGGGATTATCTACATCTTTGTGTGAAATCTCTACAAGATTCCCGACAAAGAGGGGCAAACTGTAAATACCAAATTTTGACACACCATTTATTTTTCAAACATTAGGGGTCATGTTTCTATTTTTGGGTCAAATTTTAATTTTTCAATAATTTGGGGGGCAAAATAGTAATTTTATCTGCAAATATTTTTCTATCAACTTTTGGGGGTTTTAAATTCATTTTTTACTTTCATGTGAATTTGTTAATTTTTTTTATGATTTTTTTGGATTTAATTGGTATTCTTTTATATTTTTACCAGCACAAGGGTAAAATGGTAATTTCACCTCGCGAACACTATTTTAGCTCATTTTTAGTTCCAAATTCATTTTTTTAATTCTTTAAGCATGGTTTTAAATTTTCTTGATTTTTCGGGGACGATTGCTATTTTTTTGTGAATTTTCATTGCCCAATGGCAAAATCGTCATTTTACAGTTTAAATTTATTTTTCACCAATTTTGAGTCATAAATGTATTTCCTGGGGTTTTAAACTTATTTTTATTTTTGATAATTTTTCAAGGTCAATAGCTATTTTTCTGTGAATTTTCATTGTCCAAGGGCAAAATCATCATTTTACAGTTTAAATTCATTTTTTACCAGTTTTGAGTCATCAATGTATTTCATAGAGTTTTAAGCTTATTTTTAATTTTTGGTAATTTTTCAAGGTCAATAGCTATTTTTCTGTGAATTTTCATTGTCCAAGGGTAAAATCGTTATTTTACAGTTTAAATTCATTTTTTGTCAATTTTGAGTCATAAATGCATTTTCTAGTATTTTAAGTTTATTTTTAATTTTTGGTAATTTTTTTGAGGCTATTAGCTATTTTTCTGTAAATTTTCATTGTCTAAGGGCAAAATCGTCATTTTACAATTTAAATTCATTTTTTGTCAAATTTTGAGTCATAAAGGCATTTTCTAGTGTTTCAAGTTTATTTTTAATTTTTGGTAATTTTTTAAGGCTAACAGCCATTTTTTGTGCATTTTCGTTGTCTAGTGGCAAAATCATCATTTTGCACCCCGAGCGCATTTTTATCAGTTTAAACTCTAGCTTTTATTTTGAAATCTACTTTGAATTCTTTTTGAAAATTTTAGAGATTGCTATCATTTCTTTGTATTAATTATTAAATTTTTGGGGTTAAAAAATATTTTTTTTAAATAAAATTAGTATTTTTATTACCGGTGGCTTTTTTGTTATTTTATAGCATTCTTGGTAACCAAGACAAGTGGCCTATAAATACCCCTTTAATCAGCAAAAAACTAGAGGTAAAAAAGCTAACCCTGAAAAACACATACATGCTCCTCTATTTTTAGATTAAAACACACACTTTTACACCATTAAACACACACATATAGCCGTTCTCAATTTCTTTCCACTATTCATCATCATCAATCGGAGTTTACTGTTTATCACCGTCAGAAGATAAAGCTCCAAAGGTAATACCTTACTTTGTTTTCTTTTCTTTTGTTCTTAATTCATTTTATTTCCTTCCATTTTTAATATAAAAATCTAATTGAATGTTTTGGTTGAAGTTTAAGATTTTTTCATCTCAGTTTTCTTGCTGTTTTCTTTTGATTTTTCTGGGTTTTGAGTTTTTCTAGTTTTTCTCCATCTTCTTCACCGTCTCTTCCTGGCCTCATCCAAGATCACTCAATTACAATCACAAAACTCTAATTCAAACCTCTCCCCTATTCCCAGTTCTCGATTTTGCCAAGTTCACAGCTCTATCACCATCAAATACCTGCCAAGTCACCAAAACCACCGTCTCACAATCCCACCGGACCACCACCAACAACCCACATCCCTTCCCCTGCTACCAATCCTCCACTTTAACCACCATAACATCCAGAACACCAATCAAAGCCACTAAAACCACCGATCGAGGCCACCATCCCACCACCCGAAACTATCATCCCAATCTGCCAACATCAATCAACACCTCCCAGCAGACCATCTTCATCAATTTAACAACCTCCCAAATAGCCAAATAAACCTTCCCACCGCCTACCTTCAACAACCACCGCCAGAAACAGTTAGCCCACCTCGCACAACTAGATTCCCTCAACCACACGCCTTCACCACCACATGAACATTCCCTAAACTTACACAGATCTGCAAGAACAACAAGCCATAGACACCTAAAATTAGCATTTGATAACACTAAATCTACTCCTTGCCCAAACCTACAAGAAAAAAAACAAGCAAAAAATAGACACGCCAGCACACAAAGACCACTGCCACTGCCCAATCGGCCTAGCCATCATCAAATCACCTCACCGCCGTCCCGTCCCATCTGCTTCACTACCTGTAAAATCACACAAGCCATCACCTGCAAAGCAAAAATAACAAACAAATACAACAAATAATAGTCCAGCGGCCTCATCACCACAGCAAAATCCCGCAGCCCACAACTGCCACCTCACTACCAGCAATCTCCATCACACGACCCACCAGCCATTAGAAATCCCAATTTCCAGTCACCCAATTCCACCTCCTATCCCTCTTCCCCTCTCTCACTCTACTGTATCGAACCACAAGAAAAGGAGAAAAGATAACTAGAAGAAAGAAAAAATAGAAGAAGAAATAGAAACGCAGATGAAGAGTGATAGAGAGACAAAGTAGAGAGTGAAACAGAGAGAGAATGATAAAGGAAGAGAGAAATCAGGGGGGATTTTGGTGAAGGAGAACAAGCAAGAATATGCGAGAAAGAGAGAACAAAAGATGAAAAAATCAGACCAAGAGAGAAGGGGAAAGATAGAGAGCAAATCGGAGGGAGAGAAAGCAAGAGAAGATAGCGATTGGAGAAGATAACAGAAAATGAAGAGAAGGGAGGGAGAGAGAGAAAGAGTAGATTCTGAACAAAGAAAGAGAAGAAGGAGGATCAGCGAGGGAATAAGGGAGAGAAAAATCTGAAATAAGAGAGGGAGAAGAAGAAGAAAACAGAAAGTGTAAATAAGGAGAGAGAGGCGAGAAGGAGAGATTAGAGAGAATTGGGTGTCAGAGACTTTTTCCTATTTCTGGAATAAGAAAATGATGATTGGGAAAAAGGGTTTACTATGCTACTTTGTTTAACTTTCATCTCAATCATTTGGTTAGTTATTTGTCATGCATATCTCTATGATCTTGGCTCATTTTAGACTACTCTAGGAATATTTTTTTTTTTTTAGTCAAACTAAGTGACTCTTTAATTTGGTTTGATTTTAGTTTTTTGTTAACGTGTGAATGTTTATCTTTCAACTGCATTTGCTTCCTAATTACTATTAATCTGCCCTAAGAATAGATTTTTACTTTTAGCAATTAGATCCCTCCATAATTTTAGATTGACCCCTCCTAATTTTTAGTTTGTTTCAATTAAATTTTGATCAATTGCGACTAGCCTTAGTAGTTGCTAGAATTTACATTTCATCACCCCCATGCTTGCTGAAATTATGTTTTTGCCCCTTTGTATTTGATGTAAATTGTGCTTTTCATCTTAGTTTGTTGGGATTTGCATGTTTACCCCACAATTTGTTGGGAATTTACATTTTTATGATTTATTTTACCTAAATTGTGGTACCATGATGTGTTTATTCATTTTGTTAGCATTTAGTACCGGATCTTCAAGAGGTATCCTCATTTTTTTCTTAATTTCTTTTTATGTGCCCCAACATGCTCTTATGTGATTTTTATGCATTTTCTTTACAAGTTTTGTATTTTACATGTTATTTGCGTGTTTATTTACTTTATGTTATTTTAAATTTTATTATTTTGATAAAAATGTAATATTTTTGTATTTAGCTAGTCCATGTAATACTTAGGCTACATTTCTTATATTTTAGCAAAAATTGTGTATTTAGATAGATAAATGTAATAGATAGGTCATTTTTTATTTATTCTCCCCCTTCAAAATTGTAACTTAAACCCCCCAGAGAAATAGTTAGGGTTTACTTGTTTTTGCATGCTTACGTGCTTATTTATTTTACCGCTTTCATTAAGATTTTGCATCTAGATATTATGCCTATGTGTTATGTGCTCCTACTTGACTTTATATGTCTTTATATGTTTAATTTGCTTTTAATTTACGCTTTACTATTTAAATTCATGTTTTATGTTATTCCGTCTCCACACTAGTCCAACGCTAGCTGTGGCTTTATTCATTTCCAGCTAGTCCAACGCTAGTAGGATTTTTTAGAACAGGCTAGTTCAACGCTAGACTCTTAGGGCATTTTAGTGCCAGGTGCATACATGTGCATTTTACATCCCACTTCACACACTTTTAGTTTTCTTTCCATTTGGCGTTATTTTTATTATTATTATTCTTATTATTATTATTATTTTGACACATTTTTAAAATGCATGACATCTAGGTTGCATTTCACTTAGACTTTAGGTCATTTGTGTGATTCGACTAGAAATAGTCATCTACTCACGTGGGAAGTAGTGGCGTACATGCCGTTCCCCCCTCCATGAGTAGGAACATTCAGTCACGAGCCATTAGCCCCCCGTACCCATCATGTTGTATACCCACTTTCTTTCTTCACTTACTATATATTATTATTTTCTTTTCTTTTTGCATTTCATTTTTGCATTCACACTCGTGACTCCCTTGAGGTCTCGACTCGGGTTTCGCAATTAATGCGATAATCTCGACCGAGCGTCAACGGGACATTTTGACCCTCCCGATACTTACATTTTAGACTTAGGATTTGCATTCACTTAGATACATCCCAATGCGATAGAACCTAGGGTTAATTTAGAAAATTTTGATTAAACCTCGCAACCAGCCTCGGCTAAGTTGAAAGGGTGCCTTAGGCCCAAGCCTTTTGCCTTCCCTTTCTTCAAATGTGACTCCCGAACCTTTTTCTCTCGTTTTTTTCGTAGACCGGAGTCGAAAAAAGGTTTTAAATGATTTTTCTAAAGTTTTTATTTTTGTTTTGTTAAACGATTTTTCAGGTGACTTGGCACACCCTAACTCAGTATCGAGTGGTGACTCCATTTTCTCTAAATAAAACACTTTTTCAAAATCAATTGGCCAAAACTGTCGCATTTTTAGTCCCGGCCTTGTTTTATTTTCTAAAAATACCGTTTTGTTTCAAAATACACTTTTTCACCAAAAATTCAATTTTTCTCACACGCGCACGGTTTTTTTTAAAACCTATATTTTTAAAAAAAGGGTCACCAGATCGGACCGTCTTTTCGAGACGCGACAGTCAATGACCCTACTCGTACCCTTTACTTACAATTTTTAGGACGCGACACTTTGTAGTTATAATCCAATAGGTTGAAAAAGATAGCGAAAAGGCCTTCCAGACGACCATCCAGACGCATTAGGTGGAGGTTCAGATTATTGGGATGCAAAGGATCAAAAGCAAGCAGTGGGCATCCGGACATCTGGACTGCTAAAAGTTCTCAAAATGAAGAAAGTCAATAGGTATCTGGACGCTCATCCAGACGAGCATCTGGACGTTCGGATAGCATGAAGATTAAAAAGTAGGAAGTCAGTAGGCATCCAGACGCGCATCTGGACGAGGCATGCGGACCGACCGGACAATATGTTGCAGCTATGAAGATGTTCAGAGGGCATCCGTAAGTCAATCCAGATGAAGATCTGGACGAGTATCCGAACGTTCGGACCTGCAGTGTATCTAACGGCTAGTTTTCTAATTTGATCGTTAGAGCCCATTTTGGGCAGTTTACTTACTCCCTATCAAAGAAAAAGTGTGCATAATGGAAGAAAACTTTTGTCTATTTGAATATTGGTGATTTAAGAGTGATTTTTGTGAGAAAAATACTCTCCTTTGTAAAAGCTTTATTCTTTCAAGTGAGATAATTGTGTAGTATACTACTGAAGTTGTTTCTTAGTTATGGGAGAGCTTTTCAATTGTAACTTTGGAGGGTTAAAGTGAGTGAGTTTGTAAAACTTTTGGCTCAACTAAAGGTGATTGGTGTAAGCAAAGGTAATCCCTCAAAGTTGTATGATTGGTATTGCTTCATCAATTGAAGAAGCTCACTAGTGGATTCAAATTCCAAGTGATCAACTTGGGAATGGACGTAGGCATCAAGCTTGGTGTCGAACCACTATAAATTGGTTGTGTTCTCTACTTTTACTTTTTAATTCTTAAAATTATTGCTTATTTGAATTAATTGCTTTATTGTGTATTGTTTATCTCTTTGGGGTGAAAAAAACAACTACCTGGGATTAGAATTTTTATCCAACCTAATCCACCCCCCTCTTAGGTTGCCTTGGGACCTAACAGACCTGCTGGCTGGCCATGGTTTCCATGGTTGGCTGGCAGTTGACCAGCGATTGGCCAAAAAATTTTTCAATCGTCTAATCGGACCCAAGCTTTCAGCCCACTTAGTTTTTTGCGTAGAATCCATTTCCAGCCTTATTTTTGTTAGAAAAGGCCATGTCTCTCTTTTAACACCTACCTCCAAAATGTCAACAAAACACCATAAAAATTATATGAAGAAACTCCTAATGACTAGTAGAACATGAATATAGTAGAAAAAACAACATTAAAATGTGATATATTTGAAGACCCATTTCCTTGTTCTTTTAGGCATTTTATTGAACATGACATGAGCAATGATAAAGACCACATGTTTCATTCCAATCTTTGCACACTTAGACCTGAAAATTTCAGCCAAAGACACATGAACATGAACATCACCAAACTGTCCATAGTCATGAAGAAAAACATAAAAAAAAAAACTAGTATGGAAAGAAGGAAAATGTAACTCTTAGATGAGGGTGAAATATGAAGAGAAATCTTCTGCTTCAACAGTTAGAATAGTCCCTCCTTTTCCTTCTTCTTGCGTGTGTACGTGTACTGTATACGTTGTGTGCTTTGATATTATGTATGTAGTCAGGTATGAGTGTGTGTGTGTGTTTGTGTGTGTGTGTGTTTGTTAATGCATGTAGTGTGTTGTTTGTGTGCTATGAGGGTTTGAGTGGTGTGTTTTGTTGTTGTATGCAACTATGTGTTGGTATGTGAGAGGGTTGGTGTGTGTAGTGTGTGAGTGCAGAAGAAGGCCGAGAGGTGGAGGGGTGGAAGAGTGGTTTGTTTTTTGTGAAGGAGTGAAAGTGAGATGATGGTGTGTGTGGTAAAGAAGAAAGTGAACTAAGAGGGAGAAGAAAATGGATGAGTGCTCATGTGTTTCATGAGAGTCGAGAAAGTTGAAAAAAATGGTTGAGTGAAATTGTGTAGAGTGATGGTGAGGATGATTGATAGGGGACTATGGTAAGAAAGTTGGTGAGAGTAGGGTAGCTAGGTGATGGGATATGGCTACCCATGTAGCCATGGTAGCATAGTAGTAGTAGCAGCAACAACGACCTCTTTTTTTTTGGGAAGAAAATTCAAGTAAATATCAAAAAATTTAAAATTACAAAATTTTATAGAAAAACCTGTAAGAATGAATGATTCATGTATGAAAATTTTTACCCAAAATTCTAAAAATAAAAAACACATTAAAAAAATGGCATATGTGACAAGAATTACAAAAAAGTACAAAAATAGTAAATGTCCTTTGAAAATCATGAAAGTTTATCAAAAAGTCTATTATCATAGAAAACACATATAGGAAAATTTTCACTCCAAAATTTGAATATTAATGCATTCTTGGGAAACGTGCCTTTAATAAACAAAAAGACAAAAAAATTAATAAATACCAAACGACCTCTAAAAATTATGAATTTTTTTTTTAGAAAATCTATAAATATATGAAATGCACATAAAAATTTTTTCACACAAAAATTCTAATAAAAGGGGTGCATTGGAAAACACGCCATTGCCTTAGAAAAACTAAAATTTCAAATAAATACTAAACGATTTTGAAAAATCATTAACATTAGAAAAGTGATAAAAATGTGTACAAATATGAATTTAGAATTAAGATAAAAATAAAAAGATATTTATATACTAAAATTATCATTTTGCCCTTGATTTGACTTATTAGGCACAATTTATGCAAAAATTGCGATTGACCCCAAAAAATAAAAAGTACCTTTGAATGAAATAAAGACACATTTTTTATAAAAGGTGTGTCAAAATTTGATGTCTACAGCTTGCCCCTCTTTGTCGAAGCTCGTAGAGGTTCTAGACAAAGACGTAGACAACACTAAATTTTGACTCACTTACACATCAAACACTAATGCGAAGCCTAACTGGCTCCATCTAGACACAATACTATCATGGTATGAAATGTGGAAGACGAATCTACAAAAATATAAAAAAAATGACTAAATTATCTAGGAGCTGCCTACATATCCCAATCAAGGGAATCAAGTCGAATGTTGTTCAGATTGATGAACTACGAACATAAAATGCCAATGCAATCAAAAAAGTTGACCGAACTCGCTTGGAGTCGCCTACATATCCCAATTAAGGAAATTAGATCAAAATGTAGTTCAGATGATGAGAATACGAAGTTTGTGCTATCGGACTTAGAAAATTAAACGTGAAATGTTTGATTTACTAGATAAATGCATGATCCCAATTTGCTAAGATAGATGAAATGCAAAGTCTAGTTTGCCAGATTTGGAAAATTAAACGTGAAACGTCCATTTTGCTAGACAAATGCAAATCCCAGTTTGCTAGGATTGATGAAATGCAAAAGCTGGTTTGCCAAACTTGGAAAGTTAAACGTGAAATGCCTAGTTTGCCGGATGGATACAAATCCTAGTTTGCTAAGATTGATGAAATGCAAAAAAATTAAACATGAAGCGTCCGGTTCACCAGACTTGGAAAAATAAACATGAAATGTCCAGTTTGATGAACAAATGCAACCCAGTTTGCTAGGGTGAATGCAATGCAAAGTTTGGTTTGTCAAACTTGAAAAAATAAATATGAAATGTCCAGTTTGCTGGATACATGCAACCCAATTTGCTGGGGTGAATGCAACGCAAATTTTAATTTGCCAAACTTGAAAAAATAAACGTGAAATGTCCAGTTTGCCAAATACATGCAACCCAATTTGCTGGGGAGAATGCAATGTGAAGTTTGGTTTGCCAAACTTGAAAAAATAAACATGACATGTCCAATTTTCTGGACACATGCAACCCAATTTGTTAGGGAGAATGCAATGTGAAGTCTGGTTTGCCAGACTTGAAAAAGTAAAATTGAAATGCCAAGTTTGCTGGACACATGCAACACAATTTGTTGGGGTAAATGCAATTTGAATTCTGGTTTGCCAAACTTGAAAAAGAAACGTGAAATGTCCAGTTTGTTGGACACACGCAACCCAATTGACTGGGGTGAATGCAATGCGAAGTTTGATTTGCCAAACTTGGAAAAGTAAACGTGAGATATCCAGTTTGCTAGACACATACATGAAAAAGATTTAAAAAAATGTTGAAAGTAGCCTCCAAATCAATTTGAAACCAAAAAATGTTTTTAAAACTCTTCTTCTCTTTTTTTTTTTTTTTTGAATTTGCCTAGTATTAGCACATGAATCAAGTATGAATCCCCCCTTTTTCTTAGCGTTCACCATTGTCAAATCAATCTTTTCAGAATGTGCCTCAGTATTCAAATCAACTTGAGATCATTCTAATAAAAAGTTTGGCTTGGTATAAAGCATCCATTTGAAATCAATTCTTCCAAGAAATTGCCTCGGTATAAACCATTAAAAGAAATTAATTTGAAGTCCATTTCTTTAAAATTTTCCCCAATATAAATTATTGTCGATTTGAAGTCAATATATTCCAAGAACCTGCTCACGCATAAAGTATCAAAATTAATTTGAAATAAAAAACTTTAGAGAGAAAAATTTGCCTCAGTTTTTCTCTTTTTAATGAAATGTCAATAATGATCTTATAATTCTACCTATAAAAGAGAAAAAGATATGATTAAATAATGTGCCACCATCGTGTGACACCTCAGGTTTTGTGAAATGCATAAAAATGAGTTTTTTAGCACCATGAATCTGTTCCCAAGTCCATTCCTGTAAGCTGTTCCTAATCTTTACATCTCATCAACATCCGTTAGTTAACCTTCATTGTATGTCATAGACATCACCTATCATGATCCTTTATGATAAACTATGGGGATTGCCCTTTGACACAAATCTAATGAACAAACAGGGCAAAAAAAAATAATTTTTTCTTCTTAATGCAAACAACGTATTTCATGCAATTGAAACAAAACCCAAAGGTAAAAGACAAAATGTTACAACAAATAAGGCAGTGATAGGTATAAAATAACTTTTGTCAAAAACCAACTCAGAAAAACTCAAATGTACCAAAGCAAATCATATACAATGTTGAAAATACGGCCCTTGACCAAGAATACCACATTTGACTCCTTTGGATGTTATCTGCCAGAAGTTTAATATTGGCAACAGAAGAACAACATGAAGAGAAAAACCAAGCGAACCTAGTCACCAGCTCTTTCTAGTCTTGTCACATTTTCTCCTTCACCAAGCTTTTTTTGTGCGTCTAAGATTCCTTACCTTAGCGCCCTCTCAAGATTTCACTAAGGTTTCCCCTACCCATTTTTCTTTTCTTTTTTTAGTTCTTTTTGTTTCTTTTTTTTTTTCTTTTCTTTCTTTCTTCCTTTTTTTTTAGGCACCCTTTCATGTTTTCACCTTTGTAGAGAGAAGAGAGCAAACATATCCAAGCTCAGGGTAGTCATTCCCCTTTTGTTAAATTAGACTAGTATTAAAAGAAATGTTTGGCATCAGTAAGACAATTTTCCCTTGATGATTTGGGATAGATACATTAACATCATATGCCATTTTGATTTGCGAATCTTCATTTCAAAAATCATCACAAGATAAAGATGGAGGTTGGTACATTATTGGCTTTTGTAATTGGGTCTAGTTGGGTGTCAAAAATGTTAAGGTTAGAAAGCAAAGTTCATGAAGGGTTTAATTAACTTGAGGTCATTTTTTTGAGAATTTATCCCAATTCTTATAGATATCTATAGATACCAAATTTTGACACACCACTCATTTTCTAACATTGGGGGACATTTTCCTACTATTTGGAGTCAAAACCTGATTTTTTTTTTTTTTTTTTTGTAAAAATGAGAAAGTCAGCAATTCTGGGGACAAAATAATAATTTTTTTAATCATAAATATTTTTCATTAGTTTTGGGGGGTTTAAATTTATTTTTTGTACTTTTATACTCATTTTCAAATTTTTTGATTTTTTCAGATTTAACTGATATTTTCGGTATATTTTGACAGTATACAAGCAAAACAGTCATTTCGCCTCCTGAATATTTTTTGCCATTTTTGGGTCTCAAATTCATTTTTAGGCCTTGAAGCATGTTTCTAAGTTTTTTTAACTTTTTTCGGGGTGAATTGCTATTAATAAATTTATTATTTACATTTTTCTTAATTTTTTTCAATTTTTTTGTTTTTGGGAAAGAACATAGATTTTTAATTTTTGTAGGGGTGAAGTTGTAATTTTGGTTGTCAAGGGCGTTTCAGTCTTTTACTCATTTCTTGGAAGATAAGTCTTTTGTGCACTATAAATAGCCCATTTTTTTGGGAGAAGAAAGAGGAATAAAAAAGAAAAAAGCATAAAAGAGAGTTTTTAATTTTTAGTTTTTAGTTTTATCTATTACACCAAAATCACCAAAAACACACACTTTTCCTACATTTACCTTAAAGTTTTCATCAAGAACACCAAGAACACCTACTAGGTTTTAATTCATCTTCAAGCCTACACCTATAACACCTAGAACACACACCAGTATATCTTCAACCGCACAACCAGAACATCAAGAACACACTTTACACACACCTTTCTCACACACTACATACACTATTATCTCACACGCATACACACAATATTCACATGAACCCACACATACTACACACAGATTCAGCACACACACAGATACATATAGCTTCACACACATAAACACACACAGCAAACCACACACACAAAAAACCTTACCATTCTCACACACTAATTCACACACATACACGCAGCACAACACATGCACACAATCATTCAGATTCACAACAAACACTCACAAGTAACACACAATCTGCATACATACCACTCACAAATCAGATCCATTTTCGCACACTAACACATATAGTTCACACACCCTAATCTCACATATCCAGTTACTACCAATTCTCTTCACCTCTGGGCTTCTCTATCTTCCTCGGCCACCCATAAACCATCTACTTAACTAAAATCAATCACATGCCCAGTTTAACTTCCACCTCATCCACCTGCTAAACATCCCGACAATAACCAAACAGCCTCAAGAACTACCATAGTCGTTGCCATCAACCACTGGAACCGAAAACAACTAACATCAAATGCCCAGAAAACCACTACAATCAACACACTAAAGGCCCCAAATCCCCTTCCGCAGACGCCAATTCCCAAACCAATATCCACCCCTGTCATCAATTGAGCCATCACAAACCTACAATCGCTAACCATAATCTATGCTTATGCCTTCAATTTCCACTAGAAAAGATTCCTAAACTACCTGCAGCCTCCAAATTGCCATAGCCCAACACTTACCTATTCATTCCCTATCAAAGTTCATCAGTGGCTTCCCAGTCAAACACAATCACTCCACTACCTGCTTCACGATCTCACCCCCTTCTTGTCCATAACCTGCAAAACAACCAACAACATAACACAGCCAATAAATCATCACCACCAATTCAAGCCTTCTTCAACCACCACTAAATCGCTAGCCATCACCACTGGAGCCCCAATCAACTCACTGAACCACCAAACCTCACAATCAGAACCATCTCAGCCACAATAATCATTAGCCACAGCTCACAGACCATTCAAAAGCCCACCAAAACAAACCCCTAAAACCATCAGCAATGCACCAGAAAATCCCAAGAGCACAACCAGTCCTCCCCATCATAGCCAACAATCTCAGTGCGCACCACCACAAGAACCAGTAAGCATAGTCATCAATAGCTCCAAGTTAGCCCTTTCGTAGTTTAGAGCCTCCCCAAAGCCGCCGACGAAGTCACTGCTGGAAGCACCGCTGTCAACCAATCTTCGTCTCCTGAATCAAGTACCTTGACGAACAACTATCGTCAACCAAATTCAACCAAGCCAAACTACACCACCACTGCAACCTCCTCTGCCCAAAACACAACTCCATACTCAAGCACAACAACAGCCACATCAATACCCGAAACACCCAGCCACAATCACCTGCAAATCACTGCCTAATTCTACCGAACCACAGAAACAACAAAACCAACATTTGAAACCCACCATTCAACCTCATCCTCCATCAAGAAACCACTACTAGCACCCTCAATTCACCGAATCAGGTAAAATCCCTCCATTAATTTAATTCCTTTGGTAACCTATAGTTGGTAAGATGTTGATAGGACTTTGAGGAGCTCGTGAGGAATTCGAGTGAGAGAAAGAGAAACGAGAAGAGAAAGAAGAAATAACAGAGAGAGAAAGAATAGAAAGAAAAGAAAGTAAGAAACGGAGAACGAAAAGGGAGGGGAAAAAGGAAGAAGTGATTGGAAAGAAGAAACAGAGGGTGATAGGGAGAAAGCAAGGAAAAAAAGCGAGAGAGATAGAGAAGAAGAGGGGAGAAATTAGAGAGCGAAAGACAGAGAGAATAGGGAAATCAAAAGAGAAGAAAATGGGAGAGCAAGAGGAAAATAAGGGTAGATTAAAATTGAAAGAAAGACAGAGAGCGAGGGAGAGAACAGAGAGAGACCAACGGAGAGAGGGAGTGAGAGAACAGAGTAACTGGGAAGGGAAAAGAAAGAGAAATAGAGACCAAGGAAATGGAGGGCAGAAACGGAGAGTAGAAGGGAAGAAAGAAATTGGAGAAGAAGAGAAGAAAGGAAAAGAGACAAGAAACAAAGAGTTGGAGATGAGAAGGAGAAACATAGACGCAGGGAAGGAGAGATAAATAGGAGAACTGGAGAGAAAAGATACAACAAGTTGAGAGAAAGAGAGAAAGAAAAACAGAGATAGTGAAATTGAAGAAAAGAAGAAGACCGAGTGGGAAGAAGAAGATTGGGGGAAGTTTGGAGTTTGAAGAAGAAGAAAATGAATTTTGGGGAAAATTGGGTTTTGAGGGTTAATCATATTTGTCTTCAATCGATTTAGATTTGGGAAGTTTTCTGGTGTTTTGTTTTTTCTTGTTGTTTGTTTGTTTTGTTTTTAGTTCTCTAGCTTAATCATGTTCTATTGATTGCTGATTCGTGATTCATTTTACTTTAGTTTAATATTTAAGCTAGTTAATCAAGATAACATATTTAATTGATCTAGTTTGTATCATTTTATTTTATTTTATTTTGAGAAATTTCATCATAAATAAATATATTTATGTTCAAGTCCTCTGTTTCTAAAATAATTGACATACCCTAAAAACTATTTATGACATGCAATCCAGTCCTCCCTAACTGTGAATTGACTCCCCAAATTTTGTTCCTTTTCAACTAGGTCCCATAAATTGCAAATATGATTTGTGTTTGTTTGAATTTTCCATTTTAACCCCAATTTTGGTCTTAATTTTCAATTTTACCCTCTTGATTAGTCGAATTTCCATTTTTACCCTTGAGCCACTTAGAGTTACAATTTGTTTTTAGTCCCCCTAGATTAATAGAATTTACATCTTTTAACCTATTTTTTTTTTGGCCTTTCATTTTTTCGATTTATTGCTTTAAATAGTGGTACCTTGACTTGTTTGTTTATTTTGATAGTATCTAGCATCGAGTCTTCGAGAAGAGGTATTTTCGTTACTTATAAACTTCTCTTTATATGCTCCAAGGTGCTCCTATTTGATTCTTTTGATTCTTTTATGCATTTTCTTTATGTGTTTTTTTATTTCACATACTTTTTGCGAAGTTATTTATTTTAAGCTATTTAGTTTCGAATTTTATTATTTGGCAAAAGATGTAATATTTTGTATTTAGCTAGCTAATGTAATAGTTAGGTTACATTTCTTACATTTGTAATAAATTTTGTATTTAATAGCAAGCATAATAGATAGGTCATTTTTATCTTTTCTCTCTTTGATTGTAAGTTAAATTCCTTAGTATAATAGTTAGGGCTTATGTGCTTTTGTGTGCTTGTGTGCTTATCTGTTTTACCACTTTCTTTAGGGTTTTTGTATTTAGAATATCATATTTACGTGTTATGTGTTCCTACATGCCCTTATAGGTCTTTATATGCTTATTTGCTTTTGATTTATGTTACTATTTTTAAATCATGTTTTATGTTACTCTGTCACTAGATTAGTCCAATGCTAGTTGTGGTTTTTTCTCGCTTCCCCACTAGTCTAACGCTAGTGGAGAATTCTTAGAAAGGGCTAGTCCAATGCTGGACACTTAGGTCGTTTTACTGATAGTTTTCACTCGCATGCATTTCATCTCATTTGACACACATTTTCTTTTTAGAAATTTTCATATTTGCATGACTTTTTGGTATATATTTTATTATTATTATCTATTTTAGCATTTAATAGTGCATGACATCTAGGTTGCATTTCACTTAGGATTTAAGTCATTTGTGTGCTCCGACTAGAAATAGTCGTCTACTTATGCGGGAAACGGTGGATCGACAGGCTGTTCTCCCCTCCGTGAGTAGAAAAATGTCAAGTCACGAGTTGTTTAGTCCCCCGTTCCCGTTATGTTGCATCCCCACTTTCTTAGACACTTACTATCTATACCATTTTTTTCTTTTCTTTTTGCATTCCATTTTGTATATACACTCGTGACTCCCTCGAGGCCTTATTTCGAGTTTCGCAATCAATGCGATAATCCCGATTAAGCCCCGCCGGGAAATCTCAACCCTCTTGATACTCATTTAGACTTAGGATTTGCATTCATATAGACCAATCCAAACACGAAAGAATGTAGGATTAATTTTAGAAAAATTTGATTAAACCTTGCAACTAGCTTCGGTTAGGTAGAAAGGGTACCTTAGGCGCGAGCCGTTGCCTTCCTTTTTTTCGAATGTGATTCCCAAACATTTTTCTCTCGTTTTTCGTAGACTGGAGTCGAAAAAGAGTTTTCAAACATTTTTCTAAAATTTTTATTTTTGTTTTGTTAAATGATTTTTCGGGTGACTTGGTACACCCTAACTCAATACCAAATGACAACTCCATTTTTAAAATAAAGCCCTTTTTCAAAATCAGTTGGCCAAAACTATCGCGCTTTTAGTCTCGGCCTTATTTTGTTTAAAAATACCAATTTTCCTAAGTAACACTTTTTCACTAAAATCTAATTTTTCTCACACACAAAATTTTCCAAAAACTTTATTTTCAGAAACGATCACAAACCGGACCACATTTTCAGGGCGCGACAGTCACGGACCGACCTGTGTGCCATTTTGGGACGCGACAATATCCTTTTGGGCTCTCTCACAAAATTTCACCCTAGCTTTACTACTTGATTTTGGGGCTCTCTTTTATTTTTCTATCAAAAGCTGGCCCAATTTTGCTACCTTTTTTTTTTTGGCATTCTTTTTCTAGCAATTTTTTTCTTTGTTTTTTTCTTGTCTTTTTCAACAAAACAAACAAAATAAAATTTACTTCTGTGCGGGATAAAATTACCAAAAATTATGCTAGTGTGGGGTGCGACCTTCCAGTGGGTTACGAAACGAAAAATCATGGGTTTTGAAGGCTCAAAGGGGAAAACCAGGGGAAGAAAATGTTTTATTAGAAAAGCAAGAAGGTGCCTTTGAACCATCTTTTTTTTTTTTTGCAATAATTTTTGAAAGAAAATTTACTAAAGCATATGTAAAACTTTTTTACCTTCTTGACAATGAATGAACCTTGCCAAATTGGAGCGAATTTTCCTTTTGCCTCCTCCTAAAAATTCGCTTTAAGATTTTGTCTCCTATTTCAAATTGGCAAGGTTTGACCTTGTTTTGATAGGCACGAGCCATTCGCCATTGGAAGCATTATCCATGGCCAACGGTGTTCAACTGCTTTTCATCAATCAACGTAATTGCTCATGATGTTCTTTGACCTATTCAACTTCTTCTAACCCGGCCTTCATCAATATACGCAAGGATGGGATATTAACTTCTACGGGTAGTTGTGCTTCCGTTCCATACATAAGAAAGTACGAAGTTGCCTCAGTAGAAGTCCTTATAGCGGTTCTATATCCCATCAATGCATAAGGCAATTTCTCTTGCTAATCATGATTTGTTTCAATCATCTTACAAATAATCTTTTTCAGATTCTTGTTTGCAGCTTTCACAGCTCCATTCATTTGGGGTTTATAAATAGCAGAATTTTGGTGTTTGATTTTGAATTGTTCACATAACCCATCCACCATGTCATTATTAAGGTTCTTAGCATTATCGATGATTAACATCTTTGGCACCCCAAAACAATAGATAATGTTGTTATTCAGAAAATTAGCTACCACTTTCTTAGTCACATGCTTATAAGATGTAGCCTCGACCAATTTGGTGAAGTACTCTATTGCTACTAAAATGAATCGGTGCCCATATTAAGCAGGAGGATCAATGGTTCCAATTACATCCATTCCCTACATTGAACATAGCCAAGGAGTAGTCATACTATATAGTTCTGTAGAAGGGGCATGTATCAAATCGCCGTGCATTTGGCATTTAACACACTTTCGAACAAAATCTACACAGTCATGCTCCATAGTAAGCCAGAAATGTCCCGTTCTCATGATCTTAGCCAACAAATGCTAATTCATATGTGGTTTACACACATCACTGTAAACTTCTTCCATCACTTGATAGACCTTTTCTTCATCAACACATTTTAGTAGACCCAAGTTAGATGTTCTCGTGTATAGTATTTCTCCATTCAAAAAGAATCTTGAAGACATTCTGTGCAAAAAACCTTTTGAGACTGCATTAGTACCAGGAGGGTAAGATCCAATTTTGATGAATTCTTTGATATCATGGTACCAGGGTTGACCGTCTGAAACTTCTTCTGTGGCCCAATAGTGAGCTGGCTTCTCTTGAAGTTGAATTTAGATGGTCTCAATCACTAATTCATCAGGATGTTTAATCATCAAAGATAAAGTATCTAAGGCATCTGCAAAGACATTACGAGTTCGTAGAATGTGCCAAAATTCTAGACTCCTGAATTTGGAAGCCTGACTGAGTAGACTACAATGATACAATATGATTTCAGAATCGCGAGTTGACCACTATTTAAGCGTTTGATGCACAAGTTAGAATCACTGAACACTATCAAGTCCCTAACCTCCATCTCCAACTCCATCTTTAATCCAAGAATACAGGTTTCATATTCGGCCATATTGTTAGTACAAGAAAAACATAGTTTGGTATTTGCAAGGTAATGCTTCCCTTCAGGTAATACTAGAACTGCATCGATCCCAGCCCCAAAAGCATTTGAAGCGCCATCAAAGAACAATCTCCACCCTAGGTACTGCTCACTCATATCTTTAATTGCTTCACTAAACAAGATTTCTTCATCTGAAAAATAGGTGTTGAGTGGTTGGTAATCATTCTCCCTTGGATTTTTTGTCAAGTGATTCGCTATAGCCTGTCATTTAATTGCTTTTTGTGTTGTGAAAACAATGTCAAACTCAAAAAATGTCATTTTCTATTTGGCCATACGTCTAGTCGGCATCAGCTTTTCCAACAAGTATTTTAAAGGATCAGAACTAAAAATGAAATAGCTGGTGTGACTAAGCAAGTAATGCCTCAATTTCTGAACTGCCCAAACCAATGCACAATAGCTCTTTTTTAGAAAATAATAATTAGCCTCATATGCTGTAAATTTGTTACTAAGCTAATAGATAGCCTATTCCCTTTTCCTTGATTCATCATGTTATCCCAAAACACATTCTACAGCTTCCTCAAGCACAGACAAATACGTAATTAGAGGTCTTCCCGGTTGGGGTGGCACTAAAATCGGAGGATTCAACAAATAATATTTAAACTTATCAAAAGTCTTTTTGGCAATCATCATTCCATTCCATTGATGCATTTTTCTTCAACAATTTAAACAAAGGCTTACAAGTAAAAGTCAGCTGAACAATGAACCTGTCAATGAAGTTGATTTTTTCAAAAAAAAAACTCATTGCGTCTCTTTGAGTCTTTGGAATTGGCATGTCCCAAATTACTTTAATCTTGTCAGGGTCTATCTCTATACCTTTCTTACTACCATTGAAACCTAACAACTTGTTGGCTAGAGCTCCAAAAGCACACTTTGCAGGGTTCAACTTTAAATTGTATTTCCTCAATCTTTCAAACAATTTCCTTAAATCAACCAAGTGATTCTCAACCCTTTTGGATATGATTATGATGTCATTCACGTAAACCTCTATCTCCTTGTGAATCATATCATGAAACAATGTGGTCATCATCCTTTGATAAGTAGCTCCAGTATTTTCCAATCCAAAAGGCATTACTCTGTAGCAAAATGTTCCACAAGGAGTGATAAAAGCAGTCTCCTCTCTATCCTCCTCCGCCATCAAAATCCTACAGTATTGTCCAAAAGAATATAAATGTTTGGTAAAGGAAAATCATCTTTCGGACTTACCTTGTTAAGATCCCTATAATCAACACAAACTTGCACCTTTTCATTTTTCTTTAGAATAGGCAAGAGATTTGAAAGCCAAATGGAGTAATGAGACGCCATAATGATCCTGGCATTGAGTTGTTTTACAATTTGTTCCTTGATTTTGAGACTTATATCTGGTTTAAATTTGTGAGGTTTCTGCTTCACTAGAGGAACATTTGGATCAGTTGACAATTTATGAACTGCTATGTCCGTAGAAATTCTAGCTACATTATTGTATGACTGTGCAAAAATATCTTGAAACAAAGACAAAAATTTAACCATTTCTTGTTTTCGCCTCTTATTCAAATGAATACTGACTTTGTTTTCTTTAAGCTCCATTTGAGTGCCAATATTAATGACTTATGTCTCTTTTAGGTTCGGTTTGGATATCTCTTCATATTGTTCAAGAGTTTTCAAAAAGACTCATATTCTTTCTCGGTATCAATATCGTTTTGAATTTTGGATGGCATAATTTCAAACTCACGAAAGATATCAAGATTGCAATTATCAACCTCTAGAATAGTGACATCCAAAGGGTCAAATGATTTTATTGATGGCCATCTGAAAAAAATAACACAAACACACAATAAATAAATAAATAAATAGGAATAATTAAAAATCAATAAAGGGAATCTTCCATTTTCTCGAATTTAGAAATAAATGGGAAGTTAACAAAAGATAACATCTTCATAGATAGAGACCTTACTCATGGACATATTCATCTTGGGTTTCTATTCCAAAAATGAAACACATTTTGACGCACAAAACATTAACATTTGAAAAAAAAAAGACAAGTGCCAAAAAGCAAAAGTAACTATTTAACAAAAGATCCTAAGTAAGACCCTATCTAAGCATAGATCCGACCAAAAAACCATCCCCTAGATTTACCACAATTCCCTTCGAGAGGGAATTGTTGGGAATTCAAAAGATTCTGTCCAGTTTTGAAGGCCACCCTCAAGAATTGTTGGGAATTCAAAAGATCCTGATGCTGCAACATCACAGGTAGCTCCAACAAACAATTGAGATATATCTGATTAAATCCCATCAGTAGAATTTACCTCATCTAGTTCAAATATGACCACCCTAGATGAGTGAGGAAAAGTGCAGTGTAATGGTGGAATGTGCAATCCAGTTTGCTTTCCCTCCTTTTCAGCAAGCTTCTGAATCCTCGTCTCCATCCTATCCTTCGCAGTTGGATGAAACCCTAATCCAAATGTGTCTTTTTGCATTGGGAGCTCTATTGGTTGTAGAAGTCCTTACAAATTTCACCAAAGGCCCTTTCCTATCTCGTAGCCTCCTTAAACCATTTCTTTAGCCATCATGACATTGGCCTCCAGCACATTTGATCTAACAAATGATTCATTTCTTGGGGTCCATCCTGTGGAAATGACATCCTCAACATGATGAGCAGAAACTAAAATTTTGTCACTATCTTTCCCGTTGAAGTTGCCATTAACCACCAATGCACAATCATCTTCGGCAAATATAGTGATTAACTGATTGTTCAGAACAAACTTGAGCACTTGATGTAGTGAAGAAGGCACCATATTAGAAGTATGTATCCACGGTCTTCCTACTAGGACCTTATAAGCACCAAAAAATTCATAACACGACAAAAAACCTGAAATTGGGCTAGTCCTATCTTTAAAACCAAATCGACTTCATCAATCGGCTCCCTTCTTTTTCCATCAAAGCTTCTTACCACAATAGTCCATGGTAAAAGTTTAACATCAAATAGCCTAAGTCTAACAAGAGTGCCCCACGGGCAAATGTTCAAAGATGATCCATTATCCACCAAAACCCTCGGCAGCAGCTTTCCATTGCAACGCACTGATATATATAGCACCTTATTGTGTCCAATCCTTTTTGTAGTCAAATCATCATCAGAGAAATTAATTGGCTTAGTCCTTAGGAAGAAACCCTCTCTCTCTCTCTCTCTCTCTCTCTCTCTCTCTCTCTCTCGGCAAAATTCAAATTTCAAACAGTACCCTAGGGTTTTACCTTCATCATGGTTGAATCTCAACCTAATGGGAGGCCACCGCCGCTTCAGGCAACAACACAGCCACGATGCTCCCTCCCAAAGCCTTTGCTGCTGCATTGTCTTCATCGGATTTATCATCTTCACAACCTGATCGTGGACATTTAGCATTTTACAGGGGTGAACTAGGGATCTTTCTATCAAGGCAGGAGATGAAAGTCATTTCAGAACCTTACCAGAATGCACTTGTTGGTAGGTTTGCACTTGGGAGACCTCCAATGGAAATATTGTCTCTAGGATTGAAGGTAGACTGCCCTGTGGGTTTATTAGATGCAAAACACATCATCCTTATGCCGTATGTCATGGAAGATTTCACCAGGTTATGGTGTAGGAATACCGGGTACGTTAACAATCATCCCATAATCTTGTCAAGATGGACGATTGATTTCAGACCAAACCATCAGTCATCATTGGCTCCAATTTGGATCACTTTTCCAGATTTCCCTCTCTCATTCTTCTCAATGCAAATGCTCTCAAAGTTAGGACGCTTGATTGGTAGACCATTGCAAGCTGATGAGGTGACAACAAATTCAAAGCGTCCTTCTGTCGCTCGAGTTTTGGTGGAGATTGATGCATCAAAGGACCCTAAAAGACGTATATGGATAGATTATGAAGATGGAGGGTTTTGGCAGCAGGTGGATTATGAAGCTTTGCCAAATTTCTATCATACGTGCTCTAAATTGGGTCACAAAGAATCAAATTGTTTTATTAAAAATCCTCAACTACGTAAGGTGAGATCAAATGAAGGTCAAACAATAGTGCAAAATGTTAAGATACTGCAGAAGGAACAAAGAAAAAAACAAATTTATGCACCGAAGAAAAGCAGTTTGGGGAAATTTGGTGAGAAGACTATGGTGGACAGTGTTCCAGAGAAGCAATTCTCAACAAGCAATGACAAAGACGGCATGACTAGTGCAAATCCTAAGGTATTCAGTTTGAATGATGATATAGTTGCTAAGGAACCTGAAGCTGGGAAATTGTGTGAGCCTATTGCACATTTTCTATCTACTGCTAGGAAATCACATGAACCTACTACTGCTAATATCAACTCCATCTGATGGAGCTGATCCTATTGTGGACCTATTAGAAGTGCATGAGCCTGCTACGGCTAATCATCAGCTCTCATCTGATAGAGCTTATCCTGTTGTGGACTGGTTGGAAGTGCATGCTGATGGTAAAGAATCCATTTTGTCTTCAGTTCAGGAGCTAGAGTTTTACTACCATTTGAATTGGGAAGAAAGGCAGCAACTTAGACAAAAGTGAGGGACTCATCGTTGGCTGACTGTCTGACCTCACCACATAAATGCAAAAACTTTGAAGAGAAAAAAGACTAGTTTTCGGTGGGTAGCCAGGCATGGCAAGGCTCTATCACAGAATTGAAAGCATTCCATCAATAGCTTTCTCACAGATTTATGGCTTCAGGAATTCAACTTTTTCAAGAGCAAAAAACGAGAGAAGACAGTAGGGGAGATTGTGAGGAGGGGGACCCGAACACCAAAAAGGGCAAGAAATCAAAACAGCAAGTAACAAAACTACAGGAAGGAGTTTCTAAAGCTAAGTATTCTTTAAGATTCTCCAATGTTAATTCCCATTAATTTGTTGATTTGGAACATTTGGGGTGCATCAATATGGATAAACTCCGTTATCTAGCTGATATATGTATCGTTAAAAATATTAAATTATTATTTCTATTTGAACCTATGTTTTCATCTTCACACGTTAATACAGTTAGGCGTTGTACCAAGTTTGATTTCGATTTGTCCTTCTTGGAAAATAATGTGTGGGCTTTCTGGAAAATTGATTTGAACTGTTCCTTTCAAGAATTAGCTAATCAAATGGTCCATTCTAAGATCATCTTCTCTTCAGGGATCGCATGTTACATCTTGGTAGTTTAAGCAAAGAGTTCAATGGGAGATAGGACAGAACTTTGGACGGTGATAGAGCATTTATCTTCCAGCATTGCAGAGCCTTGGGTGATAGGAGGTGACTTTAATATCATTTCAAGTGCTAATGAAAGAGCTGGAGGAGCTAATCCAAACTTTCAAGCGATGGATGAATTTAACTCAATAATTACCAATAGCAATTTGGCAACACTTCCCTTTGATGGATCTCCACATACATGGACCAATGGGAGAGTATGACAATGCTTGGATAAAATATTGGTCAATCATCAATGGCTTGAAGCATATTCATTCTAAAGGGTGACCCATCTTGCTCATGGAAGATTAGATCATAGGCCTTTGCTTATGCATGCGGAACCTGTAGCGTCCCAAAAAATCGAGCACGGGTCGGCCTGGGATTATTGCGCCCCAAAAAAGCGGTCTGGTCTGGTGATCCTTTTTGAAAAGAAAGTTTTGAAAAAATTGTGTGTGTGAGAGAAAAAATTAGATTTTTAGTGAAAAAGTGTTATTTGAAAAAAATAGTATTTTAAAAGAAAATAAGGCCGGGACTAAAAATGCGACAGTTTTGGCCAACTAATTTTGAAAAAGGGTTTTATTTTAAAAATGGAGTCGTCACTTGGTATTGAGTTAAGGTGTACCAAGTCACCCAAAAAATCATTTATCAAAACAAAAATAAATTTTTAGAAAAATATTTGAATACTCCTTTTCGACTTTGATCTACTTAGACAAGAGTGAAAATGGTCGGGGAGTGACATTTGAAGAAAGGGAAGGTAAAGACTCATGTCTAAGGCACCCTTGTTACCTAGTCGAGACTAATTGCGAGATTTAATCAAATTTTTCTAAATGAACCCTAAGTTCTATCGCGTTTGGATATGTCTATATTAATGCTAATCCTAAATCTAAATATGAGTATCGGGAGGGTCGAGATGTTCCTTCGAGGTTGGGTCAGGTTTATCGCATTAATTGCGGACCTAAGTCGAGAGCTCAAGGGAGTCACGAGTGTAGATGCAAAATGGAATGCAAAAAGAAAAGGAAAATACTATAGATAATAAGTGTCAAAAAAAGTGAGGATGCAACATAACGGGTACGAAGAATTAATCAACTCGTGACTTGATTTTTTCTACTTATGGCGGCCGGGAGGGGGGGGGAGAGGAACAGCCTATCAATCCACTGCTTTTATTGCATCCCAAAATGACGCACGGTGGGATCATTGACTGTCACGCCTCGAAAAGGCCGTCTAGTCCGGTGACCAGTTTCGAAAAGAAAGTTCTGAAAAAATTGTGCGTGTATGAGAAAAAAATTGAGTTTTTAGTGAAAAAATGTTATTTGGAAAAAATGATATTTTAAAGGAAACTAAGGCCGGGACTAAAAGTACGACAATTTTGACCAACTAATTTTGAAAAAGAGTTTTATTTTAAAAATGGAGTCGCCACTTGGTATTGAATTAGGGTATACTAAGTCACCCAAAAAATCATTTAAGAAAAATTTAGAAAAACATTTAAAAACCCCTTTTCAACTCGGATCTATAAAAAAATGAGAGAAAAAGGTCTGGGAGCCACATTTGAAGAAAGAGAAGGCAAAGGCTCGCGCCTAAGGCACTCTTTCTACCTAATCGAGGCTAGTTGCGAGGTTTAATCAAAATTTCTTAAAGTAACCCTAAATTCTATCGCATTCAAATTTATGTAAATGAATGCAAATCTTAAATCTAAATGTGGTATCGGAAGAGTCAAAATGTTCCATCGAAACTTAATCAGGATTATTGGATTAATTGCGAAACTCGAGTCGAGACCTCGAGGGAGTCACGAGTGTATATGCAAAATGAAATGCAAATGAAAAGAAAAAAACTATAGATAGTAAATGTCAAAGAAAGTGGAAATGCAATATAATGGGTACAAGGGACTAATACCTCGTGACTGATATTTTTCTACTCACAGAGGGGGGAACGGCCGGTCAATCCACTGCTTCCCGCATGAGTAGACGACTATTTCTAGTCGAAGCATACAAATGACCTCATTTCTAAGTGAAATGGAACCTAGATGTTATGCACTATCAAATGCTAAAGATAGATGATGATGATGATGATGATGATAATAATAATAATAATAATATATGCCAAAAATCATGCAAATGTGAAAAACTCTAAAAAAATGAGAATGTGTTGTGAAATAAGATAAAATGCATGCGAGTGAAACTAGCACTAAAAATGACCTAAGGGTCTAGTATTGGACTAGTCTTTTCTAAGAATTCCCCACTAGCATTGGACTAGCGGGAATCGGGAAAACCACAACCAGCATTGGACTAGTGTAGTGATGGAATACTAAAACATGAATCAAAATAATAAAATATAAATCAAAAGCAAGTAAACATATAAAGACATATAAGAGCACATAGGAGCACATAACATGCAAGCATGATATCTAGATGCAAATTCTAAGGGAAGCGGTAAACAAATAAGCACATAAACAAGTAAAAACAAATATGCCCTAATTATTACACTGAGGGGATTAGCTACAATTTTAGGGGGTAAAAAGTAAAATAACCTATCTATTACACTTGCTATCGAAGTATACAATTTTTGCTAAAAAAATAGAAGAAATATAATCTAACTATTACATCGAATATCTAAATACAAAATAAAGGCCAAAATAAAGGAAATTGTGATCTAAATATTACATTTTTATCAAATAATAAAAATTCGAAATCACATGGCATAAAGTAAATAAATTCGCAAAAAAGTATGTGAAATAAAAAATGCATGAAGAAAATGCATAAAAAATCACATTGGAGTACATAAAGAGAAATTAACAAGTAATGGGAGTACCTTTTTGAAGACCCGGTACTTAGTGCTAATCGAAATTAACAAACAAGTCAAGATACCATACTTTTAATAAATAGAGCATCAAAAAGGTAAATATCAACAAATAAATGGGTAAAATGCAAATTCTAGCACTCAAGAGGCAAAAATACGAATTAAAACTAATTGGGGGGGACAAAGTGGTAATTCCAGCAAGCGTTGGGGTAAATTTGTGAATTACGGGACCTAATTGAAAGCGTATAAAATATTAGAGGTCGATCTAAAGTTATGGAGGACTTAATCGCATAGATCAAAAAGTAACATGGGCATAATGACACTATTAGAGAAAAGCAAGGACTAAGACGTGAGTATAAATATGATAGTAAAAATAACCAAAAACTGAAAATACTAAATCAGAACAAGAAAAAAGAAAAATAATATTTAACTAAATTAACCCAATCAATCATTCAAGCAAGAACAGATTACATTATATTAGAGACAATTAAAGCATGATCAAACGAATACTAAATTCAATTATAAATCCCAACAAAGCACTAAAAGAGTAAGCACCATTCCTAAAAATAAAAAAATAAAAAAAGAGTAAGCACCCAAAAAAAAAAAAATCAAAGGTCAAAATCCCTATCGGCAATGCCCAATTTGGTCATTTCATCTTCATTTTTCTTTTCCTTGTCTTCTTCATTTTCCCACTATTCTATTTTCTCCCCTCTGCTATTCTCTGCTTTCGCTCTTGGTTTTTCTTTCCCTTTCTCGATCCATTCTTTCTGTGTTTCTCTCAGTCTTTTCACTGTTTTTCTGGTCTCTCTTTTCCTTTCTCTCTGTTTTTTTTTTTACTTTCTCTCTTTGTTTTTCTCTTCCAGTCGTTGCTTCTCTCTCTACTCTCTTCCTCATTCTCCGGTTCTCTCTTCTCCCTCTCCTTTTAAAAGTTCTTTCGCTGCACTCTTTTTATCTCTAAATTCATGGACCTAGATTCTCCAAATTCAATTCCTATTATTTTCAATCTCAACTTCGTCAAATTGCAGACCCAAATCCCCTCAATAAATTGTGCAATTTCACAATCAAAATAACTAATTCCAGGAACAAACTCCGTTTTAAAGGTTAATTAAAATGAATCAGAATAAAGAGAGGGTGCAAAGTTTTACCCGACTCGTAGATAAAGAGCTTCGACAGCAACTGGTGGTGGTAGGCTGAGCTGCTGATGGAGTGGAATTAAAGCTGCTGGCCACTACGATGGAGTGAATCAGTATTGCGGACTATGTTTATGCAGGTGGTCTGGTGGTGGTGGAGCTTTGATTAACGGCTTCTTACTGTGAGTGGTGGCTGTGTTGCAGCAACAGAGAAAGGCTGCCAATGGTTTTTTTTTTTTGGGTCGTTGTGTTTTTTTTGCATGTGGTTGAAGCGGCTCTGTGACTTGTTGTTTCTGTGATTGTGGGCTGCGCAGTTTGCAGTTGGAGGCTGTTGGTTGTTCAACTATGATTGCTGGTTGCTTTTTTGATATGCAATTTGTGAAGTTGTGGGGTGAATGTGGCTGTTTGAGACTGATGGTTGCAAATGGTACTATAGGGATCTATGGTGAAATTAATGGACTGCTGTTTGCAGGGGCTGGCTTGGACTGGTAAGCGTTGAGGGACTATTGGCAATGAAGAGGATTGGCTGCAGAAGGGTTGTAGTCGTAACTGTTATGGAGGGTTCTGGCTGGCTATGGTGGTTTATGGTGGCCTAGGGGCTGGAATTTTGATGGATTGGGGCTGATTTGGTGAGTGGTTGTGTGATTATTTGGGTGATGGTTGTTTGGACGATGGAAATTGGGATGGTGATTGACGAAATCAGTGGTTATGGATGGTGGTGAGGTAGAGGCGGTGGCTAATTGAATGTGAGGAACCTGATGGTTTTGTTTTTTGCAGGTGCTGGAGGTGGTCATCGGTGGGCTTTGGTATTGATTTGCAGGTGGTGTAGTAAACATAATTTGGGGCTGTTTTAATGACGTTTTTAGGCTGTGATTTTGGTGAATTGCTGAATTTGGGTAACGCATGGTATATGTGTGTGTATGTGAGCTGTTTGTGTTTTTGATTGAACTTGTGCGTAGAATGTGTTATACTGTGTGTATGTGTGTTTGTATGTGTTTGAGAGCTATGTGCGTGAGAATCTGTGTTTATCTATGTGTGTCCTGTGTGTATTGACGTATGTTTGTGTGTTTTGTGAGTGTGTGATGTGAACTGAAGTATTGCCCGTGAGAGTCTGCGTGCTTGTATGTGTGTGTGTGTGTGTGTATGTGAATCAGTGCATGTGATTGTGTGTGGTTTAGACTTTGAGTTTGTGTGTTTGAGTGTGTGTTTTGTGTGTGAAATAATGTGAGATGAGTCTATGTATGTGCTTGTGTGAATCTGTGGTTATGAATGGAAGTGTGTATGGTGTGTGCAAGTGTTTGGGAGAGTGAGTGTATGAATGTGTGTGGACTATGTGTTTGTGTGTGTGAGAGAAAGTATGAATGTGTGTAGTGTGTGTAGTGTGTGTGATTTAGGGAAATGTGTGTTCTTGGTGTTCTTAGGTATAGGTTGAAGATGTACTAGTGTGTATTCTAGGAGTTCTAGATGTAGGCTTGAAGATGTACTAATGTATGTTCTAGATGTTCTAGGTGTAGGTTTGAAGATGTACTAAAAACCTAATAGATATTCTTGGTGTTCTTGGTGAAAACTTAAAGATAAATGTAGAAAAAAGTGTGTGTTTTTAGTGTCCTTGGTGTAATAGAAAAAACTAAAAACTCTCTCTAGGCTTTTTGCTTTTTTCTCCTCCCTTTTTTTTTTCCTTCAAAAATGGGCTATTTATAGTACATAAAAGATTTATCTTCCAAGAAATGAATAAAAGACCAAAACGCCTCTAACGACCAAAATTACAACTTTATTCCTACAAAAAAATTAAAATCTATGTTCTCTCCTAAAAACACAAAAATAAAAAAATTAAGAAAAATGTAAATAATAAATTTATTAATAGCAATTCACTCCAAAAAAAAGTTAAAAAAACTTTAAAACATGCTTAAAAGACCTAAAAATGAATTTGGGACTCAATAATGGCGAAAAATGTTCATAAGGTGAAATGATTGTTTTGTTCCTGTACTGTCAAAATATACAAAAAATATCAATTAACCTAAAAAAATACCAAAAATTAAAAATGAGCTTAAAACTTTAAAAAATGAATCTAACACTCAAAAATTGATAAAAAATGAGTTCGTAGTGTGAAATGACTATTTTTCTCCTGAAAGCAATATTTACAGAAAAATAGCAATTGTCTCCAAAAATAATTATAAAAATTTAGAATATGCCTAAAAACCTGAAAAATAAATTTATGACCGAAAATGGTTAAAAATGGTGTTCGCATGGCAAAATGTTCATTTTGCTCCTGTGTTGGTAAAATATAGAAAAATACCAATTGAACTCGAAAAATCACAATATTTTAGAAATATGTATAAAAATATAAAAATGTACATTTAAAACTCCAAAACTAATGAAAAATATTTACATGCTAAAAATTACTGTTTTGACCTCCGGAATAGTTGACTTTGCCATTTTTGCCCAAAAATCAGAATTTGTCCCCAAAAATAGAAAAAAAATACCCCCTAGTATTAGAAAAATAAATGGTGTGTCAAAATTAGTATCTACAGCTTCGCACGTAAGTAAATGACTATTTCTAGTCGGATCATACAAAATGAGTTAATTGTGAAGTGAAATGCAATATAAATGTTATGCGTTGAATATTTGTTAAAATAAATAATAATAATAATAATAATAATACTAATATAAAAATCATGCAAAATGAAAAGAAACCTAAAAAAATGTGTGAATTGGGATGTGAAATACATATAAGTAGTGATACTAGCACTAAAATGATCTAAGGGTCTAGTGTTGAACTAACTCCTTTGAAAAAACTCCCTATTAGGTTTGGACTAGTAAAAAGGCAATAAAGCCACAACTAGCGTTGGACTAGTACGATGATGGAATAATGATAAACTAATAAAACATGAATCAAAGTAATAAAGTATGAATCAAAAGCAAATAAAACATATAAAGACATATAAGAGCACATAGGAGCACATAATATATAAACATAATATTCTAGATGAAAAAATCCTAAGGAAAATGGTAAAACACATAAGCACAAAAGCACACAAACCCTAATTATTACACCGGGGGATTTTGCTACAATATTAGGGAGAAAAAAAGTAAAAATGACCTATTTATTACACGCGCTATCTGAATACAAAATTTTGTTTGCTCAAAATACAAGAAATGCAATCTAACTATTACATCAGCTATCTAAATACAAAATGTAGGCCAAAATAAAGAAAATTGTAATCTAACTATTATATTTTTGCCAAATAATAAGGATTCGAAATCACATGGCATAAAGTAAATAAATTCGCAAAAGGTATGTGGAATAAGAAACGCATGAAGAAAATTGCTTAAAATTACATAGAAGCATATTGGAGCATATAAAGAGAAATTAATGAGAGACAGGAATACCACTTTCAATATCCGATACAAATGCTTAAGAACACAAAAAACATGTCAAGGTACCTCGGTATAAACAAATAAAAGCTAAGATATGAAATTCTAACAAAATTAGGGTAAAAATATAAATTTTATGAAACTAAGGGGGCTACAAGTAAATTTTTATAAAACTTAAGGGGTAAATTAGAAATTCACACAAATATAAGGGAACGAGATGCAAGTTAAAGCAAATTGGGGAAGGCAAAACTATAATTCCAATGAGCATAAGACGTAATTTGCAATTAATTAAGGCTTGATTGAAAGAAACTAAACTTGAGGGGGTCAATCTGTAATTATGAGGGACTTGAATGCAATAAGAATAAAAACTTTAGGGGGCAGAATTATGATGCTCAAAAAATTAAAAGGGCTAAAAAATTTTAAAAAATAAAAAAATATTACACTTTTCGTAACGAAATGAATCAAATTCTGAATTAGGTAAAATTAATTGAATCAATTAGACTAAAATAGATTAATCAAAGTAATACTCAAATATTAAAATGTTCAATTGGTTAAATTAAACTTAGAATAAAAAACAAGGTCCATTAACCAAAACTACCTCCAAGCCTCCAAATACCCAATCAGTTCATACTTAACTTGAATTCCCAAATTCAGTTTCAGATTTCTTCAAACAAAAAAGAACAAAAGCTTTCCACCTTATGATTCTTAAACAAAATTCTCCCCAAGAATTCTCTGAAAATCCTCTTTCTCATTTTTTTTAAACATTCCTCTCTGTTTTTCCTCTCTTTCATCTGCTCTCTTCTCTCTCTCAATCTCCCTTCTGACTCTCCTCTCCGTTTCTCACTCTCGCCTCTCAATCTCAGCTTCTCAATCCCTCACTCTCTGTCTCTTTGTGATCTCTTTCTTGTCCTCCCTCTCTTTCCCTTTCTAACAGCAGTGTGCAGAGGCATGGGAAGGGGGTTTTGGTTATTGTTTTAAGCTGTTTGTGGAGTGGGATGGCTACGAATTGGTGGTTGCCACATCGACGGTGGAGAAAGAAGGAGATAAAGTGACTGGGGTTGGAGGTGTTGTGGCTGGAGTTGGGTAGGCGATGATGGGACTGGTATTTAAGGGCTGTTTGATGCCTATCCAAGCTATTGAGTTGGGGCTTTGGTATGAGGCGGGCGATGTGCTGATGGTTGTGGTGATTTTGGTGATGGTTATAGGGGAAGTTGCTTGTGAATTTGAGAAGCTGTTGATTTTTGTGGGGATTCTAATGGGTTTCAAGAGGGGAAGGTGGTTGGTGGGAATGTCGATTTTGGGCAATTTTGGGAGTGGAAGCTGAGGATAGCAATGGTTCAACCAACTGGGTCTGCATTTGTGATTGTTGTGTGGGGTTGAAACTAAAATTGGCAGTGATAGATGATTGTGTTTGTGCAGGAATGATTGTTTGGTAGTGGTTTTGGACTTGCTTCGAGGCATGGCTTTGGGTTTAATTGGTTGTTTGGTCTGTTTTTTCTTTGCAGGTTTGTGCATAGCAGTGGAGATTGGTGGAGGATGGTGGATTTGTGACTGACCCGTGAGTTGCGAGTGGAGGCTGAGTAGCAATGACAGATTGGGACTGTTGATGGTGGTGAATGTCAATTGGGGCCATTAATGGGTGATGATGCAGTGGTTTGGAGGAGGTTTTAATGGCTGAAAATTGTTAATGGCTAGTGGGGGTTGAGGACAACAGATTAGGGTGATTTGCAGGCAATTTCTAAGTTTGTCTTGGACTTCTTTTTTAGTGATTGTAATGGGCTGCCTTTGAGGGTTGATTAACTGTAATTTTACAGGTTATTGGGCTCGATGGAGATGGCATTGGTGGTGTGAACTTCTGATTTCTGACGTGATTGTGATTTGGCCATGAGAATGGAGATAATGGTGGATTTGTTGATGCTTATTTGAGCAGTGAAAGGGGATTGATTGGCATCTGGTGGGAGTTATTGGTTCTAGGTGGTGGTGATAGAAGAGTTAACGGTGGTCGGAGATAAATAGAGGAGAAAAAAAAAACTAGAAATGGAGGAAGAACAAAACCCAAAAAACAAGATAGAAGAAAAAATCCAAAGATTTAACTCAACTCTCAAACAAACAAATACAACTACTCAAATTTACATAGAAGAATAGAAATAAAAGTGAATAAGAAAACTAAGAACTTACCTTTTAAGCTTGGAACCTGATAATTAAAAGTGACTAGAGGTTGAAGACGATGAACAGTGACTCCGACTGTAGTGTGTGTGTTTTTTGGTGTTTATTATGTGTTTTGATCCTTTTCTTTGGATAGGATATGTGTTTTTATGATTTTTTTGCTCTCCCTTTTTCTGATTTTAATGGGGGTATTTATAGATTCTAGTAGTTTTGGCATCCAAAAATACCCCAAAATAACCAAAATGCCATTAGTAATAAAATTCTAATTTTATCCTAAAAATATTATTTTCGACATAAAAAATTAAAATTAATAAAAAAATTAAAATGAACTCCAAAATTTGTCAAAAAATTTAAAATAGATTTCAAAATTTAAAAAATAAAAATTAGAGCTTAAAATTAGCTAAAAATGCGTTCCGGATATGAAATGACTATTTTGTTTCTATAATGACAAATAAACAAAAAAAAGCTATTGACCACGAAAAATTGTCAAAAATTAAAAATAAACTTAAAATCTTAGAAAATGAATTTAGAACTCATAAATTAATGAAAAATGCATTCATAGTGCAAAATGACTATTTTGTCCTTATACTAATAAAATACATAGAAAAAATAGTTATTGGCCTCAAAAAAATTATCAAAAATTAAAAATAAGCTTAAAACTCTAGAAAATGCATTTAGGACTCAAAAATTGATAAAAATGTGTTCGCAGTGTGAAATGACTATTTTACTCCTAAACGCGATATTTACAGAAAAATAGTAATCATCCTATTAAAAAAATTAAAAAAAATTAGAAACATGTTTAAAAGCTTGAAAATAAAATTTTGGATTTGAAATAAGCGAATATGGTATTTGCGGGGCGAAATGACTATTTTACCCCTGTACTGACGAAATACAAAAAAATATCAGTTAAGTTTGAAAAAATTACAGAAATTTAAAATATGTATGAAAGTATAAAAATATGAATTTAAAACTCCAAAACTAATGGAAAAATATTTACAACTAAAAATTACTATTTTGCCCCTCCCAAAATTGTTAATTTTGTCTCTTTTTGCTCAAAAATTAGATTTGCCCATGGAATTAGAAAAGAAAGGCCCCAAATGTTGAAAAAATAAATGGTGTCCCAAAATTTAATGTCTACAGAATATTTTGAGGGAGTTCAGTCTTCTTTCAAATTTCTCAATGTCTGGTGGAAACATGCTAAGTTTCAGGAGGTTGTCAAGCAAAATTGGAAGTCTTCAGTAGAGGAAACGGGCTTCCAGAGATTCTTCAACAAGTTGATGAGGTTAAAAAAGCGACTGAGAGATTGGAATAGAGATGATTTGAGGAATGTTAATGCTAGAGTCCAAGAAGCTGAAAAAATTTTAATGGCACAAGAAATGGAATACGATTAACAAAAGAATGAGGCATCAAAGATATTGCTATGGGCTAATCATACTAGAAAACTTGCTTTACAGTGTGGGTATTGGAAGCATAAGGCAGCTATCAGATGGATTTTTGAGGGGGATGCTAACACCGCTTTTTTCTATTCTACAGTAAGGCAGAGGAAGAATCAAAACTATCTAGGGTGTATCAAAGATGATAATGGTGCTTGGGTGGAGGATGTGGATCAAACAAAGTTTTTAGTTGTTCAATTCTTTTCTTCTTTGTTGACGCCAGATAGAGATGTTCAACCACTACGTTCATTACCTTTTCAACTCCCTCAAGTAACTCTTCAACAAAATGTTAAATTCTTAGAGCTTTCTTCAATTAAAGAAATTAAAGATGTGATGTTTTCAATGGAGAAAGATAGCACGGCTGGTCCAGATGGGTTTGGTGCAGCCTTTTTTCAATTTTGCTGGGAGATTACTAATAAGATTTGGAGGATGCTATTCTGGATTTCTTCAAAGGTGCACCTCTACCCCAGGGAATTACAAGTTTCACAATTGTATTGATTCTTAAAATACAAGGAGTTGGTTTCTGGAAGGATTATAGCCTTATTAGTCTCTGTAATGTGAGTTCGAAGATTATATCCAAGATTGTGACAACTCGTTTGAATTCTTTACTGCCTCATATCATTTCTTCTTTTCAATCTAGTTTTGTCCCTGGAAGGAACATCATGGAGAATGTACTTCTTGCACAAGAATTGGCTCATAAATTAAATAGAAAACTAAAAACCCCAAACTTGATCCTCAAGTTAGAAATGGAGAAGGCATATGACAGAGTAGAGTGGTCGTTCCTTATGGCCATGCTTAGATTTTTTGGTTTCCAGGAGCAAGCGATGGATTTGGTAAATAGACTATTCTCCAATAATTAGTTTTTTATTTTAATCAATAGATAGCCCTCTGACTTCTTGGAGTTAAGCAAGGTGACCCCTTATCTCCAGGGCTTTTTCTGCTGGTAGCGGAGTATTTAAGCCAAGGGTTGCAACATGTTTGGCAATACAAGCAAAACTGTGTTTATAAAGCGACAGGAGGCACTATAACTTATCTTGCTTTTGTTGATAACATGGTAGTTTTTGCAAGGGCTTTAGAGAAGGCATTGAAAGAATTTGACATGATTATTACAGATTATCAATAGCATTCGAGAACAAAAGGTGAATATTGAGAAGAGTTCCTTTATATGGTCCAAGTGTTGTCCAGCAACCTTGATTAAATTGGTTATGGATAGCAAGGGATTCCATCAGCAGCTGCTACAATTTATTTATCTTGGTGTTCCCATATGCATTGCAAAACCAAGGAGTGTTATATTTGACAGTTTCTTGACAAAAATAAGGGCGAGATTACAATTATGGAGTACCAAATTGTTATCTTTTTGGGGTAAGATTATTTTGCTTCGTCATGTTCTTTCATCTATGCCTTTATATTTGTTTCAATGTATGCAACCTCTTTGGAGGGTCTTGCAATCTTTGAAGAGACTTTTTAATAATTTCTTGCGGGATGCAAATATTAATGCGAAGCGGATTCACTGGAGTTCTAGGGACAAAATTTGCTTTCTGGTGAATGAATGGGGGCTTGGATTTCGTGCTTTGGAAGATATGTTGGGTTGGCTGCCTTTTCCATCAAGTTGTGAAAATTTAGAGAAAATATATCTCCTTGGTCTAATTTTATGCATGAGAATTATGCTAAAGGTGTTTATCATTCATAAATTGAGACTCCTCATCCATCTCCTATTTGCAAAAGAATGTTGACTTTGAGAGAAGTGACAGAAGACAACATCAGATGGTGCATAGGTGAAGGTCTGATAGATTTTTGGAGAGATAGATGGGTGACTGAGAAAACATTAATTGACGTTACTGCATCTGTGAACCTCCATATTTTTGGTTGTAGAATTTTTAAAGGGAACTAGGTGGAATATTGATAATTTATTTAGGTGGTTGCCATCAAAATTGGTGGAGCAGATTGTGCAAATCCCTGTGAAACATGATAAAAAGGATGTTATGATTTGGATTTAGTCTTGAAATGGGGCTTTTTCTACTTCTTCAGATTGGGAGTTGACAAGACAAAGATAAGTTGAATCAATAGTGTGTAATGTTATATGGAACTCTTGGCTTCCTATTAAAGTTTCACTTTTTTCTTTGGAGAAGCCTTCACAATTTTCTTCCACTGGACTCCAACCTTCAGAAACGTGGCATTCAGTTGGTGTCTAGATGTAATTGCTGTCACAACCACATGGAGAACTTGCGACATGTATTTATTGAGGGAGAGGTCGCTTCTCAGGTATGGCAACATTTTTGTAGCATGTTTGGGATATTTTGGCATGCTCTTATTTGTATTTCATCTTTAATAATGATGTGGTTTGTGTCTGAAAATTCTAGTAAGAGTGATTCTTTTAGAAGTGTTTTTTCTACGGCGATCTTATGGTGTATTTGAAAGGTCAGAAACATAGAAAGATTTCAAAGTAACTCTTTTAATAAAAAACAAGTGTGATATGAAATTGATAAATTCATTAGTTTAATTGGCCATGCTGGAAAGATGGATGGAATTTGGATTGGTGTAGATTCCGGTATCCCTATTGCAAAAAAATTTGGATTTCAATAGGGACAAGGTGTCAGGGTACTTGCGGTCAATTGGATTAAGCCCCCCTCAGGTTTTTTGAAATTTAACACGGATGCCAGTGTTAGAGGGAGTGTTGCTTCTGGAGGTGGTGTCCTACAAGATGATACAGGCATATTCATAGTTGCTTTCTACAAGGAGTTTGGTAAAATTGATGTTTTACATGCTGAAACCTCATTCCTTCTTTTTGCCATCCAGCTTTGCCTAAAATTTGGGTATCAAAAAGTTATCTTTGAAACTGATTCAGAGGTACCTCTTGGTATGTTAACAAATGAGAATGTGGTTAAATGGCCTATTTGCTTGTTAATCTTACAAATTCATTATCATCTGAATTCAATTGAAGGTTCGATTGTTCATACCTCAAGAGAAGGTAATAAAGCAGCTAATTTTCTTTCTACTTTGGATGAGTCATCTGAGTTCATTACACATAATTATCAATGTCTTCCTAGATAGTGTAGGAATCTCCTTCAATTAGACAGTATTAGTATGCCTTTCATTAGAATTCAACATGCGTGAAATTGTAAGAGAGTAGCAATCCTTTTTATAGCTTTCATTTTTCATAAATTGTATTACATGTACTGAAATAAAAGAGGTAAGATTTATGTCCACCTCTTTTCTTTTTAAATTAATAAAATTTAAGAGTGGCGCCCTCTCCTGTGTACAGGGTTAGCTAACTAAAAAAAATTATCAGAGAAACTATTATGATTCGATGCCAGAATGTTACCCACAATATTAGAAAATTTATCAATGGGGATATCTTTAGGGACTTGAGGCTTGTTGAACACTTTGAGCAAAGCTTCTTTATGCAATTTGGAAATCTAGAGCATATTCAAAAAAAAAGAAATGGGCAGGTGCTTTTTCTAGCTGTTCCACTATCTTATATTTACTTCTCTTGATCAATCTTAAAAAATTTAGAGCTTCATTCTCAAACATTACTTGCTTAGGCAGCAAAGAATTCCCTTGGGCCTTGAGTTGAGCATTCATTTCAGAATCCCCTAAAACTCTTCCAAACCTACTGACAACATCAGCTTCTTTGTTCAACAACTTCTTATTCCCAATCAATAGAACAGGTTTCTCATAATTCCATGGCACTTTTTGCAAATTATTTTCAAGCATCTATTCAAGAAACTCAAGCACGATGGATTCAGGTGTATCCAACCCAAAAGGGGAAAGGTCCAAAATGAAAGGATCAAAACATCTTTCTAACACAAAAGGCTCATCTTTCTCAAATACTGATTGTTTCAACATGTCTTTAAGTCATTAAATTTACCCAATATTTTACTCAACTAAGCCCCCAATGTAGAAAAATCCACCGGCACTATTTGAGTTGTTCTTTCTAAAGGTTTTGGATTTGAACTCATGTTTATACGTTTCAAAGCTTAACTTGGGACCTGGTAACAATGGGACTTCTTAGAAATGAAATTATGATTTATAGTACCTGAAATGCACATTAGAAAGAAAAACGGTTCAGTTATCCCATTGTCATTGGCACTGTCAATTTTATTGTTAAAGAGAAAAAAAGACTAAAATTAGCAAATGTATAAACAATTCGGATGCATGTTCTAGGGGAGCCTTATTATGTTGAGAGTAAGCCTAACATGAAATCAATCCTTTAGGGTGAGACTTCCTTTTCAGTATTGGAGAAAGAGGAATTTTAGCTTGCCAGGAAACATTTTTTTTCTATTAATTCAGTCAACTTTTGTACAATTTGAGCATTAAAAGAAAACACTCCACTACTTTTACTGCCAATTAGGTACAGTCAAGCAAAAAAGTACATGATTCTGTTAACTCTTCTACACAATCTAAAACCCTTTTTAGCTGGTTCTCCAAACGCTGAGCTTTGCTACTATCCGGTTCCAAGGAGTTCCTATTCATTGTGTGATTGATATCATCTTTCAGTTCCAAACATTTTCTTTTCTTTTTTCGCTGCTCTTATTTAGTTTTTTGTATAAAATTGTTTGACGGACTCATATGGCTGTTTGTACTTCCTAGAGATCTGTTTCTCTTATATCAGTTCACGATCCTTCATGTCCAATAGGGCTCTTAGTTGGGTAACTTCTTTACTAGGTCATTGACAGCTTGTTCCTTTGAAGTGTTCCGATTTTTGAGCCACATTTCGTATTGTGGAGTGGTTTCAAGGGTGACCTTGTTCCTCACATCAAATGGATATTGTTCCTCATGTCAAATAGGAGATTTAAATTTGTAGACTGACTTTTTCAAACTTTTACAAGTTTTGACCTTCGGGGAATATCAGTAGGACAAATTTCCTTGTCAAAAAATAATGGAAAAATCTACTAAATTGGGAGTCGGTGGTAACCCTTAGATACGCCTCAGTTGTCAAAAAAATCTTTTCGTGGTGTAAACCGCGATATCTTGAATTTCCAACAAGGGTATGAAATCAGCCAACTTGGTGTGGGAGATATGGTTTGACTCAATCTATCCAATCTAAAATGCATTGAATCTTCTGATTTGGTATCGTCATCAAAAGGTCCAGACATTCTAATGCTGTTCTCATCGAGTTACTTCCATCGACCCTTTTGTGATGAGTGACTACTCAGTTATATCCAATCAATGGTAAACTATTGGGGATAGGTGTGCGCCTCTTGAAGTATTCGATTGCCCAAATGTGCAAAATCTTGTTAAATAGATGAAAGAAGTTTATTCCTCTCTGGCAGTTAGTGCAGGCAAAGAATATGTCGACTAGCATGGTTGGCACTATGGAAGTCCTTTGACCACTGATTTCAAAGAAAATGTTAGACATAAATTTGGTTATTTTAAAACTAATCTTCCTATCCTCTATCGGAAACAGGTAAATTCCCGCCATGACGAATCCATATACCCAAGGTCTCTTGTGTGACCATGTTGTCGTGGATGCAAGTGTGAAGTCCTCTAAATGCTTGTCAAATCCATCTTCATCTACAAAACCTATCAAACAAGAACTTAACATGTATATTTTGATCTGAATCTTACACTGTAGGCTCATTTAATCCCGTGAAATGGCAGAACTCGGCTTTGCCGAAAACAAATGGGAAGATTACGGTCATTTGTTACACTGGAAAGTTAAGCAAACCGGCTACTTCTTCAATTGCTATGATTAGCTCCTTATCTCTGATCCTAAATGTTGAGCAATCAGGGTCCCACAAATGTATCAGAGCTTCTACCAAGCACCCATTCGTCTCTATTTCTTTAAAGTCACTAATGGGTCCTAAAAAGACGGCTACTTGGTTAATGTCACCGAGCAGGAGGAGCTTTGGCCACTTATGGACTTCAGGTAGAACTATCAACATTTTCTTGACGCATCATGTGCTACTCATTTTGATACAAAAATGTGACTCAGTCAGATTATTTTAACTCGGGTCTCACCCATTAAGATTTATTGAAATTTAAACGTAGAATTCCCATAGAAGGGTGATATACCCACGGGAAATGTGGTTGGCTTATTCTTAAAATGGGATTCCCTAAGTGGCATTCCCTCTAGGGTTGATGCATGATGCCAATTTATTAAAGCGAGTTAAACATATGTAAAAAAAGGTCCTAAAGATTATTATTCTAATAATGATGCAAAATTTCTTCAAAAAAGATGTACTAGGAACCTTAAATTTATTTATTTGACTAAAAATCAAGCCTGCATGAGGCTGTGGGACACAATACTGATTATAAAAGTAAAAAATGCCAATTATATTAAAGTAGGATAATATATGTGTTAAAATCCCTGTTTCCAGAGTGTAAGGTAGGAGAGTGGGGGATAAGGCAAAAATGACACACAATTTCTTTGAAAAAGATGAACATGAACTATGCAAAAGTTTGCCTTCTTAGGCACATTTATTGATTTTTTGAAAAAAAAATTTGATTCGGACAAAATTTGAAAGATACAAAAGGATGAATTAAACTTTGAAAAAGGACTAGAATTACAACTTTCATTCAAAAATATATAAGTTAAAAAATAAGATTTTCAGAACTTTACAATGACTAGACTCTTGGGGTCACTCTTGGGGTGCTTTGTTTGCAATAAAAAAAGAAATTTTGTAAAAAATTCATGAATGAATATCCCATTTTCATCTTTCTTGGTGAAATTAATTGTAAGATAGAAATTTAAACACGACAATAGCGGGTTGGTTTCTTACAAAAGTACCGTGCCAGGGCTCTTTATTTTATGGCTTATGAATGCAAACAAAAAATGAAAGAGATTGCATTAGTTTATTTAACAAATAACACATAACACATTCTTTGACTTGTTCAGGATAAGTTTGACATTTGAACAAAAATTGCTTTGGTAGTAAAATCTTTACTTTGACAGTAACGCCAGCCTTAATGATTGGACAATATAACCTAGTGAATTCATCATTAGGTAGGGCAGAGTTTGTAACTGGCTCGCACATACCAAACCCAATTGGTCATTGTTTTCTTAATTCGAGACAGCCCAACAATTGAACAGTTTAGCTCGGTGAAGCCACCGCTGGTCCATGCTGTGTTTGTAATTCAATGGAATGGGCACCGAATCTGGTCGTTCTTTGTTTTCTTGTCAAAGTGCATGCGCATTTGCGAAGGTTAGAATCCCGAATTTCTCCTCTCATGCAACAAAATTTACCATGGAATCTAAACTTGTCGTCAGTATATGTATTTAATATATTTATTTATACTTTTTCTTGATGTATAATCACTTCAAAATTTGTAGTTTTTTTGATAAAAATGCTACCATTACATAAAAATTGTAAAAGTTGTTAAAATTTTGTTTTATTTTTAAAGAAAAGTATATTTTAAATAAGTAAAATAATCTACATATGTCATATTCGTATTACTAAAATAAATTAATACTTTTATCTTCCAAACTACGAGAACTACATTTGTATATTATAATAAAATGTCTATAAATATGACATGTTAATTGTTTACATTCTTTTTAGGGTTATTTTAAAAAAAATAGTTTACCATTTCAAATATGATAATTGACATCGAAAATTTAATAATTGCCATTTATTTATTTTGTAATTTAGAGTAAATTAGATGTTTTAAACCAAATTTTTCTTGATACAATTAGTTATTATTGTCAAACATGAAGTCAATTATAATATTTTGCCATTAATTTAACTACTCACTGAACGATTAAATTCGTGAGCCATCCATCGGATCTCTTGTTGGGTTCTTGGCGAAGGTTTAGTAACTATGGTACCGTTGGCCGAGGCGTGAAGGAGGTAATTGTAGGTTTAAGGTTAAAATGACAAATAAAAAATTTAAAAAGAAAAACTAATGGTAGAGACTCGAAAGGAGTGATAATTGTAGTGGTGGGGCCATTAAGTTTAGTTTTGGTATATCCATAAATAAGCATAACATATGTGGTTAAATGGTGAGAAAATTACATTTTCGACTCCAAATATTTGGAGTGTCACAAGTTTCAATCTTTAAAGTCTGGATGAAAAAAAATTTTTGTACTAAATATTTTAATTTTTCAACACATAGTTATATTAACTAATTTTATTAAAATCTTATCGAAATCCCGTCATTCACTACCAGTTATACAAATCTTAAAAATGAATTAAAAATTTTTTTAATTGTCATAATTTGTTGTTAAAAGCACACATATAAATGCAGATTTTTTTCATATTCATCTACTTATTTGTCATTTGTGAAGTCAAATTAGTGTATTAAATTATAAATAATGATACTTAAACGTTTTTTCTTTTTTTAATTTTTTTCAAATTTTGGTGATTTGCAAATGAGTTTCATATGATCAGTTTCTGATAAAATTTTAATAAAAGTGATTAATAAGATTAGATATGCTAAAAAAATAAAATATTTAAGTTTAAATTTTTTTAAATTTTAAGAACCGAAACTACCAATACTCAATACATTAGTGCTAAAATTGCAAATGTCTCTTAAATCATTGCCAATAAACGCAGCCATTATCAACACGGTCTTAATCTCCTCGGAGAGGCTAATTGATCAAAATATTTCTAAAAAAAAAAACAATGTCCAATTTGTACCTGTCGGACGGGGAGTGGTCTAATATATACTCGACGTGTTTGTGAAACACGTCAAAGTCTTTTTTTTTTTTTTTAAATGCTCCCTGACGTGTTTGTGAAACACATCGGCCTCGACGTGTTTCACAAACACGTCGGGCTACCCGTGCCCGACGCCTTTGCAGCGCGCTAGGCTTTTTGACCAGCCTGGCCCAACGTGTTTTAGAAACACGTTGGGCCTCTTTTTTTTTTTTTTTAAATTTCGATGGCCTATAAAAGCCACCGTTCACATTTTCCCCTCCCACCCCTCTCTCTCTCTCTCCCTCCCTACTTCCCTCCAAACAGCTCCCTCCTCCAGACGGCTTCCCTGAGCAAGAATTGAAGGAGAAACAAAGAAAATTGAAGAGCAGAAACAAAGCAAATCGAAAGCAGAAACACGTCGGGGAACGGCTCCATCTTCAAGCTGAAGAAGAAACAACAGCTTAGCAAATTTTAAATTTCAGGTATTATCTCATAATTTTGTTTTTATAATTTTATTATTATTTATATTATGTATTAATTACATTAATTATTGTGTAATGTAAAGGATAAATATTATATATTTGTTTTTATTTTTGTTTTTATTTTTATATTAATGTGTAGGATATATTAATGTGTAGGATAAATTAATGTAATTAAATTAAATTTTATTTTTGTTATTATATTATATGATTTTATGTTAATGCGTAGGGTAAATTTTATTTGTGTTTCTGAATTTTGATATAAATAAAATTATTGTGGCAATATGTTGAATGTTTACATGTTTAATAAATTTTGGGCCAATAAATAATGTAGGGTAAATATATTATTTTTTGAATTGAATGTTGTTAGATATTTACATTTATAGATAAAGAATTTAATTATTGTGCAGTTAAATTTTGGAGCATGAAATGTTGATATTTACAGTTTGGGCGTTGATATTTGGTCTAATTAAAAGTTGGACCGGAAAATTATGAAAATAAGATATTTGTGCCCAAACTTTTGGTAATTACAATTTGGGTGCTAAAGTTGTTAAAATTATGGATTGAGCCCAATTTTTTTATGTATTCCGATTTTGACCAAAAACTGTTTTATATTTACAATGAAGCACCTAAACTTTTAAAAACTACATTTTGACTTTAATTACGTCTTGAGCCCTAAAGTTTTGTATATTTATAATTTAGCCCTTAAACTTTTAAAAATTATAATTTGACCCATACATTTATATATATTTATGTTGTGGTCCCTGAAATTTTGTATATTTACAGTTTAGTCCCTAAACTTGTAAAATTTATATTTTGACCAGCTATATTTATATGTATTTATTTTATGGATCCAGAACTTTTGTGTATTTATAATTTAGCCTCTAAACTTTTAAAAATTACAATTTGACCCCTGTGTGTTTTAATTACGTGTTGACCACTAAATTTTTATATATTTATAATTTAGCCCCTAAACTTTTAAAAATTTCAGTTTGACCCTGCATTTTTATATATTTATGTTGTGGGCCCTGAACTTTTTATATTTACAGTTTAGTCCCTAAACTTGTAAAATTTATATTTTGACCCTTATATTTATATGTATTTATTTTGTGGCTCCAGAACTTTTCTATATTTACAATGTAGCCTATAAACTTTTTAAATTACAGTTTGACCCCTGTATTTTTTAATTACGTGTTGACCCCTAAATTTTTATATATTTACAATTTAGCTCCTAAACTTTTAAAAATTTTAGTTTGACCCTGCATTATTATATATTTATGTTGTGGGCCCTAAACTTTTGTATATTTACAGTTTAGAATTCAGAACTTGTAAAATTTATATTTTGACACCTATATTTATATGTATTTATTTTGTGGCTCCATAACTTTTCTATATTTACAATGTAGCCTCTAAACTTTTTAAATTACAGTTTGACCCCTACATTTTTTATATATTTATATTTTAGGCCCATGAACTATTGTATATTTACAATGTAGCCCTTAAACTTATAAAATTTATATTTTGACCACTATATTTTTATGTATTGATGTTATACAAAAAACTTTTTGTATATTTACAATGTAGTACCTAAACTTTTAAAAATTACATTTGGACCCCTGTATTTTTTAATTACGTGTTGACCCCTAAATTTTTGTATATTTACAATGTAGCCCTAAACTTTTAAAAGGTTCAGTTTGACCCTGCATTTTTATATATTTATGTTTTGGCCCTGAACTTTTGTATATTTACAGTTTGGCCCCTAAATTTGTAAAATTTATATTCCGAGCCCTGCATTTTTATGTATTTATATTATGGCGCCAGGACTTTTGTATATTTACAATTTGGCACCTAAACCTTTCAAATTACATTTGGACCCCTGTATTTTTTAATTACGTTTTGACTCATAAATTTTTCTATGTTTATAATTTGGCACATAAACTTTTAAAAATAACTTTTGAACGCCTGTATTGTGATATATTTATGTTTTGGCCCATGAACTTTTGTAAAATTACAGTTTAGCCTCTAAACTTGTAAAAATTATATTTTTATGCCTATAATTTTATATAATTACAACTTGACCCTTGTATTTTTATATTTTTATAAGTTGACCCCTCAATTGCTGAATAATTACAATTTAGCTCCTAAACTTTTAAAAATTATATTTTGCCCTCTATTTTTTGTGTATTTGCTATTTATGATCTAGAGTTTTGAAATGACATTTTGACCCTTGTATATTTTTATATTTATATTTTTGCCCCTAAACTTTTAAAAATTATAATTCAACCCCAATTTTATTGCATATTTATAATTTGACCCTTGAACTTTTGTCTATGTTTTATTGGCCAAATAAAATTTTTAGAATTACAGTTTCACCTAAAATTTGTTTTAAAAATTACACTTTGGGCCCTAAACTTTTATATAATTATAATTTAGCCATATCAAAACTCAATAATTACAATTTGATAGACTATAAATTCTGTATATTTTGAATGTGTTACCTAGGAAGCACTACGTTTTATGCTTTATCCTCTTAACTTATTAGTTTTACATTGGTTAGATTTAGGCGAAACATGTCGAACGATCATACCTTGCCAATTAATTTATATTGGGGAGGAAAGATCGTATATGCCGGAGGATCAATGTTGTATGACCCCCCTATGCCTAAAAAATTTTTGTTCCTTACGGAAAGAGTAAATTTTGAAGAATTGATGGATAAAGTCTACGATGCTATGAATCTAGACCGGAATAGATTCAAAATTACTCTGATGCTTAGGGGTTACATGCTACAAGGTGCATCCGGTATAATACCTTTAGTAGATGATACCGGAGTAAACGCAATGTATTATTTTAAAGGGAATAATCGAGAAGTAATTGAGATCTACGTGGAGGTTGAGGAGATCCCAATAGTACAAGAATATGCAACTCAGTGCACTAGTCAATTTGGCTCATTTCGGTTGATGCATCGTGTACAGCCGATTTGTACGGAAGTCAGCCTACGCAATTAGAATACGGGGATATCCAGCAGCCTAGGAGAGGACGAAGAAGAGGCAACTAGGAGTCGTGTTGACAATCGCCCTAGTAGCAGTGCTGCAGGAATTCATTTGTCTTCAGCGGCAGAGCTTGTTTCTGGGCACAATGAATATGATGCATTTCATATTCCTAATACAGAACCAGAGACTAACGAGGAAGATAGTGACATGGACTCCGAGCCAGAACCGGAAGATGATGACTCCGATGATAATGCCCAAGAGTATGATACATTCGAACAAGAGGACGACCAGAGACATTCTGATGTTGGTCCTAATTCAGCATGGACTGGATATGATCCTGGAACACTTCAATATGATGCCGGTATAGATGCAACTTTACAATTTGACCCCTTAAACGCGGGTCCAGCTGAGAGGCTTAATGTGTGGAACGAGGAGACAATGGAACTTCGGTTGGGCATGTTATTTGATAGTAAAGAAAAGGTTAAGAAAGCAGTGCAAAAGTGGTCCATAAAGCAAAATAGAGAGTACAAGGTGCGCGCAAGTTCTCAAACGACTTGGTATGTTCGTTGCAGGGCTCGTAACTCAACACCTCCATGCAATTGGCAGTTGAGAGCGACGTTAAGACGTTCTCATAACATGTGGATGATTGTTACTCTTGCCGATGAACATACATGTGCACGGGTGTTTAACAATAACGATCACCGGCAGTTGAGTTCAGAATTAATCGCTGAGTTCATTATTCCACACATTAGTAATGGTCCCATGTTCAAAGTAAAGGACATAATGGCAGCGGTTAAGCAACATTTTCACTGCGATGTGTCGTACAGGAAAGCTTGGTTCGGTCGCCGTAGAGCCATTGATATTCTTTATGGTGATTGGCCGTCATCTATACGCCTTCTTCCGACCTATATGGAAGAGTTACAGCGATGCAATCCAGGGACAGTTGTTGTGTGGGATTCACATCCAAGTAGCACACATTTTAACATATTTTTCGACTATGTTTTCTGGACTTTTGGTCCTGTCATTCAAGCATTCCGTCATATAAAACCGGTGATATGTGTGGATGGTACTTTCATGAAAGGACCGTACCAAGGAAAATTACTTGTTGCTGTCGGATATGATGCATGCAATCACCTATTGCCGCTAGCTTTCGCACTCGTCGATGAGGAGAACAACCGAAGTTGGTGTTGGTTCATGCGGTTATTGCGTATTCACGTATGCGGTAATATTCAAAATGTATGCGTCATATCCGATAGGCACAAATCCATTATCCACGCAATGATGACGCTTCCGGAATGGCGTGAACCAATGGGAATCCACCGCTACTGTCTTGTGCACGTGCAAAGTAATTTCACTAAAAAATTAAAAATGAGAGGTAATTTTAATTTTACGTGATCACGTAATTTTACATATTTAGTTAATACCGTATAACGAAATTTCGTATTATTCAGGTTAAAGAAACTTGTAATGGCAGCCGGAATGGCCAACCAACCGTCTAAGTATGAGAAGTTCATGGAACAAATACGGAAGTTTGAATCAAGAGGCGTACGATTGGTTGACAGGCGTCAATGTTAGACCCGAACAATGGGCTTTGTGCATGGATGAGGGGTATCGTTGGGGTCATACGTCGACAAATATGGCCGAGTGTTTCAACAACTTGCTCAGAGATGCTCGATTGTTGCCTATCACAGCTTGCGTTCGCTTTACACTGAGCCAGACTGTTAAATTATTTGTCAAGAATCAAAAATTGGCGTGGGATGTGAGATACCCACTTCCAGAATACAGTTGGATCAAATACGCGTCAAATGAGAAAAAAGGAAAAAAAACACAAAGTTGAAGTGTATGACTCCAGAAATCGAATTTTCAACATCATTACTGGCCATCGTCGAGGTCACGAGGGTGGAAAAACTGCAAACTGTAGACCTTACACAGCGAACGTGCACATGTCGTAAGTTTCAACAACTCCACTTCCCTTGTTCGCATGCAATGGCGGCATGTTCTCAATGCAGAATGAATCCTATGGATTTGGTGGGAGAGCAGTATACATACGATGCTTATCAAGCGACATTCAGCAACCAATTCTATCCTCTCAGAGACCAAGCCTATTGGCCTCCATCAGAACTCATATTGACAATGAACGGTAGTCGCCTAAGACAAAGACGACCGGGGCCATTGCGACTGCAAGAATTCGAAATCAGATGGATCGTAGATGTCCAGATGCACCGCGACGATGTAGCAATTGTTCCCAGCCAGGACACACGGCGCAAAACTGTCCATTTCCTGAATATTTTAACCGTTAGTAATGTAGGATTTATGCTTATTGAAATCTTTTTTATTTTAGGGTTTTAATCGTGTAACATTAGTATCATATTTTTCGTACTTAATAAAATTTTGTGGTGCTGTCCTTCTTCTCTTTATGGAGTTTGCCATTAAATACAAATGAATTGTATTCATTTTTTTATGGTTTATGATGAGTTTATGATTTTTGCTTTCATAGTTAGTTCGTATTTGTTTAGAATTTAGAATTAAGGTTTAGGGCTTACGATTTAGGATTTGGGTTTGGGTTTAGGGTTTGAGAGGAGTTTATTATTCAATACTTTTGGGTATTGCTTATTATTCAGTACTTTTAGGTTTAGACCTAATTGATTTGTTATTGATACATGTAGGTATGGCTGAGAGTAGGCAGGGGGAGGCATCCCAACCGTCTGACGTGGCTCCGGTACGTCAGAGGCTTCGTGCTAGACCGGTTGTTCGATACAAAGATGGACCGGGACATACTTACAGGACTTTTTCGCCTACTCGCCGAGTGCGTCCTGCATGTGGGTGTTGGAGGACCTAATCATATCCTGATCACGTTGTACTTTCTTTGATAGAGGAGAGTAGGTGTCTAGGACGCGCGGGTGATACCTCTCAGGGGCGTATTCATGAGCTGCGGGAGGTAGTACGTGCACAGACACAGCGGATTAGAGAGCTAGATGATGCTGTTCGAGAGGAGCAGCAGAGAATCGACACTTTTAGAGAGTTGTACCATGACACTCGTGCCCGACTCACTCGTGTCGTACGGCACATTCAGGACCACACCGAACGTGTTCTCGATGAGTGTGGCCAGATGATAGGCCGGGTAGGTTAATGAGGCATGAGATGGGGGAGTGCATATTGAGTTGGGGCAGGCCGCACACCCATCTCCTGGAGCCGAGGAGGCCCATGATGATGAGCCAGAGAGAGAGTTCTTTGAGGGTGTGGGTTCCACCGGATCAGTAGGCAGTTAGATTAGATTATTAGATAGGAATATGTATAAAGACATATGTTTGCCTTATTATATTTTGTATGTGAAACTTTTGAACTTATGAATGTCTTACTATGTTTTATATGTTGAACTTTTGAAATGTGTAAATTGAATAGCATGTATATATATATATGTGACTCTATTTGGCATGACATTTGGGTTTGAGTTTAGGCTTTAGGTTTTAGGATTTGGGTTTAAGATTTAGGGTTTAGGACTTGGGTTTTGGATTTAGAGTTTGGGTTTTGGGTTTAAGGTTTGAGTTTAGGGTTTAGGTTTTACGATTTAGGGTTTAGGGTTCCAGTATAGGGTTTAGGGTTTGGATTTAGGTTTTAGGGTTTAGGGTTATATTTAGGGTTTAGATTTTGGGGTTTAGGGCTTCGGTTTAGTATTTAGGGTTAGGGTTTAGGGTTTGGGTTTTGGGTTTGGGGTTAGGGTTTAGGTTTTGGGTTTAAGGTTTGGACTTAGGGTTTAGGTTTAGTATTTAGGGTTTGGGGTTTAGGGCTTCGGTTTAGTATTTAGGGTTTGGGTTTAGAGTTTAGGATTTAGGGTTTGGGTTTAGGATTTAGGGTTAGGGTTTAGGGTTTGGGTTTTGGGTTAGGGTTTAGGGTTTAGGGTTTAGGGTTTAGGGTTAGAGTTTATGGTTTGGGTTTAGGGTTTATAGTTTAGGGTTAGGGTTTAGGTTTTGGGTTTAAGGTTTGGACTTAGGGTTTAGGTTTAGTATTTAGGGTTTGGGGTTTAGGGCTTAGGTTTAGTATTTAGGGTTTGGGTTTAGAGTTTAGGATTTAGGGTTTCGGTTTAGGGTTTGGGTTTAGGATTTACGGTTAGGGTTTAGAGTTTGGGTTTTGGGCTTGGGTTTAGAGTTTAAGCTTTAGGGTTTAGGGTTTAGGGTTTGGGTTTTGGGTTAGGGTTTAGGGTTTAGGGTTTAGGGTTAGGGTTTGGGTTTTGGGTTAGGGTTTAGGGTTTTGGGTTAGGGTTTAGGGTTTAGGGTTTAGGTTTAGTATTTAGGGTTTAAATTTGGGTTTAAGTTTAGGGTTCTACTTTAGGGTTTAGAGTTTAGGATCTGGGTTTAAGGTTTAAGATTTAGGATTTAGGATTTTGTGTTATTATCATTATATCTTGTTTGTTACAACAAAATTTATTAGGGTTTATTTAATATTTACATTCCATTTTAAATTACTTTGAAATTATTAATTTGATATATTCTTTGCACGTGCAGTCACAAATTCACATGGATCACCAGCAGTTGAGTACCACAGCACCGTTTCAGGGTCCTATAGATGATGCTATTTTGCGACTACAGTCTGGTCACAGATCTGCGGTGATCTTTCACGGTGAGGGCTCTGTTCTAGACGTCAGGAGATGTGATAAACGGTTTTGGCAGTTATATTGCACCGCAAATCCCCGTGTGAGGTATTATATTGACGCCGCTGGATTTGGCGGAGTATGTCAAGTCGGTACATTCCGTTTGGACCACGGACTTATTACAGCATTCATTGAGCGATAGAGATAGGAGACACATACATTTCATCTTCCTATTATTGGTGAGGCCACTAATACATTACAGGATGTCGAGGTGTTGTGGGGCCTGCGAGTAGACGGTTTACCTGTTACGTTTACACCATGAGCCTACTTCTCCACCTCAGCGACTGGCTTTGATTAATCAGTGGTTGGGATTTTTGTCGGAAGCAGAGTAATTTGAAGGAAGCATGCATCAAGATTGAGGCCTTGTACCAGCAGTTGATAGAATCATCTATTACTACTGGATGCCGATGATGAGACAGTCCGCCAGTATACCCGTACATTACTTTTGATTTTATTAGGAGGTCATCTGTTTGCAGATAGTGCGAGTAATGTTGTACATCTTAGCTGACTATATTATTTGAGAGATCTGGGGGGGGGGGATGAGCCAGTATAACTGGGGGAGTGCCGTACTTGCATGCTTGTACAGACGTATGTGCCATGCATGCCGTTCCGACGTTAGGGTCACTGCTGGACTGTACATGCTACTACAGGTAAAAAATTTAAACAGTAACCATACATTATCACATATTATCATTTGGTTAAATAATATCAACTAGTTAAATAACTTAATATCCAATATATTAAATTATTCTATTTGAACAGCTATGGGCATGGGAGCGGTTTTCGACTATTCGTCCAATCATAGTCGATCAGCGAACAGCTGGAGATTATCCACTTAGAGGTAGATGGATTACCAGGCGTAGTACTCGAAATGCTCCCCAGCATGTAGCCGGTCACTACCGTGATCATCTTTCGATGTTACAGCCGGATCACGTATTCTTATATTTTTATACATTTTGAAATTTTATTATGCATTACATATAGTTTTTATAAATGTCGTTCACCATTGGTTAATTGTTGCAGTTTATATGGATGCCTTACACGGATGATGTGCTATTGTCACTACTCGCTTATTTTAGAGTAGGGGCTCATATTTGGCGAGCTAAGGTCCCCTTGATTTTTTGGCACATCGTCGAGATCCATTTACCAGATCGTGTCATGCGTCAGTTCGGGATGCGCCAGCTTATTCCAGAGAATGCTGACACTGATCGGACCATGTTACATGATCTAAAACTTTCAGGGTTTCCAGGGCGGGATTGGAGTGATTACCATAGTTCTTGGATCGGTTACTGGAATGGCCGTGCAGGTTCGGTCGTTCCAGGAGAGCCTACAGATACTTTTCAGCTATCGACCGATTACTTGCAGTGGTACCACCGTCATACCATTCTATATATCACACCTCCCGTCCATCAGATCCGGCGTGATGGATTGCAAGGTGTTTCTGGTCAGCTCGAGTACATGGTATAATTGTTATTAAGTGTTATAGCATTTCTTTTAATGAATCTTACTTCATATTGTTGCATTACAAATAATTTGTGTTTATGTGCCTTAACAGATGAGCAGCATGTACAGGATAGGACAGGCATCAGTGTTAGGCCTTCATCATGCTGACCCTACACAGACTTTTCATCCTAGTTTGACGAAGATTCGAGACAAGGCATTTGGGTCTATGCACTACTTACAGCGTTCCGATCATATAGATCTTGGCCCAGATCCCCGTCAGGACATTGGCGCCTCTACGTCACGCAGTGCTCATTATCAGAGGCCAGTTAGACATGTCCCTAGTTAGGTTGGAGCTTCGTCTCGAGGTGATCGAAGTCGTCATCGACATGGACTTCACGATGATGTCAGACATGATGAGCAGGTTGCCCCGACCGATTACCATACACATACCGTCGGGAGTGCACAGATCCCACATTCAGTTGGTACAGACAGAGTGTACGATGCATACGCTTCCTCAACTATGCATGCTAGTACTTCTGACGTTGGGTATCAGTCTCATACGCCTGTATTTTCTACTGGATCTTACCTGCATCCTATATATCAGATCCTGCATGGATCGGCCGGTAGATTTCCTGATCCATACGCATCTACATTTTTTACACTGGGTCCTAGTGCTCACATTCCTATCTCGGGCCCATCCACATCTGCCACGATCCATCATCGTTATTTACATCCATTCAGTGCATATTCATCTTTTGATCCTACAGACTCGCACTGTGGACTTGATGATGGTGATGATGGTGATGATGATGACGAGATCGATGATGTTGAGCCGTCACCAGGCTATGCATGGATGACGTGAGATTAGACGGCCTAGGAGATTTTGTTGCTCATCGATCCCTTGAGATCCGCCTCATGATCAACGTCGACGATGTTGATTTCACCTATAAATTGTATATTTTAGCATTTTCTAAATTCTCTAATTATATAATTGAACATTTTTTTTAGTGCTTAATTTATAAATTTTCGCTAGCGTTGTCATTTTTAATGACGAACTAGAATTTAACATAAAAAAATATTCACAAAAACTTTAGACCTTATAAACGTACATCCAACTTATAAATTGTGACCTTATAAACGTACATCTAATTTATAAATTGTGAAAAATTAATCTTTGCATTTCCTTTTCCTAACAAAAAGTTCTTAACCTTAAACCCTTCTGTAACAGCCTCACCTTACCCAAAGACGCACCAAAGGCTTAGCGGACTGTCTGCCTAACTCTCGCCAGGACTCGAGTTGAGCACTCGCTCAGTACGTACACATAATTAATGCAAAATAAAACACATTCATAAAGAGATATATTCATAAAATTCATTTGAAGTACAGGTATTACAAAAGGTTTTACGCACTAAAATTTACATAGCATGTACAAGAATAGCCTAAACAAGTGGCTATCAAAAGATACCAAACCAAACATGTACAATGTCCAAAATCAGCTTTTCCAGCTTTAGTATTTTGGGAAACATGGTTAAAGAAAACAAATGAACGGGATAAGCTATAATAGCCCAGTGAGTGCCTAAGTCATGCAACCATACCAAGAAACCATTATTTTAGGGTACAAAAATAATTGACAAGTTAAATAGACAGGTCATGAACAATTTAATTAACAAGTAGTCAATGGCGGATACAAGGCTCAACTACGGAAGCAAGCTTAGCCGCAGAAGGAGCAAGTACTGATCATATAACCATGATGTTAGAACTGAGATAATAGCTCGGGTCTTTATCAAAGGTCATGCCAGTATTATCAAGCAAGAACCCTAACCACCATTCACCTTATAACCTCCGTACAGGCTACCACATCCAGGGAGAAATCTCAACCCTGGAAGGCCAACACACAAGAAAGTTCAATCCGGAGTTGGCCTCTTTGAGGATTCACAACTCATAAGGGAAAGAACATCACTCCCTAAAACACCCAGCACCTTATATCCTCCCAAGCCTGTCCGGGTTGACTATCCGTGAAGTAACGGTGAAGTTAGTCACGGAAGTCTCATGCACAAGTAACACATTGGATAATGAAAGCGTGTAACACATTGCGGAATAGATGTGATAAAGTACACATTTTTCCTCAAGTAACACATGTCATAAAATAACAATTACAAGTATAACATAATATTTCTTAATATAACATTCTCAAGTATGACAAAGCAATTCATGCATCATGCACACATAGAGACACTCACCTGAAATGCCTAAGAAAAATATTTCGTAATACGGTCACGATTCGTTTTCGGATCCTAAAATTTAAAAGAAATAATATAATGAAAACCCGATTAAAACCCTAGTGGATTTAGTAAGAAAAATTCAAGAAAATACCCCACTTATTTCTAGGATTTTGGTTTTAGGGTTTCTAGGGTCTAGGGTTTTCTTATTCTAAGAAAATTTAATCTATCACTAGATCATTTTCTAAAAATTCCTGCACATCAACTTCCTTAAATTGAGCATATTCTAGGTTTAAAATCTCACTTGTCAATTTTTTTTCTTTTAATTCTATCAAAATTTCGGCAGCATTTCTCCTTAAAATCGGACTATCCCAAATTTTTTTCCTGCAAGAAAACAACCAACCAACCCATATTCCAACAAGTTCTACAACTTCTATGTTCAACTTAAACTCAAATTCATTCAAATCTCAACTCAAATTCAAGAGTTCTACTCCAAGAATATTCAACCAAGTAACATATAACACATGAGATTTCAAGGTTTAAATGCCATTTACTAGTCTATCTAACCACAAGAACACTTTATCTAGCAAGTAAATCTTCAATTCTAACTAAATTCTTCAAGTAGTAATAACAAGAATCTAGATTTAAACTTGGACAAAAGACTAATTAAAACTTGAAATTAGTAGGAAAAGTTCATAGTAGATACCTTAAACAAGCTTAGATCCTTGCTTAGGAAGAAGAAAAGCTCACTTTCTATGGTGGAATTACTCAAAATTTGGAGAGAAAGCTTCAAGAAGTTGAGAGCAAAATAAGAGGAAAAGAGGAATAAGGGTGGCCGGCCATAAGAGAGAGAAAAAGAGAGTGAAATAGGCTAGGAAAATAGAAAAGAAATAAAGAAAAAGGTGAGGAAAAGAATAAACAATAAAATCATAACAAGAGTCAAAGTAGGGTTTATGCTTTTTAGGTATTAGTGGTCAACTTGGATTAATTTGATTGGTGGAACTCTTACTCTCTTTATCCCTAGTAATTAGTAATATTATAGCATAAATATTAAAGCAAAAAGAGAGAAAAATAAGAGAAGAGAGAGCCGGGCATGAGGAAGAAAAGAAAAAAGAATTTTCGGCCAAGAAGGAAAAAAAAGAAAAAGAGAGAAGAAATTTCAGCCAAGAAAAAGAAAATAAAGCAAGAGAACAAGTGAAATTTTTTGAGTAAAATTGAGCTAAAATTCAAGTAGTCAAAAGACTAGAAAATAGTAGAATAAGCTAATCAAAATTTAAACACTAATATAAATTAAATGGTCAAATAAAAATAAAATTATTCTAAATTTGGTACTTAGGTGTCCTACTTAATAATGAAAATCTTAGTTAATTAACATAATTAACTCAAGAAATCTTCCAACTAATAAATCAAGGATTAACGCTTAACCCTAAATAAAAGAATGTCTCTTGTGAATGCATTTTCTAAGGTGTTACACCTTCAAAAAAAAAAAAAAATTGGTTAGGACTAAGAATCATAGTTGCATTTTCTCTCGCTATCCTTACATTCTATGCATTTTCTTTCCCCAATTAAATTTTTTTTAAAGTTGAATTTAGGGCTAATTGATTTAAATATACATTAAAAAAAAAGGGTCCCTTCCCTTTATCTGAACTATGTATATGTTATTATATCAATATCAAAGTGACTGTTGGAAGAAATGACTTATATTTGTAACTTATATTCACGAATAAGTTATTTTACAGTTCAAATTCAATACCAACTTAGATATTTATCGAATTATCCATTTAGATTAAATTGTCAGATTGAACAAAAAAGTCGCCCAACAATTGTACTCTAATATTTCAAAAATGTATATTAACCCCAATAAGTATTATCCAGTCAATAAATCACCAATCAATTGTTAGTAATTAACAAATTGTCTTTAACGAAAGAACAAAAAATTAAAATTTATGATTAAAAATCTTAAGTACTTAATATATATCATAATATAATTTTTTTAATATACATTACATAGTTGAATTTTATTTATAATTGATAATTTTGTAAATATTGTGTATTTATTCATAAATATAAATATCAAATAATTTATATTTATTTTTTGTATTTATTTATAAATATAATATAAGTTATATAATATTTATAATTTACATTTAAAATTATAAATTTAAATCTTGATTTTGTAGAAAAATTCACGTCATGGCCCGACGTGTGTTTCAAACACGTCGGGTCGCAGAGGCAGCCCGACGTGTTTGTGAGACACGTTGACCCCGACGTATTCCACAAACACGTCGGGGTTGGACTTAAAAATAAATAAATAAGATCTCGACGTGTTTCAAAAACACGTCGAGTATATATCGAAGCAACCCTGACAGCTATACATTAGATAATGTTTTTTTTTTTTTTTTGAGAGTATTCTAATCATTAAGCCCCTCGGAGAGTCACCTCGGGATCCTATGTGCCGTCATCTGCCTTTCTCAATTCTTCCAATATCATTGCCGACTTGCCCTTCATAGCCTGCCTACCTTCTATAATCGTATTATCCAAAAGCCCTGATAACTATTCAGATCACCTTGTCAGTTCCTCTCTCTCTCACATATTTTATCTGTATTTTCTTTCCTTTCCTTTTAATCTTTTGGGATATATGTTTTACATGGAAAGGTGGTATGATCTGCCAGCATTAATTATAGATCTTAGATTTCCAAGATTCTGCCGATTATGTATTTTTTTTTCTTTTTTTGTTTTTGTTAAATATCCCTTTAATACTTAAATGTGATATGCTGATTTAATCAATAATAGACCTCTGTCACTGTTTTTTTAGCTGGATCAAACTTCTTCAGAGCAAATGTTTCCCCGTGTTTCAAGTGAATTCCATTAACAATTTTTTCTTCATCCTTTTTTTATTTACTTTTTCCTTTTGGGTTCCAAGTATCTTAAGAAAATAAAGTCTTCTCCTCCTTGGCTTTTTGCTTTTCCTTTGCTTTTGTTGTTATCTTCAATTTTGGAGTTGGGAGAAGTGGAGGCTGGGTTTTTGTTTTATATATTTCTAGGCATTGGGGATGTACATATTCTGTTATGGACTAAAGTATCGTGTATTGATTGGGTTCTGTTGTGGGGTAAACTTTGCCAGTAAAAAAGGGAAGAAGAAGAAAATGTTTTTTTTTTGGGTATCTGGATCAAATATGTGTAAAATTTCAATTAGCTTATCTGCTTTGACTGAAATTCTGCTTCAATTCTTTTGTCCAAACTAGTATTTAGTCCTCTAGGGTGTGTTCCCACCTCATCCCTTAGCTGTTGGCCATTTTTCGTCAGTAAAGGCTGCAATCTGTCATGTTTGCGTGTGTAATTAATGTTTAACACATTCCTATTCTTGTGGCCACTGAGCCGAAGGCTCAGTGGTCAGGGGAGCTCTTGGATTAGCTCCCCTGCTGCAGCAGGTCTGGGGTTCTAACCCCACCTGCAGCAGTTGGATGGTATTAAATTCAAAGGAGCACCATAGTGCTGCTTTGGTCCAATGGTGGTTTAGTCCCTATTGGTCCCTCAGGTCCAGTTGGACCATCCCCTTAAAATAGGTTAGAAGTAGGCTAGTATGTTGAATCTTGACAAAAAAAAAAAAAAAAAACATTCCTATTCTTGTGGAAAGAAAGTAAAAGAAAGAAAAAATGAGCTATTTTTCACCTTTTTGAGGAACTGTTAATTTCTCTTTTGCAGATCTGTTGCTTTAATCGCCTTTATTGGGTCTGAGTCCAATCAAGACTTTACCTGCGAATCACAAGGTATGTTGGTGTTAGTGTTAATGTTCGTGCTTCTGTTGTAGGTGTCCTATGAATAGGGCGAACTATGTTTCTATGATATCGTGAATCTTTTCCATGCTTCCAAGAATATTAGATTAGTATCAACTGTGAAGCTTAAGACGAAATTCGCTTGAATGGCGTCAGTTTTCTCTTGTTTTCTTTTCTTGTCATGTAAGTGGTGTATAGAACGAGTTTCCTAAGGACCCTGTTCAATGCTTCTAACGGTGAACGCTGGAGACAATCAGATGATTACTTTAGCTAGTATATTCTATGAAAATTTCTGTTCAAATTGCTTCAACAAGCTTCATAAAGGGCAGACTACAGAGATTGGTTTTGTTCAGAATTCCAGTTGGGTCTGAAGAGTGTTTTGGGTTTGATATGATAGTTATCATAGACTGAATAGTCATACTTTTCCAATTTTCTTGATGTCTTGCTAAAAGAAAGTTCAGAATGTATGGGAGCTTTTTGTGTCTATAACAGTTCAGTATTTATCCTATAGCCTTAATGCAAAAGATATAGTTTGTTCCTGAAATTGGTTTAAATTTGCTGTAGTTTGAAATTTGTTTTGGCAAAAAAGATGTCGGATTCCTACACGTTCTCTTTTTGTTAGCTTGTTTTAATAGAGTCTGGCTAGTGTTTGACATCTACTTTTAGCCTCCCAGATTCCATTTGCCATGGGTCTCTCGCCTTACTCAGCTCCCGCTGACGGTGGAGTGCTTTGTGTAATTTTGGTAAACACAGCCATCTCAATCTCCATCGTCAAGGAAATATTTCGATCAATTCTTCATGTTGTTGGCATCCACATTGCGTCTTGGGATGATTATTCCCTTGAGAACTCATTCGAATCACTAGAATGTTGTAGAAGCAACTCTAAGTCCTATATGGAGGAGTTCCGAAGCAGAACCCCAGCAATTCGTTATGATTCAATCCATAGCTGCAGTCACTCCCGCCAAGAGTGCCCAGTCTGCCTGACAGAATTTGAGCCAGATGCAGAAATAAACCACCTTTCTTGCGGCCACGTATTTCACATATTATGCCTAGAAAAATGGGTAAAATATTGGCACGTTACATGTCCTCTTTGCCGGAATTATATGCTACCTCAAGATGGGGAGGAGAACAGTTGTCCAATGTGAGCAGTTGACAAAATTGTTGAAACAGGATGTTCCCTTGTACAGTGTAGTAGTGTACAAAACAATTTACACTTTGTGTAGTAACCAGTGTTCTGCGTCCTCCATGGTGACGGGTCCTTGTGGCCAAGAGTTATATTGTACATGCTTTCAAGACCTTATGCTCTATGCAGCTGAGCGTCTTAATCCGAGTTTGTTGCAATATGTCCTATTTTTAGAATTTGTTCTTTTTTTCCATTGCAATGTTGTTGTAGTTCTGCTACGTATTACCATATGCTGGGAGAGACATTGCAAAAAATCTATGCTTTCATTAGAGATTGAACAAAAAATCTCAGGGTGAGAGAAGCAGCAACGCATCAGCCTCTTCTTTGCACGGGAAAGTCCAAGAGTTGTACTTGATTTTGATATCATAATTTCTCAATATGCCTTCATGAGCAACTTAGTAAGGGATTATTCCGGCAATCAGGAAAGACCTTCACAGGAAATTCTTGGATGAATGTGCAAAGTCCTCCTGCAATGGCTTAGGAGACAGATTGCTGGGGAGATCGGCTTCTTCGAGGAAGCATATGTCAATAAATCGGACAATAGCCACAATTGCAGTTAATGATTCAGCTCGTTACAATGGATGGTTTAAAAATGTTGACAACGTTAGGGGTCCCATACATATGGTATGCTACAAAGAATTCTACTTTTCAATCATTTGACAAGAGATTAGTCTCGCTGCTTTCTCTGCTTGGCATAGGAATGTTGTCATGATGCTCACATATTGGCAACCAAATTTTTTTATAAAAAAATAGCAAAAAAGCAACAAAAAAAATTTAATTGCTATAATTTGTAATTAAAAGCACTAATTTGACTCTTTTCAATCATTTGACAAGAGATTACTCTCGCTGCTTTCTCTGCTTGGCATAGGAATGTTGTCATGATGCTCACATATTGGCAACCAAATTTTTTTATAAAAAAATAGCAAAAAAGCAACAAAAAAAATTTAATTGCTATAATTTGTAATTAAAAGCACTAATTTGACTTCACACATAATAAATAAGCAAATAAAATTGAAAAAATTCATGTGGATAATACGTTCATGTGTATCTTTGATTACAAATTATAGTAATTTAAATTTTTTTTTTAATTTTTTGAAAATTTGGTTACTAATACACGAGTATCATGTGACTGGATTTTGATAAAATTTTAACAACACCAATCAATAAGACAAAATGTGCCAAAAAATTAAAACAATTGATATTAGATTTACTTTCGTTCAAATTTTAAGAACTGAAATTGCTGATGTCTCAAACATTTAGTATTAAATTACAATTTTCTTTTCTCCTTCTCTCTCTCTGGTGGCAAGAAGTTCAGGTTTAACTGCTGCTTCACTGCCGCATTACCTAGGTTGTCCATACTACGCATGCATAAATCTTAATGCACTCTACAGTGGCAGCAGCAGAAAAATGCCCGACATTCCCTTCGGTTTTCACACTTCTTGTTGTTGCAAACAAAAAGATGTTGATTCAAAAAAAACAAAACAAAAAGAAGTTCGTCTTCTTTTTTTTTTTTTTTTTTTTTTTGGCGGGTTAAACATGTTGGTCTTCATTTTAGAAGTGGCCAATAAGCCAAGTTCAAAGTTCCGAGGGTGGGAAAAAAACAGAAGCTGACATAACGAGTAAGGTCATTCTGAATTGTAAATCATTCTAGGCACTGACTCGTTTCAGGGAATTGCGCCACTGCCTTGTTGTTTACAACTGAATCTATGAAAGTAATGTACAAGAACTACTCTTTTGCACTAGTGAGATCAAAGTTAAAGATATACAAATCCCAACAAGGTCAGAAAATCACCTCAAGGGACTACATGGTACCACCAGCCTGTGCTATCTAATGTAAGTTGACTATGCAGTTTCACTTTCTTGAATGATTTGGTGAAACACTAAGACTGTTGAAGTAAAAACCAGATCTTCAAACCCAATCCATTAGTATTATGAACAGCTATGAAGAGGTACAGGATGAAGCCCTTATCTGAATGCTGCTCATGCTGAGCTCCATGCTTCTTCTATTCGCCATGTCTTCCATTAATCTCTTGGCCGTTTCTGCGGCTTTTTTTGTTCCATCAACTCGTGTAGCAAAGTCGTATATTATTCTCTCAAAGACAGCAGATGACATCCTCTTCTCGGGAGGGGAGTCCCTAAGCAAGTCCAGAAGTTTTCTAGCTTTTTCCTGAGCTTCAGGTGTTCCCTCTGCAGTAAGTCGTAGGAGGCCCGGTATGGGGCCTTCATTAAGAATGAGTTCCTTGTATTTATCTCGGCAGCTCTGGCACAAGGACAGTAAAACTCCAACTGCATGTTCTGTGCTAACAAGAGATCCATCTTCAACTGTCTCTACTAGAGTCAGTATCCCACCATCTACATTTGTTACTGCCATCCGTCCTTCTTCAGAATGAGAAAGGATCTCAAGCAGGGCTGTTGTTTTCTCAGCAAACTTTGAGTATTTCTTGCATTCCTTAAGCAGGTCTATTAAAGGAAGACCAGCTCTAGCATCAAGGACCAGCTTCGGCTCTTCTTTGTTAGTAGAAAGATTATGGAGTGCTGTAACAGCATCAACTCTTCCTTGAACACTTCCAGAGCCGAGTATCTGCATCAAAAGAGGTGCAACTCCAGAAGCTACTATTATTGACTTGTTAGCTGCTGCAGCTGACAATGATAACACAGTTGCAGTTGCTAATTCTCTTAAATTGCCATTTTCAAGTTTCAGAAGCTCAATAAGAGGGGGAATGGCACCAGATGCAACTATCCTGATCTTGTTTCTGAGGATATAGAAAAATTAAATTAACAACATGAGAAAATCTGACAGCACATGAGGAATTAATGTAATTTTACTGTCTCATTAGATCAACCAATAATCCAAAATTCAGAAAGGAAGCTATTTGCTTTCTTGACTTGTGTTGAGCAAGTACAGAAAGGTAACAATACAAAAACATAAGGTCGCCACAAGGAACACAAATTACAAACACAATAATGAAATAACAAATATGAAGAAAAATGATCTGCCAGAAGGTATGGCATTTAGCATAATAGCATTCACAAGAACGTGTTCCTTGCACTGTTACAACAAAAAATGTAAATTCAAAAGCTCAAGTGATGCAGCACTCGAAGCTATTGGTAGGCAAAGGTTGTAGGCAGTTGTTTGAAGCTTAAAACTTGTAAGATATTGGCAGAAATTTTGCAGAAATAAGTTGGACGAAAATTTAGCAGTAAAATAAACAATAAGCTGTTGGGAGTTCAAGATGGAGGATAAGAAAATTTAGGAAACTCTAGGAATCACTCCTAAGCACCTTTAGGTATCACACCCAAGGCTAGATTGTATCTCACAATCCTTAAAATAAGCTTCCAAAATCTGCAGGAATTTTTATTGACTGAAATCTGATTTCTCTTGTAGGAGAAACGCCTATTTATAGACTCCAAAGACAAATCCTAATTGTGACAAGGATTCATCTTTTATTCCCTATTGGAATAACTTTCCATTCCTAATTCTATTGGTAATAACAAACTAAAAACTACATCCTAATTTAACTAGGACACAAAAACAGAAATTACTTAAACCAGAAAATTCCTGCAAAACAGCCAAATTACCAAAATACCCTTAACTACTAAAATCTTAAAAACACCTTAAAACACTTAATATAAAATTCCCTACTTATAAAACTAAAATAAAGACACCTAAACCAACTCCCAAGTCGGCTCCTTGTCTTCCAAAGAATGCCAAATCAATGCTTGGGAGTTTGAAACACCTTTACCCCGTCTTCTATAAACCTTAGTGTCTTGTTGCCACGTGTCTCTATCATCAGGCTTTTCCCTGCATCTGGGCATAGATTAAGGGTTCGAATACAGCATCTCTATCAAGAGAAACAAGACCGAAAGATGTGAGCTTGTTTGGGAGTATCCAAAAGCTCCAAAGTTGAACTCCTTTAAAAGCACACTTAAGCCAAAATAATTAACTCAAAAAAGTACTTGAAAATTGTAACCAAATACTATTCAAGTACTTTCTAACATTAAAAGCACCATAATCCCTAACAGCTTTATAAACCTACAAATAACACGATACAAGTACTTCCAAATATAAAAGCACCATAATCCCAAAAAGCTTTATAAACCTAGAAATGGTCCTTGAATTGTCACTTTATCAACAAGAGAGGATTTAAATTATAATCACAAACCCACTGGTGAAAAACTTCTGGAGACATAAATATGATGACTAAGAGAAGGGGGAGGTAGGAAAATTCCACCATTGCAGCCAAAGCTATATTTGATAGCCTGGAGTGCTTAAAGTTCGCCTCTTTAGCATTTATTGAGTCAGAGAATGACTGCATCAAGTCAAAGTTAATATTCTGCCGACGGAAAAATTATTCCTCTAGCAGCAATATGAACATCTTACTTCCCCTTTTGTAGTTTCAGAACCAATATCTACTTTCCAATAGATGAAATGCTTAGTCATAGATACTTTTCCAAATTTCAACCCTAGAAAACATAGTTTGCTCTACAATGTTTGCAATCTCTTTAATTTTGTATAACTAACATCGTGACATAAAAAATTTCATTCTTTAGCAAACAATGATTCATCACCAACTTCTTGCCAATAGTCTTTTCCAATCAAACTGAAACATTTAAATTAGGAACTTTAGACTATAAACCACCAATATGCCTTAGGCACTCTTTTAATTCTGTAAGGCTGAGGGAATGAAAGGACCTGCAGGAGATTATTTCAAAATTGTCAATTACAGTGTAACTTATAGAAGAACTCACAAATTGTCATGGATGATGGTAGGAAAGACATCCATATATCCACCAGTATGTACAGTCTACAGGACTCAGAAGAATTTAAGCATCATAACTTTTGCTTTTTTAGATGAGATTAACTCTCTTTTGACATGGCCCAAGAATTAAAAGAGATTTGAGAATATACATCATTTAACAATAAATTGAAGAGTAAGTTTGAAATATGTGGGTCAATTAAGTATATATGCTGGGATTTGAAACCATTACCTTTTATGATGTATGAAGTATTTGGAAGCAAAGAGAACTTTTTCATTAGCTTCCGTTAGAGGAAAAAATATATTAAATAGGGACCAATTGATAACAGATTTAACAGACCCAGTGTGGCATGGAGATTATCGATGAAGCAGCTATTGAGCAACCAATAGACATTCTAACATTTTCATGCAATAATAAATCCAGTCAATCAAATATAAGTCCCACTATAAATAAGTCTTGGAAGACCTATATTTCTGACACAGACAAACATTTAGAAACATATATTGCACTGTAGGATACAAAATTAAAAAAGTTTTGCCAAATTGAACCTAGGGAGGCTGAGCATTAAAAAGGAACAGAGAGTAGTTCTCCTCTACTTCAGTTTCAGGGACCTTGAAAATTCGACTCTAAACATTTTCCCACTTCCTCAATCCTAAAACATTTTTTTTTCAACTCAAAATTTACATTAGCCATCATACATCCCTTCCTGCATTGCTTCCCCTATTCGTCATTTCTCCTGACAAACAACAGAATCTTGAGTAAAATAAGTTAATAACTGCTTTTTGAGCAGTAACAATTGTTTTGAATTCGTAGCTCTAGGATATCTATACTGTCAACTGCTTTTCATTGTTAGTTCTTTCCTTTCTTAGATGCATCCATATGCCCATCAGCTTAATTCTGATAGACGTATCTAGACAACAGAGCTTACAGAGTACGTGAATTATATTATATTCTATTATTCTCTGGAAAATGTTCTTACATGTTCTCTGCTGCAATATAATGTCACTATCAAGTTTATGCGACAGAACAGTTGTTTCCACAAGAATTACTGCAGTACATTAGCTGCGACTGGTTCTAGCTTTTTCCATGATAAGCTCTAAAATTGATATAATCAATTAAACAACTTAGTAAGCCATGATTCCATACATTGGTCATCACCAATGTACAACATACATGCAGTGATTAATTTCAGATTCAGTTGGAGGTTCTAGCTCTGTTAAATAGAAGCATGTGTAGAAGTTTGTAGGGTAAAGTATCCCTTAGTAAGCCATGATTCTATACATTAGTCATTACCAATGGACAACATACATGTAGTGATTAATTTCAAATTCAGTTGGAGGTTGGTTCTAGCTATGTTGGATAGAAGCAGATGTAGAAGTTTGTAGGGTAAAGCATCCCACTAAGGGTCTTCAGTGATTAAATGGGGAGTGCTTTCTCACTAGTCAGTCTCAGAGTTTATTTACAGCATTACAGTCAGAGAGCAAAAACATATCTAAAGGACAAAGGAGAAGCAGATAGTCAAACAGTTACGCTTCTCGTAATAGAGAGTAAAAGAGCAGAAAATCTCTGAAAAATGGAGACTTCAAAAGTTTTATCTTCTATTGCATTGTTGGAATAACTTGGAAGTAATCAAACAGAAAATGTCATTGATGTTCAGATCCTTTGTTCTGTTGCCATATTAGCTCAACTTAATGAAGATCCAGGTATCTTGCAATGCCATCAAACTCTCGTTCCCTACCCGTATTTTTGTCTTTCCCAAGGGAAGGGGGGTATAGAGAGAGAGATATGGGTTATTTCAACCCCACATGGAAGTCTCCTTTTGTGGAAATATTGTTTATTCTGATTTGCTCTAAAGAACAACTTGGATTTGGCACTATTTAACTTTTTCTTATTTTTTCGTTAAACCAAAGATTGATTAAACATAACAATTGTCACTTAAACAAGCCAAAGCTGCACATGGCCCATGTAGTTGAAAAGCCTAACTCATTTGTGTACAAAATATGTGCTCTTAGTATGCTACCTCACTAAACTACTTCAAGAATTTTAATCAGTCAGAAGAAAAGATATGAAATTTAAAGAAATTTTGAACTGAATGAAGTATGATTTGAGAGCTGCAAAAGAATCAAGCTACTTCAACATAGTTTGGTACTAATCTCAGGTTAAAGATTTGCTCAAATTGCATCAACTTTTAATAACTAGCTCAAATGCCTTGAGCAGCAAACCACATTAAGCTTGAGCATGAAGGTTTTTTTTTTTTTTTGTCGAGCAAAATAAATTCTTTTTTTATTAAGATTCAGCAAAAAATCTTTACAAGAGTATTCTCCTCAATTACTCCTTTACACTAGACTCTCAACTTCTACCAATATGCTATACAAAACACTTGTGGTCTAAACTCCACCCTATTGCCAATCTCCAATTTTCTATTTTTCTCCAGCTGGTTACTTCCATTCTAACTGCTGCTACAATCTCCGCTACTACTCTAATTGGTGTTGGTTCAACGTTCTTCTGCATCTTTTCATTCCTAGCTTTCCAGATATTATAGATTGTCTTTGCCAAAGCCATTTGATACAGTCAACAAAGAGCTTAAGGACAAACAAATTTAATGTTTTCCATATTTGTCTTGAGAGTCGTTATTTTGAACTTTGGGTATTAAGAGTATTTTAGTCTTTCACATATTCGCAGGATTTTTTTTTTCCAGCAACTGTGTCTTTTTTTTTATTTAGTTATTTAATGATGTTAGGTAACTAATTAGAGTCAGAGTTGTTATAGGAATATTCTATCAATGTTTTGTTTTCATAGGAAATAGGAATTCTATTTATAATAGATTTCTTTCTTTTAGGTAAATTATAAGTTTATAAATACCTTTGTTATTAGGCTATTCTAGGTAGAGAGAGAAAGATTGATTAATAAAGTTTCAATTTATTGCTTTAGTTTGTTTTGTTTCTTGAGATTTCCCAAATTTCCTCTTTCTTCTTCCCTCTCGTTACTGTCCACGCTACTGTAGCGCTACTATTCACGTACTGTTCATCCGTGAACAGTGCCAATCCCCTTTGATCTTCCGCTTGCGTTTGTAGGAAAGATCGCTTCAATCTTGTCCTACATCACCATTCTTCTCAAATGACTTGCAAAAGTATTTGATGACCAGTGCTTGCTCATCCAACTTACCTCCTCCTGTCAGTTGCTATTTTCTTTTCAATCAAACACATCTGTTTTATCTTCCTCCATATTTTGGCAGACACCTTGCATTCAAAGAAGAGATATTCAATTGTTTCCTCCTTTTCAATGCATAGTATACATACCCCTGAGTCAATTACTAACCCCCATTCCTTCATTCTGCTTTTTGTATTCAATCTCCCTTTTATGGCCAACCAAAGTATAAATGCATATCTAGGTATGAATTGTTTACCCCAGACAAGTTTATAACATGACACAGGCCTGTTACTTGGTCTTACTACCTTCATTGCAGTTTTCACTATGAACTTTCCATTAGCAATTCCTAACCACCAGCAACTGTCATCGGAGTTGATGTTGGTTTAAAGTTTATCCCTTGCATTCCTAGCTCTACTTCCTCATTCATTTTGCTTCCTCTTGGCCACTTCCAATCACCATCTTCTATACATACAGCAACCTGAGCATCTTTGGAAGCTTTGAAAGGATTTAAGCAGGTTCTCTGAGAAATTCAGATGTAATGGTCCTTTTGGATGCCAATGATCATACCAAAAGGATGTTTCTTCTCCATTTCCTATGTTCTTTTTAATGAGCAATTGAGCTTGCTCCTGAGCTGCAGAATTTTTCTCCAAATCCATGAACAATTTGCTTGTATTCTGTGTCCCCAAAAGTTTGATATCTTCAGGATGACTGGGTGAACCCACTGTATCCATAGGGTGTCTATCTTTGTGCATATATTCCAGATCAACTTCATAATCAAACATTTATTCCATGCTGCAAGATCACAAACACCTAAAGACATCTTTCCAGTGGACCTTTGTCCCATAATATTGCTCAAGTTCACCCGCCCATAAAAACGAGACTTTGGTAGCACAAATATACTGGACCAGTAAAGACGTATACCATTTAAAACTGATTTTATCAACTGCAATCTCCCACCATAACTCAACCTCTTAGCTGCCCAACTATCTTTCTGTTGTATTTCGATGAAAATTGGCGGACAGTCTTTGGAAGTCAATCTTGAAGAAATTAATGGAAGTCCCAAATATTTGACAGGAAGTGTTCCTCTTGGCATTTGTACAATGTTACATAATGCTTACCCTATCTCCTCCTCTAGTCCAGCCAAAAATACATTGCACTTTTGCAAATTTGATTTTAGTCTTGATAAACTCTCAAATTCCTACAAGATGTCTTTGATAATCTTGAAAGATTGTTCAGATGCTGCTGTAATTAAAAATAGATCATATGCAAACATCACATAAGACAGCTTCATCTTGTGACATTTTGGATGAAATTTAAATCCTTTCTCCTTTATGTTCAATTCGAATAATGATGAGAAGACTTCCATAGCTAGGAGGAACAGGTATGGGGACATTGGATTTCCTTGTCTAAGCCCTCTTCCACTATGGATAAAGCCAACTAAAGATCCATTCAAGTTCAAAGAAAACTGAGCTGTTGTGACACATTTTTCCACCCATCCAAAAAACTTTGGAGGAAATCCCATTGTTTTTAGTGCTACAAATGAGAAATCTCAATTAAGTGTGTCATAAGCTTGAGTATGAAGTTATATGCCTAAAATCCTAATAGAGACAACCACAACTTGTGTATTAAAGTGTTTCAAGTACATTTTAATTCCCTCACCTAAGGGCTTCAAGTATAAGCTTTTTTACAAGAAAAAGTCACTTGGTCACACAACCAAAATAGCTAAACCACACTCCTCATCACATGTTCTTTCCACCTCTTCTTTCTCTCCCCCTCATCATTTGCATGGATGGCCTCAAAATTTCACAAAAATCTTTTTGATTTTTGAGTCCATGCCTCATCAAACAAAAAACAGCAATAATAATCACATTTAGCAATAGATCTCTCATGCTGATTCCCTCTATCTCCCACCTCCTAGCCTAAGCTATAATATGGATGGATAATCAGCTCCAACATCATTTGTCTTCACGTGAGTATCAATGTAGCGAATTTCATAAAGCCGTAAAAAATATGTGTTTCTCAATGTCTCTAACTCAGTAAGCTGTGATTTTTACCATAGTTAGAGCATTGAATGTGCTATGAATCAAGTTCTTTTTTTCTCAGTAAGTTAATCTCGAATCCAGGTGCTATAATGTGGGCTTGACTCAAGTCATGCTGAAACTCAGGTGGCATCAACCCATGCCAATTCAAACTCTGAGACATACTTCAACCGATCAACTCAAGTTGAAATCCATATCTAAGAATTCAGTGATTTTAAACTTGAGCAAGTTTTAAAATAAGGACAGCAATTCAAGCCAACCTCAATCATATAAATGAGCAGCTTGAGTTCTTAACACCGGAAGAACCATTAGCTATTTCACAATTTCAATTTCCCTTTTCAAGACAAGCACTTATCTTCTAATACTGTTTTCTGTATAAACAGAAATTGCAGCTCAAGCTTTGTCTTCATTATTGGATGTTAATTTATACTCCAAAAAGTGCTAGTTTCACGAATAATATCACTATGAGAAATGGGCTACCCTAAATCAATAGCCTGTATCCGTTACTATATCTTTAATGCCCTTTTGTTTCTGTAGCATTACTCTTTGTCATCACATCATCCTCACTACAGTCTTCTGGATGCTTAGTCGCTTAATCATATATTTATACATATGAGGTCCTTCTTGCTTGACAAGAGAGAGACCTATTAATCATTTTAGTGGAGAGATAAAAACACATAAGAAATTTCTTGCAGCGACATAGTCTATCTGAAGGAGGGAAAAATAAACCAGCTTTTCTCAGCTCTGGCTCCCAAAGACGGGCCCAAACTCTTCCAACGAAAAAAAAAAAAAACAGAGGGGCTAGAGACAAAATAAAATGTCCATAAATTCGTTCCACACTAATCCCATTTCAGCTGACACCAAAATAAATATACATAATGAATCTGTTTCTAAAGAATTGATTAATCTAATTATATCCGGCAGTATTGAAATGCTTACAAAGTCAAACAACATATCAATCCACATAGCACTGTGCCTTCCAATTTCTGAATCTTTCCATTATAAATAATAAAACAAATAGAATAACGAACCATTTCCTAGTTACACAAATCTTATGCTTACTCTTCTTTCCAGAGAAACATAAAAATTACGTATTCTGACAGAAAAAGGGACAAAAAAAATTAGACGAAATGGGAAACATTTTGGAAAATAAAAAAGAAAAAGAAAAACGGACCGTTCATTGCGTACAGCAAGGTTTAGGAGGGCGATGAGGGCGGGCTCTCGAGCAGAGGGCTGATGAAGCATAGAAACAAGCGGCGGAATGACACCAGCGGCAGCCAAACGAGAACGAGTTTTGGCAGAAGAAGATTTAGACTTTCTGACGAGTTTTCTGACGTCCTTTGCTGCTTCTATTTGGGCATCTAAATTTCCGCTTCTCAGAAGTCTATCCACCACTTGCTCGATTTCCTTATTCTGCGGCTGCGGCTGCTGCGGCGGTGACTGGGTATTTGTATTGAGTATTAATTCTGCAGCCGGTGTGGTTGTGCGGCCTCGATGCCGCTCGTCTTCCATCTGTTTGATAATGTTACTGCGTACCACTCCAACTCCCTCAGTCTCCGAGTCTCTTCCTCTTTTCTGATTTGAGGATTATTTAATGCAAATTTAATAGAGTATAAACTGTTTTTCTTATAAAATAATTTGCTAGTTTCTGTCCTGTGCTTTAATACGAGTTTAGTTATTAAACACGACCCAAACGGTAGGTTGGTGATCGAACATCTAACTGGCATCACGTTTATTTTTATCTCCTAATTTTCAAGAAATATTTAACCACGTTGGTAAATATATATAGTTAGTATATTTTTATCTTATACAATTTTTACATATTTATTTATAATATGAATTTTCATGAAAATTTTCTTTGAATAAAAAGTCTTAGAGTCTGTTTGTGTCGAGGATCTTTTCCTCGCCCAAGTTCTGGGGAGAAAATTTTTTCCAGAAAATAATTTCCTTAACTTCCTGTGTTTGGTTCAATTTAATTTGGAGAAAATAATTTTGTGTATATCTTTTTCATCTAATGGGTGTAAAATGACTTTCACATCAAGTTTGATGAAGTTGTTTTCCAATTGGAAGCTCGTTTAGCCTATTCAATTTCTCTGTTATCTAGAACTTCTAGAAGCGGATAAACAAAACCCGAACCAATGAAACATTTTATGAAAATTGCTCCAGCCAATTTGTTAAGGACTGCTAATAATCCTCCACCTAATCCTCCCTTTCTTAATTTCCATAGCAATTACACATCCACACACTTAAAAACCTACTTGCTGCTTATTTGCCATATATCTCATGGAATACTTGCTAAAGTTGTTTGGATTTACGAAAATAGGAAGATCTAGAGAGAGAATGTAGATTAATGGGTGCGGCACATCTCATGGAACACCTGCTGAAATAATTTTAGATTTATGGAAGTAAGAAAATCTAAAGAGAGAATGCAGATTAATGGGGGAGGAAGAGGAATGAAAAAAGAATAATTTGTTTGTTAATTATGTCATATGTTAATGAGAATTTATCTGGAAATCAATACAAGTTCCTAATTATCCGCAGGACTCATTAGGGAATGTTGGTGGTTGGTGGTTGGTGGTGGTGGTGCCTAGAGGAGTTGAGGGGGCTTTGTTAATAAATGAATGAAGTCTTATGAGATTATTACTTATGATATAAAATATTTTCAATATATACAAATCAAACACTAGAAAATACATGGAGAATAATTATTTTCATTGAAATAATTTTCAATAAAAATATTTTCTTTGAAAAATATTTTATACCCAACCAAATAGAGCCTTAATTTTTATTATTTTCACAAGTGTTTAGTGTACCTTAATCACTGGTAGTTATTACACTTGATGATGGTGGTGGGTCAAAGGATTATCTATTCAACGAGTAAGTGAGGTTATTCAATTGTCATTATGATACGAATCCGGTGGCGAAGGCTCAATTAGATGAAGACATTTGTGTTGATTTTAGAACATCATTAAAGCAGAGGCCAATACCAACCACAAATGGAGGTTTAGAGGTGCCAAGAAGGACAAAAGGGGTTGGAGGAAGAGAGGCCATTCATGGTTGGAGGGAGTATGCATGCATATAGGAAGCAGAAGAAGCTAAGAATGATGGCTGGAGGTGAGCCGCACCTACAGTTCATATGAGAGCACCCGTGGCTCAATAAAAGTGGATGTTCTGACCGTATCCACAAGAAGGTATTTGCATGTGGTTAGCGGCATGCATACAAGCAGAATTGGGTGTTGCTAGAAGTCAACATTCTGGTGGTATCCGCGCCTTCAATCCAACACGGATACGGGAAAGTTTTGCGAGTGTTTACTTTCAAGTTTTAACTTAGTATTTCACTTATATTAGACTAGTTGCTTTCCTTATTAGTCATTTAGGATTTTTTACATATATAAGTCTGACTTTTTATCATTGTTTAGACAATACGAAAGTTGATGATTAATAACATTGGTGAGGGATTTTCCTTTTGGTTCTTTTGAGAACTTGTTAATTCTTTGTGTGGTTCGTTGAATACTTAGTATTTCACTTGTATTAAAATAGCTACTTTCCTTATTAGTTATTTAGGGTGTTCATAACAATGTGAGGGATTTTCCTCTTGGGTTCTTTTGAGAACCTATTAATTTTTTGAGCGATTTGTTGATTTCCTTTTTCATATCTTGAGTTCTAATCAACATGTCGGGTTAGGGTTTGAGATTTGAGATCAAATTAGTTTTGATTCTTGAGTAGAATTGGGGTTGATTTGTCCATTTATACATAAGACAGTCCTTGGGAGGGTTTGTCCTGTGGTTTGCATTCTTCGTGAAGGTTTTCATTGGGTGATTGATGTGGGGTCTCAAGCGCGATTGCATCACATTAAAATAATATTTTAAAATAAAAATGCAACACTTTAAGTATATAATATACAATATTGGTATTTGACAATAAAAAAATAAAAGTAAAGGTAGACATATAAAAATAAATAAAATAATAGCAAGCATAACCTAGTGATAAAAGTTAGTTGTTAACATGCATGAGGTTTCAAGATCAAAATTTAGAAAAAGTTTGCGAGTTTGCAAAATTTTCTCAACCTATTAGATTCCTTGAAACTGGACTAAGTCCCTAGATTTACTGATTGAACCACTACGTTCTTACTCTCTTGTATGGTCATATTAGTAACCCGACCATATTAAGTGGTCGGTTCACTAAATTCACAGGTTGAACCACTGGATTGGGTAAGTTTAATAATTCTGAGCAAATATGGTTATTTATCTCAACAATAAACTAATAAAAATATTCAACTATTTTATATTTAAGAGAGTTTTGCTTAGTCACTTCAACTAAATTTAAAATGCATGTGTATGTATATACGTTTGTATGTTCCTTTTGTGTGTGTGTGTGATGCGGGAGCATCAAATGAAGAAGAGGTTCATGAAAAGTATCAAGAGTTGATGCCTAAAGGACCAATCACAAGGGCGAGAGCTAAGCAGTTCAAAGATCAACTTCAATTATTCATTCAGAAGTTTTAGATGCAAGTTGAAAGTCCCATGACATTTTAAGAGTTGAACCAAGGAAGATTTGAAAAATGTTGCCTAATTCAAGTGGAAGAAAATGGATTAATTGAAGAACTCAAAATTGATGAAATTGCAGAAGAGAGAGTGATCCGTTGACCAAGCTCAGTGAACTGCAAATAGGTTCAGAGAATTTTTGCGATCTGTGAGCGCAGAGATATGTAAACCCATTTGACGAACTGTAGACCACTTAACATATAGATAAACTTCAAAGAATCTTTGAGATCTGCGAGAACAGAGAACCGTGGGTAACTGTTCATTGCAACCCACGAATCCCACCACTCGCGGATCACTCATAGTCAAAGACGGTGCTGAGCTTTGACCAGTGTTTTGTTTATGTAATTTAGTCATTTTTAGTCATTTTCATGTATTAGGGTTCAGATTATTGCCCATGTATAAATACTAAACTTATGGTTACTATTCATAGAATTATGATAAAATTTTCACAAAATTGAGAGTTTCTCTCTTTTGGCTTTCAAGCCTTTTCACTTGGAGTTTTTAAGGTTTATTCTAGGGATTTCAAAGTTTGGCTTATCAATCAAGAACCGCACTTGATTGTGGTGCCTTTTAACGATAGTTTTGTTTCGGTAATTTGTGCAACTTGGACTGAGATAGTATCAAGATTGTTCAAGTTTGTGAGGGTTAGAGAGGTCAAGACTCTTCCATCTCTTGAATCTTAAGCTAGTCTCAACTTTTATCTTGGATTCTTATCATTTGGTATCAAAGCAAATGGTTGAGGTAAAACTAGGTTAAGATTTGTTATTGGTGTTAATCTTGTGTTTTGTGATCTTGTTCTTGATCGTTCTTATGTCTTATGTTAATGGTGGAAAAATTGGCATTGCCAACCAAGGAGCAACCAAGGCCTTACAAATTACAATGGTTAAATAATAGTGGAGAAGTGAGGAATTCTAAGCAAGTTGTGGTGCCATTCAAGATTGAAAGATACGAAGATGAAGTACTATGTGATGTGGTGCCAATGTAGGCTTGTCATTTATTGCTTGGGAGGCCATGGCAGTATGATAAGAATACTACACACGATGGCCAAACAAACAAATACTCATTTATACATAGAGGAAGAAAAGTCACACTTGGGCCTCTTACACCCCAAGAAGTGCACGAGAACCAAGTCACTTTACAAAAAGAGAGTGATCAAGAGAATGAGAAAAAAAATAAAAAAAAGGGAAGGAAAAAGCTTTGAGAAAAATAAGAGGCAAAAGGCATTGATTAATTCAATCCTAGAGGTAAAACAAGAGAGAAAACAAAACTTGTTTGCAAAAGCCAAAGATGTGGGGAAAGCTTATAGTACTAACCAACCAATGTTTGTGTTTTTGTGCAGGGAAGTACTTTTTACCACTAATGAACTTGAATCATCTTCACCTAGTTCTGTTTCTACCCTTTTGAAGGATTTTGAAGATGCCTTTCTCGAGGATGTACCAAGCAGTTTACCACAAAAGAGAGGAATTGAACATTAGATAGATTTGATACTGGGAGCATCTCTTCCAAACAAGCCAGCATATAGGAGCAATCTAGAGGAGAGTAAAGAATTGCAAAGGCAAGTGGAGGAGTTGATGAGCAAAGGTTGGGTTCCTAAAAGTTTGAGCCCTTGTGTGGTGCCAGTAATTTTGGTGCCTAAAAAGGATGGAATGTAAAGAATGTGCATTGATTGCCAAACTATCAATGCCATCACGGTAAAGTATAAGCATCCAATTTATAGACTTGATGATATGCTTGATGAGCTTCATGGCTCAGAATACTTTCCTAAAATTGGTTTGAAAAGTGGTTATCTTCAAATTAGGATTAGAGAAAGAGATGAATGGAAAACTGCATTTAAGACAACACATGGTCTATATGAGTGGTAAGTGATTCCATTTGGTTTAACTAACGCACCAAGCACCTTCATGAGATTGATGAATCATATTTTGCATTCATTCATAGGAAAATTTGTAGTTGTTTACTTTGATGATATTTTAATTTATAACAAATGTTTTGATGACCATTTGTTTCACTTGAAAAGTGTTGTGGAAGTACTTCACAAGGAAAAGCTTTATGCTAACCTTAAGAAGTGAAATTTTTGTAGTAATCAACTTGTTTTTCTAGGTTTTGTAATTAGTAAAAATGGTATACAGGTTGATGAACCCAAGGTTAAGGCAATCCAAGATTGGCCTACACCTAATTCCATGGTGGAAGTAAGAAGTTTCCATAGATTGGCAAGCTTCTATAGGCGGTTTATAAAAGATTTCAGTACCATTGCAGCACCTTTGACAGCCGTCATTAAAAAGAATGAGAAAATTTGTTGGGGAGAAGCCCAAGTGAAGACTTTTCAATTGTTGAAAGACAAACTCACATGAGCACCTGTCTTATCACTTTCTAATTTTAATAAAATTTTGAAATTGAATATGATGCCTCAGGTGTGGGAATAGGAGCAGTTTTGATGCAAGAAGGAAGGCCAGTTGTGTATTTTATTGAAAAGTTGAATGGAGCTGCGTTGAACTACCCAACCTATGACAAGGAGTTATATGCACTAATTCAGGTATTGCAAGTTTGGCAACACTATCTACGGCCAAGGGAGTTTCTCATCCACAAAGACCACGAGTTTCTTAAGTATTTAAAGTCCCAACTCAAATTGAATAAGAAACATGCTAGGTGGATTAGCTTCTGTAAGGTAATAACATAGGTAACGCAGCGGAAAAATAAAAATTTATTACCTTAATCATGGATCTCTTTGACATATCTATATGATTAATAAGGGGGTTTGCATGAAGATTACCTTAAGCTAAGAAGATTTCTATGCTACTAGGCAAAGATCCTTCGAAGAAGATGTTAGATCTACCACGAAAAAGCCATCCAAGCGTAGAGCCTCTAACGATATCCACACGAACAACTTCTTTAGGAACCTTGTAGGCTTGCTTGCTTTGACTTTTGAGTGCTAGCTCCCTTGAATTATTTAAGAACACAAGAAGAAGAAAAACCTAACAGTTAGGAGAGAGAGAGAGAGACGCCTAAAGAGAGAATGAGGCGTGTTTTCTTCTTTCAATTTTTCTCTCACTAGTTTTCTTTTTGTGTTGCAATAATAATTCAAGAGTCAAAATATGAACGTATTTATAGAGGTAGTATTTTAGTCTTTTAAGAAATAAAGCTAATTGGAAACTAAAAAGGTTTAGGTAACTTACTTTAAGCTAATCTTTCTCCTTTAGGAAATCTATTCCATAAGGAAACCAATTTCCTGTAAGATTTAGAATATTTATAAACAAGTCCTTTAAGTTAACTTATCTCATAAATTAACCCCATAAATATCTCATATTTATCTTAATTATATTTTAAACCAAAAATTTTGTTCTTTATGTGTGTGACCTATTAAGTTCCATTCACGTTGGCAATAAGTATAAATTATAACTCATTAATTGAGCTAGATAAATTAAACACTTTTAATTTATCATTAATTCACTAATTAATCAATTCATAATTATAGATCATGAGTGGCGTCTAGCAATGCATCATGACCACCCAAGTGAATAGGAAAGTCATATGGTAGACCATACCCTACAATGACAATGTTATCGTGTAATTAATATTCTTTCACCACACTATATCCCAATTAGTCTAAAAGTATAGTGCATACTTTAATAATGACTAATTTATATTTTCTTGTTCTAGAAATATAGCTCTCCATGATGTATAATCTTGAAACTACTTTCAAGTTATACTATCACTTCTGCAGAAGATTTATGAGTTAATATTTCCAACAAGTGGTCATATAGGGATATACTGTCCTATTAAGGAGTGGTGAATCCTATATTGAGTACTCACTACCTTTCCATGCAACAAACTATACCCAATCTCTAACCTATGAGCTACCCTTTTACGGGCACTGAGGAATAGAGTCAAAGTATAGCAATCCACACTCAAGATACTATAGTAATCTCAAGTCAAAGGATCATTTACACCATAACCATTAAGAGTTCAACCATTGGCACTATAGTTGAAACTCTTGGCGGATCAATCCAATGAACTTGTTCTCAAACAAGCATCCACATACCAGCTTAAGTGTCACGCACACCATAATCAATGAGATCAACTACTACTTACCATAAGTAGAGGCAAAGTATGTGCTAATCTATCCGCATTAATGATGTCCAATCTCATTAATACTATGATTAGGGATATTTAAAAATATGACTTTATGTATTAGAGTCTCATAATTGTAACCCTTATAATCTCTAATACACAGTTAATATTCTAAGGACTTTATCAATCAAACAAGTAACATGAAAACACAAGTATAGATGATAAAGAAAAATACCACATGGATAAATATAACATAAATAAGCGTAACACAAAACACCTTAAACCATCTTGGTTTTATGGCATACACTAACAAACTCCCACTTGCACTAAAACCAATCACTCATTTGTTTCAGGCCAAAAGCATTTACATGAGCATCATGCTTTTTCTGGGATAAGGCCTTAGTGAGATGATCAGCTATATTGTCATCAGTGGGAACCTTTTCTCTCTTTACATCATTCCTACCAACTATTTCTCTAATAAGATGGTAGCGCCTAAGTACGTGTTTGGATCACTGATGAGACCTAGGTTCCTTTGCTTAGGCAATGGTACCATTGTTGTCACAATACAAATGTATAGGATCAACAATGGAAGGAACCACTCCTAATTCGATGACGAACTTCTTGATCCAAACGGCCTCTTTTGCAGCTTCAGAAGCAGCAATGTACTCAGCTTCAGTTGTAGAATTAGCGGTAGTTTCTTGTTTCGAACTCTTCCAGCTCATAGCACCACCATTTAACGTGAATATAAATTCAGATTGCGACTTACTATCATCCTTGTCTGACTGAAAACTCACATTAGTGAAACCACACACTTCTAAAGTGTGTCCTCCATAAATCAAGAATAATTCTTTAGTTCTTCTTAAGTACTTAAGAATACTTTTGACAGCTACCCAGTGACCTTCACCAGGGTTAACTCGGAATCTGCTCGTAACACTTAGAGCATAAGAGACGTCGGGTCTCGTACATAGCATAGCATACATAATGAATCCTATTACCGAAACATAAGGAATCTTTTGCATGCTATCGATCTCGACAGGTGTCGTAGGACACATATTTCTCGAAAGAGTAATCCCATGTCTTATAGGTAAGTACCCTTTCTTCGATTGTTCCATGCTAAACCTCTTTACCATCTTGTCTATGTATGTCGATTAACTGAGACCAAGCAATCTCTGGGATCTATCTCTATAAATCCTAATTCCCAGAATATAAGTTGCCTCTCCTAAATCTTTCATGGAGAAACTTTTGGACAGCCATACCTTTATGGTTTGTAGTAAAGGTATGTCGTTTCCCATCAACAATATGTCATCCACATAGAGTATTAAGAAAACGACAGCGCTCCTACTCACATTTTTGTATACACAAGGCTCATTTTCGTTCTTAAGAAAACTAAACTCTTTGATTGTCTCATCAAAACGAATGTTCCAACTCCTTGAAACTTGCTTGAGTCCATAAATGGACTTTTGCAGCTTGCATAACTTATGACTATCAATGGAGTCAAAACCCTTAGGTTGTGTCATGAACACATCCTCTTGCAAATTCTTGTTAAGGAAAGCAGTCTCGACATCCATTTGCCAAATCTCATAGTCATAATAAACAGTTATGACAAGCAAAATCCTTATGGATTTAAGCATAGCTACCGGTGAAAAGGTTTTTTCAAAGTCAATTCCTTGCTTTTGTTTATAACCTTTTGCCACTAACCTTGCTTTATAGGTAACAATGTTACCATCCATGTCAGTCTTTCTTTTAAAGACCCACTTGCACCCTATGGGTTTTATCCTTTTAGGTGGCTCGACCAAGGTCCATACCTTGTTCTCGTACATGGAATCCATTTCGGATTTCATGGCTTCGAGCCACTTTAAAGAATCTACATTAGACATAACTTTTTCGTAACTAGTAGGATCATCATCACCCATAAATAACATATCATTACTCTCACTTATGAGAAATCTATATCTCTCAGGAGCATAACATGTTCTACTAGATCTACGAAATTCTTGTGTAACTTGAACTTCCGACTGCGCCTCATCAATATGTGGCGTAAGCTCTTGTTCCATCTGTTGACTACTTTGTGGTTCTTGAATTTCTTCAAATTCTACCTTGCTCCCACTATTTCTTTCAAGAATAAACAATTTTTCTAGAAAAGTAGCATGTCTTCAAACAAACACCTTTTGCTTAAGAGGATTGTAGAAGTAGTATCCACGACTCTCTCTAGGATACCCCACAAACAAGCTTTTGTCAGACTTAGCTTCTAACTTGTCTGACATGTTCTGCTTCTCATAAGCAGAACAACCCCAAACCTTTAAATGATTAAAATTTAGTTTCTTACCATACCAAATCTCATAAGGTGTGGTATCAACAGATTTTGATAGAACACGGTTGAGTATATAGGAGGCGGAATCTAAGGCATATCCCCAAAACGAACTAGGAAGTGATGCATGATCCATCATGGAACGTACCATATCTAATAAAGTACGATTTCTCCTTTCAGACACACCATTTAGTTGTGGCGTGTATGGAGGAGTCCATTGAGGAATAATTCCATTTTTCCCTAGATATTGTTAGAATTTTTTACTTAAGTACTCTCTACTTCGATCAGATCTAAGTGTTTTGATACTCTTGCCAAGTTATTTCTCAACTTCAGCTTTAAAGACTTTAAAATTTTCAAAAGTTTCGGATTTATGCTTCATAAGAAACACATAACCATATCTTGAATGGTCATCCGTGAAAGTAATGAAACAAGAGAAACCACCTCTAGCATGAATCGACATTGGGACACAAATATCAGTATGTATAAGCCCAAAAAGATCACTAGCACGTTCACCCTTTTCAGTAAAAGGTGTCTTAGTCATCTTGGCAAGTAAACAATAGCACGTTCACCCTTTTCAGTAAAAGGTGTCTTGGTCATCTTGGCAAGTAAACAAGATTCGCGTGTCCCAAATGAGTCATAATCAAATGAGTCCAAGTATCCATTTTTATGTAACTTGGGTATGCGTTTCTCATTCACATGACCAAGTTTACAATGCTAAAGGTATGTTTGGTTAACAATATCTAATTTTTGTTTTTTGGTGTTTATATTGAGAATGGACTTTTGCTCATCTAGAATGTATAAACCATTAATTAATATACCAGTACCATAAGTAATACCATCACGTGAAAAAAAAATAATTTTTATTCCTTTAAATGATGGTAAAACCATCCAAATCTAACAATGAGATAGAAACGATATTCTTTGTAAGTACGGGAACAAAATAACAATTTCTTAATTCTAAAATAAACCCAGTGGGTAAAGAGAGTACATAGGTTCTTACGGTTAATGCAGCAACTCTTGCTCCATTCTCCATGCGTAGCTCGACCTCTCCCTTTGTCAAGATCTATTATCTTTAAGACCCTGCATATTTTTACAAATATGAGATCCAGATCCGATATCTAATACCCATGAGTTTTGGTTAGTAGATAAATTAATCTCAATCATAAACATACCAGAGGTTGAAGCTTCACCAAGCTTCTTTGACTTCAGAGAGTCAAGGTAGGTCTTGCAATTCCTCTTCCAATGCCTATCTTGTCCGCAATGGAAGCATGTGCCCTTGGGTTTGTCTTTCTTAACCCTACCCTTAGGCTTAGTTCTCTTTTTCTTGGACTTCTTAAGCCCAGAATTGGGCTTCTTTTTCTTGGAGCTCGAGACAAGTATAACGGTGCCCTTCTCCTTCTTAAGATTAGGCTCAACAATCTTAAGCATGTTCATCAATTCAGTCAACGTGCACTCAACTTTTCGCATGTTGAAGTGCAGGATAAATTGTGAATAGTTCTCAGGGAGGAATTGAAGAATTAAGTCAATACTTAACTCATTGTCAGAAACGTGTCCCAATCAGCTAATTTTTTAATTAGTCCAATCATCTTTAGTACATGGGTAGTCACTGAAGATCCCTCTGCCATCTTGTATTGATAAAGCTCCCTTGAGGTCTCATACCTCTCAGTCCTAGCTTGTGCATCGAACATTTCTTTTAAATGCACAATCATGGACGGAGCATCCATCTTAAGATGTTGTTTTTGTAATGCCGGGATCATAGCAGCTAATATGATACATGTTGCAGCATCATTATCGACTTTGTGCATCTCATTTGCATTTATGTCCTCAGGTGATGCAGTAGCAGGAGGAGGAGAGGGCAATGGTCTATCGAGGACATACTCAATTTTTTCATATTTGAGAACAATTCTCAAATTGATATTCCAGTCCTCAAAGTTGGTTTCATTGAGTTTGTTATCAAGAATCGATCGCAAATTCACGTTAGACATTCTACAAAAAGTAAAGACAGAAAATAAGTATTTGTTTTATGTTATATGCAAACAAAAAATGTGGATTCGTAAATTTATTTGGTTTGCTCCCACTATTTTACTTCAAATCAATAACTCTCAATATTGATTCGGAAATCCGTTGGAGATTTCTAGTGGATTAGGATCCCATCTAATTAGTTTTGGGTTTGACGGAGGCCAATGCCCCTAAAATAAATTCGATTAGATAGATAACTATTTGTCAATCACAACTCTTGTGACTCCTAGATAGTTGGGTATCAACTCTTTGAAATTTACATCTTATGTATTACCCAACATTGCCTCAAAAAAATATCATAACATTGACGGAGGCCAAACTCGTTATGTAATTTTTGTTAAGTCAAACCCATTATTCAAAGATCATATCTCATAACAAAAACATATTCCGAGTAAGGTGATCTTGACGGAGGCCAACGTGTCAACCTTAATAAGAACTCATCGTTTTTGTTATAATAATGGAAGGCAACTTAAATAGATGACTTAATATTTGATATTGAGGGATTTTAGTTTAATTATTAATGTCTCATCATATTATGCAATTAAAATATATCAATCATATAAAATAAAAGTATAATAAACGTGGATGATTATGGACTTTAACTAGTAATATTTCCTTCGAGTCTTGAAGAAAATATTTGGTTAAAATTCCTAGGGGACGTTTCAACTCCTTGATGCGCCTCCTTGGTTGCTCCTTGGTGCCACCTCCATCTTCTTGTACATTACATATGTAATTCTAGTCTAAACAATTTAAAATAAACCTATTCCTAACCTATACTTTGTACATTACAAGTATTGATTAAGAAACCTCGAGTTACATTCGAGGGGAGTTTAGGTGAGAAGAGAATTACATTAGAAAATAGAGAGGGAAGGACACGCATGCTCTATTTATAAAACCAATACAAGCCAAACATAAAAGAAGTAATAACCATTCAATCACATTGATCTAGTCCATAATCATCCACCATGCCATCATACTATTTAACAATTAAATAAATTAATTTATTTAATTCTAGTCATAAATCATATGGTCTAAATAGTATAGATTAATGCTCTTGAAATTTATTTGTCTAAAAAATATAGTTATAGAAGGTATAGGTTTCTAAATTTTAACTTTCCAAATAATATCAATTAAAATTGAAAAGTGTTTTAAAAGAGAATTTATCAAAATTTGCGTTTTTTCAAAAATTTAGAAAAAATCCCGATAGGATTCTGCCTAAAAACCGTGCGACAAAATGTGCGCGGGTTCATCCGCGATTTGTAAACCGTGGGACAAACCGCGCGCGCTTTCATCTGCGGTTTGTAGACAGAAGTTACTGGATTTTGACCGCGAATCATAACACGCACGAGTTTTCGCGCGGTTTGTGTCTAGAAAATACGATCTTTGAAATTCTTTGGTGTTTTTCAAAACTCTTTTGAATCAAAACATGTTAAAACTCTTTTAGCACGTCAAAACAATTTAGAAACCATAAAAACAATCTTAAAAACTCATCTTAATTATTTAAAACACTTTTAAACAATCAAGAACTTTTCTTAAAAATCAAACTCTTGATTTTTCTAAAACAATTTTGAGACAAATATCATCAAGAACAAACCATCCATATTTATGACAATTAAATAAACACAAATCATATAGATATAATCAAAGAAGGCTCTAATACCACTGTAAGGTAATAGCATAGGTAACGCAGCGAAAAAATAAAAATTTATTACCTTAACCATGGATCTCTTTGATATATCTATATGATTAACAAGGGGGTTTGCATGTAGATTACCTTAAGCACAGAAGATTTCTATGCTATTAGGCAAAGATCCTTCGAAGAAGATGTTAGATCTACCACGAAAAAGCCCTCCAAGTGTAGAGTCTCTAACGATATCCACACGAACAACTTCTTTGGGAACCTTGTAGGCTTGCTTGCTTTGACTTTTGAGTGCTAGCTCCCTTGAATTATTTAAAAACACAAGAAGAAGAAAAACCTAACAGTTGGGAGAGAGAGAGAGACGCCTAGAGAGAGAATGAGGCATGTCTTCTTCTTTCAATTTTCTCTCACTAGTTTTCTTTTTGTGTTGCAATAATAATTCAAGAGTCAAAATATGAACCTATTTATAGAGGTAGTATTCTAGTCTTTTAGAAAATAAAGCTAATTGGAAACCAAGAAGGTTTAGGTGACTTACTTTAAGCTAATCCTTCTCTTTTAGGAAATCTATTCCATAAAGAAACCAATTAGTTACTTTATTTCTTTTAGGAAACCAATTTCCTGCAAGATTTAGAATATTTATAAACAAGTCCTTTAAGTTAATTTATCTCATAAATTAACTCCATAAGTATCTCATACTTATCTTAATTACATTTTGACCGAAAGATTTTGTTCTTTATGTGTGTGACCCATTAGGTTCCATTCACGTTGGCAATAAGTATAAATTATAACTCATTAATTGAGCTAGATAAATTAAACACTTTTAATTTATCATTAATTCACTAATTAATCAATTCATACTTATAGATCATGAGTGACGTCTAGCAATGCATCATGACCACCCAAGTGAATAGGAAAGTCATATGGTAAACCATACCCTACAATGACAATGTTACCGTGTAATTAATATTCTTTCACCACACTATATCCCAATTAGTTTAAAAGTATAGTGCATACTTTAATAATGACTAATTAATATTTTTTTATTCCAGAAATATAACTCTCCATGATGTATAACCTTGAAACTACTTCCAAGTTATATTATCACTTCTGCAGAAGATTTATGAGTTAATATTTTCAACAAGTGGCCATATAGGAATATACTCTTCTATTAAGGAGTGGTGAATCCTATATTGATTACTCACTACCTTTCCATGCTTCAAACTATACCCAATCTCTAACCTATGAGCTACCCTTTTACGGGCACTGAGGAATAGAGTCAAAGTATAGCAATCCACACTCAAGATACTATAGTAATCTCAAGTCAAAGGATCACTTACACCATAGCCATTAACAGTTCAACCATTGGCACTATAGTTGAAACTCTTGGCGGATTAATCCAATGAACTTGTTCTCAAACAAGCATCCACATACCAGTTTAAGTGTCACGCACACCATAGTCAATGAGATCAACTACTACTTACCATAAGTAGAGGCAAAGTATGTGCTAGTCTATCCGCATTAATGATGTCCAATCTCATTAATACTATAACTAGGGATATTTAAGAATATGACTTTATGTATTAGAGTCTCATAATTGTAACCCTTACAATCTCTAATACACAGTCAATATTCTAAAGACTTTATCAATCAAACAAGTAACATGGAAACACAAGTATAGATGATAAAGAAAAATATCACATGGATAAATATAACATAAATAAGCATAACACAAAACACCTTAAACCATCTTGGTTTTAGGGCATACACTAACAGCTTCATTGATACATTTTCATATATTATCAAGTATAAATCTGGTAAGACCAATGTGGTGGCAGATGCACTTTCCCATTGGTATACTCTATTTACTACACTTGATTCAAAATTACTAGGTTTTGAATTATTGAAGGAAATGTATATTATTGATAAGGATTTTGGTGGAACTTTTGAGAATTGTAAAGCTTCACCTCAAGGTAAGTATTACATTTTCAATGGATATTTAATGTTTGTAGATAAACTATGTGTTAACATGGATAAATATAACATAAATAAGCATAACACAAAACACCTTAAACCATCTTGGTTTTAGGGCATACACTAACAGCTTCATTGATACATTTTCATATATTATCAAGTATAAATCTGGTAAGACCAATGTGGTGGCAGATGCACTTTCCCATTGGTATACTCTATTTACTACACTTGATTCAAAATTACTAGGTTTTGAATTATTGAAGGAAATGTATATTATTGATAAGGATTTTGGTGGAACTTTTGAGAATTGAAAAGCTTCACCTCAAGGTAAGTATTACATTTTCAATGGATATTTAATGTTTGTAGATAAACTATGTGTTAACATGGATAAATATAACATAAATAAGCATAACACAAAACACCTTAAACCATCTTGGTTTTAGGGCATACACTAACAGCTTCATTGATACATTTTCATATATTATCAAGTATAAATCTGGTAAGACCAATGTAGTGGCAAATGCACTTTCCCATTGGTATACTCTATTTACTACACTTGATTCAAAATTACTAGGTTTTGAATTATTGAAGGAAATGTATATTATTGATAAGGATTTTGGTGGAACTTTTGAGAATTGTAAAGCTTCACCTCAAGGTAAGTATTACATTTTCAATGGATATTTAATGTTTGTAGATAAACTATGTGTTCCATGTAATTCCATTAGGGAGTTACTTGTTCGAGAGTCACATATTGGTGGATTAATGGGTCATTTTGAAGTGGCTAGATTCTTTCAATTTTGCAAGAATATTTTTATTGGCCACACATGAAGAAGGATGTTGAGAAAGTGATGGAATAATGTGCTACATGCCACAAAGCGAAGTCCAAACTACAATCCTATGGTTTGTATACCCCACTTCCTATACCTAGTCAACCATAGGTAGATATTTCAATGGATTTTGTACTTGGTTTACCTAGATCAAGAAAAGGGCATGATTCTATTTATATGGTTGTAGATAAGTTCTCTAAACTGGCACATTTTGTTCCATGTCATAAAACTGATGCATCTCATGTAGTGGATTTGTTCTTTAAAGAAATAGTTAGGTTGTATGGCATATCTAAAATTGTTGTATTTGATAGAAATGTCAAATTTTTGAGCTACCTTTGGAAGACTTTGTAGGTGAAATTAGGTACTAAATTGTTATATTCAATTTCAAGTCACCCACAAATTGATGGCCAAATAGAAGTAGTAAATAGAACATTATCTACATTGTTAAGAGCCATCATAAAATGAAATCTCAAAACTTGAGAAGAATGCTTATCTCATGTAGAGTTTGCATATAATCGAACAATCCATTATGTTACTAAGCATTCACCATTCAAAATTGTCTACGAATTTAACCCTCTTACTCCATTAGATTTGTCACCTATACCCGTTTCTAAGCATGTGAACTTAGATGGTAAGAAAGAAGCAGAATTTGTGAAGAAGTTGCACGAATGGGTGAAATGCAATATTAAAAGGAGAATGGAGCAATATGTAAAGCATGCTAACAAAGAATGTCATAAGATGACCTTCCAACCTGGAGATTAGGTATGGTTGCACTTGAGGAAGCAAAGGTTTCCTAATAAGTTGATGCCAAGAAGTGACGGACCATTTCAAGTCATAGAGCGTATCAAGGACAATGCCTATAAGCTTGACCTTCTAGGTGAGCATGGTGTTCATGCTACCTTTAATGTTGTTGATTTAAGTCCTTATTTTGCAGATAAGTTGGAGGATGATTTGACATCAAATCCTTTTCAAGAAGAGGGAAATGATGCGGGAGCATCAAATGAAGAAGAGATTCATGAAAAGGATAAAGAGTTGATGCCTCAAGGACCAATCACAAGAGCGAGAGCTAAGCGGTTCAAAGATCAACTTCAATTGTTCATTCAGAAGTTTTAGATGCAAGCTGAAAATCCTATGCCACTTGAAGAGCTGAACCAAGGAAAATATGGAAAATGTTGCCTGATTCGAGTGGAAGACGATGGATCAATTGAAAAACTCAAAATTGGTGAAATTATAGAAGAGAGAGTGATCTGCGAACCATCATTCGCGGATAGACTTGGTGAACCACGGACCCTTAACCTGCGGATCAGGTTCAGAGAATTTTTGTGATCTGCGAATGCAGAGATACACAAACCAATTTGATGAACCGTGGACCACTTGACCTGCAAATCAACTTTAGAGAATTTTTTAGATCTGCGAGAACAAAGAACCGCGGGTCACTCTTCATTGCAACCCACGGATCCTGCCACCTACAGATCACCCGTGGTCAAAGGCAGTGCTGAGTTTTGACTAGTGTTTTTGTTATGTAATTTAGTCCTTCTTAGTTATTTTCATGTATTAGGGTTCCAAGTTACTGGCCATGTATAAATACTAAACTTATGGTTACTATTCATAGAATTTTATGAAGAATTTTTCACAAAATGAGAGTTTCTCTCTTTAGCTTTTGAGCCTTTGCACTTGGAGTTCCTAGGGTTTATCCTAGGGATTTCAAAGTTTGGATTATCAATGTGGTGCCTTCTACCGATAGTTTTGGTTTGTGAATTCGTGCAACTTGGGTTGAGATAGTATCAAGATTGTTCAAGTTTGTGAAGGTTAGAGGGGTCAAGACTCTTCCATCTCTTGAATCTTAAGCGTATCTCAACTTTGATCTTGGGTTTCATCAGTGTGTGTGCGTGTAATGCCCCTAACCCAAGTTCACTCCAAAACCTTTAATGTGATGCTTACCTGGCTCACACCAGGACTCACTCACAAGTAGTCATTTACAAGAAATATGACCAGACCTTTGAATTTACACTAGTCTTCAAAACATTTACCTTGTTCGAATTATCTGGCTTAGAGTACATGCAATTGATCACTAATTTTAAATAATAAGAACTCATTCATTTCATTCTTTGCCCTTACTCCGTAGATCAAGCACCAATAAGGAAAACAAAATTTGAAAAAGTGAGCTACAAGTCTAGTGAGATCCATTTATACAATCAATTTCCAAGTATTATAATAATATTTATTTGAAATCACTAAGACACAAAAATGAGCAATAAAACCCATTAAAATCATTTAATAAACAAATTAAAAAAATAAAAAAGGGAAGATACATGAGAATTAGATCAAGCATTGCTTGAAAGTATATCAAGTATTGTGCCATAGCAAAAATCCATCAAGAACTAGTCAAGTATTGTGCCATGGCAAAAAACTAATAATTCTTCAATCTTGCATGCCAATAATTATATATTCCAATGGCCATTACATGCTAGTTGGTAATCTCGAGAGTTACCCAAGTACTTTCTCATACCTCCTTGACATAAGAAACCTCCTCGCAGGCCAATAGGTGCCAAGAAGCCACGGTAGCTAGCAATGAGTGACCAGGTCTGCTGTCAGCTCAGCCAAAGTGGAGATACACAAGGCGAGACCAAAATCAAGCATGGATGCACAATTAAAAGTACATTTTACAAGAACAAGTACTTCCTGATGCGATAAAGTAGACTACATTGGGTTCATAGCAAGTACAAGTACATTTTATGAGAACAAGTATTTTTTAGTGCGATTGATTGTGAGTTTAGGTAACTATCAAAATTAGGCACAATTCACACAAGCAAGTAATAAAATTTATAACCTAATACTCATTCCGCAAGTGTAGGGGTCAATTGTAGTTGAGATGAGTATTGGGGTCAATCCCATGGAGAAACATGAACTAACAACTACTAAAGCTACTAACTTGCTTTATTATCTAAACAATCAAACCCTGGAGATGGTGAAATGGTTGAAAAATCAAAGTCAAGGGAATAAATTATGAAGAAATTAGTTAAATAAAGTTGGCTTAAGCTTAATAATCCACTTTTACTCTTGCTTAGGATTTAATTCTACTTGTACTCCAAATAGATCTCTCTATGAATGGAAGACTACTAATACATGAGCTTTCCTACTCTCGTAGTAAAATCTTGTATGCATTAGTTCATTGAACTCATGAATTTTGACCTTTATCCACCTATGTAAATCACTACTTTTTGTGAGATTCAACATAAATTCCATTTACTCTTTCCATTGTTAAGTGCAAATCTCTTTGTCAAATAACAATTAAGATGACTTGAAGTTTGTAGCTAATCAACAACAAGTGTTAGGACCAAGTAAATGAATAAACAAGAATAAGTTTGCCAAAAACTAATTCAATTGATATTAAAGCTTCATCTTAAACCTAGTTGGAATCAACTTAGTTCAACATATTCAAGATAAACTTAAGCACATATATGAAAGTAGACAAACATGCATGAATGAAACTAGAAAGAGTAGGGTAAGAAATGCTCAATATATGGTTGAACATGGCTCCAATGTTTCTTCCTTCATTCCATCAAACATGTTGAGTACAAGTTCCTTCAAAGTTTTGTTACAAGAAGGTAATAATTCCTGCAAACTAAGAAGAAACCTAAACTAAATATGTACAAGGAGTGTTTCTCCTACTAAGCTTTAGTTCTTGCTTTATCAAGCATAAAGCACAGAATATGTTTTATGAATTACAAAGGCATATATTTATAGAAAAAACCCTAGCTCAAGTCATTGTCCAAGTTGAAGAAGATATAATGAAATTTGATTTCAAATCTTGGAAAATTTTGTCTTGAGCTTTGCAATATTCTTTTAGGGCAGTGTAGAATTAGTTGGACATTTGAATGATCTGCAAAAGTTGTGTGAACAAGCTAAAAATTGGAATAAGCCAAAATCTACAACTTGTTGCCGATATGCAAGTGGCTGACACACAGATCACTCCATTTTTCCTATTTTGCCATTTTCAAAGTTTAGTTATTCCCTATATTCCCTTGATACCTTTTTTTTCCACAATTGAACCATGGTTGATTTGGTAGAATTTGATTGAGAAAAAAGATTTCAGAAATTCTAAGCTTAAGTGATAAAATGTACAATCTTGAATCAACATTGAATTTGATAGTTCTTGTGCTCCAATTTACCCAAATTGTATTTATTCATCATTTTCCTACAAAATCACATAAACTTGTGCGTTAATATGTTCAAAATAATAATTTTTTCCTAAAACCCTAATTTCCAGACATAAAAATCCTAATTTTAGAGCAATCCTTGTTTTGATGAATAATAATGAAATTGAGCCATTTTAATATCGAAGATACTAAAAGCATACTAAAAATATATGTAAAACACTATGATAAAATAGATAAATTTATCACTTATCAAACTCTCTACACTTGAATGATTGCTTGTCCTTAAGGAATTAAAAAATCTTAAGATCAAACCACGATGAAGGCTTGAAATAAATAATGCTTCATTGTTGAATGCAATTCCACAAATCAAAGAAAATAGTTATTATGCAATTTCTTGTAATGTTTCTAATACTTATCATATCAAATAAAAGGGAAGTAATGATATCAAGATTAAGACTACTTCAATGAAATTTCCATGCCTTACAAAATTTCACAAGTCAAGTATTAAATATGAACAATTAAGTATAACTTATGCTTATACACAATTTCAAATAACAGGGACTTATTGAACTTATTATTTGCAAGTGTCTTTTGACGCGAAGGTTAACATTTGTTAATGAAATCCCTGGTTACTCAACACTTATATTCATTTACACCACATTTCAATCTTAATTGAGAAGTGAAATTATCTTTCGATGAAAAGATAGGCATTTGTGATAAGATCCCTTATTACTCAACAATTCACTTTCAATCAACTTGCTATACATACTCTAAATTCAAATGTCTTTTGACACAAAAATCGACATTTTTAGATGAAGATTCCCGGTTGCCAAGCAATTGAACCATTGGAGTAGAAGGATATAATCAATTGACACTCAATTCCTAACATAATAGTCCCTCAGTAAGCATAAAGCAGTATAAGTCATAAATTGCACCTTTTTGTTCATATCTACCACTTAACATATGAAATCAAGCAAAGAAGAGAAATTTTAATCAAACATGCTAAAGCAAGACATAATTTCAACTATTTTACAAGATATGCTTTCTTAAAAACAAAATTCCGAATCACATAATAACTATTTCTTCATATATTTGTAGAAAATATTTAATCAAAATTGCATAAATTATTTCAAAAAGTAAAGGAATTCTATAAGTTTATGGCATAAAAGCATGATAATGAGCCAAATTTTCAAAAATTTTGACCATATTTTGCTAAAACAATATCTTGTCACAATTAACAAAACCAAACATATCTCCTATACTTTTTCCCCACACTTAAAATGACACATGTTGTCCTTAATATGCAAAGGAAAAGTAAGTAAGAGAATGTAAATGAGAAAACTCTGCTTGTTTGGTTAAAAAGTCCAAAAAGATGATATTGTTGTTGTATGTGTATCCTCTTTGGCCTTTGTGAAGTTTCTTTTTGCAATGCTTCACCATGTTCTTCAAATGGTCCATTCTTACTCTACAATCTTTTTTCAAAGCTTAAACAATCTGAAATGCTATGTTAAAACATGTGTGGATAACAAATAAGCACAAAAAGTAATTTTTTTTCTGCACAAAAAGTAACATAACATGCTTTGAAGTACTTGATTTTTCCCACACTTAATTATTATAATGTAGTTCTAAGGGGGTGAAAATTTAATGCACAAATGATGTGAACAAGTGTAATTTATTATGATGAGGTGAAAAGCAAAAGAAACTCGAGCTAAAATGCCTCAAAACAAAATTTCATCTCTTGATGCCAACAGTTACAACTTGAATCAATGAAATGAAACATGAAATGTAATCCGTTTGAATGTGTTAAAGTGTTCCCTTTTGATAAATAATAATTTTACCTATTTTAGTATAGTATTTTATATATGATTTTAGTGTGTTTTTAGTATTTTTTATATGAAAATGGCTTAATTTCATAACTTTCCATTAAAACGAGGATTGTTCCAAAATTAGGGTTTTTTGTCCGGAAATTAGGGTTTTGAGGCGGAATTATTATTTTGAGCAATTTAATGCCCAAGTTTATTTGATTTTGTAGGCAAATGATGACTAAATACATTTTGGATCAATTGGAGCACAAAGACTATCAAAATCAAAGTTGATTCAAGATGGCACATTTTTATCACTTAAGCTTGGGAATTTCCGGAATAAATTTTCTTTATCAATTCTACCAAGAAAATTATGATTCAAATAGTGGGAAAAGGTCTTAAGGGCATGGAAGGAATAACCAAAAATTAAAAAAGGAAAAGTTAGAAAGAGAAACCGATCCTCGGGTCCAATCTGTAGTTGCTCACCCACGGATCCAGCTCACTTGCAGATTTCGGCTAGCTGCAATTTGTAGCTTGTTTACCCAACTTTTGTAGCTAAATTCAATGTCCAGCTAATTCTACATTGCCCTAGAAGAATATTGCAAAGTTCAAAGCAAGATTTTCCAAGATTTGAAATCAAATTTCATCGTATCTTCTTCAACTTGGACAATGACTTGAGCAAGGGTTTTCCCTATAAATACATGTCTTTGTAGTTCATTTAGGTATGCTTGGTTTGATAAAAACCAAAGCTGAGTAGGAGGAGCACTCCTAAAGTAGTTGTAGCTTAGTTTTTCTCTTTGTAGTTCTTAGGATAGAGAAACTCTTGGAGGAATTCATTTTGTATCAACTTCTTCAATGGAGAAAGTGAAGATTTGACCCTATAAAATGAGAATTTCTAACTCTATCTCTCTACTCTCATTCTTTGTTTTGAATTTATGCATTATGTTCTTGTTCTTACATGTTTTTATCTTTAATATGAACTAATTACAAGTTAAAGGTTAAGATGAAGCTAATGATGTATTTTGAATAGGATTAAACTTGGCATATCTTGTTCTTGCTTGTGGCTACAGAATGAGCTAACACTAAGTTGTTTTACTATGAGAATAGGAAACACTTGTTGCTAGTTTCATTTGAATCATCATGAGAATGAGATTTTGAATTAGTAATCTAATTCATTGCGAGAGCAAGGCTTGATTGCTATGGATTCCTAAGTAAGACTAGATGTTATAAGCACACATAATCTTATCCTTGCATATTTTGTGACCATTAGTGGATTCTAACCCCTAACTTAACTTGTAGTTGTAATTTTCTCCATTTGTTTTATCACAAATTGTTGAGTTTTCCATTTGGCCTACCAACTATTTGACGAATTGTTTAAATAATAAAGAAAGTGATTAGCTTTGGTACTTGCCAATTTGTGTTTTTTCATGGGATCAACCCTAATACATCCTCTACTACATTTGACCCGTGCACTTGCAAAAAGGGGTATTATGTTATAAATTTTATTACTTATTTGTGTGAATTTTGCTTAATTTTAATAGTACCTAAATCTCACAATCACCTTTCATGCCTTCAAATTTGCCAAACAAACTTGCAAACAAAGCCATTAAACACCCAAATAAAATTACCTAAAAATAGCCAAAATGCATAAAAAATGTCCTTGATTCGTGGGTTGGATCCGTTGGTCAATTGACTCATGGATCAACCCATGGATTAGCCCAGAAGCTGATGCAAAAGTTACAGAAATTTTGTTAACAGGATGATTTTCTTGGATGTTTGCTTGCTGAAATTTTCTATTTAGCCTTCAATTTTAGTCCAAACAAACTTTATGATCATGTAGCCATGTCAATAAACTTTTCAAATCATACGTTAAACCAATTCTAAACATCAACACAAATGAAATGAGAATTGATCAAAGTAGCTTCCTCAGTCAACTTGCAACTTTTAATTTTAAGATGAACTTGAAATTCAAAATTTTTGTTTTTAAGTTTTTGACCAATCCAACACATTAAACATGTTTCTAATGTCAAAACAAAGTTGTTAACATGATTTTTAAGCATCAAATACATAAATTCCAAGATTAAAACCAAAATCACAAAGAATCTCATTTGATGAATAGTAACAATGGAATAGTTACAATTTCACTCAATACCTCAATTTGATTATTTGCATGATTCTAACCACAAAAACACTTTAAACATGCTTCAAATGATCAAATAAACAGGCTCAAAATTAATATATGCACCAGTGTCCATAGACTACAAAATGAGAATCACATTGCTTAATTGAACTTCACTCATGAATAATAAACTAATGGAATAGTAACTTTGAAACTCAATGCATCAAATTGATTCGGTTGTTCATTTAAACCACAGAACTAGTTCAAACATATTTCAATTGATAAAACAAAAATGTCTTACCCTTCTAAACACATGAAACTCAAGAGATATGAGAATTGGGCATCCAACATCCAAATTTAAACATTAAACCTCAGAGATTGCATCAAATGCTTCAACTTCAAAATCATTAAACTTAAACTAAACAAACATACTTAAAACAACATAAATCACACCAAGACAACTTAAAATACCAACAAAGTGGGTTGCCTCCCAACAAGCGCTTCATTTAGAGTCGACAGCTGGACTCTGTGTTGTATGGTTCATTTGATAGGACTATGACCCAAAGAATCCTCCACTCCTTTTGGTGTTGATATATCAATGTGCTTCACTAAGTTCCTTTCCCTTGCTTTCCTCCTTTTTGGACATCCAAAACCTGCAAATGTGTAAATTGGCACACTACCGTCAAACTCATCAATCATATAAACATCAAAAGAAGATAAAGTTTATTTCATCATATCATTTAAGCAAAAATTTACCTCATTCTCTCCTACTCTAAGCTTAAGTGAGCCATCTTGTACATCAATAATGGCACCGGCGGTTGCTAAAAAAGGCCTTCCAAGTGTTATAGGCATTGAAATATCATCCTCCATATCCAAAACAACAAAAGCAATAGGGATGATAAGTTTATCCATTTTCATTAACACAGGCATTGAATGTAGAGTTGTAAACTAGTCGAGTTGAACTGAGTATTTTCGGTTTGAGCTTGTACTTGAGAGCTATCTCGTTTATTAAATAAGCCAAAAATTGTGTTTGACCTCGAATCGTTTAGCTATACAAGCGAATCTAACTCTACCTTTCACGAGCTGAGTCGAGCTTTGTTCGCAAATGGCTTGGTTCCAATAAGTATAAAAGTGTTATTCGAGTTGAGTATCTCATGTTCAAACTTTTGTCGGTTTATTAAATGAGCGAGCATGAGTTCGAACATGAGATACTCGACTCAAATAACTCGCTCGTTTAATGAACGAGTAAAAATTCGTATTTGAGCTCAGTTCATTTAGTTATACGAACAAATCAAACTCGAACTTTCACGAGCCGAGTTCGCAATTCATTTATAGCTCTAATTCAATGGCAAAGTGATAGTCATGTAGCTTAATTGGTTTTTCCTATTTGTTCATTTATTTGTCACTGTTGCGTTGGTTTTTTTTTTCCCTCCCCTTTGCTGCCATTTTTTTTTATTATGATACCTTTTTTCAAAAATGTTGTCCTTATTTTCCATCTCAACTTTCCTTCCTTTTTGCACTTATAACCCAGTAGTAGTTGTTTCATTGTACATAGCCTTTTTTTTAAGTTTTCCTTTTATAAAATAAAAAATTAGATTTTTTCCTTTTGAAAAAAATTATTCTATTTTCATTTTATTCTTAACTTGGGGATACTTCTTTCATTATGATTTGTCTGTTAACTACTTTGGGTGCCATTACTGATTTTATTTTTTTGGAAGGGGGCTAGGTTTGTTTAGGGTAAATCTATTTCTGTCAAAAATCAAAGGTTGATTTGTAATTTGCCCAAATCTCTGGGAGGTGAATTTTAGCACCTATTATAAAGATCTAACTAAGATAAAATTGAGTATATGATGATACTTCAAATCATGGGAATCAATATGTTGAAAAAATAACCATTATTATACCAATACACATGAAGAAACAATTGTTAAATGAATTTTTTAAAATTCCAACAAAAGAGTATGCTATCTGGCCTTGATAAACATGTACAAGCATACATAGTAACATCATAAACATGACTCACCGTAGTTTAATGTTTCGCTTTAATAGTGTTTACGTGAGTGCATATACAAACATACCTATAGCAAAATAATTGCTACCAAAAAAAAAAGCATAATAAATGTGGATAGCTCGCAATGCCTATTAGTGTTATAGGTTTTATTTATATTTATATTTATATTTTCCTATTTCACTAGCAGGAATAGGAGGGAAGAATTGGGTAAAAAACTATACAAAGTGAGAATCGAGTATTCATTGTTAAACACTCATAAAAAAATATAGGTACATAACAGTGTCAGTTTTTCAATGTCAAACTCAGTGCTGTTCATAAGAAATTATCACATTGTAGTCAACTCTAACGATTATCTCATTTATCTCAAGAGTTATGACAAGTGTATGATTATCTCATTTATCTCAAGAGTTGTGATGAGTGTAAGTACAATGTGGCAATTTTATGTGAATAGCACTAGGATTGACACTAGGAACTAGCCCATTAATAGGAAGCATAAATTATATTTTCAAATTAATCCACAACAAAAGGTTGAAATTTTGGAAAAATATAAGATTTAAAGGAGGGTACCTAAAAAATCAAAAACAAAATGGAAGAAATGCCAAAAAAAAAAATCATTTTTAGATATTTTGGTAAGAAAAGGTTAAAAGCATTATAATAATATAATGCCAAAGTTGAAATTAAGTTGAAGAAGAGTAGGAAGCAATAGGATTAGCATGGCTGCCGGTAATAATTATCCATTACATTTGGTGACTTTGATTCGGCCACTAACCAAAAAAAAAAAAAAAAAAAGAAGAGTCTAGTCCAAATTCATCACAACATTCCTTTGCATTTGGTGATCATGATTTGAATGTGCGGTCTAACGTTATGTTGTAATTTTAGACCCACGTGGATATGCTATTCATCTTGAACAGTACATATATTTTGACATTTGTCATGTCCAATTAGTAATAATTATTCGAGCTCTAACGTAAAACTTTAAAGTACATTATGCAGAAAAATTAATTTATAATAATTATTTTTGGCACCAGCTACAAATAAGTAAACCCTACAAGCTACCATTAGGGCTATAAACGAACTAAATTGAACCAAACCTTAAAACTCTCAAGGTTGATTTGAAATTCTGAACTCATATTTGAATTTGAGCTCGAGCTCAATATGAGCTTAAAAATTTCAACTTGCATTCAATTCGATTTTATATTTGATAGGCTCAAGCTCAATTCGAAAGCTTTAATTTTTTTAAAATTTTTACATTATGTTACTCATAAAATATGTGTTGTATATTAAGTATAACTATTTTTATTAAAAATATTATTTTATATAAAATAATTATAATATATTAAATAAAAATTGTTAAAAAATTATTCGAGACTTCTTAAGCTGAACTCGAGCTGAATGTATATTAGCTCAAATTTGGTTCAATAGTATAACCGAATCTAACTTTTTGTTCAAGCTTGTCAAAACTCAAACTCAAATCGAGGCATTAAGGATTCGACCCCAACTATTAGTTAAAGGATCGATTCATTTACAGCGTAGCTACAAGGCATTTGTTTGCCAGCGAAACTCCAAAATGATAATAAAAACTAGGCTTAATCTCAAAATGGCCTTGTAATGCTGAGTAAGTAGCAAATTACTCACTGTGTTTAAGAAATACACAAATTGTGTAACAGCCCCACCTTACCCAAAGGCGCACCAAAGGGCTTAGCGGACTGTCTGCCTAGCTCTCGCCAGGATTCGAGTCGAGTACTTGCTCAATACGTACACATAATTAATGCAAAATAAAACACATTCATAAAGGGATATATTCATAAAATTCATTTGAAGTATAGGTATTACAAAAGGTTTTACGCACTAAAATTTACATAACATGTACAAGAATAGCCAAAACAAGTGGCTATCAAAAGATACCAAACAAAACATGTACAATGTCCAAAATCAGCTTTTCCAGCTTTAGTATTTTGGGAAACATGGTTAAAGAAAACAAATGAACGGGATGAGCTATAATAGCCCAGTGAGTGCCCAAGTCATGCAACCATACCAAGAAACCATTATTTTATGGTACAAAAATAATTGACAAGTTAAATAGACAGGTCATGAACAATTTAATTAACAAGTAGTCAATGGCGGATACAGGGCTCAACTACGGAAGCAAGCTTAGCCGCAGAAGGAGCAAGTACTGATCATGTAACCATGATGTTAAAACTGAGATAATAGCTCGGGTCTTTATCAAAGGTCATGCCAGTATTATCAAGCAAGAACCCTAACCACCATTCACCTTATAACCTCTATACAGACTACCACATCCAGGGAGAAATCTCAACCCTGGAGGGCCAACACGCAAGAAAGTTCAATCCGGAGTTGGCCTCTTTGAGGATTCACAACTCATAAAGGAAAGAACATCACGACCTAAAACACCCAGCACCTTATATCCTCCCAAGCCTGTTCGGGTTGACTATCCGTGAAGTAACGGTGAAGTTAGTCACGGAAGTCTCATGCACAAGTAACACATTGGATAATGAAAGCGTGTAACACATTGCGGAATAGATGTGATAAAGTACACATCTTCCTCAAGTAACACATGTCATAAAATAACAATTACAAGTATAGCATAATATTTCTTAATATCACATTCTCAAGTATGACAAAGCAATTCATGCATCATGCACACATAGAGACACTCACCTGAAATGCCTAAGAAAATATTTCGTAATACGGTCGCGATTCGTTTTCGGATCCTGAAATTTAAAAGAAATAATATAATGAAAACCCGATTAAAACCCTAGTAAATTTAGTAAGAAAAATTCAAGAAAATACCCCACTTATTTCTAGGGTTTTGGTTTTAGGGTTTCTAGGGTTTAGGGTTTTCTTATTCTAAGAAAATTTAATCTATCACTAGATCATTTTCTAAAAATTCCTGCACATCAACTTCCTTAAATTGAGCATATCCTAGGTTTAAAAATCTCACTTGTCAATTTTTCTTCTTTTAATTCTACCAAAATTTCGGCAGCATTTCCCCTTAAAATCATACTAACCCAAATTTTTTTCCTGCAAGAAAATCAGCCATCCAACCCAATTTCAACAAGTTCTACAACTTTTATGTTCAATTCAAGCTCAAATTCAATCAAGATTCCACTAAATTTCAAGAATTCTACTCCAAGAATCTTCAACCAAACAACATATAACACATGAAATTTCAAGGTTTAAATGCTATTTACTAGTCTATCTAACCACAAGAACACTTTATCTAGCAAGTAAATCTCCAATTCAAACAAAGTTCATCAAGTAGTAACAACAAGAATCTACGTTTAAGCTTGCATAAAAGACTAATTAAAACTTGAAGTTAGTAGGAAAAGTTCATAGTAAATACCTTAGATAAGCTTAGAACTTTGCTTAGGAAGGAAAGAAGCTCACTTTCTATGGTGGATTTGCCCAAAATTTGGAGAATAAGCTTCAAGAAGTTGAGAGCAAAATGAGAGGAAAAGAGAAAGAGAGATGGCCGGCCAAGAAGAAAGAAAAAGAGAGAGAAATAGGCTAGGAAAAATGGAAAAGAAATAAAGAAAAGGTGGGAAAAAGATTAACCAATAAAACATAACAAGAATAAAGTTAAGATGTAGTCTTTTAATGCAATAGTGGTTAACTTGGATCAATTTGATTGGTAGAACTTTGTAATCTCTTATCACTTAATACTAGCAATATTATAGCACAAATTATTAAAGCAAAAAGAGGGGAAAATGGAGAGAGAAAGATCCGGCCATAAGGAGAGAAAAAGAAAGAAAGAAATTCAGCCAAAAAGAAAAGAAAAGAAAGAAGAATTTTTGGCCAAGAGAAAAAGAAAAAGAGAGAAGAAATTTCAGCCAAGGACAAGAAAATAAAGCAAGAAAATAAGTAAAATTTTTGAGTAAAATTGAGCTAAAATTTAAGTAGTCAAAAGACTAGAAAATAGTAGAATAAACTAATCAAAATTTAAACACTAATATAAATTAAATGGTCAAGTAAAATTATTCTAAATTTAGTACTTAGGTGTCCTTACTTAATAATGAAACTCTTAGTTAATTAACCTAATTAACTCAAGAAATCTTCCAACTAATAATTCAAGGATTAACACTTAACCCTAAATAAAAGAAAGTCTCTTGTGAGTGCATTTTCTAGGATGTTACAAATTGTCCCCTACTTTAGTAACAGATTACCCTCTCGTGTACACTTCACCTTTATAAGGACAAATTTGCCCTCATTATTTTTTAATATTGCTATGTTTATTAATTTGTTATATAAAAAACAAAATAAGGTTACCATTCCAGGTTAATATTGTTATTGCACTCTTATATAAAAAACTAAAATCATGACTCTAAAATGGTAAAAAATTTCGTCACAAATTATTCCTATTGTTTGTATTCAAGATGGAAAAAAGTCTGGAAAAAAAAAAGAATAATCATGATGTATAACGAGCAGCTTACAAATGTTATATAAATTTGTAATTTTGTCAAATATATTCAAAATAGAGTATAAAGAAATGCTAGTAATATCATTTCTATTAGTGACAACAATAAAAAATATAGCAATTACAAACTTGTATTTCTAACCTAAGACCAACTTCATATATACACATATACATACATACATATATATATTGTAGTTAATGTGTCTTAGACTTTTCTCTCCTTTATTAGTTTGCTCTACCTACTCATAGATGGTATAAATATTTTTAGGTTTTAGTATAAAAAAGAGAAAATTGTCAAAGAATTGTATATAGAAAGGCACAAATGTCTTTTATCAATCTGAGGGGTAATTTGTGTATTTCCTAAATACATGAGGTAATTTGCTACTTATGTAACAATACATGGGGCATTTTGTGATTTATCCTAAAAATAATTATGCTAAGTTACCTGTACTCATTACACCAATTTAGGATAGAATATAGACTTGATTAAGACCCCCCTCTACCCTTGGTTATAGTTCCCACATAAAACCCTTTTTCAACCCTTGTAAATATATTCAATCGATCTCTTTTTTGACAATTGGGGGAAAGGCAATGGGGAAACCACTTACTCAACCTCAATTGAAAGGAGGAATGAGAAGCAAACCTAAACTTAACCCACAAACCACTCCAAAAACCATGGTAACTTTTAGAGAGCTGAAGGAACTTAAATCTACAACCCTAACAACCAGATCATCCGATGTGGGACTTTTTTTCTTTTTTGACAATTGGGGAAAAGGGAATGGAGAAACCACTTACTCAACCTCAATTGAAAGGAAGAATGAGAAGCAAACCTAAACTTAACCCCACAAACCACTCCAAAAGCCATGGTAACTTTTAGAGAGCCGAAGGAGCTTAAATCTACAACTCTAACAACCAGATTGTTCGATGTGGAATGTTTTTTCTTTTTTGACAATTGGGGGAAAGGGAATGGGAAAACCACTTACTCAACCTCAATTGAAAAGATGAATGAGAAGCAAACAACTTAACCCCACAAACCACTCCAAAAGCCGTGGTAACTTTTAAAGGGCCGAAGGAGCCTAATTCTACAACTCTAACAACTAGATCATTTGATGCGAAACTTTTTTTCTTTTTTGACAATTGGGGGAAAGTAACAGGAAACCACTTACTCAACCTCAATTGAAAGGAGAAATGAGAAGTAAACCTAAACTTAACCCCACAAACTGTTAGTGTATGCCCTAAAACTAAGTTGGTTTTTGAGATTTTTATTACGCTTATTTCGTGTTATACTTATATATGTGGCATTTTCTTTGTCATTTAATACTTGTTATCAATATTACTTGTTTATTTGATAAAGTCCATAGAATATTAACTGTGTATAAGAGATTGTAAGAGTTACAATGATGAGACTCTTATTACACATTAAGTTATATTCTTAAATATCCCTAGTCGTAGTATTAATGAGATTGGACATCATTAATATGGGAAGACTAGCATATACTCTGCCTCTACTTATGGTAAGTAGTAGTTGATCTCGTCAACTATGGCGTGTGACACCTAAGCTGGTATGTGGATGCTTGTTAGAGAACAAGTTCATTGGATTGATCCGCCAAGAGTTACTATTCATAGTGCTAATGAATTATACTCTTAATGGCAATGGTGTAAGTGATCCTTAGACTTGAGATTACCATAGTATCTTGAGTGTGGATTGCTATGCTTTGACTCTATTGCTCGGTGCTCGTAAAAGAGTAGCCCATACGGTAGAGATTGGGCATAGTATGAAGCATGGAAGGATAGTGAGTAATCGATATAGGATTCACCACTCCTTATTATAGGAGAGTATATCCCGGATTGGCCACTTGTTGAAATATGACTTAAAGAATCTTTTGCGCAAAAGTGAAAGTATGACTTGAAAGAGTTTCAAGGTTATACTTTTATGGAAAGTTATATTTCGGGAACAAGAAATTGTTAATTAGTCATTTAAAAGAGTGCGCACTACACTCTTAGACTAATTGGGATATAGTGTGGTGAAAGGATATTAATTACACGGTAACATTGTCATTGATAGGTGTAGTCTACCATATGACTTTCCTATTCGCTTGGGTGGTCATGATGCATTGCTAGACGCCACTCATGATCTATAAGTGCAAATTAATTAATTAGTGAATTAATGATAAATTAAAGTGTTAATTTATCTGGCTCTTAATTAATTAATTAATGAGTTATAATTTGTACTTATTGCCAACGTGAATGGAACCTAATGGGTCACACACAATAAGAACATGGTCTTTGGGTTAAATTGTTATTAAGATAAGTATATGATACTTATGGGGTTAATTTATGTGATAAATTAACTTAAAGGACTTAATTATAAATATTCTAAGTCTTGATGGAAATTAGTTTCCTAAAAGGAATTAAGAAGCTATTTGGTTTTCTTTTGGAATTGGTTTCCTAAAGGAATAGGATTAGCTTAAGGTAAGCTTCCTAAAGCTTCTTGGTTTCCAATTGCTCTTGTTTCCTTAAAGACTAGGATACTACATCTATAAATAAGTCCATGCCTTGACTCTTGGAAGATTGATGAAACATAACACAAAAATTAGAGAGAGAAAAATTGAGAGCTTGGTGGCGGTTTTTCTCTCCAAGAAAAACGCCACACCTCCTTCCCTAATTGTTAGGGTTTCAACTTCTTTCTTCTTCTTGTGTTCTTCATGAATCATTCAAGGGAGCTAGCACTCAAAAGGCAAGGCAAGCAAGCCCAAAGGTTCCTAAAGATCATGTTCGTGTGGATACTGTTGGAGGCTCGACACTTGGAGGGCTTTTCATGGTAGATCAACACCTTCATTGAATAGGATCTTGCCCTTTGAAGCATAGAAACCTTCTATGCTTGAGGTATTTGTGCTAAACACCCTTTAATCGTATAGATTACATCAAAGAGATCCATGGCTAGGGTAATAAATTTTTAAATTTTTCGCTGCGTTACTCCCCTTATTACCTTACACAAACCACTCCTAAAGTCATGGTAACTTATATAGAATTATGCCTCTTGAAAGTTTTTGAATATTCTTTCTTTCAGCCATGAATTCCAAATCTAAAAATTCCAAAGTTACAACAACTTCTGATGATGATTTTGGAGATAGACTCAACAACTTTCCTGAATCCATCGTCAACCACATCCTCTCATATCTCCCCAAGAAGTACGCGGCAGCCACATCCCTTTTGTTCGCAAGGTGGAGATGTACATTCCTTTCAGTTCCCAATATAAATCTTGATGATTTTTTCCTCTTACTTCATCAAGATAAAAAAGGTAACAACGAAAATGATGAAGAATCACCACAGAGTTTTATAGATTTCGTTGATAGACTAGCTATGTTAGGGGATTTATTGCATGCAAGCGAATTACCTTCTGTATTTGATTTTTGCCTGAAGTGTAGGAGGATAGCTAGCAGTCTTGTCCTCAATTCATTGATATATGCTATGATTTAGCACAACATTCAAGTTCTAAACCTTTGGGTCAAACAAGTTGGGAGTCATGGACTATTGCCTAGTGAATTATTCACATGCAAGTCACTTGCGGTCTTGAAATTAAGAGGAAAACTTTTTCTTGAGGTTCCAAAATTGGTCTCCTTGCCAAATCTTAGTGTTCTTCATCTCGATTACTTGATAGTTTTTGGCGAGGGGAAGGGTTGGATGTTTTTGAAAGGCTATCCATTACTTGAAAAATTGCATATTTCCATGATAGTTTTATCTAGAGTTAGATTTATTATCGTTTCAATTCTTAACCTCACAAGGCTTGTGGTTTTTGGATATCACAGGGTTGTAATTAATTCTCCAAATCTTTAGTATCTAAAGTACAGTGGCAATGCGACATCATATTTTTCTATCTGCAAGTTGAGTTCTCTAATTAAATCAGATTTATCACTCAGATTGTCTGGACGTTTTATTAGTCAAATGTACAACGTTAAGTCTCTTGTTTTACATGGGGGCTCCTTGGAGGTATATTTTCATGCTTTATTTTTTATTTTTTATTTTTTGTGGTTTTGTTAACCTGTAAATGCTTGGTTTAGTGATTTTGAATCTTATATTGTGTATTACCTTAGCAATTATTGATATTTGTTTGGTCTTTATGTAAAAGGATATCTCCCAATCTACATCTTGGCTACCAAATTTTCAAAACTTAACTTGTATGGTGCTTACGCCAAGCAGTTATAATCAATGGCAATTCTTGGGGATTTTATTCGGTCAGGCACCCAATCTGGAGTTGCTAGTTTGTAATTTGGTAAGATTTATAATTGTTAGTTTTTAACTGCAAGCAAAACAAAATTTTTTTTGTTCTTTTTTCACTTTTAAAATTCACTAACAAAATAGTTTAATTTGATTGAAAAGTACCACTTTTCTAAGGTAGGAAACAAGTAAAGGCACTGGTAATGGTCTGTATTATGATGCTATGAAGATTGAACCTCAATGCATGGCACCACACCTTGAGGAAGTCCAAATAAGAAACTTCCATGGTTACGATTTTGAGTTTGAGTTGGCAAGATATATTTTACAGAACGCATTGGTGCTGGAGACGTTAAATGTAGGAGGTTCAGATGATATGAAGCGTGAGGAATGTCGTTACTAGATTGCATGAAATTACTGAAGTTCAAACGCTGTTCTGAAAATTGTAAGATTGAGTTTACTTGACAGGAGAATGTTTTGGAGTATTATTTGCAGCATTAGGGAAGTCCAAAGAACACTAAATGAGAAATTTATGGCCGAGAATTTTTTTAGGGGGTTTGTCGATAGTTCATTGATGTACAGGTGTATTAGCTGCCTTCAAAACTTGTCATTTTTTATATCCCTTAATCTCCAAACCTGTTTAGTTATCTTGCAAGTACTACTTTATATTCAACTATTTTGTGTTTCAAATTTGACCTTCTACCTGGATAAAATTCATGGATTCCAAAAGTTTTCATTCATTTTGTCATCTCAGTTCTTCCTAGCTGTCTATGAATATTTGGCTTTATAGAATTCTACCCAAAAAGATCTCAAGGATACCTCTATGTCAAGATGCCAAACAAACTTTTAACAGACTTGGCTTTGCGATCAAGTATATTTTTAGATCTTTTACCTTGTATCAAATCCCCTATCACTAATTACCTTGTGCTAACCCGGTTACCTTGGTTGAGCCAAAATCACGGTAGAGATTTATTGCTGTAGCCAATTTTAGTATTTTACATCTACATTTCCATTTTTTCAATTTTTTTTATTTTATAGATTGAGTTTTTACTTAAGCAGTAGATACTTCAATTATCATTAATTGGGTAGAGTCTTGAGATTTCCTAAGTTCTCTCCTTGCCTTTTTTAAAATTGTTCCTAAGAAAAGGTCAATGTCCACCTTCGTGTGTCCGTGTCAGCAAAAGATCCCATATTTATAAGAAAATGTCATAGCATATCATATCATAATTATGTTCATGCCATACAAGGATAGTGGTGTCATCCTGGTGATATATTTCCTTTGAAGTGATGATTTCCTTAATCATATTTTGTCTTCTCACCATTTAAGTCTTCTTCTTGGAAGATGTTTTGATGCTAATATACCATCTGGTTACAGAATGGTACATTCAGAAAAATTCTCAATGGAAGAACAAATATTTGCACGGTAATAACCATACTAATGTTGTAGAATTTTAAAACTTTATTACCTTATCTATTAAGTTTACAATTATATCATTCTTATATATCAAAAGAGAATTCATAGAATACAATTATATCATTCATATATATCAAAAGAGAATTCATAAAATACATCTCTTAGGATGTTAAAATCCACAAACAAAGTGAAGGAGACACTTTGAATATGAGCTATCTACCATAAAGTTCTACAAAGGGTCGATTCTCGGATAATATCTAAAGGTGCTCATCAAGGTGAAGGAAATTCAAGAAAAACACATTACAGAATGAGGAATGTAGATAGCTTGCTTTTGAGCATGAAGCATATGATTGATGTCCTAAGTGCTCACCTAAAAGAAAGAATAGCGAGCAAATGATTAAATTTACCAAAAATATTGTTGGTCCAGATCAGTTTAAATTTCACAAGATGCATAATGTTAATAAAAAACTTCTAAAATTGGAAGGATTGTCAGATTTTGAATGATACAGATCTGGGACAAAACTTGTGCATAATCTAAATGTATTAGATTGTTTTAAATGTCAAAGATTCTTCATAAAAAATAATTCCTAAGGAACTTCGAAAGAGAGAAATTTGAAAGAACAGCTAGTTTTGAAAGATTATGTTGGTGGAGAATATTTCACATATTATTTTAAGATACAAGAGTTGATAGTATACTTTAGTCATACAGTTTCACTATATGTTTTTTGTATATCAATTATGTGATTAGAGTATTGCTTTTTGGTGTTTATATGGCCAATTAAATCATAATGTTAACAAGTAAAAATTTCTAATTGATTGGTGGACTTCTATTTTATTGCTCGTGTGGTATTGAGTAGTTGTCTGTGGTTAACAGAGAGTATCTTTGTTAATTGCAATGACAAAAAGGTATTTTAATCAAAAATAATAATATTATTTTATTATTAAAATAATTTGATTCGAGATAAAACTTAATTGTGACTAAATCTAATGCAAAAAATAATCTCCAGTTGTACTAATAACTACTCAATTGTATACAAAGCAAGTTATAATAATAAATACTCAACTACATGCAAAATAAAGTCACATTTACAATTAAAATTTTATGCTTACAAAACTTGATTAGTTGGAATTGTTAATATTATATTTATTATAAAAGAATATGATGTGAATATCAAAACCTCTCAAGGAGCTCAATGTTATCAAGTTTGGTCCTCATCCAATTCCTTGATCAAAACTCAAATTTAGAAGAATGAAGTTTCATTTCAAGCCATCAATAGGAAACCATTCAAGAGAATTCAATTGAAGGAGTTCAAGGAGTTGTAACAAGTTATAGGTCAATTGATGTAAATTCTACTTGGAACAAACCAAAACAATGAAAACATGATTATGGAAGAAATGAAGGTGCAAATCCAAGTTGAGAAATCAAAACCATTTGAAGAATTGAAGCAAAGAATGTCCAAGTTATATTGTATGATTCAAATGGTAGACATCCATCAAAATGAAGGACTTGAAGGTGTTGGATAGTAGAGATCTACGGGTCACTATTCACAAAGCCTAACCCACATATTCCTGTTTGAACAACTCGCGGATCAACTTCTGGGAGTGAACTGCGACTTCAGCTGCACCCACTGCACAGCAAAACCCACTTGCAACTCATGGTCAAAAGCTCATCTGTAAGTGAACATTTTCCAATTGCAAAACTCCACCCGCGAATGAAGCATAATCGAAGGCGGTGGAGATGTTTTGACCAGAGTTTTTATGCTTAAATCATTTACTTTAAGTCATTTAATGTAGTAGGATTTCTATGTATTTTGAAGGTTATAAATACCTAACTTTGTATTACTATTCACAGAAGACTTTGGATATCTTTATGAAAATTTAGAGTTTTCTCTCTTTGGCTTCATGCCTTCAACTTTTTTGTCTTGAACACTTTGAGGCGTGTCTCAAGTGTATAGGCAAGCCTTTTGATCATTATTTGAGGTATGTCCCAGGGGTGAGTCAAAGTTTCTTCACTTTGAGATTCCTTTTGAGTTTGTCTCAAGGAATTTTTAAGACCTTGAACTCCTTTTGAGTTTGTCACAAGGGTTTTCAAATTTGGCTTATCAATCAAGAACTAAGCTTGGTTGCGGTGCCCTTTGTAACCTAAGACCTCAAGCTAGATCCTCGGTTCTTGTATTTGTTGCTGTTTAGTGTCATTTTTGTCTTATTGTTTAGTTTCCTTCTTGTTTCTTTGGGTCAGTTGGTTTATCTCCTTGTTATTGTTGTGTTTGAGTAGTTTTGTTGTCTTAAATCTTGTTCTTGTTGAGATCTTGTATCGTCCTTGATGTCTTTGTTGTCTTCCTACCCTAGATGTTGTATTCTGGTGCTGTTTTTGGTATCTTGTTAGCTTAAATTTTGTGTCTTTGTTGTTCTTGTTGTGTTGTTGTCATAGATCTACAAAGTTTTACTCTTGCTCTAGTAGATCTAAACATCCTAGTGCTTTCTTTGTCCACTTTGTGTTTGTTTCTTGTTCTAAATCTTAAGCTCTTGTTGTTTGTCCTTGTTCTTAGCTTCAAATTTGTTCAAAAGGTGAACTTGTTTGAATCACTTGAACAAGACTTCTATTTTCTTTGTCATTTTTAAAACCCTACTTGTGATTTTGATTTCTTGAAGTTAAATCTTGATTATTGTAGTGTTGAAGTAGAAATGGAAATCAAGTTAGGTCAAAAAGTTGGGCTGCAGTATCGTTTGAATTTGTTGTTGGTTAGAATGTTGTATTGTTGAAGAAATTCAAGAGAACTCTAGAAAGTTCTTGAATTTGGTTGAATAAAAAAAAAATTTGTGCAAGGTTAAAAAAAAATAAGGCTTGCACTTTTGAAAAGAAAAAGGTCAAGGGAAAAGTGAAGGATTGATTGTGTTTCTTGAAGACAAGTGATTGTGAATTTTGAAGGGATAGAGATTTCTCAAGAATTACAAATCAAGAAAATTATTTCTTGGAGAATCTTTGTTCAAGAAATTGAAGAAAATTGAGATTTATATTCAAGAAATCAATCACATTCATTCATTTCTATTCCATTTATCTTAGTTTATCTTTGAAAATTATCCTTGATTGTGCTTAAATTCCAAATCTTCCATATTTTGCAAATTATGTTTCAATCCTATTGAGCTATCTTTTAGTTTTCATCATGCCCAAATTCCATTTCCATTATGTCAATGTCTAGTTTCCTTGTGTCTTAAATAGTACAGTAATCCACTCGTGCCACGAACTTGGTTGGTTCAATTGATAAGTTGAATTGAAACACCTTAGAGGAAGAATTCAAAACTTCTTCAGGAAGGGTGTTAGAAGCCATTGAGATTGGTGAGACCAATAGAGTGCATTTGAGTGATACACGAGTATGAGTGGATACATGTGAGGTTGAGTGAGGAAATTATTGCCTTTATTACTAACCTTTTTGTAGGAATTATCCAAAATGGTAAATCAAGGCAAATCCAGGCATTTCGACCTTAAAGACTCTCTCGATACTTTGAAGGCTAATATTCAATCAATAGGTGAACGGATAGAAAGATTGGAGAATTCATGCAGTAGATCCTGTCATATGTGTACTCAATGTGATGAATGTTACAGAGTAGATCCTATTAAAGAAATTCAGGAGAGAATTTCAGCATTTCATGGGAGACATAATCCGGATGAGTACTTAGATTGGGAGAAGAAGATAGAGAAGAAACTTGATTGCTATCCATACACAAACGAGCAAAAGGTAGAGTTAACAATACATAAATTGACTGATTATGCTTCTGTGTGGTAGTGTCAGGAATGCCTTAACAAGTTCACGAATAGGGAATCCTCAATTTGCACTTGGAAAGAATTAAAGATGTAGTTGAGGAGGAAATATGTTGCTATCCATATGCAAAACACAAGAAGAAGCACATCATTGAATGATTGCACAACTTCAAGGAGAGATGAAAGGTCACTGAGGAGTTCAAATTTTAGCTCACATGCAAAGGATGATGTAGTTACAAAATCCAAATCCAAAGTTGATGATCTTGTGGCAAATAAAGAGAAGAGGAAAAAGCTACCATCAAAGGAGATCAAATGTGACAATTTGCCATTAATGAAGGAGTCAAATGTAGATGAAACATCAAAGGAGCAAAATGGAGATGTTGTGGTGAAGGAGGAACTCAAAATTGACCAAAAGTTCAAAAGGGGAGGTCTAGAGAATCCTAAAGCCATTGCATCAACTTCTAATTCAAACCATCCTCCAATGAAGCCGAAAGAAAAGGCATCAACTTCAACAACTTCCAAAGTAAGAATTGATCAATCAAAGGAAGAATCAAATTAATGTGCGCAGGAATACGTTTTGCCAAGACCCTTGGATTTTAGGTTTACTACTCGTTGAACTCAAGACCCCTTTGGACTTGTGAATCCAAGAACCCTTGAAGTGGAGTAGGGAGCTCAAAATTTTCCCTTGAAGATGAACTCATTCCTAGACAACTAAGATGAACCGAATTGAGCTTGTTCAATCGTTCAACCTAACTCTCACAAGAACTTGATCAAAATCACAAGAGAACTATAAGCAAGATCGGTTGGTCGCTACAAGCAAAGCTTGATAAGATTGAAGAAGGTTCTCAATCGCCCAAGAACCAAGAAAATTCGAAAAAGAATCTCTCAAAATATTATTAATGATCTATCTTCTCAAAAGAAATGTAACAAGCCTTATACAGGCCAACATACGATCTAGGGCTTTTAGCTAATCCCTACAAATTAGCTAACTAATTAATCACGTAATTAACTTGGCTAATTAAACTAGATGCAATCTAAAAAATAAATATCTAGAAGCATGGACTTGGGCTTGCAAGCATCCATGCACTCCAAGGGAAACAAAATAGCCCAAACTTGTGACTTAACCATCCTAGCCTGAACGCACCATAGAGCAGCCCTCTTCTATTTCTTCAAGATTCACACTTGGACCATCCTTCAATCCTTGTTTAGCCCATAAGAAATGCACAACCCGTGAAAAAGGATCTATGTTGTTCACCTTGCACACCTTATCCAATGTGTCCAAAATAAGACCATGCAAAGAATTCTTCATTCTCCTTGCTCTTAATCTAGTCATCGATCCATCCAAGCCTCTAAGCAAGTCATCATCCATCTTGGAAGCTCGCTCAACTCCATTGGCACGTGCTTGACCATCTTGGGACTTATCATTCCCTCTTTCCTTGAAAGGATTCGTTCTCGAATCACCTACATCAAATAAAGATAAGTCAGAAACGTTAAAAGTAGCACCAATATTTTCATACTCACTAGGCAAATCCACTTTGTAGGCGTTATCCCCAATCCTCTCAAGGATTTGGAAAGATCCATCTCCTCTTGGATGCAACTTAGACTTCATTTGGTGAGGAAATCTCTCTTTTTTCATATGAACCCGAACCCAATCTCCAGGTTCAAACACAACCTTCACACGACCTTTGTTTTCCATCTTTGCAAAATGCTCATTCTTTTTTTCAACATTCTCATGCACCTTAGCATGAAAATCTCTAACAAATTGTGCTTTCTTTTTACCTTCAAGATCAACATCATTAGTAGGTAAAGGTAAAATATCTAAAGGAGTTAAGGGATTAAAACCATAAACAACCTCAAAAGGTGAGTAAGAAGTAGTGGAATGAATAGTCCTATTATAAGCAAACTCTATGTGTGGCAAACATTTTTCCCAATTCTCAAAGTTCTTTTGAATGATTGCACGCAAAAATGTAGAGAGTATTCTATTAACTACCTCAGTTTAATAATCAGTTTGTGGATGTGCAACAGTTGAAAACAACAACTTAGTTCCAAGTTTACTCCATAAATTGTGCCAAAAATGACTCAAGAATTTAACATCTCTATCACTAATAATGCTACATGACAAACCATGCAACCTCACAATCTCCTTAAAGAACAAGTCAGATATATAAGTCGCATCATTAGTTTTTAAACATGCAATGAAATGTGCCGTCTTACTAAATCTATCTACCACAACAAAGCCACTATCCTTACCATTTGGTGACCTTGATAGACCCAAAACAAAATCCATTGAAATATCCACCCAAGGGTGTGAAGGCACAAGTAAGGGTGAGTATAATCCATGGGATTGAACACGTGACTTTGCTTGCTTGCAAATAATACACTTAGCATACAAAGTTTCAACATCAGCACACATGCTAGGCCAAAGCTCATGCAACACATGCAAAGTTTTCTTAACACCAAAGTGTCCCATAAGACCACCCCCATGAGTCTCTCTAACCAACAACTCATGCATAGAACACCTAGGCATGCATAATCTATGACCTTTGAACAAGAAACCATCATGTCTAAAATAATCAAGATGAGCACATTTAGCGCACAAAGACCAAATTCTCGAAAAATCTAAATCATGCTCATACAACTCTTTGATACAATCAAAGCCAAGCAACTTTAGTTTGAAGAGTGGTGATAAGAGAATACCTTCTTGACAAAGCATCAGCTACCACATTCTCCTTATCTTGTTTGTACTTGATCCTATATGGAAAGGACTCTATGAACTTCAACCACCTCGCATGCCTCTTATTGAGCTTGCCTTGAGACTTAAGAAACTTCAAGCTTTTATGGTCAGAATGGATCACAAACTCTTTAGGAATGAGATAATGCTGCCAAGTCTGAAGAGTCCGCACAAGGGCATAGAGTTCCTTGTCATACGTGGGATAATTCAAGATTGCTCCACTCAGTTTCTCACTAAAGTATATAATGGGCTTAGAATCCTGCATAAGAACAACACCTATTCCCACTCCAGAAGCATCACATTCAACCTCGAATAACTTATCAAAGTTAGGTAAACACAATAAAGGTGCGTTAGTCAACAACTCTTTCAATAAATCAAACGCCTATTGGTGTTTACTTTCCCACTTAAATACAATATTTTTTTAACAAGTTCATTAAGAGGTGCAGCAATAGTAGAGAAATTATGCACAAATCTCCTATAAAAACTTGCTAAACTATGGAAAGATCGAACATCATTAGCATTCTTTGGTGTAGGCCAATCACGTATGGCTTGCACCTTACACTCATCAACATGTATACCACTAGAGCTAACAATGATTCCAAGAAACACAATACTTTCCATGCCAAAAGAACACTTTGCCAAGTTAGCATAAAGATAATGTTCATGAAGTACGCACAAAACTTGATGCAAGTGCTCAACATGATCCTTAAGTGACTTACTATAGACTAAAACGTCATCAAAATAAATCACAACAAATTTACCAATGAAGGCCCTAACACATAGTTCATAAGCCGCATGAATGTACTAGGTGCATTAGTTAAACCAAATGGCATAACTAACCATTCATACAATCCATACTTGGTCGTAAATGCAGTTTTTCATTCATCACCTACATTCATTATAATATGATGGTAATCACTTTTAAGATCAATTTCAGAGAAAATAGTAGAACCATGCAATTCATCAAGCATGTCATCTAACCTAGGTATAGGATGACGATATTTTACCGTGATCTTGTTGGCGGCCTTACAATCAACACACATGCGCCATGCCTTTGAATTTCCTTTGTCTCCTCAGGATTTAGGCAAGGCGATTAGGTATATTAGCACCAGGAATGAAGTCGATTTGGTGCTCAATCCCCCTAAATGGTGGCAATCCATGTGGTATTTCTTCGGGAAATAAGTCTTCAAAACTCTACAAAAGAGACACCACAACACTAGGCAAATTAGGGTTAAGTTCACTAAGTTTGTGAGAAGAAAGAAAAATATCTTTATATAAAACAAGTAGAAGTTGTTGCTTAGCCTCCAAAGCTGAAACGATCTCACTTTTGGTAGAAAAAGCATGAACTTTCTTCTTCTCATCTTTCTTCAAAGTACGAGAACCATTCTGCCCAAACCCCATCTCGCCATCTTGCTTACCACTTTGACTAGCCCGTAGCCCTTTATCATTGTCCTCATAGGCTTGTTGTTTTTGTTCCTCCTTTACCTTGAATTCCTTAGCTATTCGCACTTGGTTCACATGTGCTTCGGACAGCTTGATTGAATCCAAGGTGATCCTTCAGTTCTCCCACATGAAAGAGTACCTATTCTTGTAACCATCATAGGTTACCCTCCTACCGATTTCCCAAGAACGTCCAAGTAATATGTGGCACGCTTGCATGGGAATCACGTCACACCACACCTCATCCTTGTACTTATTGATGGAGAATGGAACCCTAATTTGTTTGGTCATCTTCATGTGTCCAACCACAGCTAGCCAATACAATTTGTATGGTTTGGGATGTCGTTTGGTCTCGAGGTCCAATTTACCTACAAACAAAGTACAAGCAACATTAGTACAAGAATCACTATCAATAATCATGCTACATACCTTGTTTTGAATGGTACACCAAGTGTGAAAAATATGATCTCTGTGTGTCTACTTAATCTTCCTTAGGGGCAATACTAAGAGCACGCCTAGTGACAAGAACTTCCCCTTGATCCCCACCATACAAATCATCCTCATCTTCTAATCCCCTTTCCAATAGAGGCATCTCCTCATCATCATCACTTGAATCTACACTAGCTATTTCACCATCCTCAAATACCACCACGGTTCGTTTGTTTGGACAAGAAGCAGCTATGTGCTCATAACCTTGGCACTTGAAGCATCGAATCTCCCTTTGCCTAGGCTTCACAACTTGCATACCCTTAGAATCTTGTTTTGTAGTTGGCTCAGCCTTAGGCAATTGTGCATAATTTGGATGCCTACATGACTGTTCAGCCTCTCTAAATCCCCTCCTTGGTTGCTCAACTCTCCAAGTAGCACAACTTTGGGTAGTGGTAAAACCCCTTGATCACCTACTTCTCAATTGCCTCTCAACTTTGATGGCCATGTCCACCAAATCATGAATGTCAAGATAATGCTCAAGCTCAACTTTTTCAGCAATATTCGAGTTTAATCTAACAATAAATCTAGCCATAAGCACCTCTTCTTCCTTCTTAATGTCCGCCCTAATGATAAGCACCTCCATCTCTTTGTAGTATTCATCCACATTCATTGAACCTTGCTTCAAGTTTCAAGCCTATGGTGGAGGTCTCGCACATAGTAGATTGGAACAAACCTCTTCTTCATAATGCTCTTCATCTCACGTCAATTTTGGATTGGCTCCTCATCTTACCTCTTTCTCTCCTTTACTATCTTGTCCCACCAAATACTAGCATAATCTGTGAATTCCACGGTGGCTAGTTGCACTTTCTTCTCTTCGAAGTAGTTATGACAGTTGAACACGTGTTTCACTTTACGCTCCCATTCAAGATAAGCTTCAGGGTCTAGCTTACTTTGGAAAGAAGGTATCTTCATCTTAATACTACCAAGATTGTTATTTTGGTTGTTTAGAATCCTCCTTCCTCTCCTTTGCCCTATTTCTTCATCATCCGAATCCTCTCCTTGCTCCTCATAAATCGGATTTTTAGTGGTTGAAACTCATGCTTATGGAGTGGTAGTCCTCCTTCAATAGGTGCATTTTTTTTATCCATTTCACCAACCAATGCATCCCTAAGTAATTGAATTCATTGGAAAATTCTTGAGGTGCATCTCTTTCATGAGCCATTTGAGTGTTAAAATGTGCAAAACAAAGGTTAGAACAATATAAACAAGTATTTGTGAATTACTCCCTTAGTGTTTGCACTCGCTTCCCTCAAATATTATGGCTTTTACCCTCCTTGTGCTCACCACTAAACCTTTTTCCACTCAATAAATTTTCTTGTTGGCCCTTTAGAGAAGAACTAGGTCACTCAAATCTTACCAAGGCTAATAGCAACCTCAATCTGTAGGAGTAAGTGTAGAGATCAAGAAAATTATGCTTAGAGTGATTTTGATCAAGAGAGTATCAAAGAATGACCAAAAATCAAGAATAGACACAATATAAACACCCTAATGTGTGGTATAAATGTGTAAAGATTCTTGATTTTAATGTTCTCTTGCTAGAAAAAAATAAAATTTTTGTGCAAACAAATAATTCCAGCAAGGAAATATACCTTCCCGAATAGGGTTTCTCCAAACTCGGACCACAATGCACCAAAATAAACAAGCCACACCAATTAGGAAACAAAAATGAACATGGACCAAGCAACTAGAAGCAAGCAACGGTCACAAATCCAACAAAATCCATGTGGTTTCCTAATTCCTTCACACAGCTAACCAATTTGGAAAGTGCCCAAACAGTTTTGAGCAAAATGGAAACTAACTCCCTTACTTTCCTTTTTCCTTTACCAACGAATTTCCAACTCCTTGAGGATTAGGATTCTTTCTTTATTTAAGCAGCAATAATCCTCAAAAGCCTCTTCACAAAATCAAGAACAAACTGGAAAATTTAGAAAAAAAATTCGTAGCTATCAAATTCCAGAAATTCCAGCAAGAAGATCAATCAAGATTCAAGAATTCAAGTGCAAGTAAGTCTCCCTCTTCGTCTAACCTTGAACCCAATTCTCTCCTACCTCAATTTCAGTCACAAAAAAATATTTATGATCCTTATTTAAGACCTAATAAAGCTGGAATAATTTCAAAAAATTCGTAGCTAAGAAACACAAAAATTCCAGCAACTATATTTATCCAAGAAACAAGAACCAAGTTCAAGAACTTGATCCAACCAATTCAACGATGAAACCTGGAGCAAAATATCACCAAAACAACTCAAAAGCTTCCAGAAAATCGTTCAAAATTGATGAACAAACCAAGAACCAGTAGACACTACAAACTTCTTCCAAGAAAATTCAGATCACTCTCAAGAATTTCAAGAACAAAAAATTTCCAGCATAATGTGGTTCAAGAACTCCAAGAAAGTGATCAAGAACTTCAAGAAAGTCCAAGAACTTGTTGAATAACTTCAAGAAGTTGAAGATCAAACCTGGATAGATTCGCAACTTTTCACGAATCAACAAGTAAGTCCAAGAAACTTCAAAGATCACCTTATAATACCAAGAATTAATCAAGAACAATTTATTAAAATTTGTACACGGCTGTTAACCGCTTGTGTATGCCTCTTAATCCACTTTTCTTGAGATTTTTCTTTGTGTTTTGGCTTTTCCTTTCTTGTTTAAGCACGCCTCTTTTCTGGAAAATTTTTTTTTCACGAAACAAACCAACACAAACCCTAAAACATTGGTAAACCCTAACCAAACACACCACAACCGAATTTCTCCTTCCAAGAACTTCAAATCTAGGCTTTTTATATCCAAGAATTCAGTTTTCTTGCAAAGTTTTTACACAAGAATTCCAAGAAACAATTAAATAGTCAAAAAACATACACAAAATACCACACAACCTAGAATTCTTGATTGAGAAGTGACCAAGAACGACACTAAACAAACCCTAAAGCACAAATTTAATAAGAAAACAAAAAAATTCAAGGATGAAATTTTCAAAGGAATAAAAGACGGATAGAATAGACACCAAATGAGATTCAAACAATCTAGACAGCAAGAACACGCATGACACAACAAATTATCATGGCAAGGCTAGAAGCTTCTATGCCACAATAATGACAAAAACAATAAAAACACAAGGATATATTTGAAATTCCAGAGCGAAAAATAGATTAGAAGAACCTAGAAATCCAAGAAGGTGGCTCTGATACCAATTGATGCACGTACGGATACGTTTTGCCAAAACCCTTGGATTTTAGGTTTACAACTCGTTGAACTCAAGACCCCTTTGGATTCGTGAATCCAAGAACCCTTGAAGTAGAGTAGGGAGCTTGAAATTTCCCCTTGCAGATGAACTCATTCCTAGACAATTAAGATGAACCGAATTGAGCTTGTTCAATCGTTCAACCTAACTCTCACAAGAACTTGATCAAAATCACAAGAGAACTCTAAGCAAGATTGGTTGGTCACCACAAGCAAAGTTTGATAAGACCAAAGAAGGTTCTCAATCACTAAAGAACCAAAAAAATTCAAAGAAGAATCTCTCAAAATATCATTGATAGTCTGTCTTCTCAAAAGAAACGTAACATGCCTTACAGAGGCTAACATGCGATCTAGGGTTTTTAGCCAATCTCTACAAATTAGCTAACTAATTAATCACGTAATTAACTTAACTAAACACATAATTAACTTAGCTAATCAAACTAGATACAATATGGAAAAATAAATATCTAGAATCATGGACTTGGGCTTACAAGCAACCATATATTCCACACGAAGCAAAACAACCCAAGCTCATGAGTCTTCAATCCAAGCTCGAACGCACCATAGAGCAGCCTTCTTCCATCTCTTCAAGCTTCACACGTGGACTATCCTTCAATTCTTGTTCAGCCCGTAAATAATGCACAACCTATGGAAAAAGATCCTTATTGCTCGCCTTGCACACTTCATCCAATGTGTGCAAAATAAAACCATGCAAAGCGTTCTTCATCCTCCTAGCTCTTGATCTAGTCATTGTTCCATCCAAGCCTGTAAGCATGTCATCATGCATCTTGGAAGCACGCTCAACTCCATTGGCACGTGCTTGACCATCTTGAGACCTATCACAAATACCATTGTGACACTTACAAAGTAGCAATCAAAAGGCCATGCAAGGGGAATCAAATGTTACAAATGCCAAGGTAGAGGCCATGATGCAAGTGAATGTTCAAATCAAGAGACAATGGCGATTCAACCTAAAGGAGAAGTTGTGAAGGATGAACATGAGAAGGAAGAAAATGAAGAATTCATCGCATGGAGAAACTTCAATCAATGATGAACATGTGGACTTGGTCGTGATGAAAGCTTCAACCACGCAAATCAATGAAGATAATGATGAAGTGCAACAAATGAATGTATTCCAAACTAAATGCCATTATCAAGACAAGGTACGCGCTTTGATTATTGATTGTGGTTGTTGTACTTACATTGCTAGTCAATTGATGGTTGAAAAATCAAACTTTCCGACACTGACACATCCTCAACCATACCAATTACAATGGTTGAATAATGTTGATAAAATGGAGGTAACTAGGCAAGTGGAGATTGAGTTTTCAATTAGTAGATGTCATGATAAAATGCTTTGCGATGTAGTCCCTATGCAAAAATGTCAAATTCTTTTGGGAGGACCATGGCAATATGACATGAAAGCTCAGTATGATGGAGTGAAGAACAAGTATTCTTTCATGTAGAATAACCACAAAATCACATTAGTATCCATGAATCTATCCGATGCTTCACATGATCAAATGAAAGTTACTAGAGAATGTGAAGAGTGGGAGAGTCAAAAGAGCACACAAAAGAGAGGAAAAAGTGAGATAAAGGAAATGTGTGTGCAAAAGAAAAGAGAGAGTGAAAGAACTATTGTGGAAAACAGCGAGAGAAAAGAAAATGAGCATGAGATGAAAGAAAATGAGAGAGAAAAAAGTACAAAAGTGAGTGCCATAGCTATGAGAGTAAAGAAAAGAGTGCTGTGATAGTTAGGTCGTCACATCTTGTACCACTGTACCAAAAGGAAGAAATTATAGCTAACCCTCTTAACTTGTACTTTCCTGGTGTCTTTTTTTTCTTTTGTGCAGGAATTTGGGTATATCATTCATAATGAAACTTCACAAGCATTACTTTCCATAGAAAATGATAAGCCGCAACTTTATGTTGAATATCAATTCAACTTGGTGGAAAATAAGAAGCATCAAAAACTTGAATTGGTGGACAAAGAAATCATTCAAAGGAATTCAATGCATTGTTCCAACAATTCAATGTGCAAAAGATGGAAGAATAGAGGATCCATTGATAGTCCAATAACTAAGTATTATCATTCTATCTTTAAGTCAGATGAAATACTTGATTGGTGGAATAATGTGAAATGGTTTTCTAATTTTGATCCTCAATGTGTTTTTGAGTTTCATGATGACCTACATGATTATTTTCATCTTGGTTCTAATGGACAATTGATTGAATATGAAAATCAAGTCAAATCACCTGTGTTTTGCAATTTTGTTTATTTATTGCATGATGTCTTTACTTACAATAAACATGCATATTTTGTTAAGTTTTCTTTGAATTTTGAAGATATGTTTGCTAGTATGTCTTTAAAGTTATTGCGTAATCATTTGCATCTTATGTTTAGTGCTTGGTTAATTTTAAGAGTCATTTAGAGTTTAATAGATCTAGTATTTTAGTGAGTTCATTACATGATCAATTGCATTTTATTCTTAATGATAATTTGTTTTCATATAAGGATCATATTAAGTCTAATGCATTTGATGTTTTTGTATGTTTGTTATATGATACATTTGAATATCACAAGTTTGCTTATTTTGTTATTCCTCATTCATATTTTGTAGACTTTTCTGAAAGCATGCATTTGGATCTTGTGAGTCTTTACTTGGAGCAAAATGATACTATACATGATAATGTTAAAGGATTGTTCCCTTTTAATTATGCTAATGAGTTGAATAATTTTGATATTGAGAGTACTCTTTATGAGGAACTTTATTAACTCATTCTTGACAAGAATTGTGTGATTCAATGCTACTTAAGCTTGAACCAAGTTTTCAAAGATGAAGTGCCTGTAAAGTGTTATAGAGTTTTAAAGTTTAAGTCTTTAAATTCATATGTGTTGTATTTGTTTCATTTTGATAGGAAATTCCATATGTGTTTTGGATGCACGAAATGCATATGTGTTTTGGAGGGATTAGTAGAATTATGATAAGATTTTGGATGCACAAAATGCAAAGTCAAGGGTAGCAAAATCTTCAAGCCTTCAAAAAGAGTTCATTTTGCATGATGGATGCACAAGGTAAGCATTGTGACGTGAATTTTGATTTCAATGTTGCTAATTTTGTTCTTTCATTTTGCAGAAGATTTGAGGACAAATCTATTTCAAGAGAAAGGGAATGATGCGAACATCAAAACCTCTCAAGGAGCTCAATGTTATCAAGTTTGGTCCTCATCCAATTCCTTGATCAAAACTCAAATTAAGAAGAATGAAGTTTCATTTCAAGCCTTCAATAGCAAACCATTCAAGAGAATTCAATTGAAGGAGTTCAAGAAATTGTGACAAGTTATTGGTAAATTGATGCAAATTCTACTTGGAACAAACCAAAACAATGAAGACATGATTATGGAAGAAATGAAGGTGCAAATCCAAGTTGAGAAATCAAAACCATTTGAAGAATTGAAGCAAAGAATGTCTAAGTTATATTGTATGATTAAAATGGTAGACATCCATCAAAATGAAGGACTTGAAGGTATTGGACAGCAGAGATCTGCGGGTCACTATTCACAAAGCCTTACCCGCGGATTGCTATTTGAACAACTTGCAAATCAACTTTTGGGAGTGAGCCGCGACTTCAATAGTGCCGGCAGCTCATGGTCAAAATCTCATCTGCGGATGAGCATTTTCCAGCTACAGGAACTCCACCTACAGATCAAGCATAGTCAAAGACGATGGAGATGTTTTGACCAGAGTTTTTATGCTTAAATCTTGTACTTTTAAGTCTTTTTTTAATGTAGTAGGGTTTCTTTGTATTTGTAGGGGATAAATATTTAAGTTTGTGTACAATTCACATAAGAAGACTTCGGATATTTTTTATGAAAATTAAGAGTTTTCTCTTTTTGGCTTCAAGCCTTCAACAATTTTGTCTTGAACACTTTGAGGTGTGTCCCAAGTGTTTAAGCAAGCGTTTGATCATCCTTTAAGATTTGGAATCTAAGACCTCAAGCTAGATCTTGGTTATTCTCGCATTAGAATATTACTATTGCTAATGAGATTATTTGTTCCTATTTACAGACCTTGATTGGTCAGAATTGTTAATATTATATTTTTATAAATGAATGTTTTGAGTATTATCATAATATACAAACATAAAAATTTGCCAATTAAAATCCTACAAAGAAAAAATAAATAGTAAATGAAAATACAATGCTTATATAATAATTTGCAAATATACATTACATTTCATATTACATAATTCTAAATCAAACGTTGGAATAGGAACTTAGACAGTTTTAGTGCTAGCATATAAAATAATATCCAAACATATTAAAGAAATGCTTTTATCTTCATTTTTCATGAATTTAAATTCCTAAAAATCAGTTTTTAAGTAAACTTAAATTTACTTTTATAACAACCAAACGAGGACTCAGAATTTTTTTCCCACAATCCCCGTGAGCGAGATTGAAATGCCAGCCCATTAATCTATTAAAATGAAGCTTTTTTTTTAATTGGCTAACCCCGTACACAGGGGAGGGTGCCAATTTTATTAATAAAATAGAGGACATAAACCTTACCTCTTTCCAATTATTACAACATATATAAAGAAAAAGAAATATAATGAAATACAGAGTACTACTCCATTTACATCCAAGAAAACTAAAGCTTACATTTTGTGTGATGAAAAGAAGGGAAACCCCATTGATCTAACCTAACTACACCCTTGACATCATGAGGCAAAGATGAAAATGTTGGGTAACAGATGTTTGAGTCCATCTTTCAACCCTCATTCAATAAAAGATCAGCTGGAATGTTTGCTTGTCTAAAACAATGTCGAATAATAAAACCTAGTTGGCAAAGTTTGCGAATCTTCTTGATAGTCTTTTTAAGAGACCATGGACAAGCTGCAATCCCATTAAGAATATTTACCAAAGAAAGAAAATCGGATTCCAAACAAAAACCCACAATCCCTTGATCAACACACAACTGAATACCATGCAAAGCAGCCTTACATTTTGCTTCCAAACTAGTACCATAACCAAAAGGAGATGGAAAACCAAAAATGACATGACCCTTGCTATCTCTAAGTATACCTCCACCCCCACAATCACCCAGATTACCCTTAGAGCAACCATCCATGTTTAACTTTAAACCATCAACTGGGGCAGCCCATTTCACCCTTTTCACCAATATCTGTATCTTCCTATGTGACATTTTAGCATAAAATTCAGGCCATGTACGAGCAAAAATTTTCAGATCAAACTTCAATTCAAAAGTTATTCAAATATCAAGAAAAACCTTTAAGGCAATTACCTCCCAGGAGTTTGATATACCATCGAAATGCCACTCATTTTTCGCTTTCCATATATGCCATGTAACGAACAAAGGAGTAATACGATGCACGTAGTAAGTCAACTGATTTGGAGAAGGATGAAGCCACCATTTCATCAACCTTAATCTCACTGCACATTGGTTCTTATCTATACCAACCGGCCCCCCAAAAAAATTCCAGATAAAGGAAGGAACTTGACCATAACTAAAAACATGCTCAATAGATTCTAGAGAAGGATTAGCACAACAAAAGCACCGGGAAGGTCCTTGTATTCCAAACTTTTGTAAAACATCAGCAAAAGGGAGTTTCCTATTCAAAAGTCTCAACAAGAAGAACGAGATTTTAATAGGAACATGGCCATCCTAACAATGTTTAAACAAAAAGCTTTTAGGTTTGGATGTTCTAACCTTTTCAAAAGCAGTCCAAAATACAAAATCTCCCATGGAGGACTGACTCCAAACAATGTCATCCTTGACTGCATCAACAGGTGGATCTAAAGCAATGATTTCTATCACAATCTCCCATGGTAATGATAGTTGAAGCTTAGGAACATCCCACATGTTATTAGTGACAAATCCTCTAACTTGAAATTCATCATGACTGCCCGCATAGTTGGATATCGTCCCCGTGCCCAACCAATTGTCATACCACATATTTACTTCACCATTATTTAGCAACCACATGATGCCATCTTCCGCAACATTCCTAACATCAAGCATCCTCCTCCAAGTAATGGAATCAAGAGGAGATCTTTGTACCTACAAAGGATGCTTCATTTTACAGTATTTAGCATGCATAAAAACTACCCAAAGAGATTGCTTGCTCCTAAATTTTCACCACAACTTTATTGACATTGCATCACATACATCCTCCAATGAACGAATGCCAACTCTTCCTTCCTCCAATGGTAGGCACAATGTTTTCCATGTAATCCAGTGATATTTAGATATATTCTCCCTACTACCCGAAAGAAAGTTAGCCAGCATTTTTTCCAAATATAATATAACTTTTTTTAGTGGAGATATTCCCAAAAAATCGTGTAAAGGTATAGAAGCTAGGACATGCTTAATAAGAATCAGCTTACCACCCATTGACAAAAAATGATTCTGCCAGGCCTGCACCTTCTTCAAAATAGACTGCATTACGCCTTCAAAATATAAAGCTTTCCTCCTTCCAGTAAAAAGGGGACAACCCAGGTATTTAGTAGGGAAAGGCTTATGACCAAAACCTGTGAGCTGCATAATTATCGCAATACGAGCTAGAGGTGTTTTAGGGTGACAAAAAAAACCACTCTTTGCCACATTAATACACTGCCCAGAGTCCCTGGTATATACCTGTAGCGTTTACATAATCATTTGGATAGTCCTTCTATCAGCTCCTGAAAAAATAATAATATCATCAGCATAACCAAGATGGGTGATATTAGGGCAATATCTCGGAACACGGAAGGGGGAGAAAACCACGCCTGAGAGGTAATAGATTTAAAGCCCTAGATAATCCTTCTGCACCGAATAATAAAAAGAGCTGGAGAGAGAGGGTCTCCTTGACGGAAGCCCTCTAGAGGACTTGAAGAAACCCTAGAAACCCCATTAATGAGCACTGAGAACCAACAATTAGAGATCAGTCTCCAAATCATATCCACCCAACGCTCCCCAAATCCAAATGATCTCAACGCATTTACCAAATATACCCAAGAAACCCTGTCATAGGCTTTAGCCATGTCAAGCTTTAAAGCAACATTGCCACCTCGATTTTTATTCCCCAGACCAGCAACCATTTCCATTGCTAACAAAAAATTCTCCGAAATGTGCCTACCCTTCACAAAACCAGTCTGATTCAGAGAGATAATACGAGGCAAAAGATCAGACAATCTATCAGCTAGTAATCTTGAAATAATTGTTTACAAAATTACATAAGCTAATAGGTCTAAACTCTGAAAAAACTTTAGGGCTTGTGCACTTGGAAATCAACACTAGGAGAGTTGAAGACACACTCTTTGGAAGTTCCTCACCACAGAAAAAACTTACTACCGCATTCAAAGATATCAGTCCCAAAAATCTCCCATGTAGAAGTGCAGAACTTCCCTATGAAAACATCTGGGCCTGACAGAGCTATCACCATCCATCGAAAAAACCACCCGTTTAACTTCTTCCAAAGTAGAGAATGCTTCAAGCATACTACATTCTGCATCCTGAGATCAAACCATGAATGTGAGATAAAGACATAGCCCCACTTAATTCCTCTTGCATAAATAATGAGGAAAAGTATGAGCAAGCTTCTTGAGCAATGTTCTCCTCTTGGTCCAACCAATTCCCATTAGAATCCTTGATACGATGAATGGTCGATTTTGCTTGCATTTTAGCAACACTAGAATGGAAAATTTTTGAGTTCCTATCCCCTTCTTTCCACCATTTAATCCTAGCTTTCTGTCTCCAATAATTATCTTCCATCGTAATCACCTTATTTAGCAATATTCGCGCTAATTGCAATTGATCTAGTGCCTCATCCGAGCCTTCTTCATCATATCTATGCTCAGCTTCAGCAGCCTTAATTTCTGCTTCCTTAACAACAACAAATGTATCACCAAACTGCTTTCTAGACCAATCCTGTAACGCCTTCTTTACAACTTTAAGTTTGGTAGCCAACATCTGCAATGGAGAGCCAATGAAACCACATGCCCAATGTTGTTTGATCAGATCTAGAAAGCTGAGTGTGATGTCCAAAAATTAAGGAACCGGAACATCTTAGGCTTATTCGCATGACGGGCAGATCTTTTAACCAAGAGTGGAGCATGATCCGAAGGCTTTCTTGACAAATGTTAAACTAGAAAATCAAAATTATTTTGCAGCAATGAATGATTAAGAAGAATTCTATCTAACCTTTTACAAATTCTTACTCATCCCTGCCTGTTGTTTGTCCATGTGAAAGGGCTCCCCGTAAATCCAGCATCCAAAACCTGTACCTCTTGCATGAAATCCAGAAATTCCATTGCTTCAGACATGCGAAAAGGCCTCCCACCCTTTTTCTCCTGAACTCCAAAAATGACGTTAAAGTCTCCTCCAATCAACCAAGGAGTATCATCAACATTTTTTGACTTGAGAGCTTCCCAAAGAAATTTACAATCTGCATTAAAATGAAGCTTAAAGAACACAAATTTCAAGGAATACTATACCTGACATTGAAACATTGCTAAAAAATTAAATAAGGAGTAAGTACTCAATGAGATTAAGTTATCAACAGTAGAATTCTCTTCCTTTTAAATGTGAGTTACAAATGTATTCAATTGGCAAAGGTTAGCTCTAACCTCATTCAACACCTTCAACATTTAGCTATAGCAAAGTTAATCAAATTCTCCAAAACTTGTGAATCGGCTTCTACACATAGATTAGATATATTTTTTTCTTTACATAGTTGAAGGCCATAAAGCAAAGGCAACCCTGCTGTCAATAAAATGTCAACTTCTTCAAATTCTTTATAATAAGCAAAAATCATCTTACGCTCATGATGAGTATTATTCCTCCTCTTGATGCCCGTCCTTGTCCTATGCTTGCATCAGAGTTTAACTTAAAGGATCCTTGAGGTGGCTTTTTCCACCAAACTGGAAAGTGACAAATCTTTCTAGATTGTTGTACTGCAAATCGAGCCAACTCACAATCTAAATCCCCTTTAAATGATCTCACTTAAACTTCTTGGCCTATGCTTACTGTTCCAAGAAACCATCAATCATCCATATTATGTGGCTAGAGTCAAATCTAGTTTCTTCAAATCTAGATTTATTTTTGGCTTACCAAAGAAACCAGAAAATCAAAACAAGCAAAATTGATCTTATGTGACCTGGGGTTACCCTTGGATTTGAGTGCAGCCAAGGCATTATAAATATTGCTATCACAAATGTCGTCACAAGATCAATATGAAGAATCCCAAGCATTTTGTCGTATTGCTACCACACCTGTGCAGCTATTGGAACATATAAGAAAACGTGATTAATTGATTCTTCAACTGCAAAACAACAATTACAACTTGAAGCCAAAACAATTTCTTGTTTTTGATATTGACATCTAATGGAAAAATTCCACACATCAATTTCCAATAAAAGAAAGAAACTTTTTGTAGCAGAATTGCATTTCAAATAGCCCCATCTACTGCTGAAACGTTATGCCTTTACCTAATTCCTCCTACATAGATTTAACATAAAACTACCACCAGACGAGGGCAACCAAATCATCTTATCATCTTTTGTATCATATGATTGGTGATCAAGAACCACATGAATCCAATCCAGAGTAGGTATTGTTTCAACTTCAATAAGCTCTAGCCATCCTCAGTGTAAAATTAGGCTACAAGCTAATGTGGAGGGTTATGAACTCCAAGCATGATTGCTAAGTGTATATCCTAGCACCACTTGCCGTAGCAAAAGTCCACAAAGCCCTCCCCACAGACCATTAAATGCAAGATTCTGGAAATTCTCTAATCCCCTCCAGACAACGCCATGAAAGAGATCGCCAAGCTACTGACACTAACAATGGATGAAATCCTTTGACATACTCATTCATAAATGCTTACCAAATAGATTTATTATGATGAAGATGCCATCAAAGCTTGTAAGCAATTGTTGATGCCATCAAAGCTTGCAAGCAAATGTTGCTGTCATGTCTTCAAATAGCCGAAAGCCCAATTTGCCTTTTTCTATGGGAAAATAAAGTTTTTCTCGCGAGGCCCAATGAGTCCTTTTTTCTCTATATTGATCCCATAGGAGTGTATTACAAAGTCTTCCCAACTTAATGCATACAATCTTTAGAGTTCGAAACACCTACAACAAAAACATGGGTTTTGATGAAAGAACATGGCAAATTAGGATTATTTTACCTCCTGGCGACAACATAAGAGAGCTCCAATGACTTAACTGACTACAAATCTTATTCAAAATACCATCAAACAAAGCATATAGTGAATAGTTGTGATAGTCCCACCTTACCCAGAGGTGCACCAAAGGGCTTAGCGGACTGCCTGCCTAGCTCTCGCCAGGACTCAAGTCGAGCACTCACTCAGAACATACACGCGTGCTTAACTTCAAATAAAATAAATAAAATAGAATAAAATAAAATATATTCATATTATTTAATTTAAAGGTACAAGTAGCATCAAGAAGTTTACATGTCATAATATACATGATTTTCACCAAGATAGCCCAAAACAGTTTGGCTATTACAATAACTAAGACATCTATTATATTCAAACCAGTCAATCCAGCTTTAATTTTCAGGAACCTGGGTAAAGGAAAACAAATAAAAGGAATGAGCTATAATAGCCCAGTGAGTGTCCAAGTCATGCAATCATACCCAGAATCTATTATTTTATTGAACAAAATAATTGACAAATTAAGTAGACAAGTTATGAACAATCTAATTAACAAGTAGTCAATGGCGGATACAGGGCTCAACTACGAAAGCAAGCTTAACTGCAGAAGGAGCAAGTACTGATCATGTAACCATGAGGTTAGGACTAAGATAATAGCTCAGGTCTTTATCAAAGGTCATGTCAGTATTATCAAGCAAGAACCCTAACCACCATTCACCTTATAACCTCCGTACAGGCTACCACATCCAGAAAGAAATCTCAACTCTAGAGGGCCAACACGCAAGAAAGTTCAATCCGGAGTTGGCCTCTTTGAGGATTCACAACTCATAAGGGAAAGAACATCATGCCCTAAAACACCCAGCACCTTATATCCTCCCAAGCCTGTCCGGGTTAACTATCCGTGAAATAACGGTGAAGTTAGTCACGGAAGTCTCATGCACAAGTAACACGTTGGATAATGAAAACGTGGAACACATTGCGGAATAGATGCGATAAAGTACACATCTTTCCTCAAGTAGCACATTTCATGAAATAATAATTTCAAGTATAACATAATATTTCAGGCATCATGCACACATAAAGACACTCACCTGGAATGCCTATGAAAATATCTCGTAAAATGATCGCGAATCGTTTTCAGATCCTGAAATTTTAAAAGAAATAATATAATGAAAACCCGATTAAAACCATAATTAATTTAGTAAGAAAATTCAAGAAATATCCCACTTATTTCTAGGGTTTTGGTCTTAGGGTTTTCTAGGGTTTAGGGTTTTCTTCGTCTAAGAAAAATTTTTCTCAATACTTGGTCATTTTATCCAAAATTTCTGCACACTAGCTCTTTAAATCTAACATGTTCTAGGTTAGAATTTTCATCTTTTATTTTTCCTTCTTTATTTCTACCAAAAATTTCGGCAGCATCTCCCCTTAAAATCGGACTAACCCATTTTTTTCCTGCATGAAATCAACCATCCAATCCAATTTTTCAACAAGTTCTACAACTTCTATATTCAATTCAAACTCAATTCCATTCAAAATTCCACTCAAAATTCAAGTTTCAAGCCCAAGAATCTTCAACCAAGTAACATATAACACATGAAATTTCAAGGTTTACATGCTATTCACTAGTCTATCTAACCACAAGAACACTTTATCTAGCAAGTAAATCTTCAATTAAACTAAGTTCTCCAAGTAGTAGCAACAAGAATCTAGGTTTAAGCTTGCATAAAAGACTAATTAAAACTTGAAATTAGTAGGAAAGGTTCATAGTAAATACCTTAAACAAGCCTAGAACCTTGCTTAGGAAGAAAAAAAGCTCACTTTCTATGGTGAAATTGCTCAAAATTTGGAGAGAAAGCTTCAAGAAGTTGAGAGCAAAATGAGAGGAAAAGAGGAATAAGGGTGGCCGGCCATAAGAGAGAGAAAAAGAGAGTGAAATAGGCTAGGAAAATAGAAAATAAATAAAGAAAAAGTTGAGAAAAAGATTAACCAATAAAAACATAACAAGCATAAAGTTAGGGTTTAGTCTTTTAATGCATTAGTGGTTAACTTGGATTAATTTAATTGGTGGAACTCTTACTCTCTTTATCACCTAGTAATTAGTAATATTATAGCATAAATATTAAAGCAAAAAGAGAGAAAAATAAGAGAAGGGAGAGCCGGCCATGAGGAAGAAAAGAAGAAAGAATTTTCGGCCAAGAAGAAAAGAAAAAAGAAAGAAGAATTTTCAGCCAAGAGAAGAAGAAAAGAGAGAAGAAATTTCAGCCAAGAAAAGAAAATAAAGCAAGAGAATAAGTAAAATTTTTGAGAAAAATTGAGCTAAAGTTTAAGTAGTCAAGAGTCTAGAAAATAGTAGAATAAGCTAGTCAAAATTAAACACTATTATAAATTAATAGCCCAATAAAAATTGTTCCAAATTTAATACTTAGGTGTCCTACTTAATAATGAAAGAATCTTAGTTAATTAACCTAATTAACTTAAGTAATCTTCCAACTAATAGATCAAGGGTTAATACTAAATCCTAAGTAAAAGAAACTCCCTTATTAAATGCATTTTTGATTTTGCCCTTGCGTTTTCTTTTCTCATCATCATTTTTTCTACTAGTAAACATAACATAAACTAAATGATTCTTGAATGAATTTCTGGGGCGTCACAATAGCCACACCAATAAGAGCTCGCAAGTAAGTGGACAGAAAATGTTGTTGCCTAAAACTGAGTTTAGACAACACTAGTTGCACTAGATCATCAGAAGCTCTATCTGAAATAAAAAAGAAGCTTTTTCCCAAGTTCACTTTCTGGCCTGAATATGCATGATAAAGCCCCAAAAAAATTCTAATAGCATTCAAACAATCTTCTGAAGACCTAAAAAACAAAATAACATCATAAGCAAAAGAAAGATATAAGATCTTAATACCAGCCAATACATAAAATCTTCTCATTGCGGCAAATTGATTAGTTTGTGAAGGAATTCTAAACTAATATGCCAACTAGGCACTTTTTTGGATGGGTTCTACACAAGGTACCTTCGCACTTTGGAAGTGCAACCAAAATGCGAATGTATTTTTTTATCCCAACCCTTTCACAGGCATGAATGTTAGAGGACAGCAAAAAAAATTTTGCACCCTGCCATGTGTTCAAATCAAGCGTTTTGCCATGCTCGATTCTTTTGTTATAGCCAACTCCTTCTCAAGCATAACATTCATCACATTCCATGAAGACAGGCAGTTTTCTTTATTTATTAGTGCTTTACTGAGATCAGAAGTTTCCCTCTCACTTGCATTGTTGTTTAACTTTGAATAATCTCTTTCAAAGTAGACAAATTCAATATTAATAACAAAAAAAAAGATTCCAAAAATAGCATAATGATTACTTAATAAATGTCATGTTTTTTATGTGCTAAATTTCAGTTAGCTTGGAGGATTGTTTGAGAGAAATTGCTCTAGCATTACATATGGAAATTGAATAAACTAGATTGCTGCAGTTCTATATTTCTTTTTTTTTTTAAGCATCAACAAGTTAAAAACTTTACTTTTCAAATTAGACTTTAGTGACTTTTACTGCTTGCCAATCAGATAGAGAAATCAATAGCGGTCAAGTTCATTCACTAGCTTTCTAAACTATAGCTTTTTCACATCCCATTGCCCAACCACATGGATATGCATAGAATTGGGAAAAAAGGTTTGTAAACTTTACATTAATTACACATTTATCCATAAAAATATACACTAATGATTGGTAAGATTCACCACTTATATTATCTTTTTAAAAACTAGAAATATAGAATGTAAGCATGAGATTGAACCTCGATAGATCAAAGTGTACATTATGTTGAAGGGTTGTCTTAGTTCCTCGTGTAGAAAACTTTTTGAAAGGAAATCATTTAACTAAGCCTCAAATTACTTGAATGAAAAATTATAAATACATGCAAAAAAGTAAAAAAGAAAAATTGTCTATGTATGCTTGATCAGGATGGGGAAATCTCTTTCATCGTCGCACATGCAAAGTGTGAACAGATCTTCGTACTTCCAAAGTGTGAATAGTTGTACGGATTTTGCCTACATCCCCCACCGCACCAAGTCAGCAATTGTGAATGACGCAATTGTTGTGCTTAATAAAAAATTGCTTCTCATTTTGGAGGTGTGGACAGCTTGTTCGCACCTCCAAATTGCGAACATCCCTTTTATAGAACATAGAAAAAATTTTGCCTAGTTGGCAGATAAAATTCAAATTTCTTCACAATCTAAGCAATTGGCCTCTCATTACTCAAGCATAAATTTAGAATGTTTAATAAACAATATTCCATAAATTCAGAAGTAGAACACATGGTTTCATAAGCATTTTTAAGCACAAATTGAAAATTAAATATTAAAATAGTACACCCTCTGTCCCATAACTATAGGCCTACTTCTTTTTTCACACAGATTAAGAAATGTAGTTAATGTGGTTACACCAATAATTTTTTGTTCATACTTTTCGCAAATACCCCTTATTAATATTATATCATTCATTTAAAATAAAAGACACATATTACTATATTCTTCTTGAAACTTTAAGTACTTTAGTTTTTCAATGTGTATCAAATATGGACATATTAGTAAAATTACAACCTAACTACTCTTTAAAAGAGTACATGGGCCTATAATTTGGGACAGACACGAAAGGAAAGTCAGCCTATACTTATGGGACGGAGGGAGTATTTGTATTTTATATACATTTAAACTAAACACGAATAGATATGTATTTCAAAATTTCAAAAATTGTACATTAACAATCACGAAAGTAGTTGAGTAACTATGCTCCAAACAATAGAACTAAATAATTAGTATGAGCTTTTAAAGCCCTATTAAGTGAAGTATTTTGTGATAAACCACAAGAATTTGAAACAAGGCCTAAGCGCCTAAGCTATACTGAGAGAGAGAGAGAGAGAGAGAGAGAGAGATAAGAAGAAGAAGGAAAGTAAATTTAGAGTTGAATCAAAACCCTCATAAATTTATTGACTTAAATATCGATCATTGAGTATTGGGAATAAATGTGAATACTTAAGTTGAGCAAATTAGCACTAAAAACTAGTTTAGATGTAACAAAGAGTGATTATCCTGTTTTTCTCAATATATAACTAAGCAGCTTGGCACACAAAGTTTTGGGCTCAATGGTGGAAACGTAGAACAATTCCCATCAATTATCCTATCTTTTGTCATTTGCTTCTCCCAAAACCTATTCATCCACCACAAACTTGTGTTCTATCATTTATCTCAAAACATGTACAATATAAAGATAAGAAAATGCCATAGTATAAAGTGAAGAAAAAGAGAAAGTAGATGGTTTGAACTAGTATAAAGAGAAGAGAATGCCACAATATAAAGAAAGAGAACGAGAAAGTGAAATATTTGATCTCTTTTTACCACCAAGGAAAACCTCAATTCCTTTCCTTCTTTTTCTCCTCTTCCTCTTCGTCCTCTTCTTCCTCTTTACCTTATATCCGCATGTTGTTGATAAAATTGTGAAGAATTTCTTAAAACATTAGCCAAATAATAAGATTTTTTTTCTAGTTTCTAAAATAGGGATGTTTTGTACCATAGAAGTGAGATTTTTTTTTTTCAATCGCACTTTGAAAGTATGAACAAGAATTTTGACAAAATCTTTGCCTTTAAAAGTGTGAACAAGCTTTGACTCGATCATGTTCAACATGATTGGTCAGCCTTGGCATAAAACAACAATTTAGCCAACGAGCCTTGAAATACTAAATTAGTAAGCAACAATTATTCAATAGAAATTAACTAGACAAGTAACCAATCAAGAAACACGAGGAAATTAAATAAAAAATTGCACAAAAAAATCACATAAATCCTACACACATCATACCAAGAATACACACTAACTAGACTTCAACAAATCAACCAACAAAACATAAGAAATTAAGTAAAATGAAGAATAACTTACTCTAGCACCAAGAATATGATGAATATGGATGTTGGAGAATGAAGTCCAAGCCTTAGAATTAATGAGTTCAAATGGGCGTATTTGATGTGAGTTATGCGGAGGAAGAAGAAGAGAATAATAGAGGAGAACAAAAGAAGAAAAGTCGAAGAGAGTGGAAACTTGAAAATATGGGCATAGCTAGGGTTGAAAAAAAGAACTTCAACACTTTACTTATTTCAGTGTGGGGATGATACTCCTTCTAAGGTGTGGGAGTATTTTGGGGCGCCTTTGGGCTTACAGGTGGAAATAGAACATGTATGTACTAGATTGATGAAATAGTGGATATTGCCCATGGGTGTGACAGCCCCACCGTATCCAGAGGCGCACCAAAGGGCTTAGCGGATTGCCTGCCTAGCTCTCGCCAGGACTCGAATCACGCACTCACTCAAACATCCAAGCGTACTTAACTCAAAATAAATACATTCATAATAAAATACATTCATAAAATTCACTTGAAAGTACAAATATTATAAGAGGTTTTACATCCAAAAATATACATAGTGTTTACAATAAAAGCCTATACTATTGGGCTATCAAAAGTACATGAAACAAAACATTTACTATGTCCAAATCAGCTTTTCCAGCTTTAATATTTTGAGAAACCTAGTTAAAGAAAACAAATAAACGGGATGAGCTATAATAGCCTAGTGAGTGCTTAAGTCATGCAACCATACCAGTAAAATATGATTTTATTCAATAAAAATATTTGACGAGTTAAATAAACAATGTATGAACAATTTAATTAACAAGTAGTCAATGGCAGATACGGGGCTCAACTACAGGAGCAAGCTTAACCGCAGAAGTAGCAAGCACTGAACATGTAACCAAGACGTTGGGACCGAGATGATAGCTCAGGTCCTCGCCAAGGATCATACCAGTATAAACAAGCAAGTACCCTAACCACCATTCACCTTGTAACCTCCGTATAGGCTACCACATCCAGGGAGTAATCTCAACCTTGGAAGGGCCAACAAGCAAGAAAGTTCAATCCGGAAGTTGGCCTCTTTGAGGAATTCAACTCAATTGGGAAAGAACAACACGCCCTAAAACACCCAGCACCTTATGACCTCCCAATCACGACCGGGTTGACTAACCTGTGAAGTAACGGTGAAGTTAGTCACGGAAAGTCTCAAGCACAAATAACACATTTAATAGTGAAAGCATGTAACACATTGCGGAATAGATGCGATAAAGTACACATCTTTCCTCAAGTAACACATTTCATTAAATATTAATGTCAAGTATAACATGGCATTTCATGCATCATGCACACATAAAAACACTCACCTGAAGTGCCTAAGAAAAGATTTCGTAATATGGTCGGGAATCACTTCCGGATCCTGAAATTCAAAAGAAAATAGTCTATATAAAAACCTGACTAAAATCTAAGTAATTTAATAAGAAAATTCAAGAAATACCCCAAGTCTTTCTAGGGTTTAATTTCTAGGGTTTTGGAGTTTAGGGTTTTACCCTAGGGTTTAGGGTTTTCAAAATTAGGGTTTTCTAAATTTTTAGGATTTTGCTCGGAAATGTTCAATTCACTAATAGCTCATCTACGGAAATTTCTGCATGTTCAAATCACTAAATTACAGCTTATATAACTTTAAATTCATAGCCTAATCACTTTTACTTCTTAGGTTTTACCGAAATTTTGACAGCATTTCCCCTATAATCGGACTAACCCAAAATTTTTAACCTGCAAGGAAAACAGCCAACCAACCCAATTTCAAGTAGTTCTACAATTTCCATATCAAAATCAATTCAATTTCACCCAAATTGGTCATAGAAACACATGAACCACTCCAAGGTTCTTCAACCAAATCATACTTAATTCATGTCATCTCAAGATTCAATCACTATCTACAAGTCATACAAGCCCATAACCTCATATTCATGGAATAAAACTTCATTTTCATGGCTTAAATCAATCATGCTTAACATTAAAGACATGGGTATAAAGCTACTAAACTACAACTTATACTTGAAAGAATAAGAAAAGTTCATGGTGAATACCTTTAACAAGGCAAGATCTTTGCTTAGAAATGAGTTTGATTCACTTTCAATGGAAGAAATAGGATCAAATTGGAGAGAAAAGCTCTAAGAAAATGAAAGCAAATGAGAAGAAAAGAAAGAGTAGAGAGCCGGCCAAGGTTAGAGAAAAAGAGAGAAAAATGGTTAAGTAAAGAAGAAAAGAAATGGAGAAAGAATTGGAAAAAACATTGACCAATCAAAGCAAGACAAACTTAAACATAGGGTTTTGACTTCTTGCACCTTAGACTCCACTTGGCTAGGTATAATTAGAAGTAGGATTTAATATTTATCCTCCTATTTAATCTTGCAAGAATTATAAGGTACAACTTCTAAAGGAAATGGTACAACATACTACATAAAATAGAAATCATACTATTATTTATTTTCAACTAATTTTGGCCCTCTTTTTTTTTTTCTACTAATGGACATAATGCGAATTAAATGGTTTTGCATGAATTTCTAGGGTGTTACAATGGGAAATGGAGTCCTGACTTTTATAGTTTCCATAAATCCTATCTTGATTGTTTGGCATTTGTGGAAGACTAGAAATGCTTATTGTTATTCTGGTGTGGTTTGTGATTGGGAGCGAATTGCTGTTAATACATTTTGTGATATTAAATTGGCCTTTGAAAATTGGTTTAAATGTAGAGTAAGGCAATCTACTTGGCCTGAGCTCTTAGGCTATGCGGCTGAAGAAAAGAAGAAACTAAATATCACTCTTGTTAAATGGATGCCTTCTTCGTATGGGTTTAAATTGAATACGGATGGGTGCTCCAAGGGGAATCCAAGTGAAATTGGAGGTGGGGGTTTACTAGGGGATGGTCATGGTAATGTCATTTTTGGGTTTTCTTATTTTTTCAAAAAGGTTTGAGTTTCGAGGCAAAAATAAAAGTGTTGTTTTTTGGTGTTCGTTTATATGTATCTAAACATTTTTTATATTTCCACGGTGAATTTGATTCACTAACTCTTGTGAACTTTTTCAAGTATATGGAATCTTGGCCATGGTACCACTTTTAATGTTTGATGGAAATTAGTAAATTACAAAAGCACTTTGTTTCTTTTACTCATTGTTTCAAAGAGGCAAATAAGCTTGCAAACCTTTTGTCTAATGAAGATGTAATAGGAAAAGTGTAAATGGTTTATCAAGGTTTCTCACAGTTGACAAAGGAAGTTCGTGGAGCTGTTAGATTAGATAAATTAGGTTTCCCTTTTTGCCGCTTTCATTAGTTTTCTTTGTTTGCTTTAGATTTTATAATTTTAATAATGAGAGGTTCAAGCTTGATGTCCCCCTCTCTTGTATTTCTCTTATTTAATCAATAAAATTTTGGAAGAGATGCCCCCCTGTGAACAGGGTTAGCCAATTAAAAAAAAAGAATTTCAAACAACACCCCTATTCCTTTTGCACTCTAGATCAAGACCAACGTTGACGTTGAAGCTGATGTTGGCTTCGGTCTTATTCTGAGTTACCTTCATTGAAATTGAACATGACCAATGTTGATGTTAAGACCGATGTTGACGCTGGTCTTACTTTCCCCCTTTTCTGCTTGGTAAATTGACAATTAATGATCAACCCAAAAATGACAGTGAGTGAACCGTTCATTAGACCAATGCCAGTTATGGATGCATTTTTTAAAGAAAAATCATAAACATATAAAAATTTTACTACGTGCAAATATAAATAAAAATAAAAAGTGAAAGATTAATTGTAAAATAAATAGTAGAGTACACAAAATAGATTGATAGAAAACTCATAATTTTCATCTAAAAAGTTATCAATAAGTCTACAAATTACATTTTATCACTTAGAATGCCTCTCAGTTTCCTTACTCTATCCCATGTTTATAAGAGAAAATTATCTGCATTTTTGTTTTAACCTTTCGAATTACAATTTATAGTTTTTGTAGATATCAAATTTGGACACACCATTCATTTTTTCAACATTGGGTGTATTCTTCTACTTATGGGGTCAAATTTTAGTTTTCTAGTAAAAAGTGCAAAATTAGCAATTTCAAGGGCAAAATGGTAATTTCTAGCATGTAAATATGTTTCAGCAGCTTTTTAGTTCTAGAGTCATGTTTTGCATTTTTATACATTTCAAAATTTTTCTAGTTTTTTCGAGGTTAACTATAACACCCTAGAAATTCATGCAAAACCATTTAATTCGCATTATGTCCATTAGTAGAAAAAAAAAAAAAAAAAAAAGAGGGCCGAAATTAGTTGAAAATAGATAATGGAATGATTTCTATTTTAGGTAGCATGTTGTACCATTTCCTTTAGAAGTTGTACCTTATAATTCTTTCAAGATTAATAGGAAGATAAATATTAAACCTTACTTCTAATTATACATGGCCAAGTGGAGTCTAAAGTGCAAGAAAGTCAAGCTCTACACTTAGTTTTGTCTTGCTATGATTGGTCATTGTTTTCCCAATTCTTTCTTCATTTCTTTTCTTCTTTACTTAGCTCATTTTTCTCTCTTTTTCTCTCCACTTTGACCGGCCCTTCTTCTCACTTTTCCTCTCTTTTGCTTTCATTTTCTTGAAGTATTTCTCTCCATTTTGATCATTTTTCTTCCATTGAAAGTGAATCAAACTCATTCCTAAGCAAAGATCTTGACTTGTTAAAGGTATTCACCATGAACTTTTCTTATTCTTTCAAGTATAAGATGTAGTTTTGTAACTTTATACCCATGTTCTTAATGTTAAGTATAATTGATTTAAGCCATGAAAATGAAGTTTTATTCCATGATTAGGATATTTATAGGCTTATATGACTTGTAGATAGTGATTGAATCTTGAGATGACAAGAATTAAGTATGGTTTGGTTGAAGAACCTTGGTATAGTTCATGTGTTTTATGGCCAATTTGAATGAAATTGAATTGATTTTGATATGGAAATTGTAGAACTATTTGAAATTGAGTTGGTTGGCTGTTTTCTTTGCAGGTTAAAAATTTTGGGTTAGTCCGATTATAGAGGAAGTGCTGCTGAAATTTCGATAAAACCTAAGAAATAAAAGTGATTAGGCTATGATTTAAAGTTATATAAGCTGTAATTTAGTGATTTGAACGTGCAGAAATTTCCATAGATGAGCTATTAGTGAATCGAATCTTTCTGAGAAAAACCCTAAAAATTTAAAAAACCCTAATTTTGAAAACCTAAACCCTAGGGTAAAACCCTAAACTCCAAAACCCTAGAAAGTAAACCCTAGAAAGATTTGGGGTATTTCTCGAATTTTCTTATCGAATTACTTAGATTTTAGTCAGGTTTTTATACGACTATTTTCTCTTGAATTTCAGGATCCGGAAGTGAATCCCGACCCTATTACGAAATATTTTCTTAAGCACTTCAGGTGAGTGTTCCTATGTGTGCATGATGCATGAAATGCTATGTTATACTTGTGATTATTATTCAATGATATGTGCTATCTGAGGAAAGGTGTGTACTTTATCACACCTCTTCCGCTAAATGTTATATGCTTCGTTGCTCTAATGTGATTGTTTGTGCATGCGACTTCTGTGGTTAACTTCACCGTTAGTCTACAGTTAGTCAAACTTGGTGTATACGGGAGAGATATAAGGTGCTGGGCGTTATTCGGCGCGTGTTAATTTCACATCTGGGTAAAGTCCCTCGAAGAGGCTAACTCATGATTGAATTTTATGCTTGATCTTGGACTTCCGTGGCTAACTTCACCGTTACTCCACAGGTTAGTCAACCTGGTGTGTTTGGGGTGATATAAGGTGCTGGGGGTTATAGGCGCAGTGATATTCTTTCCTATATGAGTTTACATTCCTCAAAGAGGGTAACTCTGGATTGAATTTTTACAAGTATCTCAGACCTGAGCTATTAACTCGGTCCCGATACCCATGTTATCTTGTTCATGATTGATACTCCTGCGGTTGAGCTTGCTTCCGTAGTGAGCCTGTATCCGCCATTGATTATATGACACTTCACATTGCTTATTCATTGTTTATTGAATTTGTTAATTACTATCCTTAAATGTTTATTTGTTATTGGTATGCTTGCTTGTCTTGAACACTCACTGGGCTATTATAGCTCATCCCGTTTATTTGTTTTCTTTAACCAAGTTTTCCAAAATATTAACGCTGAAAAGCTGATTTTGGACGTAGTAAATGTTTAGTTTTATGTATTTTGATAGCCCAATTGTTTAGGCTATTATTATAAATACTATGTAAATTTTGGTGTGTAAAACATATTTGTGATACTTGTACTTTCAAGTGAATTTTATGAACGTATTTTATTATGAATGTATTTTATTTTGGGTTAAGTATGCATGGATGTTTGAGCGAGTGCATGATTTGAGTCCTGGTGAGAGCTAGGCAGGCAGTCTGCTAAGCCCTTTGGTACGCCTCTGGGTAAGGTGGGGCTGTCACATTAACTGCTATTTTTTGTATATTACGTCAGTATAAGTGTAAAATAGTCATTTTGCTTTGTGAACACCTTTTGCATCCATTTTTGGGTCTCAAAATCATTTTTTAGGTTTTCAAGTCTATTTCTGATTTTTGGTCATTTTTTCGAGGGCAACTGTTATTTTTCTGTATATTTTGTTAATGTTGGGCAAAATGGTCATTTCACCTCTTGAATGCCTTTGTTTACCCATTTTTGGGTCTACAATTCATTTTCTAGCCTTTTAAGTATATTTCTAATTTTTTTTAATTTTTTTAAGCTAACTGCTATTTTTCTAAATATTTCGTTAGCTCAGGGGTAAAATGGTCATTTTGTACACAAATGTGTTCTTTGCCCGAATTTTGTCAATGAAATTCATAATTTGCATCTTTCTTGGTTTTTTCTTTTTTGGTGTTTTTAGGAGACACAATGGCATTTTTTTAAATTTGTGTTAAAAAAAATTTTTTTAAGGGCAAAACTATAATTTATTTTTAAGGGCTTTTTAGTCTTTTGTCTATTCTTGGAAGATGAGATTTGGGAAGATTCCTAGTAGCTTTCCAAGTCTTATCCCTTTATACTATCAATACCCAATTTTTATCAATAAAAATGGGGGAGAAAGAAAAGTCTAGATAGATTTTTTTAGCTTTTCGAATAACAACAAGGACACCAAGAACACACACTTATATTGTACATTCATCTTCAAACTCACACCTAGAATACATAGAACACACACTTACATTTTACATTCATCCTCATACTCACACCTAGAATGCCTAAAACACACACTCACATTTTACATTCATCTCCAAATCACACCTAGAACACACACTAATTTATCTTTATACACACACACACAAACTCACACAGTCACACATTCTAACACACAGAGTTCTCAAATTCACCTGTCACCTACCAAACACACATTTGCACACACGTCACACACAATTTCATAAACTAGTCCCAGTAGAACACCCACACACACACATCCACCTTTCTCACACACTATTTTACATAGTCACACAATAAACTCACAAAATCAGTCACCCAAATTCACACACAATTCACACACACACATACACTTTAACACACATGCACAAACTCACACATACACACATTACACACACAAAAAGCAACCAAAAAACCACACTTTCATCAAAACTACGACCACCAGGCTGCAACCCCAAACCTACTAAACAGCCAAACAAACCACCATTTGCAGTCCACAAACCACCACATCCAAGCTCCAACCGAATTGCTACCCAATTACAGTCACAAAGGCATCACTAATTAGAACCCAAAACCACCACAAATAGGCCCTCAATTATCTATTGCCCATCGCCCACACATCTAGAAAATTACCTCCCTAAAATCACAAATGATTGTGAGTTTAGGTTACTATCAAAATTATAAACAATCAATACAAATAAGTAATAAAATTTATAACTTAATACTCGTTCCGCAAGTGCACGGGTCAATTGTAGTTGTGACAAGTATTAGGGTCGATCCCACGAGATTAGCAACTACCAAAGTTACTGAGTTGCTTTATTATCTAGACAATCAAACTTTAGAGATAGTGAAATGGTAGGAAAATCAAATTCAAGTAAGGAAACAATGAAGAAACTAGTCAAACAAAGTTGACTAGGCTTAAGAATCACCAAATATGAAAGCTTAACTTATGGCCATGATGATTTTTATTCATGTTTGGGATTCAACACCATTTTTACTCCAAACTGTATCTCTCTATGAATGGAAGGCTACTAATACATGAGCTTTCCTACTCTCGTGGTAAAGTCTAGCATACATTAGTTCATTAAACTCATGAATTATGGATTTAAACCTTAATCCACATAAGTAAATCACGACTCTTGTGATATTCAACATAAGTTCCATTTACTCTTTCAATTGTTAAGTGGAAATCTCTTTGTCAAATAACAACTAGATGACTTGAAGTTGATAACTAATTAATAACAAGTGTTAAGACCAAGTAAATGAACAAACAAGAATAAAGTTGGCCAAAAATTAAGTCATATTATAGCTTCATCCTAAACCTAGTTGGAAATAACTTAGTTTAACATGTTAAAGATAGTATTTAGCACATAAATTAATGTAAACAAGCATGCATGAATGAAACTAGAAAGAATAAGGTAAGAAATGCTCAATTATGGCTCCAAGTCTTCTTTCTTCATTCCATCAAACATGCTGAATACAAATGAAGTTCCTTCAAAGTCTTGCTACAAGAATATGACTTTGCCTACTACAAAACTAAAAAAGAAAAATAATCTAAATATTTACAAGGAGTGCTCCTCCTACCAAGCTATGGTTTATACTCTTTCAAGCACAAAACAAGGCATATGTTCAAAGAACTGCAAAGGCATATACTTATAGGAAAAACCCTAGCTCAAGTCCCTTTCCAAGCTGAAGATGATATGATGAAAGTTGATTCCAAATCTTGGAAAATCTTGCCTTGAACTTTGAAATATTCTTCTAGGGCAATGCAGATGCAGCTAGACGTTTGAATTATCTGCAACAATTATGTGAACAAGTTGCAAATTGAAGTGAGTCGAAATCTGCAAGTTGGTATCAATCCGCGAGTGGCAACCTGCAAATCACTCTTACTTTTCAATTTTGCTTTTTTAAAATTTTAGTTATTCCTAAAATGCCCTGGAGACATTTTTTCTATAAGTGAACCATAGTTGACTTGGTAGAATTTGATGAAGAAAATATTTTTCAAAAATTCCAAACTTAAATGATAAAAATAGCACAAGGCTTCAATCGATCCAAATTGTGTTTAATCATCATTTCCTTGCAAAATCAAATAAACTTGTGCATTAATTTGCTCACAATAATAATTCTACCTCAAAACCCTAATTTTCGAACTAAAAACCCTAAGTTTGGAGCAATCCCTAATTTGATAGAAAATCATGAAATTGAGTTATTTTAATACCAAAAGTACTAAAAATATACTAAAAACACACTAAAAACATATATAAAATAATATACTAAAATAGGTAAAATATTGCTTATCAACAAACAACCAGACCAAGTTCAACCTTCCACAACATGCAAAAATAGCTCCATTGTCTCCATCTTCCAACCTGCAAAACCAATCCTAATCCTAGCTAAAACACCACCAAACGTAGTCCAAAACCCACAAATTTTCCACCAAAACATTCAATAAAACACCAAATAAAAACAGTCCTTAACCATCCTCCAAAAATAGACCCCAAATAGCAAAAACCATGCCTCCACCATCTTCACCAATAGCCACAGATTAATGCCTCTACCACCAGCAATCCTCTACCAATAACCAGCAAGACCAGCATCCAACCACCGTAACAGCCCAGTGGCTGCAACACCACTCATCACCACCTTCAACACCAACATCATCCACAATCAATGTGTTAGTGTACGCCCTAAAGCCAAGATGGTTTAAGGTGTTTTGTATTTACACTTATTTATGTTATATTTATCCATGTGGTATTTTTCTTTATCATCTATACTTGTATTTCCATGTTACTTGTTTGATTGATAAAGTCTCTAGAATATTGACTGTGTATTAGAGATTGTAAGGATTACAATTATGAGACTCTAATACATAAAGTCATATTCTTAAATATCCCTAGTCGTAGTATTAATGAGATTGGACATCATTAATGTGGATAGACTAGCACATACTTTGCCTCTACTTATGGTAAGTAGTAGTTGATCTCATTGACTATGGTGTGCGTGACACTTAAGCTGGTATGTGGATGCTTGTTTGAGTACAAGTTCATTGGATTGATCCGCCAAGAGTTTCAACTATAGTGCCAATGGTTGAACTCTTAATGGCAATGGTGTAAGTGATCCTTTGACTTGAGATTACCATAGTATCTTGAGTGTGGATTGCTATACTTTGACTCTATTCCTCGGTGCCCGTAAAAGGGTAGCCCATAGGTTAGAGATTGGGTATAGTTTGAAGCATGGAAAGATAGTGAGTAATCAATATAGGATTCACCACTCCTTAATAGGAGAGTATATCCCTTTATGGCCACTTGTTGGAAATATTAACTCATAAATCTTCTGCAGAAGTGATAGTATAACTTGGAAGTAGTTTCAAGGTTATACATCATGGAGAGTTATATTTCTGGAACAAGAAAATATAAATTAGTCATTTAAAAGTATGCACTATACTTTTAGACTAATTGGGATATAGTGTGGTGAAAGGATATTAATTATACGGTAACATTGTCACTGAAGAGTATGGTCTACCATATGACTTTCCTATTCACTTGGGTGGTCATGATGCATTGCTAGACGCCACTCATGATCTATAAGTATGAATTGATTAATTAGTGAATTAATGATAAATTAAAAGTGTTTAATTTATCTAGCTCAATTAATGAGTTATAATTTATACTTATTGCCAACGTGAATTGAACCTAATGGGTCACACACATAAAGAACAAAATCTTTGGGTTAAAATGTAATTAAGATAAGTATGAGATACTTATGGAGTTAATTTATAAGATAAATTAACTTAAAGGACTTGTTTATAAATATTCTAACTCTTGCATGAAATTGGTTTCCTAAAAGAAATAAAGTAACTAATTGGTTTCCTTATGGAATAGATTTCCTAAAGGAAAAGGATTAGCTTAAAGTAAGTTACATAAACCTTTTTGGTTTCCAATTAGTTTTATTTCCTAAAAGACTAGAATACTTCCTTTATAAATAGGTTCATGCTCTGACTCTTGAATTATTATTGCAACACAAAAAGAAAAACTAGTAAGAGAAAAATTGAAGAAAGAGGCACGCCACTTTCTCTCTTTCTAGGCGTCTCTCTCTCTCCTAATTGTTAGGTTTTCTTCTTCTTGTGTTCTTAAATAATTCAAGGGAGCTAGCACTCAAAAGTCAAAGCAAGCAAGCCTACAAGGTTCCCAAAGAAGTTGTTCGTGTGGATATCGTTAGAGGCTCTACGCTTGGAGGGCTTTTTCGTGATAGATCTAACATCTTCTTCGAAAGATCTTTGCCTAGTAGCATAGAAATCTTCTGTGCTTAAGGTAATCTTCATGCAAACCCCCTTGTTAATCATATAGATATGTCAAAGAGATCCGTGGTTAAGGTAATAAATTTTTATTTTTCCGCAGCGTTACCTATGCTATTACCTTACACAACACCCACATGGCCACTGAAGTACCACAACCACCAGTGTCATTATCACCATCAGCATCATCTTCATAACCAGTGGCGCCACCACAACCACCTATCCATCATTGGTGATTGACAACCAATCTCAGCCAAGAGTAAGAGTGTCACTCATAGACGCCACGAAACTGGAGGCACTGTTGCCTAAAACCACGCCAGCCTCTATCACCAGCTTCATTCCTCACCGCCTCTTGAATCCAGGTAAAGCTCTCATCCCCAACTTTCAATTCCTGTGTTTTTGTCTTATTTGTAATTAATTGGTTTATGCACTTGAATTTTTGGGAGTTGATTTAGGAATGTTGGCTTAGAGATTTAGGGAGTTGAATTTAGAAGAAATTGGGAATTTGGTTCAAGAGGGGAAACACCCGACTTGAGTGAAAATTTGTGGATTTATGTTTTGAAACTCCCGGTTGAGGGAGTTTTGCTTTTGGGGGATCTAATTCTGTGCTTTGGTTGAGGGGGAAACAATCAGAGAAGAAGAAAGTGTTGTTTCTTCATTTCTTTTAGAGCTTTAAGCTTTACTAATTCTTCATATCCTTATGTTGGTCAAATGGAAAGAAAAATGCAAGTGGGATAGTGAATCTAATGTGTGTGAGAATTGAAGAAAACAATTCAGGTGAAATGGGGCTTTTGGGCTTTGATTTCTTTTAGTTTTCATCACATAGTTAATGGTTGTTAATTTGTTAATTTGTTTTGATTAGGTTTTAATTTAGTTAATCCAATTATTAATTAAGTTATTTTAATGAATTAATTTAGTCTTTATTGTAATTTAGCATTTTTTCCCTTTTGGGTTATTTTATAACGAAGCAAATATTTATGGTTTAGTCCTTGCTTTCTTGAGTAATATTAATTAATCCCAAAATTTTTTATTCCGTGCAATTAATTCCTCAATTTTGTGGGATTGAACCATAGATTTTTGTCTTTTTCAATTTGTCCCTAGACTTTTCTAGAATTAACATTTTTGCCCCCACATTCACTGGAATTTACAGTTTTACCTCAAGTTGCTTTAATTTGCATCATTACCCCTTGGTTATGTTTGAATTTTCAATTTTTACCCTTTAGCTTCTTAGGGTTTTCAATTTTGTTCTTAATCCATTAGCTTGATAGAATTTATATCTTTACCCCCCCCTCCCCTAGATTTGTTAGTGTTCACATGTTTTATGCTTTATTAATCTAAATAATAGTACCTTTAACATGTTTGTTCATCTTGTTAGCATTAGTATCGGGTCTTCAAAAGAAGTATTTTTACCACTTTTTAATTTTTCTTTTTCTTTATATGTTCCTATGTGCTTCGTTTTGTATTTTCTCTATGCATTTATTGCTTTATATTTGTGAAGTGCTTTATTTACATTATCATTATTTTTTGAGCTCGATTTTTATTATTTGAAAAATGTAATAGATAGATTTGTTTTTAATTATCTTGGCAAAAAAATTGTATTTAGATAATTAATGTAATAGATAGGTTACATTCTATATATTTTTATTATTAAGAAAACATTGATATTTAGATAGGTAAGTGTAATAGATAGGTTATTTCACCCTTTCCTCTTAAATTGTAAGTTAGGTCCCCCCGATGTAATAGTTTGGGCTTGCGTGCTCCTTATGTGCTTATGTTTTATTTGCTTTAATGCTTTTTTAGGATCGTTGCATCTAGATATCATGCCTATGTGTTACGTGCTCCTATATGCTCTTACATGATCTTACGTGTTTATATGTTTTTTGATTCATGCTTTATTGGTTTTATTTTTATGTCACAACACTAGTCCAACGCTAGTTGTGCTTTTATCACTTCCTCTCTACTCCAACTTTAGTGGGAATTTGCAGAAAATGGCCTAATCCAACGCTAGACCCTTATGTCATTTTAGCACTAGTCTCATCCCTTGCACATTTTTTATCTCAGTTCATGCATTTTTTTTCTCTCTTTAGGGTTTCTTTTTTCATTTTGCACATGATTTTTATATACTATTATTATTATTATTATCTATTTTAAACATGCGTCCAATGCATGACATTTATATTACATTTCACATAGAATTTTTAGGTCATTTGTGTACTTAGACTAGAAATCGTTGCCCTCCTCATGTGGGAAATGAGCCAGTTTGGCCTTCCTTAGGCCTTAGGATGCCGTTCTCCCTCTATAAGTAGGCACAACCACTCTCGTGTTTTTAGTACCCCCCACCCGTTATAATTTCATCCTCTATTTCTTCGATCACTTATTATCTATATTATATTTTCCTTTCCTTTTTGCACTTTATTTTTGCATTTACACTCATGACTTCTTCGAGGCCTCATTTTAGAATTTTGCAATTATTGCAATAATCCCAATCAAGCCTTGAAGAGATATTTCATCCCTCATGATACCCAATTAGGCCTAGAATTTGTATTCATTTAGTCACCTCCAAATGCAATACAACTCAAGGTTATTTTTAAAAAATTTTGGTTGAAAAGGTGCCTTAGGTTCGAGCATTTGCCTTCCCTTCCTTTAACTATGACTCCCGAGCTCATTTCTCTCGTTTTCAAAGACCTAGAGTCATAAAAGAGTTTTTTCAAACATTTTTTTTAAAAAATTATTTTTTTTGTTTTAAAGGTTTTTCAAGTGACTTGGTACACCGAAACTCATTACCAAGTGGCGTCTCTATTTTTAAGAAAATCCTTTTTTTTTTTCAAAATCTTTGGCCAACGATGTCCCACTTTTAGTCCTAACCTTGTTTTAATTGTTCTTAAAAAATAAAAAATTATTTTTTCTAAAAAACACTTTTTCACAATAAAAATCCGATTTTTCTTTTCACACAAAGTTTTCTAAAAGAAAACTTTTTATAGGGATTCAGATTTTTTGGGGCGCGATAGTTTTCATCACCTAAATGCATAACTCCCTCACCATTTCTAAGATACATTACAAGTATCTACAATGCCCAAAATTAAAAAAACTTGAAATGAAAATGCAAAGCTGCATACGCAGCAGCTAGGATGGAACATTTTAAGGCTAGACCCTCAAGACCAACAGATTTCATCCAAAAGGCTCTCAACATCATTTTGGAATAACTTTCTCTACCAAGAGCGCATCTCAGTTTCCCCATTCTACCTTTCATTTATAAAGGATAATGCATCCGCATTTTTGCATTGAAAATTTTGGGATTTCCATCTACTCTGCTACCATTAGCATATAGTTCTCGCATTTGTAACATAGGACCTATCCTCTTAGATCCCCTTTTTGGCCAAAATGCTTTGACCACAAATAGGTTACGGTTGTTCCTCTCAAAGTTCGGCATTGCTCACCCATTTCTGCATATGCTACTATTAGCATTTGAACATCAGATGGAATGTCTGTCCAACTCAGATAGCATGCAAAAAATAAATAAATAAATAACCTACCGTCTACATGCATGACTTCCCAGTTCTTTAAATCTACTAGTCACAAAGACAAATGTATATGCCTACTTAATGCAATAAAACCAAATGCAAACAAACAATGCAATGTTAGCTATACATGCCAAAATAAAATAAATAAAAAGAAACAAATAGACCTTCAGGTTACCTCCCAAAAAGTGCCTTAGTTTAGGTTTAAAGCTAGATTTTCTCTCAATTGATCATGTTTTTGTAGAATTGGCCAAAGGATGGGCTCCTCCATTAGGACATTTCTTATCAGCTTTTACTAGTTTAGGTTACCACACCTTTCCCTTATCTCTCATTTCCTTGGCCGCTCTTTTTAAGAGGGGCAATGATTTCTTCTTCTTCAATGATGAGGCTTTTCCCATATCTTTTATTGGTTCTTAAATGATCTTGCATCTTTTGTAAAGTCTCTAAAAATCTGTGTAATCTGCAAGCTCCTTTACTTTTGCACATTTATCCCCTCGTGTCCCTGCACTAGTCAAACAAGCTTCAAGAGTGACATAGTCATTATCACAGTCATTCTTAACTAGACTGTACTCTTGAGTTAGCTATTCAACAATATCAACAGCAGAAACCTCATTAGTAAATGAGGGATTCTTACTTCTGTCATTAAAGTTAAACTCAACCTCTTTATTCCTTATTTGAAACTTAAGTTTTCCATTTTTTACATCTATTATTGTTCTTGTTGCAGCCAAGAAAGGATGGCCAAAAATTATAGGCATATTGACGTCCTCTTCCATGTATAACACATCTTTCTCCCTCTCTGTGTGTTAAATAACCCTAGAAAATCTTTTTATAGCCTACATGAATACAATTGAAAAATGTCTCGTACATGGCTTGAAAAATGCATAGACTTGTCCCAGCCAAGACTAGCACTAAGATCAGCCATATGATTAGTGATGATCATTGACTTATGCCATCTTCTACTTCATAGTCAAAATAAGATGGGCAGTAACATTGGTCGAAAATTTGTCATCGGTCTTGCCTCTTATCTTCTTCAAATTTTAGTGTCAGGTTGATTTTCATGCCAATTCTATATCTTCCAACCACTAACATTGCAAAACACATAAAACTCTGCCTTAGGTTGTATTTATTCTCTAAAATACTCAGAAACAAGCACATTAGACATAATTAACTAGCAATAAATATAGACTTAATGTGGTTTATCAATAATTATTTATGACAATGAATCCCCAATAATGGCTATAATTAATGAATCCCAACAATGGCTATAATCGAAAACCATTTCTGACAATTAATATTTCCAACATGTCAAGCATTAACAATGAAAATTAAAGAATTACTTTTCGGTTAGCCTTTAACACCTATCAACCCGTTCAATGCCAGCTAACTTAACCAAAAATATAAAATATTCAACGCACAATTTTCAAGAAAATAGATTAACTTTCAATCAAAGTCTCAAACATAAAAACTAGCAAATCTACAAGCCATACACAATATTTACTCATTTCTTCTTTCCTTGCTTTATTTTATTTCCTCCACACTTGGATTTTTCTACTATTTTTACAAGGGAGATGAGCTTAATTCTAAACGATTCAAGCCTTTCGACACAAACTCCAACATCTTCCAAATGAAAGAGCTTGATTACTCAGCTTTTCACTACTTAAGAATCATATACTCATGGTTCACACTGCTTTTTGACAAGAAAGTCGACATTAAAATAATGAAGAACCACAGCTAATAGACAACAAGTACCATCGGAGTATAGCTTAATTTAAAACTTAATCATCTATTCAAACACATATTAAACATAACCTATTTCATCATCTAATAATATTAAGACAAAAAACTGAGAATTAATCACATTACACAAGAAAATTGCAAGTCAAACATTTACAAATCCTTGATAAGTCAAGCTAATTGTGAGTTTTGGTTATATCAAACATAGTTATAAATCCACTTAAAATCACACAAACAAGTAATAAAATTTATAACCTAATACTCATTCTGCAAGTGCACGGGTCAATTATAGTTGTGGCGAGTATTAGAGTCGATCCCACAAGGAAATAAGATTTAGCAACTACCAAAGCTACCAACTTTCTTTATTATCTAAACAATCAAACTTTGGAGATGGAGAAAATGGTAGGAAAATCAATTTCAAGTAAACAACAACGAAGAAACTAATTAAACAAAGTTGACTAGGCTTGAGAATCTACCAAATATGAAAGTTTAGCTTATGGCCATGATGATTTTTATTCTGGAGGAGTTAGCGCAATAGAAGGAGCTACAATATGAATCCATGCAAATGGAGGAGATGAGGGTTGAGTTGCATTTGGCTCAAGCTCAGATGCTAAAGTGCTTAAAAAATGAGGAGGAATATTAGCAGCGAAAAGCAAAAATTAAGTGGTTGAAAGAGGGTGAAGGCAATACTAAATTTTTTTCATGCTTCTTTCAAGAAAGAAGGAACAAATTGAGAATTTCAAGAATTAAAAGTTTGGAAGGTCATTGGATTGAGGATGAAGATGGGATTGGCAAGGAGGCAAAAAAATTTTTTAAGCAGCTATTATCAGAAGAGGTGGTATATAGAGCAGATAGATTGGTAAAGGTAATTCCTTCACTTGTGACAAATGATCAGAATGGGCTGCTATTGCATGAAGTAACTAAGGATGAGCTTTATGATATTGTCACCAATATGGATAGAGGGAGCACTCCTGGCCCTAATGGTTTTACTGGTGAGTTTTTTGTACATTGTTGGGATACCATTTCTGATGATCTTCTATGTGCAGTGAAAGATTTTATGGCAAGTGTACCACTGCCTAAGAGTATAGCTAATTCGCTTATTGTTCTGGTACCAAAGAAGAGCAGCCCTTTATCATTTGCAGATTTAGGCCTATAAGCTTGAGTACCTTCACCAATAAGGTCAAGGTTTTCACTAAGATATTGGCTACTAGGATGAGATGTTTACTCCCTTCCCTTATTTCTCCAGAACAGTCTACTTTTGAGCAGGGAAGAGAGATTTCAAAAAATTTATTGCTGGCACATGAGATGGTGGCATCGCTTGATAAAAGGATTAGGGGCCATAATTGTTTATTTAAATTGGATATGATGAAAGCATTTGACAGGGTTTCATGGCACTTTTTGAAGATGGTGCTAAGGAACTTTGGTTTTGCAGAAAGGTTTGTCAACCTGGTTTTAGGTAATCTTTCTTATAGCTGGTTTTCCATTTTGATTAATGATAAATCTTGTGGTTTCTTTCAGGCTTCTAGGGGAATAAAGCAAGGAGATCCTTTATCTCTTATATTATTTATTCTTGTGGCTGAAGTTTTTAGTAGGGGAATTAAGCAGTGGATGGAGGATGGCAAGATTGAACCCTTTGCATTGCCAAGTGGATGCCCAATGATCTCTCATTTGGCAATTCCTGATGACATTGTGATTTTTTCTAAGGGGAATAAAAGATCAATCAAGAACTTGGTGAAGTTTTTAGAGGAGTATCAGGAAGGCTCGGGGCAGAAGATAAACAAAACAAAGAGCTTATTCATAGCTTCTAAAAGGTGTGCTAGTGGACAAAAAAGGATGATAGAAAGGTTGACTGGTGTGCAACATGAATCATTTCTTTTCAAGTGTTTGGGTTGTAAGCTCTTTAAAGGTAGGAAAAGGGCAATTTATTTCCAATTTATTATTGATAAGTTTGTTGCGAAGATTGCAAGCTGGAAGAAAAAATTGCTTTCTCAGGGGGGAAGGTTGATACTGATTAAACATGTTTTATTGGCAATTCCTCTACATGTGTTTGCAATTATGCTGCCTCCAAAGCAGGTTTTCAAAAAAATTCAGAGGCTTTTGGTGGATTTTTTTTGGGGCAATTCGGAGATGGTAATGAAGAGACATAGGATGTCATGGAAAGAATTGTGCTACCCAGAAGCTAAGGGAGGCCTTGGGGTTCGAAGGTTAGAGGATATGGTGGCAGCATTCAGTTGCAAATTATGCTGGAAATTTCAACAAAATAATACCTTATGGGCAATGTTTATGACTACAAAATATGGTAGTTTGGATGCTTTTCATAATTATCAGGTGGCAACAAATATTTGGCAACGGATGATTGGAGTAAAACAACTATATCGGGATGGCATAGTTGTCATTGATGGGGAAATAGCTTGGAAGCATACTTCATCAGGTAATTTCACTATTTCTTCTGCATGGAATAAGATTAGAGACAATCGGGCATTTATTGGCTCTAGGAAACTGATTTGGGAGTCTCGTTTGCCATGTAAAATTTCTATTTTTATGTGGAAGTTGTTGAATGATTTTTTGCCTTTTCTTGATATACTTAACACACTTGGCTTTCATGTTCTTTCAAAGTGTTATCTTTGTGGTGCTCATGTGGAGACGTTGGATCATGTATTTGCTAGTTGTAGTGTTGCTATTTTGGTTTGGGTTTTTTTTGAAACCTTGTTAGACTTGAAAACTAATATGTCTATGCAAGGTATAAGAGCTAGATTGCAGCATTGGTGGCTGAATTTATCTTATAAAACAGCAAAAGGAGAGTTAATTTTGATCTTGCCTTCTATAATTTGTTGGGAGTTGTGGAAGGCAAGGAATTTGGCTTGTTATGAAGGTGTTATAGTCTCATCTTGGAGTATTTGTAGTAAAATCCAGCAATGTGCATTAGCAATTACTCAAGCTTAGCCAATACAACAAGTCTTCCTTAGATGATATAAGATTGGTTAGAATTGGGTTGGTTTGTTATTTATTGCCAGAGAGGAAAAAACGTTCTATGACAGTAGTTATGGAAATTCCTCCATGATAATTATGTAGCTCAATGTAGATGGATCATCTATTGGAAATCCAGGTCATGCAAGGGGAGGTGGAGTCATTCGGAATGATAAGGGGGAGCTAATCATGGGGTACTCTATGTATTTTGATATAAAGACGAATATGGAAGCTGAATGTATGGCTCTGATGGAAGGCATAAAAATTTGCATGCATTACCAATTCAAACAAGTTGAGATTGAGATGGATTCACAGGTATTAGCCAGGATGATGAAGGATGAAGTGGCTATTTCCTTGGAAGCCTAAGATCAATTGTCTCTGAAATTAAGAGGATTTCTTCAGATAGTATTTTTATTTTTTCTCATGTATTTAGGGAAGCTAATGTTGTTGTAGATTCTTTGGCTGTGTTAGCAAGTGGTGATACTACTCAGCATTTTAATTTGTCTAGCCTCCCCAGGCATGTATTAGGATTAGTTTTACTAGATCAAAGATAGTTGCCTTATATTAGACTTTTGTAGTTTTTGCTTTTAATTTTTTGCATATTATATTGTATTTGAGGTAAGGTTCTTGCCCCCCTCAAACTTTTTATTTTAATAAAATTAAAGGAGTGGCGCCCTCCCCTGTGTACGAGGTTAGCCAACTAAAAAAATGATGATTTTTATTCATGTTAAGGATTCAATTTCAATTTTAATCCAAACTAGATCTCTCTACGAATAGACGATTACCAATACATGAGCTTTCCTACTCTCGTGGTAAAGTCTAGCATGCATTAGTTCATTAAACTCATGAATTGTGACTTTAATCCTTAATCCACCTATGTGAATCACTACTCTCGTGAGATTCAACTTAAGTTTCATTTACTCTTTCCATTGTTAAGTGCAAATCTCTTTGTCAAATGACAACTAGATGACTTGAAGTTGGTAGCTAATCAACAACAAGTGTTAAAGACCAAGTAAATGAATAAACAAGAATAAATAGGCCATAAACCAATTCAAACATATTAGAGCTTCATCCTAAATCTAGTGGTAATCAACTTAATTCAACATATTTCAGATAAAATTAAGCACATAAATGAAAGTAAACATGCATGTGTCAATGAAACTAAAAGGAATAAGGTTAGAGTTGTACATTTGGTAGATGAACTTGGCTCCAAAACTTGTCCTTGCATTTCATCAAACATGTTGAATACAAAGTAGTTCTTTCAAAGTATTGTTACAAGAATATGACTTTGCCTACTACAAAACTAAGAAAGAAAATCTACTCTAGATATTTACAAGGAGTGCTTCTCCTACCAAGATTTAGTTCAAGCTTTATCAAGCATAAAACTAAGCATATCTTTCATGAACTACAAAGACATGTATTTATAGAATAAACCCTAGCTCAAGTCCTTGCCCAAGTTGGAGTCATAATGATGAAATTTGATTCTTTTGGTTTCAAAAGTCTTCCTTGAACTTTGTGTTATCTTCTAAGGCATCCCAAAATGTAGATGAACGTTGAAATTATCTGCAAAAGTTGTGTGAACAACCTGCATCTTGGAACCAGCCAAAATCAGCAAATTGGTGTCGATCCGCAGGTGGCAACCCACAGATCGCTCCTCATTTCCAATTTTGCCCTTTTAAATTTTGGTTATTCCCATAATGCCCTTGAGACTTTTTTCCACAAGTAAAGCATAATTTGGTTGGTAGAATTGATGAAGAAAAATTATTCCAGAAATTGTCAAGTTTAAAAGATAAAGATGTGCCATCTTGAATCAACTTTGATTTTGATAGTCCTTGTACTCCAACTGATCCAAATTGCATTTAGTCATCATTTTTCTGCAAGATCAAATAAACTTGGACATTAATTTACTCAAAATAATAATTCTGCCTCAAAACCCTAATTTTGGAGCAAACCTGGATTTGATGGAAAACAATGAAATTGAGTCATTTTAATATCAAAAATATTAAAAACATACTCAAATCATACTAAAATCATATATAAAATATTATACTAAAATAGGTAAAATTATTACTTATCACAAGCAACAACCAAAAAAAGTTTCAAAATTCAAAATATTCACCAAAACAAGTAGTCTAAAGGAATATCATTAACACTTACAAGACATAGGAAATTAAGCCCAAACAAAAATACTCATTGAATCATAAGCCATTGCTCAGAAGATCCTCACAATCATTCATTCATTTACCTCCCCCTTCTCACACTTAATCTCAACATTGTTGTTAATGTTGTATAAATACAAAACAAATGAAAAGTAGCATAAATAAATGGAAGTGAAACTCCCCAGATTTGCTGTGTATGGAGTATTCAAGGTTGGGTATCAAATTGCCATGTTCAACATGAAAATTATTCAACTCCAAAAGAACAAAAGCACTACAAAAGAAAGGGTTGGATTATATAATTAAATACCAACTATATACCAACAATAATTCCCAACACAAAAAAGCAGTAAACCTAACTAAATCACACATCCTCCAATACCTAAAATATAAAAGTAGTTAAAATAACAGAAACTAAAATAAAAAGAAACTCCAATGAAATTAAAAGTCAAATTTGTAGGGTCATCAAATAGCTATTATCCTCTTCAATCAAACCAATTCTCCCCTCTATGGACACCACTCGTCCCTCTAATCTCTCCACAACTACCCTTGTACCTCTTACCTCTTCTAGCATAGAATGTATCATATATCTCATGAATGCTCTTGAGACTACTGTGAAGTACCCTCACTTATCTCCATCTGTGCAAACTCCTTCTTTCTTTCTCTCCTTCTTCCTGTGCTTGTTATTACTGTTGTCCCTCAAGTGTCGTATCATATGTTATCCGAGAGATCATTGAGGACTGAATGTCATTGGAAGAATGATAAGCATCCCTAACTTCTTCCTATAATTCTTCACCAAAATGCTAAAACAATAAAGTTAGAAGACGTGCATAAGGAAATGCATTATCTCTTGTATTATAGCGAGTGTTATTTGTCATTGTACCTAATATGACTGTTGCTAATGGAATACTAGTAATATCTCCTAACCCGTCCTCTATCTTATCAATAAAATAGTAGTCATAGACTCGCATAATATTATGACTAATAGGTAGACAATGCATTAATTGCAAATATTTGAAAATATGAGCCTGGCTAGATTTGAAAAGAAGAATGTCAAATGGTGCCCTAAATTTTTTTTTGATTTTGATCAAGACTGGCACCGATGTTGAGACCAATGTTGGCACCGATGTTGAGACCGATGTTGGTGCAATTCTTATTCTGCCCATTTTCTATATGGTGAATTGCAAATTGTAATCGATCCAAAAAGGACTGGTGAGTGAATTGGTTATTAAAGCAGCACTAGTTACGGCCCCCTTTTTTTTAAAGAAGCAAAAATCTTAAGAACATATAAAACATACTATTTACAAATAACAAGATAAAAGTTCTTCGTAAGATAAATTTCAAGTAAACATATTACATTGATAGAAAACTCGCAAAATTTATTCAAAAATTTGTTAACAAATCTATAGATTACAGGCCACTACTTAGCAAACATCTCAGTTTTCTTACTCTGCCCCTTTTCAAAAGTGCAAAATTTCTGTATTTTGTTTAAAATTTTCAAATTACCATTTACAATTCTTGGTAAGTGCTAAATTTATCTATTTCATTATACGCCTTATTATATGCTTTTAGTGTGTTTCTAGTATTATTAAAATGAATTTTGGCTCCAAAAATCATTTTCCAAGTCTTTTTTTCTTGGGAATTAGGTTTTGAGTCAGAATTTATATTTTGAGTAAATCAACGCACAATTTTGTACAATGTTGCAAGTTTTTGAAATTCAATAATAATTTGGATCAATTGGAGTTCAATAGATCATATTTGTAGTAATTCAAATTGATTGACATTGAAGAAAATGAAGCAAACCTTACAACACGAACTTAGTGATTGTTTTGTTCAACTTTTAGGAGATCAATTCATCATTAAAATTACAAAGGAACTCATGGATCGCATGTGCAAATGTTACCTTGTGCCAAGAATTTTGGATCAGCATCATTGAGGGTCCAATTGGGCCCATTAGATTTGATCTAAGGGCCTAGTCTAAGGATTGGGTCTATGGATCCATGTCAGTTGCAGATATAGGCTACCTCTAACTTGCAGTTTATTCATACTTTTCTTTTAGACATTTTCACGATCAATTTGCAAGTTGGCTGCTGGATGAAAGATTGAAGCCATTAAAATTAAATTTCTTCACTTCAATCTTTTGCATACAAGTTGGAAAGGGACTTAGAGCTTATTTTTGTAAATGTGGTCCTTTGTAAGACATTTAGAGGATGCTAGGGAGTGTTAAGGTGAGAGAATAAATAGAATTCTTTTACTACTTCAATAGAATAGTAAATTTCTTGTAAGAAAACTCTTGTAGTTCACTTTGTAGCAATCTTGTGGAAGAAGAAATAGAACTTCTATGAGCTTTATTCATCTTAAATAAGCATTTCTAAACTCTATCTCTTTCATTTCATTAAGTTAGATATGAATTCTTGTTAACAACTTAAGTGTTTTGTTGTTCCATTTACCATATGAAACAAAACGATTCATCTAGAAATAGATGAAGTTAATGAATCTAATAATATGAATTGACGTTGATTTAAAATTGCTAAGCTTGTATTTGTTTGTTCATTTATTTGAGGTTTAACACTTGTTATTTATTGCCCATTGGTGCGGTTGGATTAGGTCTATAAAATATGCAATAAATCCTTCCAATTTCACTCACAAACAAGTAATAAATATAACCTAATTTCCCAATACTGCAAGCATACAGGTCGTATTTGAGCATAGGGATAAACTAGGGTCGATCCCACAGGGAAACTTGAGATGGCAATTACCAAAGCTATTAACTTGTTTTATTATCTAAACAATCAAAAATCAAATAGTAGGAAAAAAATATAGAAGTAAGCAAACTAAAGAAAATTCAATTTCTTGTAAGATAACTAATTGAGAGAATTCAAAAAACAAGTAATGGGCGTAGAATCTACTAATTCTCACTTGCTATTGACATCTTGATTTACCATGGATTGCAATTGCATATGTAATCAAGACTTCATCATGAAAATAGACTCATCTAATTCTCACTTGCTATTAGCAATGAATTGACATAAAACTCATCTATTTTCATGATGAAGTTTTGTTAAGTACATAAATTGTGGTCTAAAACAACCTCAATCCACCTAAGAGTATAACTATTTTCATGTCATACTATAAAGGTTTCATCTATCATACTCCCAATGTTAATTTGCAAGTTTAGTTGGCAAATAACAGCTAGATGATTTGTAATTGGTGGTCAATCAATCGCAAATGTTTAACCTTGATAGATGAATAAGTAAAATCAAGATATAGCAAGTTTAATTTCATTCAAGATATAGAATTAGTTGTAAGGTAATAGCATAGGTAACGCAGCGGAAAAATAAAAATTTATTACCTTAACCATAGATCTCTTTGACATATCTATATGATTTACAAGGGGGTTTGCATGAAGATTACCTTAAGCACAGAAGATTTCTATGCTTCTAGGCAAAGATCCTTGGAAGAAGATGTTTGATCTACCACGAAAAGCCCTCCAAGCGTAGAGCCTCTAACGATATCCACACGAACAACTTCTTTGGGAACCTTGTAGGCTTGCTTGCTTTGACTTTTGAGTGCTAGCTCCCTTGAATTATTTAAGAACACAAGAAGAAGAAAAACCCTAACCCTTAGGAGAGAGAGAGAGAGACGCCAAGAGAGAGAGAAAGAGGCGTGCTTATCTTTCAATAATTTTCTCTCACTAATTTTTCTTTTTGTGTTGCAACAACCATTCAAGAGTCAAAGCATAAACCTATTTATAGAGGTAGTATTCTAGTCTTTTAGGAAATAAGGCTAATTAGAAACCAAGAAGGTTTAGGTAACTTACTTTAAGCTAATCCTTCTCCTTTAAGAAATCTATTCCATAAGGAAACTAATTAGTTACTTTATTTCTTTTAGGAAACAAATTTCCTGCAAGACTTAGAATATTTATAAATAAGTCCTTTAAGTTAATTTATCTCATAAATTAACCCCATAAGTATCTCATACTTATCTTTATTACATTTTAACCCAAAGATTTTGTTCTTTATGTGTGTGACCCATTAGGTTCCATTCACGTTGGCAATAAGTATAAATTATAACTCATTAATTGAGCTAGATAAATTAAACACTTTTAATTTATCATTAATTCACTAATTAATCAATTCATACTTATAGATCATGAGTGGCGTCTAGCAATGCATCATGACCACCCAAGTGAATAGGAAAGTCATATGGTAGACCATACCCTTCAATGACAATGTTATCGTGTAATTAATATCCTTTCACCACACTATATCCCAATTAGTCTAAAAGTATAGTGCATACTTTAATAATGACTAATATATATTCTCTTGTTCCGGAAATATAACTCTCCATGATGTAAAAACCTTGAAACTACTTCCAAGTTATACTATCACTTCTGCAAAAGATTTATGAGTTAACATTTCCAACAAGTGGCCATATAGGGATATACTCTCCTATTAAGGAGTGGTGAATCCTATATTGATTACTCACTATCTTTCCATGCTTCAAACTATACCCAATCTCTAACCTATGAGCTACCCTTTTACAGGCACCGAGGAATAGAGTCAAAGTATAGCAATCCACACTCAAGATACTATGGTAATCTCAAGTCAAAGGATCACTTACACCATTGCCATTAAGAGTTTAACCATTGGCACTATAGTTAAAACTCTTGGCGGATCAACCCAATGAACTTGTTCTCAAACAAGCATCCACATACCAGCTTAAGTGTCACGCACACCATAGTCAATGAGATCAACTACTACTTACCATAAGTAGAGGCAAAGTATGTGCTAGTCTATCCGTATTAATGATGTCCAATCTCATTAATACTATGACTAGGGATATTTAAGAATATGACTTTATGTATTAGAGTCTCATAATTGTAACCCCTTACAATCTCTAATACACAATCAATATTCTAAGGACTTTATCAATTAAACAAGTAACATGGAAATACAAGTATAGATGATAAAGAAAAATACCACATGAATAAATATAACATAAATAAGTGTAAATATAAAACACCTTAAACCATCTTGGTTTTAGGGCATACACTAACATTAGTTTCATCTAACCCTCAAACAAGTATTTAGCTTAACATAGAATTCATAATTTCAAAGAACAAACATGGAAGTAAAAACTCATAACAAGTAGTAAATGAAAAGACAATGATAGAAATTGCTCATTTGGTGGATGAACCAGGCTCCATAGCTTCCATTCTCCCTTGAAGATGAATTGATACAAATGAAATCTTGAAGAGTTTCCTTACAACTATTGAAATTTTCTTACAACTACATAAAGATATCTACTACACTACACTATTTCTCTTAACATAAAATAACCTAACATCACCTAACATATGAAATATGTTAACCAAGGACCCCTATTTATAAAACATTGGAACTCAAGTCCCTACCAACAATGTTTTTACAGATTTTGTCCTAAAATGGAACGTGTAGGGTTTGAATAGTTAAATACATTTGTGTAGAGAATTCTTCAAAATTCTATCATTTTCCAACGTGCAATGCAAGTTTGTCTTCCAAACTTGTCTAGAATTCTCAACAAAATTGCATTGGATTTAACAATTTTAATTGGACTAAAATTCCTACAAATTACTCTAGAATTATCTTGAACATCAAATGTGAACATGCTGCAAGTTGCTTCTCTAGAGAATTCCACCACCATGGGGCCAGCTTGGGCCAATTAGGCCTTTCAACTTTTTGGGCCAAATTTGCAAGTTGCTTCAAAATTGGGCCAAATTGGGGCTTTGAATTTTTTGGTCCAAAAAATCTTGGCCCAAAATGTTATTTGCAAGGTTGATCTATGAATTCCATAGTTGTTTTGTTGGTGAATTACTCTCCCAAATGTTGAATAAACAATCTCCAAGTTTTGTGATATTCTTTATCCAAAGTTGAATCAATGCAAATTAAGATAAGTTGTGCTTCGATTAATCCAAATATCATAAACCTGCAAATCACATAAACTTGTGCATTAAATTGCTCAAAATATAAATTTGGCATCAAAATTCCAAATTTCCAAGAGAAAGCCCTAGTTTGAGGAAAATAATATTTTTTAGAAACCAAATTTATTCTAAATATATTAAAAGCACACTAAAAACTTATAATAAAACATACACTAAAGTAAGTAAATTTTACACTTGTCACCCATCAATTGCAAGTTATTTAGTTTTTAATTGAATGCATGTAACAAAAGAAAATGAATGAGTAAAGCTTAAGTAGTACACATGAGAATAGTGATATTATTAAGTGGATTAAAAATAATTCATGTCATTCACAAAACTTCGCCATGAGAATGGCTGAATTGTGAAAACAAGTTATGATTTTGATAATTGCCAAATTGTATTAGTTTTTAGTAGTATTTAGGTCAGACTTTTTATGTTTTTCATTAGTTTCTCTCTATTTACTTGCTATTTCTTCTTATTTTTTAGTGTTTTAGCTAAACAGTATGTAAGTGCTATTTACTTGTGTGTTTTTGTATTTTTATAGGGTTTGCACAATTCATTACCAATTTGAATCACTTTGGATGGCAATTGGATGATATTTTAAAGGTTGACTGAAATTAGTGATGAGTTGAAGTCAAGAATTTGTCAAAGTGATGCAAAGAAGCAGTAGGGGAAGAAGAATTGGAAAGGAAACTGTTTGGCAACCTGGACATATTTCAGTGTTTTGTTAATAACTTGAGTTAGAGATATTTGATTGGGATGATTCTTGATGAATTTTGCAGCTAAGACAATAATCTACAATTCATATATGGATATCAAAGTTCACTTCTCACCTTTCGATGGTCAAAATTTCAAGTTACTGAAGCACATTTGTACTGCAATACTGTTCTGACCAATTTTTAGTATTTTGACTATATCTTAGCCTATAGACCTCCAATTGACATTATTTATATCATGTTGAAAATCTATCTCAAAGGGTTACAACTTTCATGTTATGAGGAAAAGCTAGTTCGGCTGTCTTTGAGGTAAAATCTGCCATAGAAAAGAAGTAGAGCATTCTGAACCCAACAACAGCATCACCTGCGCCACGAGTGGAGCCACAACTGAGATCAGAATGTCACTAGCATGCCAGCCATGGAAGCGGCCATGTTGCGGCTGGCATCGTGGCTCCGTTCTGAAAATCCACGATTTTTCTGTGTCTTGGGTGGAATCTTTTAAAGGGAGAACCCTACCACTTGGGGAGAGGTAACACACGCATCTCACATATCAAAAACACACTTTTGCATACATCTAGAAGGATGTAGAAAGGAGAAAGAAAGAGTAGAGGAGCTACTCAAGGGCTTCAGTGGTAAAAAGCAAGAAGAAGACTTCATCAAGATTCAAGAAAGTTACATGAGAATGAATCTTCTTAATCTTTTATTGTCTTTTGTTGGTTTTCTCTTGTAATTATGAATTGAATTGTTTAAGATCTAGATGGGATGAACCCAAAACTATCATGTCATTGATTCTATTCTTTGATTAACGAAATACTCAATTTGTACTTAGTATGTGTTTTGAATTTGGAATTGCATGCATCCCTCAATTTAAGTATTGCTTTTGTATGGATATATCGAGAGATTGTAGATATGATTAGATCACTTCATGAATAAAGGGAACTTGAATGAATCGCTAGAGATAGGATTACATGAGTTCCTCCTAGGTTAAGCTTTAGGGTAAAAGCATAACCAAAACAATAGAATCCACTGGTTAGAAATTGCACCTTCTAGTGGTGTTAATTAAGAAGAGATTCTAATTAACCAATCGAAAAGATAAGAATTATATTACTTGAAAAAGAGTATAATTCATATAAGGGATTCTAGGGTCTAAGAAGTTGGGTTAATCAATAATCAAGTTAGGGTCGTTGCGAGTTTGGTTTAGGGGAAATGTACATTTAGATTCGCCTTTACTATTATTAATTCTCTCTATTGACTTCCAGGTTGTCATATGGTTAGGTAGTAGGTTTAATTAGTTTGCATTCTCATTTGATTTCATCCTTCGCTTTGGTGAGTTAGATAATAAAAAGACAACTAATACTAGTACTCGCATAGTCCCTGTGAGATCGACACTCGATACTCCTATACATTGTACTACTAGAAACGATAGGTGCACTTGCCTAATGCATCCGTAGTGTAGCCAATGGGATACCAAATTTCATATGAAATTGGATTCTAAGCGGGGCAAGACCAACTTAGCAAGTCACTAATTCAACATTTGATGAAGATTCCATTAGTAGATTTCATCTTCTATTTAAAATCAACTTTTACTATAAGTTCTTTCTTATACAAGTTATTTTTCTATTGCTCTTTAGTTAACCTTTCATTACCTTATCTTCGTTAAGTGATCAGTAACATAATAAAGCAAGTGAAAAAAGCTCTAGTACTTGCATAATATTTGATTCCCTGTGGTATTTGACACATAATCTCCTATACTATTGATATATGATAAATTGACCAACATTATTCTATATTTTATTATGTGTTTTTGGTATGTTCTAAGTATAATTATAGTAATTCTGGCTACAAATGATTTATTTTTCAACAAATTAGGGTTTTCTCCTAGAATTAGGGTTTTGAGGCAAAATGGTTATTTTGAGCTATTTAATGCACAACTTTTGTATACTTTTGCACATTCATCATCCTTAATATCAATTTGCATCAATTGGAGTCAAAGTAGGTCAAAATCAAAGAAGATTCAAGTCATTAAATTGATGAATTACTTAGAGAATACCTAAAAAATAAATTGTGCAAAAATATGGGAGACCTAATTCTTTATCAAAAATACATGAAAAAAGTCTGACACACCTAGATAGCCAGCTCATCAACGTCAAAAATCTTGTGGGCCACATATTTAGTGATCCACAAGTGCAATCCACGGGTGGCTAACCTATGGATCAACATTGGCCAACAACTTCTAGGGCTTGCAACTTGCATCATATTCCAGCTAGTTTTGTAGATTTTTCCAATTGAAGATAGAGTTTTTAAAGCTGTAGATGACAAGCTCTTAATTAGGCTATGCAAAATTCTTAAAACAAATAACCTATCAAATTAAAACTACCTAATTACCCTATATCTGCAAGAGCACAAATCACATAGTAGTGTAGGGAATTAGGGTCCACAGGGAACAGTTAAGAAGTACCAGATCTCTGTCAATTCTTTATTATTTAGGCAATGAAGGAGAACTATTAATCCTAAAAAAGCAATTATTCCCTAAAACTAAGACACACTAGCAATGCTTTTGGGAAAAGCATATGAGTGAATCTAGGATTTAGAATCACTTTATGACCTAGGATTGTGAATAATTAACTTCCTCTATACCCTTTCACATACCTTGTTTAGAGTCCAATCCCTTTGTATCTAGCCTTCACTTTCATGATAGACAAGTAATTACCATAATAGTAACCCAATGAACCCTTTCTTACTCTTGTGGCAGAGTAATTAATATTGGTTCATTTTACAATATAGATTGCTAGTGACTCGCCTAGAAGACTACTATTCTCGTGTGAAATACTGTCTAGACTTCAGTTATTGTCTTTCTATTACTACTACCAACTCTCATTGCATAAAAGTAATTTAATAGTTATAATTGTTGGCCATTCAATGATAACCCCAATTAATTCAAGATAATGAATAAACAAGGTAAGTAAAGCCATAAATTCAGTTAATTAAATCACACCCATCAATCATAAAGGTCATCCAAACCCTAGATTAAAGGAACTAAGCAGACATAATTATATCAATAAAAATCACAACTTTCAAAGCAATTGACATAATTATTAACAAGAAAAGAAATTGAATAGAAAAACTTATGGATTTATTGCTGTAAATCACAAGTTGTTGCACAATTATTCCTTGAGTTGTACACTTGAATCACCCACAAGCCTTCTCTTACTATTGCTACTCTCTATAGCTATCTCTCAAAAACTCAAACCAAAACTACGTCTACTCTCTGAAAATTATAGAAGTCTAAAGCCCTAAGAAGTCTCCCTATGGAAAGAAGTGGTGTTGCTGCAGTAGAAAATTCCCTTGATAGAAAATCCTACCAAAAATCTTGCTCCCGTCTGCAGTACCATAAGTTTTCGCCTTCCTGCGACAATAACCATGGACGGATACTGTCGCGGTTACTCCTCTTCCCACAGCTGGTAAGGGTCACGGCCGAAATTATTACCACAGCTAGTATCCACAGATGGATACAGTCGCAGATACCCTTCTTCCACTATTTTATGCGAAATTCTTCATGGTTTCTCCTTCCCTTTTGAGTCCACACTTTACTATCATCCAAGTTCTTGCAATCCTTCGCCATTTACTCTGGGCACTTGAACTCATTTAGTGATTTAAAGCTTAAGAGACCTGCAATTACACAAAAAATAAGGAAAAACATAAATATCAACTCAGAACTCAAATAGAGCAAAAACTACATAAAAACTACCCTAACCTACTCAAAAACGACTCCTTATAACATAAACTAACACCTAAATATTATCCTAATTTTGCACTTATCAGTAGATCCCATTGAGCACACAAATGAAAACTTTTATGCTATTTTAGAATATCAAGAAGCATCTTCATCATTTCATTGCATTCAATGTACTTGCAAATTAGAAAATGACTGGAGGATCATTTGTCTATAAATAGAAGTCATTTGTAAGATATTTAAGAAAGTTAGGAAGTGTTAGAAGTAGTTTAGTAGTGAAATATGCAAGAGAGTTAATAGAATTCTTTTTATAGTTCAATAGAATAGTGAGGATTATTGTAAAAGAACTCTTAAAGTTCAAATTTTGGAGGTGAAATAGAAGTGAAAGCTTTGTTCAACATTGGATGAGCAATTCTCCATGTTATCTCTTTTACTTTCAATTGTTGAATATGGATTCCTGCTTTGAATTTAAACTTTTAGTTGTTTCATTAATCATGTTGCATTAAAAGCTTCATCTAGAATATAGATGAAGCAAATGAATCTTCAAGCATGATTTAAGTAACTTAAACTTGCTAAGCTTACATTTGTTTGTTTACTTGTTCACATTTTAACACTTGTTTTTGCATGGCCAACATTAACAAGTCATCTAGTTGTTATATGACATTGAGAAATGTATTTAACAATAGAAAAAAAAAATAAGTGATGCTTAAGTCATTCATATGAGAATAATGAAGCTTTAGTGAATCAATACAATTATTGTTTTTATAAGATTTCATCATGAGAATAGTTGGAATCTTGTCATTTCATAGTGAGAACTAGTTATGGCTATTATGGAATTGGATTTCTAGCAAGGTAAGGCAAAACTTAGCAAGTCTTTCATGCTTTTATGATTCAATAGTGGATTCTATATTCTAGGTTCTTTGCCATCGAATTCTATCAAGTTTTCTTAATCTTATACCTACTCTAATGAATTCATTTACCGTCACTCTTGATTTTTATTTGTTTAGATAATAAAAGTTAGCCACAAAGTCATAGTAGTTGCATAATATTTGATTTACTATGGGATTTGACGCCTAATACTTTAAGTACTCCAATAGACCCGTATACTTGCGGTATTGTTGGGAGATTAGGTTATTATTACTTGATTTGTGTGTGTTTTGCTTATATTTTTTATATCTAATCTACACCACGTCAACTACAATCAACCTATATACTTGCAGAAAAAGAGAGATTAGATTTTATTACTTATTGAGTGTGAAGTTTTTGTTACATATTTTGATAGCCTAATCACACCTTGTCAAGTTTTTGGCATCGTTGCAGGGAAATCACAACAATATTAGAGGAAAAACAAGCTTTATTAGTCTAAATTTACTTTTACTTTGCTTGTTGCTTATCTTTTCTTTTTTGGTTTTGTGTAGTTTATGCATAGATCTTTGAGGCTTGTGGTGGTTCTATTTGATCTTGAGATAGAAATGACAAAATAGAAAGCTAGAAGAATATCACATGAACAACAAGCACAACAGGAGAAAGGCATAGGAGTTTCCTCAAGAGATCAAACTCAGGTAAAAACAATGGTAGAGGAAAATCCTAGAATTTTATGATAAGCCATAAATTTACATATTTTAGTATATGGTTTATTATATGTCTTTAGTGTGTTTTTGATGTGTTTTTAGGTATTTTATAATGAATTTGGCTTATTTTAATCATTAGTGCTCACTTTAGAGTTTGTTCCAGAATTAGGGTTTTTGTCCAAGCAATTAGGGTTTTGAGGACGAATTTATATTTTAAGCAAATTAATATACAATTATATGTGATTTTGAAAAATTATGATTATTAAATGTGAGTTGGATCTTGGAGAATCTTATTTCATTTTTAATTGATTTAAGATTATACCAATTATCACAAAAACTTGGAAGATAATGTTCAAATCTGTGAAGGTTTTCATCATCAATTCTACTAAGAAAATTATGGATCAACGTTACGAAAATATCTTAAGGGCATGAAGGAAAAATCAACAAATGAAAAGGGCAATTGTGACATTCTAATGTTGATTCGTGGACCTTTAGTCTGCAAATCGTTCCGCAAATCCACTAAAGGCTGCTAATTTTGACCTCTTTCAACTTGCAATTTGTTCACACTCTTTTTGGAGACATATTCAATGTACAAGCTTAGATTTTCTTCCCCAAGAGACAATGCAAAGCTCAAAAAAGACTTTTGAGACTTGGAAAATCTCACCCTTTAATTATTTCAAGCCTTCAAGTTAGAAGTTGAAAAATAACTTGAGCTTTATTTCTCTATAAATATAAGGCCTTGTAGTTCATTTGACGATATGTTAAATAGTCTTAAGACTTCCTAGAGACAAGAGGAGCACTTCTTTTTAAATACTAGCTGTAGGATTTTTCTTAGTTTGTAGTTTAACCTCACCTCTTGTAAACAAGACTTTGGAGAAATTCTATTGTAGCCAACATGCTTGCTAAAATGAAATGAAATGAGGAGCCCTTAAGTTATGTTCATCAATATTATGAGCATTTCTCAACCTAATTCTAGCATGTTTTATTACTTTGAATATTTGTGCTGAACTTTATCTTTTACTAAGTAAAACTAAGTTAATATGTTCTAGAGTAAGATGACACTATTGATATGAGTTGTTTTACTTATGGACTTACATGATTCTTATTTGCTCAACTTACATGATTCTTGTTTGCTCATCTACTTGGTCTTTAATACTAGTTGTTGATTAGTTACCAATTACAAGTCATTCTAGTCATTATTTGACATGAAACTTTCTCTTACAATGGAAAGAAGTAGTTAGAGCCTATGTAATAACACATGGAAGTAATGGCTCCGTTTGGATACATTATTTCAGCCATTTTTTGGAAAAATTTTTCCTAACACCATCTGGATAGATGGAACATTTTTTGAGAAAAAGACAAAAAAAATTTTGGTCAAACTTTTTCACCAAATTTTCCCACCAAGTTTTCATTCTAAATTTCAAATAAACTTTAAAGACTTTTTACACAACTATTCATAAAAGCAAGTATGTTTATGTTCAAAATTTGTTTAGAAAAAATGAAAAAATCGTGAGTAACAAGATGAGATACATTGTCGATAGGTTTTGAGATGGGACGATAAAGCTGCCGACGAAGCGAACATCCGCTTCAAAGATAGAATTGGTTCAAATTTTTAAATCATTCAAACACTTCTCCAAGTGGACGTCCGCTTCTTTAAGCGGATGATGAAGCGGACGACAAAACGAATGTTCGCTTCAAAGATAAAATTGGTTCAAAATTTTTAAACCATTCAAACACTTTCCCAAGCAGACGACGAAACGGATGTCCACTTCAGAGATAGAATTGGTTCAAAATTTTTAAACCATTCAAACATTTTCTCACACTAATTATTCACTTTTTAAATCATCTTCATGTCACAACAAAAAATTTTTACAAACCAAACACTTTTTTAACTTTTTCAAAAAAGTCAACAAAAAACACTTCAAATAATTTTTACAAATAATTCTCAGAAAACACCCCAAATAATGCTACCCAAACGGAGCCACTGGTATTCATAGGTGGATTAAAGTTTAAACCACAATTTATGCACGCAAAGAACTAACATATGCAAGTCTTACCTCGAAAGTAGGAAAGCTCATATGTTAGTAGTCATCAATTCATAGAGGAATGGCCATGATCTTTACTTTCATATGTTGTGATCTTTAGTGGATTCTTGTCCCAGAAAAATTAGTTTCAACAAGTTTTCTCCCAGTTTGTTTTCTTTGAAGTTGATTTTCCATTTGATAAGCTGATTTCTTTTCCTATTTTACCACTTGAATTTTGACTGTTTAGATAATAAAGCAAGTTAGTAGTTTTGGTTATTGTGACAATTTGTTTCCTCGTGGGATCGACCCTAATATTTTTCTACTACAATGGACTCATGCACTTGTACAAAAAGGTGTATTGGGTTAATTTTTATTAGTTGTTTGTGTGTGTTTTTTAATCAATTGATTGCATATTTCATTGTCCTAATAACGTCACATCCTTTTACGTGATTGTGATTTTGCTTGACACCACAAGTTCACAAGCTAGCATTGCAAGACCACTAGCTAATGCAAATAACTTTGAAATTACGCCATCTCTAATCCAAAATGGTTCAACAAAACTAGTTTGGAGGTAATGCCAATAAAGATCCTAATATCCAGTTGGTTAATTTCTTAGAAATTTGTGACACAATAAAATTTAATTTGGTGATAGACGATGCTATTAAATTAACACTGTATCCATTTTCCTTGCAAGACAAAGCCAAGGAATGGCTTTATTCACGTGGACCCAATACTTTCAACAATTGGACCGAATTATCCCATGCACTTTTGAACAAATACTTCTTATCGGGAAACATAACAAGACTAAGAATGGACATTATCGATTTTATCCAAAGCGAAGAAGAGTTTTTTCATGAGGATTGGGAAAGATATAAAGAACCATTAAGAAAATGTTAACACCATGGACTTCCGAATTCACTAATTGTTCAAAAATTCGATAATGGACTTAATTACCAATAAAACTCAATATTGATGCAGCTGCAGGTCGAGCCTTTATGGGAAAATTAGCAGAAGAAGCCCAAAGATTAATTGAGGAAATGTTGGAGAAGCACTACCAATGGGCAAATGAAAGTGGTGCTACTACAAGACTAGTAGGTATGTTAGAACTTGCTACTTTGAACATGTTGAATGCACAAATGCATAATATGATGAACATGATAAATAAACTAGTAGGTAGTTCAAGTTCTTCTTCTAATGTTGCATATTGTACAAATTGTGGTGAAAATCATGACTTTCACACTTGTGCACAAGTTCAATATGTCAATAAATTAAACCATCTCAAAATAATGCTTTTTCTAGTACCAATGATCCATGGTGGAAAAACAATCCAAACTTCAGTTGAGAGACCAAAAGCAAAACCCAATACCTTAACTAGCTATTTCCAACAATATACAAAACTTGCCATAGACACCAAATTTTAACACACCACTCATTTTCTAACATTGGGGGCACTTTTATATTTTTTAGGGTCAAATTCTAATTTTTCAATAAAAGGGGAGAACATAATCAGTAATCTCGTGGGGCAAAATAGAAATTTTTACCTGTAAATATTTTTCCATTAGCCTGGGAGTTTTAAATTCATATTTTTACTTTCATACGTATTTTTTTTAATTTTTTATGATTTTTTCGACTTTAATTGGTATTTTTCTTCTATATTTTACCAGCACAAGGGGAACATGGTAATTTCGCCTCACGAACACCATTTTCACTCATTTCAGGTCCCAAATGTATTTTTCTAACTCTTTAAGCATGTTTCTATTTTTTTTTTTTTAGGGACGATTTCTATTTTTTCTGTAAATACCGCGTTCAGGGACAAAATCATCATTTCACATTTTAAACCCATTTTTTGCTAATTTTTGAGTCATAAATGCATTTCCTAGGGTTTTAAGCTCATTTTTAATTTTTGATAATTTCTTGTGCCTAATAGCCATCTTTCTGTGCATTTTGTCATTATAGGGGCAAAATCGTCATTTCACACTTCGAACGCGTTTTGACCAATTTTAAGTTCTAAACTTTATTTTGAAATCTATTTTGAATTTTTTTTGGCAAATTTTAGTGTTTGCTGTCATTTCTTTGTATTAATTTTTTATTTTTTGGGTTAAAAATATTTTTTTTAAATAAAATTAGAATTTTTATTACCGGTGGCATTTATGTTATTTTGTAGTATTCTTGGAGGCCAAGACAACTAACTCTATAAAAACCCCCCATTAAAATAAAATAAAAAAGAAATCCAAAACCCTAAACCTGCATTTGTTTATCTAATTAGAGATAAAAAAAAACACACACAGTACACACACTTGAGGCCATCATCTTCATCTCATTGTTACTGTTCATTATTTCCATCAACTGTTCATTCAACTATCAGGAAGGATTAAGAGCCATTCAAGACCATCATCAACTTTAATCTTCATTAGGTAATTTCTTAGCTGTAATTGTTTTTTGATTCATTTCTTTTATCAAATATGATATTTCAATGATCTTTGGATTTTCTTTATTTTGTTATCATGATTTCTTTTCTAGGTTTTGGGTTTTTCTTGGGTTTTTTATTTTATTTTCTTCATCTTCTTCCCTCTTCCTTTACCATCTCACAAGCAGCTTTCAATCTGCAACTTCAAACCGCCATGAACTAGCTATGACCACTAGATTCCTCCCTTCAATCTCTTCCTATCTCCACCAGTAGTCCCCAAGACCACAACCCACATAATGAATTACCACTGCCGGCAGACCTCCATCCCCTCCGTCACTGAGATTACAACCAAACACCCTTTTTGCTGTCAATCCCAGCTCTGGCACACCATAGTTCCTCTGCTCCCCCTCACTAGACCAAACCCGCAAGAAAAATCAAAAACTCATCATCAAGCCACGCTTATCAGCCCAATTTCTCCATTGCACAACCATCACCCACCTATTATCAAGCCACCGAACTCATTGTTTCTCAACCAACCACCATCATGAACTCTCACTAGTCCAAATACTCCGCCTTCAGTAACCATTATCACAGCTTGTTCAAAATGAACTTCAGACATCAGTTTGTTCTCCAATTAGAAACAAACATTACCGTAAGTACCAAACCCACCCCATCTAACTTTCATCCACCGCCCACAACAACCCCATTTGCATCGTCCCTTGCTGCCAGGCAATTTACAATAACCTACAAAACCTAGACCTAGAGCCACTTCCTCAACCCCTCCTCTGCCCTATCCAACCATCAACAAAATCTCTATAAACACCACCACCGTTTGCAATCACAACACTAACCATTGACAATCATCGCACAGCCTACAAACGAATAAAAACCAATCACCAATTGGCCACTCCTAATCAAATTGTCACCCAAATTACCCATAACCAGCCATCCAGCATCACCAGTCAAAAGCCCATAGCCACGACCATCACCACCACGAAGCCACACCAATACCACTAGAGTAATTTCTGCCCTCCAGCAGCAAAGCCTCCATCAAAGGCCACCAAAAACAACCACCCACAGTCATCATAAACCCCAAAACAAAACCATTAGCAACTTTCCCAAATTCTTACCACTGCCCACACACACACACACCCAAAATTCATGCACAGATTCATCGTTGCCAAGCAATTACCCACACACCAAGTCACCACCGAGACCAAAACTCCCTCCCCTGTGACTGCATCTCCACTTCCCCTAGGTCAAATAGGAAACCAATTGAGGAATCAATTCTAGCATTCCTGGGGCTGAGAGAGAGAACGTAGAGAGGGGAGAAAAGAACAGAGAGTGATTCGAAGAGGAAGAGGGATTGCAGAGACCAGAGAGTGATCGGATGGAAGAGAAGAGAGAGAGAGAGAGAGAGAGAGAGAGAGAGAGAGGAGAATTAGAGGAAGATCAGACGGAGAGCAAAACAAAAAGAGAGAGAAAGAGAAGTGAGAGAAATAGAGATGGAGAGGAGAGAAAAGGGGAGAGCAACAGGAAAGAGAGACGGAGATTAAGAGACTAAGAGAGAAGAGAAACTGGGGGAGAACAAAAAGGAAAAGAAGATGAAAAGGGCAGAGCAGATGAAGAATAAAAGAGAAAACCGGAGAAATAGAAAGAAAATCTGAGAAAAGAAAAGAGAAAAATGAAAGAAAAAACAAGGAGGAAGAAACATAGAGCAATGGGAAAGAAAAGAGATTAGAGACTGGTGGGGGAGAGAGAAACTGGAATTCAGTCATTTCTCGAAGAAACATCGAATTGGCCCGGGGGGGGGGGGGGGGGGGGGGCGGGATAGTCTGATTTCATTTTATTAATTTTGGTCCTTTGTGTTTAGTTAAGTTTAGTTTTTTTTTTTTTTTTTTGCTCAATTTGATTAATGGGTAATTTAGTTAACTATGGCAATCTGAGATGATTAATTCAGCTTTGATTTATGTTTCTATTATGTTTAGAGTGTTTGTCTTTATCTGATATCAATAATATGCCCTCGAAGATTGTATCTTTCTACAATTAAGTCCCTCATAATTTTTCCTTTGACCTCCCAAATTTTACACTCTTTCAATTAGGTCTCAAGACTTTCAAGTTGTGCCCCAAACTTGTTGGAATTTTACTTGTTTGCCCCCTTGCTTAGTTTTAATTTTACAATTGTGCCCCCTATGTTTACTTGGGTTTATTATTTGGCCCTTAGGTTTGTTTGAATTTGTTTTTAGGCCCCTAGTTTAACAAAAATTGCAATCAACTCCCAGTCTGTGGAAATTTATTTTTTGTCATGTTTCATATTTTTGCTTTATTGCCTTAAGTAGTGGTACCTTGACTTGTTTGTTCATTATTATAGTATCTAGTACCAATCTTCAAAGAGGTATCCCTATTTCTCGTTAATCTCGCTTTATGTGCTCCAATGTGCCCCTATGTGATTTATTATGCATTTTCTTCACGTGTTTATTATATTACATGCTTTTTGTGTATTTATTTACTTTATGGTATTTAATTTCGATTTTACTATTTTGGCAAAAATGTAATATTTTTGTATTTAGTTAACCAATGTAACAACTAGATAATATTTCTCATATTTTTACAAATATTTGTATATTTAGATAGCAAGTGTAATAGATAAGACATTTTTAATTTTTCCCCTTCAAAGTGTAATTAAATCCCTTGGTGTAATAGTTAGGACTTTGTGCTTTTTGTGTGCTTGTATGCTTATATGTTTTACTGCTTTCTTTAGGGTTTTACATCTAGATATCATGCTTACGTGTTATGTGCTCCTACTTGACCTTATATGTCTTTATATGTTTAATTTGCTTTTAATTCATGTTTTACTATTTAATTCATATTTTATGTTATTCCGTCACCACACTAGTCCAACACTTGTTGTGGCTTTATCGTTTTCTCGCTAGTCCAACACTAGTGGGAATCCCTAGAAAGGGCTAGTCCAACGCTAGACTCTTAGAACATTTTGTTGTTAGGTGCACTTGTGTGCATTTTACATCCCACTTCACACATTTTTAGTTTTCTTTCCATTTTGCATGATTTTTATTATTATTTATTTATTTTTGACACATCTTCAAATGCATGACATTTAGGTTGCATCTCACTTAGAATTTAGGTCATTTTGTGTGCTCCGACTAGAAATAGTCGTCTACTCACGCGGGAAGCGATGGATCGACAAGTCGTTCCTTCCTCCGTGAGTAAAAAAATATCAGTCATGAGTTATTAGTCCCGTACCTGTTATGTTGCATACCTACTTTCTTTGTTCACTTATTATCTATATTAGTATTTTTCTTTTCTTTTTGCATTTCATTTTGCATAGACACTCGTGACTTCCTCGAGGTCTCGACACGAGTTTCGTAATTAATGCAATAATCCCGACCAAGCCTCGACGAGACATTTCGACCCTTCTGATACCCCATTTAGATTTAGGATTTGCCTTCATATAGACACATCCGAACGCGATAGAATCTAGAGTTAATTTAGGAAAATTTGATTAAACCTCACAACTAGCTTCGGCTAGGTAGAAAGGGTGCCTTAGGCGCGAGCCTTTGCCTCCCTTTCTTCAAATGTGACTCCTAAGCCTTTTTCTCTCATTTTTTTTCATAGACTGGAGTCGGAAAAGGGTTTTTAAATGCTTTTTCCTAAAATTTTTTATTAAATGGTTTTTGGGTGACTAGGTACACCCTAACTCAATATCAAGTGGCGACTCCATTTCAAAAATAAAACCCTTTTTCAAAATTAGTTGGCCAAACTGTCACACTTTTTTGTCCCGACCTTATTTTTATTATTTTTTCTAAATAACACTTTTCCAATAATAACTCGATTTTTTACACACACACACGGTTTTTCCCAAAACTTGCTTTTCGAAAAGGGTCACCAGATGGACAGCCTTTTCACGGCACGACAGTCACGACCCCACCCACACCTTACCCATTTTTTGGACGCGACACCTGCTCACAAGGTGGCTAAAGAAAAATGTGAGAAAGACTTGACCAAATAAAGGGTATAATGAATTCCATGATTATAACTTTGGAATCTCAAATTAGTCAATTGACCGAACAAATGAACTCTAAGAAACAAGAGAAACTTCCTAGCAAAACTAAAATTAATCCTAGAGAGCATGTTCAAGCCATAACCTTAAGAAGTGAGAAGGAATTAAGTAAATCTTATGTGGAAAAAGAAAAAGAAAATAGAAGTAATGAAGATGAAAGGAGAAAAAGAAAAGAGCTATTAAGTGAGAATAAGATTCATAGAGAAGAAAATGCTACAAACTCACAAAGTATCCTAAATTCCCACAAGTTTTTTCCCACAAAGGTTGAAAATTTCAAAGCTTGAAAAGTATTTTGAGAAAGTTGCCAAAATACTTAAGCAATTGCGCGTTAACATTCCATTTGTAGATGCTATTTTGTAGGTGCCTAAGTATGCAAAATTTTCTCAAAGATTTGATGAGTAGAAAGAGAAGTCTGGATGACTTGCATTGACAAAAAAATGTAGTGCACATATTCAAAACAAATTGTCTCCAATTTGAAAGAACCAGGAAGTTTCTTCATTCGTTGCACTATTGTAACATGAATTTTTCACAAGCTTTATGTGACTTGAGTGCAAGTGTTTCTTTATTTCCTCTACCTATTGCCAAATGGCTAGGTGTTAAAGAACTTCAAAGCATAAATATTACTTAGCAACTAACCGATCGGTCAATGAGTCGTCCATTAGGAATTGTGAAAAATGTTCTAATGAAAGTTGGTAAATTTATTATTCTGGTAGATTTTGTTGTTCTTAACATGGAAAAGAACATTTCTTTGAATTGGGTAGGACATTCCTAGAAACTATAGGTGCTTTAATTGATGTAAAAAATGGCAAACTCAAATTGATAGTGGAAGATGAAGAAAATGAACTTGATTTGTATGATATGATGAAGCATACTTCTTCTATTTTTAATATTTACTTAGTTGACAGAGAGGTTCATTCAAATCAAGTACGCAAGTCATTCAATGAGTTTACAATTTACAATTTACATGAAAGCAAGCAAATAACTGATAGTTGTCTGTTATGAAGGTCAGATTCTCGACATCGGACCTTAGGATGGTATAGCCTTAAAATAAAAATGAGGGGCATGGTTCAAACAAGAAAAGGTTGATTTTCATCCCACATCAGAAGTGGAAAAACTTTGACCTCCCTTGAGCATCCATAAAAAGAAGCCATCGCAATGCAATTTAGGGAACAAGTCAAGAAAGCTCAATAAGCTCGTCAGGTCATTGTTAGGCATTTGAGATTTTGTATTATTTGGGTTATCTAGAGTTTTCTTGTGTTATTTTCTTGGGCTTTTGGAATATTCTCCTAAGCTTGAAATCTTCTTCATAATAGTGAGATTTTGCTTCTCTTTACCCATGGACGTAGGTCATATTGACCAAACCACGTAAATTTTGTATCTTCTTTTATATTTTATATTTTCTTCATAGGCTATTGTTATATTCGTTATAGTCATCAGCGGTTTGTCAAATAAATTAATAAATTCCTTATGCTCTGCATGTCAATTCCCTCATCAGGACCAAGCAAGTAGCATAATTTTGTTGCGGGACTGCGTTTCATTCTAGCAACATTAGTATATGGTTCGAAGTGCCTTGTTCCATTTGGTGTGAATTCCCTACATAACCAATAAAGTGGAGGTGTTATCTGTATTGCAAAAAGGCCTACAATAATGAATAAATGTAGAACATAAATAATGAGTAGATCAGCCCACGTTTATATGTGGATTCATTTCATAATGTATTTTTTTAATAAATAAGGACGTTAACTATTTGTAGACACCAAATTTTGACACACCATTTACTTTTCAAACATTGGGGAAGTGTTTATATTTTTAGGGTCAAATTTTAAGTTTTCAATAATCTGGGGGGGTAAAATAGTAATTTTATCTGTAAATACTTTTTCATTAGTTTTGGGGGGTTTAAATTCATATTTTTACTTTCATACATATTTTTTAATTTTCTGTGATTTTTTCAAATTTAATTAGTATTCTTTTTATATTTTACCAGTACAAGGGCAAAATGATAATTTCGCCTCGCGAACACCATTTTAGCTCATTTCAGGTCCCAAATTTATCTTTCTAATTCTTTAAGCATGTTTCTAAATTTTCTTTATTTTTTTCGGGGACGATTGCTATTTTTTCTGTAAATACTGCATTCGAGGGCAAAATCATCATTTTATAGTTTAAATTCATTTTTCGCCAACTTTTTGAGTCACAAATGCATTTCTTAGAGTTTTAAGCTTATTTTTAATTTTTGATAATTTTTCGAGACCAATAGCTATTTTTTTGTATACTTTTGTTATCCAAGGGCAAAATTGTCATTTCACATTCCACACTCATTTTTCACCAATTTTTTGGTTTCAAATTCATTTTTAGGTTTTAAGCATGTGTCTAAGTTTTTCTAACTTTTTTGGGGTGAATTTCTATTAACAAATTTGTTATTTACATTTTTCTTAATTTTTTTCATTTTTGTGAGAGAAAATAGATGTTTAAGAAGGATAAAGTTGTAATTTTTGTAGTCAAGGGCATTTTGGTTTTTTAGTCATTTCTTGGAAGATAAGTTTTTTGTGCACTATAAATACCTCCACTTGGGGATTTAGAAAAAAGGGAGAAAAAAAAGCCTAGGTAGAGTTTTTAATTTTTTTTAATTTTTTGACTTTATTCTCTTACACCAAGAAAACTAACTAACTTTTTGTACATCTTCAACCTACACCTAGAACACCTAAAATACGCACTAGTATATCTTCGAGCTTTCACCTAGAACACCTAGAACACACACTAGTGTATCTTCAAGTTTTCACCTAGAACGCCTAGAACACACACTAGTACATCTTCAACCTACACCTAGAACATCAAGAACACACACTTCCTCAAATCATAGACACAACACACACTTTCCCAAATCACACACACTACACACACTCATTTTCTCTCACACACACTACACACTCTCTCTCACACACTACACACTCTCTCACACACACATTTACACACACAGCCAGGCACATAAACACACACAGAAACTACGCCTTCATACACACACCAAATCCACTCACTTAACACATGTTTCCAAACATACATTAACACAAACGCACAAACAACACACAGGCACACACATTACACACAAACACACAGGCACACACTAATATACGTTCACAAAAACATCATCAGGCACACTTCACACACAATTTCACCTTCCAGCACACACTAACCCACGCACAATCACACAATTTACATGCACAGACACACACAGACCCACACTCCCCAATTCACCAACTTGCTACCCTTAACCAACTTCACCTGGAAATCAGTGAGTCACCGCCATCAATCACCTGAAATTGCCAATCAAACCAAGTCCACTGTCAGTCCCTGAACCTCCACCTAACCACCTAAACCACAACCATATCACTTTCCTTATTGTCGCCTCCTCACACCACCACATTACCCACCACCCACAGTTAATCACTTACCATACAGCCCCAACCATCGGAGTCTTCACCCAACGTCTGCAACCAACCTGCAAAGAAACAACAAACATCACCAGCAAAGCCCTCCCCTCAAGCCATTGCCCATCACTAGTTAACCACAAGACCTCCATAGTTATCACAATCTGTCATCATCTTCACAGACATCACAATCCAAAAATCAAAAGCTCAACCTCACACAAACAACCACAAGAACCACCATTAGCAACATACACACAAGCAGACACATAAAGAGACTCACACACGGTCCTGCAACTCACACACACACACCAATCACACAATTCACATACAAACTCACAAACTCCACCAACAAACAGCCAGCCCAAACATCTAAAATTCCAATCATCACTCACTCACGACTGCAAGAACAATTGGTCTTATTGCCAAAATTCCCATTAATCCATCATCACCAGAAAAGAAAATCATCAGCTCTCTCCCTCTCTGCCTAGAAAACTAACCACCTCCACATTCACGTCTAACCACACGAATCAACCCAAATGGCCACCGAACAACCTTCCACAATCCATCGTCATTGGCATTCAAACGACAATCGAACAGTCCCTTGCCAATCAATACCATCATCATTCCAATAGCCTCCAAATTCACTGGAAAAACAACCTTCAAAGAAAAACAAAAACAACCAAAGCTGCAGGACAGACCACAAAAAACCATCATCCCCTCCAGCTAGACCACCACTGCACAACAGAAATCACCAACTCGCCACTACTGAGACCCCCTGAAACCACCATTTTCTCGACTGAAAGGTTTAATTTCGTCTCTCTACCTTTACATCTTTACCATTAAATTCATGAGATTTTGTATGGGCCTTGCTTGATTTGGGATTAATTTGTTTATGGGTTTTTAAAAAAAAAAATTCAAAGTTTCGTTGGCTGGTTTGAGGGGATTTAGTATTGATTTGAGGGGAATTCGAGTTTGGAAGATTTCTTTTGGTCTTGAGGGAAAAGTGTTGTGATGAAGATTAGATGGCCGAATAAGGGAGGAAATTGTGTTGGGAATCAGAGGTTTAAAGCTTGAAGCTAGGAAGTTTTCTTGGTTTGATGTGATTTGAAATTCAAGGTTTCAGGATTGGAGGATTTTAATTTTTGATAAAATCTGAAGTTGAAGTGACAAATTGGTAGGGAGAATTTGCTTTTCTGGAATGGCAGACTTTTTGAGAAATTTGATTTCGGGTCTCGGGTAACAAAGAAGATGAATTGGGTTGTGGGCCAGAGGCATTGATTTTATTAGTTGGTTTGTATTTCTTAGTTTAGTTTATTTACTTATTCATTAGTTCCTTTTGGTTTTGTAGTTTCGTTACTTATCTACGTATTTTGTTATTGATCCGTTTAGTTTAATTAAGGGTTTAATTGAGCAATTAGTCTAGTTAATTAACTTTTTTTTTGAGATATTTTATAATGAAGTAAATATTCATGGTTCAGTCCTTGCTTTCTTGAGTATTGTTAATAGGTCAAAACTTATTGAAGTTATGCAATTAAGTCCTTCGTAATTTCGTACTGACCCCCCAGATTCCATTATCTTTCAATTAACTCCTAATTATTTGCAATTGGACATTAACACTGCTGGAATTATGTTTTGTTCCCCCAATTTGCTACAATTTGCATTTTAGTCCAATAACTTTGTTGAAAAATACATTGTCACCCTCCAAACTTGCTGAAATTATGTTTTTTTGCCCCTTGTACTTGCTATAAATTGTGTCTTTTACTTAATTTGCTGGAATTAATATGTTTACTCCTAAAATTGTTGAGAATTTACATTTTTATGCTTTATTTTACTTAAATAGTGGTACCTTTAACGCATTTGCTCATCTTGTTAGCATTTTGTACCGAGTCTTCAAAAAAAGTACCCTCATTACCCGTTAATTTCTTTTTATGTACTCCAATATGCTCCAATGTGATTTTTATACATTATTTTTATTATTATTTGTTTCTTATTTTACATACTTTTTTGCGTATTTACGTATTTAAGTTATTTAATTTTGAATTTTATTATTTTGGCAAAAATGTAATATTTTGTATTTAGCTAGTCAATGTAATAGTTAGATTATTTTTCTCATATTTTAGCAAAAATGTTGTATTTAGATAGCAAGTGTAATAGATAGGTCATTTTTATTTTTCCCCCTTTAAAGTGTAACTAAATCCCCGGTGTAATAGTTAGGCCTTGTGCGTTTTCACGTGCTTACGTACTTATTTGTTTTACCGCTTTCTTTAGGGTTTGGCATCTAGATATTATGCCTATATGTTATGTGCTCCTACTTGACTTTATATGTCTTTATATGTTTAATTTGCTTTTAATTCATGCTTTACTATTTAATTCATGTTTTATGTTATTCCGTCACCACACTAGTCCAACGCTAGTTGTGGCTTCATCATTTCCCCGCTAGTCCAATGCTAGTGGGAATCCCTAGAAAGGGCTAGTCCAACGCTAGACCCTTAGAACATTTTAGTGTTAGGTGCATTCGTCTGCATTTTACATCCAACTTCACACATTTTAGTTTTCTTTTCATTTTGCATGATTTTTATTATTATTACTATTATTTATTTATTTTGACGCATCTTCAAATACATGACATCTAGGCTGTATTTCACTTAGAATTCAGGTCATTTTGTGTGATCCAACTAGAAATAGTTGCCTACTCACGTGGGAAGCGATGACGTACATGTCTTTTCCCCCTCCATGAGTAGAAACATTCAGTCACGAATTTCTTAGTCCCCCGTACCCATCATGTTGCATACCCACTTTCTTTCTTCACTTACCATTTATTATTATTTTCTTTTCTTTTTGCATTGCATTTGGCATTGACACTCGTGACTCCGTCGAGGTCTCGACTTGAGTCTTACAATTAATGCGATAATCCCGACCAAGCCTCTACGGGACATTTCGACCCTCCCGATACTTACATTTAGACTTAGGATTTGCATTTATTTAGATACATCCGAACACAATAGAACATAGGGTTAACTTAGGAAATTTTGATTAAGCCTCGCAACTAGTCTCGGTTAGGTAGAAAGGGTGCCTTAGGCATAAGCCTTTGCCTTTCCTTTCTTCAAATGTGACTCCCAAACCTTTTTCTCTCATTTTTTCGTAGACCGGAGTCGGAAAAGGGTTTTAAATAATTTTTTTAAAATTTTATTTTGTTTTGTAAAAATGATTTTTCGAGTGACTTGGTACACCCTAACTCAATACCAAGTGGCGACTCTATTTTTTAAACTAAAACCCTTTTTCAAAAAATCAATTGACCAAAACTGTCGCACTTTTAGTCCCGGCCTTGTTTTCTTTTAAAATATCATTTTCTTTAAAATACACTTTTTTCACTAAAATCCGATTTTCATCACACACACACACTTCTTTTTCAAAAACCTATCTTTTCGAAAAGGGTCACCAGACCGGACCGTCCTTTTCAGGGCACGAAAATCAACGACCCCACCAATAACCTTTTACGATTTTCGGGGCGCGACACTTTTGTGTAACACAGGTGTGTTTCTCAGTTGATGGACGGCCTCTATCACTTTATAATGTTATTGTTATGTTGATGCCATATTTTATAATATAATATAAAAAAGTTTCTTAAGACTTAGTCCCATTCTTTAGAATCATTTTTTTTTTGTACTGTGTAAATGAACTTCATGCTCTTGTCTGGCACTTCCTATCATTCGGTCCATACGAACAAGATTCTATATAAAAGCACCCTCAATGATAATAGTATAGTGGAATCAATGTCATAGAGTCAAAAAACAAATTCTGACTGAATACTATTAATACCCAATCTAATAAATCAGCTCATTTTATAAAAAATTATTTTATGATTTCGAATCAAGAAAGATGAAAGATAAGCAAAATACGTAGTAACATCTCAAGGGAACGTTATTAAAGGAACATGTAGTAATAATAAAGTCTTTTTTTGTTGTTGATCCTCACATTCCACGGTAGTGATCAATTAGGGCCCACTGTTACACTCATTAGGCAACGTAAAGAAAAGGTCCTTTGCCTAGGCTTTTCAACAAAAGAGAGAAAAAGAGGCAAGAAATGATAATTGATATATTCGAAAATGTGAACTCCGACAAATATGTTCATTTCCTAGGAACCTATCAAATGATTGATGTATTGAAAGTCTAGATTTAGACTTTAACTAAAGTGCTTGTTTGGGGGCAACCTAATATTCTTGTTGTTTTGAGAATTTTATGTGTGATTCTAGTTTGATTTGACGTTAATCATATTCATTGAAGTAACTTTGTTTTCTTTGTTTTGTACGTATTAAGAAAGGGAGAATTTGGTGTAACTTTGGAACTTTGAGAAGAAACAAAGGAGCTTGAAGTTACTTGAGATCTTGTGTTGTTTTGCCTTATTGTTATACTTGATATTTATGGGAAATAACTATGAATGGTTTTCTTTTGAAAAAATTTGAACTTGAAGCAAAATATGCATCTTGGCATACGAAACCAAAACTAGGGAGACTCAATTTGCATACTAATAGCATAACATGCACATTATTGGATTGGACATGTTTATTAAGGTGTTTTAAACTTGTTTCAAGTGTTAAAAGGCCCAAAAAGTTAATTGGAATTCATTTTAGAAATTAATGTAGAAAACCATAAAATTTGACAAATAGAATAATGAAAATGCAAAATAGAAGTCTAATATTCAAAAATGGATCCGCGGACCTCCAAACTTTGGATCAGCCCATAGATCAACTTCTACAGCATTGTTTCGATTTGTGACCTAAAGACCCAAAATTGAGATCCGCGAACTCAGGGAAATTTGAGTTTTGAGTGGTATTTTCTTTGGTTTTGATTGGAATGTTTTGCAACTATGTTTCTATGATTGTTCTACAAGTTTTAAGAATTTCATTTAGCACTGTTACATGTTCCAAATTGCCACAAAATCATACTTCTATCGTACTTGATTTCCTAGGCAACGTATTGTATATATTTTTCAATCATGGTTATTTGCAAGGATAGACATGTTATGTGCAAGTATTGTATGTATTTTAATTTTCTTTGCACATTGAGGATAATATGCACTCTAAGAGTTGGGGAAAGTTTTAAAGAAACTAATGTGGGATGGTATGCATTATTTTAAGCAATGTGTATTCTGATGAAATTATTATTTTGCTCTAATGGTTCTTGTGTTTAATAACAAGGAATCTTCATCTATAAATGTCAATTTTCACATTAAAAGGCACTTCAATCAAGAGTATACATAGCAAGCTTGATGAAAATGGATCGTTGAGTAATAAGAAATCTTTTCTAAAAATGTCGATCGTTGCATCAAAAGACAATTCCATTTCTCAATTGAAGAATAGAATGTGGATAAAAATAATCGAAATGTCAAGTAATCGAGAGTTTATCTACAACGTTTATGTTCACATCAAAATACAACTTCTTATTAATGCTATATATACAAGTCCCTATTTAATTAAATTTTTTATACACATGATAAGTACTTGGTTGTTCATGTTGATCATTTGCTTGTGATATTTTGTAAGGTAGAGAAATTTTATTAAACAAGCTCAATTGTAATATAAATACTTCTCCTTTACTTGATATTATCAGTATTGAAGACAATACAAGAAATTCCATAATGATTATTTACTTGATTTTATGGAATTGCATCCAAAATGCACATTTGTTTTTTCAATCCTTAAATCAATTTAGCCTCATATTTTCCAATTGGTTAAGGACAAGCTATGATTCAAGTTTGGGAGAGTTTGATAAGTGTTAAATTTACCATTATATGTTTTTGGTGTACTTTTGGTATATTTAGAATGAATATGGCTCTAAAAATATCATTCTCCAATATTAGAGTTTTTCTCCCGAGAAATAGGGTTTTTGAGTCAGAATTTATATTTTGAGTAAATTAATGCTAAATTTTTATACAATCTTGCAGGTTTTTGATATTCAAATCATAATTTGGATTAATTGAAGTTCCATGGATCATACTTGCAGTAGATTCAAATTGATTGACACAGAAGAAAAATGAAGCAAACATTACAACAAGAACTTGGAGATTTTTTTGCTCAACTCTTAGAAGATCAATTCGTCATCAAAATTACAAAGGAACACATGGATAACATTTGAAAATATTACCTTGGGCCAGCATCAATGGGTGTCGAATTGGGCCAACTGTAGTTGATTTACAAACTTGGGATCCATGGGCCTAGTTTGAGAATTCATGTTAGTTGCAGATTTAGGCTCCCTCCAACTTGCAGTTTGTTCATACTCCTTTTTTCAGACATTTTTAGGATCAGTATGTAGGTTCGCTACTCAAAAAAACATTGCAAAGCTCAAGGCAAGACTTTTGAGGTCATTGTAATCAAATTTCATCATTTCAATCTTCAAGCTGTGTACAAGTTGAAAAGAGACTTGAACTTCATTTTTCTATAAAAATAGGTCCTTTTTAAGACATTTGGTGGATGTTGAGTGTTAAGTTGAGAGAATGAATAGATTCTCTTATTAATTCAATAGAATTGTAATTTTTTGTAAGAAAACTCTTGTAATTCATTTTGTAGCGATCTTGTGAAAGAAGAAATAGAAGTTCTTGGAGCTTTATTCATCTTGAATGAGCATTTCTGAACTCTCTCTCTCTCTCTTATGTTTCATTAAGTTAGCTATGAATTCTTGTTATCAAGTTAAATGTTTTGTTGTTTCGTTAACCATAAACACTTCATCTAGGAGTAGATGAAGCTAATGAACCTATTAACAATAATTGAAATTGATTTAAACTCGCTAAGCTTACATTTATTAATTATTGTACAAGGTTTAACACTTGTTATTACTTGTCCATCAATTGCAAGTTATTAAGTTGTTATTTGACATTGAGAAATGCATGCAACAATGGCAAATAAATGAATGAAGCGTAGTTCACATGAGAATAGTGATACTATTACGTGGATTAGAAACAATTCATGTCATTCACAAAAATTCATCATGAGAATAATTGAAGTTTAAGTCATTTCTTTGTAAATATAAGTTACGATTTTATATAGAATTGGATCCTAAACAAGGCAAGACCAACTTAGCAAGTTACTAATTCAACCCTTGATCAATGGTTGATTTGTAGATTCCATCTCCTAGAACTTTTGAAATCAAATTTTACTACAAGTTGTTTCTTATACAATTTACTATTCTATTGCTATTTAACAAACCTTTCATCACCTTGTTTCCATTAAGTAATCATTTAGATAATAGAGTAAGTGAAAAAAGCTCTAGTACTTGAATAATATTCGATTCCCTATAGGATTCGACACCTAATTTTCTATACTACAATCAACCTGTATATTTGGAGAAAATGGGAGATTAGGTTTTTATTACTTGTTAAGCGTGAAGCTTGTATTGCATATTTTGATAGCCTAATCACACCTCGTCAATTCTCATCACCTAAGTGCATAACTTCCAAGACTCACTGCTTCTAAGATACTACGCAATACTTATAATGCTAAAAATAAGGAAACTTGAAATGAAAGTGCAAGGCTACATACATAGCAGCTCAGATGGATTGTAAGGTTGGGTCCTCAAGATCAGTAGACTTCATTCGAAAGCCTCTCAACAGCACTGCAGAATGACTTTCTCCACCAAGAAGGCATCTTGGTTTCCCTACTCTGCTCTCCTTTATAAAACATACTCTACATGCGTTTCTACAGTGAAGCATTTGGGATTTTCCATCTACACCTACCATCATTACCATGCATATAGTTCCCGCTAACACAGGCCTAGTCCTTTAGCTTTCCTCTTTTTGACCAGAGTGCTTCAACCACAAAGAGGAGCCAGTTGTTCCTCTCGGAGTTCGACTCTGCTTACCACCCTTGATGGACTTTACATCATGCTCATTCTTATGCCTACCTCAACTAGGCCTTCTCACCAACTCTTCTTCATTGGAATCTTCAGATTCATTAATTGGAGTTTTCTCACGCCTATTCATCAATCTAACATGTGCATCCTCCCATTTGTCCATCCACTCATTTATCGAGTCCACTACCTGCATTACCCTTGTTGGATACTTGCAATCAAGATGTTTTCCAAGTATTTAATATCAAGTACTCAGGATTCTCCTTCGTGAGGCATATCTTATTCAAATGTACCTGCAAGAAAATGTTAGCAATAAAAACCTCACCACTCCCTCACATGTATCTACTCATTCTTGTGTTTCTGCTCAGTAATCTTTCTAATGTTCTCACAAATTCTCTTTGGCCTTTTGATCGCCTCCCTTGAAGAGTTTAGAATCAACTCTCCAATTTGCACAATCAAACCACCAAATAATACCCACACAAGTTTAGTGAAAGAGACTAGGAAGAACAAAAGACTCAACTCAAAGAAGATTCGTAAACAAAACAACCAATCTTTCATCATTATTTGTTCTTGTTTCCTGTTTTTGTATCCATCCTTGCGTTGGTCACCATAAAAAATAGGATTGAAATCATTGTTCAGTCGAAAGAAGAAGCAGTTGCAACGACCAGCTTTGGAGAATCCATCTCAAATGCATTCCAGAATATCATCGTTTCAATCCAGAGCACGACTTGAGGAAGAATTGGAGCAAGTTTTCAAGAAATTTGATGTCAATGCTAACGGAAGGATCTCAGCGTGTGAACTTGGTTCAATCATGGGGAGCCTTGGCCATCCCACAACAGATTAAGAGTTGCATATATTGATGAAAGAGGTGGATTCAGATGGTGATGGTTTCATTGATTTGCAAGAATTTATCGAACTTAATACCAAAGATATCGATTCTGATGAAGTCATGGCGAATCTCAAGGATGCATTCTCTATTTTTTATATAGACAAGAACGGCTTAATCTCTGCTGATGAATTGCAGAATGTGTTGAAGAGTCTTGGCGAAGATTGTTCATTGGCTGAATGCAGAAAGATGATTTGTGGGGTTGATGTTGGCGGTGATGGGATGATCAGTTTTGAGGAGTTTAAGGTTATGATGATGATTGGATCACGTTTTGATTCTTCAGAACCCAAGATTTAAGGAAATAATCATCATTCTTGGTGATTATATGTTCTGTGTCTGATTATTTCTTTTTTCTGTTCTTCATTCTGTTATTCCTTTTTCTTTTTTGACTATGTTAGGAATTCTAATGCTAAGAAAAATTTGGTTTCTTATTGATGATTGATGAAAAAAAAACTCAAAGAAGATTCGCACACATAAGACTCGAAGAACATGGGGAAAAATTAAACAGAGAAATTTTCTAGAGGGATCAAAAATCAAGAATTATTCAATAAGATAACAAGAATAATTTTTTTGATGACTTCCTTGATGAATTTCTTTTGCCTTTTACTCATGCCTCTTTTTTTATCCAATAACAATCAACAATTACAAATTCTCTGGACTGTCACAGTCTTTAATTTTAAGGAAGCCCAAAATCAACGGAATTGAATTTTCTTGATATCACATGAGAACAAAGCAACAACTTGACAAAGATTCAAACTTTTGGGTTTATAGGACTCAAACAACAAAGGAAGCACATAGGACAATAATATAACACGATGAAGATTGAAGCTTTAGATGACTTAGGACGAGATCAACAAGGAACGAAGATATATACGAAGTGATCAAACTCGTATTTTGCCAGAGCTCAGATCTAAACGTGAAAAATAAAGGATTGGATGGATAGAAATTTTACAACTCCTCTAATTCATATCGTCTTGAACTTGTTGATACAATCACAATCCATAACCAAACAAACTATCGAACTAGGAATAAGGTTGATACAATCACAATCCATAACCAAACAAACTATCAAACTAGGAATAAGGTAGACGGTGCCAAAATAAAGTGTGTTTCTTAATTAATAACCAAGTTGACATCCAAGCATTAAATTCTAAAGTATTCAAAGAAAAACAAAGAGAATATGCTCTCAATTTTATTACTTAATGAATGTGTGTAAAAAATAATAACAAAGCATGCCTTATATAGGCTACAAGTTGGTATTGAGGCCCTACTAGAATTTTCTACAGAAAACTATAAGAAAACTCTAAAAATTAAACTAACTAGTAAATTATCTGTAACCCGACCGCGGATTGTTGAGATCCAGTTGTGGGCATAACTGAACTAAATGAATCAGGCCTGGTTCAAACAAGATGTCAATAGTAAGCATGGATGAAGCCTGGCTCCTCTCTAGAATCGCCAGCTACAAGTTGCTCTTCAACTTCTGATCATGGCTCAAGGTGCGACTGAAGGTGTGGCCTCTCTATGTTCAACTTTTTAACAACTACATTTTGAGCGCCTTTGTTCACTCGAATGAGTATATAATCCTTGGGCCCTTCCGTGGTAATACTTTCAATCGATTTTGGCACTTCAAATTTCTCATGAATGGCACAAATAAAGACTTGCATTGAATCTCAAGATCTTTTGGCACGAGCTCTAGTAATTGGTCCAATTGGTACCTTTATGACTTTATCAGAAACTCCACCAAGGTCTAATTGATCTCCTTGGATGTCCACATCACTACACGTAATTAGCCAAGAAGTTAAGGAAAAGATATTACCTTCAAGTTCCTTCAAACTTTTTCGAAATTTTACAGCTTTATTTTTCCAAATTTTTCTCCTTGTTTCTTTCATTCTCTTTCACGACACTTAGCTTCTATTTCCTCTCTTTCTTCTTGTTTTCTAGTACTTAACAAGGCTTAGGCTTGTAGGTCACTAAGATGTATGAATTACCTACCTGTTTTACCAAAATAATAACAACAATAACAAACAACAATAACAATAATAAGAATAACAAACAACAATAACAATAACTACTACCAAAATAATAATAATAATAATAATAACTACAATAAAATGAAAGGTTTTTTTGAGTTCTTTTGGGAACAAAATGCTAAAATAAGAAGAAAAAAATAAAAATGACCTAAAATGAGGACTTAATAAATGCAATGGTTTATGGACCCAAAAACAAATTTAAGTAAAACGGTTTTTTTAAATTAGGAGTCACAACTGAGTATTAAATCTTAGGTGTACTAAATCATTTAGTACAGACAAAATTCAAATGTAGACGACTTTTGATCTTTTAAAAACATAAAAATATGAATTGAGGAGTTCAGTTGAGAGAGGAATCATCAAGTTATGAGTTTTAGGTATCCCCAACCCCTAGTGAAATCGGTTCGGAAATTAGTTTTGGATTCTTTTATTTTAAGGTCTAAAATTGAGTTGATTTAAACTAAAATGTAGCACAATAAATTAAGTAAATTATAAACAAATTAAATACACTAAAAATGTTAATTAAAATAAACATAAATAAGTTTCAAGCTTTCATTGAAAAGGCCGCAAAATAATGCTCTTATGGCACACTCTTTTATATATTTTTTTTAAATATAATAAACTAAAAGCACAAGATAAATAAATAAATAAAATTATAACGCCTTAATGGACAAATAATTGGCTCATATAAATTCTAAGAAAGAATATAAAAACAATTAAACTAATTAATACTTAATTTGCTTAAAATAAAAATTAACTAGAATAATTAAACTAATACAACCAAAAGTTGATTAAATGAGCAATGGCGGTGTGGTTAATTGTGAATGGTGGAGTAATGTGCGGCGAAAGTGTGCTTTTATGTTCTTGTGACTTGATCAATGGTGGGATTGGGTGATTCTTTTGTGTCTATTTCTATAGAGTGTGAAGGAGTTTTATGAGATTGTTTTGCTGTTTTTGTATATGTGTGAAGTTGGATGGTGTGTGCGAAGGAATGAAAATGACAGGTAATGGAGATATTCTAAGCATTCCATTAGTTATGTATCAACGTGAGTGTAATGTGCAGGTGAGAAAAATAGTGAGGTGCTAAAGTTGTTGGTTTTCTGCAGCTGCTGCTTCTTGAGTGGTTCTGAAGGCCTGATGATGATGCCAAAATTGATGGTGTAGCGGTGAAGTAAAGGTGGTGATGGATGGTGAGGTTGATGAAGTTGTTGTTGTAGTTCATGCTGGTGGTGCAAATCTGATGAATGGCAATGGGGATTTCGGTTGATTGAAGACAAAAGAGTTTGGTGATTTTTGAGGATGATGGAAGATGAAGCTGCTGCTCTTAGTTCCTACTTGTTTCTACTGCTGGTTGTTTTTGGCGGTATCATCTGACGAGATGATCCATTGGTGATGGGTGGTGATGTATAAGGTGATAAAAAACAATGGTTTGAGGGAGAGCTAGTGGTGGCGATGCTTTTAGTTATAATGAGGATGATGTAGGTGAATTTTTTCTGATAGAGTTCGGCTGTTGGCCGATGACGATGAATGCTTGGTACAAGCTGATGTTCTGATTATGATGAAGGCCGTGAGAAAGTGAAGAATGCTAGGTGCTTGTGTTGAAATGAAGGGGAGAGAGAGAGAGAGGAGGATGGATTGTTGTTGGATTTATAATCCTACCATTAACTCATGGTGTGAAACCAGCAAGACTGTTCATCATAATATAAACACTAGCATAATAATTATACAATCTCATACAAGTATTCTGCATTCTTTTATATACAATTATGTGAAATTAAATTGATTATCGCTTTTGTAGATCAAACTTTTTAAGAATATTATTTGATTATAATATTAGTGATTTGCTATACATTTTTGTCACCCAAATTATCATTTCATTTATGATATAAATACGGGATAATCATGTCAAACGAAAATATCAAAAAGGTTTGACATTGACTAAAAGACAAACTAGCTAACTCGACACATGAATCAAGTTCACTTCAATAAATTTTTGTTTGAACTGAGTTCACTCGTTAATTAAGCCAAACATAAATAAAACTTAACAATTATTATAATTGTAACGCAAGTATCTTGAACTTAGCTCAATAAAATATAAAGTTTGAAATCTATATGTTAAAATTCCAGTCACTCAAACTCAACTTAAATTTGATTCGATAAAACTTATTTAGTTTATCTCGAAAATAATCATATCAACTTTAAATACAATTATATATTTGTGGATATAAAATTTTTTTGATAAAGAATTACTTTAATTTTCAATTGAAATACAAGAAAAGGCCAACAAAATTGTCCAATCACATTCACATTAGTTGCACAAAAATTTCTGAATATTCCATGAAAACACGCTATGACAAAATAGTCCGTGCAATTCCAGTCTACCAGCAATTCCAATTCATGATTGAACTCGGATGTCGTTTAACCTCAGTTTTGCATTCTTTCAAGTAATATCAATTGAAGGATTGGTTATGGGAACAGATAATTGGATCAAATGTTTGTAAAGGATGGACAAACGGAGAAAATGGAATGATAAGCCTAAGAAGACCATGCGTCAATTCTCACAAGCACTAAACTACATTATTCCACAGCTCAAATTCTAACCTGACAATTTATATATCACATACATGAATATGATATAAAGCATCATGCTCATGCACTCTATGAATACAATACAGTCGATGCTGCAATCATGCTGGGCACGGAATCAATATGAATTGTTTCCAGATGCATTGAGTCGTTGATCAATCCTTTTCCAGGACTTAGTAATTCAATAACCTTCGCAGCAGCAGCGATCTGTTGTTCTCTAAGGCTTTCATCATGTATTAGTTCTCTGCAATAGCGAAGGCCATTCATCATATATCCATTTGAAGTAGTTAACCTCTAGATCACATGCATACCAAAATCACGCATCTCCAAGATCTTTTTATCTATGTCGTTTACCAAAAGCTCAACCCAGATGATCTCCTCATACTTTTGTGCAGCAATGACAAAGATTATTAACTGGAAACTCTAAGTGGCTTCCATTTTTCACATGATCCAACACATACACAATGAAAGAAAGTGAACCACATACTAGTGAAAGAGGAAATTACGTGAGTAATGATGCCAAGTTTGAAGGTGTGCATCCTTGAAAAAGAGCTTCAGGGATTATATCGGATTCCAGAAGAATATTAGGAAGAGAGATGTAAGGTACTTTAGCTTTGTAGCGTATGATCCACTCAGTCAGGAGATGAGCACGGTAGGCAACAACGCATGGTAGTCTTGCAAGCTGCAATTCAACAGCCACCGTTCCAGAAGTGCATAATGCTACCTTGCTTGCCTGCATAGTTTCAAAATGCAACAGGGTTAGAATTCTCATACACACCAGGAATTGTGATGCAGTGGTCTAATTCCAGTCGGATTGGATTAACAAGGAGACAAGTTATTCTATCTAAGAAGTTTGCCAGAGAATTGAATTATCATGCATAATTCCCGTCCGATTGGACTAACAAGGAGACAAGTCATTGTATCTAAGAAGTTTTCCAGAGTATTGAATTATCAGGCCTCTTAGATTATTAAGCAAGTGACAGCAACTGTCATAAAAATCCAATCCCCAGAGAACCTGATGGGGGATTGTTGCATTTGGAAGGGTAATATATTACAGCCAATAATCCTGGCCTACAGTTTTACCAATGTTGCTCTGGCAGTTAAAACCCAAGCGATTCAGAATTTGGAATCCAACCAAATCCCGGTAAAAACCATTCTTATGGATAGCTTTTCCCTGTATAAAAGCATGATCTAATTTTCTAAATGACACGATAAACAGAAAACCATCTGAGCCCCCAAGCATAACAAGGAAAAATGCACATAAACGCTCAAATAAAAAGGTGCAATTTCTTTGAAGCGGCTTCCCCCTTGATTCAATTTTGTCGCAAGAAAATATCATTCAAGGAGTTGTTATACGTCAGAAATTGTATGCATGTTATTCAGACAAATAGGTTCTGTATGAGATCATTGTTGAATTTTGAGATTAACATTTGCAAAACTTTTGTCAATTCCTGGTTCACATGTCTATTTAGCAAAAGAAATTCATAAACAAGTTGAAAGCCCAAGTAAAGTAGAATTATAGAAAGTATCCAAGATCGAAAAAGAAGCTCAATTAGACCAAATGATGTCATTAATCGATTGAACATTCTCCTTACAGAAATTTGGTGGCATTTTTTAAAAATAGAAGGGCTCTTTGTATGTCAAGAAGCATAACGAAATCAGGTTCACAATTTTATGATGATTGATTGGAACCAGGCAGCTACTCCAAAAGTTGAGATCTAAGTTATGCGGAACACAAGGATTTTTAAAAGTCCATTGTGCCCAAGCTTAAAATTATGACACCCAAATTTGCTATCATGGCCCAAGCCCAGAAGTATTTACCTATTCAATTTAATAATATCAATCTATGTTAGGTTAACCAGATTACCCACAAGGCTCAGTTAACAGTTAAGTTCAGACTTGACTTGGGAGTTTAGAAAGGCAAATACTTCATGGTGAGGCTATTTTTAATCAGTGACCAATCTCATGCAAAATCATGAAATTTACCTCACACTGAAGTAAACCCATGAATATAACCGATACAATGTAAATATCAAAACAGAAATACATGGAACTTTCCATCACTGACCCATGAACCCACAAAACAAAGAAAGACTCCAAAAGGTTTTCTTTTTGTCTTATTTTAGGTCAATATAAAAATATCCTCTCAAGGGACCAGATCCTGAAAGAAGCAAGAGTAATCTGCTAATTTTATTCTCAATGACCAAAACCTTAATGACAAGAAAAAGGAATGAGATGCCTTACACTAAATGATTTATACTTCATGCTGGGAGATGCACCTGCCACCATTACAACAGGTAAAGGCCACTTGCAAACAACTTTACTTATATGGTCTTTGACATGCTGATTGGGTGCGACATGGACTACTGTTGTCAACTCCATAAAGGATTCTTTTAATAGCTCCATAGTGTTTGAAAATATAGGAAGCATTCGAGTAACTTCCTGTATTCTGCTTCCTGGAAGCAAGCTAATGACAGTGGATCCTTTGAAAGTTTAACCAAGAAGAAGGAAAAGTCAGGGAAAACAAAACAAGTTAAAATATAAGGAAACTAAAATGGATGGCTCATCACACTAAATGCACAAGAGAGAGTATAAAAGAAGGCATAAGCAGCTCTTTTTTATTAAGGACGCAATTTTATCCACACATCACTCCAAGTATAACTCATAATGCAAGCTCAAAACCTCATAACTACGAATATATCATCAGGAAGAGATACTTTCTGAAATTAAAGCAGCAAGAATGCCAGTGAACAGAATCGTATGAACCCACCTGAAGATATCCCATGTTCACGTTTAAATTCTTCTCCATTTCCTTGAATCTTCCCAGATGTTTCCTTATCCTGAAAACAAAAATCTCCAGCGGTTTAGCTCAATTAAACATCTGGCACTAATCAAATTTTCATTTCCTACAAAAACACTAGAAGAAATAAAATCTATGACTAATGATGAATGTAGTCTCTTTAAAACGGTTATCTGTTGAAATATCAAACAAAATACTCCGCCAAAATGGAATCACCTTGAACTCCAAGATGTCTTCTAGTGTGGGGTGTCCTACAAATGTTGCAGCTATTCCATTCAACTTACAAGCTTCAGCCTCAAATGGAAGAATACATAACACATGATCTACAAACTCAGAAAGCCCTTTAATTCTTGCCTCACCCCCTTTCCAGGCCCAGAAAGATGGTGCTACATAATGGAAGTGTTTAGGGCTAACTATTCCCTGCTGGATATATTTAGCTGCAAAAACCAGGTCACTACATTCCTACACCATTTTCGCCATGCATAAGGAAAAGAGGAACTATATCGTGACTAAAATTAGATTGTACCACATCTACCTCGCAAATACTTAAGGAAACGGAAAGAGAATCCTTTTGAGTCCACCGTTAATACAACATGAGGACGAAACAAAAGAGCAGCATGAACTGTTTGTTTCAATTTTACCTGCGATTTCATATTATGCATATCAATGGACCAAAACTCCGTCTAAGATAAAATAATCAAAACTATTGAAAAAAGTAAACAGCTTACCACGTACTCTGAAATTATTAAGGTATGGCAACAACTCCCAAATACCCATTACTGAAATATCCTCCATGGGAAAGAGAGAGTTTAACCCTTGCTTCGTCATCAAGTAGCTGAAAGGATGTTAAATGTAAGATCCAAAACACATAGGAATCGAATGGAAGAGTTTAATAAAGAAAAGATGGTCCTAGGAAATGACCAGAAAGTGATTTATCAGAAAATTAAACTCTTCAAGTTAAACAACCAAATACAACCAATCAAATCACAACTATTAACTAGAATTAAAGAATGGAAACTACAAATATCTAATGCAAAAACGCTTAGATGATAGAGAATAAATGATAGAGAATAAATACTTAACTCTCCGTCTTAAGATATTAGTTGCATTGGTAGACTGCACTCTACGGGCCCAAATATTGAGGAAAGACACTATGGTATGAAACCAGCACGCTTGTGCATATGCGTATCGAATTTATGCACATAACTACATATTTCGGTTTACACAACTGGTTTTCAAACCAAATTAATAGCTTACCCTCCAACACCAGCAAAGCGAACAGGAAAAGGAGTAAGCTTTTTCAAAGAATCCATGAAGCGCGACCCAATGATGTCACCAGAAACCTCACCAGCAACAATGAACACTCTGAGTTCCCCATCTTTGGAAGCCAAATCTGCCACAGCTTGACGTGACATTGACAGCGATCTTCTCAGCAGACACTTGAAGTTCACATCTTTCCTACAGAACAAATTCCACGACATTGCTCTCCGTAACATGCTTATATTTCACATTCCCTAGGCTTCATTGACACGAAAATAGTAGTGTTAGCTAACTTTTCACCATTGTCATATACATTTCTATTCTAATTATTTTGGCAGGTCCTTGGACTCCATATTCAGAAAAAGCTATGTTACCCGGACTCGCCGGTCCCCCCCCCCCCCGGGGCGCACCCGTGTCGACACGGCAGGACAGCGGTGCGTGTACGGGATCCGCGCCGGACCCGGTCATAAAATTTTGGATTCGTTGACTAATTTGGAGACAACTCTAAAGCATTTCTGTGGATCCGGTTATGCAACTTACCGGCGATTGTTTGGGTTTGTAATTGCCCCTTCTTCTACGCCCAGAGAAGGACTATATCTGGCAGCATATTATTGTGTTAGTATCCAACAGCAGCAGCAGTGGCTGGAACTCACCGGCGATCGATTGGGTTCGGAATGGCCCCTTCTTTTATGACCCCAACCATGGCAGCAGGGGATGGAAATTGACGGCGAAGGTTTGGGTTTTGAACGGCCTTTCTTCTATGCCCGGAGAACAACTAGATCTGGACGCTGATTGGAGTGGCTGGAGAATTCTTGGACTGTTCCACTTTTTGGCCGTTGCATCTGTTGGTCGGAGAATGGAAATTGAGCCTTCGACATTATGCTTTGGATAGCTAGCCAGATAGCCCTGTTGATGGTCAAAAGTTGAAATGATGAAAATTTGAGGCTTTACCAAAAAAAAAAAGGTGTAAACGGGAATTGATAATCTCAATAAAAACATTAATTCATGTTTACTGAAAAAAATTATTTCTTTTCCTATCCTGTTAGATTTCTTTGTTTTTTTTTTCACCCGTCTCATCGGGAAAAATAGTTAAGAAATCATCACTCAAATATTTTTTCTTTAAAAGAATAAGTAGCAGGGAACAATCTCCGCAGTTTAATAATGAGTTAAATTTTCTGAGTGAATGGAGAGAAATCCAAAATCAGATTGAGACGTTCAAGACAAACAGATTACGAGGATTTTCATATTTATTAATTAAGTAATCTCCATAAAACTTAGTTTAAATGAAAATTAATTAATAATTAAAGAAGTTTTAGTTGATTGTGTATGAAAACAAATTCAATTATTCATCTTGTTCAAGAAAATTTAATTTTTTTAAAGGTTAATAACGTTTGAAAATTTTAAAAAGTCAATTCTATACAAAATTTGAAAAACATAAGTATAAATAAATTTAGAACAAAACACGAAATAGGACAAACACTGACCACATTACGTGACCAAGTACACTTCAGATTAGGGTTATAAACGAACCGAATCGAATCAAACTTTAACGCTGTCAAGTTTGATTCGAAAATTTGAGCTCGAATCCGAATTCGAGTTCAAGTTCGATATGAGCTTAAATTTTAGCTCGATCTCAATTTGATTTTGTACTCTATAAACTCGAGTTCGATTCGAAAGCTCAAGTTTTTTATTTTTTAAACTTTTTATATTAATTTATTAATAAAATATATATTTATATAAAATATATACTTTTTATATAAAATATTATTATATATTAAATAAAAAATTATTAAAAAAATTTTTTAGCCAAACTAGAGCCGAATATGTTTAAGTTCAAATTCGATTCGATAACACAATTGAATCTTCTTCTTTTTTATGAGCTTGATTCGAGTTTGTAAAAACTCGAATCCGAATCAAGCCCTTAACGAATCGAACCCAAACTATTCATTAAGGACTCAATTCATTTACAGCCCTCCTTCGGATACACGCCCCTAAAATCTCTTTCGAAATACAGAATAGGACAAATATGTGTTTAAATTATGCAACATATAAGTTATTGTCAAGATTAAAATACATATCGAGTGGTGTATCATTAACTAATGCATAACCATTATTAAAATCACGTAGAACTATTATATAATGTAAAGGAATAATAGTTTTATTATCATGATCACAAAAAACAACAACAATAATAATAATAATAAACAATGTTGAAGTTGCTAATGTCTAACTCTAGTATAAATACCTCGAACAATCATTGATCTTGTTTTACTAAGCAATGTATATTCAATAATTAAGATCACATAGCATAAGTAAGCAATATAAAATCCTATTATGTTCAAAGCCTTAAAAAATTAATTAGTTCAAATAAAAATAAAATTTGTAATCCATATTTATTAATTAAGTAATCCCTGTAAAACTTAGTTCAAATGAAAATTAATTAATAATTAAAGAATTTTTATTTGGTAATGTATGAAAATGAATTCAATTACTCATCTTGTTCAAGAAAATACATCTTTTCTTTTTGTGGTTAAAATGTTAATGAAGTTCAAAAATTTTAAAAAGTCAATTTTGTACAAAATTTGAAAAAAAAATAAGCAGAAGATAAATTTAGATCAAAACAAGAAATACGACAAATACTGAAACACCACATTACACGGGCTTGAATATGAGTACTAGATATAGGTGTGTCGGATTCGGATACACACCTCTAAAATCCCTTCCAAAATACAAAATAAGACAAATATATATTTAAATTAGGCAATATATAATTTATTAATGGTGTATCATTAACTATTGCACAATCATTACCAAAATCACATAGAACTAGTAAGTTGGGCTCTCCTAGTACCAAAATATAAGTTCAAACATAATCGTATAGAAAAAGGTTTATATTAAGCAATGACTAATTGGGTTTAGGGTCTATGTGTCATCAACTAAGAAGGATTCGATCTTATATGGCCACATTGTTTGCTTCGATTTCTTATGTCTTTAGGGAAGCAATTTAGCAATTGATTACCTAGCATCATCAGAACGGCAACAAGAATTCATTATTTCATCTCGAGATAATACTCCTTTTAGGCTAAGAGCAATAGTTAACTCTAATAGATTTGGAATTCCTTATGTTAGGAAGACTTTTGTAAGGGAGTAAATACTCCTTCTTTATTTTTATGTCTCTTACGGGAATTCATCTTCTGTAATTTCCATTATTATCAATAAAAATATATATAGAAAAGGTTTATGATATTTGAAAATGTGTAAAACAATCACTAAATGACACACTAATATAACCTTATAAACATTCCCTAGTAAGTATTATTATTGGTTCAATTTAAACGCTTAAGTGTATTTATCATTACTTTTTCTACGATTACTATAGCATTAATAGATTAATACAATTGCTATAGTCAATGATAGTGAAACAAACATTCTTGTGTACTTTCCAAGTTCCAATATTATTGTTTAATTAAATATGACTATACCGATTACAAAAAAGGGATATCTCGATTAAATTAATAGATTAAGTACCAAACAGTCTTGTGTACTTTCTAAATTTTGAGCATTATTGTTTAATTAAATATATATAGTCCTAATTCGGTCTTCAATAATTTAATGAACAAATTTCAATTGGCCTAGAAACTGCTTTTGGCTACTTTGTTAATATACTATGATTACTTTCTACTATGTTAATAAAATATGATTACTGATTATACCTAAAAAAATTGCAAGATATAATGAATTAAATATTTTAAAAAGACAAAGATAACAAATTAGTATATCAAAAAAGTTCCTCAAAAGCAAAGTAAATGCTGTTCAATACAAACAAAATAAAAGCTCCAAAATCTTCTATTATAAGCAAAATTCAAGTGGAAACAAAGACTAAGGAGAATTAGCAAATTAGTATATTGAAAAAGTTTTAAGTGTGCTTCTTCCTTGTTGGCCGATTCTCAAAATCAAGCATCAATCCAATATTTCTTCTGTAACCAAGCACCCCTTTTCACTGTTTCAGTTTAGTTTCTCTTTTTTTATCTTTGCATATGCAAAACACTAGTACAACTCTAACATGTGACGATGTGATATGCATTTAATATCACTTTAAACGATTTCCAATACTAAACACTTTCTGCCCCCAATTCAAAGAAACAGACTTGGACTACTTTCTGGTATTCTATCAAAGTTCAAGTTCATCATCTTCTTCAAGCTTCCAACTCTCATCATCTTCTCTCCAAAGTCTCCACCATCCACTGCAAAAGAACAAAAGCAAGGTAGTGTCAAACAAGAGAAGCAAGTGAAAAATCAAAAAGAAGAAAAGAACCAAGAATTTGCAAATACAACTTATGAATGTTCTAGGTAAATCTTTAAGGCTTCCAAATAATATTTTATGCATTCAATAAATATGTTCAATCAATAATATTTTTTTCCTATTTCTCATACTTGTTTTATCAAGTATATGTATAATGTCATCATCATTTACAAAGGGAAAGCAGAAGGTAGTTGTTAGACCACCAAAATCACAAAGATTTGATTTTGATGACAAACCTTTGTGGAATCATGTGAAAGTTACAAGTATAGCATTTCCAAGAGGGAATAGAATATGATATTGTAGCTACTACAACAAAAAAGTTACAAGATCATATTCTAAAGTGAAGGCACATTTGTTAAAACTTCCAAATTATGGTGTTGATTAGTAAAAGATATAGATAGTCACTTTTGTTTATTGAAATATTTTGGATTACATGATTGCATTAATGCTTATTTTTGTTTTTGGATGTCCTGAAAATTACATCCCTGTTTCAAAGTTCTTTTGCTATGTATCTACTTGATAGTGACTTTGGTATATCAATAAAGTAATTTATTAATTATGGGTTTTGATATTTTGATTTTGATTAGACAAGATCACAACTAAGAATTTCAGGTTTCAGCTATCCAACAAAGGACAAAGGACAAGCACTAATGTTTTCAAGAGTTTTAGTTTTAAAGATCTAGTAAGTTTTTCAAACACTACTAATTAGCCAGTAGTTATGACATATTTATTAATTATTGTAATCCTCTAATAAACTAATTAGTCATATTATTCTTAAATTTACTAAACTTGTTGCCGTGTCCACGTACCGTGTTCAACTCTTTAGAAGTGTCTCCATGTCCTAGGTTTTAGAATCATAGAGATCCTACACTTAGATCTACACCCGTATTCGACACTCATACTTGAGTCCATGTAACGTAGAAAAGGATAGCTTGTTTTTTTGAGTCACACCTTCTAGATGGAAGTTGGGCATCCTATACTGGGTACTTTTATTTTAAGCTTCAGAGACACGCAACAACTATTTTTCAGGAAGGTGATATTACAAAAGTTTAAGTGGTGATTGTGAAAGGTATACTTTTATAAGCACTTGACATAAATGCTCTTAGTTTTTTAAATTTCATCAACAAATTAGTTGGAGGATGACAGCACAATTCTAAGTAGCACACGTTGTGACAGCCCCACCTTACCCAGAGGCGCACCAAAGGGCTTAGCAGACTATTTGCCTGGCTCTCGCCAGGACTCAAATCACGCGCTCACTCAAGACATCCAAACATACTTAATGTAAAATAAAACACATTTATATAATTTACTTGAAAGAACAAATATCAATAATATATTTTACACACTAAAATTCACATAGTATTTACAAAAATAGCCTAAACAAGTGGCTATCAAAATACATGAAACAGAACATGTACAACGTCCAAAATTAGCTTTTCCAGCTTTAGTATTTTTGAAAACCTGGTTAAAGAAAACAAATAAACGGGATGAGCTATAATAGCCCAGTGAGTACTCAAGTCATGCAACCATACCAGTAAAATATGATTTTATTCAAGAAAATATTTGACAAGTTAAATAAACAATATATGAACAATTTAATTAACAAGTAGTCAATGGCGGATACGGGGCTCAACTACGGGAGCAAGCTCAACTGCAAAAGTAGCAAGCACTGATCATGTACTCAAGACGTTCGGACCGAGATAATAGCTCAGGTTCTCGCCAAGGATCATGCCAATATAAACACGCAAGAACCCTAACCACCGTTCACCTTATAACCTTCGTACAGGCTACCACATCCAGGGAGTAATCTCGACCTTAGAGAGCCAACACGCAAGAAAGTTCAATCCGGAGTTGGCCTCTTTGAGGAATTCAACTCAATTGGAAAAGAACAACACGTCCTAAAACACCCAACACCTTATGACCTCCCAATTATGATTGAGTTGACTAACCGTGAAGTAACGGTAAAATTAGTCACAGAAGTCTCAAACACAAATAACACATTTAATAGTGAAAGCATATAACACATTGCGGAATAGATGCGATAAAGTACACATCTTTCCTCAAGTAACACATTTCATTAAATAATAATGTCAAGTATAACATGGCATTTCATGCATCATGCACACATAAAACACTCACCTGAAGTGCCTAAGAAAAGATTTTGTAAAATGGTCGAGAATCACTTCCGGACCCTGAAATTCAAGAGAAAATAGTCATCTAAAAACCTGACTAAAATCTAAGCAATTTCATAAGAAAATTCGAGAAATACCCCAAGTCTTTCTAGGGTTAAATTTCTAAGGTTTTGGAACTTAGGGTTTTATCCTAAGGTTTAGGGTTTTCAAAATTAGGGTTTTCTGACTTTGTAGGATTTTGCTCGAAAAGATTCAATTCACTAATAGCTAATTTACGAAAATTTCTACACGCTCAAATCACTAAATTACAGCTTATATAACTTTAAATCATAGCCTAATCACTTTTATTTCTTAGGTTTTACCGAAATTTTGGCAGCATTTCCCCTATAATCGGACTAACACAAAATTTTTAACCTGCAAAGAAAACAGCCAAACAACCCAATCTTAAGTAGTTCTATCATTTCCATACCAAAATCAATTCAATTTCACCCAAAGTTGTCATAAAAATACTTGAACTTCTCCAAGGTTCTTCAACCAAATCATACTTAAATCATGTCATTTCAAGATTCAATCACCATCTACAAGTCATACAAGCCCATAAACCTCATATCCATGGAATAAAACTTTATTTTCATGGCTCAAATAAATCATGCTTAATTTTAAAGACATGGGTAAAAGCTATAAAACTACAGCTTATACTTGAAATAATAAGAAAAGTTTATGGTAAATACATTTAACAAGATAAGATCTTTGCTTAGGAGGAAGATTAACTCACTTTCAATGGATGAAAAGTGATCAAATGGAAGAGAAAAGCTCTAAGAAAATGAAAGCAAATGAGAGGAAAAAGAAAGAAGAAGGGCCGGCCAAGATGAAGAGGAAAAGAGAAAAAAAAATGGCTAAGTAAAATGGAAAAGAATTAAAGAAAAATTAGAAAAAGTGGTGACCAATCAAAGCAAGACAAAACTAAAAGTAAAGCTTGACTTTCTTGCAAATTAATCTCCACTTGGCCAAGTATAATTAGAAGCGATTTTTAACATTTATCTTACCAATAATCTTACAAGACTTCTAAGTACAACTCCTAAAGGAAATGGTACAACATGCTACTAATAAATAGAAATCATTTCCTTATTTCTTTTCACTAATTTTCGGCCCCCTTTTTTTTTCTTTCTACTAATGGACATAATACAAAATAAATGGTTTTGCATGAATTTCTAGGGTGTTACACACGTGCATATTTAAGTAAAGGATACCCTAGTCAAAAACTCAGACATTGTGTTTCGCACGGATGGTTTCTGAAAAAAAGAAAAGAAAAATAGAAGTGAAGACCAAAGTTGCAAAATACATGAAAATATATAACGACAAGGTCTATACATTCTTGCCATAAAAAGAATGAGAGAATGAGAAGCAACGTCTTTGACTGCCTCAGTAATTTTAGACCCGAAACATTACTCTATTTTGGATTTTTATAGGAAAAAATCAACATGATACCATAAAACTGGTCAAATTCATTAAGAATTTAGGAACAAATTTCTCCATTATATCTTATTACAAAAAAACGTTATAAGTAACTATTGTTAATAATAAAAAATACAAGCCGTCAATAATCTGAAGTAAAAACAATGTCTACTTCCTCCAATTAAGCGCTAGAAGATGTTTTCATGTCGTAACAAAGTTAGGTTAGTTTTTACTTTCTTCCAACCTCCTCAACTAAACCATGAGGCTATGAGAAAATAATTTTCATTCTTCAAACACAAACACTAGTAAATCTAAATTATTTTCAAAACCAAAACCAGAGCTGTGTCCACAGCATACAGAAATTGTAAGAGTGTTTGTTCTACATGTATCCATTTTTCCTAAAGCATGCATGTATATTAGGAGAAAAATCAACAAACACACAAATGCATAATACAGTTTGAAAAGCATTAACGGAACAATTTGAATCTTCCTTTGTTATCTTTAATTTGCCTTAGTATTAAGTTAAGAGGAAGCTCCAAGAACATTGTAAAGTACTAAACCCAAAAATCATTTCTAGATAGTTCGCTTTCATAATTAGTTATTGGTATGAACAAGTAGGCAGACATTCATTTTAAGTCAACCTTAGTTTATCAAAACAATAATCCATCCTAAGTAAATCAAATTTCTCTTATATCTCATAAAACAAGCTATACTATAAGCCCTGCAATATATAAAGACAGTACCACAGCAAACTAAATCCCCTATTCTCTCATGAGTGCAGATATCTACAAAAGATCAAACGGATTGCACAAAACACCTTAATTTTCCATTCTTGCTAATTAGACCATTAAGTTACGATACCTCTGTCACTCTTGAGCATCATCGTATCTCCCCTGCTCTTTTACAAACTTATGGCTTAGTAAAACATCTATGTGTGCCCAAAAATATACCAGTATCGATAAAACCTTGGAAAATTTTGTACACTAAAATAAAAAATGTAAAGAAAAACAATAATCAGTACTATCAAAAATAAAATTCTCCATATGAAAATTCCTTCAACTAACCTTCCGAAAAGACAAATTTGTGAAACCAAGCAATACTTGGAGATTCTGAGCGTAGGGGATGTTATATAGTGCTAAAGAAAAGAGTAGTGCATCATCAGCTCCGAGCATAAGTACCATACACATATTCGACCTGCTTATTTGGATCCGGATACAAATATTTTTTTCCCTTTCCTTGCGTGAGAAATATTTAGTTTATTTATTTATTTATTTTGTTTTTTTTAAGTTCAGGGAGATTCTGAAAGGTTTCGAAGTTAAAGACTTGACCTCATGGTTAGATGAAACTTTATTGGTTGAGTTGAGTGGAGATTTTAGGACAAAGAAGTATTTTTGTTGTCTGTTAGATGAATTAGTGATACCAACAATAAAGAGAGTAGGATCGGAATGGTAAGAAGTATTGTAGACACCAAATTTTGACACACCTTTGGTAAAAATATGTGTGTTACTTTATTTTAGAGGGTATTTTTCATTTTTCGGGGGGTTGAGTACAATTTTCGCGTATTATATCTAATTCGTCGTATTAGGGGCAAAATGGTAATTTCACTATGTAAATATTAGTTTATTTTATTTTATTTCCTAAATACATGATTTTACTATTTTTATTATTATTTATGATTTTAATGATTTTTAGGAGTCATTCATCATTTATTTAAAATTTTAGTATTTTTTAATTCAACGGCACGTTTTCCAATGCGCTATTTTTATGAGAATTTTCAAGTGAAAAATTTTATATATGCATTTTGAATACTCATAAATATTCTGTAAAAATATCATAATTTTTAGAGCTCATTTCGTATTTATTCATTTATTTATTTATTTTGGCACGTTTCCCAAGGATGCGTTAATCTTAAAATTTTTGAGTGAAAATTATACTGTATGGCTGTATGTGATAATGTATGTCGTGTAAGATTTTTGTGATGTCATTTATTAATTTTCATAAATTTTATAACTTTTGCCATATTTAGGTCATGTTTTCCAATGCACTTTTTATTTAAGATTTTCTTTATGAGAATTTTGTCTATGAGCATTTTATAAATTTTGTGTAAAATATATATATATATATATTTTTTGTTAAGACCATTTAGTATTTATTTTAAGTTGTATTTTTCTAATGTTGAACTAACCTTTAATTTGTTACACTAAATTTTATCTTTTCCTTCTTATAATATTGTATTCCACTTTTCTTTTATTTTTATTTATAAAAAAAAATTCAAGTAGTCTTATTTTATTTTATTTTTATTTTTATTTTTATTTTCTTTATTTTCTCTTTTCTACTTTAAAAAAAAAAAAACTGAATGGAACAGCAGCAGCGTTGCTGCTGCTGTTGCTTCTGCAGAGGTTCTGCAAACTCCATCCCAGGCCATCCCTCTTCTCATCATCACCCCCCAATTTGCACTTAACCTACCAAATTTTGGGGGATTTTGTTTTTGACTCACCATCCCCTCTTTCTCTCCTCTTCCCCTCATTTTTTTTTTCTTCTTCACAAACATCATACACGCACCACAGATCTCCCTCTCCTTCTCATTTTACCCTCGGCTTCCCCTCCCCTGCTGAACACACACTTCACACACGGCTCACACACCAGACACAGACTTCATCCACATTTCTCACAATTTTCCTTCACCTGCACTTCCACTCCACTACAAAAAACATACACAAGCTCATCAATTTTCTCTCTCTCGGTTCTTGTCCCTGTAAATTACATACACAGAACACACACTCATCTCACAAGCTCACCATACACACACACCCTGCATTTTAAAAACACACACAACCAGACACGCACAACACAGACCTGCACCTCATACACGCCTCACATTACACACACACCTGCATTATCCACAACACAAAACACACGCACAAAATTCACTCCCCTTCCCCTGCAATTCACTCACAACTCACACACAGACACACAATTCGCACACACTACACATACCTGCACCAGTTCATACATTACATACCACAATTCATTCAAAAAACACACACAACACAGCAAACACACCACAGACATTACACACACACCTGCAAACACAATTCATTCAAAAAACACACACAACACAGCACACACACCACACGCACATTACACATACACCAGCAAAATTCACACAACATCCATCACCTGCACACAAAAACAAATCACAAACACCATCATCAGCCATACCCACAGAATACACACACAGACATACACACCCCTGCACAGAATCAGCCAGAAAAAAAAAATAAGAGAGAGACTCCCCTCTGTTGCCAGCACCACCACCACTGCACCGCCGGACGCCATCCACCGCAACCAACTCGCCGCCGCTACCACTGGGAGCACTACCACCGCTGGACACCGTTCCCAATCAAGAAATCAGGTAAGTCCATTACCTTATCTTTCAATTGGATCTTAATTGTTGAATTTATGCTGAATTTATTTTTGTTTTTAAGCAATTGAGTAAAAAAAAAAAAAGAAAGAAAGAATGGAGAGGGGAGGGAACAGAAAAAGGGGGCCGGAAAGTGAGAGAGACCGAGAGAGATAGGTGAGAGAGAGATCGAGAGAGGAATAGAGAGACCGAAAGAGGGGACGGACAGAGAGATTCCGGCTAGGTCCGGCGAGGGGAAAGAAAAACCAGGAAGAGAGAATCGGGGGAGGGAGGCGGACTAGGGGAAGAAGAAGAAGAAAAGGAAAGAAGAAAAAGAAAAGGAAAGAAGAAAAGAAGAAAGAAAGAAAAGAAAGAAAGAAAGAAAAAGAAAAGAGGAGAGAAATTTGGAAAAGCAGGAAAAAGAAAAAAAAAAGTGAAAAAAAAACTAAAACCGGTTAAAAACAAAAAAGTTTTTAGTGAAACTACGTCGTTTTGACGTAGTTTCACTCAAAACTACGTCGTTTTGATTAGTTTAGTTTTTTTTTAATTTGATTTTAATTGATAATAGTTATTTATTTTATAGTCCTTATACTTTCATTAATGCTACTTTGGCCCCGGACATCTCTGATTTATGCATTTAAGTTTCTGTTTATTGTAGATTGACCCCCATAATTTTATTTTCTTTTCAATTAGGTCCTAATTAATTGCATTTAGGTCCCCCGACTTTTATATAATTATAATTTTGATCCCTGTATTTTTCAATTTCCATTTTTGACCCCTATATTTTTCGGTAATTACATTTTGACCCCTGTAATTTTTCTGGAATTGCAATTTTACCCTCTGATATTTATGAAAATTGCAATTTTACCTCCCAAGCTTGCTGTTATTGTATTTTAGGCTTTAAATGTCGCTAGAATTCTGTTTTAGTCCTTGAATGTGGCTGGAATTTGCAATTTGGTCCCTCACATTGCTGGAATTTTTGCATTTTTGTCTCCAAACTTGCTGGAATTTTATTTTTGGCCCCTTATTGTTGCTGGAATTTATATTTTGGTCCTTTTTGTTGCTGGAATTTGTTTTTAGACCTCCATTAATTGTTAGAATTATATTTTAGCCTTTATTTGTTGCTGGAATTTGTATTTTTATACTTGTAGTTGCTGGAATTTTTATTTTGGCCCTTTTATATAGCTGAAAATTATAATTTGACCCTAGACATTGCTGTAAATTAGGTATTGTTTAATGACTTTGCTGAAATTATATTCTTGGACTTAAGTATTGCTGGAATTTTTTATTTTTGGGCATTATACTTGCTGAAAATTATATTTTGGCCTTTAAATTCGTTGTAAACTATGTCATTACCGTAAGTAAGGTTTAAAAATTATAATTTTACCTTTTTACTTGTTGCAAATTACATTTTTACTTTAGAATATTGCTTAAATTTCCACTTTAATCCAAATCTTATAATATTTTATTTTTGCTAAAAAAGTGTTAATTAAAATTAGTTAAGTCCTCAAAGCTTTAAATTATTTCTTTTTACATTTTCTTTATTTATTTTTATCAAACTTATAATTAATGTTCTAAGATTGGGTCTTGTTAGTCTAATTAATGTTCAAATTAGTTTCTCTATTTTCCTTTTAGTTATTTTAATAATTCTTATTTGAGGTGTTAAAATTTCAGTGTATGTATTATTATGTTTTATCTTCTATTATTATTATTATTATTATTTACTTTATTTTTATTTTATTTTTGTTGTTTTGCTTTATTTATCTATTTGCTTATTTATTTTTTGACTTAAACAATTTTCATTTTTCTTCCTAAATAATTAATTATTATTATCAGTATTTCCTTCCTCTTATTTTGTTCATTATTGCTATGATTGTTTGAATTATCGTAGTGAGTTCATAGTGATAGGTAGAAAATTATTCAAATTAGTGATTGACTTATTAAATAGTGGTAATTTTGACGTGTTTGTTCATTTTAGTAGCAATTTATACCGGGTTTGCGAATGAGAGGTACCTCGATTACCCTTCCAATATTTCTTTTATGTGCTCCTACGTGCTCCTATGTGTTTTTCTACGTGTTTTTGTGCTTATACTTTTTATCCATGTGAGAGTGTTTATTTATTTATGCCATGTTATTTATTAGAAATTAATTTTTGATTATTCAAAGAAATGTAATAGATAGGTAATATTCTATTGAGCAAAAAATTTTGTATTTAGATAGTTAATGTAATAGATAGTTTATGTGTTATCCATTTAACAAAAATTTTATGTATTTAGATAGAAAATGTAATAGATAGGCTAGATAGGTTACCTTTTTATTTTTAGATTGCAATTAGGCTTCTCCGGTGTAATAGTTAGGGCTTTGTGTGCTATGTGTGTTATGTGCTTGTGTGTTTTATTCGCTTTTCCTAGGAACTCGCATTTAGAATACCATGCTTATGTGCTATGTGCTCCTACTTGCTATTATTTGCTTTTATGTGATTTATTGCTTTAATACATGCTTTATTTATTTACTTGCTTTAATTATATATGTGTATCGTCGCCACACTAGTCCAAAGCTAGTTGTGGTTAATTTCGTTTTCTTCGCTAATCCAACGCTAGCGGAGAACTTTTTAGAAAATAGGCTAGTCCAATGCTATGCCTTTAGGTCATTTTAGCATTAGGATCATTTTTCGTGTTCACTCTATGCCATTTCACACACATCTTATCTTTTTAGGCTTTTCCCATTTTCTATGAGTTTTTTATATATACTTTATAACTTATTACTTATTTTAACATCTATTTGGTGCATAACATTTAGATTCCACTACACATAGAATTTTAGGTCATTTGCGTGATTCGACTAAGAAATAGTCATCTACTCACGTGGGAAGCGATGGCGTACATGTCGTTCCCCCCTCCGTGAGTAGAAACAGATAGTCACGAGTCTATTAGTCCCCCGCACCCGTTATGTTGCATCCCCATTTTCTTTGTTCACTTACTATCTATACTATTATTTTTCTTTTCTTTTGCATTCCATTTTGTATCTACACTCGTGACTCCGTCGAGGTCTAGACTCGGGTTTCGCAATTAATGCGAATATCCCGACCAAACCTCAATGGAACATTTGTCCCTTTAACGATACTCATTTTTAGGACTAGATTTGCATTCATATAGTTGCATCCAAATGTGATAAAATCTTAGGTTTACATTAGGAAAATTTAGACTAAACCTCGCAACTAGTTTCGGCTAGGTTGAAAGGGTGCCTTAGGCGCGAGCCTTTGCCTTCCCTTTCTTCAACTGTGACTCCCGAACCTTCTTTCTCTTGTTTTCAAAGACCTGGAGTCGTCTAAAAGGGTTTTCTTGTTTTTCCTATATTTTTCCAAAATCATTTCTTTAAATAAATCATTTTTTATTTTCTTACCTTTTATAAAATATTTTCGGGTGACTTGGTACACCAAAACTCAATACCAAGTGGCGACTCCTTTTTCACTAAAAAACCCTTTTTAGACTCTATTTTCGGGCCCAAAAACCGTCGCATTTTCAAAGTCCCATTTTAGGCCCTTTTTCTTTTGTTTTGTTTTCAAAATAAAGTATTTGTTCGTCGCGTTTTTATCGAATCATCTTTTACAAAGTATTTTCTAAAAATTATTTTTTACAAAATTTACACGCTTCTTTTTTCAATAAACACAACCACATTTAACACTTCCTTTTCCTTTTTCCAAACATCTTTACACTCTTTCCATTTATTTTCGAAAAATGGGGCGCGACAAGTATTAAATTTAAAGTTCATATTTGTGAATTGTTGAATATTTTCATTTGATATTAAACAAGTATTAAGGAAGGAAGAGTTGATTATAATAATTTATAAATTCAGTATAAACATGTGGAATATATCGTGTTGATTAATTGAAATGTAAGGAGATAGTGAAGAATATATGAGCTCACCTATATTCATAGTGTATAAATCCTAAACTAACAAGGCAAGCAAAATACTTAGCTGAAAATAGAGTGAGGATTATGTTACTGCCCATGATAGGTTGATATCTTATCATTTTTGTTCAAAAATAAAAATGTATTTTTTTATTTTAGTATGTATGCAGTTTATAAATATCTATTTAGAAAATTACTGATAATAATGATGTCAACATGTTCAAGGCGTATGTACTGTTTAAAAACTATAACGTTATTATACAAATATATACATGCTAGGACATTATGCATGCTGCAGAAATACCTAATATGTTTTTCTTCATTTTTTTAAAATTATTTAAAAGTAATAAAGAAGTGGTGGATGATAAAGACGTTATGGATTAGTTGCACGTGTATTAAGGGTATTTGAGGAAGAACAAAAAATGACATTGCACCAAAAACTTTCCTTTTGTATACTTTTAAAGTCATACTTAATGAGCCCGTTGTAATCAATTGGTTCGACTTGTTGACCTACTAAATTCTTAACGAAATTTATTAATTAATTTGTGACAAAGTAATGTGAAAGATCGTTTGAAAATCAATTGTTCAACTTGCAAATTTAGAACCCAAAATGATATTAACACAAAGCACCCATCAACTTTACAACTTTTTTATAAAATTTAAATATGGAAACAATTATAGAAGTCTCATAGTTTTGAACTTATGACTTCTGTTATCGTGAATATTCACACAAACTAACTTTTTCCAAAACATATTTCCAAATTATACAAAAAAACACATTGGAGGCATCTATTATCGTTATTTATTTAGTTTAGATGTATAATTTTATTTTGACTTGTAAGCCAAAACATATTGTGCATAATAAAAAACTTATATTACTTGGGTAAAAAATTGTGTGGTGTAAGTTATTAGTTAAAAATAAATACTTAGGCAAATGTTTTTTTTGCATATGAAATTTTATAAATTAGAATTTTTCAAAAAGATATATAATGATGAACATGCATGGGCTACAAATACATATTAATAGTGACATAACTATCAAGGTATAATAAAAATAATAGTATTAAATATATTATTTTGTGTATCACGGAGATATACACACGCACAAATGTATTTTTTGTGTATCACGGAGTATAAAAGATTCATTCACACGTAGACAAAAATATCAATATCTACTACTTAGAATTATTTTAGTAACTTAATTTATTGGATTAATCAAGTAAAATTTTACTACAATACCTTTAAGTAGTACTTATATCAAATGGCATATATTAAGAACCTAAATATTATGTTTATTTCCAAACATATATTTTGATGACCTGCTGATTCAACAAGCAATCCATCGAAACATTTCTTTCACTTGGTTCTTATTTGAACTCAAGTTTAATTAACTGTTGCTCAAAGCTTAATAGATAAACTACTATAAAGCTCAAACTATCTTGTAGTGGATTATTATGTTAAATTTAGCTGCTCAAATAACTTCTAAAATAATATGTAGTGTGGTACACATAAAAAGTGTGTTTGAATTTTGCTTTATTGTACGAGTTTTGTTTTTTCTAGAAAATAACCTAGATACTTGTCAAACTACTATTGTGTTAACCTTTTGGACACTTATTTATTTCAAACTTTAAATTGGTCACTAAAATCCCGAAAGACTAATATTGTGGTACTTCTGTCAAGTTTAGTGTCTTAGCCTTTTATCTTCATCAAGTATAACGATATTTTGTCTACTCATGATAATTTTATCAAAAGAAAGCAAAAAAAAATCCGTCATCTATTTTTAATTTTCTTTTCTTTCCCTATAATCTGAAATCTAATGTTTCTATGATCCTCCACATTTCAACCTTAGCATTCTTCTCATTTCTCTCGCACTTAGACATCTCTTCTTTCAATTCCACCTCTCTCTGGTGCCACTCCTTTCTAAATTACAACCACATCACTTCGGTGTCTTCTGTATCTCAAATTTGTTAACACCATTTCATTATGGCTAGACTTACATGGAAAATAGTGAATAAAACTCAAGGTTAAAAATTATCAAAGTAGATTAAAAAATTCATTTGCAAAGAAGAAAGCTTAAATTTTGAATTGCACCTATGATATATTGAGTATGCAAGGGTTGTTTGGAGGTTTAATTGGAGATATGATGTATCATGAAAAGTTGGAAAACGTAAAAAACTGGTACATAATGCTACTATTGTGTGTATGAGATATAAATATCTAAACTAATATGTGGATGATTATAAAGATAAGTTCATTAAATTGATTAACCAAGTGAAACTATATGGATAACTATTTGAGTGTTAGTGCTTGGTTTCAATATCATAGTGGTGTAAGTGATATTTGAACTTGAGATTCTCATAATACTTTGAGGTAAAGTTATGACAGCCCCACTTTATCCTAAGGCACACCAAAGGGCTTAGCAGACTGCCTGTCTGACTCTCACCAAGACTCAAATCAAGCACTCACTCAATAGATCCAAACATACATAACCCATAAATACTTTCATATAATTCAATTTAAGAGTGCAAGTACCAATAAGTGGTTTACATTCCCAAAAATATATACAGTAATTACATTAATAGCCTAAACAGTTTGGCTATCAAAAATCTGTTTAACATCTCCAAAATCTGCTTTGCCAACCTTAGCAGTAATAGAAGCCTGGTCAAAGAAAACAAGTGAAAGGGATGAGCTATATAATAGCCCAATGAGTGCTTAAGTCATGCAAACATACCAGTAACCCATTATAATATTAAATGAAAATAATTAATGATTTCAATAAACAGTGTATAAACAAGTTAAATAACAAGTAGTCAAGGGCGGATACAGGCTCAATCACGGGAGCAAGCTCAACCGTAGAAGTAGCAAGTACTGAAATATGTAACAATGGCGTTAGGACCGAGATAATAGCTTAGGTCCTCGCCAATGATCATATTAGTATTAACAAGTAAGTACCCTAACCACCATTCACCTTGTACCCTCCATACAAGTTACCATATTCAAGAAGTAATCTCAACCTTGGAGGGCCAACAAGCAAGAAAGTTCAATCCAGAGTTGGCCTCTTTGAGGAATTCAACCCAGATAGGAAAGAACAACACGCCCTAAAACACCCAGTACTTTATATCCTCCTAATCACGACTGGTTTGACTAACCGTGGAGTAACGGTGAAATTAACCACGGAAGTCTCAAGCACAAATAACACATTAGAAAATGAAAGCATGTAACACATCGCAGAATAGATGCGATAAAGTACACATCTTTCCTCAAGTAACACATTTCATTAAATAACATTTACATGTACAACATAGCATTTCATGTATCATGCACACATAGAAACACTCACCTGGAGTAACTAAGAGAAAATTTCATAGTACGGACGTGATTCACTCTCGGATCCTGAAATTCAAAAGAAATAATCTAATGAAAACCTGATTAAAAACCTTAAGTAAATTAGTAAGAAAATTCAAGAAACAACCCAATTATTTCTAGGGTTTAGGTTTTAGGGTTTTAGGGTTTAGGGTTTAGAATTAGGGTTTTGGATTTAGGGTTTTCTTGTTCTAAGAGAATTAATTCACTACTAGATCATTCTCTTGAAATTTTCTGCACATCCAATTCCCTAAATTTCCGCATATCCTAGGTTAAATTTTGCCTATCAAATTTTTGCTCTTTAAGTTCTACCGAAATTTCGACAGCATCTTCCCTAAAATCGAACTAACCCAAAATTTTAACCTGCAAGGAAAATCAACCAACCAACCAAATTCAACTAGTTCTATGACTTCTATATTTTAATCAACCATTATTTCACTCAAAATTTCAATCAAATCACTTGAACCATACCAAGGTTCTTCAACCAATCAATAACCAATACTTGTTATTTTAAGGTTTAAACATAACTACAAGTCATACAAGCCAATAAAGATCATAACATGGAATAAAACTTCATAATCATAGCCTAATTACTCATGCTTAACAACAAGAACTTGATTATAAAACTTACACAACTACCACTTATAAACTTTGAAAAATAACAAAAGTTCATGATGAGTACCTCAAGTAAGTCTAGAACTTTGCTTAGTGAGAAGATAAGCTCTCTTCCAATGGAAGGAGATGACCAAAATGAGAAGAAAAGCTCCAAGAAAATGGTAGCAAAAGAGAAGAAAGAAAAGAAAGTAGGGGCCGGCCAAGGAAGAAGAAAAAGAAAGAAAATAGACCAAGAAAATTGAGAAAAGAAATAAAGAGAGAAATGGAAAAAAAAACCAACCAACCCTAGCAAGACAATGTTGACATAGAGGTCTTGACTTTTTGCCCATTAGCCATCAACTTGGCTAAATTTGATTAGAGGAGATTTTCTATACTTATCACTTCATTAATTCTCAAGAGCTCTAAGGTACAACCCTTAAAGGAAAATGTACAACATGCTATAACATGGAAGAAATCATGCTAATTCATTTAGCTATTTTTCGGTTTTCCTTTTTTTTTTTTCTAACATGTCTAATACAAATCTAAATAAATTTTATGTGCTTCTAGGGTTGTTACAAAAGTGTTATACTTTGACTTTGTTAGTTACTACCCTTGTTGTGTTGCTCATATTCTAGAGATTAGATATAATATGAAGCATGGAATGATGGTAAATAATTAATATAATATTCATCACTCCTGTAGAGTTAATCCTTGGTAGGTCCATGGTATAGACAATAGAATTTTATTCTAATTAAAGTTACCATTTGTCTATAAATTATCTTACATGACATATTTATTGTCTAATTAAATATTGTCATATGTCATTCATATTTGAAGAATTGGTTGTTTTAGTGGCCAATTATATTATTTCACATGTTATGATGAAGTAGATTCTCCAATTAAATTGTGCCATGTCGCATAACGAGGTGTTTCGGCCAATTAGATGACACCATATGTCTTCCAAATTTTGTCAATTAAATATGCCATGTCATATTTGAGGGATTTATTTCTTTATTTATCTTTTTATTAATAAATTTTAAGATAAAGAGATAATATATGAGATATTTATCTCCTTATAAATAAGGAGATAACATTAGATGATAAAGAGATAATATTGTACATCTCTTCAAATGATAAATAAAGAGATAATATTGACGTATATCTCTCTTTAAATAATAAAAAGATAAAAGATATGCCTTTCAAATCTTTGAAGATAAGTGAGCAAGGAGGTACATATGCACCACAAATCCTCCTTTTTCCCCCATCCTACAATTATAAATAGGGGGTCACCCCTAGGGAGAAATAGATAGACAGATGCTGCGAATGCTTTGAATCTTCAACCAATGTCTTCAAGTCTTCAACGGCAAATTCTCAAAGTTTTCAAGTTCTTCAAGATCTTTGAAGCCCCTGTTGCAAGACTTCTCAAGATCACCTTTAAGTCTTCTCAAGATCAAGATTTGAAGTTCAAGGGCATTCTTCAAGTCTTCCATAACCATATTCAAGATTTGAAGAAGGCAAAGTTTCAGGGAGTCAAGGCTTCTCTTCAAGTCTCCATATCAAATTTGAAGAAGTCAATTGATCCGATAACAAGTTGAAGCCCTCAAGTCAAATCGGAAGAAAAGAATCGAAGGATCATATATCTAGAGATTGTAACCATTGATTTTAAATTTATAAATTTCTATATTTGTCACTATTTCTTGTTTGTTGACTTTTTCTGAAGACTCGAAATTTGTTGCATACACATGGGTAAAGTAATATAGTTCTAAATTTTCACTGTACATGCTTGTACACTACCTTACAGTGGTTTCAAAGCCAATTTTGATTAATCCATGTGACTTTTTAATTTACTTGTCATTAATTTTGATTTGATCACGTATGTGCACTATGCTTGGCTAGTGGTTTTAGGACAATATCATAGAGTAGTCAAATTTTTTGGTTGATCAAGAAAAGTTCTTGTTTTTCAAAGAGTTTGATTTTTAAGATGAGCTCTTAAAAGTAGGTTAAACTAAGGATGTTTATCTACATCGTATAGATAAAATAGCATGCATATCATATAAGAAGATAAAGATGGCCAATGAACAACTTCAAAGGCATTTTCAAGGAGTTAAATTTACTCTTATGATTTGACTATCTAATTTTCTTTAGTTTTGTTAGATAAGGTAAGATAGGAAGTCTTATTCCAAGATTATGAATCCTAAGATGAGTCATTCTCAAATTGACAATTTTATTTGTCCAATGTTAATTGATTCTGGATTTGATGGATTTCTTAGGAGATAGTATTATCCAGTGGAGATTGGATCATTATATTATTGACTAAGGTACATTTGTATAATTACTTTTTGTCGCGCCCCATTTTTCGATAAAGGAAAATAAATGGTAATGATGTGTGTGAGTGAGGTCGGGAAAAAGAAAAATGAAGAATTAAATGTGATTTTATTTATTGGAAAAAGAAGCGTGTAAATTTTTTGTAAAAAAATAATTTTTAGAAAATGCTTTGTAAAAGATGATTCGATAAAAATGTGACAAACAAATGCTTTATTTTAAAAATAAAAAGAAAAATGGCCTAAAATGGGACTTTGAAAATGCGACGGATTTTTGGGCTCGAAAATAGAGTCTAAGAAGGGTTTTTAATGAAAAGGGAGTCGCCCCTTGGTAGTGAGTTTTGGTGTACCAAGTCACCCTAAAATATTTTATAAAAGGTAAGAAAATTAAGAATGATTTATTTAAAGAAATGATTTTTGGAAAAATATAAGAAAAACAAGAAAAACCCTTTTAGACGACTTCAGGTCTTTGCAAACAAGAGAAAAAGGTTCGGGAGTCACAGTTGAAGAAAGGGAAGGCAAAGGCTCGCGCCTAAGGCACCCTTTCAACCTAGCCGAAACTAGTTGCGAGGTTTAGTCCAAATTTTCCTAATGTAACCCTAAGATTTTATCGCATTTGGATGCAACTATATGAATGCAAATCTAGTCCTAAAATGGATATCGTTAAGGGACCAAATGTTCCATTGGGGTTTAGTAGGAATTATTGCATTAATTGCGAAATCCGAATGTAGACCTCGACGGAGTCATGAGTTTAGGTGCAAAAATGGAATGCAAAAGAAAAGGAAAATAGTAGTATAGATAGTAAGTGAACAAAGAAAGTAGGGATGTAACATAACGGGTACGGGGGACTAATGGACTCGTGACTAGATATTTCTACTCACGGAGGGGGGAACGACATGTACGCCATCGCTTCCCACGTGAGTAGATGACTATTTCTAGTCAAATCACACAAATGACCTAAGATTCTATGTGTAGTGGAATCTAAATGTTATGCACTAAACATATGTTTAAAAATAGATAATAAATAATAGAGTATATATATAAAAATCATACAAAATGGAAAAAAGGCCTAAAACAAAAATATGTGTGAAATGGCATGGAATGAACACGCGAGAAATGATCCTAATACTAAAATGACCTAAAGGCCTAGCATTGGACTAGCCTATTTTTCTATAAATTCTCCGCTAGTGTTGGACTAGCGAAGAAACCGAAATTGGCCACAACTAGCGTTGGACTAGTGTGGTGACGATACATATATAGAACAATAAAGCAAGTAAGTAATTAAATAAAGCCTAGATTAAAGCAATAATCATGTAAAAGCAAATATTAGCACATAGGAGCACATAACACATAGACATAATATTCTAGATGTAAAATCCTAGGAAAAGCGAATAAAACACATAAGCACATAGCACACATAGCACACAAAAAGCCCTAACTATTACACCGGGAAAGCCTAATTACAATCTAAAAATAAAAAAAGAAGGGTAACCTATCTAACCTATCTATTACATTTTCTATCTAAAATACATAAGATTTTTGTTAAATAGATAACGCATAAACTATCTAAATAACAAAATTTTGCTAAATAGAATATTACCTATCTATTACATTTTTTGAATAATCAAGATTAAATTCAAATAAACAACATGGCATAAATAAATAAATAAACACTCACACATGGATAAAAATTATAAGCACAAAGATACATGAAAACACATAGAAAAACACATTGGAGCACGTAGAAGCACATAAAAAGAAATTAAAAGGGTAATCGAGGTACCTCCCGTTCGAGGACTCGGTACAAATTGCTACTAAATGAGCAAACATGTTAAAAATACCACTATTTAATAAATAAACTACTAATTAAATAATTCCATACCAATCACCATGAACATGCTATGATAATTCAAACAATTATAGTAATAATAGACAAAATTAAAATAATAATAATTAAATATTTAGAAAAGAATGAAAATTGTTTAAGCAAAAATAAATAAGTGCATAAATAAATAAAGTAAAACAAGGAAAATGAATAAGTAAAAAAAAAATAGTAGAAGATAAAACACAATAATACATACTTAAACTTTTAACACCCAAATGAAAATTATCAAAATAACTAAAAGGGAAATAGAGAAACTAATTTGAACATTAATTAGACTAACAAGACCCAATTTTAGAACATTAATTATAAATTTGATAAAAATAAAAATAAAATAAAAAATAAAATGTGAAAAGAAATAATTAAAAGCTTTGAGGACTTAATTAAGTCTCCTTTTTTTTGGCAAAAATAAAATATTATAAGGTTTGGATTAAAAATAAAAATTAAGGTAACATTCTAAAGTGAAAATGTAATTTACAACAAAACAAAAGGGAAAAATTATAATTTTTAACCCTAATTAAGGTAATGACATAGTTTACAACAAATTTAAAGGCTAAAATATAATTTTCAGCAAGTATAATGCCCAAAAATAAAATTTACAGCAACATTTAAAGCCAAGAATATAATTTCAGCAAAGTCATTAAATAATACATAATTTACAACAAATATTTAAAGGCAAAAAAATGTAATTTCAGCAAGGATAGTGATTTAAATAAAATTCCAGCAAGGTTTGGGGGACAAAAATAAAATTCCAGCAAGCATTCTAGGGCAAAAATAGAATTTCCAGCAATGTTGGGGGACAAAATAAAATTCCAGCAAAGTTAAAATATAAAAAAATACAATTTCCAACAAATTTTAAAACCAAATTGCAATTTTAAGCAATATTCAAGGTTCAATTTGTAAATTATAGCCACATCAAACACCAATTTGTAATATCCAACAATAATAGGGGGTAAAACAAAATTTTCAAAAATATTTAAGGGTAAAAATGTAATTTTAGAAAAGTATAGGGGTCACAATATAATTTTATAAAAATATAGGGGTCAAAATGAAAAATTGAAAAATGTAGGGGCCAAAATTATAATTATATAAAAGTTAGGGGACCTAAATGCAATTAATCGGGACCTAATCGAAAAGAAAATAAAATTATGAGAGTCATTCTACAATAAATAGAAACTTAAATGCACAAATAAAAAATTTTCAGGGCCACAGTAGCATTAATGAAAGTATAAGGACAATAAAATAAATACCTATTATTAATTAAAAATAAATTAAAAAACTAAACCATCAAAACGACGTAGTTTTGAGTGAAACTACGTTAAAACGACGTAGTTTCACTAAAACTTTTTTTTTTATACCGATTTTCCTTTCTTCTTTTCTTTTTCTTTTTTTCAAATTTCCTCTTTTATTTTTCTTTTTCTCTCTTTTTTTTTTTTCCTTTTCCTTCTCTCCTTTCTTCTTTCTTTCTTTTCTTCTTTTTCTTCCTTCTTCTTTTCTCTCTTCTCCCTTTTTCTTCTTCCCCGCCGTCCGGCTCTCTCTCTCTCTCGGACCTCTATCTCTCTCTTTTCCCACGGTCGCCGGATTCCTTCTCCTCGCCGGAATCTCTCTTTATTCCTCTTGTCGGTCTCTCTTTCTTCACCGGCTTCCTGTCCGGCTCCCTTTCTCTCTTCTCTCTCTCTCTGAGTCGTTCTCTCCTCTCTCGTTCCTCTCACTTTCCGGCCGTCTCTCTCTCGTTGCTCTCACTTTCCAGCCCTCTCTCTCTATTCCTCTCTATTTCCCAAACTTCCCAACTGAAATCCCCAAATATCATAAATTAAAACTCTAATTTTTCAATCGAATTTTTATTGTTATTATTATTGTTATTATATATATATTTTTGGCAATGAAATCGAAATACAATTCTGATTACAAAAAAAAAATGAAAAATGAAGAGAGGAGGGCCAAAGTGCTTACCTGTGGATGAGCTGTTTTGAGCCTTTGTTTTCTTCTTGCAAGTAATTGGAGATGCTGGTGGTCCGGTGGCGGTGGGAATTGCAGTGGCGGTGATTGTTGCTATTGTTGTTGGTTTTTGTTGCTGCTGGAGTGTGCGTGCGTTTTTCTTGCAGGGATGTGTGTGTGTGTGTGTGTGTGTGTTTACAGGAGTGTGCGTGTGTGTGGACTGATGCCTGTCTGTGTGTGTGTTTTGTATGTGTGTTCTGTGAGATAATTGTGAAACCAGTATGCTAGTGCGTGTGAATGAACTGGTGTGCACAGGTGTGTGTTTGAATGTGTGTTTTTTTGTGCACGTTGTGTGAGTGTGTGATGTTTTGTGGAGAGGAAAAGGAGGCCAAAAGAGTGGCGTGTATTTGTGTGTGTCTGTGCTGCGAGAGAAGGCAAAGTGAGTGAGATGCAAGTGTTGTGTGTGTGCTGGAATTGTGTATGCACGGGTGTGTTTTGTGTGTTTATGGCTGTGCAAGTGTGTTCTGCGTGTTGTTTGTGTGTTGTGGTGTTTGTGTAGTCTGTGTATTGTGGAGGCAGAGGGAGTAGGGAGGCCGAGAGAGTGAGAGGTGTTTGTGTAGTCTGTGTATTGTGAGAGTGAGAGGTTGAGTGAATTTTTTGTGCAGATGAGGGGAAGCAGATGAAGTCTGTGTTAGTGTGTGTGTTTGTGTGATTTGGAATGGTTGTGAATGAAGAGAAGAAGAGGATGGCGAGTCAAAACAAAATCTCTCAAAATCTGGTAGGTTGAGTGCAAATTGGGAGATGATGATGAGAAGAGGCATGGCTTGGGGATGGAGTTTGCAGAAGCAACAGCAGCAACAACGCTGCTGCTGCTGCTATTCTCTCTGTCTTTTTTTTTTTTTTTAATGAAGAAAACAAAGAAAAATAGAAAAAAATAAAAATAAAAAATAAAAAATAAAAAAATAAAATAAAAATTACTTAAACTCTTTTTTAAATTATACCTTAAAAACTGAAATACAATATTATAAGAAGGAAAAAAGAAAAATTCAGTGTAACACAAAAAGTTAATTCTAGGTTAGAAAAATACAATTTAAAATAAATAACAAATGGTCTTTAAAATAAATAAATAAATAACTAAATTATGAAAATTTTCTTTACATAAAACTTATAAAATGCACACATACAAAATTTTCAGCAAAAATTTTAGATAAATAAATGAGAAATGCATTGGAAAGCGTGACCTAAATATGGCAAAATTATAAAATTTATGAGAATTAATAAATGACATCATAAAAATTTTACACAACATATATTATCACATAAAGCACATATAGTATAATTTTCACTCAAAAATTTTAAGATTAACGCATTTTTGGGAAACGTGCCCTTAATAAACAAAAAAGATAAAAAATAAATAAATACTAAATAGCCTCTAAAAAATCGTGTAACTTTTACAGAAAATTTATAAATATACAAAATACATATATAAAATTTTTCATTTGAAAAATTCTCGTAAAAAAAAGCGCATTGAAACACATGCCATTAAGTTTAAAATACTAAAATTTTAAATAAATAATAAATGTCTCCTAAAAATTATTAAAATTATAAATAATGATAAAAATAGTAAAATTGTATATTTAGGAAATAAAATAAAATAAAATAATATTTGCATGGTGAAATTATAATTGGCTCTTGAAAATAAAAAATACCCCATATATAAAGTAATACACATATTTTTATAAAAGGTGTGTCAAAATTTGGTGTCTACACTTTTATTTGGTAATCTTGATATTTATAGGAAATATCTACCCTGGTGAGCAATTATTCCATAGAACAAATAATTCAGTCCTTTGGAACTGAACAAGTTATACTTAAGACAATACAAGACATTCCATAATCCTGGCTGATTAACGTCGAGAGTTGGAAAGTTGTTTTGACTACTACAAAACTTGAGGAAGATATCTAGAGGATAGAAAAGAAAAAATTATGCTCATTAAAAAAGATGGACACAAACTTTCAATATCATTGCCAAGTATACACCAATGACTTTTACTAACTTGAACCCTTCACTAAATTTGCCTCAATTGGTGAATTCACCTTCTGGGCACCCTTTAGTTAATCTAGAGACTTCTTACTTTTTTTTTTTTTTTTTGTATTTGTGAACGTTGCTAAGATCTTCATCTCCGTTATGCTTTCTTTTCTCTTCTAAACTTCTTGCTCTTAGGATCTATCAGTCAACATCTAAACATGTAAGTAGACCATTACAACCTCAAAATTCCAAACTAGTTCTCTTTTCTATTGATGCAAAAAAGACCGTAGTTCCCTCAAAATGCTTTCTATAGAGTGAAGAATTGAGTGGTGGAAAGTTAGGGTTTTTGATTGAGTAGTGAATACGTCATTGTTTAAACACTTCTCTGTAACCCTAACAGAGATTCTTTTTCTTATGATTTTTTTAACCCTTGAAAGCTTTGTGTTTAAAGCATTATGAAGTGACAAAATAATAGTAATATGAACAAAATAAAAAATGTGATTCGACCACAACAAAATTGATGGAAGAGAGCTTAGAGAGGATTTAAGAAAACGGCGTTCTTATGAGGTAGGCTTAAATTTTATTATTAGGGTTATTTTAATCCAAAATTTGGTTATCTCATGTTCGTTCCATCTAGGATATCTAATATCAATTCACCCATAAATTCTCCTCCCTTGTTCACAGAATTATTTAAGTGGAATGAGCAATACTACATGAAAAACTAACCAAATACGGGATGACGTGAGATTAGTTATCTAATCCTGTAGCAACCTATAAATCAAATGATCATTTATGATTTAAGATAAAAAATCTAGTAATTATCCATAATCATCTATATTTATTACATATGCATGTTTTTAATCTTTTTTTATGTAATAGAAAACTTAATTGCGTGTAATGAAGATACCAAATTTATTTATTTCAATCTTTCATTCAAAATATTAAGTCACGATGCCTTCCATTATTATGGCTAAGATTCATTTTGTTAAGGTGTCAATTGATTAGAATTTTTCCAATGTTGCTTTACGTTAAGCACGTTTTTATCATGAGATATGATTTTTAGAATAATTGATATGACTAATAAAACTATATAATTTCTTTAGAATTTATTCAAGGCTGCATATTTTTTAGCAAAACTAGGAATTACCTAAAACCGCGCTTATCAAGAGTTGATAACCTATCTGTTTAAAAATTATAAAACTTGAAATTGGTAAGAGTAACCTACCTTATTGAATTTATTTTGACACTCTAAGATTCGGTGAAGGTAAAAATAATTAGAGAGTTCCTACCGTATCAAAGATTCTCAAAAAATTCTAGAATCAGTATACAAGTTTATTGGTTAGCATAAAAGTAGATTATTCTAACCAATGGAAACAACAAACTCAATGTGTATGCAAATTTAAAGAAAAATTATGAGCAAAAAGTGAAAGTTGTTAGAAGTTACAATAGGAAACAAAATAAGTAATGATTTTGATATAAAATCCATCCAATGATATAAACTTGAAAATATAAAAAGTGACCAATAATGTTCACAGGAAGACCATGCCGCTGCTTTATATATATTATCGATAGATAATCAATAAAAACTCCCTATCCTTTGATAAATTACAAAAAAGGAAAAATGTATATTTTTTTGGTTCGAAGAAGAGCTTGCGGTAGAAAATGAGGAGAATTCGAACATTTTAGAATTGGCTAATGTCCTAGCTAAATCGGGTCTTTAAGCAAAATTGTCATCCCACACAAAAATTGTTGATAACCAGAAAACCGTATTCAAAGACTTAAGGCCATAAATTATTTTATAGCCCTGTTCAATTGACCAATTGGTCCAAGTCCAATCAATTTTAAGCCCAACCCAAATTCCTTGTTTGAAAAAATTCAAATCCAAAGGAGGGAAAAAATCATGCTCAAAATCTCACACACGCAGCATCCACGAATTCACTCTTCATCACCGCACCCACCACCCTCCCGTAACCGGTGCCGGCGACCACTATCCGGCGGCATTAATATATACGGGCACATACGTTTTGTGCATGCAGTTTCCTAATTTCTAGGAATCTAAAGAATTTATTGTTTTTTCATATTTGAAATTGAAGAATTTTAGATTAAAATGGCTGAAACCCTAAGCCCGAACCCGAAACAAAGGGGCCCGTTCTCTCCGTCGAGCCCGTTCTTCCTGGGCTCTAATGATGACAAACTCGAGCGAGCTCAAGCTCGTGCCGCCCGCGCTGCATCCATCCGACGCAAGGTCGCCGCTGCTGATACTCCCGCCACAGCGACCGCCCATGAGTCGTTACTCGATAAGCAGCAGATACTTGAATTGTTCCGCAATTGTATCAAACTTGCCAGTGAAAATGTTTACTCTCTCTCTCTGTTTCTCTCTCTCTCTCTCTCTCTGAAACTATGTATTAAGATTTTGTGTGTTTATCTGTTGTAATCTTGCGATTTATATGTTTGAATGAGTATAAAGTTTGCATTTTTTATAACATTTTGGGTGCAGAAAATTAATCAAAAGAATACGTGGGAGCTGAATTTGATAGATCATCTTTGTGAGATTATTAAAGTTGAAGAAGAAAATGATGCAGAGACCAATTTTCAGAAGGTATCTTTCAATGAAAATTAGTTAGTTTCGCATTTAATATTAAATTATGCATATATGCAAGTTATTATTATTTTTCTGGGCAAAGTGTTTGTTCTTTAACCAAACTTAAGGACCAAAAAAAGAAAGAACAGAACATTTTGTGTGTGTGTGTGTGTGAGTTGGCGTTTGTTTTTCTACTAACCTAAATTATGAAAAAATTGATGCTCATGTTCGTTCCTTTTTCGCGGTTTTTCTACGATTTATCAAAGTAAATGTATTTTCCCTTGGAAGAGGGGAAAGAACTAAGCAGCAGTGCCCTTTTGTCTATCATATCTAATTGCTATGAAAGCAGATGACTAGGCCCCAATTTAGCATCAAGTAATAGGCTTTACTGAAAACACGGTAATATTTTGCAAGATTGAGTACATACATAAGCATAGGCTTGTCAATTGGTTAATTTAAGTTGTAAGGTGTCACAGAAGTTTGTATTTGGATAGTTAATATTGATTTTCTTGTGGCGGCAATCTACAGTACAAATGAATTATTTACTAAATTACGGCTTGGATTGAGCATAAATTTATCCATTTAAACTGTAAATGTGGTGTCGTGGTTGACTTTGGTATTGGAATGACTTAGGTTAACCATCAACATCTTCTAGGCTGTCTTGCACCCAAAATTGGTTGCGACTAAGTAAAGATTTGGGCCCGCAAGCCTATCTGGTTTAGTGATTAGGTACTCGAGCTCAAAGGCTAAATACCCATCACCTAAGTTGCAAATGAGAATTTAAACCTGAAAAAATGGAAAAGTATCCAGAGCAACAAAATCAAAATTTGCTTCATTATTAGGACCATATTATTTGAAAAAGAAAATTACAACCATCATCAAACAAAGAAATGAATTCAACATGCAACCAATTATGGTGTTTCCCAAGCTAATGGAAAGTATATTCAAAGTCTTATTATGGGACTGCAAGCTATACCTAACATGCAAAATCATATTGGATATATCTTGAAAATGTTTTGCGAGATGCAAACTTGGAATCTAAGAAGTAAACACAAGGGAGAAGAAAGATAACTTTTGATCAGCGTAAGGTAGAGAAACGTAATAGAGTAGTTTAACGTGAATTCAGCTCATGAATGACATTGCCATGCTGTAAAAAGACGAACTAGATAATTCTTTTAGCAGTCCTAAGTGCATATAAACTTTATTTATTTCATATCCTCCTGTACCCCCTACCTTTAACCAGCATCTTGTTAGACTTTGTTTCTTTCCCTTTTCCCTTTCATGTTGTGTAATTGAGTTTTTTAGAGAAAGATATTTTTGTTGGGGGGGGGGGGGGGATGAGGGGCTCTCCAGAAATATATTTTTCTGGCTTGAAATCATCTAAAAGCATGGGAATAAGCAAATGATAACATCTCGGAGCAAATTTTAGAACAGAACCAAGACAAGTTCTTAGAGGAAGAGAAATTTTACAGTTTGAGTGACTCTGGTTAATTCCCCATCAGTTCTAGTGATTTGTTGCTCTGTGGATTTCTGTGTATGCTCCAGAAATTTTCTGTGCCTTCATATTATTGAAACGCTTGATAATTACTCCATTTCTTTTTCCTCTCATTTTTTTCCTATCGTAAGAAGCTCTTCCAAATGATGTTGTTCTAGATAAATGAGCGTGAAAGAAAGCATGAATATGCATTTTTGCTGTTTGTAAGGGAACGACAAAGCATGAACCTTGACCATGAAGACAAAGTTGTGCATAAAAGGTCCTGAAATTATATTAGAAGCCCATATTATCAATACTAACTGGCATGAGCATATCTGCAATGGTTTTTTTTCTTCTAGAGACACATTATAGCTTTTCTGGGCATTGTAGGCAAGTTGTACTCTTGAAGCTGGAGTTAAGATTTACTCAATGAGGGTGGATTCTGTACATTCAGAGGCATATAAGGTCCTTGGAGGAATTAATCGAGTTGGTCAAGAAAATGAGAAAGGTAAGGTATTTATTTCTTTTCACAATGACAACGTATTCACTTGTTTTGTATATACTACTTATGAAGAGAAATGCGTTGTTTGCCCTCTTGCCTATTGATCACAAGTATTCTTTAACTTTTTGGCATATAGGAAGACCAAGCATAGTAAACTTAAAAGCTTAAACTACTATGTGATTTTTCACCTTTGTGTAGTGAAATATAAGGTTGGATGATTGTAAAAGTAAAGCAAGAAATAAGATACACGTTTGCACTCTTTAAACCATGGGGGCAACTGTCGACTCTTCTTTTAATGCTCTGGGTTAGGCTTCAACATTATGGGATTCCTTGACAAAAGCTTAAGGCTTGTTCTTTTGTCTTGGTTTCTGTAATCTAGCTGCTTGCATTATTTAAACAATGGAAGTAGATTATCTTCTTCTCTGTATTTCAGTATTTGGAACTTCTAAAATTTCACTAAAATTAGTTTTTTGGTCTTTATTTGGAAAAGCTGCTATGCCATTCTTCTTGTTGTTCTTACTCAGCTTTTGTTAACTTCAAGTTTAATCCTTCTTGCGGCGTATAATGGAACTTACTCATCAATAAATTGGATGTGAGGAACAGGATTTGGTTAACATGGTCAAAATTGTTGGGAAAGGGCTACTATAAGCAGTATTATATCATGTCAAGTAATTGAATGTGGAACTAAATCTGTTGGCCATGTTAGTCAGACTTTCTTTTTTATCATTTAATTAATCATGGGATGTCGTTTTATTAATTGCAAATTTAGTGTTCTGGTGTTCTGGTCATGGTATTTTAATGTGCAGACTGCAAGGTCTACTGGGTCTTAAGCTCAAAGAGAACCACATGCTCTGCTGAAGTGAAGGCATGCTTATATGAAGTGCATATACAACAATAAGTGATGAGTGCATATACAACAATAAGTGATCATCTTAGACACTACAACAACAACAACAACATCTAAGCCTTTATCTCACTTTGTGGGGTTGGTTATATGGATCATATGTCGCCATTGAGTTCGATTAAGACAAGTGATCATCTTAGCTGACAAATAATATATTATAAATCATACATGTTAAGGTTGACTTCAGATATTAGCTCAATTTAACTCTTTATTTCAGTTTCATTGAATTGTTTACAATTCTGCATTTCTTGGGAATCCTGGCTATTTCAATATTTTGGAAGGTTCCAGTAAAAAACTTCATTGTAGTTCAACAGATTGTACTAAAAATTATGATCCATATAACCTTAATGTAAAGGAGGTTTTGGGAGAAGGGGCAGGGGCAAAGAGGGTGTCATGGAGGAAAGGGCTGGAAGAGGTAAAGGTGGAGGATATTGTGAGAAGGATAAAGAGTAATTTATCTTAACTTTTAACCTTGCTTCTGCAACTTATAAATCAGCAGCTGTGAATAAGACTAAATCGAATAAAATTTGTAGGAAGTTAGTACGGGGGAGAAAAGGACCAAAGTCTACAAAAGCACGCTTATAGTGGGCTTTCTTGCTTATGTCCTCATCGAAGTACCTTGCATCAAGTGAAAAGGGGCCAGCCTTGCACTTGGCTTTGCTTTGTGCTTTAGCACATGAAGCAAGCACTATTAAATATTATGGCTCTGGTTCTTAATTCAATGGCCTTTGGAATTCAGTTTATAACATCAGCTGTTTTATTCTCCTTCCTTCTTTTAGTCCTTCAGAATTGGTCTCTGTCGCAGATAACACTTCTGAGGATGTCATTGACAACAATAGTCAAGAGCAAGGCCATTCAAAGAAAGAGCAAGAGAGAAAGGTTAACATCTTTTCCTCTTAAGTACAGATTTGTGAATACTAGCCTTTGACTACTGTTATCTTAAATTGCAAAGTGAATAACTGCAGTTGTCACCTTTGTCGACGCTAGAGTCATCATTTGAAGCACTAAATGTAAAAAAGTTTGATGGTGAGTGTGAATCCTCCCTGCTATTCTGTGGATGATATTAGTATTGCATGGACATGAAGAAATGTGCTTGTTCTTCAGTGGCCTTTGCTGTGGATCCTCTGTATCATCAGACATCAGCACAATTTGACGAAGGCGGAGCAAAGGGTCTTCTACTGAACAACCTTGGAATATACGGAAACTGCCAGGTCCTTTTTGATTCACTGGAATTACCTGCAAAGTGCTCGTTGCCTGCAATGGAACATGGGAGATCTGAAACAATTGATATAACTTTCATGAGAGGTGTGTTCTTTGGCAATTTATCCTGATTCTGAGTTCTGTCTCAGTTGCATGGCAGAGGAAGTTACAAATAAAGGTAACCATTTCTGTAATGCTTAATTATTTATTATGCAGATACCGTAGAACAGATGGTGTTGAACATGCTAGAGAAGGTGGAGATTTCACCTAGTCTTAAGGATATAGTTAACCAATTTGATGAGGATAATCTAAGACCATCTGAATCATATTCTTCTGGAGAAAAATCACCAGAACAAGCTAATGGAACTGAGGATAGTTTTGAGCCTTATAATGATACATATGAGAATTGCGGAACTTGGGGCTTGGATCAGGATGAAGAAACATGTGTAGTGGATGAGAGAACCTGTGATGGAGACCCAATTTTGCCAAGCCATCATGAGGTATAAAATTCTTTTGCTGCAAGCTTTAATCTTTGCTAATTATGAATTTTGCATCAACGGCTTTGCAGAAATGATTTGGTTAGCTTTTGCAGGATAGTGAACCGTGTATGTTCAATGATTATAATATGGATGACAGATTTGAGACAGTTGATGGCTATTTGTTTTTAAGTTCGGGACTTTCTTCAAAGCAAAATGCCTGGGCTGGTCCAGAGCACTGGAAGTATCGGAAGGCCAAAGGTAAATGTGGCAGGCATTCATTAGTCTTATTCTTGTTTTCTTTTTGGTATTATCCATTCAATACTGACTCTTTAAAGTTTTAGAGGTTCCAGAAAACGGAGATGACGCATCACCTGTAAAGTCCAAAAAATCAAAGTGTAGAAAAATGGAATCTGATATTGATTTTACTAAGGCCTTGGACACCGATATGTCGAATGTCTTTGCTCCCCCAAAGAATCCAAAGTCTCTTTTACTGCTTGCAAATAGAGCACCTTGTAATACAAGACTTCCAGAAGATTGCCACTATCAACCAGAGGATCTTTTGAAGTTATTTCTTCTACCCAATGTTATGGTACAATCACTAATTGAAAAATATCTAGCTTGTTGCTTTTTTATCTAATTTATCTATTAATTAATCTTTTCTTGCTGTAGTGCCTTGGGAGGAGACAAAGGAAAATTCCTGGTAAATCTTTCTTTTTTGTTTTCAATGTTGTTCAGAATCACTATAGTAGACATGCAATGTACTGCAATATGTGTTGTCGCAGTCCAACCTCTGTAGTGACAACTGACACTTAACGTTCTTCTTTTGCAGTCTACTATATGGTCTTAGTGCTACTAATATATGTAATATAACAGCAAATCTATGATAGATAAAAGAATTTTCTTAATTTGCATATAACCTTGAGGGATTGGGTTCAATTATTTTCAAATTTATGCATCTGTTGATAATATCTGCAAAATTAAATGAGATAATGGAGAAGGAATAGTCATGGAATTGGAAATTTCAAAAAGAAAGATTAATTACGACAGTTGCATGGGAGAAGAAATAGACAGCTGATACAAAATTCAATTAGAAATGTCCCATTTGCGAAGTTGTTAGCTTAATAATGGAAATGGCTGTAAAATGAATTAAATGGAGATTTTCTGATCATGATACCTTTAAGGGTAATAGCCAAAAACCTGGGACCAATTTCATGTGTACTGTGATATGACTTAGCCCGGGATAAACTTTTTGCAATAGTGTATATTTGTCTTAAATATTTTACATAATCAACCCAATGATGGTGTAAATTTTTGGTTGACTAGTTGAATTGGCAACACAAATTATGTAAAAATTAATTATTTAATGTCCAAATGAATTACAAAAATGTAGTTTCTTGTTTGACATATATTTTCTGTAATTTGTTGAAGTAATATTCTCTCTCTTCAGTTTGGTTTTATTTCTCTCGAATACTTTATATTTTGAATGGTAAAATCACCATCAAATTTATATTGCATATCTTTATTTTTCTATCCTAATTTGAGCTTACATGGTCCATTTTGTTCATGTAGAAATAAGTTAGTTGGTCTATTGATGATTGAATCTGGTTGTATGGTCAGATGAATTGAGTCCTCAAAGGGATGATTATGGAGCAATGCCATCATGGGATGATGAAAATGGGTTTGATGGGTCATCTGATCATGGAGATGCTTATGGTGACACTGAAGACTTGAGTAACCTTGTCTCTCAGCCCCGACAGGTTGGTTTGATAATATAGTCAATCCTGAATACTACAGTTGACTGAACTCTAAACCTTAGGCACTTAAAAGTTACTGGTGAACACCTTATGCTATGTCCCATTTTTTATTGGCCTTATTGAACAGGCATGTACAGTAAGTAAAGTTCAGTGTATTAATACTTGATATCAAAATATACCAAATTCTGAGTTAAACACCTTCAATTTAAAGTCTTTATTCTAAGAATGATATTTCTGGAACCTAGTAATTGATGATAGTTGACTTTATGTAGTTGTCAATTTAATTCTGCAAATTAAAGGACGTGATTTTAATCAATATAGGAAGGAGCATTTAACTGTATGGAACTTAAAACTGTATCTAATTGAATTGCTTGATCAGTTTAAACAGCTCAGGTGCACAGGTAATGGAATTTTGTGGTCTGTCCCCTCAGTTATTTGATAACTTTCCTTAGGTGTGGTCATATAAATTTCTCATTTTCCAGTGGTAATATTAGTTTATTTATATTTTTCACTCTAAATAATGAAATATTGATACCATTACCAGTATGTCATAAATTAGCTAGCAAAACTGACGGAGTCTAACAATGTTTGATTTCCAAAGTAGTTCATACATTTAAAATTACAGAACTATTATAAAGACTTGGAGGAAAGCACCCTCCAAAATTTTGATCTGCTCTGATGCATACAAGAATTTATGCCCTATAAATGACATTGTTTATTTTGGGGTTGAAGATTGAATCTAGCTTTTCTTTGTTGTTTAGGTGGTAAGTCTCTACATTATAGAAATAGGGTTGAAATTAGACTCTCAATCTTTTGTTTTGGGTATAGCTTTGATGTCTTATGCGAATAATCAAATGTATTAGCAAACCTAAGATTCAACAATAATTGTACAGGGTTAATCATGCGAAGCACTTTATAAAATTTCGTCTACTCTTTTATGCACAGAAGTACTTGTGTCCAAGCAAGGAGATTGTTTATTTTCGTGTTGAAGATCAAAACTACATGCCTTTTTTTTTTGAGTTTATTTTTGTGTTGAAGATCAAAACTACACGCTTTTTAAGGCAAGTCTAAGGCATTATAGACATAGGATCGAAACTGGACTGTGGAATCTTTTTGTTTTGTCTTTGGGTATGGCTTATATGCCTTAAGCAAATAATCAGATGTATTAGCAAGCAAGCCTGTGAACAATAATGATACATCTATACCCACTGGTCATGTCTGATAGTATTAACTCAAATTTTAAATATAGCAAAGTTTACAACTTATTTGACTCCCAACGCATTTTCATTCTCCGTATAAAATTGTTAATCTTATATCTAGAAGAGACATTTATTTTCCAAAGTCCTTCACAAAGTATATCAATGACAAGAGGTACGGTTTTTATGAGTTTAATGATCTTTAGCCAGCATCTTGTCTTATTGAAGCCCTCACTTAACTTTTCTTGGTCTAAGCATGATTCTGCCTTGTATCTCTTGCATACTGGATGCCTTCATTTTGCCTATCATTATCTAGAAAAGAATGCTCAAGAATAATTTCCATATTGTTGCTGTTAGGCTATTAAGAGCAAATCACAAAACAATGAAGTCAAGACTAGTACAGCATTTTCTTATTAGAAAAAATTTGGGTGTATGGAACCGAAAAGTATTCCTAGACATTGTTTTTAACATTCAGAATCAAATGTCTCAAACTGAAGATTTCTTCCCAATTCATGAGAAACTTATATTCATAGTATATCCCTGTTATCGATTTCTCTTGTTGGTAGCCAACCTGAAGAAATAAAAAATCCTGGAGTCAGAGCTTTTGTTGTTCTGATGACTCTTCTTTCATATGCTTAAAAAAAGTGGATGATCAAGTTTAAATGCAATAGTTTAGCATTTGTACTGCTTTATGGTCCTTACATTCTGGAGGAAGGAAAAAGGGCAGGCATGTCTTTGCATATTACTTGATTGAGTGGAAGCATAATTGTATTAGTTCTTGCATTCTGAATAAAGAGCGTGGTTAAGATATATACGATACAAGTTGTTCTTTCGTTAAATTTTCAAATGCTTCTAAGTCAAATAATGCATGCCCTGCAACATTTCTTTTTTTAATCTTGTTGTATTTGCTAAACAAATTTATTTATTAGGGTTAGCCTGATTTACAAGTCTAAATTTTGTTAACACTAGAGCTTCTGTATACGAACAGGTAAACAAAATTGAAGTCCAGTATGACAAAACATCAAAACAGGTTGACGTTCAGGCACTCAAAGATACATTGTGGACCCAGATAAGAGAACTAAATCTGGCAGTAGTACAGGTAACTTTATATTTTTCCTGAAATCATGGTACTTTGCCTTTAATAGATCTTCAGCAAAGTTATTTATTGGAAAGTTCCAGAACCTAAAGTTAGCGTACTCTTTGGTCTGTGCTCTAGATGAAGCAAATTCAAAAATGTTTTACCAGGATAATAGGGTTAAAGCATACATCTTCTAGTACGAAAGCTTTTCCTTTATGTCCGCCCCAAAAAAAACCCAAAAAAAAAGAAGAAGAAAGCTTTTCCTTTGTTATGCAGTTCTATCAGACAAGCCTAAGTAGCTATTATGTGGTTTGGTATGTATGTTGGAGTAAAACTGATCTGGAGTTCAGTGGATTTTCCATGTTGGTCTTAATTACTGCTTCCCTTTCTGTTCGATATCAATGCATTGTACTTTGAAGAGATGACTGGTGTATTATTGCTACTACTCTCCTGCTTTGCTTGTGCACTCTTCCAGCTGGTCAACTGTTGTTCCTTTTTTAAAAATGAGGTAGTGAAATTATGAAGTCAGATAGGAAAATCCATGCCCCCATGCCCGTCCCTGCTGAAGGAAATAAAGATAAAATTTGCAGAAGTATAACTAATGCATGGAGTAAATATGACCTCTTATGGAGGTACTATGTAAGTAAAATGCAGAATTAAATGTCTTCAGAAGCTAAGAACCCAGTTTCCACAGAAGAATCTTGATCCTAAGGGATGTCAGAGGACTGTGGAATAGTATTGTGGATTCATAATTGCTTGATCTTGTGATTATTTGGATTCTCGTTAGTCATACATGGCACATGTTGTTTCTAGGGTTGTGTGGTTTGCATTAGAAATTTTCTGAATGCCAAGCAGATTGTTGATGCCTCAGAACATTGCTATATATAATATTCGCACTAGTATGTCTTTTAGTGAAACAGTAAAATCATGCGAGACAATAATTGAAACGAGATGGAATTATCTCTTGGACTTTTTGTACAGGTTAACATGGTTTCAAAGTGCATTATTTATTGCATATCTATTTGGGTATTCTTTTGTTATATTCACAAACCAGGTGGATGTAAACAAGAGTTACAGTTGAAGATGCATTCATCTCTCTTTTAATTAATAATCCTGGTGGATTGAGAAACTATAGAAGTTATCAAATATTTTTGAATTTCTATATAAATTAGTTTGACAATATTCTTTTTGTCTAGTATAAATTTAAATGTTTTTATGGGCCATGTGAAGCAAAGATGTTTTTTGTATTTATGAATCTGGTTCAAAGATGCATAATAATTTTACCCAATAAAAGATCCTGTGGTGATGAGTAAGATGATCAACTTATTGACATTAATCATTATTGACAATAGCTAGTTGCCTGCTTCTCCTGAAAGAATGTGCAAGATTCACACTTATCAATTATCATAACATCCTCATTCCTCAACCCATACGCCTGCACACCCCTTTGCAGGGAGCCAAAAAGAAAAAAGATACAAAAAAAAAATGAAAGAAACAGCCTCTATCAAAGGTGTTTATAGGCTGAGCTTTTTATTACATTGCCTTGTATTCACTTTCTGGTGTTTATAAATGAATTAATGTTTCTACAGGAAAAGGAACGAGAAGAAAAATTATCTTTTAAGCAAGTTTTAGCAGCTTTTCCAAATGACTGCAGAGCTGCATCATCTGTTCAAGACATCTCTCCTCATTTGTGTTTCATATGCTTATTGCATCTTGCAAATGAGCATGGGCTGTGGATTCAAGGTTCTGCTAACTTGGACGATCTCAGTATACACTTTTAGATTTACAATGATATGGTTTTGGGAGCTCCATATTCAAGCTTCGCCACATCTGCATGTGATTTTATTTCGAAGTGTATATTAGTTCGAGCATTGTTGTTTCACTTGTTAGGTTTTATTTGTATATTGGTGTTGTTCCCCTACACCATGTCCTTAGAGTTACATCATATAGCCTCCAGACTTACTGTGATGGATGTTTATCTGACAACTTGAACGCTAGGCTTTTCAAAGTTTGTGTTTAAACCTATTCAATTTCGTTGGCCTTTATTGCAACTATGTTTGTCAGCAAGATTGTCCATTATGTTTAAATCAACATCACCATCACAATGTTCAACTTTTGCTATTCATAATCATCTGGACATTTATTGCAGACTGCATTGCTCTAGGTATGAACTAGAATCAAATGGAACAATTTGTCTATTGTAGTATAAACTTAGGATGTGCCTCAATCTCTGTTTTTGGGTTTTTTAATTAACGACATATAAATGTTTGTTGTAGTAGGAACTTGTGTTAGTTTGCATAATGGAAGGTAGAAATACATGAAAGTGAAACAAATGAAATTAACGATATCAACCTTCACATAGAATAACGATATCAACCTTCACATAGAAATTTCTAATGCAAGCATTCATGATTTTTCTGTGATAATTTATGTAATAGAAGAACATGAAACCTCCATATCAAATAATAATCTACGAAATCAAATCAACTCTTCGATAGGACTGCTTATAGCTCAATAATTTGCCTTAGTATCAAAACGTGAGGCAACAGTTTGCCTCGCATTTTGCTTCTTACTGTGTTAGGAAGCAAAATCCTAGGTAGACGGTTTACCAATGGGATTTCTAGACCAATCAGCATTAGTATAAGCATGCAATAGAGATAAATAAGAAATAAAGTTAAAACCATGACACGATCTGTCCTTGCGATGTCAAAGAATAAGAACAATTGAGAAATGAGAGCGCCTCGGGGCAACTTGGATAATAATATGAGCTGTATAGGGGATATCAGGGTGAGTAACAGTGAAATGAACCAAACTAATGACCAACTGCAGGTGCAAACTAGGATGACTAAGAAAAAGAAGGCTTACGATATTGTCAAAGCATGAATTTTCTTGTTAGAATAATTTTTGTTCAAGTGTCAAGTTTACTCTTGACAAGTCAAACATTATATATTCTCATTAATTCTTTAGAGTTTTAATTGCATTAATTAGTCCATTTCCAAATCAACTCCCTTATCTCTCCTCCCCCCTTTCCTTCTCCTCCCTCTCTTCTTCCCCTTCCAACCTTCCTAATTTTCCCACTTCCTATCTTTTCCTCATTTTTCTCTTTCTACGTTTTTTTTAGGACTTCTATTAGTACACACAACGTATCATTTCCACCTTACTCTCTCTTTGGTTTTGCTTGTTTTAAATTTTTTATTTATTCAAAAATTAGTGGTAGACTTTTTGGGATTATATAGTCAGGTCCTAAAGTAGTCTCTTGCTAAAAAGAGTGAATCCAAAATTTGTTAAAAAAAATATAATAACCTTTGATGTGCCTTTCTTTGACAAAATTCTTGGATCTTCTTAATTCAAAATTTTAAGAATATATACATTTGAAGGTTTTGCCAAAGTCACATTTTTTCACTCTTTTAAAATAAATTTATGTACATATTGAACAAGTACAAAGCCTTTACATTTTTTAATTATCCTTTAAATTTTGCAAGTAAATTTTAGTTAAATGAAAAAACATTTATTTTTTTGCATAAGATTACGATGTTTGCTATTTTTTTTCACAATTGAGGATTAGTACTATAGCAAAATTATTTTTAAAATTATTTTTATTTTATATTGGTGAAAAGCTTAGAAAGAATTTTTTTAGACTAATTTGAGCAATTTATTCAGCGTTATATATGAAAAATGCACAATTATTTTTTTGCATTTTTTCATTTTTTTTGTTTGAGATAAATCAATTTTATTATTAAAAATAGCTTATCAAATAAAAATCGAATAATATATTGAAATAAAAGAACTAGTTATAAAAAATTAATGAACATAGCCAAGTTGGTAGAATTAGAAAGAAATACATAAATGAATTAGGGGGAGATAGAAAAAAATGCCTGAGAAAGAGAAAATCAGATAAGGAGAGAGAAGAAACAATTAGAGGCATAAAAGCAGTCATTAATGTAATAAAAAACTTGGAGTTGACTTATTAAGGGTAAGCTTGGCATTTGAGCAAAAATTGCTCTGCCAGGAAAATCCTTGCTCTGGCAATAATGCCAGCTAAAAAAAGAACCATATGGATTAGGCAATAAATTGATTCACAAACACATAGATAAGTAATAAAATTATCCTAATATGCTTATTCTACAATTGCACGGGTCAATTATAGTGAGGGGAGTATTAGGGTCGATCCCACGAGGAAACACGATTGTCACAATTACAAGGCTAAAAACATATTTTATTATCTAAACAATCAATGCTTGAGATATTAGAAATTGTAATGGACTTAACTTAGCATGAAATAGTTCATTTTAAAGTAAACAAATAAGGAGAAAACTTGTGAAATTAAGTTGTTCTAGGGTCAAGAATTTACTAAAGGCCACATGAAAGTTAAGCTTATAGCCATTATTAATTTCTCTACTTGTTTAGGATTCAATTCTATTTGTGTTCAAAATTAGATTCTTCTGTGAATTATGCATCACCAACTCACGAATTTTCCTATTACCATGGTAAAGTCTTGCATGAATTAGTTCCTTAAATGCATGAATTGTGGTTTATCTCCTTAATCCATTTATGAACACCACTATTTCTATGTGATATTACACCAGTTTTATTTACTTATTTCCATTTTTAAGTGCAAGTTCTCTTGTCAAATAATAACTAAAATAACTTGTGAAAGGTGATCAATCAAATAAAAGTAGTTAAGACAAAGTAAATGAACTAACAAAACTCATGTTAGGCCTTAAACTTAAACATCTTATATCATTAGTTTCATCGCATTACCCTAGAGCTTAACAACTTAGTTTAACATGATATAAGATTGGATTAAGCACAAGTATTCAATAAAACACAACATGAAATAAAGAAAGTGCGAGAGAAAGGATAAGAAATGCGCACGATTTTGATGAACTTGGCTCCAAATCTTCTCCATGCATTTCATCGAACATGTAGGCTACAATTGAATTCCTTCTTTAATTACAAAAGATAAAAGAACTACAAAACTAATATACTACTTAGCCTAATATTTACGAGAGAACATTTTTTCTACTACTATGGAGCCATAAGACACTTCAAGTCCTCTAAGCTCTCTTTTCTTGAACTACTAGGGTTTGTATTTATAGAGGAATTGAACCCTCATCAACTTGGAAACATCATCCTGAAAATTCTTTTTTGAATCAGAAGTCTTCCTTGAATTTTTCAAGATTATCTTGGGAAGACCACCAACAACTAGCTCCTCAAAAAGTGTTAAAAAGAGATGGCAATGATGTGCAGCTTGTAGCCATCATTTTGTGCATGAGACAAAGGAACCATGGGTCATGGATCCGGGGGTTATGGTCCACGGATCCTCATCCACAAATCCAAGAAATTGGGCCCAAAAGGGCCTAATTCAATGCTAGATGCTCTTTCTTTAGTCCAATGATAAATTGGTTGTGTTGACCTATGAGTTTCTTGAAGAAATTGTTGACAAACATTCTCCAAACGGTTGAAAATTAATCTCCAAGTTTAGTGATGATTGGTACAATCTTGAATCAACTTCAAATTGATATGATTTGTACTCTAATTGATCCAATTTGTGTTTAATCATCATTATCATGTAAAATCACATATATTTATATATTAGGTTGCTCAAAATATAAATCTACCTCAAAACCCTAATATTCGGGTGAAAAACCTCAATTTTAAAGAAAAACCCTAATTTGATAAACTATTATGCAAATGAGCGAAATTTATGTTAAGAACATTAAAGAAAATACTAAAAACACACTAAAATCATATAATTATACATATACTGAAATAGGTAAATTTTGTAGTTATTAATGGACCAAATATCAAGGCTTTAAATGTGGCGGACGATGGTGACATGGTGACTAATAGCTCAACTGGAGATAACCACCTTAGGAGGAGTCCATTGGAGGTGAGTTGCCACCATTGGAGGAATCAAGTGATGATGTACCACCATTAGACGAATGCACTGATGTTGCTATTGAACAACACGTTCATGAAGGCTTGCAGAATGATATCTTGGACGAGCATGATACTAATATTGAGGAACCATTGGAGGGGTATGTTGAGGTTGACAATGAGGAAGCAATTCAATATAGGGCTGAAATTGGATATTCTCTTCTCGCAAGCATACAATGTGCTTTACCTATCTTGAACAACAATTCAACGACAAATCATTTTGAAGAGAGAGATTTTGATTTGAATTAAAGTGGCCCTAGCTATAAAAATTCTTGTGACGACATACAAGGAGTTAGAGTTGCCATCATTAGCCAAAATTCATGAGGAATGATCATGGAATTGCCATCATCAGAAGACATACATTATGCATTACAAATATCAATCACCTTTCAGATCATCAAGTGGATTTGAAGTGCTCAACATAAGGCAATGAAAAGTGGCCTTCCATTCAAGAGTCATAGATTGGTGGTTGAGTTAACAGTCGAAAGTTTGAGATAATCATGATGAATCCATTAGTTTGTCAACATGATTGGAAGGTTTCTAAGGGATCAAAATATGGTGGAATATTTGGAGAAAGCCAACTAACATGTATAAAATTTGTCTATTTTAGTATATATATTAATATATGTTTTTAGTATATTTTTAATTCTTTTGTAATGAATTTGGCACCAAATACATCAATTTCCAAGAATTAGATTTTCTTTCGAGTTCTAGGGTTTTGACGCAGAATTATTATTTTGAGCTAATTTGTGCACAATTTTTACAATTTTTCAGGTTCATGATAATCAATCACAAATTGGATCAATTGGATTGAAATGGATCAAAATCAAAGTAAATTCAAGTTGTTGAAGTTGAATAACAATGAACTATTCAATGGAGATTTAAATGTGCAAAACCTTGTGAGGAATTCTTCAACAAAAATACAAGGAATTGCGGGGATGACATTTAGGAAATATCCATTCACACTTGGAATTCCAACATAACATGACAAATAGACCATGTGGACCTTTTTAGAGTGGATATGTGGCCCTAATGGTCTGCAGATCGATGCCATATTAGGGTTTTATGCTATAAAATTTGCAGTTTGTTCTCACCTCTTTTGAGATATTTCCAATTGCTGGTTGTAGATTCTCTGCTCCAAGACACATTCCAAATCTCAAGGGAAGACTTTTGAACCAATTTTGAATCTCAAGAAAACATATTCATCATTTTAAACTTTAATTGCTTTTGCAAGTTGGAAAGGGAATTGAGCTTCGTTGTTCTATAAATATAGGCCCTTTGTAAGACATTAGGGAGACGTTAGATAGTGTACAATTTAGAAAATTAATGGAATTCTCTCACTACTTCAATAAAATTATACTTCTCTTGTAAGCAATTTGTTGAAGAACATTTGCAGTAATTATGTGAAGAAGAAATAGAAGTCTTGGAGCCTTATTCAATCTTGAATGAGCATTTCTCAACTTGATCTCTTTAATTTTATTAACTTTGCTATGATTTCTTTTTCTAAAGATATGTGTTTTGTTGCTTCATTCACCATTTGCACGAAATACTTCATCTAGGAAAAGATGAAGCTAATAAACCAAGAAGCTGATTTAAACTTGCTAACATTGCATTTGTTTGTTTATTTGTTCAAGAATTAACACTTTTTATTGTTTGGCTATCCATTAAAAGTTATTTAGTTGTTATTTGACGTTGAGAAATGTATCTAACAATAGAAAATGAATTAGTGAAAATTAAGTAGATCATATGAGAATAATGATACTCTTAAGTGGATTAAAAACAATTCATGCATTTCACAAGATTTCATCATGAGAATAGTTGAAATCTTGTCATTTCATTGTGAGAATAAGTTATGATATCATATGGAATTGAATCATAAACAAGGCAAGATCAACTTAGCAAGTCATTAATTCAACTCTTAAACAATAATTCATTAGTGGATTCTAACTCCTAGATATCTTAGACATTAATGCTTCTACAAGTTGCTTTGTTTTTCATCTACTATTCTATTGTTATTTCTTCAACCTTTCATCATCTTATTCTCTTTAAGTGGCTATTTAGATAATAGGGCAAGTGATTAAATTCTAGCATTTGCACGTATTTGATTTCTCGTGGGATTTAACACCTAATATTCTCAATACTACAATCAACCTGTATACTTACAGTAAACTAGAGACTAAGTTATTTATTACTTACTGATTGTTGTGTTTCTATTAATATTTTGTCAGCCTAATCATAACCGATCAATTTTATGGTGCCATTGCTAAGAAATCAAGGAAATATTAGAGCCAAAACAAGCTGTATTAGTCTAAATTTATTTTACTTTGGTTGTTTCTTACTTTTTCTTTTTTGTTTTGTAGGTGTATGCTTAGATCCTTGAAGCTTTTAGTTCCATTTGATCTCGAAATTGAAAAGACGGCTAGAAAGTCAAAAAGAATGCAACAAGAACAACAAGCAAAAGTGAAAGAAGTGGGAGAGACTTCAAGTGATTAACCACAAATGGAAATAATGGAGGAGGTGAATCCTGATCTTAATCCTCGTGCTTTAAGAGATTTTGCTTTACGGATACAATTGGCTCACAGTCAAGCATAACAAGGCCACCAACATGCAAATAATTATGAAATTAAGCCTCTATCAATCCAAATGGTTCAATAAATTAATTTGGTGGTAATGCAAATGAAAATCCTAATATACACTCGGCTAACTTTATGGAAATTTGTGATACAATCGAACTAAATGGCGTAACAGATGATGCAATTAAGTAAAGATTGTTTCCATTTTCCCTAAGGGTCAAAGCCAAGGAATGACTTTATTCACATAGACCAAATACCTTTACTATTTGGACCAAAATTTCCCGTGCATTCTTGAACAAATACTGTCAACTGGGAAAAACTACAAGATTTCGTATCACATAACAAGTTTTAACCAAAGCGAGGAGAGGCTCTCTGTGAAGTTTGAGAAAGATTCATAGACTTAATAAGAAAATATTCACAGGAATGACTCGCTATATGGCTATGACAAGATCAAGAGCTTACCATTCCACCAAGAGCAATTGCTGTTAGTGAATGTGCAATTTTATTTCCTTAAACACCTTGACAGCGCAAATCACCGTACCATGCTCAGTTAACATGAAGGGCTACATCCTTATGGGTGCCATGAGTCGGGCAATTATTGTATGGCCAATTATGTTTTTCTAAGTCAAAGGATAGTGGTAAATATTAAAGGCCAACAATCACTCCCTCAGCACTAGCTTGGGAGACTCATACTCACGACCTTAATCTGATACCAATTGTCAAGATCAAGCACTTACCATTCCATCAAAAACAATTGCTGTTAGTGAAAGTGAAACTTTATTTCCTTAAACATCTTGGTCGCGCAAAGCACCATACCACACTCGGTCAGCATAAGTGGCCATGGCCAGTTACGTTCTCCCAAGTCAAAGGATAGTGCTGACCAAGGCCAACAAGCTAATTATACAAACATTCTATAATGAACTAAATTATTCAATAAAACTCCATATAGATGCAGGTGTAGGCAGAGCCTTTATGGCAAAGTTGGTAGAGGAAGCACAAAGTTTGATAGAAAAAATGGCGATCAACCATTACTAATGGGTAAATGAGAGAGGTACAACTAGAAAACATTCTGATATGTGTAAACTTGATATTTTGAACATGTTAAATGCAAAAATGCATAACATGGTGATCATGTTGAATAAACAAATTCTAGGTGGTAAATTCTTCTAATGTTGCATATCGTTCTAATTGTGGCGATAATCATGATTCTTCTTTATGTGCACAAGTTCAATATGTTAATAATTTTAAGCCATCTCAAAATAATGCTTTCTCTAGTACTTATAATCTGGGGTGACAAAACTATCCAAATTTTGGATGGAGGTGTCGCGCCCCAAAAATCGTGGGGTAAAAGGTGTAGTGGTGGGGTCGTTGACTATCGCGTCCTAAAACGACGGTCCGGTCCGAGACCCTTTTGAAAAGAAAGCACTTTTTGGAAAACGTGCGTGTGTGAGAAAAATCAAATTTTATTAAAAAAGTGTATTTTAAGAAAAATGGTATTTTAAAAGAAAACAAGGCCGGGACTAAAAGTGCGACAGGTTTGGCCAAATAATTTTTGAAAAAGGGTTTTATTTGAAAAATGGAGTCGCCACTTGGTACTGAGTTAGGGTGTACCAAGTCACCCAAAAAATTGTTTAAACCAAACAAAAAGTAAAATTTTTAGAAAAATAATTTAAAACCCTTTTTCGACTCCGGTCTACGAAAAATGAGAGAAAAAAGGTCCGGGAGTCACATTTGAAGAAAGGGAAGGCAAATGCTTGCACCTAAGGCACCCTTTCAACCTAGCCGAAGGCTAGTTGCGAGGTTTAATCAAAATTTTCCTAATTTAACCCTAGATTCTATCGCGTTTGGATGTATCTGAATGAATGCAAATCCTAAGTCTAAATGTGAGTATCGAGAGGGTCGGAATGTTTCTGTCGAGGCTTGGTCGGAATTATCGCATTAATTGCGAAACCCGAGTCGAGACCTAGAGGGAGTCACGAGTGTGAATGCAAAAATGAAATGCAAAAAGAAAAGAAAATAATAATATAGATAATAAATGGCCGTAAAAAGTGAAAATGCAACATGACGGGTACGGGGGACTAATAACTCGTGACTGGATGTTTCTACTCACGAAGGGGGGAACGGCATGTACGCCACCGCTTCCCACGTGAGTAGGCGACTATTTCTAGTCGAATCACGCAAATGTCCTAATTTATAAGTGAGATGCAACCTAAATGCCATGCATTTGAAGATGCGTTAAAATAAGTAAATAAATAATAGTAATAATAATAAAAATCATGCAGAATGGAAAGAAAACTAAAGTGTGTGAAATGTAAAATGCACACGAATACACTTAACACTAAAATGTCCTAAGGGTCTAGCGTTGGGCTAGCCCGTTCTAAGGAAAATCCCACTAGCGTTGGACTAGTGTGATGACGGAATAACATAAAACATGAATTTAAATAGTAAAGCATGAATTAAAAGCAAATTAAACATATAAAGATATATAAAATCAAGTAGGAGCACATAACACATAAGCATGATATCTAGATGCAAAATCCTAAGGAAAGCGGTAAAGAAATAAACACATAAACACGCAAAAGCAAATAAACCCTAACTATTACATCGGGGGGCTTGGTTTACAATTTAAGGGGGGAAATTAAAATGCCCTATCTATTACATTTTCTATCTAATTACAATTTTTGCTGAAATATGAGAAAAATAACCTAACTATTACATTGACTAGCTAAATACAAAATATTATATTTTTCAAAATACTAAAAATTTAAAATTTAAACAAATTAACTATGTAAATACGCAACAAGTATATAAAATAAGAAATAAACAAATAATAATAAAATAATACATAAAATCACATTGGAGCATATTAGAGCACATAAAGAAATTATTGTGAAATAGGTATACCTCCTTGAAGACCCGGTATCAATACTTAAAAAAATGAACACACGCAGTTAAGGTACCACTATTTAATGAAATAAAGCATAAATATAAAATATGACAAAATGAATTTCAACAAATTGAGGTAGATGCAGGTTTCTAGCAAGTCAAGGGGACAAAACATGAATTTTAACAAGTGAAGGGGGGAAATCTGTAATTAAGAGGAACTTAATTGAAAAAAAAAAACCAAATCTAGGAGGTCACTCCATGAAATTAAGTACTTGATTGCATAATATAAGAACACCTAGGGTCCAGGAACTGTACTCAAGAATAAAAAGGCTAGAACCGAAATATTTAATTATAAAAAAAATCTCCAAATTGATGCCTAAATTAAACTACATTAATTAACCTAACTAACTAAATCAAACATATTATGAAAAAAAAGGATCAATTTAAAGCAATTGAGGGCTTAATTGGAATGAATTCAAGATTTAGGGGAATTTACAAACGTTATGGGCTTGGAAGAAAAGAAAAGAAAAGAAAAAGAAAAAAAAATTAAGGGCTTTTTTATGAACACTTTAAAACTAAGAAAGTCAAAATATAAAGATCCATTTCATCTTGCATCAAATCAAATAGAACATATAAAATCCTAAATAATATACTCATGCCCCAATTCGGTTCCTCAAACAGATAAGATTCCTGAAATTATTTCATATTTAAGAAAAATAAACGAAACATAAAAAAAACATATAAAAAAAATCCCACACTACTAATTACCAAAACTAGATTTCCTTATTTTCTTCTCCTTTTTTTTTCCTGATTTTTCTTCCCCTTTTCTTTTTCTTTTCCCCCACCTTTTGTTCTTTCCTTTCTTTCTACCTTACAGATTCTATTTTCTATTTCTCTCTGAGTCTCACTCCTCTCTCGTTTCTCGCTTGCTTATCCTCTTCTTCTCCCCTTCTCCGTCTTCATCCCCTCTTCCCTTTCTTTTCCTTTTCTCTTCTGTCTTCTCCCCCGATTCTGTTTCTGTCCGTGTCTTTCCTTTGTCTTTTTCCCTCTATCAGATTTTTCTTCTACTTCCCCTTTCTTCTCGCTGTTTCCTTCTATTCTCCCTCATCTCTCACTCTTTCGATTTTCTTCTCTCAATCTCTGGCACTCTCTGTTTTCTCTCTCACCTCTCTTTGCTCTCTCTTCCGTCCCACTCTCCCTCACTCTTTTCTCTATTTGACTCTCAAACTTCTTTCAATCAGACTCTTAAAACCCACTTAACCTCCCCTCAATCCCTCATCCGCATTAGGAAAAGTGGGGATGTAATGGTGGTGGCGTGGTCAGCGATTGAGGGAGGCGCTGTGGTGGTTGGGTGCAGGAGATGTGATTGTGCAGGTGGAGGTGTGGGGTAGTGAATTTGCGGTGAGGAATTGGCTGGGTTGTGGAAGCATATGAAGTAGCTTTGAAAATTCTGGACTTGAATTGGGCGATTGGCAGGAGAGGAAGACAGGGGCGATTGGTGAACCTGGTGATGTTAGGCTTGTTTTTTCTTGTTTTGCAGGTGTGTCAATGGTTGATTGGAGTGGATAGGGCTGTGGATTTGATTGTCCGGTTGTTTGTGGGGTGAATTGGGGATGAAGCTTTGTTGTTTTGGGTAATTGGTACCTAATTGGGAAGCTACAGAGTGGTTATTTTGGATTGCAATTGGGCGGTTAGAGTGAATTTGATGGTGAGGGGAATTAGTTATTTGGTGAAGGAGTTGGAATTCTGATTGTGACTTTGTGTGTGCCTGGAATGATGTTAGTGTGTGCGTGGGTATAGGCTTAGAGAATGAACGAATGTTGTGTGTGTTACTGCGTGTGTTTGATTGAGTCTTTGTGTGCTTGTGTGAGATTGTGCATGAATTCTGTGATTTATGTGTGAATTTTGTGCTCTCAGAATGATAATTGTGGTTGTTTTGGTTGGTATGATTGTTGGATTTTCATTGCAGGTGGAGGTTAAGAGAATTGGGTCGGTGACTGTGCTGTTTTCGGTGAGGTGTGGATGATTTTAGGGGGGGTTCTGTTGTATGTGTTTTTGAAGGAGAAAATACCTGTAGACAATTGGCCGAAACATGGTGGTGAATTGGGGAGGGTTGTTGATGGGTGGAAATGGGTTATTGGATGCGAGTTTGTGAGTGTTGGTTTTGTTTTTTGGGAGTGGTCATGCTGATAATAGGGGAACTGGGGTTTGGGCTGTAATTCTTATGGTGGTTTGTGGTGACTTGGGTTGAGGTGGGATTGAATGGTGGTTGTGGAAGAAGGAGGTGGTCCGGTGGAGAAGAAGGCGTGAGATTGAGTGGAGAAGAGGAGTAATAAGAATCTAAAACCCAAAAAAAGGAACTAAAACCCAGAAAACAAATCATCAGGAAAACTAAAAGAAACTCTCAGCAATAAGATGAAAATTTAGAAAAATGAGAACAAGGAACAAGCTGTTGATTAAAATTTTTTAATAAATAAACACAATTCATTAGATTTGGCTTAGAAAAATGAAAAAAAATGAATCAGACAGGTTGAAGAACTCACCTTTTGAAGCTTAAAACGATCTGATGATGAAATTGAAGATGAACAGCAAATCTGATGATGAAATTGAAGATGAACAGGAAACTGATGAACGATGACAACAATCAGATGAAGATGGCGGTTGTCCCTTTTTTTTTTTTGTGAATATGTGTGTTTTGATCTAAAAAGGGATAATATGAAAAGTGTTTTTAGGGTTTCTCTTTTTTCATCTTTTTCTTTTAATCCCTAAGTGGGGTATTTATACTGCACAAGTCTTAACCTCCAAGAAATGATTAAAAGACCAAAATGCCCTTGATTATAAAAATTACAACTTTATCTTTTAAAACAAATCTATTCCCTTTCACAATAACAAAAAAAAAAATCAAGAAAAACATAAATAATAAATTTATTAACACTAATTCACTCCAAAAAAAAATTAGAAACTTAGAAACATGCTTAAAATCTAAAAATGAATTTGGGACCCAAAAATTGGTGAAAAATGAGTTTGGGATGTGAAATGACAATTTTGCCCTTGGATGACAAAAATTCACAGAAAAATAGTTATTGTCCTCAGAAAATTATCAAAAATTACAAATAATCTTAAAACACTGGAAAATGCCTTTTCGACTCAAAATTTGACAAAAATGAATTTAATCTGTAAAATGACGATTTTGCCCTTGGGCAATGAAAATTTGCAGAAAAATAGCTATTGATCTCAAAAAATTACCAAAAATTACAAATAAGCTTAAAACATTGGAAAATGCATTTTTGACTCAAAATTGGTGAAAAAAAATGAATTTAAATTGTAAAATGATGATTTTGCCCTCGGACAATGAAAATTCACAGAAAAATAATTATTGTCCTCAAAAAATTATCAAAAATTACAAATAAGCTTAAAACACTAGAAAATGCATCTTTGACTCAAAATTGGTGAAAAATAAATTTAATTTATAAAATGACGATTTTAGTCCTTGGGAATGAAAATTCATAGAAAAAATAGAAATCGTTCTGAAAAAATCAAGAAAATTCAGAAACGTGCCTCAAGAATTTGAAAAATGAATTTGGAACTTAAAATGAGCTAAAATGGTATTTGCGAGGCGAAATTATCATTTTGCCCTTATGCTGGTAAAAATATAAAAAAATATCAATTAAATCCAGAAAAAACATAAGAAATTAATAAATTCGTATAAAAGTAAAAATGTGAATTTAAAACCCCCAAAAATTGATAGAAAAATATTTACAGATAAAATTACTATTTTGCCCCCCGAGATTATTGAAATTTAAAATTTGTCCTAAAAAGTGCAAACATGCCCCCTAGTATTTGAAAATAAATGGTGTGTCAAAATTTGGTGTCTACAGAAGGGATAATACAAAAGCTAATACTCTATCTGAATTTTCTCAACAAGATTCTAAACTGGCTTAAAAGGTTGCAATAGAAAGATTGGCCAGTTCTTCTTTACAAAGGTTTGATAAAATTGAGGAAAGGTTAGACCAACTAGCTACCAATCAAAAGAATACGGAACATCAATTGACACAAGTTACCAAAACAACGAACACAAGGAGGCCTAGAGAGTTACCTAACAAAACCGAAATTAATCTAGGGAGCATGTGAAGGCAATAACCTTAAGAAATAGTAGGGAGTTGAGTGAACCATTTGTTGAAAATGAAAAAAAAAAGGAAAAGAAAACTGATGAAGATGAAAAAGAAAGAAAAGAAAAAGGAGTAATATGTGAAAACAAAAATCATAATGAAAAAATGCATCACATTCACAAAGTATCCCTATTCTCCCACAAGTTTTCTTCGCACAAAGATTGAAAAATTCCAAGCATGAAAAGGACTTTGAGAAGGTAGCTAAGATACTTAAGCAATTGCATATTAACATTCCATTTCTAGATGATATATTGTAGGTACCTAAGTATGCCTAATTTCTCAAGGATTTGATGACAAGAAAAAGAAGTTTGAATGATTATGAAACAATAGTCTTAACAAAGAAATGTAGTGCAACGATCCAAAACAAATTGCCTCTAAGGTTAAAAGATCCGAAAGTTTTTCCATACCTTGCATAGCTGGTAAAAATATTTTTCTCAAGATTTGTGTGACTTAGGTGCAAGTATGTCATTACTTCCTTTATCTATTGCTAGAAAGCCTAGTTTGAAAGAACTCAAAGCACAAATATAACTTTACAACTAGCCGATAAATCCATTAGACATCCACTTTGAATTGTTGAAAATGTGTTAATAAAAGTTGGTAAATTTATAATTCTGCTAGATTTTGTTGGTCTTGCTATGTAGCAAGATTTCTAATTGCCTATCATACTTGATAGACCATTCCTTGCTACCGATGGGGCATTGATTGATGTAAAAAATAGCAAACTCAAATTGAGAGTAGGGGATGAAGATATTAAATTTAGTTTGAATAAGATGATAAAGCATCCATCATCTACTTTGGATATTTACATGACTAACAATTGTTTGCCAAAATTGGAAATCTTAGGTTTCAAGAAGCAAGCAAGAAAGGACCAAAGAAAGACTATTAACATAGCTAGCAATATGAAACCCAATGGAGAGAAGAATCCTTTGGGAAATGGTCCAATCAAATGATAAGAATGTTGAAGAGTCTAGCTGTCAACTTTAAATGAAGTGCTTGTTGGGAGACAATCCAATATTTTTGTTTTTGTGTATTTTATTTGTTTTGAATTTGGTTTCATGTTTAATATATTAAGCGAGTTTGATGTGTGTAGTAGGAATTCAAGAATGGAAACATTTTGTGCAAATGAAGAATGGAAGTTCAAAACTAAGAGACTTAGAATCTTATTTCACTTATTCATTGCACTTCATATTCAAATTGATGTTTATCATTTTAATCTTGAAGTGTGAGACGTGCTTATGATGACTGATTGATAGGAAGTTACAATGCATGCATGTTATGCAATAGTGGACTCTTGATGTAATAAGGCAATTTTTTATTCATTGTGAGTTTGTGTTGTTTTGCTTGTTTACATGTTCAAAGTATTATATGAAATGTGTGTGGAATGTTGGTTTTGAAAGAGAATGAAAAATTTGCAACTTGTGCAACTTTTAGTTTTAAGTCGAAAACATCTTTCATATTGATAATTTGTTGATTGCTTGCTTAAATTGTGTTTAAACATGTGTATTATACTATTTTAAACTTGTTTCAAATGTTAATTTGTTTAAAAAATTATTTAGAATTGAATTGAAAGTATTGCAGAAAAACTAAATATGCCCATGGAACAGTGAATCATTTTGCAAAAAATAAAACTTGCAACTAAAGAGAATTCACAGAGGAAGATCCGTAGACCTCAATCCTTAGATCGCCTTGCGGATCTGATTTTGCAAGCAATCCCAGATTCGTGGGCCTGGGAGTGATCGTGGGCCCTATGCCCACTGATCTATGTCAGATTGTAGAAATTTTGACTATTTTCATTGATTTTGTTTAGAATTGTATGCAACTATGTTTCTATGATTTGTCTACATGTTCTAAACATTTCATTCAATACTTTAACATATTCCAATTGAGCACAACTTATGTTTCCATTTTCTTTGATATCTTAGGTTAAATAGTGTATGTTGTATCGAATCGTGGTATCATGCAATTGTAAGCATGTTTCTTTCGGTTTGAATTCTATCAGTTGACATTACATTTACATAACTCAGTGTTATGCAGGACCAAGTGCTATGTCAATGTAAGGGCTAGAATCACTTCTGAAACTCATATGAGTCATCTTTAGAATCCAACACAACTAAGTGGATTGTCCATATTATGGAATTAGATTGGGTTTTGTGAGGACACAATAACTTAAAAAGGAAGGATGGATGTAATACCTCCATCTCACATCGAAAGAGTTAAATGACATGGACCAAAGATAAATTAAGGCTGAGCATTTGAGTCTAATTTGAATCTAACTTGGTATATCCGGGTTAGCAAGGATAGAACCTAAATAGTTGGACTTGAATGCTAAGATTCTAGTTGCGGCTTGAACATGTTGACCTTGTGTGTGACACAGCCTGCAGATCCTAACCATTTTTAGAAAAATACAATCCAACATCAAGGTCAGAAAGTTTCCTAACCGATAGAAGATTGAATGACAATTTTGGGCCAAGATATGCATTAAGAATAATGAACTCAAAAATAGTTATAGTGCCAACATTACTAATAGTTAATGATGAACCACTGGCTGTATGAATAGTTGAAGAATGAGAAAATGGTTCTCTGGTAGTATATACAATAGCATTAGAAGACATATGATTATAGCAACCAGAATCAATAAGCTAAGAAAAGATACCTAGAGTGGCCGAATTACGATAAGATGAAATCTAATTGATCAATGCTTGCAAGTCAGATGTGGAAACGAAAGCTATTGGAGCAATAACACTTGCGTTTGGTCTAGAGGGCTCAAGCTAAACAGTAGCTATAGGTTTATAGCCATCTGGATTCAAGCTTTTATGACACTCCTCAAATGTATGTTCTTAAAACATGCAAAATCTACATTGTTTCCTTGCTTTCTCACTTGTGAGTCGAAAGAACTGACGATTCTACTGATTTTAGAGGCAAATGGCATATATTGCAGATTGTCTCTATAAGAGTTAAAAGGTGCAGCATCTTCAAAATGCTTATATTTTGGTTCAGATATCGTGAACTGATGCATTTTGTCAAAGAAATTGTAACTTGTTAACAAGTTGATATTGATGAGTGAAATCTGTTGTAGTTTATCATTCAACCAAAAAATCCCAAACTTCTTTTATAGTGTCAAAACTATTCAAGAGTGACTCGATATAAGGGTAGATGTATTAACAAACCAATAGATGATTTTGTGAATAATAATGACCCCAGCTTCAAAATTTTGATGAACTAAAAGTTAGTCATGTTACATGTTTGTGATAAGCAAAAGTGGAGACTAAAAAAATAAAAATACGCATCATTGCAATAATATTTATGATTCCATTAACTCTTGTCATTGTTGCAACAAACTTTACATACTCGAGATTGTGACTGAGTAAGAAAGAAAAAGTTAATGTCTTCACAATTGTAACAAACCTCTATACTTGAAATCGCGTTCCGACCTGTATCCCCATAGCATAGGAATATCTATTTGTGATTTTTTTTCTCCCCCAGTAATGATACATATACAGCATGTAATCAGTCACATTTCATGGACAACAATTTTTTTCCATCCATTTCATGATATCCCTATCGAACTACCTTTCCCACCCTTTTAGAGCTTATCGATCTTGGCATAAGCACTTGTTAACTAAATTTCTTTTTGACAAACTTTTTCCATTAACTTTTTTTCATTAAAAGTTATTTACAAAAAAGTCCTCCCTACACAATTTATATACATTTAACCTCAAGATAAGTGAGTAATTGTCATATTAGTACAAAAATGTCCTCCCTACACAATTTATATATATTTAACCTCGTTTGGTTGACGGGAAAGTAAGGGAAAGTAATCTATACAAGAAAGTAATCTATATGAGAAAGTAATATGAATACTTAACAATGTTTGGATACTCACAGGAATGTTTGCAAGAAAATTGTCTAGATTTTTGTTACAGTGTTTGGTTTATAATAATGTAACAAGTAATGTATATTTGTCCTATGTTATAAAAAATGCCCCTACAATTATAATATGTGAAATAAGATTTGATTGAATAATCTTATTATAGAATGCAAATTATTAATAAAGTATAAGTTGATAAATATAATTTTTTCCTGTTGTGTTTCTTTTCTCAATTATAAATGTCACTTTATTTTTTGTATGTCGTTGAGTAATTCTTAGTAGCAAAAAAAAATCATATACTATTTGATTCAATCACATTAAGTTTTGCTTGGAATTAGATTATCCAAATAATAAAATATATTTTATTATTGAATTAAAATAACTAATTGCAATTGTAATTAATAAATTCAATTGGAAACTGTTTGTTCCATTTAATTTAATAACAATCAAGTTTCATCTTTGATCTTAATAAAATCTTACATAATTTGCTCAAAAAAAAAACTTTCGTCAACATTTAAATTATATGGTGATAAAATAGTATTATTTTTAATTAAAGTCTGGATTATACCTTCTTGCCATTAAAATGAGAAGGCAAATAAGAAATAGGAAAAATTTTTAGTGGATTCTCATACTACTGTACAGCCTCACCATGGCAGCAAGCATGGAAACACAAACAAAAATTAACAGTAGGCCAAATTTGCCAAAAAATGAACTTTTCATTTTTCTACACTTGGCTTCATCTCTATGAAACAGGTTCAATGTCCTTCAGAAGTCTTAATACCCGTTGGATACTTGCTCGTTTCGAGGGAATGTCAACAATGCATAAATATCCAGTCCTCAAAGCTCCAATCATTTGCATCATTAGTCCAATCCCGTGGATTTTTGGATCAATAGTTCTTGACCCTGCATTCTTCCTTACTAATTCTCTCACCCAACTAACTAAAGTTGCCTCTTTCCCATCTGGATAATCATCGTCTACTAAAAAAGAATGACTCCAAATCCATAGATGTCGAACTTAGATATTGGATTCCTATAGGACCCAATTTGTGGTTCAAGAAATTCTGGAGGCACGTATCCTGGTGAACCACGAGAAATCTCATCCTCTAGACTATTGTCAAAAGTCTTACCAAGTTCGAAATATGATAACCTAGGTTCCAGATTAAGATCAAGATAGACACTGCTAGTTTTGACATCTCTACGTATAATAGGAGTAGAACAGCCGTGGCAGAGAAATGCCAGTCCACGGGCTGTGCCAACTGCAATTTTATGCCTAAATCTCCAAGTTGTTAACAACCCTTTGGATCCAATGTTCAAAATGGAATTGTTATCATCTTCTTCCCATGTGTCAGTACTCTAGTCTTCTGTAGCTTGAACCCCAAAACAAACACAAGAATCAAAATAGATAAAAAAAAAATACTAAACAAAAACCCATATTGAATATCAAGAAATCCACAAATTCGAGATTATTAAGTATAATCTTTTACATATAAATATAGATATTTTTGAACCCTAAACCAAAAAAATACGCAAGTATTAAATTAAAAAACCAATGAAAAGATAATTTAATAAAATCAAAACCAAAATATGGAGTTTGTTCCTAACCTAATGATGCGAGAAGATATCAAAGAAGATGAGGATTTGGATTGAATTTGGGGTAGGAAAGTCTACGTTCTTAGAGGAGATTGAGATAGATATTCTATGGGTAAGGAGAGAGAGAAAGGGTGGGATTAAAACGTCTTAGTGTATTTTTTAATTAAATTTTCTAAGGAAAGTAATCAAAATACCAACAACAGATAAGGATTAAGAATCCTAGTATTTTGCCACTACTTAGTTTTAGGAAAGTTTTTACTTTCCATGCAAGCTTAAAAATGAGCCAAACACAGGAATTTAAAAATCTAGATTCAGATTACTTTCCCAGCCTAGATTCCTAGCCAACCAAACAAGGCCATATGTGTTGTTCTTTCTCTCTTATGTTAATTTTGAGCTACTCATATATTTTATTTATGTTATAATCCATATTTTTTACCAGCTGTAATTGTTTGTTATACTTATTTTTTTCAATGTGCATACATATTGAGTGTGCATCGGACGAAGAAACAGGGACCCTAGGAAGGCGACGCTCCTAAAACCCTCAATTTTCACACAAAAATCTTCCCAAAAGACTGTCTTGAAAATCAAGCAATAATCCAATCCAATCATTCCGCGCAGAATTGAACCAAGATTACCAATTACATGAATGCCTCGTTGAATAGTTTGACCCCGACCCAACCTCGCGGATTGAAACCAATCTAATTGAACAAGGACAAACCCAAACCCTAATCAAAATTATTGACTAGAACTTAAGGTATAAAGGTTAACTCTAAAAAATGGCTCTTGAAAAGTTAGAGAAAATTCTTATCCCAAGAAGTAACAAACTCTCACACAGAGAGAAACATCAATTTCTATTGATCAAATCATAATTCAACATAACAATAATAATAAACGACAATAGTTAGTCTTATATAGGCCTTGAAACCCTATAAAACAAATATGGAAAGTTTAAACTAACTATAACTCAAAAATTAAATTAAAACTAATTAAAATAATAAAATCTCAAAACTGCGGACGAAGGCCGCGTGCGATCTTGGTCAGAAGCTATTCTGGCCTCAGCATGCTTTCTGATGGAGGTCGTGGTGAAGGCCGCGGCATGGCTTGGGACGTGGCCTCAATCAGAATGTCTAACTTGCTTCTGGCTGGTTGCTGGTTTCGTCTGTTAAAGATTCTGCCTCGTACCCTTGATCTCAAGCGTGACAACTAGCCTTTGGCCCTTTGAATGGATGCTAAATGGTGAAACTCTAATGCCCAATTATCATGTTTTGAATACCTTGAGACCTCTAAATAACCCAAGTTGATAAAATTCGTCGATGAAGCTTCTAAGATTGAGACGGGCATCACCACGCACGTATCAAACTCCCCTTCTTCGAAACGATTTGTCCTCGAATCGTCACCATAATATAAAAGAAACCAGGTACGATCACAAGGGATTGTTCAACACTTGGTGGCTCTTCCTCTAGTGACTCCTCCAATAATTCAAGAATGGCACATCCTTCTGCTGATGCTTCATCATCAATGCCACAAGGCTCCTCCAATGGTGTTTCATTTTCTACCTCAATAGGTGCCTCCATTGGTTGTGAACATTTTTCGACTTCAAGTTTCACAGTTGATTGTTTCTCTTCCTCATGGACTCCATGATTTTGCTTTTCCCTAGAGGATTTGGATTTTGAAGACCTCTCTCTCCTCTTTGAAGCACTGCCCTCATAGCCATATTCATCGTTGATTGCCTTCGTAGAGAATTTGGAATGGTGCCTTTTATCACTCGATCTCTTGGTATCCCAACTGTCTCTGCATTTATTAACGCCTCTTTGGGGTTCACGAATATATAGACTAGGATCTTCGAAATTCAACATTAATAACCTGTAAAAAAATAGCCAAATTTTCCTCCAATTCTTGGCTTTTATGAAGATCTCACTTTTATGCCTTTTTCCATTCAAGAATTTTTTTTTTCCCAATCTGACTACCCTCCTTTTTTTTTTCTAAACAATAGAAAGCAACTCACATAATACAAAAATCAACTCCAAAAACAAACAAAACAAAACTGAAAAAATTATGGAAAAAGTCGGATGAACAGTATCTGTCGTGAATAGTAAACTCTAGGAGTGAACAGTAACGTCGTGTGAACAATGTCTGTCATGAACAGTGATGCTACAATATCGTGAACAGTGACGCTACACTATCGTGAATAGTTACACAACTTTTTTTTTCAATGAACAATAAAAAATCACAACTTTGATTCAAGAAAAATCAAATCTTGAACCAAGAACAACACAACAAAAACTAAACATATATCCAAGTGGATTGACAACAAAAGAGATATACTCAAGTGGATTAAACACAACGAAAACCTGATTTTCTTTCAAAACCCAATAACTCTGATACCACTTGACGGAGAAACCGGGGACCCTAGGAAGGCTACGCTCCTAAACCCCTCGAATCTTCACACAAAAATCTTTTCAAAAGACCGTCTTGAAGATCAGGTGATAACCCAATCTAATCCTTCCCGTAGAATTGAACTAAGGTTACCAATTATACGAACGCCTTGTTGAATAGTTTGACCCCAAACCAACCTCGTGGATTGAAACCAATCTAATTGAACAAGGACAAACCCAAACCCTAATCAAATCTATTGACTAGAACTTAAGATTTAAAGGTTAACTCTCAAGAATCGCTTTTGAAAAGTTGGAAAAAGTTCATATCCCAAGAACTAACAAACTCTCACATAGAGAGAAACATCAATTTTCATTGATCAAATCATAATTCAACATAAAAATAATAATAAAAGACAATAGTTAGCCTTATATAGGCCTTAAAACCCTACAAAACAAATATGAAAAGTTTAAACTAACTATAACTCAACAATTAAACTAAAACTAATTAAAACAATAAAATTCCAAAGCTGTGGACGAAAGCTGCGGACAAGGCCGCTGCGACCTTGGTCAGAAGCTATTCTGGCCTTAGCATGCTTTCTGATGGAGGCCGCAGCACAGCCTGGGGGGCAGCCTCAGTCAGAATGTCTAACTTGCTTTTGGCTGGCCACTGGTTTCGTTCATTGAAGATTCTGCCTCGTACGCTTGATCTCAAGCGCGACCACCGGCCTTTGACCCCTTGAATGGATGTTAAATGGTGAAACCCCAACCCCAACCCCCAAATATCATGTTTTGAATACCTTGAGACCTCCAAATAACCCAAGTTGATGAAATTTGTTGGTAAAGCTTCTAAGATTGAGACGAGCATCACCACGCACGTATTAGCATCAGTCACTAGTTGAGATAACGAGCCAAAGGATTCATGAAATTTATCCATCTTTTGTCCCCATGTATGGATATTAAACAATCATCTGCAAATTCTATGCCGTAAAAGATGGAGTTGAAACACTACATGGAAGTTCAATCCAGGCCCTAGGGAAACCATAATGCTCTGGATTATTTGCTCAACCAATTCAGGTCGCCATGGGGAAAGCCAATTTGATAGCCTACACCTTTTGAGATTTGGATTTCTTCATAGAATGGAGGGACTCACAAATAATTGGCTGCGTTTGTATAGTCGTTTCTTGAGGTAATTTTTAAAAGATATTATTGTATTCTTCTTAGTAAATGTGTATATGATATAAAAAAAGTAGTTGAAAAATATGTTTAAAATTTTTAAAAAAAGATATTTTTGAAAAACCACCATCAAACAAACATAGCTAGTCATAAACACTCCTGCCAAGATAAAAGCATTTTGAAATGGAAAAATAATGCGGGAAAGTATAGATTCAGATGTTGAACCGTGATAGTAGTGATGCATTTATAAATTATATTGCTTAAGTTTATGGGTCTAAAATGATCGATTGTTTTATGAGTTTTCTTTTGAAAATAAAAATTATATTAGTTTGATTAATTTGTTTGAGAAGATGAAGTGAGCGAAAAAAGGCCTTGGATTGTCTGGACCACAATAGTTCTTATAATATGCTAATATTTCTTGCAGGAGAACATTTTTCAAGTCATGATGTCTCAAGGATATGGGATAATTAATCTCATATCATCTCATATTTCTTATTGGATTTTTCACGTGGTATTGATAATCCTGCTTAACTGAAATAATCCCATAAACAAGGGATAAAATAATCTCATGGACGATTGGCTGCAGTATGTGGTTCTTTTGGTTTTAGATAGGGTAGGACACTAAGCATCCAACCACGTGCGTTACATGATAGAGTCAGAAGAAGAAAGAGCAAGAGAAATGTTGTTAAATACACAGCCTAATATCTTTACATAAATGAACCTAACTGCCAAATGTGTCCTTTAGGCCTAAGATAGAATTGATTTTGTGCTTGCATTTGACAATAGAGTGGAAGAGGTTACTATTATCATCCTCTTGTTGGGCCCAATGGACTCAAGCACATTAGGATAAGGAAGTTCATCCATTGTGCAAAGGTTAAGGTATTTGTACTAGCCTGCAAAGTTGGTAAAGACTCTAAATTTGACGTTCAGTTTGAGGGAGATTAGCCCATCAAACAATGCAGAGGAAATTTAAGTTTGTATGGGGCCTAATCACTTCTTTTTCCAACTACAGGTGTGAGCCTTTAATATATGCATTTGAAAACAATGCTAAAAGCCTGAGATCCCAACAATAGCTCCACCCAAACATGGCTTACTAGCTCCATATAGCCAGGGTGTAAGGCCAAGGAGTCTTTACACCCAAAAAAAAACAATAACTTTCCCTTTCTCATGAGGCCTAACAAATACGGCTGAATGACCAAGGGAATGTACACTTCATTTAGATGATTATTTTTAGAGAGTTTTCTTTTTAAGAGAATGTTATTATAACAATTTTGAATATTCTTTTAAATAAATAGGTATGTAAAATAAAAAGGTGATTAAAAAATATTATTAGATTTTTCGAAAATGTTTTTTAAAACACTCCCAAACAAACACAGCCATAATCTCTAACATAGGTAGAGGGGTACATAGCTAAAGAATAGGGATTAGCCAATGCACAATACAATCTTTTTCTAATTCATCTAGGCCCACTTCTACCATTAGTCTAAGTAAAAATATGACCAAAACACCTCGTGCATTATTGACTTTTTTTTTTTTGAAAATATGCATTTTTCCAGAAATCTTGACTTCAAGATGTGATAAGAAGTTATCTCTTTAACATATATTATGCACCATTGTTTGAAGGAATGTGTGGGGAAGGAAATGGAGAGATAAGGTTTTAGTTTTTGGATTGATTTTTGAGGAGGAAAAGAAAGGGATAATGCTAATTAGTTTACTCAAATTTCATTAACAGAAGGAAAAGAAACCATTATACTAAAGTGTCAAAAATATATTAATTTTTACAAAGAAAGCTTAGTATTTATATCTTTTCCTTTCCAACAGCATATTTAAATATCACTTTTTTCATTTTCATATCAAATCCAAACAAAATAAATAAAAATTACTTTCTTTTATACTTCTTTCCTTCCTTTTCTTTTCTTTTCTTTTCCACTAGCATCTTTTCCTTTCTTTTGCTTCAATATAAATGGAGAGTTCAAATCATTTTTTTAAAAAAAAAAAGAAAAGAAAAGGTTGGTTACAAAAAAATACATATTTAAAACTTACACAACCACGGTATTTTAGCATAAACATGATTTAGGTGAAAGTGCAAGTGGTAGCAAGCACACTTCCAATCCATTCAATTCGTAATATCATAAATCAACGTTGAAAACATTGTTGTTGCAAAAGGAAATTAGTCCTCATATTCAAATGGGATAGAGATGAAATTGAAAGAATTGATATTTTCTCTTTTACTTCAAAGAAAATTGAAGAGTTGATCTTCTTTATATTTTAATTTATTAGGCTCTTTATTATTAATGTAGACTCCAAATTTAGCTCGGCCCCAAAGAGCAAGTATTGCGTGGGTAATACACATCATATCAGCAGTTGATGTGGTGTGCAAATTTTAACCAGCTTTTGACATGTGGATGTGGTCCCCATGTGTTTTTATAGTGAGATTTGGTACAAGTTGTAGTATGAAATTGTTACACCACGGTCTAACAAAGTTATACCATCATTCAGTATAGTTACACATTTTAAGTACCGAGTTACGTACACTTCAACCATTTAATGCAAGTTAGTGTTTGAAATCATTACACCACAATTCAACAAAGTTACACCATCATTCAGTAAACTTATACATTTTAACTAATCCGTTACATACACTTCAGTGTAACTTAGTTACACAAAAATAATAAAGAGTTATACCATGACACTTGCTCCTTATTAGCTTCATCTCAGCCGTCAGTTTTGATCTCTCTCCTAGTTGGCTTGATTTAGTCAAAAGTTGCACACCACATCATATGCTGATGTGGTGTCTATGATATGGTGTGTATGACCCAACCAATACTTTTCCGGCCCCTAATGCATCCAAGGTATGCTGACTCAGGGATGGTGGATTTCTAAGATGACCTCTAAACTCAAGCCTCGAGGGCAATTGGATATGATTGATGTGATGATCACAAGGTTAACTCTAAAAGCCAACCAGGATGAGTTAATGAATATCTTCTAACAAAAGTCTGTATCTAACACTTTCAAATACACTTTAATTAAGCTGATAGCTTTTACTTCTTGATATGTCATTCTCTATTGTCTCTTTTCAAGTATAAAAGATTTTCCATCCTATTCCTAAAAGGTACGCCCACTGTTATCGAAAAACAAACCACCTAATTTTGTTATCTCTATTAGCCGTTATTGATTTAAGTATCAGAGACACTTTGGTATTGGAGATACTGTGGTACAAGTTTCCATGTGTTTCTAATGTTTATTTCGTTGTAGGTGGCTTGATCGGTTCAGACGTGATCTCTGTCCTAGTAACTTCAGATCCAGCCACTTTATTTGCTAATTATATCTTCTTGTTTTTGTATTTTTTTTAATGTTTCACACTATTCATGGTTCAAATTTTATAATATGTCTCAAAACATATAAATCATTTCACATCTCGAATTTTAATTTTGAATATTCTGCATCTTGGAGTTTTTAATTCATCCCAATTGACCTAATTTTATTCTGGATTGTATAAAATTAACATATTTCAAGCGTGTAACTATAATGTCTCATCAGTTTCTTTGACTAAAATAAAGCAAAAAGAACAAGTTCCCCTCTAAACCTACAAACTTATTACTTACATTTATTATTAAATTTAACTTCACATCCCAAAATATGCTAATTGTATTTCTGAGTAAATATGTGGTAAGTTGTATTATCTACCATTTGATGTTAAATTCTTGTGCGTTTGGAGTTGAATTAATTTATTTTTACCGAGTTTATCACATCTGCTTATGCTCTTTCTATTTTATTAGAGCTTCCAATCAAACAACTGATTCTTTAAAGTTATACTATAAGAGAATTAATATTGATCTAGGATTACTAAAAATTGAAAACGCATCGCTTTTAGGGCTAATTATATTGGATTGGATTTATGAAGTAGCTTTGGTATTAATTTGAAAGTAGTTGAAGATATAGTAGTAAACTTGGAAGAAAATATTGAATAAATTTGGAATTTTGAATAACTGAAAATGATTCTAGGGAATTTGAATATTATAATTAGATGTTCGTGAAATAAAATTTAAGCGTATATTAAGTATTGAGTTCATTGCTCGTTGACGGTTACCGCATTACTTGTGCTAATGTTTAAAGCTTTTAATGAACCAAATCGAGTCCAATGCTCTCTGTTCAGATTCTGTTTGTTTATTAAACGAATAGGTTCGGCTTTACATTCGAGCTCAGCTCGTCAAATAAAATAATAAGCTCGAGATCGGACTCAAATTTGGCTCTTTTAACACAAATGAACTGAGCTCGAATAAGCTTGACTCATTTAACAACTCAGTTCATCAACACAAACAAATCGAGCTTGATCAAACTTCAGTTTTTTATACAATCAAACCAAATTTGATTGAGCTTAAATGTTTTTATTTTGAAAATAATGTGAAAACACATTCTACTATGTTCACGCAAACAAGTATTCGCGAACAGTATCCATGTTCGTTCATTTAAACCAGCTTAATTTCTTGTTCGAGTTTGGCTCATTTAACTATTTGAACGAGTTGAATACGAGCTTTTAGGAGCCGAACCAACTTGTATTCGCAAACAGTTCGATTCATTAAAAGCTCTACTCGTGTCTACCACTACAATCACCAATAGGTTCCTCTTTCTCTGAGGAGTGAAGCTACAAAAGAAGGTAAGAAGGAAGAAAAAAGAAAAAGATGAAAAACAAAAACAAATAGAGAGAGAACAAGAAGAAAAAAATGGATGAATAACATACGTTGTTTGCTTCTTCTTTTTTTTTTTTTTTTTGGTTCCTTTTAAGAAATTCATCCTTTCTATCGGACTAAGGTATGAAAAAAGAGAAAAAGAAAAGTTACCACATTAGTGAGTGTTTTTTACTTTTCTTTTCAGTTATTAAAACAGAATAAAAGCCTTGACTATTTAAAGTAAGTTTAATATACATTGTTTGTTTCTTTTTTTTTTTTTCCTTTTGAGAAATACATCCTTTCTATTCGACTAAGGTATGAAAAAGAGAAAAAGAAAAGTTACCACAGAAGCGAGTGTTTTTTACTTTTCTTTTCAGTTATTTAATCAAAATAAAAGGCTTGACTAATACTCAAAAGTAATAGTGACACTTTACCGTGACAAGAGTATAGTGAAAAAATGATATATCTTAAGGAGGTTTATCGTAAATAACCCATTTTACCAATACATGCTTATACATCTACATAATCTATCTGTTCCGCACTAATACTTCGAATTGATTTGTACGTCTTGACCAAAGTCTTCATAAATTTATTCTACTGGGGTTCTACTCCACTTCGATCTCTTGCACTTTGGCTCCATGCTTATCGTTTGAATTTGCCTTGATTGTACAAGTATTATTCAAGTGTCAACTTAATACTCGTGTCATCACTAGAGTTGAAAATGCTACTAAATGTAGATTGCTTGCTTATTTTTTCCATTTGAATTATTTCATGATATAGCAAAATAGTTAAATTTTTGGACCAGGGATGCAAATCGTGCAATGATTTTAAGCCATCTTGCTACTAAGTTTGTCGATTATGGAAGAATAAACATGATAAAACCAATAAATTGCAGATTCAACACAACCATAATCAACAAACATAACACAATATCCACGAGTGTACAAGTGGAACCGACATAATCACAACCATCTCCAGCATCTTGCAGTAGAAACATCAACAAATAACTTGCAATGTGGAAACTGAAAGGCTTCATTCTATAGCATAACGGATGGTCAGCTTCAAACCACCAGTAGCTTTGTGTAAGAGCTGATGCTGTAACAGGCAGTAAACTTCAAACTAGGAGGAAATTCATTAACCTAACACTCACTTCGAGCTCGGGCCTCTAGAAATGGAGAACTTCTACTTTCTAACGAATGTCATGCAACTTTACCAATAAATAATTGTACCCGTGGCCATTGGCATCACATAGCCTGTACTTTTATTGTGCCTGAGACTTTGCAGAGCTTTCTTTCCATCCTTTTTGACGAGCTCTCATCTCCCACATGGAAGTGAGTTTCTTCTGTGCCACCAAAGCTGCTTCAGCTTTTTCCCTTGCCACTTCACAGGTCTCCATTCCACTATTGCACTTATCTGCCTCTTTTTGATATTGGGAGGTCATCTTTTTGGCCTCGAGTAATTGCATATCAGCACGTTGCTGATTTTCCAAAGCTTCAGCTTCTCGCAGCTTTAATTCTTCAGACAAAAGTTCTACAAAATTTTTTTCTGTGTCTTCACTAACATCTGGATCATGTTTTGCACAATCTGGGAAACATAACAACAGCAGAAAGACGTGATGCAGGGCAGCAGAAGTTGTGCAAAGAAACAGATTTGAAAACCAATAAAAATCAAGGTTCAAACTCATCTTTTTGCACTTAAAAAGTTCTTTATAGAATTCCAAGGAAAAGAAATTGAGCCAAATAAAGCATAAATCAGTGCCTCTAAATAATCATTATCATCTATACCCAAACCTTGACCCCATGCAGTCGATGAGAGTTTTTGGTATCCAGAAACACAAATATTTTACCCACCAGTTATAGCATTTCTATTGTGCATAAATAAAAGTAGAAAATAGACAATTTGCAAGAAATCATACATTTTCTAAAAAGATAAATGATTCAAAATCAAAAAGTCAATAGTCAACGAAAGACTATCCAATTAAAAAAAAAAAAAAACAAATAAGTAAACATAATTTTGGAAACATCATAGCCAAACATCTTAATCATACCATATTCAACCAAATAATCAGTTGAATATAGAATCCTGAACACACACAGACATATATGTCAATCCTCTTCATTTAATTTAAGAAGCAATTTTCCTTTTCATAGTTATGTTATAATGTGCAATCGCCTTATTATATGGTGACATAAATAAGAATTATAGTAAGTTTGCAGTGACAGGCTCAGAGCTTTTCACAAGCTACCAGAAAAATTAAAGAAATGCAAAGCACTGTTTCACAAGGTAGCAAACCTAAAGCCAAGAGTATTTTTGCCTTGAAGATATCCCAACCTGCCTTAGAAAAAGAACGTACTTCCACCTAGGGCAAAATCTAGGGTGCCAAATTGCTCATGTCTAACCCTTTAGGTAAGATTGCGTCAGACAACTTAGTCTATCCCTCTGCCAAAAGATTCATTCCTAAACATAATTTAAAACTTCAAAATATCATAGACTAGGCGCCAGGCATTCTTTACTGTTCATATCAAGTCATTACAAGGTGAACACAACAGGGATGCCATGTCCATCGCTCATCTCAAAGTGAAATCATACTACACATTCATAACAAGCATTGAAATAAAAAATGCCTTTCATAAAGCTCAGAAAATAAAAGAGGATATATATACTCCTAGCAACAGCATTTTGTAGAACCATAAAGAGAGGCATGAATACATTAAAGCCACACAGAACGATGAAAGGAAGTATCCGAGCACTGACCTGCAAAGGAATTATTGCTCAAACCTGCACCAAGTAAACATAAATTATCAACACTAAAAACAAGATAAATAAGTAATCAAAAAAGATTGGCAAGAATTACTTAGTCCAAGTGTTTACAGTCAGCAGATGCTGATAAACAAAATGATTAACAGTTGAGAGAAAGAAGGAAAAAAATACCATGAAAGAGAAAAAGCAGACTGATGCAGTATGCAGGCACTCCATAAAAAGCATTAAGTAAGTGAAAAATCATTAGACTCAAGCTAATCTTGCATTTCAGGACATATCAATTGCATTGCTATCCTCATACAGATTTTAAAAGCAAAAACTTCAAAAATCACAGAGTTAAATGAATCCAAGATGAGCAGGTTTCAGAAGATGGCCAAAGAGAAGAAATTTGCTCATCCATCATCCCCACGATACTTTTGAAAAATGATCCCCAAGAGACTTTGATAACTTTCTTCCTATGCTCACTTCCCATTTCCAAGCAGTTTCTCCATTATAAACCATTTGTCTTACTTTTGCCATAAAGAAAGTTCACTTAAGCTTCTGCAAGATCCAGGAGAGGATCTTCTGGTTGGGAGAGGGCTTTGAGACAAAAGAAAGACAAATATTTTTAAACACATTATTCAAAAGCAAAACTAGACTTAACGTATTATTTTTCCTCCAACCTCCTTTTCCTTTTTCTCTCTATTTCCTGCAATACACATTATCGCTACAGTAAGCAACTTTCTGTTAAATTAAAGTGCTAGTAAATGTACCTTTTTAAATTTACATATCCCCTATCCTGTTGAATCCTTACCCACTTTAATTGACATGGAAACTTCATGTTTTATACCCTATACTTGTTCTTGGACTTCTCCAAAAACATAACCCAAAACTAAGTGCAACTCTGAACCAAATAGTACCTGAAAGAAGACTAGTTTTTTTCTCTTTTCTTTCCACAATTGACAGGAAGAAATTTTGCTTATGTCTTTCGTAGCCAAAAGCTGAATGCAAAATGCATAACTATGAAAAAGATTTGAAGTAACTGCAACGCATGGAATTCAGTAAACTCAACAGAAATGACTTTGCAAGTTGCAAGCAGAATGATACAGCAATGGATGTTCAACAAACTGTCAGATCTCACAAACCAAAGAATGTCATCACATAGTTTCAAGGCAGTATACCAGTAATGTAATTATTGAATTTATTCAGTACATATATTTACAGGAAGTTACGAAGCAAATTTCAATATTTAAGCAGATTCAGTACATGAGGAACAAATTTTTAATGGCAAATGTTGGATAAGAGAAGAACACAACAAGCAAGTATAAGGTGTCATAGCATTTAGATGGCAAAAACAGAAGCTGAGCATTTTGATTAGCAAGAAAATAAAGAAGTGGAATAAATGTACAACCGCACAGATCAAAAGTACGTGAATTTTCAAAGCAGTAACAACACAACAGTTGAAGTCTGCATAAAATGAGCATTAAATAATGTCTAAGGACTTCCTAATAACTAAAGCTTGCAGCAACATTGGACAACTTGGCCTTTTTACCAGTAGAATGTAGATCTTAAGCTTGTTAATCAAAATACACCAAACAAGCACATATTCAATAGGAATCCATCTCTATGCATTAAAGAAGGCATAACAAATTAATCTTCTACCTAAGGACTGGTAGCATAGTTATCCAGGTTCACGTTAAAATACACTACCATATTCATAGCTAGGGCGCCAAGAGCCATAAAACCTCTCCCTAGCCCTAAGTCCAGGCATGAACTAAATCCACCAATTTCAGACAAATTTGCTGTTAAACATGCACCACCCTCCCCCAGTATAGTTAGTCCACTGTCAAATTGAGCCCATTTATATATACCAAAACGCCAAAAACTGCAATAATTGTTCATCTGCTAATCAAAAACACTAAATTCAAACAGATCAAAATTTTCACCCAAAAAAGAAAATTCAAGATTGGTTAACTGAGGAATAACAATCTGATACCAAAAACCCACTAAAAGAAATATTAGCTGCTAATTTCCAGTAATGGGTTCAAACCAAAAATCAATTTTTTTTACTAAACAAATCAACTTAAAATCCAAATTACGCAACTAAAATCAATAGATCTAATCAGATCAGAAGAATCCCGGTACAAAATACTTGCCTTTGGGAATGGAAGGGAGAGATTGAGAAGAGCAATCACAGTGGCAAGGAGGGCAAGAAACGGCAGATGAAGAATGGGGAGAAGATGAAGATGAAGAACGTTTGACAACTGCTAAACCTTCCTTAAATTGCCAATATAATGGCGGGCCTAAAATATAGGCTACCAAACAGATCGCCATTAGCCCCAACCCTGCTTTCAAGATTCTTGGATTACATGAAGATGAAGACGATCCACCATGATTTAATGCCATTTATTACTTAAACCCCTCCTTTTCGAATCCTAGAGGGATCTTTAAATTGTTGTTTTTTCTGAGTTTTTCAGGAATCTTTCTGCTGAAGAAGTGGTGGATTTTGGAGAGGTGAGACCAAGTGGGAATGAATGAGAGTGGGATTGAATGGAACCACTGAAATCCTGTGAATTTTGAATAGGGTCCTTGAACTTTAATTTATTTGAATCCAGACATTTAATCGCCTTTTTTTTTTTTTTTTTGAGTTAAATCCGCGTATGGCGTATAGCGCAATTTCAAGAAGTAATTCTTAAAAAATTATTCTCTGAATATATTTTTCAACCATTTTGATATTTTAATTACCTTTTTATTTTAAATACATCACACGTGAAAATTATTATAGTACTATTTTTTGAATAATATATTTCAAAGAAATTCAATCCAAATACAACTCCTTTCTTTTTATATAACAAGGGATTTAAAAAATTAACATGATAAAGTTATAGCCCTATTTGACTTGATTTTTTTGAAATATTATTTTAAAAATAATATTGTGGTACTTCTTGATATGTGATGCATGTGAGAGTTCAATAATGTAAAGAAATGATTGAAAATGTGGGTAAAGAATATTTCAAAATAATATTAGGCTAATAATTCAATCCAAACAACTCTCTCATTTTTCTATGCAATTTGTATTAGGAAAAGTAGAATAATGAATGATTCCAACTTCTAAAAAGTATTTGGTAATGCCGAACTTAGCTACAGATCAAAAAAAGACAATTTCATTATAATTTTAAAGTTTAATTGAGCAATACAAATATTTGGGGTGTCCATATGTTTTCACTTTATGTTTGCATCTGCCTTCTACATAGTTGAAACATCTAGTGAGCTTGTTGTCAAATATATTTTAAAACCTGATTTTAATTTTTTATTTTAAAAATTTTGTTTTTGTTATATTTTCAATTGTTTATGGATGTACACACATACACACATACATACATATATACAATGATGAATATGTATGTATATATGTATGTATGTATACGCACGCTCGCACAATGATAAATCAGAGCAAATGGAGTAATCTTTTTTTTTTTCCCCATTAGGCAAGAAAAGGATTGACAGACTAGCTAATACTTCAATCAATTAATTAAAGAACCCAATGAGACAAAAAAAAAAAAAAAAGATTGGACATTTGAAGGGATAAGTTAAACAATAAATTGATCTTCTTCTGAAAAAAACTATCTCGATATGATAGCATTGTCCTTTATAACGGTAAATTCATTAGTCCACACAATTGTCTATGTACCAAGAGAAGATTCAGCATCTACCACAGCCATTGCTTCTTCAAATTGAACTCTAGGTTGAAGAGTTACTTGAAATGCTATCAAGATATTAGTCTCTTTGGTTTCGTATTAAACAGCATAATCAGTCAATTTGTACTCTTTGTAATATGGACTTTGAATCCAACATTTGCTTTAGTCCGGTGACATAAGTAAACTCACCCCTCTATGTTAATATATATATGCATATCAATTGAAACGGACATTACAAATATAGACTTGGCAAAGAACAACTTATCAAAATTATAAGCTGAGCCAATAGTACCATAATAATGTGTCCCATCAAAAAGGCTTGTTAACATTATGACTTCATGTTATTTTCATGAAAATGACGGAGTGCTACTAATAAAATTTGGATTGGTTTAAAGAAATTAATTCTAACAAAAAATTTTTAATCCAAGAACAATATAAAAGACAGAGATAATTGTTTCCTATTCGATCATTAAAAATGCCGACTTTGGATGCAGATTTATAATTTTTTGCGTAATAAAAGTAGTGATAAAAATTAATTTTCACTAAAAACTACATAGTTTTTTGTTCTTTTGTTAGATTTTTTTTTTCGAACATAGTAAAATGTCTAGTATCTATATTTTTGGCACAAAATATTTTTATAGATTTTGTCATGGTAGATTATTCTCTTTCTTGGTTAATATTTTAAATTTCATAACCACATTTCTGACACAAATTTTTTGCTTATTAAAATTATGTAGGCAAAATCAAAATGACTAATCCCGTGAACTACGGGTTAATAGCTAGTCTTTTATAAAACATGGTATTGACAATTTTGACATAAATAGCAGCTTGTGATAATGGATTTATTAAAATACAAATAAATAGAAATTAGGAAAGTCATAAATCTTAGTTTATTATCTCAAATATTTTAGAATAGATTACGTTATTCCATTTCAGTTCATGTATAAACCTGAGAAATGACTACCTATATATATGTGTGTATGTGTGCATATGCATGTATAAATTGTATGTATGTGTATGTACATGTATATGTATGTGTGTGTGTGTATGCGTGTGCGTGAGTAATATAACATATATAAATTGTCACTAGTATTCAAATAAGATTACACATTAAAATAAAATTACTATGATTCGATCCAAAAAAAAAAAATTGTCCCTATTTATAAGCTTCTTGAATGACAAATAAATAAAAGTTAGAAAGCCTTAAATTTTAGTGAACTTTTTTCAAATATTTAAAGAAAAAAAATTATGATGTCGATGCACATGAATTGAAATTGACATTAAAAATTTGGGCCTAACAAAACAATACTTATTAAAATTGCGAATCCAATCAACAAAGTAACATGACATATCAAAAAGATTTTTTTACTATATTTGCCTTAATAATAATTAAAAAAAGAATGAGTATCATTAACAAAAAATAAAATGCCAATATTTGTGCTCTTAAATGGTTCATACAATTTGATCTAACCAAATTCTCAAAAACAAGAATATTACCAAAAAAAAAAAGTGAGATAACCATTTCTATTGTATTTTCCAGACAACAGAAGTTGCGAAAAGTCTTCCCACAATCATCTTATATTTTTGTTCTTCAATATACTAATTTCTATCTCAATTAACTATTTTATTAGGGTAAATTATGCACAATATTATGATAAATTATTCATGTCGCTTAGTTATCCTTTCCAAGTACTTAACCACATTCTTGATGCAGATTTTTTTTTTTTTTTTTTGCCAACTACAATTCAATTATTATATCTTTTCATACTAATTATTAAAAGCGGCGAGATAAAAAGAAAACGTGCATTGTACATGATAAGAACTAATTTTTCATGAAATATGATAATGGCTTGTTACATAAAAAGATCACTAGTGATGAGATGTTGAATGCCAAACAAATAAAATACCAATTAATAAATCACGGTTAAGTATTTCAGAACGATCTAGACAAATCGGATTATGATGTAAATATATATGATTTAGATCAGACATTAAAAATATGGACCCAACAAAATTGGTAACATTAAAACTAATGAACCAAACCAATGAAATATTTAAGTGTGACTCGTCTAATAGATTTATTAACATATTTGACTTTATAATAATATTAAGTGTTACTAACAAAGAGCGAAGTCCAGTATCATTACCTTAGAAGGACTTTCACAGATTTAATCTTGCTAAAATTTTAAATTCAAGAACCACACAAAAAAGATATATAATTATTTTCTCATTTCATCTGTTAAAATGCCAATTTTGAATTTAGTTTATTGTACTTTTGGGTAATAGACATTGCAACAAATGTTAATGTTTAACTAAAGTCTTTCTACGTAGCCTTTTTTATATTTTTGCTCTTCAGCATATTGATTTTTCCATCTCTGTTATCCATTTTATTTATGAAAATAGTATTTTTATGTACTCTGTTATACCAACTTATTCATATTGCTTGGTTAAATTTTCCATACTTAATCACATTCCTGACACAAAGTCCTTTTTGCCAACTAATTTTCAAATTGTTGCAACTTTTTTAACTACTGGTTAAAAGCATGAAGATAAACCAAACGATTGATCTCACGCATTGCATTGGATAACCACTAGTTTGCCATGAAATAGAACAATGGTATAAGACCTAAAAGCAACTTAAGAGGGGAAGTGAATTAAGTTATCTATAATCTAAATGTAATTGGGTCAAAAATTCACTCAATAAAAATTACAATATAAAAACAAGATAAATATCACAATAATGCAATTTAAATAAACAATAAGATAAAGAGATAGGAAAAAGAGCATGACTATTTTATAATGGTTCAATACTAAACTCGATACCTACGTCTACTCTCAAAATAAATATCACAATAATACAATTTAAATAAACAATAAGATAAAGAGATAGGAAAAAGAGCAGAACTAATTAATAATGGTTCAGTACCACTTGGAGTTTGAATCCATTAAATGCTTATTCAGTTTGGTGAAGCAAAACCAACAGAATAATAGGGGGTCACCCCTTGTCACTAACTTTCCTAGTTCTAGTTGAGCCAAAAACACCCCTATTTGCTCGTACTAAGTTCTCACAAGTTGTGCCAAAAAGTTCTACAATACACAATCAACCCTCACAAAGCTACAATTAAATTGTTCTCGCACCACAATTGAAAAGCACTCAAAGCTCTAACCAATTACCTCACAATCTATTACAAAAAACACACCAAAAAGAGAGTATTTTTCATAAAAATTACTCTAAAGCACTTGCAGTAATTGTAGATAATCTAATTTTTCTATTATGCACCAAGGAATATTTTTATAGGGGGTGAAAATTGTGTTGAAAATGGCCTTCAACGGTCAAATTGAATTTCTGCCGAACTAGCCATTACTCAGTAAAAATCGTAATTCAAACATTCGCATCATGATTCCAATGTTTGCTTGTTGCATCTGAACCTACATTCGAACACATTCTGATCAATCTATTTTGAGGTATTCTGATTGTCTAATTGTTCACATGTCATGTCCAGACTTTCATCTGGATGCTCTCTGACCATTGTCATTTGGTGACTTCCAGAAACTTGGATGTTCGCATCTCTTCCTCCTGCATCCACATGGTCTCCCAGAAGTTGTATCCGGGCTTCCGCTTATTTAGCAAATGCATCCAATAGGTCGTCCGCTTCAGCTTTGATTTGCCATTTCAACTTCTTTTTGATTCTTAACTTATTTTACTCAAATACAACTTGATAAAACATTTGTATGCATTATCATTGGCTTGTTAATCATTAAAACCAAAGATGAATTAAGACTATGAAGTCTTCAAGTGGTTGTTGATGTAAATAGTCACTAGGGAAATGATTTTTCTTGAATGCAAAATTAATAAAAATTAGGAGAGTCATAAATCTTAATTAATATTTTTAAATATTATCATAATGGATCAGATTATGGTGTCAGTATATATGAACTGGATTGGACATTAGAAAAAAGACCCAAAAAATGAATGATTATTAGATTTGCAAATAGAAACAATAAAACATTTTTAATGTGACGCATCTAAAAATTAATTAATGTATTATTCTCTATGATAATTTTACAAAAAGGATTGAGTGTTATTAAGAAAAAAAATAGAATTCCAGTATCACCATTCTAAAGTTGCTTCCATAAATTTAATCTAACCAAATGTTATAATTGACGAACAAGATATTGAAAGAGAGATACTACTCTAAATTTTGTAGGTATTAAAAGTTACAGTAGGTGTTAATGCTCGGTGAACATATTCTTATACAGCCTTTAATGTTTTTGTTTTTCAACATACTAATTTCTATCTCAATTAACTATTTTTATTTGGAAAAAGTATTTGTATGCATACTATTATGATGAATATTCACATTATTTGGTTATCTTTTTTTCAATTATTAAACCACAATAAGCTTGATCTTGCTCGTTTATTAAATGAGTCAAAATTTATGTACGAGTTTGGTTCGTTTAGTTATACGAACTGGCTGAACTCAAGCTTTCATAAGCCGAGTCGAGTTGTGTTCGTAAAAACCTCGGTTCAAATAAGTGTAAATATGTTATTTGAGTCAAATCGAGCTGAGTATCTCATGTTCGAATTCTTACTCGTTTAGTAAACAATTTAGTTCGAACTCGCTAATTTATTAAATGAGTCAAAATTTGTGTTCGAGCTTGACTCATCTAACTATACTAACGAGCTGAACCAAGTTGTGCTCGCAAACAGTTTGGTTCGCTTACAACCCTGCAAGCTTAGTCATACAACCAAAATGATTGATCCTACACATTCCACGGGCTGACATTAATCTTTCATTATATATGATAATGGTCATTGACATAAAAGTCAGTCAGTGATGATAGGAGTTCTATACAACGCCAAACAAATAAGAGAGTAAATTCATGGGATAATTTCACATACCTCTCTCCAAGTTTATGACAATTTTACTGATCCCTCCTCACTTTTAAAAATAACATTTACCTCCCTTATAGAGCTGTGGGACCAACAGTCACCATCAAAATAGGTGATTTGGCATAAATGCCCTCCTGAAGAAAGAGTTCCTAATGCCATTGTTGCTCTAAAAAATTGATAAATGAAAGATTTTCTATTAAAACTTTTTTTGTGGGCCATGAGAAGGGTAAAGTAGGAAAGAAAATATTACTTTTGCTTTAGAATCAAATTTTTAAGTCAAATTAAATGTCTTGGGTTGAAATTGTTAAACCAAAAATGAAATGGGAGGATGTAAGTGTTATTTTTAAAATGTGAGGGGAGGTTAGAAAAATTTTCATAAAACTTTGAAGGAAGTATGTGAATTTATCTCTAAATTCATAAATCATAGTAATTTTTTTTTGAAAGATTATCAAAAAAATATGAATTAATATGAGATAGATTAAACATTAAAAATGTTACTTTGTTTGAAATATTAAAAGTATATCAGTTTACGCTATCAATAAATATGAATTAGATTAAACATACGTGAACCAACAAAGTATATAAGTATTAAAATTGTAATTCAAATCAACGAAACATTAATAATTTGACCGGTCTAGAAGATTTATTAACAAATCCGGCTTTAAAATAATTTTACAAAAATAATGAATTGCCAGCAACATTGATATTCCATCAACCACAAAAGCTTTTTTTTTTTTTTTGACAATATCAACCACAAAAGCTTCAATTCATCGTATGTTGTATCCATCCCTAACTTTCAAGTGCCTAGTACTATCATACGTCAACAAAATCTCACAAACCATTTCTTTTTGATAATCATACTCACAATCCATTGGACGGCTCTGATTGACAAGAGACTATCAACCATCATGTAGGCAAGTGAATCCCAATAATTAAAGATTACACCTCAGAGTAAATATTTTCCAAAAGCGCAGACAGAATTCCCTCCATTCGCTCTCCAAAAACTTGCAAAACATCAGAACACAAAAATAGTACTGAGTAGTACTACTGCTGCTCGTCTTCCTCCACTCCTCCCACAAAACTCAGAGCCGAACAGGGGAAAAAAACAAAGTGGCATTTTTCCCCTTTTTTGTTTCTTTCTTTTCTTTTCCTTTCTCTCTATATAAAGAAAGGAAAGAACCCTTTCAATCTCACACTCTCTTACAGCAATTCTCGTTCTCGTCCCAGAGGTACTGCTTTCAAAAAACTCTCTGGTTTCCACTTTCTTTTGGAGAAATTTTAGGGGGTTTTTGTCTTTGATTTTGGTTTCTTTTTTATTTTTTGATGGGATTCTTATCAAGTCTTATAAGAGTTTTTCATCCCAGCGTTTGGCCTTTGAAAAAAGAATGATCTTTTCCTTCATCATATGGGCTTTTTTTTTTTTTTTGAAAATACGTCTGGGTTTTTGGTTTGATTTCAGAAATTCCCGGCACGAAAGTCTCTTCTTTTCAATTTTTTGGTGTTTGCTTTTGAAAAATTTTTGCGGGTAATTTTTAATTTTTTGATTTTGGTTTTGTGAAACTGTTCTATGCTGATCTTTAATCATCTGAATGCATGTGATTTTTGTTTATCTATTATTATATACAAGCTGTAAGGTGATTTTTTTTGTGGTTTTTTTTCCTTTGCTGGGATCATCCCGTGTAAATTTTTTGGTTTGCTTTTTTTTTTTTTTCGGTGCAGTTGTCCTATTTCTACTGTAATTTTGGTTTTCGGTTTGAATTTACTCATTAGTTATCTACTAAGCATGCAAAATGTGCCTATGTATGACTATAATTAGCCTCTTTCATGCTTGTGTCTACTGTGGTTTTGTGTATTTGGTAGGTTTTGTTGTCTTTGTTGACCCTCTATGGCTGTATATAGTTTTGTGTAATTAGTTTACTATATGCCTCTAGGTTTTGTGAATTTCCTTTTTTTTTGTTGTTGTAACTCTGTGTTGTTTATTAAGGTTAGGTTTTTTTTTTTTGGAGTGTGAGATTGTAAATGTTGGAAAAATAATGAGATGTATTTTTCATGATTGGAAATACTAGATAGTGCTAATGTAGGAAACCTTATTTTACATAAAATTGAAAAAAAAAGTCATATTTCTGTGTGTCTGTGTGCTTAATGGTATTAGCTATCCGTTTGGCTTTTTCCTTTGTCAACTTGTTTTTTGATTGTTTGTTTGTTGGGAGGGATATTTGGGTGTTGGATTATTAAGTCTTGTATCTGCAGGGGCTACAATTTCTTCTTTTGGTTTTTCTTTTTTCGTTTCAATATAATTATTACTTTCTTCTGTTGATATTTCGTCATGCCAGAGCTAACATTTCTCTACCCAAATGTACTATTACTGTTGCTTTAGTGCCCTTTCTGGCGTTCATATTTTAGATCCTGCTGGTTTCTGTGAATTTTGCTAATTATATTCATCATCTTGTTTTGATTATATTTGTGATTTTGTCATTTTTAGTTTTTATACACACAATATGTGGTATAGAAAAATTTATGAGGGATCAAGGCGGTAGTTATAGTACAATTGTTGGTAGACTCATAGGTTATTTGTATACTTGACTGTATGGGAGCACTTGGCACTCATCTGCAAAACATGTGCTTAGTTTAGAGTATATCCTTACAAAACTACCTTAAAAGGTCCTTATATTGGGGATATCATGCTATGTTGTTTGGGTGTATGTTCTGACTATTCAATTTCTTAACCTCTTATATGAATTGAATGACATTGAGTCTCTTATTGATTTCTCTTTTATTTGGTATATTTGGTTTATTTGTTACATTGTTATGCACGAGTTACTTCTCATGCTGTTTGGGTTCCGATTATTAAGTTCATTACAGTGCTGTTGTTGTTATTAATGCACAACTAGAAACGGATGCTTAGCTTGTGTTTTGAATTTATTTGCTGGTAAATGGTGCCCAATTTATCATATTTTCTGCATTTAGCTGCTTTAGTAATAAATGTTTTATTAATCAACAGTTATCACAGAATGACTCTTGATAAGCTAGTTCTTTGCTGTATGTACCATTGAGGAAACTCACAACATGCTTGCTTTACAGTAGAGACTGTATCATTAAGCATATCTGTCTAATGCTCTGTATTATTATTGACCATGACAAAAGATTAATACATCACCTGTTCATATGTTGCAGGTCTTAATTTGTTTTGAAGAATGGAAAAGGCTGGTGATGACAAGGGTGTTTCTCAACCTATGCAGCCACCAACACCTGTTATACCATCAAGTGTAAAGCCTGAGAAAGCAGATAGGCCTAAACGAAGCATAATTAGTAGGCCGGGGTTTGGGAAATCTGGGCGACCTATCTCTCTTCTCACTAATTACTTCAGAGTTTCTCTGAAGCATCCAGACGAGACTTTTTATCAATACAGCGTAAGCTTACCCTTGGCTGTGATTACCTTTACTTTCCAAGCCCATTTTCTTCTGCATTGAATTTATTGTGTTATGATCTATTCAGGTTTCTATTAGTTCTGAGGATGGCAGAACTATTGACAGCAAGGGAATTGGGAGAAAAGTTGTGGATAGACTTTACCAGACCTATTCCTCTGAGTTAGCTGGAAAAAGATTTGCATATGATGGAGAAAAAGCTCTGTATACTGTAGGGCCTCTACCTCGTAACAACTTAGAGTTTACAGTAGTTCTGGAGGAGTCCATGGTAAAACGGTGAGTAGTGCTTTAGTTTTCACTTGATTTTTGACATCACTCATAATTTATTACATTACTTCACTTTTAATAGGAATGTTCTTTCTCTTTGAAGGGGAAGTCCTTCCCACACAGGTAGTCCTAGTGAATCTGGTAAAAGAGCAAAACGTTCTCTACAATCAAAATCTTTTAAGGTGGGGATCAGTTATGCTGCTAAAATACCCTTGAAGTCCATCTCTCTTGCCCTTCAAGGAGCTGAACCAGAAAAAGTGCAAGATGCATTACGAGTTCTTGATATTGTGCTAAGACAACAAGCTGCTAATAGGTATAACTTAAACCTCTCCATTTTGGTTATCTTTACGAAGTTGCTTTTTCCTCAAAACTCTACAATCATGGATGTTGGGTGCAGGGGTTGCCTTTTGGTCAGGCAATCATTTTTTCATGATGATTCGAGGTTCTTTACTGATGTTGGAGGGGGTGTTACTGGTTGTCGGGGATTCTATTCTAGCTTTCGGCCCACTCATGGAGGCTTGTCCTTGAATATGGGTATATAACTTAACATTGTACTTAGATATACCTCTTCAAGCTTCAGCAAAAAGCTTTAATTTGTTAATTCTCCTTGAATTTCTTAATGCAGATGTATCTACAACAATGATCCTGACACCCGGGCCTGTGATTAACTTTCTACTAGCAAACCAAAATGCAAAAGAACCTCGTTTTATTGATTGGGTGAAGGTAGATAGCTTTCCAATTACATATGTAATCATTGTCTTTCCGATTTTAACCACACTGTAACTAAAAATCTACAGGCAAAGAAAATGTTGAAAAATATGAGGGTGAAGACGAGGCACAGCAACATGGAATTCAAGATCATAGGTTTAAGTGAAAAGCCTTGCAATCAGCAATTGTAAGTTGTTAATAGATAGCAGAATGTTTATACTAGAAGCAAACACACATATATGTATGTATGAAACATATGCATACACACACAAACACATACTTTTTGTCCTCAACAGGTTAGAACTTCTGACACTGATACTTGTGCTGGTTTAGTTTTTCTATGAAAATAAAAAGTGGTACTGGTCAACACGATGGGGGAGAAACTGCAGAGGTCACAGTCTACGAGTATTTCACAAAACACCGAAACATAGAACTTCGTTCATCTGCATACATGCCATGCCTTGATGTTGGAAAGCCTAAACGACCAAACTATCTGCCTTTGGAGGTATGTGGAATTTTTTCCCCCTGATTTGTCTTCCAACATCACTTTATCATCCTTCCAGTAGATATATCCCTTTCCTCTTTCTAAAGAAGTTATTTAAATATTTTTCTCTATTTCAGCTATGTTCTCTTGTTTCTCTTCAACGATACACAAAGGCTTTATCCTCAACACAAAGGGCGTCTCTAGTTGAAAAGTCTAGGCAGAAGCCTCTAGAGAGGATTCGAGTTGTAACCGATGTACATTACTGCAACCTGATGCTTGTTTTCTGCTTCCTTGAAGCTGCCTTTTAAAATTTTCATGCAACTTGGCAGGCTATGAAAAACTATCGCTACGATGATGATCCTCTCCTTGCTGCTTGCGGTATCAGCATTGAAAAACAGCTTACTCAAGTTGATGGCCGAGTGCTTGAGCCACCAAAGGTGACAGTTCACTTTTCTTTAAATGATATGGTTATGTGAGAATAATATGCTTGTCTATTCATGCGTATCCTCATAGAATTTAGCCTTTTGCAAATTACAGTTGAAGGTTGGTAACAATGAAGATTGCTTCCCACGGAATGGCCGGTGGAACTTCAATAACAAGGTATAATAATTTCTATACATGTTACAAAAAATTTTAGACCATCTTGCTCTTGCAAGCTGCAATTGAAAATTTGGGATAGCTAAATGTATGCTGCCTTAGCAGAAAAGCTATTTCTGTATTTTGATCTCATTACCTCCTCTCCTCTCCAAGCAAATCTTCTGCTACCTTGGGATGGGAAAGGAGGGACAGAAAGAAGGTAGATTGGGTGATGCAAATTCATCAATTTTTTTGCTCTTTTATCTAAAGTTCTACTCTTTTCATGTGATCTGAGAAGTTTATTGCTGATGTAGTTACTGATACATTTTCTACTCTTTTCATATGATCTGAGAAGTTTATCGCTGATGTAGTTACTGATACATTTTTGTTCTCGTAAAGAAACTGGTGGATCCCATAAAGATAGAACGTTGGGCTGTTGTCAACTTCTCTGCCCGTTGTGACACCAGTTATCTTTCGAGGGAGCTTATAAATTGTGGAAGAAACAAGGGCATTGTATGTTAAGCAATGTTTCAGCTTTCCATTACTTCATTTCTTCTGTAAATATGTCCTGAAATCTTTTGGTTTCTTCAGCATATTGAACGGCCATATTCACTGATAGAGGAAGACCCGCAAAATAGAAGGTTGAGCCCTGCAGTACGAGTTGAGAAGATGTTTGAACAGATTATGTCCAAGCTCCCAGGTCCTCCTCAATTTCTGCTGTGTGTGTTGCCAGAGCGTAAAAACTCTGATATATACGGTAATGAAGTCATGCATTCAAATTTTCTGAGTAATCTGAAAACCTTACACTGATCAAGTTCTCTTTATAACATCAAGGCCCTTGGAAGAAAAGGAATCTCAGCGATCTTGGTATTGTCACTCAATGCTTGTCACCTACCAAGATCAATGACCAATACCTGACAAATTTGCTCCTTAAAATCAATGCTAAGGTTAGTCGTTCGACAAAAAACTCAAATTAATAGTATTTGGTTATAACATTTTGCTTCAGCATCATGATGTTTTCATAATCTTGTTTCATAGCTTGGAGGGATCAATTCATTGTTGTCAATAGAACGGCCCTCACGTGTTCCTATTGTCAAGGATATTCCTACAATGATCTTGGGGATGGATGTTTCTCATGGATCTCCTGGTCGATCAGATGTTCCATCTATTGCCGCAGTAATTATGCTACTCATGGAATTATTTCCAGCATGTGCCATTCCTTTTATGATGCTTAATTTTGTCATTTCCCCGATGTTTTATTTTCCAGGTCGTTGGATCTAGATCTTGGCCACTGATATCAAGGTACAGGGCAGCTGTTCGTACACAATCCTCAAAGGTCGAAATGATTGAATCTTTATACAAACCTTTAGCGAATGGAGATGATGGTGGCATCATGAGGCATGTTTAATTTGAAATTGTCCTTCTGTATACTAACATTAATTCGAGGATTTGTGAGACTATGTGAGGAACTTATTGGATAGCTAAATAGCTGCTATAATCATGTCACAGGGAGCTGCTTATGGATTTTTATCAGACAAGTAATGGCTACAAACCAGCTCAGATTATCGTTTTCAGGTACATTAATATTGATGCTATGAAGCTTCTACTGCTCTGGAACTTATACATGGTCACTTGTCATATATATGTGAACAATTTGTTATTTTTTTATGATCATTTGAATTCTATGTGATTGGATGATTTCTGGCATGGCATCTATTAAGCTTCTTTAGTATTCTACCATGCCTTAAGCTTGCATGGACATGTTGCATTGCATTGATACTGTAGTGCTACCATGGAATTTGCAAATGAAAAGACAAAATGGACATTCAATTTTTATTATTTTAGTAATAGGAAAGCTTCTCAGGCGCATATGGCTATTACTCCATTAATTCTGCCTTTTCATGCTAATAGCCATTTGAATTTACATGAGATTGTCAAAAGCTCAGTTACCTTACCCTTACCCTGTATGATTGTCTTGTTTAGGGATTGATGATTTCCACATGGAGGGAGAACTTCTTACTTATGTATCTTTAATCTATATATGAACATTTGTTCTAATGTGATAAATCAACCAATATGGTTTATTGACTATGTTTTTTCCTTCTCAGGGATGGAGTGAGTGAATCACAGTTTAGTCAGGTTCTGAATTTTGAGCTTGATCAAATGATAAAGGTACTTCAGTCTTGATGCAGATATCAAATTCGGGGTTTTCTTATAGGAAAAGTTTTCATTTTTTTTTTCCTTTTCTTGTGGGTTTTGTAGATGTGGCATGTTTTTAGTATAGGATCTTTTACATGTCCTCAGATTGTAGTTGAATGAAGACTTTATTATGTCAATGCTTTTGCAAGTATTCTGTATCTAAGAAAGCTCTTTCATATGCTGTAGTGTCCACAAGCAGGTGTTAAGTCCTTCTGTAGTCTTTAGGATCAGCATCTTCTTCTCATTATTATCTTATTAGAGGTTCCCAAAATTTTCAGGCTTATGAGCATCTTGGTGAGGTTAGTTTTCCAAAATTCACTGTGATTGTGGCTCAAAAGAATCACCATACCAAGCTGTTTCAAAATGGCGCCCCAGAAAATGTTCCTCCAGGTCTGTATGGTACTAATTATATTCTTCCATTGTACTTCATAGGATCTGTCTAAGGTTCTGTCTTCCCAACCATTATTATAATTGCATACCTCATTTTAGCTCTCTCTCTCTCTCTCTCTCTCAATGTGCAGGTACAGTTGTGGACACAAAAGTAGTTCATCCGAGAAACTATGATTTTTACTTGTGTGCTCAAGCAGGGATGATAGTAAGTTATTTCTTTAATATCTGGATTGGATTTGTTGAGTCAAATGCTATTCTAAGTCTAAAATAATGAGCTCGTTTGTGATGTTTTATTTGGAGAATACTGAAGGTAGACCAGAATCTTAAACTTGACATTTAAATAAGAGTTAGATACCATAGAAAATTATCCCTCATGGTCAACCGAGATATTTTTTGAATAATTGGTGTCAACAATGTCTCTTCATGCTGAAGGAAGCCTGAAAATGTTTCTCTTGAAACACCAGAAGTTTTACTCCTCTAATTGACAGGGAACTTCTCGACCTGCTCATTATCATGTCTTGCTTGATGAGATTGGTTTCTCTGCTGATGACTTACAACACCTCATCCTTTCTCTATCATACGTGTAAGATTCAGTGTGTTTTTTCCAGCTAATTTTTCCCGCCCCTGGCTTAGCTTGTGAAATTGATTGATATAATTTTATTTCGCTTGTCTAGGTACCAAAGGAGTACAACTGCAATCTCAATCGGTATTTTCACTTGCTTTCCTAGAGTTTTTTGTTGTTTTGGGGGTGGGGTGCATGGAGGAACATAGACTCACTTACTCAATGTCAGTCCATGATTAAAATGTTATTTGATATAAGGTTGGTTTCATAATTTCTCCCTATTTTCTTTGCAGTGGCTCCTGTTTGTTATGCACATCTTGCAGCCCAACAGATGGGGCAATTTATAAAGTTAGAGGATTTTTCTGAAACCTCTTCGGGGCACACGGTTGGCGTCACATCAGTTGGTAGTGTTTCTGTTCCAGAGCTCCCCAGGCTGGACGAAAAGGTTGCAGGCTCCATGTTCTTTTGCTGAAGTCTAGTGATTTCTCATTCTATGAACCTGTTAATAATTGATATAGGATACCCCGCCCCAATTGTCCATTTTGAAGGGGTTGAGGAATAGTGATCTGGAAGCAACTTTTGATATAGGTCTGGAACCTTTTAAATTAATCACATCCACCTTCATAGGATTATGTTAACTCTGAAATATTTTAGACCTCTATTTTTTTACTAACTCCACGTTTTGTTAATTATGGTGCATCCATTGTACCAAGTGGAGGGATACAATTGGAGCATTCTTATGCATCTCGGCTGGAAGTTAGATCTTATTTATAGCATCACATCTTCTACCGTGTGACTACTTCCCCCATGAATTGCTTTGCTCTTCCCATCAGGTTTTATTGATGGTTTTTGAAGCCATAATTTTGATAAAAATGGGTGAAAGAACTTGATGCATTCTGTGTCACTTCCATTTTGAATAACCTTCTTCAAAGAGAAGATTCATCCTTTAACGGGTTAAGAAAATTCAGTACTATGGCTCAGAGGAGCAGAATATGTAATCATGATGATATAGATACTTGATGCAAGGGAAAACAGGAAATTTGCATATAAGGCAGCCCAAAAATTTTACAATGCAGCAGGATATGCGGTCATGATGACATAGATACTTGATGCTAGGGAAAACAGGAAATTTGCTTGTGAGGCTACCCAAAATTTAATAAGCAGGTTGGGAATGTCTGTCCGGAGCCAAGCAACCCGAACCGTTAAAATCGGTTTGCTAAAGAGTGAACCCAAATCCAAATTGGTCTATTTCACTGGTTACCTGTAAAATCGGATCAAATACACATGTATCTGAAATGAATGTTTCTGAATTTGGTATTTATAGAAAAAAATAAAAATTATCTAAATTTCTTTATATTTTTCACTTTTCACCCTTAATTCCATTTACATGAATAAATTATTCATGTAAATTTTGTTTGTTTTGTAAAATAAACTCTTGTTAATATCATACAATAACTAATCAAAACTTTCTATCTTATTATATTTACAAAAAAATTGCTAAAACAATACAAAATATAAAATTAAGTCTAAATTTTTGTTTATCCATTTTTTGAATAATATAAATGTGCTTTCAACATAAAATATATACTAATTTTAAAACAAAATTAAAAAAATAATTTATCTTATTTTTGGATCGATATAGATAACTAGTGGCTCGCAAATTTGCGAACCATTACTCGTACCAATTGATTGTATGCCCAACTGATAACAAAAATTAATTCGGGTACCCTAATCTGTTGTACCAGTTTTTTAGTTTTTTTGGTTTCTTTGAAGAGCCCTACTATCAGTAGCTTTCATTTGAACCAAAATAGATCATTCTTTTTAAAAAATTAGAACAAGGGGAATTCCTTTTTTGTGTTCAGGAAAACAATAACTCAACCCAAGCGGGAATCATTATGTACATGCATAGTGCGTGTACTTTGTGTTTTTATTTATTTATTTATTTGGGAGCAATTGTGGTTGTAAGAATTATAATAACAAGTAACATAATTAAATGTCAACTATTGGTAATAGTTTAGGTGATAAATCATGTTTACATTCACGTTTGTGAACATTTAAAATAAAATAAAAATTATATTAAAAAAGTGGATATTCCTAAATACTTTTAAGGCAAACTAATTCGATCAAGAATAATTCTTGACCTTCGAAATTAAAAAAAATGATACTTTTAAAGTCTCATTTTCAACATATATTGAAAATGGGAATCCATTTCCTAGCAAGTATTAGCCCCCCAACTTCTTGGTTTAGTTCCCAAGTCCCAATGGTTACCGTTCTTGCTCAGATTCATTTCATTCTGGAAATTATTCGGTAGAGGTGATGGAAATTTGCACACTACTAAATGGGACAAAACTTATATTCTAATAGGGGCAATTATGCACACTCACGTGGCACATTTTTTGTGGTGTTTATCTTTACTAGAAGTTTTGCAAGTTTCGTGATTTTTGAAATTTCAAATTCTGCTATTGGTGCAAAAAAGTTTTCCCTTCTACGATGAATTGGCAATGCAGATACAGTTTTATCAGGAAAGAATGTTTGTGTACATATAAACAACCCATGAGGATTGTTAAATTGAAAAAAAAAAAAAAAGTTTCTTGCCATGATTTTTTCTGATATCAGTTTTATTGATGCGAATAAATTATTTTGTTAGATTTATGACGTTCTATTTAGTACAAAGACATCAAAATGAGCATTTTTAGATGAGCTAGATTTCGCAATAATCTCACTTTGGCATATGAGTCATCTCGTCTTTTATTTTAAAGGGTGCTCACCATTTTGTGAATTTCATTTTATTTTGCGATTCTTGGCTGGAGCATTTATAGGTGGAGTCCTAATTTATGGATACAAGTACAATACGTACATAAGTATTATAGCTACGCATGCTCGAAAATCTTTAATGTAATTTTAACACTTTGTTAATATAGATAATGTAATTGGTTAGCTACTATATTAGTTCGTTTACCAATTATCATATCTGTAATTACCACAAGCTATGTATGGACGCACCTTTTATAAAAGGAAGGGATCAAGTCATTACGCAGTTTATTTTTTTTCCTTTGTCTATCCTTTTTTTTTAATACTGTAACTAAATCTTTCTAAAGATTGAAACCGGTTGCTTTTTGTTTAGATATAACTCCATGTATTGTGCCATGCTGCACAAGTTTTTGAATCCTTCGAACGTCTGCACCATCAAATCAGTAGACAATTTGTGCTATGCTACACAATTTTTTTTTTGGTTTGAGGCATTAGTATTTCTAAATGTAAGGCTGGTCTAAAGAGGGGCAAAATATTTTTCAAACTTTAGAAATAACTACTACTCCCAAAGTTCAAGAGGTAAAAGCTTAATTAACCTTTTTCCTTCTCTTTAAAGGCCAAAAGCTTAGGAAAGCTATGTGCTATTGTGGAGCTTAGTCACTTTGTTCTATACACACATAACATAACAAAACTAATATCTTTTTTTTTTTAATCATATTTTTGAGGTAGCAGTTCCTTTAGTTTGTAGTTTCTACGGACGTAAGACTAGCATACGAATGGTATGCACGACGATACGAAATAGTCAAAAGGATCCGTATGGATATTGTACATGCTAGAGAAGGTTCAAACTCAAGACAATTGGAAATCACATGCACCACTTAATATTGTCTAATTCAATCCAAGTTTTCACCTCAAGTCATTTGCAGCAGTATTGCTACATATACCTATGTACAAATCCAATTTCGTACAATGCTGGAACCAATGGATACATATAACTAGTTAATACCTATCTACAACTATATGTGTGTGTGTATATATATATATATATATATATATATATATATATATATATTGATAGAAATAAAAACACAATGAAATGCATGAAGCATTGAGTGTCGAAGGTAAAAATTTAAAAGACCCTTAACAAAGCTCTCATGGGGGCAGAAATGACCAAAACAATTGCCCGTTCATGTTCTCTTCCCCCAAGAGCTGTGGAAATTATATTCATTTGCACTGAAAACTATTAAATTTTTAGTTATGTCCTAATATAAATTATACTTCGCACTAAAAAATTTTAGAAATAGTTTTGAGTCATGTTCTAAATACACACATCTCACGCCCCAAATCTCAACTCTTACGTCTGCCCTGATTAAAGGTCGTGATTTGGCACAAGAACACGTCAATATGAAACCACGTTATATATAAATCAATGAATGGCTAGGACCTTGAGAGTTTCTGGTCATCTGTTTCTAAACATAAATGAAAACCCGTTTGTCTGAGCCAAATATCTCAACATCAAAAAAATTCTTTCGCCCGCATAATTTTTCATATAAAAAAGGAACATTATTATTGCTGGACCATGCTGACAATTACAGTAGCACGGTATACTAAAAGTCTTCTTCCATGTCTGAAGCTAAACTGTTTATGGATTAGGTTCAAATCCTGACGTAAGATTGCGAAGAAGTTGCTGCAGCCCCCTAAAGATCTCTGGACTTGTCTGCAAAGGAAAGAGTTAGCGTATTAATTGGTGGGCGTTCCAAATTTTGAGGTCATGACTAATAAACTGTAGCACTAGTTTAAACAAGCCAAAACAGTTAAAATGAGTGCACTCCTTTTTAATCATAAGAACGAAATAGGTACGAGAATGTCCTTCAAGTTTCACTCCATCATTTTCAAATTAATTGGCTTGCTTCTTATAAGATAAAAATCACATTTCATGAATAAACTTCGAAGTTTGACCTGTATTAGTGTCCTAGAAAATTTTCTCATTAAAAAGGTAGGTGAGGTCAAGGTTTCAAAGAAAATTTTCTCATTAAAAAAGGCAGGTGAGGTGAGGTCAAGATTTCAAACCTTAATCCCCTATCAAAAATTTATGTGGGTGCATAGTGTATCCGTTTGGTCCCATGGCAGTTTAGTTTTTCAGAATCTAGTGGGGCCCTCTCATCCAAAAATAGGCTAGAATAAGAGTAAAAGTATAATAGATGTTGTCAATTGACAAAAAAAAAAAAAAAAAAAACATGCATGTTTCCTACTGTCCCTAGCTCTTTCTACCAATAATATTTCCAACTCTTTTCTGTTAATACATTTTGCTAGTCAAACTATAATGATCAATGTTGGAGAATTTGAGGAAAAATTTAGTTCTTAAAGTAAGTACAAGTTCTTAGTAACGGAATTTGATGACGCCAAATGTTGGAAGCATCAAGCAGGTATGTAAGTTGTGTTAGACTATTAACTTAATTTGATGCTTGAATTAATGGCATTTGATAACTCCTACTTTGTTCACGTAACATAGGAAGCACATAATCTCTTAGATTTCTCCGTAACCAGTTAGTTTGAAGGCAACTAGTTATCCTGCCTATCAATTAGTTGTGGATTGAAAAAAGATTTATTATCTGCACAGAAAATAGTATAATTATATATTTACCACCTTGCATTAATTTAAAGAAACGATTACACCTAAAAAACTCGAATTTCTTATGTTTTTCTAAATACACTTCTAGTATCCCCAAAATTTAAGGCTTACTTGGTGAGTGGATCGTTACAAAAAACCAACACGTTTAGTTTGAGGAAAGGTGATGAACTCACTTGAAATATTTCAAGGAAAGTATCATTTGTCAGTCTGGCAGGAAATCTGCATCTCACTAATTCATTAACCCTGCAAATGTTTCAGGATCAAGATCAGCAAGAAGTCATCCAAAATGCTTAATATATAAACATAAAATCTCATAGATGCAATGAGGATAGCAATCAAGCGGTAGCATGAAGGAGAACTTTACACGTTTGATCTTGCTTCAGACAATCGAAGGAAACAATTAACAACATGGTTTAACATGCGTGCAATATTATCACAGGGATTAGTGGCAAGCTGATCCAGCAAGCGAGTTAAAACTTGAATCACTGCTAAAACTCTTTCAGCATGGTCACAGCAATACCTGAGCCCCAACTCTTGCTTCAGAATTTTCACAACTATTAAAGTTGAAATCTGTGCAAGGGTAGGCAACATTCAGAAATTTTACTCAAAAAAAAAAAAAAATCAGAAATTTTCAATTTAGACAACACAAAATTTGATAAGATAGGATAATATATTGTTGAAAATTCTAACTTTCCTTCGCTTAGGATGCATATTTGGCCCTTCATGTTTTTGGTTTCATAGTACTTTTTAAGTCTCATGTTAATTTTAAAATTAAACACATAAAATATCTCATAGCTTGTTTTAAATAAGTAAACTAAGATACATTTACCACAATGTATTGCAAAAGTAAAATGTGAAAGAATACTTAATGAACCACTGCAACAGCAGAAGGGGTTCAGAAGAATAATCAAAACATAAGGGATTGAGCTGAATGCAAAAAATTGAGAGACAAAATGCAATAAAAACTGAAAATATGACACTAAACCAAACTACTTCAAAACTGCGGGGAAAAAAGCAAGTCTACCAATAAAAATTTGCCAGTCCAGTTATATTCAGTTTCCATTCAAATATTTGAAGATGGAACAGTTGTCCTAAGACGAGAGAATGTATAGCCCTTGACAAGGAGAATCTATTTGAGTTTCTCCAACTATAACGCCATTAGAAATTTTAAAACCAAAATTTCACTCTTGTCTCAGCAGCTATCTTTGATTCTCCTTTTATTATTTGGAATAATTTTGCTTAGATTGCTCATGCTACCATTCTTCATGAAAATTTAGATAATGTCATGAAATGATTAGGTTTTTACGCCTCCAAAATGGAATGAAATTATCACGCATAACAAAGTGTTGAAGAATATTAGCTTGAATTAAGAGATCTAGATTGAGTTGAAGGAGATTTTGAATAAACGCAATACAAATAACAAGACAATACTAATGACAAAAATAAATTGGTTTGCACTGGTTTTTCTCCTATGTACGTTTCTTTTTTAATTACTGAATTTCAATGATGAAAAATTGCACCGGGAGAAAATGAATGAAAAACAAAACTGGAAGAAAAAGGATGAAAACAACATTTTTTTTTGTTCTTAAAAAAGTAACAATTTTATCTTATGCATAAAAATCAATTTTCTTGAAATACTTACCTGTTGGATACATTCGGTACCCTTGTCTATCCAGTAAAGGCACCAGGGAAATACTTCGGTGTCAAGCAGAAAATGAACAGCACTTTTAGCTTGCTCTGGATCATCACACTGTCATTACTATTTCCAAATTAGTACAATAAAAAAAAATTCACAATAGAAGTGGACATTTATATTACGAGATCATTTATGATACACGAAACTATAGTATTAGGAAAAAAAAATAAAGAAAAAAAAGAAAAGGTGATGACTGAATTGAGTTACCACAATTATCCTCATTATAAAACTTTAATTTGGTGGGCTAAGTTGTGGATACTTTCAATCAATAGGCTTCGGAACTTCAGCCATCACAAAAAGACTTTTAAGTGTTTGCGAGGTGAGAGGTCAAGGATTCGAACTTTACCTTTCATAAAAAATCTATATAAATGCGTAGTGTACATGACTAGTCTGCTAATACTTCAGTTTATGTTGGTTCTAAAAGGCCCAAATGACCCTTCCCTAAAATAAACTAGAATAGAAGTACGAATAGGATATAGATTGCCAATTGACCTCTATATCAACGCAAATATTGTAAAGAGATATTAGGTAGATATTGGTGTAAATATTTCCGCATAACATATGCATATTACCATTCATAGATTGTAATTTTGGAAAAGCCTAATTTTGGGAGTTTATCAACGTAAAAACTTTGAACAAGATAATATTGGTCCAATGACAAAATACCGTCCAAACTCAAATACTCATCAACTCTTCATTCATATGCCTTATGGTTTGGGACAAAATGCAGTCCAAACTCAAACATTCATTAACTCTTCATTCATGCCTTACAGTTTGTGACTCTTTAAAAATAAAATTTGAAAAAGCTAAAGAGGATTCGAGGATATGGGTGTCGATGTTAGAGTTAAAACCAAAGGGAGATTCGATGGTTTCGTTCTGCACGGAGAAGTCTAACTCCGATTTAGAATATAGAATCTTTCTATTAAAAATCAGCAGACCGAAAATCCTGGCCAATTCATCAAAAATTTTATAGTCCTGTTATTATGAAAACTTTCTCCATGGCATTCTAATCTAAGGATAAAAAATTAAAAATTCTGTCAACTTGTTAGGTTCCACTGTTAAAAAAAAAAAAGGTTTTAGGGTTATCGTTGATACCATTAAATACTTCTCGATAGAAGCATAAAAACACAAATACATATTCTCATGTTATATATACTCCTTATCTTAGTTTTTTTTCAGAAGTAGTAGTATATGTTCATGGAATGACTTAAGAAATATGCACATGGCAATATGGCCCAAGGATATTAATATCCAGAAACTATATTAAAAACTTTACCTTCAAGAGAGCACAAAGAACACCCATGCTTTGTAGCCTTAGATGTGCAAGAGCTTTATCATCCGCAGTTGTTTGAAGAATGGGGTATACATAATAAGGTATTTTAGCTGCAATAATGGAATTTAGTATTAAAAGAAAAGAAAATTTAGTATTTTTAAAAAAAATATTTGACACCCCCCGCGGGGGGGGGGGGGGGGGGGAAAGAAATCTAAGATTACTTTTAGCTATTTAACTTAAGTGGGAAAAAAAGGTTGACCTGGTGCAAGACCAAAACACATAGAAATAAAATCAAGAAAATATATCAGACAAGTATGAGCTGTAAACGAGCCGAGTCGAGCCGAGTATTGCCGGTTCGAGCTTGTGTTCATTTAATAAACGAGCCGAGCCGAGCCGAGCTCGTTTATTAAACGAGCTTAAATTTGTGTTCGAGCTCGGCTCGTTTAGCTTCACGAACGAGCCGAACTCGAGCTTTCACGAGCCGAGTCGAGCTTTGTTCGCGAACAGCTCGGTTCAAATAAGCATAAAAGTGTTATTCGAGCCGAGCCGAGCCGAGTATCTCATGTTCGAATTTTTGTTCGTTTATTAAACGAACGAGCTCGAGCTCGCTCGTTTAATAAACGAGCCAAAATTTGTGTTCGAGCTCGGCTCGTTTAGCTTCACGAACGAGCCGAACTCGAGCTTTCACGAGCCGAGCCGAACTGTGTTCGCGAACAGCTCGGTTCGTTTACAGCCTTACAGACAAGTAACGGAAATTAATGAAATAAAAATTTCATTAAAAAGGAGAAAGATAACTCAATGGTTTTGACACCAAAGCCGTCTCTTTAGTCTTTATGCAAGTTAGAGTTTGCTGCTAATTAATACATTTATTATAATCCAATTAGATCAAACTACTCATAGTGTTCTCAAATTTACTCGATGTGCTATAATCCACCCATATTCTGTATGTGTACTGACGATAAGGGAAATTTGAGTGCAACTCACCTGACTGAATTATACTGAATTTGGGACAACTAGGTTAGTTTTATCACGCCGGGAAAGATGCGCCGAAGGGCTAGAATGATCTGATTGGACAATGAAGGATTAATTTGATTGAATTATACTGAATTTGGGTTATTTTGTAATTAACCTAAATCGCATGACTTCCATTTTTATGGGGGCCAAAGCAAGAATCGAGATTTCGATTAAATCTCATCATCATAACCTAAATGAATATAGATTTGTTTTATAACTAGGAGCTCTTCGGTGACACTTTTCGCAAATGAATATCATCATAACCTGTTTGATATTTAGTCGTCAATCATAGAATCAAAGGTAACATTTTTGTCGAAGCAAAATAAAGTTACCATGCAGGGAAAAAAAGAATTGCAGAACTATGCATGTGGAGTTTGCCCACGACGGCATGAAGAAATCTTGGACTTGGGTCTGTTCTAAACGAGATGCAGCAATTTTATGTTTACCTTATACTTTTGCTAGTAAAAATTAATCGGATAAGTGGCAATGTAATTTTATATAGTTTTATAATGATACCCGTAATTTTATGTTAGACACTATTGAATGGAAAAAAAAAAAAATTGGACACAGAATAACGCCCAAGATAAGACGTACCTCTGATGAACCCCATCCTTACTTCCGGGTGAGACGCCATCTTCTAATTGGAGGACACACAATGACAACATGACAGTTAGTTCAAGCAGAACACCTCTAACTTCAAATTCAAATTAAAGCCGCAGATGTATATAATACAGTCTTGCTTTGAAGATAGATGAGGCTGCCCATTTAATTTAATTAATTTTAATAGAGAATTATAAGAGATGGTAAATAGTGTATGTAAAAAATAACATGTAATTTTGGAACTAGTTGATGTAAGAGATGATTATTAGGAGTAGGATCCACTCGGTAATCTTAAAAATTAAAATAACTGACCTGAAGCAAAGCAAGAACATAAGAAATTCGATCATATTCTTCGCGGCTAGCGATCTGCAGTGGTTCCAACTTCTTGTATACGGATGTTAATTCCTAACAATTAAACAAATATAAAGTATTATCCCAGAAAAAAGAAGTATCGTATTACGAAATAGTGAGTAAAGGATGTTGACAAAGAATACAGGATGCCTTCCATGGGATATAGATAAAAGTTGAAGTTTATCTCTAAAAAGTAGTACTCTGATTTTAATCAAAAGATTCCTACATTCTAGTCTCATGCTTATGCTCACATGGGATTTCCTTTTTTTTTTCTCTCTTCGTTTTGGTTGGATATATGCTCATATAATTTCCCCGGTAGAATTACATATAAAGAATTGAAGCTTAAGCTTAGAACGAAGGAGGAAAAATTACATAAAAAGAATTGAATCTCAGTGTGAAGGAGGAAAGAAACCTGCAACAGTTTGAATGCAGTTCCGGGAGCGTCCCACAGCTTCTTGACATCGATGTTACATGGCTTCTGGTTCTGACCAAACAAGGCAAAGAGAAAGTCACAAGTTTTACCGTCAAAATCAATACAATCATAAAAAATATTATAGCTTCGTATATATTAACGTTGTGGGATAAGAAATCTCCCTGTTCAAGAATATACAGATAAGGAAGCAAAGATTAGAAGTGCAGAGTTCATGTGATCTGATGATTTGGGCACAAAGGAAGAATCTAGACAGAGATGCAACAGCCCTGCATATGCAGGGATGATAATTCTAGTTGTGTGCATGTGTAGGGAATGAAGAAATATATCCAGGGAAGAGAACAATAATTTTTTTACCAGAAGTAATTCAAAACGTCGATCTGATTCGGAGATTGAAGCCATGGGTTGCATTGTTTGCTAGCGAAGTGATAAGCGATCACTAATCAGCCTGTTAACTAGTGTTACCACAGACGAAAGACAGTTAAAGGTTGGAATTTGTAGGAAGCGGATATGAGAGAAGTTGGAATTTAGAGAGAGTAGCGGAGAGCGGAAAGTTAGAAGCACTGCTGCACTGCAACGATTTAATATAGTTTTTCCAAATTTTTAGGAGTTTTTCCAAATTTTTAGGTTAGGTTTAATTAAGTCTTCTTGGGTTATTTACAAAAAAAAAAAAAAAAAAGAGGTCTTCTTGGGTTAATTACACAACTAGTCGAGGTGAGGCCTTCTTTTAGCCGGCTCAATAGGAGTTGTATATATGTAGTAGTTGTTCGGCTCAAATCTTCTGTCTAATATTATGGTGTCTAACAATATCCAGTCTCTTAAACTACATATAGTTCAATTTTCTACAATTTAGTTAGTTATAGTTAGTTTATTATAAAACAGTAAATTCTTAAAACGGCTCACTTGGAACATTAGCTTGGCTTGAGGCTTAAAGAAGTTTATTAACAATATCACACTAAATCTATCCATTCTTGCCTTCCTCTAGTATTCTACCGTTTTATTAAATCAAACAAATTCCAATGTCTTCCACTAGAATTCTACCGTAATATCAAATTAAACAAATTGCAATGGAATGGCTGTACTTTAAACTATTTTTTTAATTGAGTTTCTTTCCTTTCGAAGCAAAACCGACACTTTATATTTATTTGGCTTTGTAGTTATTTTAGAACCACTCTGCCTCTAATGTAAAGGTGAAAATCATTCTATATGATAGATATGAGATTTTAAGAAAAGCATGTTAATTTTATTTTTATCCCATTTCTTTGACTTCATGTGAACTTTGAACTACTACTCCTACAAATTGCTGCATTCAAATGTAGAATGGGTATTTGACAAAAAAAAAAAAATGCAGAATGGTTTAATTCAGATTCTGGAATTTGTTTGATTTTCCTTTTTCATATTTGAGAAATAAAAGAAATAATCATATTAAGTTAGAAATATCCCAAGAGAAAATAGTATTATTAATATTTTTCTGGGTTAAGGATTGAAGTGCTGCATTCTCTTTTTCCAAAGTATCTCCATATGTTGAGTGCTTCCTTGCAAATATATAAGAAACTAAATTAATAATTGAATTGTATTTACAATGCGCATTAGTAATCTTTTTTTTTTTGGGCTAAGCATTGTGATATATAATCTGTTTAGATGATGTAGTTGGAATGCCTAGAAGAGAATGTGGAGGATTAAGAACTGTGTATAGATATAAAGTACATATTATTACGGTTTTCAATGTTATATAAGAATTTTAGACGTCAACTATATGTTATGACCCATTGATTTTGTATAGAATTGGCTTCAACATTGGTTTTGTATAGATAAGTTCAATTAAAATAGAAAATCAGACATATGATATGATCTTAGGCTAATTGTCAGTATCCAAGACGCCAATTTGGCATCCAAACTCCAATTACTAAACAATGTCTAGTATGGATTGAGGCAAAGTATGAAATTGGTAGTCCCAATTAATCTGTAATTTAATAGCTATTCAATTGGTATTCTTCCGAGAAACTTCACATGATGCTCAAGTAATAGTGTAGCAAAAAATGCTATTGTAATATTATAAAGCAACTTTTGGTACAAAATTATAATAAGTCCCTTCAATCGATACAAAATACCTCAACCATAATTTTAATGCAAACTAAAGACTTCTTCAACATTCTTACACAATGAAAAAAAAAAGTCACCATTACTACCATTTTTTCTTCAACGAATTTCTTGATATCAAACTAGATAATGCAAGGACTGAATAGTTCCTAAAGGCAATGAAATTAAATCCAAATATCTCTTATTCTTTTCATTTTGCACCCACAAAAGATGCCACCTAGACATGCCCTTGGAGAACTGCACTTGTCATTGCAATTAGCACCACTGCCACTTATTGTGTTGTAGATATCAGTGTGTTGTTCTGAATTGTTCAAGATCAAGCTCTCAAAGTCATGTTGTTTTTGTGCCTATAATACAAAAAGGAAAAAAGACACAAGATCCTTTTAAATATTTTTGTCAAATATACAAAATATCAATGCCTAAGATTTCGTTATCATAAATTCAAGCACAAAGATAAATTCCATATTCTTTTATCATAAAAAAAAGGTAAAATAGGTTTTGTTAACATATTGTCAAACATCAAGTTATTATGCATATCATACGTATAGGAAATAGAAGGAAAGTAAGCCATAGAACTTGACCTATACAGTAAGGGATAAAAGCACAGAAAACCATAGAACTTGACCTATACAGTAAGGGATAAAAGCACAGATGAACAATAACAATATACCCTTTTGCTATGAAATGCAAACAAAATGAATAAATCAAGTGTGAATGATGTCCTTGTGACATATGGAAAGAACTGGCAAAAGTGCATGGCACAACACATCCAATCAACATAAAAAGCTTGAAGAAGGTTAAACACAATAAAAGAACTGAGGAATCCAAAACTATGAAGACTAGGTAAATAAGGTCAATGAGAGAGAGTAAATAATATCAACTAGAGATTAATCTTTTCTCCATAGCCAACTTACAATGTATGATCTTGACCATGTCTCTGCCTAGGGGTAGAATTAAGTTGAATTCTTGTGTTCTTGAGCCCAAGCTTGAGATGTAGTGTTTCAACGTAAACTCATCTTAAGCTCAAACAAGGTTAAATTGAATCTCTATTTTTGTTAGATTTTGAGTCTCAAACAAGCTCAAATTAAGTCTCAAATAGAGTCTCTATTTCAACTTACATATTAAGCTCAAACAAGCTCAAAGTAGAATTTGTTTCACCTTGATTTGTTTATCAAAAAAGCAAAATGGTAGGCTTGTAAGGATAAATTTTGACTTGATTCTTTTTAGTTGAGGTCAGTTGTTATATTCCTTTCTTACAGTATTAACTAAGAGGAGAGGTAAATTCAGAGGAAAATATACACTATACATTCACTTCTTTAAGTTAATCTATTTGTCATAATATTTGCTTTGTTCAACCTAGTCACGGTAGAGTCATAGCTCGTAGTGTCCTGTGAACAACAATTTAAAAATAGAGTACTGTAACATTAAGAATGCTAAAATATGTTCACAATTCAAAAATAGAGTACTGTAACATTAAGCATGCTAAAATATCATCCGCATCAATGAACATATAATCAATATACCTTTAGTAATTCCATCATATTCATTGAACATTGAGTCAACTCTTTTGAACTACAAGGATCAACATAGTGTTGTGTATTTGAATTTGAATATGCAACCTGCCACCCAATACATTAAGAAAAATTGAATTGGCACAATGGAAAAAAATTCAATAATTTATTCATGATAAATTAAAATTTCAATGAAGATGAAGTAATGTTACACCTATGAAGATTGCATTGATGAATAAAACTGCTGATTAATAGGAAGAACTAGGCTTTTAGTGCCTTGATTGTTGTTGGGCTACTGAATCTGTGTCACACATCAAAAAGCAAGTTTCAAAAAGAAAATGTATAGAAGTTGTGAAAAAAATTCAATTTAATATTCAAACATAACCTGAGTAACATCAAGTTTGTGATATTCCATAGCTGGTACATTGGAAGTTATTCTAAACTTTGTTGGAGACTGCCTTTTACTAGTAGATCTCTTCCTTTTTAAGGCTTTTTCTAGGCCACTCTTCAACCTCTTAACTAAGACAGTCTTCTTCATCTTAATTCCTTTAATTTTTATTCTTTTTTTTTTCAAAAACACTAATCTCATTTTGGTTCATGAGATTTTTGTTTCTGTTCAAGCTCTGAAAGGCTATTTCTTCACCTTGTAATCTTGCAGCTACCATTTCAAGAATTTTCAAGAGACCATCTTTAGCAATTTTATAGGCGTCTTCCGTCTTCGATGCTCTTGTAACTAATTGAATGTACAACCTACATAATTCCTTATACTGCATACTTGATATTACTTTAGGATCAAGATTACTTGTGTTACAACTAGAATTTTCAACTCCTAAGTATCCGGTTTTTGCTTTACATGTCATGTACTAACTTGGTATCCTTGTAATATTTCTAATAGAAAAAACCTTCAAAACATGGGAACACAAAATCTCGACTATTTCAAATTTTCTATAGCTACAATCAACTTTGTCATTCAATAAATCATAGACAACTATATGGTGATTGCTCTTTCTATAAGGAGAAATCTCATATGTTGTTACTGATCCAACCTCACCGCAATTGATTATACTAGAATCATGGGACTTGTACCATTCAATTTGAAAGCACTTGAAAACTTCAGGTGTAAATGCCTACTGCTTGCCTCAAAATTCAGGAAATGGTAATACTGGCACACTTATACTTGTTCTAAAAGCAGCTTTTAACTCCTCATAGCGACGATCTTCAATTAATCTCTCTAAATAATTAAAAAACTATAGAAACTTGTGATTGTAGCTTACATACCTTTTTGTGAGACCATTTATGCTCTCACTTCTTTGGTTTGTCGTCATGTCTGCACAAAAAGTTTGGCGTCCATACACTAATGCCCATTTTTCTTTAATTCAAACATTCGCCTCAACCAATCATTATTATGAAGATCATATTTATCTAGCATTGTCTTCCATGCATTGACAAAATCTTCTTCTTCATCAAAGTCATATATGCATGAGTTGAAATCATTGGAAAAATCTTTGAATCAGCAAAAACTTAGATAATTGGTAGCATTTTGATATAGGTGACACATGCAAAAGCAATGATGTGTGTGAGGCCACCTCGATGCCAGTGCTTTTGCCATTGCCACATTTTGATCCGTAAGAATGGTTTTTGGTGTCTTGTCAACATAGCTCCAGCAAAAGTATCAAACAACCATTCAAATGTTAAGGAAGTCTCATCATATAGTAACGCAGCACCAAAAACAGCAGTTTGCTTGTGATGGTTTACACCCACAAATAATGCAAAAGGACAACCTTCATTATTTGTTCTATACGTTGTATCAATCCAAACAACATCTCCAAAATTGATGTAATCTGCTCTCATCTTTGCATTTGCCCAAAATATATTAGTGATCAGGTCATCCTTATCAACTTGTATAGCATAAAAGAAATTTGGATCCTCAAATTGCATTTTTTGCAAATATTCAAGGACACCACCGGTTTTCCCCATTTTATGTCTCTTGTTCTCTTGAATCGCAAGTAATTTCTGTAATCTATATAAAACCTACATTCTCCCGTCCACCTGCTTGCCTCGCCATAAGTTTGTGAGATGATTTCAGTTGAATTCCCACACTATCTGCCATTTGAATTTTAGCTACTTGAGATAAGGTTATTTTCCTATGACATCTATGCAAATATGTTTTGATTGGACTTGAAAGGTAGTGATTATGATCTTGAACAAATTGAGCCACACAAAATTTGCTGGTCTATCTGGTGTTGACTTTAAGTTTGCCAAACAACCAAATCTTCTCTCTGGACGTGATGCTCTTACAGCAACATATTGTTTATCACATCTCTTTTTGCCTTCGGCACTGCAACAAAAAGTTCTACTAATCAATTTTTCGGTCTTGTCGTTGTGGCTTTTGGTTTTTCTTATGCCAAATCTTGCATGTTTTATAGATGTCAAATAAAAGTCTTAAGCTATTTGCTATGTCTCAAACTCCATGTCAAATTCTAGAATCAGTTCTTCGGGAATGGAGGAGTGAATTTTGTCCAAATCCTTATTACTCATTGAACTAACGAGATCATTTTCAGTCCCTTTATTTGTACAATCATATTTCTCTATGTTGATCAATATTTTCAAAATCTAAACGACGATAAGATGCCGATTTACTCCTGATTGAATAGCTAGAAAAAAAAATCAAATATCATCCAAATAAACACTTAATTTGATAAAGAAAACAATATTAGAACAAGTTTAGAAAATGACAAATCAAGTTTGTTAAATATAATTCGATTTTTAAAATTGATCTCTGACAATGAATTTGTGTGCATGGAGTGAGAAAGATGGTAAGGAACATGGAGGAACCTAAATTTAGTATAAATGGTTGTATACAAAATAAATCACTATAGCTATTAAAATAAAAATGGCTGAAATGCATGGGCTACATCTAGAAAGAATCAACTATACTGCACCCAATTGGATAAAGGATACTCTACCTAAAATGCTTGCAAATAGAACAATGATGACAAGTAGTTGTAATAGGATTTGGAACTTCAAATTCCCTCACGGTTAAGAGAAACAATTTATACATTTACCCTGCAAGCTCCTCACTTACCAAACAAGTCAAATGACACGACTAGTGGCTAAAAGAACAGATATTGAAACTTACATAAGGGAAATTTGATGCTTACCATTGAAATAAAAAACTTGAAATTCTAGTTAATTTTGAGACTTCCAATCACAAAAGTATTGATGTGCAGCTTTGGGAGAATGAGAGGAAGGCAAGAATAGATAAGTTTTAGAATTTTGATGTATATCTTTTTAAATTTTATTAGTGTTATATTGTTAAAAAATGTCTTTAAGCCTCAAGCCAATGTGATGTTCCAAGTGAGCCGTTTTAAGAATTTACTGTCTTATAGGAAGCTAACTAAACTAACTAAATTATAGAAAATTGAACTATACGACATCATTTAAGAGATTGGATACGATTAGACACCATACTATTGGATAGAGGATTTGAGCCAGTAGTTGTCATACCAACGACATTATAGAACTAAGGGGGAGTTTGGTAAGAGGGTTTTAAAATCAACTCCATAGTTGTTATTTGGTAATTGAGAATCGAAATTAAACTCCAAAAATTGGAGTTTCATAAAACCCACCAAATTAGTGGTTTTGCTAAAAACCCACCAATGATTCCCATATTTGGATGTTCAGAACCTCGTCTGGATATCGTATGTAGCAATTTCGCATATTCCTGGCATGCAGACGTTCGAATGGTATATGTGGACGCCCGATTGACTTGTGGATATGATTTTGATTCTAGCAAATCAAACAACAATTATAGTAATAATACCCATTACAGGTATTGAACCAAATACATGTATTGGTATTGATAGCTTCATTCTTAACCCAAGAGGAATGATTCATATTCCTGGGTGCGAACTAAATGCCCCCTAAGAGGCTTAAAACGATTAGGTTTTGGGCCAATGGTGACTGTCAAGCATGGCACATTGATATCAAGCTTCACATGCACACACATGACTGCTTAGTCTTCCAAAGAAAAAAGAAAGAAGTACAGTTTAGAATTTGAGACGTTTCTTCTTCTCAGTGTCACTCTTCCTTCTTTCTTCAAAAATACCACCAAAGAAGCCTTAATTCCTCTCCTTTTCTCTCTTCTCATCTTCGTCTCTATCCTTTTCCTTTTTAGAGTCCACTCTATCTTGCATAAAAAAAGAAAAAAAAAAGTCCATTCTTCCTCCCCAACCCTTATTAGCATCCTTTCTTCCTACAAGCTATACAAAATAATTGAAATTGTATAAGTATTTGTTTATTTTAATTTGAACAAGTATTTATTTTATAATATTTATTATCAATTTTGTCAATTTAACTTAATACTATATGGTACTAATTACCCGCGCTACCTGACCCGCTTTAATCGGGTAACTAACTAAAGGTTAACTAGCTAATAAGAGTGTCAGATACTGTTAGCAAATTAGGCAAATTGGTAGAACAGGTTTCGGTTAGAATACTGGGTGTATGAACTAGTTAATTGATTCATGCCGAACCCTAGAGCTAAGTGAAACAATATTAATGGATTGTTTGGAAATATTTTTAAAACTAGGTTTTGGTTACGTGTTTTGTACCTCTGAATTTATAATCTTACATGCAATTTATAGCCTCATTTTGTTCCAGATTAGTAAGCATATTTTTGTAGGTTCATAAATCGATGAAAGGCTTCCCTTCAATTCGCGATGCTTAAGAACTAGTGACTTTGCCACTGAGCACTAGGGTTAGGCACGGGTCAGGTACTTGACCTTAAGAGGATTTGGCTGACCTAACCCTAACCTATCGGGTCAGCAATTTTTTGACCATAAACTGACCCTAATGTCCTCGGATACCTGATCCTCAGGTACCCGATAAATAGGGTTAGATAACAGGGTACCCTACCAGCCACTAATATTTTTTTTACTAAAATTTGTAATGGTTACTTCGCTGGACTAGAATATAAAATTATAGGCTAAGGTCCAACACCTTCCAAAATTCTCCTCACTTCTTTAATTCTCCAAAAAATCATAAATATTCACTAATTAATTCCTGTTACTAATTGAAATGGCTCACTCCATAGTCTTAATTCATCTCGATTTTGATGATTAACAAACCAGTGACAATGTATAACAATATTCTTTCAAGGTTTATTTGTAGTAAAATTAGTTAGATTTAAAAAATAAGTAAAAATAGAATGTAAAAAATATAGCAGACAACCTCCCCAAAGGAAGCGGACGTTCGGTTAGTTGTTCGGATGCTCTCTGGACTTTAGCGGATGACAAAGCCGAACGACAGTTAACGAAGTGAACGTCTGAATTGCGACTCTATGCATATATGCGGACGTCCTCTGTTCAGTTTTATTTATCGTCTTTTTAACTCCCCTTCTTCTTTAAACAGTTTCCAACTTTCCAAACCTGATTTTTCATCAAATTAACTTCATTTATTCTCTATATTTTTCTCTAAAATCATCATCCAAACACTAACTATCCTCGAATTCTTATGAATTTCTCTCTAATTTTTCCCAACTTTGCCTAATTTCCTTTTTTTCTCAAACTCTTATCCTACATCTTTTTATTTCCAAATTACTCAATCAAATTGCTAGCTCTCAATGTAGTGGATGTCATGGAGGCCATGGTGGTGTAGATTATCATGTTGGAGACATGGGTCTAATTCATCAAGCAAGTAGAATCTTTTTTTATAGACATTCCTTAAAGCTATATAATGAGTTTGCGAGTAAGAATGTCATAGAGGTTAAGTTTTGAGCTTTTGAAGATTTTACTGGTGATTTGGGTGATTTAGTAAATAATGCTAGATTGACTGACTTGTGTCAAGTTAATGAATTGGTCTATGGGGATTTAGTACGTCAATTTTATGCAAATCTTAGAATTGATGGAGATGATGCTGTTTCTTATGTAAATAACACCCACATGTTATTTAATGCTTGAACTATTAATGAGATTTTTGACATGCCAAATGATGGTAGTGAGTTTTGTGCTCCTAGGAAAGTATCACCCATTGTGGATTTTGATGATGTAAAGAGACTCTATTTTAGAAATATTAGTACCAGTAGTTTGAAAAGTTTCAAAATGGATTTTTTTCACTCCATTGTATAGAGTTCTCTATCATATAATTGTGAACATCCTTGCACCTACTAGTGGTCACAAAACTAATGTGACGCACATTGGTTTACAACTCTTTTATAGGATTTTATATGGTATTCAAATTAACATGGGAGCTTTCATAATCAAATACATGATGATGTGGAAGAAGGATTCTAAAAAGGGACTTGCATATGGAAGAATACTCACAAGAATCTTTGTGAGATGTGATATTCCTTTTGAAGGGATGGTAGGAACGAGGGCCATTGATACAGATCATATAGGTGTAAATAGTCTTAAAAGACTTCACCCTATCTTTAGAAATAGTAGGTGGCTTTATCATCAGAGCAAATAGTTAGAAAACATATTTACTTACTTTAGTATCTCAAATACCATAAAAAGATTGATAGTGTATCAATAATTGATTTAGAAGATTAATAAAGTATGTAACAAACTTTTTGACAAACTTAAGTCTTGGACCAAATCTCCTTTATTATTTTTGATGATTAACAAAGTAATGACAATGTATACAAATGTTTTACCAAAGTGTATTTGGAGTAAAATTAGATAGGTGGAAAAATAAGTCAAAATGAAAAGTAAAATGTGAAACGGACGACCAACCGGACGCATTAAAGAAATAAGCGCGCGTCTACTATTACTCTAGAGTATGTGGATGACAATGGAGACGATAGAGTGGATGTTTGGTTAACTAGAGAGAGTATGCGAACGATTAAATGGACGATGTAGCGGACGGCCGGTTATAGCAGACAAATTTCCAGACTGTATGCGGACAACAAAGCGGACGAGTTAGCAGATGTCCGGTCTTTGCAAGACAAAAATCCAGTGATTATGTGGACGATAAAGTAGACGATCTAGAGACGTCTAGCCCATTGAAGAACAAAATTCCTATAGCACGCAGACTAGGAAAAGGACGAGGTAGCGAACGTTCAGTTTTAGTAGGACAAAATTTCTGTGATTATGCGGACAATAAAGTGGACGATCTAGAGGACGTCCAGCCCATTGCAGAACAAAATTCCAAAGCATGCGGACGAAAAAGAGGGTGAGGTAACGGACGACCATAGGGGGAAGCAGGCTTCCGTTCCCTTCAAAGCGGACGTTCGCTGTTTGAAATATGTTTCTAACGGCTAGTTTATACATTTGATCATTAGCGTTCTGTACAGCTAATTTTTTTTCATTTTTCACTTCTTATAAACACAAAATTGTACAAAAATCATTAAAAACATTTTATAACTATTGTATTGATAATTTTAGCTAATTTTGGAACATTTTTCAATTCTTATATATACAAAATTGTACAAAAATGTTTTGCTAACTATTGTATTAATAATTTGAGAACTTGTGAAGCATTCTTGAGTTTTTTTATTTTTGTGAGAAAGCAAAGCACAGTCGTCATTGTAAAACCTCTTAGTTCAACTAAAAGAGTTTAAATCACATAGTGTAACAGATTTAAGTGGTCACCTATAACACTTTCAAAAATGAAGATCTACGTTTTACCAACTATTGTATTTACAATTTGAGCTAACTTTTGGCCTTTCTCGCTTCCTATAAATATAAAATTATACAAAAATGATTAAAAACGTTTTGTCAACTCTTGTATAGATAATTTGAGCTAGTTTTTAGCCATTCTTACTTACTATATATACAATGTAGACACTAAATTTTGATACACCACTCATTTTTTCAACATTGGGGGCACATTTATATTTTTTGGGGTTAAATTCTAATTTTTTAATAAAAAAGAACAAAATCAGCATTTTTGGAGGGCAAAATAGTAATTTTCAGCTGTAAATATTTTTTCATTAGTTTTGGGGCTTTAAATTCATGTTTTGTACTTTCATATGCATTTTTTAAATTTCTGTGATTTTTTTGAATTTAACTGGTATTTTTCTGTATTTCGTCAGCACAGGGACAAAATGGTAATTTCGCTTCGCGAATACCATTTTCACTCATTTTTTAATACCAAATTTATTTTTCAAATTTTTAAGCATTGTTTCTAAATTTTCTTATTTTTTTGGGGACTATCACTATTTTTTTTGTAAATATCGTGTTCAGGGGCAAAAATGTTATTTCACATTCTAAATGCATTTTTCACCAATTTTTGAATCATAAATGTATTTTTAGGATTTTAAGCTCATTTTTTTTATACTAACTGATATTTTTCATACATTTTGACAGTCAGAGGTAAAATTGTCAGTTTACATTCCAAATTTATTTTTCACTAATTTTTGGTTCCAAAATTCATTTTTAGGTTTTTAAGCATGTTTCTAAGTTTTTTCTAACTTTTTTTTGGGGTGAGTTTATATTAACAAATTTATTATTTACATTTTTCTTAAATTTTTCTATTTTTGTGAGAGAACATAGATTTTTTACTTTGTAAGGATAAAGTTGTAATTTTGGTCGTCAAGGGCGTTTTGGTCTTTTAGTCATTTCTTGGAAGATAAGTCTTTTGTGTACTATAAATACTCCCACTTGGGGATTAAAAAGAAAGGGGGAGAGAAAAAATAAAAAACCTAGAGAGAATTTTTAGTTTTTAGTTTTTTTTTAGTTTTATCTCTTACACCAAGAACACAAAAAACATACACTTTTTCCTACATTTTTCTTCCAGTTTTCACCAAGAACATCAAGAACACTTACTAGCTTTTAGTACATCTTCAAGCCTACACCTAGAACACCTATAACACACACTAGTATATCTTCAAGTCTACACCTAGAATACCTAGAATACACATTAGTGTATCTTCAAGCCTACACCTGGAACACTTAGAACACACACTTGTACATCTTCAACCTACATGTAGAACACCAAGAACACACACTTCTTATTCACTCTCTCTCTCACGCACTACACACACTCTTCCACTTCTTATTCACTTTCTCTCTCACGCACTACATACACTTTCATACACTTCTTGCATTTTCTTTCTCACACACTAGCCACAACCTTACACACAGCCACACTACACACATTCACATTTCTCTCCCACACACTACACACACCATTACCTCACACACTTCCCCTAAATTCACACAATACACTCCACAATTCTACACATTCACTAACACACAACACACGTACACACCACACACACAATCACAGATTCTCTTTCACACACACAGATACACACATTAAAACACGCACAAACACAGTCATTCAAATACTCACAGAGACAAACACAGTCATTCAAACACATTCACAATCACACAAGCACACAGCCACAAATGCACAGACCATTTCACGCTCTCACACACACACACACACTACACAGAGTCATTCACACACACTATCACACATTCAAAACACACAGTCATAGACTAACAAACGCTCAGTTGTACACAAACGCACACAGCCAAAAAAAAATCTCACAAATATACACACACAGAGGCACACTTGGACTCACATACACATACACACACCAATCACCCAATTTACATACAAACTCACAAACAAATCCACCACCACGAAGTATCAAGTTTCAGCCCCAAGACCGCCCCTTTCTTCTTGCCCATAACTTGCAGAAGCAAGCCAATACAGACAGCCCAAATTCCACTCAAGACCCATACTCCAGCAGGGCATTCAAAACTTCCCTATTGTTACCACCAAAAACAACAACCAGCAACCAGAAACTTTCCATCAGTTCCACCACAATAGCCCAAAAGCAACCAAAAACAACCCAAATAAGTCCCCAAAATCAGTCACAAACAATCACAGAACAACCCATAGACCACACCACAAGATTCACAGTTAAGACCCAACCACAATTTCATCCCAAACAGTCTCAATCAAATACAATTCAATCAAGACCACCACCAATTTCCATTATGCGCCATTCAACAATCCCCCATTCAAATTCAAAGCCACCAGTTCGTCCTCTCAAACCACCACAATTACTAGAAATTGCACCTTCTCCGCCCTCCAGTGACCACTCCAATCCGACCCAACCACCAAGACAGCGACTAGTTGATCGGAGCCACCCATTGCCAAGCCACAGCCCCAGTATCCCCCTGAAAAAAAGGTCCTTCCCTGGCTACCTAACCATTCCAGGTAGCTTTTCTCTACCACCTACACCTCTAGAGACCATAGCCACATCTCCGGCTACCTAACCATTCCAGGGTCACACTTTCAGCTTTTCTCTACCACCTACACCTGCAGAAGACCACAACGACATCCATCTCCACCAAATAACCTCTCACCTATCACCAGCATCCACAAAGCCGCAGCTTCACTGCCTATGAAAACATATCTGTGCAACCCTTCCATTGCAAACAGCAGCAATACTACAAACAAGCTCAACCTCAACTGACAACCCGTTCAACCAACAACCAAGGCAATACTACCATCGCTGGACCACCGGACACAACAGCAGCAGCCACAAGCTCCACCAGAGATTATCGCTACCAGTAGCAGCACCCACGACGTCCACGCGACTAGCTCGTCGTTATCACCATTGCAGAATACTACCCTCTTGGCCAAAAAGGTATTGTCTTTGAATTTTAAGAGTTTTGGATTTGTGATTTTAGAAGCTAATTTAAAGGGATTGTCAAGAGAGCAGGGAGAGAGAGAGAGAGAGAGAGAGAGAGAGAGAGAGAGAATTGGTCAGCGAGAAGAAGAAGGGAAAAGAGGAAAAGGAAAAATCGAGAAAACAGGCAGAGGAAGAATGAAGGATAGACACAGACAGAGAGACCAAGGAGAGAAAAAGAAAGAAGAAGGGAGAGAAGAAGAGAGATTAGAATTGGAAATCTGGGAACCGGTTGGGGAATGTTTAAGTGGATTTGGTATTTTTCATTAGTTTGGGGTTTACATTTGATTAGTTTAGGGTTAGGTGGTTAATTTCTGTTTCGTTTCTTTACTTTGTAGTTAATTCAGTTAATTAATTAAATCAATTAAACTAGTTTAGCTTTTAATTTGGTAGTTTTCTTGATTTTGTTGTTTTTTTTCTTTTTTCTGATTTTTATGTCATGAAAATGGTTATTTAAATTTCAACCTCTAAGGCTTTGGAATAGCATTAATAAGCCCCTTGGTATTTGGTATCTTTTATTTTGATATTTTCATATTGATCCCCTTAGATTTCATTTGATTTCAATTAGATTTTAATTAATTACAATTGTGTCTTTGCTCAAATTTATTGTTTTGCCTCCCCCACTTCACTTTAATTGGATCTCTACCCCTCAAGACTTATGTAAATTTTCAATTTTACCCCCTTAAGCTTTATGAAAATTTATTTATTTATTTATTTATTTTTTAGCCCCCTTAGTTGCTAGACTTTACAATTTTATCCCAATTTGTCAATACTTACATATTTTGTGCTTTATTTATTTATATCGAGGTATCTTGACTTGTCTGTTTATTTTGATAGTATTTTAGTACCGGGTCTTCGAGAAGAGGTATTTTTGTTACCTTTTAATTGCTTCTTTATGTGCTCCAATGTGCTCTAATGTGATATTTTATGCATTTTTCTTCATGCGTTTCTTATTTTATGCACTTTTTACGTATTTATTTATTTTTGTGTTATTTAATTTTGAATTTTATTATTTTGACAAAAAATGTAATATTTTTGTATTTAGCTAGCCAATGTAATAATTAGATTAATTTTTTATATTGTTTACAAACATTTTTGTATTTAGATGACAAGTGTAATAGATAGGTTGTTTTTATTTTTCCTTCAAAATTGTAACTTAAACCCTTTAAAAATTGTAGCTAAATCCCCCGGTGTAATAGTTAGGGCCTATATTTGCGTACTTGTGTGCTTATATGTTTTACCGCTTTATTTAGCGTTTTGCATCTAGATATCATGCTTACCTGTTATGCGCTCATATTTGATCTTATATGTTTTTATATGTTTAATTTGCTTTTAATTCATGTTTTACTATTTAATTCATATTTTATGTTATTCCGTCATCACACTAGTCCAACGCTAGTTGTGATTTTATCGTTTTCCCGTTAGTTCAACGCTGGTGGGAATCCCTAGAAAGGGTTAGTCTAACGCTAGACCCTTATAGCATTTTAGTGTTAGGTGCACTTGTGTGCATTTCATATCATCTCACACACTAAGTTTTTAGGAAATTTTCATTTTTGCATGATTTGTATATATTTTATTATCTATTATCTATTTTTGATAAAGATTCAGTGTATGACATTTAGGTTGCATTTCACTTAGAATTTAGGTCATTTTTGTAATTCGACTATAAATAGTCGCCTCCTCACGTGAGAAGCGGTGGCGTACATGCCGTTCCCCCCTCCGTGAGTAAAAACATTCAGTCACGAGATATTAGTCCCCCGTACCCGTCATGTTGCATATCCACTTTCTTTCTTCACTTATTATATATTATTATAATTTTCTTTTCTTTTTGCATCGCATTTTGCATAGACACTCGTGACTCCCTCGAGGACTTGATTCGGGTTTCGCAATTTATGCGATAATACTGACCAAGTCTTGACAAAACATTCTGACCCTCTCGATACTCACATTTAGACTTAGGATTTGCATTCATTTAGATTCATTCACACGCGATAGAATCTAAGGTTAATTTAGGAAATTTCTAGGGTTAATTTAGAAAATTTTGATTGAATCTCGCAACTAGCCTCGGCTAAGTAGAAAGGGTGCCTTAGGCGTAAGCCTTTGCCTTCCCTTTCTTCAAATGTGATTTTCGGATCTTTTTCTCTTGTTTTTTGTATATCGGAGTCGAAAAAGGGTTTTCAATAATTTTTCCAAAATTTTACTTTTGTTTTGTTAAAGAATTTTTTTTTGGTGACTTGATACACTCTAACTCAATACCAAGCGGCGACTCCATTTTTCTAAATAAAACCCTTTTTCAAATCATTTGGCCAAATTGTCGCATTTTTAGTCCTGGCCTTCTTTTGTTTTCCAAAATACCATTTTTTCTAAAATAACAATTTTTTTACTAAAAAACTCGATTTTTATCACACACGCACGGTTTTTCCAAAACTCTACCTTTTCGAAATGGGTCATCGGACCGAACTGTATTTTCAGGAGGCGACAGTCAACGACTTCACTGTGCGTCATTTCGGGGCACGACATACAAAATTGTACAGAAATGATTAAAATATTTTGTCAATTGTTGTATTGGTAATTTGATCTAATTTTTGACCATTTTCGCTTTATATACATACAAAATTGTACAAAAATGAAGATCTACGTTTTGTCAACTATTGTATTGATAATTTGGGCTAACTTTTGGCCATTCTCACTTCCTATAAATAGAAATTATACAAAAATCATTAAAAATGTTTTGCCAACTATTGTATTGATAATTTGATCTAATTTTTGACCATTTTCGCTTCATATACATACAAAATTTTACAAAAATGAAGATCTACATTTTGCCAACTACTGTATTGATAATTTGAGCTAACTTTTGGCCATTCTCATGTCCTATATTTACAAAATTATACAAAAATCATTTAAAACGTTTTGCCAACTGTTGTATTGGTAATTTGATCTAATTTTTGACCATTTTCACTTCATATACATACAAAATTATACAAAAATGAAGATCTACATTTTGCCAACTATTGTATTGATAATTTGAGGTAACTTTTGGCCATTCTCATTTCCTATAAATATAAAATTGTACAAAAATGATTAAAAATGTTTTTCCAACTCTTGTGTGGATAATTTGAGCTAAATTTTGGCTGTTCTCACTTCCTATAAATATAAAATTGTACAAAAATAATTACAAACTTTTTGCCAACTATTATAATGGTAATTTGATCTAATTTTTGACCATTTTCACTTCATATACATACAAAATTGTACAAAAATGTTGATATACGTTTTTCCAACTATTATATTGATAATTTGAGCTAACTTTTGGTCATTCTCACTTCCTATAAATACAAAATTGTACAAAAATGATTAAAAACTTTTTGCCAATTGTTATATTGGTTATTTGATCTAATTTTTGACCATTTTCACTTCATATACATACAAAATTGTACAAAACTGTTGATATACGTTTTGCCAACTATTATATTGATAATTTGATCTAACTTTTGGCTATTCTCACTTTCGATAAATAAAAATTGTACAAAAATTATTAAAAATATTTTGCGAACTAGCAATAGAAGCACATGAAAGTCATTTAGGTGCATTTTACATGTCCATAAAAAGAAAAATACCAACATTCGAGTAAAAAAATTGCAACGTAATAGTTCATACACTTAAACCAATAAAACACAAACTAAAAGATTAGAAATCAATGAAATTAGTTCATCATTCTACAACACAATAAAACACCAATGTAACTTGAAATGGTTCATCATTCCCATCTTCAATCTTCAATATTAATAATGGAATGCTCCTCCGTCAATTCTGAAATTTCTAGAAAAACAAAGACAACAATAGAATGAGTATAGTTGTAACTTGTAAGGAAAAAAAAAAACTATTACCTGCTTCCATATCTACAAGATTAGCTATACTTTATTCCAAATTAATGAGTTGGCTACCCATGTGAAGCCAATCTTGCCCACAAATTATTGGCTCAACCATTCTTGGAGTTAAAGAGCTTTGAAAAGAATCCAACACACAGCTTCCCATACTAAAAGTAGATTTTGAAGCAACTGTAAACACCGGAATAGCTCATATATCTCTAGCAATTGTAGCAAGAACTTGGAACCTATGAGCATTATCTCTCCACCAATCCAAAATGTGAAATTTTGGAAAATAAAGATCTTCCTTCATTTCCATCAAATAGAAGTTTCATTATGAGTGCTATCAAATTTTCAGCTTTGTGAGCATATTTTTCATGCATGTAATGTGATGCTTCTTTAGCCTCAATAGCATCCACATCCATCTTATCTGTTTTCCTACACTGAGTTGCATTCACCACTTCTTTAGAAGGTGATTTTTCAGCAAAATAAACATCAAATAGGGAATGCAACACCTTTTTCACCTTAACTTTTAATTTTTCAGCACATTGGCAATCATAGGCCTCATTAATTGCCCATTGACCATAATTGAGTTTATGTCGAGGGTCAAGAACAATAGCAATCAAAATCAATATATTAACCTTTTCAACATTACCCCAATATTTGTCATACTTTTGCTTCGTTTTACCAACCATAACTAATTACACAATATCATCACTTTCATTAAATAAACTAAGACCACCAACACCAAAGATTTCATTCATGTATTTATTTCCTGTCACATAATGTGAGCCTGACATTTTTACAGTAGAATCATAAAAGATTTGAAGAAAAGGCAACAAATTTTTTGCTCTATCCCAATCCATTTCAATTGGCACACCTCTAACTTTAGAACCCTTATGAGAATTAGAAGACTCATTCTCATTTTGTGGTGGAGTGGACTCTTCCATGTACTTGCTATCCAAAGTTTCTAACAACTCAAATGTCCTTTGGAATCTAAGAGCTGCCTACAACATTAAAAATTGTGGCATTCCACCTAGTTTCAACATCAAGGTACACAAGGCTTTTGCTCTCAATTCATTCTTTTTCTATGTAAGATTTGAATCTTTAAGCTCTAGTAGGTGAAGACCTTAGATATCTCACAGCAGATTAGATCCTAGTAATAGAATCTTCCAATTCTTTCAATCCTTGCCTAACAGTTAAATTTAAGACATGGGCAACAAATCTCATATGCAAGAACTCCTCATTTAATGCAGTGTCTTTCTAATTATTAAGCCTTCTCCTCAAATATTGTAAACAATTATCATTTGAACTAGCATTGTCTACTGTAACAGTAAGAACTTTACTAATTTTCCAATCAAGCAAGCATTTTTCTACAGTCTGACCAATTATTTCACTCGCATGACTTGTAATAGGACAAAAATGCAAAATCTTTTTATGCAATTTCCATTTATCATCAACAAAGTGAGCTGTCAAATACAAATAATTCAGATTCTGAATGGATGTCCAAGTATCAGTGATGAGACAATCACATGAGGATAAAGTTTCAAAGTATTTCTTCATACTTTTCTTCTAATTTAAGAAAAGTTTGAGGTGGTCTCTAGTCATAGCTCTACGTGAGAGGAGTTGAAACCGTGGCCACATAGCTAGACAAAAATCTTTAAAACCTTCCCTTTCCACAAACTTAAAAGATAGTTCATCTATAATCATCATCCCAGCCAACATTTTTCTACATGATTCTTGGTCAAACATATGACTTGTCAATGCTTTTTTCCCTCCTTCTTTTGGTTTGAATTCCAATATTTTTTTTCCTCTTATCTGTGCCATTATAGGGATATTTTTTTACACCTATGAAGATGGTTACTCAAAGAAGTAGTACAATTTTTATTTGCACAAACAATCAACTGTCTACAATATTTACAAGTAGCTTTTTGTCTTTTTTTCCATACCTTCAATCATTTGATAATGCTCCCATACCCATGACCTCTTTTGGTTTTATTCATTTGTTTGGGATGAAGGATGACAAGGTGCTTGACATGTATCATCTCCAAAGGATTTAGAAACTTGTTTTGGATCCATGGAAGATGAACGATCTATATTTGGGCTTGCAGTTGTACTAGTTGTATTATCTCCCATACTTGACATCTAAAAAATTTAAAAACATTAATTACTTAGAAATTCCTCAATGACTTGGTTACATTAATTACTTAGAAATTCCTCAATTACTTAGAAATTCCTTAAAAAAACATTAGTTTCCCATTTAAAAAATTTAAAAAATAATAATTTGGTCACACCTCCACAATTTTTGTTATAATTATTTTAATCACTTAGAAATTCTTCAATGACAAAATGTATGTCTTCCATACGTGTGAGACGAATAATGTTAGAAGGACATAATGCAAAAGGAACCTTGTCCATTTCTTTGCTTATCTAATAGGAAAATTAAATGATTATCTACTAAAGAAATAATTTGCAATGTAGAAAACTAGAAATAGAAAAACATACTTGGGGCTGGGGGGCTTAGATAATGGATTAGTCAGCTAAGTGCAAGCAAAATGAGAATGAGATTGAGAAGAAAGTGTCATGGAGGAGAGAGAGAAGAGAGTGGAGGCACCGCTGAGCTCACTAGTGGGGTGGAGAAGGAAAAAAAAGTCTTCTTCAGAGGAACCGGTCATCTATTTCTTGCTGCTGTGCGTCGTTCGTTTCTTGCTACTGCTCTACTTTGCTTAATTAGGTTAACACACAATAGAATATAGAAAATAGTTAATAGTTTTATCTTTTATTAAAATTACCACAAGGCCCTTTTATTATTTCTATATTTACAAAATTACTTCTCGAGTTGAGTACTCGCAGGTTTTTATTTTTTTAACCTGTATCCTAACCCAAAAATTTTGGATACCTGACCCTAAGCCGACCTTATGAGTGAAACAATTTCGGGTACCCTATTTTTAGGATCGGGTCAGTTGGGTAATCCGATCATCAATTTTTTTTTCCACCCCTACTGAGCACTATGGGAAAGATCCGAAGTCACCCAACGAATTCTAGGAAAAAGTGTTAGAGAATGTCAAAATAATAGGATTTGTGTCTTACGTTAGTTACTTAGAGTCACTTTCTAGGAAAAATTAATAAACCATGCCCATAGTTACTTTTTTAGTGACACATGTCCTATTTTTATTAGTTGTCTTAGTAGGTTGTATTGTATTGTTTAGTGTTGGTTGTATGGGATTACACCCATTTAGTAGTAGTAGTAGTTCGGTTTTGCTTTTGTCGTGTGAGTTTTTATATTTTTCATAGCTTTTGTTTTGCTTTTAACATGCAGCTTTTTGTGCGTTTTTGTTAGACTTTTTGAGCCGCCTCCTACGTTTCTCAATAAGAAAATTTTTCTCCATTATTTTCTTTTTGTTTCTTGTCTAAGTTCCTGTGGATTTTATTCATCTAGTGATTTGGGTCCATCAGAGTGGCATTAGAGCTATGGCACCCACAAATATTATTATGGCACCCACAAATATTATTTGTTCAGTTTCAAAATTGAAGAACAGGGAAAAGTATAATTTTTAAAAGAAACAGATGTTAACCCATCTAAAGGCATATGGGTTAAATCAATATGTTGAAGAAGGGTGAAGATATGCATAGGACACAAAGAGGGATAACATGGCATTGTCACAAATTCATTGGGAATTGATATATCACTTTTTGAAAAAATTGTTACTACAAATACAACGAAGGAGGCTTGGGATATTTTGGAGAAAACATACAAAGGTATAGATCGGGTTCAATAAAGCAATTTGATGATATTAAAGAGGAAGTTTGAACTTGCAATGATGAAAAAATCTAAATCAATTGAATCATATTTTTTCTGTTTGTCAGAGATCAAGAACGAGATGACACTCAATGATCATCAACTTTTTGATGTGGTATTTTTTGAGAAAGTTCTTAACACTCTACCTATGAAGTTCGATTACGTTGTGATAGTAATTCAAAAAATCAAGAATTTGTCAAAATTGAAAATTGAAGAATTGCAAGGCACATTGATTCTTCATGAACAAAGAATAAATGGGAAGATGGAGTATACCTCGAAAACTATGGAGAAGTCCCTACAGAGACAATTAAATTTGAAGGCAAAGGATGAACCCAAAGAGTAAGGAAATTTTCAACAGAGAAATCAGGACAACAGCAACAGAGATTGTGGCTATAATAAAAGAGGTAGAGGCCAAGCTAACAACAGAGGCAGAGGCAGATAGAATTCTCAATGTAGCAGTAGAGGTAACAATTTTAATTTTAGAGATGGCTCTGGTAGAGATAGAGGTAATGGTTATAATTATGACAATAGATATAATTTTAGCTAAAATAATGATGGGCAAATGATTCAGTGCTATAACTGTGGAAAATTTAGACATAGAAAATTTGAATGTAGATCTAACAGTAATTTTTAGGCTAATGTTGTTCAAAATCAAGCTCAGAATAATAATCAAAATTCAGAAACTTTATTGTTGGCTTGCAATCATGATGGAGTTGCTGATAAAAATAAATGATTTTTAGATACTGGATGTAGTAACCATATGTGTAGAAAAAAAGAATTATTTTTTGAACTTGATGAGTCTATTAAAGGTAAAATAAAATTTGAGAATAACACTGTTCTACCAGTGTTTGGTAAGGAAAAAAAATCTCCATTAGCCTAAAAAATGGATCTTCCAAGTTTATCTTTGATGTGTTATATGTGCTTGGATTGAATCATAATTTGTTGAGTATGGGGCAGTTGTCAGAAAAATATTATGACATTCGTATCAAGCTAGGTGTTTGTACGATTTTTGATGAGAAAGTTGGTATGATTGGTAAGGTGATATGTGACAGCCCCACCTTACCCAGAGGCGCACCAAAGGGCTTAGCGGATTGCCTACCTAGCTCTCGCCAGGACTCAAACACGCACTCGCTCAATACGTACAAACATACTTAATGCAAAATAAAACACATTTATATAATTTACTTGAAAGTTTAAATATCAATAACATGTTTTACACACTATAATTTACATATTATTTACAAGAATAGCCTAAACAAGTGGGCTATCAATATACACAAAACAAATCATGAACAGGTCCAAAATCAGCTTTTCCAGCTTTAGTATTTTTTTGGAAACCTGATTAAAGAAAACAAATAACGGGATGAGCTATAATAGCCCAGTGAGTGCTCAAGTCATGCAACCATACCAGTAATATATAATTTTATTCAAGAAAATATTTGACAAGTTAAATAAACAATATATAAACAATTTAATTAACAAGTAGTCAATGGCGGATACAGGGCTCAACTACGGGAGCAAGCTCAACTGCAGGAGAAGCAAGTACTGATCATATAACCATGACGTTAGGACCGAGATAATAGCTCAAGTTCTCGCCAAAGGTCATGCTAGTATTAACAAGAAAGTACCTTAACCACCGTTCACCTTATAACCTCCGTACAAGCTACCACATCCAAGGAGTAATCTCGACCTTGGAGGGCCAACACGCGAGCAAGAAAGTTCAATTCGGAGTTGGCCTCTTTGAGGATTCACAACTCAAGGGACAGAACAACACGCCCTAAAACACCAAACACCTTATATCCTCCCACGCACGACTGGGTTGACTATCCGTGAAGTAACGGTGAAGTTAGTCGCGGAAGTCTCATACACAAATAACGCATTTAATAGTGAAAACATGTAACACATTGTGGAATAGATGCGATAAAGTACACATCTTTCCTCAAGTAACACATTTCATTAAATAATAATGTCAAGTATAACATGGCATTTCATGCATCAAGCACACATAAAACACTTACCTGAAGTGCCTAAGAAAAGATTTTGTAATATGGTCAGGTCTCACTTTCGGATCCTGAAATTCAAGAGAAAATAGTCGTATAAAAACCTGACTAAAATCTAAACAATTTAATAAGAAAATTCGAGAAATACCCCAAGTCTTTCTAGGGTTTAATTTCTAGGTTTTTGGAGTTTAGGGTTTTACCCTAGGGTTTAGGGTTTTCAAAATTAGGGTTTTCTAACTTTTAGGGTTTTGCTCGGAAAGGTTCAATTCACTAATAGCTCGTCTATGAAAATTTTTGCACGTTCTAATCACTAAATTACAGCTTATAAAGCTTTAAATCATAACCTAATCACTTTATTTCTTAGATTTTACCAAAATTTCGGCAGCATTTTCCTTATAATCGGACTAACCCAAAATTTTTAACCTGCAAGGAAAACAGCCAAACAACCCAAGCTCAAGTAGTTCTATCATTTCCATACCAAAATCAATTCAATTTCACCCAAAGTTGTCATAAAAACACTTGAACCTCTCCAAGGTTCTTCAAGCAAATCATACTTAAATCATGTCATTTCAAGATTCAATCACTATCTACAAGTCATACAAGCCCATAAACCTTATATTCATGGAATAAAACTTCAATTTCATGGCTCAAATCAATCATGCTGAACAATAAAGACATGGGTTCAAAGCTACAAAAACTACAACTTATACTTGAAATAATAAGAAGAGTTCTTGGTGAATACCTTTAATAAGGCAAGATCTTTGCTTAGGAAGAAGGTTGATTCACTTTCAATGGATGAAAATGATCAAATTAGAGAGAAATGCTCCAAGAAAATGAAAGAAAATGAGAAGAAAACAGAGAGTGAAGAAGCCGGCCAAGGGTAAAGGAAAAGAGAGAAAAATTAACTAAGTGAAGAAGAAAAGAAATGGAGAAAGAATTTGGAAAAACTTGGACCAATCAAAGCAAAACAAAAGTAAGGGTAGAGCTTGACTTTCTTGCCATTGTAGACTCCACTTGGCTAGGTTTAATTAGATGAGATTTTTATCATTTATCTTACCATTAATCTTGCAAGACTTCTAGGTACAACTCCTAAGGAAGATGGTACAACAAGCTACTAAAAAATAATAGAAATCATTTCCTTATTTCTTTTCACTAATTTTCGGCCCTCTTTTTTTTTTTTTCCTAAATAATGGACATAATACAAAATAAATGGTTTTGCATGAATTTCTAGGGTGTTACATGATAATTCTCCAAACCGTTTATTTTCATTAAATTTGAATAGTGGAGATTTTCCTTGCTTGAATATTGTGATTGATGATAACAATTGGTTGTGACATATGTGGTTTGGTCATTTAAATTTTGACAGTTTGATATTTTTGGCTAACAAAATAATAGTTCGTGGGTCACTTGGTATTAGTTGTCTTGACAGAGTTTGTGATATGTGTCCTTTGGGCAAGAAACATAGGGAAGTTTTTCAGACATGTAAATCATGGAGAGCAAAAAGACCATTGAAGATCATCCATTCAGACTTGTGTACTGTGGAGGTTCCTTCTAATGGTGGTTTTAGGTATTTTATTACGTTTATTGATGATTTTAGTAGAAAAGTTTGGATTTATTTTTTGAAGGAAAAATTTGATACCTGTGACACTTTTAAAAAATTCAAGATTTTTGTTGAGAAGTAAAGTGGCTTTCAAATAAAAAATTTGAGAACAGATAGGGGTCGAGAATGTATTGCTTGTGATGATTTTCTTGAGAAAAATGATATTCACTATCACTTGACAGTCACGTACACTCCGCAACAAAATGGGATAGTAGAGAGGAAAAATAGAACAGTTATGGATATGGTAAAGTATATGTTGAAGTTGAAAAATATGCCAAATTCCTTTTGGGTAGAGGCAATTGCTTGTGCTATCTATCTGTTAAACAGGTGTCCCACAAGAAGCCTTATTGATAAAATCCCTGAAGAAGCTTAGAGTGTGCTCAGAGATATCCATATGAGCACGCTTTATATGTTAAGTCTTCTACTCATGGTGATATTTTGATTGTGTGATTGTAAGTAGATAATTTGATTTTTATAGATAATAATCCTGAGATGATTGTTGAATTCAGGGAGGTCATGATCAAGCAGTTTGAGATGACAGATATGAGTCTGATGTCTCATTTCCTTGGTATTAAGATTTTTCAATCTGACTGTGGTATTTTTATATCTCAAAAGAAATATGCAGGTAATATTTTGAAGAAATTTAAGACGGATGGGGCTAAGTCAATTTTGACACTTGCTGAAGAAAAATTGAAGTTGATTAAGGATGGCACTGGTGGACATGTAGATTCTACTTACTTTAAGAGTTTGGTAGGGAGTTTGAGATATTTGACTTCTACGAGGCCAAATATCAATTTTAGTGTTAGTTTGATTAGCAAGTTTATGAAAAATTTAAATCAGTCACACTTGTAGGCAGCGAAGAGGATCCCGAGGTACATTAGAGGTACTCAGGGAGATGGTATTTTTTATTCGTGTAGTGATCCTGTTGAGCTTTTTAGTTATATAGATAGTAATTGGGTAGGTGATACAGTTAAAAGAAAGAGTACGTCAAGCTATGCATTTTTCACTGGCTTAAGGATATTTTCTTAGAGTTCTAAGAAACAACAAGTGATACCTTTGTCCACTGCAGAGGCAAGTATATTGCCACAGTTAACAGTGCCACTCAGACATTGTGGTTGAGAAGGATGCTTGGTGTTCTACAACACAAGCAAGATGGTCCTATGAAAATTTATTGTGATAGTAAGTTAGCAATTGAGTTGTCCAAGAATCCAGTTTTTCATGAGTGTAGTAAGCACATTAACATCAAGTGTCACTTCATTCGAGAATTGGTTCGTGACAAGAAGATTGAGATTGATCATTGTAGGACTAAAGAGCAAGTGGAAGATATTTTCACGAAGGCTTTGAAGACGGATACATTCTTGAGGTTGAAGAAAGTGTTGGGCATGTCGACGTTTGAAAAGCTTGGTTTAAGGGAGGCCATGTAGGAAAAATTAATAAACCAAGCCCATAGTTACTTTTTCAGTGACACGTGTCCTATTTTTATTAGTTGTTTTAGTAGGCTGCATTGTATTGTTTAGTGTTGGTTGTATGGTATTACACCCATTTAGTAGCAGCAGTAGTTCGGTTTTGGTTTTGGTTTTGTTGTGTGAGTTTTTATATTTTTCGTAGGTTTTGTTTTGCTTTTAACGTGTAGCTTTTTTATGCATTTTTGTTAGACTTTTTGAGCCGCCTCGTACGTTTCTCAATAAGAAAAATTTCTCTATTATTTTCTTGTGTTTCTTATCTAAATTCCTGTGAATTTTATTCATCTAGTGATCTGGGTCCATCACAGTTGATGTCCTGAATACGTGTGACTCTTCAAATCTAGTAGGTGTGTTCAATAAGGTAGTGTCTCTTTATTTAACAGATAAAATTATGTCTTTTTCTATTGTACATCACATTTGATTATCATTAAAACACAATTTCATTGTATATATATTTATTTATTTATTTATGTTAATCCCAATGTTGCAGAGATATATAGAATACTGTTTAGACAACAAAATTTTAGATATTCTTTTATATTTTTCTCCAAAAACTTCTTTTCCCACACAAAACTCTCTGACAAAATATACAGACATATTTGATAGACATTGAAGACTAAATGGTTTGATTACGTTGTCAGACTAGGGCTTTATTACGTTGTCAAACAAGCACTTTATTGTATCCTGGAAGCTAATTCACAGAATTCTTTTACATACAACTTGTAGAGGCGAGTTAAACCTTAAGGAAAACAATATCAATAACGTGCTTTAAAGCCATTTTTCTCAAGTTTTCTTCCAACAAAAAATTGTTTACAACTGGGAGTCCTTGTTCTTCTTGCATGATGAAAACGTTTCTCCGTGTATGCCATTATGGTTGATAAGGAACGTTTTACTTTTTCATTTTTATACTTCCGGTAGACACCAAATTTTGACACACCATTTATTTTTCAAACATTGGGGAGGTATTTATATTTTTGGGGTCAAATTTTAATTTTTCAATAATCTCAGGGGGCAAAATAGTAATTTTTATCTGTAAATATTTTTTCATTAGTTTTGGGGGTTTTAAATTCACTTTTTTACTTTCATACGTATTTTTTAATTTTCTGTGATTTTTCTGGATTTAATTGGTATTCTTTTTATATTTTACCAGCATAAGGGCAAAATGATAATTTCACCTCGCGAACACCATTTTAGCTCATTTCAGGTCCCAAATTTATTTTTTTAATTCTTTACGCATGTTTCTAAATTTTTTTAATTTTTTCGAAAAGATTGCTATTTTTTCTGTAAATACTGCATTCAAGGGACAAAATTGTCATTTTATAGTTTAAATTCATTTTTCATCAATTTTTGAGTCGTAGATGCATTTCCTAGAGTTTTAAGCTTATTTTAATTTTTCATAATTTTTTGAGGCCAATAGCTATTTTTTATATATTTTCGTTATCCAAGGGCAAAATTGTCATTTCACATTCCAAACTCATTTTTCACCAATTTTTGGGTCCCAAATTCATTTTTAGGTTTTAAGCATGTTTCTAATTTTTTCTAACTTTTTTGGGGTGAATTTCTATTAACAAATTTGTTATTTACATTTTTCTTAATTTTTCCATTTTTGTGAGAGAAAATAGATTTTTAAGAAGGATAAAGTTGTAATATTGGTAGTCAATGGCGTTTTGGTCTTTTAGTCATTTCTTGAAAGATAAGTCTTTTGTGCACTATAAATACCCCCACTTGGGGATTTTAAAAAAAGGGGAGGAAAAAATAAAAAGCCTAGAGAGAGTTTTTTTTAGTTTTTAGTCTTTAGTTTTTCTATTACACCAAGAACACCAAAAACACTTTTTCCTACATTTTTTTTCAAGTTTTCACCAAGAACACCAAGAACACCTACTAGGTCTTAGTGTATTTTGAAGTTTTTACCTAGAACACCTAGAACACACACTAGTGTATCTTCAACTTTACACCTAGAACACTTAGAACACACACTAGTATATCTTCAACTCTACACCTAGAACACCTAGAACATACACTACTACATCTTCAAGCTTACACCTAGAATACCAAGAACACACACTAGCTAATCTCACACACTTACTCACACTCTCTCACACACACTACACACAATCACTCTCTCTCACACACATTTCCATACATTTCTTGTATTTTCTCTCTCACGCACTACACACACTCTCCCATATATTTCTTACGTTTTCTATCTCACACACATCGCATAGTTGCACACGTTCACACACACATACCTCCAATCCCACAAACACACATACACACACTACCACACATTCACAAACACCATCAGACACATTTCACACACAATTCACACACTACACACACAATAGATTCACACACTTCACACTTTTCACTCACACTCTCTCTCAAAACACACACAATCCTTCATATACACGCATATAGAAACATACATTCAAACACACAAACAACACACTTGCACACAGAACACGTAGACAATCAAATTCACACAGAGATTCATGCACTTCACCCATATCCACACCTCCACGCACAATTCCATATTTCAAAACATGCCTCACACATATTTCAGCACATACAATTCACACTCAAACACATACATGCACACAGAAACACACATTCAAAGCACACATAATCATCATCTTCACACATAGTAGCACACACAAGCACCGCACATGCAGTAGCACACACAATTAAGATACACAACACATAGTCACAATCACCAGCCAATTCCTACTAAAGTAGCCAGGAAACGTCACCTAAACCTGCCAAAATCAATCCCAATTTCTATCATCACCAATTTACCCTCAGTCAACCCTCAAAACACCAACAACAATCCCTTGAACAATCACCAAATATCCCAAATTTGTCACCCCAAGAACCTGCACAAGCATAAAAATCACAAACCACACCATTAGTTAGCCTTTACCATCACAAAATCACCACCCATTACCCTCCAAATAACCTGCAAATGACCAATCGAACAGTCAAAAGCTCCACTTCTCAGCCATCAAAACTAGACGTTCAATCAGGCCCAAACCAGCAGTCGATTGTAATAGCAAAACAAATGACCACCATCAACAACCCAAAATCAGTCAACAAGCAATAGTAAACAACCACCAGTAGGTTCCATTACTCACCACCATGAACAGGCCCATAGTCAACAACCTCCAACCATAATTCATCGCCACTATCGCCAGACAGGCCAGTGTCAAGGCCACTGTCTCAACACACAACCCCTATCACAGCCTTCAGTGTCGTGATCCATCCTCAAAGCACAGTGGCATAACCACCAACAAACCAAGGCTATTAGTTCTAGCAACCCTCTTTCCTCCTACCGTCCAGACTTCAAGAACAGCCCCAGTAACCAACCTTCACCACAATTGCAACCAGTCATCACCCGCAAAACCATGGAACCCACCAGAGCTCTACCTCCCCTGTCATCGCCAAAACAAAACAATCCCGTAGTAGTACACGGCCATCCTTCTCCACACACACCACCGAATTCTCTTTGGTATACAAGTAAGATTTCTTTGTGGTTTCTTGCAATTTATTTAATTAATTCCTAATAGATGTATGGATCGGATTGCTGATGTTGGGAATTTGAATTTGGAAATTGGGGGATGAAGAGTTTGACAGAGAAATTAGGGAATTTAGCTTTGGGATTTCTTGGTAGAGAGAGACACGAAGAGAGAACCAAAAGAAACGGAAATAGAGAGTTAGAGAAAGGACAAAGAGGAGAGATTACAGAGAAATAGTGAGGAAGAGGAGAGAAATGGAGAAGTAGAGAGAGAATGCGAACGAGGGGAAGGAGCAGAAAGAGAAAGAGAGAGATAACAGCAGAGAAGGTGAGTTGGGAAAAAAAAGACGAGAAACAGAATAGAGAGGAGAGAAAGAACGAAAAAAAAAGAAACTTGAGAGAGGAAGATGATTTGGAGAAAAAGGGGGTGTTTGATTTTTGGTCTAAAATATACTTTTGGAATTTGTGTTTGTGGGTTTAACGATTTTCATTAAATTGATTTTAGGTATAATTAAGTTTTTGCATTTTAGTCCTTAGACTTTTAATTAGTTTTTTTTAATTCCCTAAGTTTTTTATTTTACACAATTGAGTCCCCCATGATTTTCAATTGACCTCCCCCAGTTTTAATTTATATCAATTAGGTATTGATTAGTTGCAATTAAGCCCTTTGAAGTTGTTGGAGTTCCAATTTTGCCCCTTGATTCGCTTTAATTTTCAAAATTACCCCATCTACTTTAATTTGCGTGGCTACAACTTGAAATTTGTTTGAATTTATGATTTTGCCCCTAGTTCGTGTTAAGTTGCTATTCTTCTACCTAGTTTGTTAAAATTTATGTTTTTACTAGTTTATTAGTATTTATGTTTTATGATTATTTTACCTAAATAGTGGTACCCTGACACATTTGTTCATTTTGTAAGCACTAAGTACCGGGTCTTCAAAGAGGTATCTCTATTTCTTGTTAATTTTACCTTATGTGCTCCAATGTGCCCTATTTGATTTGTTATGCACTTTTCTCTCATATTTCTTATTTTACGAACTTTTTGCGTATTTATTTATTTTATGTTATTTAATTTCAATTTTATTATTTTGGCAAAAAGTGTAATATTTTTGTATTTAGCTAATCAATATAATAGTTAGGCTGCAATTCTTATATTTTTGGCAAAATTGTGTATTTAGATAGCAAGTGTAATAGATAGGTCGTTTTACTTTTTTCCCCCTCAAAGTTGTAACTTAAACCCCCTGATGTAATAGTTAGGGCTTGTGTGCTTTTTTGTGCTTATGTGCTTATTTGTTTTACCGCTTTAATTAGGATTTTTGCATCTAGAATAGCATTATTACGTGTTATGTGCTCCTATGTGATCTTGTTTGTCCTTATATGTTTATTTGCTTTGATTAATGTTTTACTATGTTAATGCATGCTTTTGTCAGTTTTATTGTTTTGTCACCACACTAATTCAACGCTAGTTGTGGTTTTCTCGATTCCCCGCTAGTCCAACGCTAATGGGACATTCTTAGAACGGGCTAGTCCAACGCTAGACCCTTAGGGCATGTTAGTGTTAGGTACACTCGTGCGCATTTTTATATCCCACTTCACACATTTTAGTTTTTTTTCTTCCACTTTGCATGATTTTTATTATTATTATCATTTATTTATTTGTTTTGACACGTCTTCAAGTGCATGACATTCAAGTTGCATTTTACTTAGAAATTATGACATTTGTGTGATTCGACTAGAAATAGTCGTCAACTCACGTGGGAAGCAGTGGCGTATAGGCCGTTCCCCCCTTCGTGAGTAGAAACATTCAGTCACGAGATATTAGTCGCCCGTACCCGTCATGTTGCATACTCACTTTCTTTCTTCACTTACTATATATTATTATTTTTTTCTTTTCTTTTGTATCGCATTTTGCATAGACACTCGTGACTCCCTCGAGTCTCGACTCGGGTTTCGTAATTAATGCGATAATTTTGACCAAGTTTCGACGGAACATTTCGACCCTCTTGATATTCACATTTAAACTTAAGATTTACATTCATTTAGATACATCCGAACGCGATAGAATCTAGTGTTAATTTAGAAAAATTTGATTAAACCTCGCAACTAGCCTCAATTAAATTGAAAGGGTGTTTTAGGCGCAAACCTTTGCCTTCCCTTTCTTCAAATGTGACTCCCGGACATTTTTTCTTTCGTTTTTCGTAGACTGGAGTCGGAAAATGGTTTTAAATAATTTTTTCTAAAATTTTACTTTTTGTTTTGTTTAAACAATTTTTCGGGTGACTTGGTACATCCTAACTTTATACCAAGTGGCGACTCTATTTTTTAAAATAAAACCCTTTTTCAAAAAAAAATCAAATGGCCAAAACTGTCACACTTTTAGTCCCGGTCTTATTTTCTTTTAAAATACCATTTTCTTTAAAATACACTTTTTTCACTAAAATTCGGTTTTCATCACACACACGGTTTTTCCAAAAACCTGTCTTTTCGTAAAGGGTCATCGGACCGAACCGCCTTTCAGGGTGCGATAGTCAACGACCCCACACCAGTACCTTTTACGATTTTTAGGACGCGACAGTTCCCTTGATATTTTTGTCTTTTGGATCTAAGCTAATTTAGTGCCAAAATATAAGAAACATGACGATTTTTGTATACGCTTGATAATCTAGTTTTTAACAAATTTGTATGCGAGTGAACATTTTCTTTCTTGGATTATTTATGTATATTAAGCATTCATGAAGGACAATTACAAAAATATTTTTCTTGATTGTATCGTATAGCAAGTATAAAATTTGGTAATGGGCACAAAGATTGTAGAAACCTTTATGGTATTTTTTCTTTATTTCATTGTAATTTTATTAGGGAGCATGTATCAATTCTATAGTAGATAATATATTCTAGTAATAATGTAAACACATAAAATATTAAGAAATACACCATGTATTGGGGGTAAGGGTGCTCATGGGTTGGGTATGTGGTCCATGAACTAAAAACTTGACCGAACTGTTTCTACGAGTTTGGCAAAATTTCAAATTGTGAACTAGTATATCTCTACGGGTTAATTAGCCATCCAATTATTAGAAAAATCGATTCTGGTACACTGCTACCTGAACCAGTTAGCTTTAAGTTTATTTTTTTAAAAAAAATCAAATTTGTTTAAAATTTTCACTTCCCATTTTTAATTTCACTTTTATAAATAATTCATTCATATGAAATTTGTTTATCTCTTAAAATAAAATCTTACTAATACCACAAAATAATTAATTTAAGATTTTTTATTTTTAATTTTTACAAAAATAATCATTAAAACTATATAAAAAATATAAAACTAAGTCTAAATTTTAATTATCCAAATTTGAATAATGAACAATGTGCTTTTAACATAAAACATACTTTAATTCTAACAAAAATTAAAAAATATTTATATTATAGATGGATCGAATTGAGTAACTGACAGTTCACAAACATACAAACCACTACCCGAATTGGTTGGCTAAGTATCCAAATTGATAATAGAAACCAATTTAGGTATCCTTATTTTTTGAAGAATGGGTTGGTTTTACCAATTTTTGGGGTTTTTTTTAACACTCCTACTTGACATCAAATAGCCAAAAACTCCTTGTATAAGGACTTTGCTCGCAAGTCTAAGATATTACTTTTGGATTTTCTTTTTTTCAACCCAAATTGACTCTTGGCATTAGGAAAGTAAAGTTAACGCGAAATCTGATTCTTAGGAATCTAAATTGATGAAAAATAATTCCTTTAACATGTTTGGATATTCATAAGAATGTTGTCAAGAAAATTATCTAGATTCCTATTACAATATTTGGTTTATAATACTGTAACAAGTGATGTAATGTATACTTGCACTATGTTGTCAAAAACAGCCTTAAAATTATACTGTGCGAAAGAAGTTTTAATTGAATAATGTTGTCGCGTCTCGAAAGATAAAAAATCCTTTTTGAAAGGTTTAAGTCTTGGAAAAACCGTGTGTGAAATTTGAGTTTTTGTGAAAAAATGTACTTTAAGCAAAAATGATCTTTTGAAAAACAAAAACAAGGCTATGACTAAAAATGCGACAGTTTTGGCCAAAATTTTTGGAAAAGGGGTTTTTTATATAAAAAATGAAGTCACCACTTGGTAATGAATTTGGGTGTACCAAGTCACCCGAAAAATCTTTATACAAAAAAAAAATTTTTTAGAAAAATATTTGGAAAACCCCTTTTACGACTTTGGGTTTTTGAAATGAGAAAAATGAGCTCGGAGTCACATTTGAAGAAAGAGAAAGAAAAGGCTCATGCCTAATGTACCCTTTCCCCCTAATCGAGACTAATTGCGAGATTTAATCAAAATTTTTCCAAATAATCCTAAATTCTGTCGCATTTGGAGGTGACTAAATGAATGCAAATCTTAAGTCTACTGAAATGTCAGGAGGGATGAAATATCCCTTCAAAACTTGATCAGGATAATTGCATTAATTGCAAAAACTTGAAATAAGGCTTCAAAAGAGTTACAAGTGTAAATGCAAAAAATGAAATGCAAAAAAGAAAAGGAAAAACAGTAGTATAGCTAGTAAATGATCGAAGAAAGAGGGGGTGCAATCATAATGGATACAGGAGACTAAAAATTCGTGACTGTTCCTACTTATGGAGGAGGAACGGCATGCTAAGGACTAAATAAGGCCAAACTTGCCAGTTTCCCGCTTGAAGAAGGCAACTATTTGTAGTCTAGGCACACAAATGACTAATAAATTCTATATAAATGCAATCTAAATGTCATGCACTGGACATATGTTTAATAATAATAATAATAATAATAATAATAATAATAATAATAATAATAATAATAATAATAATAATAGTATGTATATAAAAACCATGCAAAATGGAAAAACCTGAAAAAGAGAAAAAGTGCGTGAAATGAGAAAAAATGCACACAAGGAATGGAACTAGAACAAAATAAATTAAGAGTCTAGTGTTGGACTAGCCCATTTTTTACGAATTCCTGCTAGCATTGGACTAGCTAAAAAGTGATAAAGCCACAACTAGCATTGAACTAGTGTGGTGATAGAATAATAAACTAATAAAGCATGAATCAAAAGCAAATAAACACATACAATCATATAAGAGCATATAAGAGCATGTAACAAATAAGCATAAAATCTAGATGCAATGATCTTAAGAAAAGTGGTAAAACAAATAAATATGTAAGTACATAAGGAGCACACAATCCCTAATTATTATACCAGGGAGGACCTGATTACCCTTTAAAGGGAACGGTAAAATAATCTATCTATTATACTTGCCTATATAAATACAAATATTTGCTAAATAATAAAAATATGAAAAATGTAACCTATCTATTACATTGACTTTCTAAATACAAAAATTAGCTAAATAACAAAATATAGCCATCTATTACATTTTTTGAATAATTAAAAAATTAAAGATTTGAACAAACAAACATAACATAACATAAAATAAATAAGGGCTCGAAAAGTAAGTGAAATAAAATAAGCATAAAAAACATATAGGAACACATAAAAAGAAAAATTAAAAGTGATGAAATTACCTTCCTAAATGACCCGGTACTAATACTAACAAAACTAATAAACATGTCGAGGTACCATATACGTAAAGCATAAAATATGTAAATACTAACAAATCGGGAGTAAATGTAAATCTTAGCAAACCATGGGGGCAAAATTGGAAACTCAACAAATCTAAGTGTGGTGATGCAAAATTAAAGCAAGTTGAGAGGTAAAACAATAAATTCCAGCAAGTGTGGGGGTAAAAACACAAATTAAGGACTTGATTAAAAGAACATAAAATTTGGGGGGTCAAACTATAAAATTGGGATCTTAAATACATAAACTCAAAAAAGCTTCAAAGGTATTATTAATAATACTCCACCAAACAAAGGTCAAAACATAAATATTCATTTTCTATAATAAACCTAACCCAAAAAATGTCCAAATTGAGATAACTAAATCAACTAAATAAAATAACTTAGTTAACTAAAAAATTAATTTTTCAATCAAAATTTAAATTAACACAATTAGAAATCAACCAATAACAATCAAAATGATAAAGAAACTAAATTAACTAGCAAAATTTAATATCAAACCTCAATTCATTATCCCTAATCTGTCTTTTTCTCATTTTTAACCAGTTAGCAAAAAAATCAAAAATAAAAGTAAAGAAGCATAACATCTTCCCTATTTTCTTTTAAACTCGATCTTTTCTCTTTCTCTTTCTTTCTAAAAATTAAATTTGCTCCCAAATATCCCAATTTCTCCTCCTCTTATTCTCTACCCTGTAACTGATTTCTGTTAACCAAAATTTTCAAAATCTTCTTCTGCAAACTCTAGGTCCCAAACCATACAAATCAATAATCAGATCCCACACCTTAAATCCATCAAGAGATTCATAACAGATTAGTCACATATAAGCACCTATTTTGTTGATTCAATGACAAATCAAGGGAAATGAAAGAAACAGAGGTTGTTACTTCTTTTGGCCGAAAAGAAGAAGGTGGTATTGATGATGACTGGTCTAGCTTTGTTGACTTTGGTGATGGAGGCAGAGGAGATGGCGTGGCTATGGGCGATCGTTTCTAGCCACACGTGATGGTTTGGTCTCCTTAATAGTGATGGCTAACTATGGAAAAGGAGAAGAAGACAGAGGTGTCTAGCAGTGGTGATTATAGATGGTCTCTGTGTGTGTGGGTGGATTGTGATTGTTGATGGTAGCTGTTTAATGGTGATGATTATGGGTTTTTGCTAGGTGGCGATGCTTGAAATGTGGGGGGTTTGTGGTTGATTTTTGGTAGTGGGGCTGGGCTGTGTTTTGTGTGTGATGTGAGATTGAGGTGTCTGTGTTTTTGCAAGTTGTGGTCAAGGGGAAGGGATGGTAGTGGAAGAGGGATGTGTGGTTTGATTTGGAAGGTGGTTGATGATTGAGACTGAGATGCTTGCCGTGGGAGGAGACAGGAGAGGGGGTAAGTTACTATAACTTGATAAAAGGTGGTTGACAGAGGTGGGGGAGGTTGATGGTGGTTAGGCAGTGGTGTTGGGTGGTTTAGGGTGGTGGTAGAGTTGTTTTGCTGATGATTGTTGATTCTGGGCTATGGTGATGGCAACGGTGGTGTCAGTTGGGTCTTGGTGGCTAGGTTTGTAATGGTGGCGAACTGGAGGTTGAAGCTGGCAAGAGTAGTTTTCTAGTGGCAATTGGGCTCGGCAGTGGTGGTGGAATTGGGTGGTTTAGGGTTATCATGAGATTGTTTGATGGGTTAGTATGCATGAACCAGTGTTTGAAAGTATGTGTGAGGGACTGTGTGAATCTACTATGTGTGAGAATATGTAGTGTGTGTGAGGATGTGTGTGCAGATTGTGTTGTTTGTGAGTGTTTGGTGTGAATCTCTGTGTGTGTATGGTTGTGTACTGTTTGTGTGTGAATTTTTGTGTGTGTGATTGTGTGTTTGTGTGTGAGAAAGTGTGTGTAGTGTTTGAGAGAGAAACTGAATTTGTGCGTGAAGTGTATGAAAGTGTGTGTAGTGTGTGTGAGAGAGAAATTGAATTTATGTGTGAAATGTATGAGATAAGCTAGTGTGTTTTTGATGTTCTAGATGTAAATATGAAAATGAACTAGTGTGTGTTCTAGGTGTTTTAGGTATAGATTTGAAGATGAGCATAGAAGGTGAGTGTGTGTTCTAGGTGTAGGTTTGAAAATGAACTAGTGTATGTTTTAAGTATTCTAGGTGTGGGTTTGAAAATGAACTAGTTTGTTCTAAGTGTTCTAGGTGTAGTAAGAAAAACTAAAAAAAATCTCTAAACTTTTCCTTTTTTTTAATAGAAAAATGAGGTCTTTTATAGTACAAGGGGATAAGACTTGGGAAGCTGTTAGGAAACTTCTCAAATCTTATCCTCCAAACATAGACAAAAAGACTAATTGCCAAATTGGTCGAGGTCAGACCTTCTTTTAGCAAGCGCAATAGGAGTTATATACATGGTAGTAGTTGTCATGCTAATGACATTATAGAACTAAGAGGCTTCAAACAATTAGATTTTGGGCTAGCGGTCGATTAGGTTTTGGGCAAAAAAAAATCAAAAAATCAAGAAAACCAATTCGTCTTGAACCATAAAAATAGGGTAATCGAACCGGTGACTGGTACCCGGTCGGGTTGTGTACCAACGGATACCTGACCCGGTCCATCTCAAGGGCTATATTTGTCATTTTGCCCATTAGGCCAACATCCTACCTAACACATTCACCCATTATCCTTACCCCTTACAAGGGGATAAAACTTAGGAAGCTGTTAGAAAACTTCTCAAATCTTATCCTCCAAACATAGACCAAAAGACTAAATGTCAAATTGGTCGAGGTCAGACCTTCTTTTAGCAGGCACAATAGGAGTTATATACATGGTAGTAGTTGTCATGCTAATGACATTATAGAACTAAGAGGCTTCAAACGATTAGGTTTTGGGCCAGTGGTCATTAGGTTTTGGGCCAGTGGTAGGGCTATTAAAAAAATCAAAAAATAAAAAAATCGGAAAAACCAATTCGTCCTGAACCGTAAAAATAGGGCAACCGAACCGGTGACTGGTACCGGGTCGAGTTGTGAACCGACGGATACTCGACCCGGTCCATCTCAAGGGCTATATTTGTCATTTTGCCCATTAGGCCAACATCCTACCTAACACATTCACCCATTATCCTTACCCCTTACACCTGCCATCATTTTCTTCTCTACTCTCTTTCTCCCCTATTCCGCTATACTCTCTCTTTCTCTCACCCCCTCCCTCCCTCTCTCTCTCTCACTCAGTCTTCCCCTTTCTTTGTCTTCAGTGTCTACTGCCATCTCTATCCGGCCTTTGTTCTCTCTCTCTCTCTCTCTCTCTCTCTCTCTCTCTACCGCCCATGCTGATCTCGCCTATTGGCTCTACCCTCTCTCTTATCAGTCACGGTCAAGCCACTATCTCTTTTTTTTCTTTTTTTTTTCGAGTAGCTTATGTCAAATATCTATTTACTTGTTAACTTAAGCTTGCTAAACTAAAATTTCTTTTCATTTGATGTATGCTTTATGTTGTATTGGGAGACAATTGTAGTTTAACATATTTGTTCTTATTCGTGCATATTTATTCACCTAATCTTGTAAGTGATTGGCATAAATCTCTTGATAGATCTTTGGGAACAATGATGGAATAATGATAGATCTATCGGAAGTGAAGGGAAGTGAAGGGAGAAAAAGAAATACGGGACAACTTCCAATAGAGGAATTTGGGATTTTTTACACTCTAGTGGATTTTTTATAACTTCATATTACAAGGATTCTAAGGCTTGAAGATTAGTTTGGGGACAACGGCAATGCAAAAAAGAAGATCTATTTCACTATGGTTTTCCAATGCAATATGTGAGAAGCTGTTCCTGCAAGAATGAAGTTTGAAATTTGGCTATTTATTTAGTTGTTTTTTTTGTTGTTTTGAAAATTAAGCCAATTATTAAGGCTTTGGAATGTAATTTAATTTCAGTATTATTGGATGCTTGGGCTGTTAATAATCTAATGATGATTTACAATATTTATTTTTTATTGTTAATTTTAAAAAATACATGTTATGATGGATGGACTGGGGTGGGTACTCGGTCTATCCGAACCGATTTTGCAGATAACCGAATAATCGGGTACCCACCATATGTGGACTAATTTATGTTTCAGTATTTCGCTGAACCGATAGAACCGATTCGGTTCAAAAAATTTGTTCATTGACCGAGTACTTAGTTCATGAACACCCCTAGCCAGTGGTGGCTATCGTGTATGACACATTACTATCAAGCTTTACACACACACACACACACACACACACACACGACTGCTTAGTTTAGAATTTGTGACGTTTCTCCCTCTCATTGCCGCCCTTCCTACTTTTCTCAAAAATACCGCCAAAGAAACCTCAATTCCTCTCCTTTTCTCTCTTCTTATCTCCTTCTCTACCCTCTTCCTCCCTAACGTCCACTATACGTCGCATAAAAAATGGATAAAAAAAGTCCATTCTACCTCCCCAACCCCTATTAGCATCCTCTCTTCCTACAAGCTATACAAAATAATTGAAGTTGTATATGTAGTTTTTTTATTTTTATTTGAGCAATTATTTATGTTATAATATTCGTTATCAATTTTGTCAATTTAACTTAATACTATATGGTACTAATTACCCGAGCTATTGGACTCTCATTAACTGGATAACCAACTAAAAGCTAACTGGCTAATGAAGGGGTTGGATACCATTAGAAATTAGACAAATCGGTACAATGGGTTTCGGTTAGGATATTGGATGCATGGACTAGTTAATTGGTCCATGCCAAATCCTAAAGCTTAGTGAAACAATATTAATGGAGTGTTTGGAAGATATCTTTAAAACTAGGTTTTGGTTACGTGTTTTGTACCTCCAAAATTTATAATCTTACATGCAATTTATAGCCTCATTTAGTTCTAGACTAATAAGTGTATTTTTGCAAGTTCACAAATTGATGAAAGGCTTGCCTCCTACCCAAGATGCTGTAGAACTGGAGACTTTGCCACTAAGCACTACGAGAAGGATTCGAAGTTACTCAAGAAATTCAAGGAAAAAATTGTTTACAATAGGGAGTCCTTGTTCATCTTACATGAGGACAACAACGATTTTTGTATATGCTTGATAATCAAGTTCTTAACAGATTTGTATGCAAGTGAGTGAACATTTTCTTTCTTGGATTATTTCTGTATATTAAGCATTTGAGATGGACAATTATAGAAATATTTTTCTTGATTGTATCGTATAGCATGTATTAAAGTTGGTAATGGGCACAAAGATTGTAGAAACCTTTATGGTCTTTTTTCTTTATTTTATTGTAATTTTATTAGGGAGCATATATCGATTATATAGTAGATAATATATTCTAATAATAATGTAAATGCATAACAAATTAAGAAATACACCGTGTACTAAGAGTAGGGGTACTCATGGATCAGGTATTTGGTCCATGAACTAAAAACTTGACTCGAATTGCTTCTATCGATTTAATAAAGCTTCAAATTGTGAACTAGTATATTTTTACATGTTAATCAGTCATTCAGTTATTCGAAAAATCAGTTTGGGTACCCCGCTACGCGAATCGGTTAACTTTAAGTTTATTTTTTTTAAAAAAATTTGTTTAAAATTTTCACTTCCTATTTTTAATTTCATTTTTATGAAATTTGTTAATTTGTTAAAATAAACTCTTACTAAGACCACAAAATAATTAATTTAAGATTTTTTATTTTTAATTTTTACTCAAATAATCATTAAAACTATATAAAAATATAAAACTAAGTCTAAATTTTAATTATCCAAATTGGAGTAATGAACAATGTGCTTTTAACATAAAATATACTTCAATTATTAATAGAAATTAAAAAAGAATTATATTATACATGAACTGGTTCGAGTAACTGGCAGTTCACAAACTTACAAACCACTACTCAAATTGGTTGGCTAAGCATCCAAACCAGCAACAGAAACCAATTCAAATATCCTTTTTTTTCAAGAATGGGTTAGTTTTACCAATTTTTGGGGTTTTTTTGGACACTGCTACTTGAGATCAAACAGCAAAAACTCCTTGTATAAGGACTTTGCCTGCAAGTCTAAAATATTTGCTCGCAAGTCAAAGATATTACTTTTGAATTTTTTTTCACCATAAATTAACTCGTGGCTCTAGTCAAGTAAAGTTAATGCGGAATCTGATTCCTAGGAATCTAAATATATGGAAAATAATTCTTTTAACATGTTTGGATATATACTCACTAGGATGTTTGCACAAAAATTATCAAGATTCCTATTACAATTTTTGGTTTATAATAATGTAACAAATAATGTAATGTACATTTGCATTGTGTTGTTAAAAATGCCCTTAAAATTATAACATATGAAAGAAGTTTTTATTGAATAATGTTATTCTAGAATGAAAATTATTAACAAATATTATTTTTCCTGTGTTTTTCTTTTCTCTTCTTAGAATTTTAATTGATAAATTAATCTTATCAATATATTACATAAAAAACCATAATCATTTTTATATAATATTTCGTAACTAACTGCTAATTTAACTCCCCTCAAAAATTAATTTAAAGTTCCCTCCAATCTTACCCAGAATTTTAATAGATAAATTAATCTTATCAATATATTATATAAACAATCATAATCATTTTTATATAATATTTCATAACTAATTGCTAATTTAAAATTCCCTAAAAAATTTATTTAAAGTTTCCTTTAGTATTTCTCAGAAGGGATAACTTCAGAAACCTCCCCTGAGGTTTCTGACAATTACAGCCAGTTCCTTTCAAGTTTGAAAAATTACACCTAGCTCCCCTACTTTCACTATTTGGGGTAACAAAACCTCAAAGTCAACAAAAGTATGAGGTGAATATCCTAAATTACCCCATGATTTTTTTTTTCCAAAAAAAAAAAAGGCCCTTTTTTACAACAAACTCATTTCTTTTGCAACTACCATCTCAGCTCTTCTACTGCCACAACAATCGCCATCACACCACCGCCTCATGACTTATTGTTTCTGCCACCTGATACCATCATCTCATCCCTTATGCTATTATTACTGTCACTATCACGTCTACTAAAAAAATAATGAAACAAGGATACCTCCAATTATTTTCACACTTTACAACCTTGTTCCATAGTGCACCATTTACGTCTCCTGCGGCTTCTCTTTTTGCTCCACAAAGCATCATTTACAACTGCTACAACTTCTCTTTTTTCTCTATAAGAACCTAGCTATCAGAATACCAAACGAATTTAAATAGTTTGCCAACCTAAATGATCCTTTACACATCAATTTTACCCAAACCATACATTAATTGATCACAAAAAACACCAAAGGTTACAACTACTCCATAGAAGCTGCATCTATGTCTCCTTTCTTTTTGTAGCATATTCTGCAAAAGATCACCTAAAGCAAAAAAATAATAAATAAAATCACAACAGAGATAAAATCACCTAAATAAAATAAATATGCTGGATATTTAGCATATTCAGTGCCTAGAGCAAAAATAAATAAATAAATAAAATCACCAACAAAAAATAAATCACCAAAACTCCAATTTTCTTAATCAAGAAAATTTTCATTAACCACAAAGATTCAACACAATTTTAAAATTTATTATAGGATTTTCTAGCATTAAGGATCAGAAATAAAAATACTCAAATAGATAATATACCTTGACAGTGAGGTATTCAAGAATTATAGAATCAACTTTTTATGAGATCAGGAAGCAAACTTGGAGATTTACATTTTTTTGTGCCATCAAGCATAACCAAGGAGGAAGGAGGAGGAAAAGTAAGATGGAGTAAAAAGAGATGATGAGAGAAAGAATCTGACCAAGGGAGAATGAAGGTGGAGGTAAGGTAGATAGAGTTCGGCAGGGACAAGAGAAAAACAAGAGAGGGAATAGAGGTAATTTGGTAGGCGTTGGTGGGTGGTGGAGATAGTACGTGGAAGGAAGAGAACGGACGATTTGTGAAGAAAAATGGAAGCATGGAGGGAGGGGGGAAGGCGTGGGGCGGCAATGGTTAATTGGGATAGGGAAGAGGGAGAGTCCTGAGAGAAAACAGTGGTTGATTGGACAATGAAGAAGGAAAAGAACATTAAAGTGCTTTTTCTCTTTTTCTCTTTCTTTCTACTTTTTGTCTAAACTCTTTTGGCAAAAAAATTGTTCAAAAGGATATTATTGACATTTCAATAAACCGAGGGAAGTAAGTGTAATTTTTCAAACTTGGGGAGAAATGGTTGTGATTGTCATTAACCGAGGGAAGTAAATGTAATTTTTCAAACTTGGAGAGAAATGGTTGTGATTGTCAGAAACCTCAGAAGAGGTTAGAAATTATCCCTTCTCAGAATCCATGATAGTGAATAGATAATCCAATTAATCTGGATCATGTACAGGTTTCATTCTAAATTTATGCAGCTCAGGATTTGACAACCCATCTAACTTTGACAAGATTTATTTATTAAACGAAGCAATTGTGTCCAACTTTGACAAGATTTGTTTATTAAAATGACACAATGGTGACATGATTTATTGGGGCCAATGTTATTCTTTTTTAATCACCATAATGGGGCAAACGTTAATTCTTCGTACAAAGAAACCCTCAAAACAGAAAAGTCTTTATTGTTGTCTAAGGTCAAGAGTCTTCAATTCCTTTCTTAGCCATTCTGGAAAATATAGGATACAGTTGTAACTAATAGGCAAATTATCCAGAAAAAAAAAGAAAAAACACAAGAAATTGGAAACAATGTAGCACTAGTAAAATCATCATTTTAATTTTTGTCTTCTCATCCACAACTTCCCCTGTCCAAGCTAAAATACCCAATTTTCTTTTATATATTCTGCTTCTAAAAGGTTGTACTTACAAATTTTCCCAAATATCTGGGCTTTGCTCAATCTAATACATTATCCTGTCGCCTCTGCCTTAATTACATTTTGACGAATCAAATTGACAAATAAAAAGGGGAAAGAAGAAGAATAAAGTTCACAAAGATCTTGTAATTTGTTGGTAAAGAATTGGTGTCTATTGATTTTCTTTTTCTAGGTCTCAATTGATAAAGCAAATTTGGGTTATTTAAGAGATTGCGGGTTAGAAAAGGGGTGAATGTGGTCCAATTCGAAGTGTATTTTACAATTGGGATGGAATTTGGGAGTACGAGAGTTTACATTCTTGGAGGTAAAAGACAATTATTTAGTTTTGAATAGAAAGGGAAGAGAATGATTAAAACATCTTGAACGTATTTTTAATGAAAATCTTAGAAAACTAATTAGAATACCGATAAGACCTAATGATTTAGAATCGTAATATTTTGCTAATACTTTTCTTGGTATGAGTTTTGCCACTACTTTCCTTGGTATGAGAAAAATTTTTACTTTCCCAATTAGTCAAAAAATGAACTAAAAAATAGATTTTAAATTTTAGTAAAAAAAATTACTTCCCCTTAGCAAATTCCTTGCCAACCAAATGGGGAATTGTATTAGCATCATTACATTGGATAAAATGAAAGTAACAAATTACACAATCATACATCTAAAAATATTATACTGTCATCAGGCCCTTTCACCGACATAAAATGCAATGACATGTCCAAAGGGCAAGCATTCTATATATAGAATTCCAACCATTATTGAGCTTGAAAAAGCCTCTGGTGCCCAATATTAGCCTACAGTGTTTCCATGTATCAAAAGAGTGGACATTATATTGTCAAAAGCCTAGTTTTAAATACTAGGTGATTAAGTGTAAACTTAACCCCACTTAGTCTCCATTCCTCCTTTCAATTGGAGTTGAGTGGGTGAGTTCCCTTTCCCCTTTCCCCCAATTGTCAAAAAAAGAAATACTAGGTGATTAATAAACAGAAAAATGTGAACCACTACCCGACCTGATAAATTTAGAAATTGACCTAGTATTGATCCGGTATCAGTAATTAGTTTGGCTACCTTTTTATAGTTCGGAACAGGTAAGTTATGCCTTTTTTTTTTGTTTTTTATGAACATCCTAACTAGGAGCATAAAGATTTCTCTCTTTTTTTTTTTATTAAAACATTAGTGCAAATTTAGAACAATTGTTTATTTTTTTCAGAACATATACTAATTAATATTTTTTTAAGGGACACTTTTATAACAATTCTAAACAATTGCGTATTTTTTTAGAAAATATAGTAAGTAACTCTTTTTCTTATTTTAAAGGAAATTTTTATGACAATTATAAATCTAAGTGATGCTAACTTTCAATGAACTTTTCAAATAAATTACATATTAATTCTACAAATTTAAAACTAAAATTCTATAAATTTATAAAATATAAAATTGTCGTTCTAATTCAATTCAAAATTTAGGGAACCAAACATTGCCTTACTTTTCTAGAAAATTCCCAGAAACTCTTTATAACCTCCAAAGCAACTAAAAATCCCACTTTCCCATTGGCATCACTCGTAAAAAGCACTCTCTTCTTCTACTTCTCTTGTTCAGGTTCGAGCAATGGCCGACTCTGCTTCTGTTTCTTCACCTGTCAAGAAAATCCAAATTCAAAGGGATGACTGTGTAAGTTTTGATCCATTGCTTGATTAAAGATTTTGATGAAATGCTTCATGGGCTTGTTTTATGTTCTTCTAATAATTGGTGGGTTTTTTTTTTTTGTTTTTTAAATGTGATAATCTAGTATATCCTTCTATTGGGGTTTCAGAAAAGGTTGATAAAAAGGGGATTTGATAGCTACGAAGGACCATATGTAGGATTAAATTGAAAAGATTTTTGCTTTTTACTTAAGCTAGATATATTCTTGATGCTCCCATCGATGATAGATATAATCTTCTGCTAGTTAACTGAATGGGATATTTAGGGATAATACTATCTCTGTTTCGGGATTGTTAAGATTGATTATCAATGATTATAGAGAAGAGTTGGAATGTTTTTGCAATTTTTTTCTACCTGTAAAATTTGCTGGTATCATAGCTTAAGTCTAAATTGAAGATATTGAGAAGATTTAAAGCCTTTCTTTTTCCTGTTAGTAGAAATTTAAAGCTTTTATGTGAACTTAGTACTGAGAATATGTCCTGTAACTCCTGAGGACTTTAACAAAGCCAATGGTCATGAATCCTGGATTCCTCAACCAAATCAGATCATTAAATGGCAGTGGGAATTAGATTAAACGTCAAAACTCACAAATCCCGGATTCGTCAACCAAATCAGATCATTAAATGGCAGTGGGAATTCGATTAAACGTCAAAACTCCTTAAATCATTGAATCTGGAAAATAATATAAGAAACAGAGATGATGGAATTAGGAAAGAAAGTGATAGTATAAGGGAGAAAGAAAGTGATAGTATAAGGGAGAAAGTACAGCTCAATACAATTTGCAAATCTTCAAAAACTGATTCTTAAAGAAAGAAAGGAAAACCTTGCTATAAGTTGCAAGAGTGTCTAACTTTCTATGCCAGTTCACCCTCTTAGCTCGCTTGCATCTATCCCAATAACAAAATGCCACCTCTCCACTTCAAGCCCTCCACTGTCTTTATTAACTAATCAGCTATCCCTTTTATATCTTGACTAACTTTTAGAATTAAACTTGCAGAATCCAATTTTTCATTTCAGAATTGATTGTCATGACATGACAAATCTCCTCCCTTGAATTACCCTTGTCCTCAAGGGTATCTGAAGGTCCAGAATCCCAAATAAAGTCTTCTGATTTGTATTTGGACACTGCAAGTAACTTAATAGCCTAATTAAAAAGAATCACTGCACTTGCTATCCAAATTTTGTTCTTGTCCTCCAGTATGAGTACTTCCAAAACATCCACCCCCAACAGGATGGCATCTTGCTTATTGAAAACATACTGGTAATGACTTCAAATTTGCATGGAAATACTGCATGTTCAGATCCTGCCATCTTTTTGCGTTCCTCACTCCCTGCCTTGTATTCCTCTGCTCCTTGAACCATTTTCTTAATCTCATCCTTTGTAGCCTTCCCATGTTATTGGTGATTGTTATCTTGTTCTTCTGTCTTGTGGCCTTGTCTTCAGCAGATACATTTGAAATGCCGTTGTCATTAATATCAAAGCAAACAGTGATCTGAGGCACACACCTGTGCTGATTGGGATATCCCAAACAGCTAAAATTTTCCCAATAGGTTGTTTCTTGTCTTGTTCTTTCCCCCTCGTATACCTGAATCAGCACACCAGGCTGGTTGTCTGACTGTGTGGATAACACTCGCACTTTTTTTGTTGGATTGGTGGTGTTCCTAAGAATCAAAACAATCATAACTCCTCCTCTAGTTTCCAAAAAACGGGACAGAGGGGTGCCATCCAAGTGCAGGAGGTCCCAAACCTTCTCAGTACCCTCACCAGTAAGGATGGCAGCTTGTACAGTAGCACTGTAAACAACATTCTCATCTGGGTTGAAGCTTTTGCAAAACTTCTTTCCACTAAAGAAATTCTGCAAAAGCTGCTGCACCTTGGGAATTCTATTAGATCTACCAACAAGTACAGCATCATGGACAGCGATTTGTCTGGTTCTGCATCCTCAAACATTTCTGAATAGGTTACAAACCCTTCCTAAAGAGATTTGTGTTCAGCTTCTCAGATCTGGCACGAATAATGGAGTAGAAGTCAATACCCTCAAAGAGAGGTCAATTTCAATTATATTTTGAGAAGTTGAACACAGAGTCCACCTTGCTTCCTTACAAGCTGTACTCAGTCGCCTCAAGTTAAATAGTCACATTTTTTCTTGTACACAATGGAGCCATGTGCATTCACTTGTGACTGATGCTGATAGCATTTGACATTCAACATTGCACTGCCGACCTTGATATCATCATGAGATGAAGAAAACAAAAAGCTTTGGAACATTCTCTGGTCCATGACTCAATGAAATCATTGGCGAATACACTATGTTTACCCTCACAAATAGTGAAAGACACTCCAGTCAGTGAGAAAATATCTCTCGAGGATCAAAAGTTGAGCAGAGTAGAATTCCATTTGCAACAACAATAGTGAATGTCAGTTGAGTATAATCACTAAAAGAGATCCAATCCTTGGAGACTTCTTTCTCTTGATTATATAATTTCTCATCTTTTCTGGTGGCAGTGGTTCTTCAGGTTTCAGTGGCCAATGGTAACAATTAATGCTATCATATGTTCTATTTGGAAATGTTCTGCATTAGTAACAAAGCCATATAAGTCTAATTTCTGGTTGATACTTATATTGCCTCCTCATTCATTGGTTAAACCAATGTGGCTCCATTTACACTAAAACAAGCTGCTGCCACCATTTCTATAGCTTTATCTTTGTTCATCATAAGTATCTCTTCATCACATTGCAGCTTCCCCTGATTCAAAATAGTAGGACTTGAATAGGCATCCATAGTTTTCTGGTCCTTATCCAATTTATTAAGTGCTTCATTATCGAAATTTGTATAACTTAAAGTTACCACTATTGTGAACATCAATAGAGCACTTCTTTCCTTGTTCTTTAGAACCACCTCCAGGACAAATGTATTACAGGAAAAAGACTCATCTTTTGCAATTAGGTCTAGATAGTAGCTTCCTTCATCCACTAATTTTGTGCAGTGGCAAACCATGGAACGATTAACACTGAAAATATCTCTTCTGAAATCACCTCAGCAGACGGGTTACCTGTGAGTTGTGCTTTGTTATCTTGATATTCTTTAACTCCTGATTGCCGAAGTAGTTGTAAGATGATATCTTATAATGATGATTACCTTATTTGTTGCATTTGAATCCTCTTCCAATGCTTGTTCTTTGTTTACCAAATCCTGCGTAACCCTTTGGGAAATTTCACAACTACTCTTGAGGCATTTTTTTTCTAACGCCTCTGCTACTTTGATCTCCACTTACTGTCAACAAAATATGTTTTCCATCTTTAGAAATAATAGAATATTTTTTAGACAATTTAGCAAACACATGGATGGCTTCAATTTGAACCTCTAAGCTTGTATTGATTTACTCATGTGCAAAGCCTTGATTCTCATCCAGATGACTAGAACCAGTTTTTGCTTTTTTTTTTTTTTTTTTTGAAGTTTTCCCATTCCCAACACAACAGCACGGTATGGTTTCTCTAATTTGAAATGTGTAATGTTACCTTCCTGTAAAGTCCGTTCCTCTGTCATGGATATATGGCTCACCCCTTGAGATACCATAGAACTTCAGTGTGGCAATTCATTCATTGTAACTGCATGTTGTATAGATGATTTATTGGTGGATAACACAACTTCTTTTGCCATTGATTGGCATCTAACCAGAGGGGATTTCTAAATTCTCCACTGTTAGTGACTTCTGCAACCTCACTATCATCAACTCTGCTTTCATAGACCATGGTAGCCCCCTTTTCATCCTCATGTTTGTCCATTATAGTTTCTTCCATTTTTGCACAGAGATATGCTTCAAATAAAATCCTAAGTGAGCTCTTAAATTCCAAAAATTTGAGCAGGATAATCCCATCAAGCCCTGGACAAAACTGTCCACAAATTGCTCTTCACCAAGCTCTGGCTTCAGAATCAGCATCTCATACTTCCAATCTTCAAATTTTTCATAGTACTTTATTACCGTTTTGGTCTGTTTAGGCATCTTGTGCTCCACCAGGAAGTAGGTCAGGCTTGTAGAGATTCACCTAGTATCATATAAGCATAAGAATCTTCTTGGGATTTCATTTTGTCATTTTTTTTTGTCGAATAATATGTTGTTGGAAAAGATGTTAAAAGAGAAGGAGGCATTAAGGTCGAGGGCCGATTAGGGAGAAGAATCACGATTGGTTGCAACCTTATCATTATGGCTGCTCTGATACCACTGTCATGAATCCTACATTTCCTCAACTAAATCAGATCATTAATTGGCCGGTGAAATTGTATTAAAATGTCAAAACTCAATTTTACTGAATCTGGAACATAATAAAGAAACAGAGATGATGGAATTAGGAAAAAAAAAAGTGATAAGAATGCTGGAAGTATAAAGAGAGAATGTTGAGTAAGGGAAGAAAGAGAAGGGATATGCTCACAGTGCAATTTCCACTTACCCAATGCAATATGCAAATCTTCAAAAACGAATTCTCAAAGAAAGAAAGGATAACCTTGCTATAAGTTGCAAGAATGTGTAAATGTCTATGCCAGTTCACCCTTCTTGCTCACTAGCATCTATCCTGATAGCAAAATGCCACCTCTCCACTCCAAGCCCTCCCATGTTTCCATAATCCCTCTTTTGTCTTGACTAACTCGGAGGCTTGGTCGTCCTTGTTTTTTTCAAACATACTCACATAATGATAGATGATATGATTACTGCCCACCAACAGTTCATATGTTTTAAGTCTTGTTATTAAGCATTCATTTTTTAGGTTAAATTAACATGTTCGACTATGTGTATTGTGGGTCTGCTTTTGCTTGTATAGAAGTGGATTATAGTTCATGGTCATTAATAAGTTTTTCTTACTGTTATTCCTTTTTCATTTTTCTTCTTCTTTCTTAAGATGGATATCGAGTTCATTGAGGGTGTGTGTTTGTTTGAACAGACATTTGATGCTTATGTGGTTGGAAAAGAAGATGCTCCTGGGATTGTTGTGCTTCAGGAGTGGTGGGGAGTAGATTTTGAGATCAAGAACCATGCCCAGAAAATTTCTCAGTTTGATGGTGGCTATAAAGCACTTATACCTGAGTAAGATGCTTGCTTAGTTACCAACTGTTGTTTCACATGAAAATTCTTGCTTTAATAATTTTATACAAATTTTGGTTGGTTAATTGAGCGCTTGATTATTGGTTGGTTGAGCGCTTAATGATTATCAAATGCTCAATGTAGTTTATATCGCGGGAAGGTTGGTCTTGATGTCGCAGAAGCACAGCATTTGATGGATGGTCTCGACTGGCAAGGAGCTGTCAAGGACATTCAAGCTTCAGTTAACTGGCTTAAGGCAAATGGTTCAAAGAAGGTTTGTCCTGACTTCTCAAATATTGCTGACAAATCCTTTTTTGCTGTCTCAAATGCCTCAATCATCACCTTTTTAGGAAAAGAATAAGATGGGAAAGAAGAAAAAAAATTAAATAAATAAGAAAGCCTACTTAGCCATTTTCTCTGTTTTTTTTTTTTCTTGTTATTTACAGAGGGCTTTGGTTGCAGAATGTTATTAGTTGCTGCATAGTTCCAGAGCTAAAGCTCTTCAGTGGTTATTTTTGGAATCTTAACGGCTTCATCTTTTTTATCAGGCTGGTGTAACTGGATTCTGCATGGGTGGTGCCCTTTCCATCGCAAGTTCCGTCTTGGTCCCTGAAGTTGACGCTGTTGTAGCCTTTTATGGAGTTCCTTCACCAGGGCTTGCAGATCCTGCTCAAGCTAAGGCACCTGTGCAGGCTCATTTTGGTGAGCTTGACAGTTTTGTTGGATTCTCAGATGCAAAGGTATTGTAAGATTATTTCTGTTGATGTGTTGATTGTCTCTTTTGGAAGAAACTTTCAAGCTCTTCTATTTAATGGCTTTCATCACATAAAATGTGTTAATGTAGTTTAAGTTTAGCTGTCATCATGTTTTGTCATGCAATGATAAACCAAATAGTTGGCATTTGTTTTCTAAACCTTTAATAGTGCTTCATAAGTCTGAATTTCTTGGGAATGTGGATCCAGGAATTAAAAGTATTTTGTCTGGACCTCTTTCAAAGATTGAGTTCTCAGTCTGCTGCGGAATTAAAATGGTAAATAGATATTTACTGAGCAAAAGAGATTCAGAAAATGGTGAACTTGAAATTGTGCCTGTAACAAATTTCAAATTTTGGGAGAACATCTTAGTGCTATATGTTTTGCCAAAAAATATTATGGTATTCCACGGCTACATTGCTAACAAAAAATAAGATCATAGATGTGAAAGGAAATCTAACATTGTCAAACCATTGGCAAAAATCTATCTTAAAAAAAAATCATTGGCAAGAAAATTCAAATAACATTATTAATATAAAAAATCCACTACAGGTAGCTTATTCTAGTTGTTCCCATGTTCCCAGTGGACTGCTATGTTCATTTTATTTTTAGCAGTGAAAAGCTGCTATTTGCTTGATTTGAGATTTCTAATTCCTAACTGCCTTGGGTACTAAACGCCACCATCTGTGATGCAGAAGTTTTTTATACTATAATGAAGATTGAAATAACTCGTAAGCTGGTTCGAATGCATATGGGAAGGTGGACCAGTGCACAATTTAAAAAAAAAAAAAAAAAAAAAACTTTTTTAATGTTTTTTTTTTTTAATTTTTAATGGGTGCACCAATTTGGAAGAATAACTTGAGATTTCTGGATGGTAAATTTAGAGAAAGGATGAGGCCGTGATTACAGGAAATGTTTACTGAAGAAAGATGGCTCACGAGATAGAATTGTGACTTGGTATTTGTTAAGTGTTATGCTAGTTTTAAGAGTTCAGAAGCTAATGTTTATCCTTTTTAGACAGAAAGACTTGTGGATACTTTATCACCTGATAGAAAAGCTTATGGTGTGGAATTCTCGTTACAGATTTTTAGGTTTAGAGTTTAGACTTCACAGCTCAACAATATGTTCTGGTTCCTGGTAGAAATAGATCTGATTTTCATGCACGTGAATCTCTTTTGCAGAGGTATCCTGTAGTGGACAATAAATAGGACAGAGTTCAAAATTATAAGAAAGTACCAACTGGTTGGTTAATGGTCATTGGTGGCTGATTAGTTTCAGTGATATTTTTGCATGTGTTTGGCTCTCTAATTCCTTAAAATTGTAGTTATTTTTTCAGTAGTTATTGCTCCTGTTGTCCGTCATATTTATATTAGTCTTATAAATTACACATTGAGGGTCTCCAGGTTTTAGTCAAATTATATCACTATGCAGTCTTTGGTTTTGTTTGATCAATATTCCAGCTTTAATTCATTTCTGTATCAATATAGTAGAAGAGGGTTGCTCAAGCTGTACAAAAAGTTTATGATTTTCATTCTAAGTTTGTTGGGAGTATTATCACGAGCATCTGCTTCAGAGTATGTGCTGGCAACCAGATGGGACACCTTGTGTATCTCTAACAATGAAGCTGTTTGTTTTTCTCCTTTCAGACTGGGAAAGCATTGGAGGAGAAGCTAAAGGCAGCTGGAGTTCCACATGAGGTTTATATCTATCCTGGTCTTGCACATGCTTTTATGAATAACTCTCCTGAAGGGGCCCAAAGGAGGAAGAATATGGGACTGAATGACTCAGATGCTGCTGCTGTTGAACTGGCATGGTCACGTTTTCGTGCATGGATGAGTAAATACTTGTCTTCCTAAGCACCTTATTATCTGTTGTTTTACTCATCACTGGGTAGGAAAGATAATATAATCTGTGGTATATTGCATGGTGAAAATTGGAAGTTGTGTGTTTTGTCTAAGTGATGCAGAAACAATTTGAACTTTCTTTATTAAAAGTTGAGCTCTAATGTGATGGAGGTAGTTGTATCTTAAATGATTGGTCATCTCTTAGTCATGTTTGGTATTTCTTCATCTCTTAGTCATGTTTGGCTGGGAATTATTATTGCTTATAACTTTGAGAGGTTGCCATGGGTTCTTGGTTGCTTTTTTAAAAGACTGACCGAAAGAGAGACACAAATATAAAGGTACCTCAATTAACTGACTTTGACAAAATGCTATTCCTTGACAGAGTCTGAATAATTAATAAGAGCTGAGGTGATTGGTTTTGAATTTCTTTTCAAGTCTGTTTCAAAGTCACTATTAGTCCACTATGTCCTGATTGAAGTCAGAATACGGTGCTCAATGCCCGGCCCTGATAATAAGGTGGGGTTTTCTCTCTTTAAAAAAATTAAAGTTATATGCAAAGCTTGAGGAGACCAAGAAGAAATAGTTTACGCAAAAATTAAAGGAACTCAGTTTTGTTCTGTCAACTGTTGGAAAGTTGTTCTTGGGCTAAATATTCCAGAGACACTTGTGAATCTTTCTCATGAACATTGCTGGTAAAACACTTGTTTTGAAATTAGTAAGTATATCTAGGGCTTTCTGAAGGAAGAGTTCTCTTGCTGACTATTTCAGAGACTTTATCTTCTCCAGAATTGTACCGGGTAAAACACTTGTTTTTGTAATCAATAAGCATTTATTATATCTATCAGAAATAGAAATGGGGAAATATCTGTTCCAACAGGCGAAATTCATCTTAGACTGCCTTTAATTCTTGAGAAAGGGGATTGAATTGGAATTATAGAATCTTAATTGCAACTTTTTTGAATATTATAGCTGGATCTATCATGAAATTTAGTTGCATATATTTAATTTCCATCGACTGTTTAGGACTGGTAAAAATAAAATTGGAAATGGTGTAGGTGAAAATCAGGCAAAAGATTTTCAATTAGATAGGGTGATTCAAGATGGGATTGGATAAGTGGTTTTGCTGAATCCCATGTTCGATTTGTTTCCAAATATGGGATTATAGTCTCCCTTGAAATATTTGCCTGTCAAGCATAGTGGCCACATAACTCTATGGAGTGCGCAGATATTGGTGTGCAAATAAGATCAGAAAATGACTTATCTGTATCTAATATACTTAATCACAGGTATTAAAATGTTTAAAACCACCTAATAATTGTCCAATGAAAATTAAACCACGACACTGGTATGAAATGAAGTGACAATCTTTAGAATTTGAGATCCAATAGCCGTAAAACCTGCAGTAAGTATTTTTGTTTATACCGGTCTGTGTATTGGCGAGGCCCTGAAATCTAAGCCTGAAATGGAACAAAAGGAGCTCAAAGTTCTCAAGGACGAAATGCAGGTTGAAAGCATTATGGAGTAGTGATCTCTCATAATACTCCATATATTTTTTTATCATCAAATACTCTCATTACAGTATATTTTGCTTCACACAATTGAGGTGAGGTCCTTAATTAGTGCCAGGGTGAAATTCCTAGACTTTTTACCACACAATATCAACGTGTGACTTTCAATTCTAAATCTAGCTTTTTTTTTCCCCCTCCTATTCTAAATGCCAAAGCGGGATTCCAACCCTTGACTTCAGCACGGGGAGCACCTGGCCAACCCTATATTAAGACAACAGCTCCTGGAGGTATTGGTAGTTTTGTTACTGTAGGATGACTTCTTTTACCCTCATTCCGCTGCAATTGATTCCTAATTGATATGGAGTTGGACGAGGATTTGAAACTTTTTCAAATTATAGGTTCAAATGTGTTTATCAAAAACAATTTTAACGAGTTCTAATTCAAAATACAACCAAAGAGAAAATCTGGAAGCGAAATTTCTAATTTATTTTACTTTTTAAGTACCAGTCATATCTCGCAAGGAATCGAATAAATCTATGGCATGTTTTTGTGTACTACTGAATTTTCATTCTTTTTGGTCAATTTTGGTTCTTTCTGAAATTTTCTAGCGCACACAGAATTGACTTGACTTGCTTAAATGTAAAGATGAAAGAATCATTTAGCATCTAGATTGCATAATGATTTTGACCAAATATTATAAGTTAAAGAGACGTGATTCCACGAAGGGATTGGCGGGGGATGCATTTTTATTTTTTATTTTTGTGGTAAGTAAAAATTTAGGTGGAGGGATGTTATCCCATTGTCGGAAAGGTTTGATTGTTAGGAAAATCATCACCAATTTAATCATTTACTAACAAGGCCACATTAATCCTTGTTCATCATCTTACGTTTTCAAAAGCTGATGAAAAGATTTCTTTGCTTTTTCCATATTTTGTTAATGGTGACCTTTGATCTATGAACCTTAACAAAAACATCAAGGTCTCATCCCCTCAATTCCTATCTATTTAAACTGTGGAAGCTTGGCCACATTGTCATGCCTTCTCTATTTTCTAGGACTCTGTTTGTTTAGTTCTGCTTTTTAGAAACATCTTTTTTGAAAAGTTTAAACACATTTTTCAATTAATTTTTTTTATCTTAAAAACACATTTAACGAGAAAAATAGTTAAAATTGCTACAGTAATTTAAAAAAATCTTAAAAAATAACTATCTAAATGGAACCTTGAAAAGCACAATAACAACTTTGTTGTTCTATGCATCATTGGGTTTATCTTTAACTCCAAAAGTGCCCTTTTCTTATAAATTTGAACAACTCAGTTTCCAATTTTTGCTTTTCTAAAAGTCACTTGTCTTCTTTTATTTTAAAAGTTTTCTTGATCTTTCATCTCACCATTCACATGACCATCCATTAAAATTTAGATGATCTATTGTCAAAGATTCTAGCCTCTACCTTAGTCTGGTGAAGAACAAATTTGGTATTTAGTTCTTTTAAATTGACTAAATAAACTAATATGAAGTTTCCACATTAACAGACTCCCTTAAAAGTATTTGCGGTGAATTTTCAAACCAGTAAATAAAAATATAATACCTATTATTTACTTTTACCTAAATAGAAACTCTAGACATACTAGTATTACATTTTCATGAAAATAAAAACCAAATATCATAGTAGACGAAATAGATCCTTCTTTTGAATTGCAGAAAGCATAAATTGCCGGCTTCCTAGTCCCTAGAGATAGCACAGCTGCAGGACCTAAAAACCTAGTGTGAATGTCAAAGCCGCCAAACCTATTTTGATCAATAATACCTAAATGCTAATCAATTTTTCCTCTTCTTCTTTTACATTTTGTGAGTCTATGTTTTAGTTGACTCCCATCTTAGGAGGGAAGGTGACTGTCAACATGCGTGTTGTGAGAAAAAGTGATCAATAACTACTACTAAATCTTCCCTTGCTATCCATCCTCCCAAGTGGCTTCCAAAGTACCACGTATTTTTTGGGCAATAGTTATTAATTACAATTGACAACAAGAAAATATTAAAGAGTTGTTTGGTTCAAATTTCTCAATCACAAACATTATGAATATCATTAACTCTTCTATGTGTATAAATTTTGACGATTCCCCTCAACATGTTGGGTTTAGTTATAAAATGTGTATCATTCCTTTAAAAGGATTAATGAGTTTGATAAGATAGTATTTCAAGGGGAATCATAAAAATCCTAGTTAATCACTTTCATCCCGATTGAAGGGTAGTAATAATGATTTTTCAAACATCAAGAATAGGTGTCATTACTATTGATGTGCATTCTCCTCTCTTTTTTTTTTTTTTTTTTTCAACTATGGGTATCTAGGGATAGAGCCAAGCAAAGTGAGCCCCGCCGATGCCCAATGAGTAGGAGTCGAATTGACAAGCGTTGGATACTACCGTATATGCATCGCCAGTCGAACCTCCCTTGAGTTTCATGCATTCTACTCTCTGATTTATCTAAAACAAACACCCCCTTAAATCTTTTTGATTCAATCAGAAATTATATTATAATATTGGAGTTGCCTTACATAATTACATAATAACCTAAGCACAGGATATCGTAACAAGAAAAAAAAAATCAACAAAAGTATAAATTGAACAAAATCAAAATTGATTGCAAATGAAAATTGTTTTCTAACACACTTATCGAGTGACAGTGGCTTTAGAGCTGAACTGGTCTGATCTCTTAAACGGTCAACTTAATAAAGCCTTGGGTTTCTATCAGATAAGAGAAATATTTATGAATCGTATTTATCAGATAAGAGAAATATGGTCCAGTTTGATGTCTTTTTGACTTTTTTGCGCCAATTTAAAGCATGGTCCAGTTTCTCTTTAAAGCAGCTTTGAATTAGAGTGACCAAATTCGGTTGAAATTCCATGGACCTCTATGTTCTTTCTTTACAAATAGTAGCTAGAACAAGAAATAATGTAATGCTAAAACCAACCACAAAAGAAAGCATTGAGCTCTCTGAAAGCTAATTCGAGATAGTTTTTGGTGCTAATTCTAATATGCCTTTCCCTTTGTGAAAGTTATAAATGTTTTCGAACTTCGAGATTATTAATCTTTCTTTTTTAATTTCGAGAGGCCATAGCTTAATAGCCCATAGCTTAATTATGTTGTGGATTGACAACAGTAAATACACAACTTTCATCTGGCATAGGACTAAAGTACTAAAAAATTTTGTGCCTTCCATTGAAGAGGTTGCTACAGAGTAGTTGGCAGAAATTAACAATTAGATTATTCTTCGCTTTATTTTGTTTTCAATTTTTTGTGGCTCCTCTATTCGGCAGTTTTATCATCATCATCATCATTATTATTATTATTGTTATTATTATTATTTACTTTGGATGAATTCTATAAGTTCTTACTAATAAGTAATATCCGCGTCCACTGCAAGGAGGAGATTTTAAGTTTCACCAAAATTTTATTAAAAGATTGGAGGGTGTTATCGCCGTCTCCCAAAAAATATGCATTATCTTTTCTCCAGCAAATGGGTAGTTCGCTTAGATCCGCATCTTCTTGGAAATTAGTGATCGCACGCTAGAGATGAATTAATGATTTAAGTGAACTTCTGTGGTTAATTAGGAAATCGTTGTGGCAACAAAAAATTATCAAAACAATAGCAATTTTTAAAAGAAAAGCAGTAAAATTTTTATTAAAATTTACTACTTTTTATGAAAAATTTACCATTTTTGCTCATAGGAGTCACCACTATGTCATTTTCCTGTACATCTGTTGGAAGTTGAAGTGTTTAGGTGAATTTATCTCATACCAAAATATCTGAAAAATTGAACTGATAAGAATGAAGATAAGAAGTGAAGCTGACTCACAAACAGTTGTATTGATTTCTGATATCCACAAATTTGCTAATTTTGTCTTCAACAACTTATTTTTTACTTGAAAACTCATCAAAGACCAAGGTACACTCCACGAAAAAAATGAGGTTTAATTATTGAGTTAGTATAATGGTTCCTAACCAATTAATCTCAAGCCCTCGTGAGAATTTGAATATTACATCTCACAGTTCATATTCATATAGCCAGTCAAGGAGGATCGCGTACTAGAGTGGACAACTCGAGTATAAGAACAAATGTGTCTTGACTAACCTGCTGAATGCTTTTTTTTTGTTGACAATTTAACCCGGCGAATGCTTGATTTGATATTGTTATTACTATATGTTAATTTCTTTTTCACCTTACATGAGCTTATGTCTTTCATCAAGAAAAGAAAAAAAAAGAAAAAATCTAATTGCTAACTTAGCTGAGAATATTACATAATACATGACGTGCAACAAAAAATAGTAAATTTGTATAAAATTGTGATAACTTATCAAATAATTTTATTAGTTTTTAAGAAAATTTACGTTTTGACACCTAATATTGTGTCACCACAGCATTTTTTATCCAATAAAAAGTATAAATAATAGACTATAAAAGGCAACAAGAACGAAACAGATAACTACACAATAAAAGTAGCAGGAGTTCTTTCCTTAGCTACTTTTTTTTTTTCATTTTTCTTCGTTTTATGTTCTTGTAATGGAAATATTTTTTCTTTTATGAGGACTAAAATTAATTTAAAGGCGCTCCATGATGCTAATTGCATTAAATAGATGCAACTGCTCAAATAATATAGCAATTTGGACTATTTTTTCAAGCAGAAATTGATGTAATGAATCTTCATCCTTGAGCTGTTGGTTGAGAGTTCAAACCCTACTTGCAGCAGATAAGTTGATAAAAAATCTAGAAGAGCACCATAGTGCTCTTCCGGTGCAATGGTGATTCAAGTCTCCATTGGCTCCCTTAGGTCCAGTTGGACAATCCCCTAACGTAGATTAGAAGTAGATTGCAATGTTGAATACTTGATCAAAAAAGAAAAAAAAAAAAGAATCTTCATCCTTGAAAAATATCAAAGCTGAAAAATGACCCGCAAAAGGGGAAAAAAAAAAGAAACTGAAATTTGACATTCCTAATAAAGATGCTTGTAACCAGTCCTTAGTTTGTTTTGATATAATCAAGTAGCACAATCCACATTTTTTAGGTTGTATTATATTCTTTGCAATGAGTACCCATATTTGCACGATTTATCAACCGCTACTTGTGCATCAAAAAGTACGTAGTTTATAGCTATTAATTAGTGAGTGTAATAGCAATTAGCAGGGAATGATAGAGTTTGAATCCAAACTTCTAACCCTTCAGATTTTTGGCACCTTGCACAATTTAACGTGCTGGAGCTACTAATCTAATTGATCTCTTTGTATAATTAATGCTCTTATCTCTACAGTCAGTGGATTAGCATAACAATAAAGTACTATTTTTGAGGCAGATGATACGACTTCTTACATAGTTCTTCCTATGGCCGCAGAAAAACCAATTTATGCTGATGATCTCCCTTTCTTATCCTCATATGGATCCAGGATCCCCCATAATTTGATAATATCTCGAGAAGATTGAGTAAATATTTCCCTCACCCTTAAACTACTTGGAAAAAGAAAGGAAAAATTGGGGGGACAAGTTTGCAGTTGGGTTGACAATGAATGATGGGATGGCCCTTTTTTTAACATGTGTTGACCAAAAGGACAGTACGCAGCAGTAGGCTCGGGATCTGCATTGTGAAGTTCTGTTGGAAATTGTCTTTTTGCATGCAACTATTCTTTGCTAGTTCTAGTTGTCATTCATTAACTGGTCACCAAACTGACTTTTTGATTCTTGAGAGAAACACGAACTTATGGAGACCATTCTGCAGATTTCAATATTCTCCTAAAGTTCACATTCAATAAGAACCCGTTTGGTTTTTGGATTTTGATGGCCAATAATGGAAACGAGGTTAGTGATTATACAGACTCATATGTGGTTGACACATGAGAATGACTTCCAGAAGAATAGCCTTTGGACATTTTTCATTCTCTTTCATGAATTTTGAACTCCCATGATTTACAAAGTTAAGGCAAGCTCTTCTGCTATGCCTAAAATTAACCATGATTTGTATTTGATTACATTCTTTTATTTGATGCCTTACTTGGATACTGATACGGAAGTAATAGCAGTTACAATCAAACGGATTTTTGATTAGGTGAAATTTGTAAGAAACGACGAGATTTATTTTAAGAGTCCTAACTAACATGCACTAAAATACAAGAAGTTCATGTATTTTGTGCATGTGGAATCATCTTTAAGGGGGTTATTAGGTAGATTCACCCATGGGAAGCAGAGTCCCAACTCCAAGAGTTCGAGAACTTAAAATTTTTTTCTTGTGAAATTGTGAAATGAATAAAAATAGGTCTAGCCCATTTTAATCTCACCGATATTTGATTCTATGGCCAATAACCAATATATAGGACTATCTGAGTATAATCCACATTTTACAATCTCAATTAAATCTCATCTAAATCCCGCCCATCCTGCTTGCTTGTCAATTTTTGAATTTTACCTTTCAAAGATGAAGGGTTTTTTTTTTCCCTGAAATCTTTGCCAAAATTTAAAATCACCTTTATCCTAAACGTTATATTTTCCGAGTTCAAATATTGTATGATTATTACTTGTGTAAAAGGGCAAATGAATGAAACCCTTCAAATTTTGGAAGAATACACTTTTCGTTCAAACTTTCATGCCAAATGATCCCCTAAATGTTTTCCATCATTCAATTTGTCTCTTTGTAGATTAAATAAATGAACCGACTAAAAGGTATGAAATGTTTGAAAACGATGCATCAACTTGAGGAAGAAGTGTACACGTTGATAACTTATTTACAACATTGAAAATCATTTCTATGTGGAAAGCATCTCTCTTCTTTCATATTGTATCCTAACCATGCTATATTAAATTAAACTGCTCCTTGGTTCAAGGGCCTGTAGTCTTCTTCTCTTAAGATGTCATTGAAGCCTCACTTTCATTATTAATTTATTTCGTATTGATTAGCTTTTCAATTCTCTGATAGTCCTCTCTCTCTCTCTCTCCAGATTTTCAACAATTTTGATTACCTTAATATGATATTTTCGTCGACATTATCGTCATCAATATCCCAGTCTTCCTAGTGTCATTATTTAATTTGGTGGTGGACGGGAAAAAATGGATTGGACTTAAACTAGTCGTAAGGTTGCGTGAATTGGTGATGTATGATTGAAAATCAGCAGCGTTTCGTTCTTCCAATTTATGTGGAAAATTAATTTGACAACCATGCTCTGAATAGTTCAAGTCTATCTAATGTGATTTAATGTGAATGTGGATGCTTCTTTAAGAAGAGGAGGATTAGTTGGTGATAGAGATTAGGCTACATAAAATCGAAAACAAAAATACAGGACGTGACTTGAGCATTTGTGCACTAGGCAACAGTCAATTCTGATAGCGTATATATGTAAGTAATTAAGGGAAAAAATCACAACTTTTTTTATGTTTGTCTTCCTCCTTTATCCAATATATATATACATATAGCCTTGAGTGAAGTATATATATAAGGAAAGGTAAGGAAAGAGCCTTGATGTTCTAACGACCTAAAATTGTCTCTGTGTAGCCTTGAGTTGAGGAGTTCTGGATATAGATATACACACACACACACACACACACACACACACACACACACACACACACACACATATATACATATACACACACACACACACATACATACATACATATATATATATGTGTAAAATAAAAAGAAAGGTCAGTGTAGCCTTGAGTGAAGGAGTTCTGGATATAGATACATACATATATACATAAATACATACTTACTGGAAGTTGGTTGGAGTCGGTCCAATATGGCATAATTGCAGCAAAGCAAAACCTCGTGCCATTTGGAAAAAAGACGCCAACAATCAATAGAAAACTTGAATGTTACCTTATACTTTTGAATTTCACAGATGTGTGTACATAGAATCTCTATCTGTTTAGTATGAAACTTCTAGTTCTTTAATCATAAAGAAACTTATTTTCGTCCCTTTCATATTTAGTTCCATCGGATTTTTCGGATCCATTGCATTATCTTTTAGCAATTATAACTTTTACAATTAGTTGATCTCATTCTAGTCATTACAATTATTATTTACGATTTTCTTTGATTAGGCATATGTTTCTGGAATTCTAAATATCCAATTTGTAAACGAGTTCTTTGCATATTACCAGGTTACCACTTAAGTTGCAAGTTGGTTGACTTTTGATGCATAAACAAACCTCCATAAATTATTACTTGCAGTTTTGCCCACTTAAAGATTTTTATAAGCACTTTGCCCCTTAAATCCATTATAAAGTATTAAAAAAATTAATTCCATCCATCTTGTTGATGAATGACTAAAGTATAAATCTTCTAGGCATAATTTAGGTATTCCAACATTACCTCCTTTAAATCAAACTCTCCGTTGAATCAAGTCCAATGCCATCACAAGCTTAGATCTCCATTAATTGTATATTTTAAGCATTATACGTAACATCTTATAGTTTACATTAATCTTCATATGCGGTGGTGAACGAACTTTACACTTTTGTAAATAATTTTTCAACCAACTCTTCTCTATCAAAATATTTATGCATACACACCCATTGATTATATCATATCTGCCATAGTTGCTCTCATAAGAATCACCAACATAATTGTTTAAAAACAAAAAAATCATAATCTTTTTCCTACCCAACTCAATTAGATGAATAAAATCTACTATTTAAACAAGAAACCACAACGAAAAACAATAGAGAGAGTTATAAAATTGAGTAATTAAGAGAAATTAATCATAACAAAATATATACAAGATAAGAAAAAAATAAACTCACAATATTATTAATATCTTGTACAGTAAAAAAACTCAAGAATAGTATATATAGACTCTCAATAAACTTTTTGGACCTTATGTCCTCCCTACCAAACTACACCAGTAAATATCCTATGTACAACTAACTAAACCTGTTGAACCAAAAATACCCAACATAATAAGTTGCCAAATAAAATACTATACTTTTAAATAAAAAAAACTACTAAAAATTAAATAAGAATCTTCTATCCTTGATTTAATTATTCTTCACAATTTTCACATCTTGAATTTGCGAAACAAATGCACAGTAATTGTGAAGGCCAATTTCATTCAATATCCTCAAAGGTCTAATAAGGCTGCAATCCAATGTTATTATTATTTTTTAATATTTGCTATAGGGTTTAACATGTCCATAAGAATAATTGAGGGAGGAAAATTACAACTAGAGTAATAGTTCACGGGGGCTTACTGCAATTAACCCTAAGAAATATCTTTGCGCTTAAGCTAAAAATTGTCCAGACGTGATTTTTGTCATTTTCTGTTACTATATTACTTTTTGACCCAAAATAAATCAATTACAGAATGGAAGGCCTGCAACAATGTGAAAGTGGTCGTCGCCGTTATTTGAAATGTATATTGACAGCCAAAAAGAACAAATAAATAGAAGTAAAATAAGAAGGCGTGATTTGCGTGTTATGAAGTAAAGTCAGGTCTGTGCTTCACACATATTGAATAGATATAAGTATTTTCTTTTCTCCATTTTTAATATAAATATAGTTCTAATATGTTGAATGGATATGTCAAGCTCAACTTTCTGCCGTTCCAAAGTCAAGAAGACGAGTTAAATGCGTGGCTAAGCTGTAGACAACAGTGCATGAGAAAGTTCATTGAATTTTTATTAAATTTCTAGTATCTTAATTTTCATTTTTCTTTTTTTATTTGGACAAAGAAAATACAATGTGTTGAAAAGAAGTGAAAAGTCCAAATTTGACTCGAAGTTTCTTATGTAGCAGCTGTCCAAACAAGCATATTGATGTCGGTATATCTCACAGTAAGGCAACATGGGCACATGTAATCACTGTGGCTAAATTGTTCCAATAATTTATTACCTACAGATTTTACCCCTATCAATTGATAGAGGTCAATAATATGACTGTGTGTGTCTCTATTTGAATTTGATGTATTCTCTGCCTTGTATATTGTTTGATTTAAGTTGAATTTCATAGCTGATTTTGAAATAATAATTTTAGTGATGAATAAAGATGAAACTCAAAATATTGCAAAAAAAGAACTTTTTATTTCTCAAATCCTCTTTCGTGAAAAAAAAAATCGATATGTAAAATTACAGAAAGCACAATAAGACTCTCCAAATTCAGATATGCTAAACAGTTTTGGTGGCATAAATATGGCTCACAAGATCTATTTTCCACAAGTTAACAGTCTAAATTTAAAGAGCCACAAGGATAAAAATAGATAGACGAGATTGAACCAACAAGTTTAAATTTAAAATAAAAAACGACGTCATTTTAAAGTAACAAATAGTCACACTATGCTTAAGCAAAGTTACATCATCATTTAAGTATAATTACACTTTTTAATTAACGTATTACACACATTTTAAATTTTAAAAACTGAAAAGAGCCTAAATTGCGATGCCCAGATTAGTGTGGCGCTGTCTATTCAAAAGTATACCTATAATCTATTCAATTTAAATAACCTAAAAAGTGAAAACATTGCGTGAGCGCATGCGTGCATATACTGATCCGAGCGTAAAAGGTGCTTTGAGGTCATCATTATGCTAGAAAGTCGAAGGCAATTAAAATTGCGAAACAACTCACTATATTTACGAATATAGTGGGATCATAATCTTGACAAGAAAGAATGTAAGTGAATCGAATCACGTATCAGTCCTGTTCTTCTCCTTAAACAAAGGTATATGCTAACCTTTTACAAACCTTTTTGCATGATAATATACTATTCCTAATGATTTAGTTCTTGATTAATACCTCATTTTGCAGTACACCAGCATCCGGACCTACTTGTTTGAACTTTTTTCCCTCCTGTAGACCACACCTCTGCTCTCTTTCTTTTCTGCATTGTCTCTGAGCTCTCCTCGTATTGGCATCTGTCCTAATAAACTTAATTCGAGTCTTTGACTCGATTTCTGCTAATGAAAGTAGAAAGTCTAAGACGTATTATTTTGACATTTAGGTTATGTTTGATTGGATTAAAAATAAATTTTTCTTAATGTCAAAAACCAAAAAATATTTTTTTGTGTAATTTTTTTTTAAAATTTTCCTTCCTCTAGCTAAAAACGGCTTGTGTAATTAGTAAGTGTAAGTTATTCTTCGAGGAGTTCAAGAGGCATTAAAACTTAAGTATCTATATTTATAACTTCAATTACTAAACTAATTTTTATTTCTAATTCTTATCAACTCATTTTTTGTCATCCTAAATTTCTCAATAGTATAATTATAGTTATCCGTACTTCACCATTATATTATCTTATAAATTAACTATAAATAAAACAATCTCTAATGAACTCCCATTATTTGTCAAACATTTGTTGTAATTTTTATTAGTTGTTTTAATTCATATTACAAATATTAAAAAGTAAAAAATAAAAAACTCTATTTCAAAATATTTTCACATTTTCATCTAGACATTAGAAAATTGTAGAAAAATTTTTTCCATGTAAAATGTTCTCCTAAGAAAATAATCTTCTAAGGATATTATCTAACCAAACGGACATTAGATGTGATTTTTTTTTTTTCTTTTCTAGCTAGTCACATGATTTTTGTAAAACATATTGAGTACCCTTCTTCTAGTGCATCCTTTTTTTTATTATTTTTGTGGTCATAATGAAAAAGATAAAACAGATTGATTTGTAACATTCAGCATTTGCATCCTGTCTTCTCCATCAAACCCGGGGAAGAAAGGCAGCTTGTAGCCTGAATAAAGAAGTGGAGACATGCAAAAGGAAGGAAAAAGACACCTCTTCTCTTTTTGACTCCCTTCAAAAAAAGCAGCCTTCAGAGAAACTGATTGCCCTGCATGCATAGCACGTAAAAGGCAATTATAGAACGATTTGTTGGACAAAAAAAAAAAGTACATGAAAAGAAAATTTTAGAAAATACACAGGCTTTGCAAGTTGCGGTTGGGTTGTATCTTCGTGTACACTTTTGTCTGTTTCGTCAGGCAAAGTGTTTACTAATTGTCTCCAGCTGCAAATGAAGAAAATTTGTAGTTGACCCTTTCAAACACTTGTCATTTTCCTTTTATATTCAAAATAACAAAATTACATACTAAAATTTCTTTGTATTATTTATTTGGTTGCTAGTCCATCAGCTAGCCAGCTTCTCAAGTTTAATAAATGGAAATGGAATTAATTTGCTCCAGTGTTACTTTCTTGAGCGTGATCGTCACAAATTTCAAATCAAAATCTAATTTGAATTTCAATGAAAAATTATCAAATTCAAATAAGACCGAGCTCAAGTTCAACTACTTTGTGTCTGTGAACTAGTTAAACGACTTTCAAGCAAGAACATAGGTATGCTCAAGATTAATTCAATTTGAATCAATTTTGCATTATGAACTCGGAGGTTACACAAAAGAGTGAGTTATTTGACTCAAAGATTTGAAGCACGATTTAAGAACACAACGAGTTAGAGCTCAAATTAGAAATTTTGTTCAAGTTAATCTTCAGCTTAACTTGCATGTATTTGATTAAGCTTGACTCACTTATATTTCCCAAATTGTTAGACATCTTGCACCAAAATTACAACTTATCAAAAAGAACTATGTAATTGATTGTAAAATGAGCTGAATTTGGCATCTTTGTTGGAGGTTTCCGCTCTAATTTCCTGATATAAATTACAATTTTTTAATCTCTTTTCACTTAATTAGTTAAACATATATGAACCAAAACTTTGGCAAAAGAAAAAAGGTGAGAAGACACATAATTAATGACTTTCCATCACTAAATTTCTTGGCTAAGACAAATTCCAACATGTGTACTCTTTTTCATTTATGAGAAATGTAGTACTTGTACAAATGTTACTGAGACTGGAAATTTCTTCATGATTGGAAAAGAATCAAGATAAAAAGTATAGATGCCATATGTCCCTGTGATTCAAAGCTTGATATTAACTTTGTCGGTTGTCAGAAATATGTTTTAAAAAACTCTAAATACGTTTTCTAATTAACTTTTTATTTCGCATCTAAATTATCAATAATAATATTCAAAACTGTTGCCAAAATATTTTTAAAAAAATGCTTAAAAAAAGCTATCTAAACAAAGTGCATAGTATTCTCAAAAAAAAAAAAAAAAAGCAAAGTGCATATTCATGTAAATGTTGAATATGAATTTGTGCTTTCTTAATGTATCTTGAGTGGTTTAACAGGCTTTGGGTGGAAACATGCCTGAGATTCCTTGACTCTAAAGGAACAGGCATCACATCGCAAACATTAGGATAAGGATTCCTAGATGCAAAAAAACAATGTGGAAAAGGGAAAAAAAGAAAGAAAAGGCCAAATGGAATTTTGAAAAAACTCACACTCTGTTTGCCTGGAAGCGCGTGGACTGTTCAAAGAATAACAAGTGATTTCCATAAAATATCTCTTGCATTAAATACTTTTACTAGAAACGAATAAATGATCGAGCGGTTAAAGCTTTTTAACTCAACTATAGAGATCAGGGATTCGAATTCCACCAAACACTATTAACCTTTCTCTAATTGTAATAATATATGTTTGATAAAAATATAAATACCTTTACTAACCTTTTAAGCTTAATAACATTAATCTAAAATTAATTGTTAACTACATTGTATATTCTGCTTCATTATTAAAACTTTAAGTAGATCTCACTAGAATAACACTTGTAGGACGAATTGTTAAACAAAAATATTATGTTATTTCATAGTTATTAAAAAGCATATACAATATTCAAATAGTAAAGCAGCTAAAACGTAACTGGTGTGGTTAATATGGAGCATACAATGAAGTTAAATACATGCATATAAAAAAACTTTTTGCTCGTATAACCCTTAAATATTTTCAGCCAAAGGTAATAATCATCCAAAAACGTTCTATGTTAAAAATATCATTATGTAATAAGATATGATGTCCAATCGAATTGATTAGCAATACTTTTTGCTGTACTAAACGAAGTCCACTTTTTCTTAAAAAAAAGAAAAGAAAAAAAAGAAGAGTCCACTTGATTTTCTTAAAAAACATTATTCTATTATCTACTAAAATGTTTAAAAACATCACGTACATAAGATCAATAAATCTCAATCTTAGATTTTAATTTTACAATTTAGCCTATTTTGGACTCTTCCTTTGTCTCTTAAATATCTCTCTCGCTCTCTCTCTCACTCTCTCTCTCTCTCACACACACACACACACATTAAATGTCACATTATGTAGCCACCCAAGAGGCCATGACCGCATGACACAGCAGAAGCACTCAAGTCAAGACTCAACTCAATAGGTGACGAGGGGAGGATGCCGTCCTACGTGGCGAAATGTGGTGCCCACAAGTCGTCATAGAGTGTTGGCCGGTCACTGCAAGTCGTTGACCCTGACCGTGCAAATCCCCTCACTGTCATTTTTAATTTTTGTGGAATAAATTAATAGTTCAAGGTTCTAATACGTACTATGACTGTAATTAATCAAAACTGAATAAGGGGGTGTTTGGTTTGAGGAAATCAAGAAGAGGAATGCGTTTCAGTAGTAATGGCACATATTATTGATGTTTGAAAAATAATTATTATCATTACTTCAATCATAATGAAAATGATTAACTAAGGTCTCTTTATACTTCCCCAAAATACTATTTTATCAAAGTTATTTGCCCTTTTGATTAAGGGGCAGAAGCTCAAAATAAAAATAGCTTTTTTTTTTTTAAAGTTACTATGTGCATAAAACTCAAATCAAAGTATGACTTTAACTTTATATAAAATTGAAGAAGGCCTTTTAGAAAATTTTTAATTAAAAAAATAAGAAATCCAAAATATATATTATAAAAAAATTTTAAAAATAAAATTTACTTGAAAATCATTCTTTATCATAAGCAAATCAAACAACTAGTCTTATAATGTTTCTCATTCTATTACTCAACTAAACATGGTTGGGTAATCATTAAAACCTATATTTATAGTAGGGTTAATAATATTCATAGTAATTTTCATTAAGAAATTTGAACCGAATGGCTCCTAAAAGTATTAATACTTTGGTTGTTTATGTCCTTAGAGCCAAGTTAGGGTCTGTTTTTTTACCTGATTTTAGCTTTTGATTTTTGAAAAATCTATTTTGTGATGTTCTCAACTGTTTTTTTTACTATGTTTTTTGAACTTTTTTAGCTAAAATCAGGAGTAATTAATTTTTAATTTTTCTAAAATTAATTTTTATAAAAATTAGAAACTATTGAAAACAAGCCCTTAATATCCCAAGCAAGCTTGCTTGTATTGCATAAAGATACAAGTTACCAAGCATCGATACAGTTGCTCATTTAACAATACTTCAAGTGGATTTCAAAAGTACCTAGCTAATTGATAACGTTACATTTTTTATAAAAAAATATTACAGCATCATTTTTTTTAAAAAACTATAAACGTGCACTGCAACATCTTTTGAGTCATTATAATAGTGATTATAAAAATCTGAAAATATACTTAAAAAATAATTTTTCTAAAAATTGCATAACCATAATGAGCTGAATTTATTATAGGTTGCTCATTTCACAATTTCTCAAAGGAATAATGTAATTTTGAAGAAAAAGAAAATGGTGAGAAATGGAGTAATGAGAGAAGTAAGAAGAAAGGAAACCCCACAATGTTTGGATATTGGCTAATGAGATTAAGAGAGGGAGGTTCGTAGTCACAAGGTAAGTGCCGGGCCAATCGGGGCGGTGAAATTTTTGGTTTTGGAACGCGTCAATCTCATTACCTTTGACAAAACCCAGACGCAATCAATGTCAATTTGCCTACTGCCTAAAACTCCCAAAGTGGGGTCCACCCTCCGGTTTGCATTAGAGTGGTCCCACCTTTGACAGCTCAAACTTGACTTCACTTCTTCAACTGAGTAGTTAATAATCTCTTTTCTTTTTTCTTTTTTCTTTTTTTTCTTCTTTTGTATCTTTTGTTTTATGTTCATGTATCCTCTTTTTTTTTTTTTTTTGGCTAGTAAAGCCTTTTGCATTCCCTTTATAATTATTTTCTTTATGCTAGATTCATGTCTTTCTCAATAAAAAAATATATAGAAAAGAAGCCAACTTTCTAGCTCACCATTCTATAATTGGCATTTACTCCCCCTAAATGACAAGAAACCTACCTAATCAAGTGGAAGTGTAATTAATGACATTTATACAACTTCGTAATTTCTTGAATATGAGGCTTTACTTGAAATTCAGTCATGTATGCATTGAAGGTTAGATTAATGCTCAACAAATGATAAGTTAATCAAAGTTACTGTAAAATAAAAAATTTAAAATATTAAATTGCATAGATCTTTTATATCTTTTTTGAAATTTTGTTGGGTAAAGGTTACACAAATAGGAGATAAAAATAATAACAAATTTTGGAGTTAAACAAATACGAAATTTAATTATGTTTTCTAATTTACTTACATTTTCTTGTGGTTCAATATTTTTTTATAAATATTCTTGTGGTTTAAGATAATTGTTATGAATTTAAATATAGTTGAAAAGGAAATTAATATGACAAGTGTATGTAATTGGTACTTTTTTTTATGCTATTTATTTTTTGAATTAAATATTTGAAAATAACTTAAACTTGATAAATAAAAAGAAAATTTTTAGATAAATAAAAAGAAAATTTTTACACATAATTGGATAAAAATTTTTTTGTGACATATGTGTATTTCAAAAGAAATCACGATTTGTTTCGCAAAATATGTAACGCATGAGAAATTGTTTTGACATTGTGTCTTTTTGCATTGTAAGCTTTGTTTTCTGAGTTCTTATGAGTATTTTTAGCAAACTCTTTATTTTCTTTTTCTAAAGGCTTGTTACAAACTCACTTGACTTTCCAATTGTTACAATTATAAAATCATAATTTCTAAGCCAATGAAATGAACTATTCTAAAATTTTTAAAGACTTCCAAAATTTGTCATTTTCATCAATTTCTTCTTGTTGTCAATGGTACAAGTTCTCTCTAGATCGTCAAATAATACAAGATGACTTTTAGTACCCCACAATTTTTAATATTGCATAGAAAAGGTCCAGCAATTCTCCAATTAGAACAACCTTTCATGGTTAACGCTTAATTGAGCACAATTTCAAATTATTGTTGTGAAAAATTCTCCAACAATTCATGTGAAAAGAAATAGTGATATTATTTATCAACTATATTCAAAAATTTTCAGCCATGTACATGATTAATTAAACTTGATCTAGGCGTTTAAAAGGTTTGGAGTGTCTTCTAAATGATAAGACTTTGACATCTTTTGCTTCTGCATTTATTATTTAATGAAAATTAGAAAATATACTATGGTACAAAATTTCTTTAAGAAACTCGCTATTTTCAATATTAGCTGAAAAAATTATCAGATATAGAACTTTTATTAATTTATACATGTAAATAATGAACATAAGAACATCCTTTAGTAATTATTACTAATTATCAGATATCAGTACTAAAGCATTTACAATAAATCTTGTCTTTTGCTTTTTTTTTTTTTTACTTGGTTCAGTAAGCAAAAAAAAAGAGTAATATTAAGAGATAGAAATAAATTAGAGTACATTGTTTTTCTCCCTACAAAAGTTTTGTAGATATAGAAACAAATTAAATTACATTTTTTTCTCCCTGCATATAGTTTTGTTTGACTCATAAAAATATGTGGGCACTTACATGTGTGGAAATTCTTAGTTTTTTATTTTATTTTTTATTTTATGAAGATAGCACATCAAATAAATCTGTATTTACTCAATTTACAAGTCTATAAGGCATAATCTGTTACAAAGACTCGGTCTAGTCAATGTAAGAACTTTTTCGAAGAAGTGGAGAATTAGTTAACGAATTAACATACACTTGAATAATGAACAAAATAACTGAGATCAACATAACCAAATGCTCCAATATAGCTATTAAGAATTTGAGACCAGTAATTATTCCTAGTTGATTTGAGATAACAATATTTCGCCGAAAGTAATGAAAATGATATTAATTATGGAGATCATATTTTGTCAATTAAAATTTATGAACTTAAATCAATTTTACCTGCATTTCGACATTAACTATAAAAACGGTGTTTATAATTTCCACTGAAATTTGTTTTATTTGGGTTTAGGAAGGTACCCACCATGCTGAAAAGGCAAATTGCTAGACTATAACTAGCAGTAGAAGATAAAGGGACCATAGACTATTGAGGTAGAAATAGCACACTTCTTTACCCCTAAACTTCCATATCAAATCCCATCAATTTCTCTTCAAACAAATCTAGAAACCACCCACCAAGTACCCCCCTCCCTCCCCCTTCTCCTCCTTCTTTTCCCTCTTTTTCTTCCCACACACAGAAAACACAAAAACAACACCCAAACCAAAAAAAAAAAAAAAAAGGAAAATAAAAAGAAAAAGAAAACACCAACTTTAGCACATCTTCCTTTGTTGTATTTGGTCTTCCTTTCTTGAGTCTCAACCTCCCCTTTTTATTGCCGAGTCCATTGCTCTATTCAAAGCCTTCTTCTCAGTCCTCTCTCTCTCTCTCTCTCTCTCTCTCTCTCTCCCCCTCCTCCTCTCTGACTCTCTCAATCTGTTTCCTCTTCATATATGGCCAAAGGAAGTGGACTCTCCTTTGATCCAGATCGCATCGGGTTATTCCTTCATAAACCAACTGTTATCAATTCTTCACTTATTCAAGAAGACAAAAACAACCACCACAACAATTATCACCACCTTCTTTATTATCATCATCACCACAAGTTAAAACAAGAAGCAGTATTCCAGGAGATGGAATCAGCCAGTACTGTTGTTAACGACAATAAAAGGTCTTCACCACCTAATACGATCCAATTCCCAGTTAACCTCAACTGCTCTACTCACGATCAAGATGACGGTCCCTTGCCTCCCAACTCCGATCATCATGAAGAAATGGACTTTTTTGCTGATAAAAAACTGAATAATGATGAATCCAAGGCAGCTACCGTCACTGATGCCGATGCTGATACAAAAGATCTCAGTGGACCTACTGAGTTGGGATTCAATGTAAATGTAAGTTTAATCAAATTACTGACTGATTTTCCTAGTAGTTATTGTGCACTGAAATTAGTGCTGAATTCTTTCTTTCTTTTTTGTAGATTGGTTTGCATCTCCTCACTGCAAACACTAGTAGTGATCAGTCAATAGTGGATGATGGAATCTCACCCCAGTCTGATGATAAAAGAGCTAAAAGTGAGGTAAAAACCACTGATTTTGATGTTGTGGGCTGTGTGTGACTGTGTGTTTTTTCGCGTGTTTTCGTGTTATATTTTTTCTTTCATTAATTTTTTCACACTATTAACAGGGCTGTTAATAGTTTGGTTTTTTTTTACTGCTCACGTGTGCCACTGTCATTTATGATCAAGTAGTGAGATGATAATAACCATAAGACTTCCAATATCTCAGCTGGCGGTCCTTCAAGCCGAGCTAGAGCGATTGAACGGAGAGAACCGGGGATTGAGGGAAGTGTTAACTCAAGTAACGAACAACTACAACAATCTTCAGATGCATCTGATGACACTGATGCAGCAGAAGAAAGAAGATCATCCGAGAGCTCACAAGAGTGGTGAAGAACACGATGGAAAAGTATTGGAAGATATGAATAAGCACCATGAAAATGGTCATGGACTAATGGTGCCTCGACAGTTCATGGATCTTGGACTAGCTGCTGCCACTGCTGAGACTGATATGGCTTCGTTGTCATCGTCCGAGGGCCGAAGCGGCCAGGAAAGGTCGCGATCCCCGGTGAATAATGTTGAGGCCAGTACCGGAGGTAGTAATATCGGAAGAGAAGATAGTCCAGAAAAAGGTTCACAAGGATGGGGTCCTAATAAGGTTCCAAGGCTAAACCATAGTACTCCCAAAAATGTTGATCAGGCTACCGAGGCTACCATGAGGAAGGCTCGAGTATCGGTTCGAGCCCGATCAGAAGCACCCATGGTACAAAATTGAATGAATTATGTTCAATTGTCATCCTAGAATTCAACGACTTTATAATTGAGATTTACTGGAAAAACGTTCTTATTGCTTTGATCAGATCACTGATGGTTGTCAATGGCGTAAGTATGGGCAGAAGATGGCCAAAGGAAACCCATGTCCCCGAGCTTACTACCGATGCACCATGGCCGCTGGTTGCCCAGTTCGGAAGCAAGTATGTCTTTCTCACTACCTAAATTATTAAAGCTAAAATTATACTAAAACATTTTACTGAAGTTAGTAATGGTAGTTAGCAGTAGCACTTCTTTATTTTCACGTGTTATTTTGGTTTAGTTTTTAGCCTTCTAAAAAGTAAAGATTTGACTCGTTCTTTTCCACACTGATCTTTTAGAATTATAGACCCACCTACTATTTTTTATCCTCTTGAATTATCATTTCATTTTATTTGGCAAAAAAATATTTTTCCTCTTTTATTAGTTAACTTAGAAAATTTTTAGTTTTTTGGGCTAAGGTTAATTGTCCTGCACTATAGGTTCAAAGATGTGCTGAGGACAGAACAATCCTAATCACAACGTATGAAGGCAATCACAATCATCCGTTACCGCCAGCAGCCATGGCTATGGCATCAACAACATCATCAGCTGCAAGAATGTTGCTCTCAGGGTCCATGTCTAGTGCTGACGGATTGATGAACTCAAATTTCCTAGCCAGAACACTCCTCCCTTGTTCATCAAGCATGGCCACAATTTCGGCATCTGCACCATTTCCTACTGTTACATTGGACCTAACACAGAGTCCAAACCCATTGCAATTTCAAAGATCTCCAACCCAATTCCAATTTCCTTTCCCTAATGCAACTCAAGGCAATCCAGCTGCACTTTTGCCACAGATTTTTGGGCAGGCATTATATAATCAATCAAAATTTTCAGGCCTGCAAATGTCTCAAGGTTCAGAAGCTGCCCAATTAGGCCATCAAGTCCCACAATTGCCACAATTGCACCAAGGCCAGCAGAATGCGTTGGCGGATACCGTCACAGCTCTCACTGCTGATCCAAATTTCACTGCAGCATTAGCTGCGGCAATCACATCTCTCATTGGAAATCCTCAGTCAACTAGTGCAGCAAATAACAATAATCCCAATACCACCGCTACCACTAGCAACAATAATGGAAGCGTTACAACTAGTAACAACAATAGCAATGGGAACAACAAAGTCCTCAATTCAAGTTTTCCAGGAATTTGAAAATTATGCTACTTCTCTTTTCTTTTATTTCTTTTTTTTTTAAAATTGGGTTTACATTATTTTGTTTAACATATTACAAATGTTCATTTTTTTTCTTTGGTTTGGAGAGTTGGCTTAAATGTAGATTAATTACTTGTTATTTTTTCTTGTTTGAATAATGTAATCCAAAAATATGAGGCAATTATAGAGAAAATAAAATAGTACTATAAAAAGAAATGCATATTAGCAATTATTCTTATCTTTTTTGTACATACTCTTTAGGAAAATTGGGCATGCATGAATGTGTGATCTACAATTATTCTTTTTGCTTTTGACACTATTCTTGATAGTTGTCTTAGTATCATGCCAAAAACTTAGGAAAAAAGTAACATTACCATTCAAAAGGAGAAAAAAAGGAAACAAAGATAAAGAGGGAGGTTGAAATGTTCTTTGCAACTTTTTGCAAGTATTTATCTACACATTTGTTGCAAAGTCCTATTCATATGGCAGTCAAGTAAGGAGTCAATAAAACCGTCTCAAAGTTGTTAGAAATTTTGGGGTTGGTTTGACACGGAAAGACGAGAGAAAAAAGAGGAGAGAGAATGAGGTAAAGAAAGGAATTGAAGAAGAAAGATTTGGTTGCTTGTCTCATTTGAAGTTGTCTTTTAGTATTTTGGACCAATATGACAAATGGTAGGGCTACGACGGATTGAGAAAGGCAGATATCAACGCGGTAACGTTCCTTGATGTTGAAAACCAAACCAATCCTATGTTGATTATGAGAATATTCTTAAATGGAATCAGTTTACGATTTCACTTGTCAGTCTTGTGATTTAAAATAAAATTATATAATTATTTTTAAATTATTTTACATTATTTTTTTATATTAGTATATATTATTTTACTTATTTGATGCTCTTTTAAATAATAAAATCTATACGTGGAGCCGTAAATCCACTCCACCCAAGAATCACTCGTTGATTACGGGTTCATGCAACTTACCACTAGTGGTACGCAGTTTGAAAGAAAAAACTGGTACTTTTTGTTTCCCTTGAATCCATTGCAACTTTAGGACTTATTTATGGGAATTTTTTTTTTTGGGTAGAAAGACACTCGTGAACTCTGCCGTCTTTAAATTCATACCGCCATCGTACTTGCTTCAAATGTCTAAGTGCAGTGAATGAGGTAGTAAATTTTTTCTTCTCAATACCTAATTTTTATTAATTTTTTTTTATTTTCTTTTGCATAATCAGACACGGTCGATCATTTATGATCTAGTCCAATATTTATAATTCATGGTGGTCTCTCTTTTGGATCATGATAAACTAAGGTGTGAATAACATTATGGGATAATTTCAAAGGCCTCCCCTGAGTTTTTTTACAATATCACCTAAAACCCCCAAGGTTCTAAAAATTACATTAACCTCTCCTAACCCTATAAAATGACCATAATAACCTTAATATATATATATATCCCTAATATATTAATAAATCAAAATTTTAAAACGACTATTTTTTTCTTTGTCCTTTCTAAATCTTGCAACTTTTCTTCTTGTCCTTAACCCACCTAACCATCCAAAATTAACCCTAAGCAAACTCTCTTATCCCTTTCCTAACCGTTCTTTCTCATTATTTAATATCCTTTAAGCCACAGTCCATCTGTTGTCGTAGGATTCAAAAATTTGCCTTAAAACACAATTCTACACAAATGAACAAATTTTGTTTTGCTTTTGTGGAGTTGAGACTTGGAGGTATAAGGCTTAAGGATTGACCAATGGAATTTGGGGATGACGATATCTATTATGGTAGCAAGTAAATTTTTGTTAGGTTTAATAGGGCTGAAAATTTTTTGTTTTTAATTGAAAACCTTAATAGTATAAAAAGGTTAGACTTTTTAATGGTGTTATTGAAGACTTTAGTACGTGGTATGGGATAGAGAGATGGTGGGAATGTAGAAGTGTTATGGTTGAGAAGATGGATAAAAATTGGTTTGGAAAAAATAAATAGGGTTTTATGGGATCTTCACTTGAAATATGTGCTAACATAAGCAATTGAGGGGAGGTTGTATTATCCAAACATTAATTCAAAGGGAGGTTAGTGTGATTTTTCATATCTCAGGGTGTTAGGTAAAATTGTTAAAAACCTCGGAAGAGGTTAATGAAATTTTCCCTATATAATCATGCTAGAATACGCTCTTTTCAGTCAGTTTTTTGAAAGTAAAATCTTTCTTATATTACATATACTTTACAATTTGATGCTATTGCTTTGCAGTTGAACTAGTCATAAGTCACAAGCATCCAACTAGGGAGACATTTCACCAGGTAATAATTCACTAACACATTTACAAAGAGGGTTACATCTTTCCGCTATTGTAGGGTAGCAAGCTTAATTTAGTCCATAATGCAAATTGACCCAATCTCACCGTCGGATAACGTGTTCTAGTTCTCAGGTCATTAGAAATCCACGATTTATGTGGAATAATTATGAAAAAATATGATGTGACAAAGCAAGTTAAAGCTTTTTCTAGATGAATAGCGGGCTCACATGCTACATCACCTTTGAAAAACAAATATCTTCTCAAGATATATACGTGCATATTATATTTTAAATTTGTAGTTATTATTTATACAACTATGCCATATACGAACTTACCTAGTAATTGCATTACGGTTGCATGATAGTGTGTCTCTATCTCTACAGACTTGTGAAAATTATCAAGAACATAAAGCAAAATTAATTACATTACCTATCCCATTTCCAATCGCTTAACTTGCTATATAACTTACAAAATACGTAATAAAAATATCTCAATAGCTTCAAAATTGTCTAGATTCTCAAGTGGCATTAATATGTTAGAAACTATTAACTCCCAAATTGTCAATCCCTATTGAGAATCACAACTCGAATTGCCATTTTGGGGACCATAAACTTGAATTTCCACCACTTCATAAAGGCCAAACATTAGCCAGTCCAATCTCAAGCCAGGCCAGGAATGTGTGGCATCAAGCTAAGCATGTTATTGGAAATGGAAAATGACATCTAAAGAGTCAATACAAAGTCTAAATGTGTTAGCTACCTTAGCTATGGATCTTTATATGCATTGACTGAGTCCATTTACTATTATATACACATATATTCTTGATTACTTTTAGAGATATTTTTGTCCTTATTGAGGGTTTCTTATTAATAAATCTCTCTGCTAATTGATAGAATCAAGGAGATCATGCAACCCTGATTAATGAAGACTTTCATGACGCTTGTGGGGGCCCCAAGATGCTGAAACATACAGTCACATACTGGCCGTTGGTTGAGATAGCGAACCTAACAGGTCAATTGTTGTTACATGTAAACTATTTGCCATTAGTATAATCAAAGACTATTTGTATCTTGCAATTAGTATAATCATAGACTATTTGTATCTTGTACCTAATACTTAGATAATTGTGAAGTCCCTAGTTCGACTCTCAAGATCTTTACTTTTTTTCACTTTTCTTTTATAAAGCTAAGAGTCTCCTTGAAATGAAAAAAAAAAAACAAAAAGGAAAAAGACTAATTGTATCCAATAGGAAAAACGTATAACCAATTAAGGTACAATTCCAATAAATTTTCAACTACCATTTAATGTCATAGTTATACACACAAGCACACAAAGTAGCATGTTTGATTATGCACATTGTGCATTCCTTTTTCTTCCCAACCCCCCACCCCCCGGGTGGAGGGGTGGAGCAGCGCAGGGGGCCTGGGTGGGCGGGGAATAGATTAACACATCGTGTAGATATATAAGGTTATTAATAGAACATAAGCATTGCTTATGCAATTATTAGAAAATTTTTGTTGAAAACAGAATTATGTGTGATTAAATTGGGTTCCCAATTGTCACAGTCTGGGTTGGGCCTTTTATGGAATAGAAAAGACTCAAGCAAACAGAATCGGCCCATATACGTGGTTGTGAATTCAGCCCATACATACTAAATCTGAGTAAAGGATGATTTCAGACCAACAATGTCATGTGGGCCAAGCTATTAGAACTTTTGTCAAGCCCACTGTGTCCTCAAATGACTGCTTATTTATCACCCCATTCGGCATTGAGTTTAAGCATTCCTTTATTTTTAGGGTTAATAACACTTTGCCCCCCTAAAGGTATAGGGGAGTCACATTTTGCCCCCCTAACCTTTCAATATATACATTTTGCCCCCTCAACCAATTAGGTGAGAGAAAATTTGGTTAAAAGAAATAGTTAAATGACACAAATACCCTTGACTTGGCAAAAAGGAAAATTTTTAGAAATAAAACTCAGGCGTTACAAGATTTTAAAAAAATATTTATGAAAAACTTTTAAATAAAGTAAACTACTGAATTTTAGATGAATTAAATATGAAAAATAGTTAACAAGAAATGTGACAATAATATTATAAAAGATTATACTTATTGTACTATTAGAGAGGACCTAAACTAATTCTTACCAAATAAAAATTACACTGTTATGAAAGTTAAAATTAAGATTTTTTTTTTGTAAATTAAGAATTTTCCTTAAATCAATAAAAAAATCAAAAGTTTTAATTTTAGCTTTGCATTCATAACAATACAATTTTTATTGAGCCAAAAATTAGTAGAGATCCTCTCCAATAGGACAAAAAGTATAATCTTTTATGATAACATAGTCACATTTTTTGTTAGCTATTTTTTATATTTAATTAATATAAAATTCAGTAATTTATTTTATTTGGAAGTTTGTAAAAATATTTTTAAAAAAATATTGTAACAGTTGAGTCTTTTTTCTAAACTTTTTCTCTCTGCCAAGTCAAGAGTATTTGTGTTATTTGAATATTAATTTTAACCAAATTTTCTCTCACCAAATTGACTGGGGGGGCAAAATATATATATTTAAAGGTTAGGGAGGCAAAGTGTGACTCTCCTATACCTTTAGGGGGCAAAGTGTTATTAACCCTTATTTTTATAAGTTTATGGTCGCCTATGCCGTGTAACTTATCGGTTTCGTTTATTTAGATAAAATTGTAATTTTGGTATCAAATATTTAGAGCAACGATAGTTTCAGTCTCTAAAGTTTGGGCAAAATCAAATCTAGTATCAAATATTTCAATTTTCTAGCATATTTAGTTCTATTAACCAGTTTTACAAAAATTTTATCAGAATCTGGTCATGTGATACTCACGTGCTTGATACAAAAATTTTCAAAAAGAATTAAATTAAAGAACAAAATTTAATTACCATAATTTGTAATTAAAGGCACTAATTTGAGTTCATAAATGATAAATAAGTAGATAAAGCTGAAAAAATCTACCTGGATAATACATTCGCTTGTGTGCCTTTAATTACAAATTATGGCAACTAAAAATTTTTTATTTTTAATTCTTTTTGAAAACTTTTGTAGCCGTCATGTAAGTTTCACGTGATCAAATTCTGATAATATTTTTAGAAAACTAGTCAATACGACTAAATGTGCTGAAAAATTAGAATATTTGGTAATAGATTTGCTTTTGTCCAAATTTTAAGGACTGAAACTGATATCCTAAAGATTTGGTACCAAAATTATAATTTTCTCATTTATTTATTTGTGTTGTTCGCTGGATTAATTATTAATGGTCTATATGACTAAGATACACTCAATGTTAGTTATTGTCAAGTACCCTGAATCGACTATTAAGAAAATGCTTCAAATATTAACATACCCAAAGATAAATGAGTAATTACTATTCACAGTCAAAATATTTTTACTGTGAGTTTTTTGAACGGTATCCCGGAGCACTTATTAGTACACATAATTTACGCACAATTTGTTATCTAAATGCACAGTAACACTTAACATTCCCTTGCATTTAATCATTTCGTAATTTAGTTCACTTTTCTAAAATATTAAAATTCGATATACCAATTAATGAACGTCTGACCATTGGCTATAAAGATTCTTTTACTATTACTGAAATATATTTCTCTTAGGTAAATGATTTTCCAAGTATGCTGTGTATCTATTATCGTTGCCTCATCTGTATCTTATTGATAATTTTATTTTTACATGCTGCAAAAGTATTTCGTGAGTCGCCATGAGCAATAGTTGAACTGCTGACATTTTGATGCAATATTTACCAGATTACCATTCGGGCCAAGTTCCAGTATGCACTATTCTTTGGATTACAAGGATCCTTTCTATTACTTATATGAACACGCTTAGCCTCCAGTTGAATTGAAGCTTTGAATCAGGCACTTTTTAGGTGATTAGTCAATTTGGTTTACACAAACAAATATGAAAAACCAATTCGCTCAACAGAGAGGAGAAATCTTTCAACTGCTTAGAACTTAGAATAATTTGAAGAGTCTGATTACAGTGTTTAAACCTTTCAGTTGATATACAGGTAAATTATTGTTGAAGTTTAACAATTGAAGAGCATTAATGTGAAGATATTAAGTAAAAGATTTTGCTTTTGAGTACCACAAGTGCATGTTCACATAACTTTCTTTGCGCTATATCTGTGATGTCAGAATATTTTTGTTTATTAAATATTAGTATTATTAGTAATATTAATAATATAAAACAAAATAATTAAACAAAACAAAATTATCTGTTTAGAAAAAGTAGGGGAAGTTATGATATTTAGTGGCATAACCTCCCCCACTTCCTTACTGCTGATAAACTCTATACGTTAGTTACAATAGGGATTAGTGGAGGATCTCACGCTAACCACTTAACCGTAGATTGAGAATTCAAAACTCCCTACGATGCTAATAGTCTCCCACAATTCTCCTCAAACGTTCACCTAGTAGATAGAGAGGAAGGAGTGTCTTCTGAACAAGAACACAAACAAGAGCAACATCTAACGGGAAACGAAAGGGAAGGAGAACACAACTCTTTAGTTTTGACATCTACAAATAGGGGTAAGTGAATTTAGTTTAAGTTTATGATTTAAACCTTGACTTCAGAATTTTTAATTTCTTGAAGTATAGGTGAATCCATGAGGTTTGTATTCTGTTTCAACCAGAATGATATTTGTACAATTGGTCATTGCTATTGAATGGTGAATCAGTCATATTTGGGCCATTAATCTCATATGCACTACATGGGAAATTTGTAGTCAATTTTTGTTTGATTTCATTATCTATCTAGTGAATTCATGTTGACAAGCTTTGAACATTAGATAATTTAAAATATCAATGGTGCATTATGAAGTAATAATGATGGTTTTGGTTTTATAGCCTTCTGATGGTCTTTCGGGTCAATCACAAAGTAATTTGAATATCAAAAGCTGATGGATTTCTGACGAAGACTTCAATTGGTCTTGATATAATACTTAATTCCTAGGGTAATATATATATAACTTCACTTGAGTATGACCTTGCAGCTAATTAATTGAATGGTGGATCAACTGTGAGCAATCAAATTACTTCCACATGCATTTCTATGAGTTGTTGGAAACGCAAGTTGAATTACCTTCCCAACAAAGAATTCTATGGCATATGAGTTAAAAGCCTTTCGATTTAGTTGCGATTTAGTTGTTCGTTTTGGAGTCTCAGTAGAACTTTAGAGCACAAAGAGTACTAGGTTGAACAAATCGCCATCTGTGAATTTTAAGAGTTTGTGTATACTTTATTTATGATCGTTAGCATGTCAAATTATGAGCATGAATTTCAATAGGTGAAAATATGTGTCTGAAGTTGGCCATTTTGAGGGCCGAACTAATGCAAAATGGAGTAAGTTTAATGGCTGTAGCAGTGAATAGTTTTAGAGCATATTATTGCTCATGATGAAGTGAGAAACCAGACAAAAAAAAAAAGAGAGAACATGGATTATTAGAACAACCTCTTGGATTCAATAGGTAACTTGACATAAACGAATATAAATAAAAAAAATCAACATTTTTGTTCTTATGTAGGTTTATAATCTACATTTGGGTATCTTGTGCATTTTTTTGTTATCATCTTAAGTGAGAGGTAAGTGGTCTATATTTTTGTCTAGTATTTTCTTTATGTTGTTTTTTTCTTAATATTTATTTTATAAGGAATAATTTTGTGCAAGTACGTTTTATTGCAAATAATTTTCTTAAGCTAATTTTGATAAAAATATAAAATTCAAACCATGTGAATATAATTATGTTATGAATTTGTTTGATGATTTGTACAAGAATTGTTATTTTTTTTCTTTAAGGTCCCTGACGTTTACGAATTTGTATGTATAGTGTTTATGAAATAAATGCTCAAATTGATCATGCATGGCTTGGAGAACTATAGTTCCACGATCACGAACAAGAACAAGAACAAGAACATGAATATGAATCGACAAGGCAGTCTAGGCTAGACTCCTTGATAGCCCTGCCTAGTGGGGTAATGCACTAGGCTGAGTACTCAGCGCTGATGAAAGTATGAATCAATTTATGAGCTTAAATGATAAGAAAAGATCCATGATATATGATATTTTAGATTTTTCCATGATATGTAAGATTTGTCCAAAATTATTTTGTTTAACATACAATCGTAATTCTTTTGAGATAAAAGAAATAAAGTGCTTGGCTAAATTCAAAAAAATGACTTTTGATATATATATATATATATATATATATATATATATCTGTGTGTACTTTACATGGTCTGGCTAGAGGGAAGCTAGATTGCTTACTGAGCATACTTCGCTCACACTATATTAACTTTATTTTTTTTTGCAGAGAATGATGAATATGAGTACATTTATGAGGTGGTAGATGATGAATGGAATTGATGAATTTGTCAACTTCGTTAGTATTAGACTTAGTTTTTGCCTTGAAGGCAATTAGTTATGAATTTTCAAAAACTTTAGTTTGGGCTTTGTACAGTTCAATGACTTTAATATTTTGGCTTGGTATTTTTTTCTTTATGCATATTACTTTGACAATGTTAAATTTTCAAATATTCTAAGGTTTAAGAATTTGTTTTTATTTTAACTATATCTTAAGATTTATAATATGATGTATGATACCTTGTCCTACTTTAGTCGTTGCTTGAGAGTACGGCAAATGTGATGTCCTTAACAAACGGGTCAAGGGGCGTGACATTTTTAGTAGTATCAAAGCTTAGGTTTATGAATTTATCCTTATGAGGAAATGCACATTAGGGAACTGATAATTTACTGATAATGGATATTTAGCTTTGAAAAGTGTATGTGTGTGAGGATTAGTACAAACTATTAATAATGGTGTGATTGTAATTTTGTAGGAAAATGGTTGATCCAGTCCACACAGAGAATTAGGATTGTAACTGTCCAGTCATCTTGATAGGATGTGATGTGGCTTGCCTTAGAAAAAGGCAGAGGTTTTATAAAGAAATGTACCTCGCGGAATTAGAGCGAGCCACTGTGCTGGCCGATCGAGTAACTGACCAAATGCAAGAAATTTCCACTTTAATCGTGTAAAGGGAGCACATGAGACAGAGCAATGAAGCTCTGCATAAGGAGATCATCCGTTTGAGTAAGGAAGTTAATCAACTGAGAGTTGAGAAGAATAAGCAAAAAGCACTTGCTGACATGAGACTAGAGGGATTTCAGGAGACGACTTCCCTTCTAGAGGAACGCGACAGTGCCTATCAGGCATTAATGGTGAAATATGATATACAAAGGTAGCATGTCACTAACTGGATAGATAACCATTTTCCACTAGCACCCTAGATGCCAGGATGGGCACGCCTGTGGCTAGATAGGGATGTCAAGTCAGCAAGCGAGCCAGAGTTTGATCCTGAGGAGGAGCCATTCGAGGACATGCCCATAAATAAGAGGGGAAATTTTATTGATTAAATAGAACTTATTATAAAAATTGTCAACGGATCTTACCTCTTTGAAAAGGGTCAATAAAAGTCAAGATATGGACTAAATTTGACGAACCTAATGACGAGAAGGTAGATGGACATAATCGCGCTGGGGGGATGAATTAGGAGATGGAGCAATTAATGATGATGCTGGTTCCCCAGGAGGCGATCAATAGAGATAGATTAGGAAATAAATAAATAAAATTTGTCATTTGATTCATGTTATTTGGGACAAATAGTTGTTCAAGTTTTATGATGATTTGTTTAAGTTATTTTAGTAGTGGATTGGTAGGATAATTAAATAATTATGAACACTAGGTTTGTTAGTTATTTATGCAGGATAGAGTAAGAATTTGACTTTATTGTTTGTATTGGAATTGTTAGAAATTTTTTCTCTCGTGTTTATATAATTATAACTTTCTTAGAATTATTGATTTTGAATTTGGATGATAATAATAGTAATAATTATAAATAAATAACTTATTTTATTTTATCTATTTTAGTAAAAAAAAGAAAAAGAAAATCTGAATTAATTTTTATCTTTTGACTTCTATCCAAGAGTTATATGTATATTTTTTTAAAAAATTAAATAAAATTAAATTAAAATTTAACAAGATTCCTTATCTTAGTATTGGAATTGATTTGTCTGATATAGAAAAATGGCTCCAAACACTAGGCATGGTCGAAGAGACAACAATGCCAATAGAGCTGTTATTCAAATCAAGCTGTTCACGAACACAGCTCGGTTCGGCTCATGAAAACATGAGTTCGGCTTGTTTGTATAGCTAAACGAGTTGAGCTCGAATAAAAAATTGAGTTCGTTTATTAAACGAGCGAACACCAGCCTTGTTCGCGAACACAAATGAGCGTTCGCGAACAAGGGGCAATAATGTCTTTTCACTCCTATTCTATATACCTTAATTGACTAAACGAGCTTGTTTGTATTCGCGATCGCTCTTTTCACTTGTTGTGTTAAACGATCTGAGCTCATACAAGCTCGTTCGAGCTCGATTTATTGGTGTTAAATAAGTCGAGCTCATACGAGTTTGGTTTATTGGTGTTAAATGAATCAAATTCATTCGAGCTCGGCTTTTTAGTGTTAATCGAGCTGAGCTCGAGTTCGAGGTCGAGAATCCTGTTTTTTTAACGAGCCGAGCTCCAACAGAAAATTTGGCTCATTTAATAAACAAGCCGAGCTGAGCTTGTTCGTTTATTAAACGAGCTCAAGTTCAAATACCAAATACTAGGCTTGGCTCAGCTTGAATAACACCTCTAAATGCCAACAATAAAAACGATGATAATAATAACAATGGACAAAACTAGGAGGATGCTAATCCAAACATGAACCTTCAAGGCAATGGGGAAATGGAAATGGTAACTTCATGATGGTACATGCTAAGTTTGTTGCTGCCCTGACCGGAGTAGCATAGGCTTTGCAAGGGCAAGCCTAAGCGCAAGCTCAGTTAGTGCAAAATCAAACCCTAAGACAAAATGGTACTAATGTATACTATGAGAAGATGAAAAGAGCCCGTGTACCCATCTTTGATGGATCTCCTGACACTAAGAAGGCAGAAAAATGGTTCAAAAATAACTTTGATTTGTTGGTGCCAAAAGAAATGAAACAATTGATTATCAAACATTTCCTAGTTGGGCAAGCTAAAAAATGGTGGAGCAAAGTGCATCCAACAATAGTACCTCCTAACACATGGGAAAAGTTTAAGGAAGAATTTCTTAAACTTTATTTCCACTAGCAGTTCGCATGCAAAGGATTGAACAATTTGAGAATTTGAAACATACTCTAGGGATGTTTGTAACAGAATATGCACATAAGTTTATCACACTAGGTAGATTTGTGCCTTCAACTATGGCACATTTAGAATTGAAGGTATACAAGTAAACTCGTGGTCTGCAAAGTAGAATTCAATCTTGGTTGACCAATCTTGCAAACCAAGATTTTTCTGCAGTACTTAATGCTAGCATGAAAGCGAAAGTAGATGTTAAGAGGCTAGATAAGGAAATTAAGGCTAAGAAGCTTAGACTTGGAACAAATTCAAGTATTTTAATAACAAGTAAGCCTATCAGATTTGTACAATTAGTGAAGAGGAGACGTGATCAGCCACATTTGAAGAGGAATGAAAAACCAGTTCTAGAATGCAATCATTGTCATAAGTTTCATTTTGGGGACTGTTGGTTAAAGACGGGAGAGTGAGAGATTGCCCAAACAAGAAGATTGATGGGGAAAAATATGGTAATTCAACTTAAAACAAATCCAAAACTAGTGTGAGAGTACACACTATGACGGATTATGAGGTAGAAGCTAGATGTGGTTATAGGTATATTACTAGTAAACTCAATACTTGCATATGTCTTATTTGATTGTGGTGCAAGTCACTTATTTGTAGCAAAAAAATTTGTGACGTTTTTTATGAGAACCATGAGGACAATTTAGTAATTTTGCACGAACTAGCTTAGTAGAGAACGACTTGACCTTAGTGGAAGGACATGGTCCCATGACAAGAGGGAGACTAAAGTGGTTGTAACCCAGTTCAACACATTGCAAGCTAAGGAAATTAAAGCCCCAGTGCAAGATGCAAATGAGGCTTTTATCTTACTGATCTAGGTCCAATGTGATATCTAAGGGCCCAAAGAGTTAAGTCCACGTGTGATTCACAGATGACTCGACCTAGTCGCAATTTTTAAATAAATCTATAATTTTAAAAATAAATAAATCTTCTTATCTTTGGTTTAAAGAAGATTTTATTTCCTTATCCTTATTTTAAAAGGAGATCTTTATCTTATAGTTTAAAAGGAGATCTTTATCTTACTTTTATCTTTTAGTCTTTCTTATCGTTATCATTAGTTTAAGTTTTATATCCTTATCTTACTTTAAAGGCAAAATTAGTCTTATCTTTAGTTTATTTCTTTAGCATTGGAGGTTATAAATAGCCATGTAGTAGCCTTGTAATGATCATTCAGAAGTTTAATAAAAGTTCATTTGAGTTCTCTCTATAGTGTGAAGAATTTGTATCTTTCTTTGCTCTTGTAAAACCTTGCTTTGTCAACCTACGATAGTAGATTGGTGATTCAAATTCACAAAGCCCCCAATTTGTGCCTCGACCTAAGTGCGTCGTTGTGTGGATTAGTTTACTTGTGTTCGTGGTTGGGAGAATAGTCTAATTAACAGGTTGCGTTTCATATAACGTCAGTTGGCTAATTGCATCCGCTAGGTCTCGAACCATCCCTACTCCTTAAACCTACGTCGTGAAGATCGGGCCACCCCTCATGGTTCGCATCATCTTGGTATCAAAGCACCAGGTTGACACGGTAGGTTATCCATCATTTCATTCTTGCTTATCCACCATTAAACCATAACCGTGATTTTCTTGTTGTTTCGTATTCCCATTACCTCCATATTTGTTTCACTTTTTATCTGTTTTCATTGCTGCCATTTGAAAAAAAAAAAAAAAAGAAGAAAACATCTCTTCATCCAGATTTGGCCCTTGGTATACAAGATTATGGTTTTTACTTTTAGAAAGTCTTATCTTGTCATTGACAAGGTGATTAGATTGTTTGTTGGAGGATAAATTTATCCAAATTTAAAATTCAAATCATAGGATATATATATATATATATATATATTCAGATTTGAAAATTCAAATCATTTTTTTACACGAATTGTAATCTTTTGTTGAGCACCAGAATTCAAAAAAAAAAAAAAAAAGTCAGCTCATTCCAAAAAAAAAATTAAAATTGATTGAGGCAAAATAAATTGCGACATTGGTGCTTCGTCTCTTTGTATTTCTAAATTTGTATTTAGTATTGTAATTTATATTTGACTCTTAATAGTTTAAACTCAATCTTGCATGCTACGTGATTGAATTTTCCTTCCTTCTTTGAAACCCAAACCTAACCTTTTGTGATCTATATACATCATTTGCGACTTAATTTGAACCATCCACCTTCACGTGCTTGGTTGAGCCGAAAATTGGCATTATTGATCACCTGACAATGTTTTAGGTTTTATAAGAGCTTAGAATTGATATCGAGAGTTTTAAGAGTTAGTAAACTCATTAAGAGTGGAGTGAAAATACTGAGTAAGAAAAGAGTGAAACACATAGAGTAGTGAGATTTTTTTTGTGAGGTCTTATATTTTTTCTATTTTCTGTTGTCACTAACATGGCAGGAGATCGAGAAAAGGAAGTTACAAATGCAAATGATACTGACAATCATGAGAACACTCAATCAACAGGGCTAGCACCTTTCCAATTAGTGAGCCACCTTGATAGATTATTTGATAAGAAGCTAGAAGGACTCCATGAAAGGTTGGATCAGGTGAAAAATAGAACTAATAGCCAAAGGACAATTCCGTTCGATCTCAGACAAGCACAAGCCGCACAACCCCATCAATATCAACATGATGACGACATTGAGAGCCAATATGAGAAGGATGAGTTTGAGGAGTTCCAGCCAAGAAGGAGGACGATTAGTCGTCCAAGAGTTGGACAAAAATGGCATAGAGATGAAGAAGAAGGCTTTGGAGGAATTAAAGTCAAAGTTCCTTCCTTTCAAGTCAAAAGTGATCCGGAAGCATACTTGGAGTGGGAGATGCGAGTTGAATCTTTTTATGCCATAACTACTCTGAAGGTTAAAAAAATAAAACTTGCTGCTCTTGAATTTACTGATTATGCTCTTATTTGGTAGGACCAAATGCAAAAAGAGAGAGACAGGTATGGTGAGCACCCCATCACAACTTGGGTTGAGATGAAGGCAAAAATGAGGAGGCAATTTGTTCCAACCTATTTTCATAGAGAGCTTCACAACAAGCTCTAACGTCTCACTCAAGCATCTAAGAGTGTGGATGAATACCATAAGGAGATGGAGATTGCCATGATTAGAGCCAACATAGTAGAGGATCGAGAAGCAATAATAGCTCGCTTTCTACATGGACTTAATTGTGACATTGCTGATGTTGTGGAAATGTATCACTATGTGGAACTTCAAGAGATGATCCATTAAGCCATCAAGATATAACAACTCAAGAGGAGGAACAGTGCAAGGAAGAGCAACAACTCAACATCTTTTAATTCGTGGAGGAACAATTCAAAGAAAGACACTCCTTCTATGTCAAATTCCAAGGAGGCCAACTTAAAAAAAGGAGAAGATGCTGCCCCTCCCCATACTGAGTCAAATTCTTCACGGAACCATGACATATAATGTTTAAAGTGTCCAAAGAAATGACACATTTCTAATGAGTGTCCTAACAAATGAGCCATGATTATCAATAACAATGGTGAGTGGGAGAACAAAGGTGATCAACTGAAGATAAAGAGGAGTTGCTTATAGAAAATAATGGTGTAGAATTTGTGAAAGAAGGAGAACTCCTCGTGACCAGAAAGGTACTTAGTGTCCAAATGATAGAAGAAGAGAATGATCAAAAAGAGAATTTGTTTCATACATGCTGCCAAATCCAAGGCAAGGTATGTAGCATGATCATAGATGGAGAAAATTGTAGCACTGTGGCAAGCACCGAATTGGTGGAGAAGTTGAGTCTATCTATCTTTAAACATCATCGTCCATACAAGCTTCAATGGTTCAATGAACGTGGTGAGTTGAAGGTGACAAAGTAAGTTCAGGTGATGTTTTCTATTGGCAAGTACAAAAATGAAGTGCTATGTGATATTGTGCCAATGAAAGCATGTCATCTCTTGTTAAGTAGACCTTGGCAATATGACAGATGAGTCACACATGATGGTTTTCTAAACCATTACTCTTTGTACTCCGAGGGAAACTTGTAGCTCTTCTCCCTTTATCACTAAAACAAATATTAGAAGATCAACTCAAGAGAGAAAAGAAAAGAGAAAGTAAGAATAGAAAAGTGTGACAAAAAGAAGAGAGTAAAAAAAAGAGTTAGAACATTCCAAGAGGAGAGAAAGAAAAAAAAAAGAAAAACAAAGAAAAAGATGGAGAAAAAGAGAAGAGCTTGTTAGTAGCAAGAAAAAATGAGGTCAAGCAAGCTTTTTTTTTTCTAAACAAAACCTCTTAGTACTTGTGTACAAAGAGGCTATGTTGAACACTAATAACTTAACCTCTATTTTGCCTAATATTGTTGTTTCCCTCTTGCAAGATTATGAGGATGTCTTTCCCAATGAGGTACCACCAGGCTTGCCACCCATTAGAGGGATAGAACATCAAATCGACTTCATACCTGGGGCATCTTTACCTAACCGTCCAGCATATCGCACCAATCATGAAGGGATTAAAGATATTCAAAGATAAGTTCAAGAGTTGTGGACAAGGGATATGTTAAGGAGAGCCTCAATCCTTGTGCGGTTCTAGTGTTGCTCGTGCCAAAGAAGGATGGCACATGGAAACTGTGCATCGATTGTTGAGCCATTAACAACATAACGGTAGGATATCGTCACCATATTCCTAGGTTAGATGATATGATTGATAAATTAAACGGCTCCACTATTTTTCTCAAATTAACTTAAAAAGTGGTTACTACCAATTGGGATGAAAGAAGGAGATGAATAGAAAATGACATTCAAAACTAAATATGGGCTTTATGAATGGTTGGTTATACCCTTTGGACTAATTAACGTACCTAACACGTTTATGAGGTTAATGAATCATGTTTTATATGCCTACGTAGGAAAATTCGTGATAGTTTATTTTGATGACATTCTTGTATATAGTAGGAATTAAGATGGACATGTAGAACACCTAAGACTAGTCCTAGAGATTCTAAGGAAGGAAATATTGTTTAGAAACTTGAAAAAGTGTGATTTTTGCACTAACAAAGTTGTTTTTTTTGGCTTTGTTGTGAGTGGCGAGGGAATCAAGGTGGATCAAGAGAAGATCAAAGTAATTGAAGACTGGCCGACTCCTACAACCATTAGACAAATGAAGAGCTTCATTGGACTTGCAAGCTTTTATAGGAGATTCGTGAAGAATTTTAGCATGTTGATAGCGCTATTGAATGAGTTGACCAAGAAGAATGTTCTATTCAAGTAGGAAAAAGCTCAAGAGGACGTTTTGCAAACTATAATGGAGAAGCTCACCCATGCACCTCTACTAACCCTTCCCGACATTGATAAGACTTTTGAAGTTGGATGTGACGCAAGTGGAATTGGCATAGGAGGTGTACTCATGCAAGAAGGTAAACTCATTGCATATTTTAGTAAAAAATTAAATGGCCCTACTTTTAACTATTCTACCTATGATAAAGAATTGTATGTATTAGTTAGAATATTAAAAACTTGGCAACATTATTTGTAATTTAAGGAATTTGTCATTCATTCTGATCATGAGTCTCTCAAACATATTAAAAGTCAAAATAAACTGAATCGAAGGCATGCTAAATGGGGTGAAATTCATTGAATATTTTCCATATGCGATTAAATACAAGAAAGGTAAGGAGAATATTGATGCAGATGCATTTTCTCGAAGGTATGTTCTTTCTATGTTAGATGCTAAGGTTCTTGATTTTGAATCCATCAAGGAATTATATGCTAATGATGTAGATTTTGGTAAAGCTTTTATCCATTGTAAGCCCAGCATTGGATAGAAAAATTTTTACTTGCATGATGGTTTCTTATTTTGTGTTGACAAACTTTACCTTTCAAATTGTTTCATGTGTATGTTGTTGATAAAAAGGGCGCATTCTGGCAGCCTAATGGGACATTTTAGTATAGTTAAAACATCCGGATATCTTGCATGAGCATTTATATTGGTTTAGAATACATAGGGATGTTGAAAATTTTGTAGGAAGATGCATTGTATGCCACAAGGTAAAATCCAAATTAAACTCTCATGGATTGTACACCCCCTTCTTATTCCTAATGTACCTTGGGAAGACATTTCTATGGACTTTATTGTGAGATTACCTGGATATAAGAGGAGACAGGACTATATTTTTATTGTTATTGATAGGTTTTTCAAAATGGTACATTTCATTGCATACCAAAAGGTTGATGATGTATCTAACATCGCTACATTATTTTTCAAGAAAGTTGTGAGGTTTTTTAAAAATGCCAAGGACTATAGTGTCTGATCGGGATGCTAAGTTCTTGAGTTACTTTTGGAAGATCTTGTGGAGCAAGCTTGAGACTAAATTGCTATTCTCTACCACTTGCTATCCACAAACTGATAGACAAATCGAGATTGTGAATAGGACACTTTCTGCTTTGCTAAGAACGATTGTGAAGAAAAACTTGAAGAGTTTGGAAGAGTGCCTACTACACGTCGATTTGCTTATAATAGGACTATTCATTCTACCACTAAATATTCGCCATTTGAGATCGTTTATGGGTTTAATTCTATCACACCTATTAACTTGATTCCTTTACCATTGCAGGAAATGGCAACATGGATGGAAATAAATGTGCCGAGTTTGTTAAATAAATCCATAGGAAAGCAAAGCAAAACATTGAGAAAATGACCCAATAATATATGAACCGTGCTAACAAAGGATGAAAAAGGGTTATTTTTGAACCTAAAGACTTGGTTTGGTTATATCTTAGAAAAGAGAGATTTCCTGATAAAAAAAAAAAAATACAAGCTCATGCATAGAGGAGATGGACCTTTCGAGTGCTTGAGAAAATTAATAATAATACTTACAAAATGCAAACTACGAGGGGTGGGCCGATCTTCATGGCTTAGGTTTAAGGAGTATGGATGGTTCGAGACCTGGTGGATGCAATTAGCCAATTGACATTATATGAAACGCGACCTACTAATTAAACTATTCGCCCAACCACGAACACAAGTAAACCAATCCACACAACGACGCACTTGGGTCGAGGCACGAATTGGGGGCTTTATGAATTTGATTCACCAATCTACTATCATAGGTTGACAAAGTAAGGTTTCACAAGAGTAAAGAAAAATAGAAATTTTTCACACTATAGAGAGAACTCAAATGAAATTTTATTGAATTTCTGAATGATCATTAGAAGGCTACTACATGACTATTTATAGCCTACAATGCTAAAAAGATAAACTAAAAATAAGACTAAATTTGCCTTTAAACTAATATAAGGATATAAAACTTAAACTAATAATAATGATAAGAAAGACTAAAAGATAAAAGTAAGATAAATATCACATTTTAAACTATAAGAGAAAGATTTCCTTTTAAAATAAGGATAAGTTAAAATTTTCTTTAAATCAAAGATAAGGAGATTTATTTATTTTTAAAATTGCAGATTTATTTAAAAATTGTGACTAGGTTGGGTCATATGTGAATCACATATGGATTGAACTCTTTGTGCCCTTAAATGTCACATTGGGCTTAGATCAGTAAGACAAAAGCCTCATTTGCATCTTGCACTTGGGCTTTAATTTCCTTAGCTTGCAATGTGTTGAACTGGACTCCAATTGCATTTTGCAACTGCATTAGTCTCTCTCTTGTCATGTGGCCATGTCCTTCTACTAAGTTCAAGCCATTCTTTACTAAAACTAGTTCATGCAAAATTACTGAATTGCCCTCATGATTCTCATCAGTTTTTATGCATGCATCCTGAATAGGTAGAAAATTCCTATCGTATGTCTGCACTAGGATATCAAATTTTGGTGTCACATGTAATATTTAAAAATTGTGTTATGGATATAGAAGAGAGAAAATTTTGAAGTAGACCTAATCTAGATAAATATGAGTGATTTTGATATCATTTTAGGAATAGACTGATTAGGTAGAAATTATGCACAGTTTGATTGTAGAAGAAAGAGAGGAGTTATCCGAAAAAAGAGGAGCTATCTTATCAAGAAAATGTAAATGGTTAACAAAAACTTAAGAAACCTATACTATCAGCCTTACAAGCATATAAGGCTCTTAGAAAATAATGCAAAGGATATTTGGCTTATGTTGTGGCATTTGAAAAAGAGACAACTTCTTTAAAAAAACACCTGTAGTTAATGAGTTTCTCAATGTCTTTCCTGAGAAATTGTTAGGTTTACCCCCAGAAAGAGAGATTGAATGTGAGATAAAACTTGCATTTGACGCAACCCCAAATCTAAAACCCCTTATAGAATGGCCCCTGCATAATTGAGAGAATTGAAAGAATAACTGCAGGAACTTTTGGAATTGGGATTTATCAAGCCTATTGTCTCTACTTGAGGAGCCCCAATTCTGTTTGTGAACAAAAAAGATGAGAGTTTAAGATTGTGCATTGATTATAGAGAGCTCAATAAGATTACAATCAAGAATAAATATGCACTCCCCAAGATTGATGACTTGTTTGACCTATTAAAAGGAGCCAAAGTATTTTCAAAAATTGACCTGAGATCTGGGTATCATCAACTTAGAATTAAGGGTGAAGACATAGCGAAGAGTGCATTTCGAACGAGATATGGATACTATGAATTCCTTGTAATGCCCTTTGGGCTAACAAATGCACCTGCGAAATTTATGTATCTAATCAGTAGGGTATTTAAGTCTCAATTAAATTGTTCTGTGGTGATATTCATTGATGATATTCTAGTATACTCTCCTAGTGAGGAAACTCATGCTGAGCACTTGGGAGAAGTATTGAACATTTTAAGAAATGAAAAGTTGTTTGCAAAATTCAATAAATATGAATTTTGGTTGAAAAGCGTGACATTTTGAGGACATATCATCTCTGATCAAGGAGCATCAGTAGATCCCAAAAAGATTAAAGTTATAGTGAATTGGCCAGGGCCAACAAATGTAATAGAGATAAGGAGTTTTCTGGGTCTTACCGGTTATTATAGGAAATTCGTAGAATGATTCTCCATCATTGCCACACCCTTAAGTAGATTGACTCATAAAAAAGTCAAATTTGAATGGACTCCTCAATGTGAGGCAAGTTTTCAAACTTTAAAAAAGAGACTTGTTACTGCCCCAGTGTTGACATTACCCTCAGGTTTGGAGAATTTGTGATTTATAGTGATGCCTCCAAAAATGGGTTAGAATATGTATTGATGCAAAATGATAAAATGATAACGTATGCTTCTAGACAATTCAGAATTATCTTGCTCATGATCTATATCTAGCTGTTATAGTTTTTGCACTGAAAATTTGGAGACATTACTTATATGGAGAACCATGTGAGGTGTTCACGGATCATAAGAGTTTGAAATATCTCTTTACTAAAAAAGAGTTGAATATGAGATAGATGAGATAGTTAGAGTTAATTAAAGATTATGATTTAACGATTCATTTCCATATGGGAAAAGCTAATAGGGTTGCAGATGCCTTCAGTAGAAAATCAAGAGCTACTAAAGAGTTTCCAGTGGAAAGGGAGATGAATGATTTTGGGTTAGAACTAGTTGATTCTACTGCAGAAGTGTTAGTTGCGTTAATTGTGACACTTGATTGGACTGATAGGATTAAGGAAGCACAAGGTAGATTCTAAATTATTAAAGATTAAGGAGAAAGCTAATGATGATTCCTCTAGTGAATTTCAAAATCATATTGATAGGAGTGTGTGAATGAGAGGTAGATTGTGTGTGCTACAAGATAAAGAATTCATAAATGAGATTTTGAAAGAGTCTCACAATTCAAGATTCTTGATTCATCCTAGAGGAACAAAGATGTATCGAAATTTGAACGGACATTATTGGTGAAATGGAATGAAGTGGGATATAGCTAAATTCGTAGTTAAATGTCAAATATATCAACAAGTGAAGGCTAAAAATAAAAAACCCACTAGATTATTACAACCTCTCGATATTCCTCAATGGAAGTGGGAGCATATAACTATGAATTTTGTAGTAGGTTTATCAAAAATAGTGAGGAACAATGACACTATATGGGTAATAGTAGATCGTTTGACAAAGTCTACATATTTCTTGCCCCTGTCTAATAGTATATTAATAAAAAAGTTGATAGAAATATATGTTGAAGGGATAATGTGTCTACATGGGGTCCCTGTAAGTGTTGTGTCAGATTGAGACCCGAGGTTCACTTCTAGATTTTGGGAGACTTACCAAAAGGTGATGGAAATGAATCTTAGAATGAATACTGCTTTTCACTCTTAAATTGATGGTCAATCTGAGAAGACAATTCAAACTCTTGAAGATATGTTACAGGCATATGCTCTGGGCCTTTCCGATAGTTGGGATAAACTGGTAAAACTAATAGAGTTCTCATATAATAATAGCTATCATAGTGAGATAGGCATGGCTGCTTTTGAAGCATTGTATAAAAGGAAATATAAATTCTCATTATACTGGGATGAAGTTGGTGAAAATTGATTGTTGGACCAGAATTGGTGGAAAAAACCTTAGAAAAAGTTAAGGTAATTTGTTGAAGGTTAAAGATTGCTTAAGATCGCAACAAAAGTTTGGTAGACATGAAAAGGCAACTGTTAGAATTTCAAAATGAAGAAAAAGTGTATCTCAAAATTTCTCCTACAAAGGGTGTAATGAGATTTGAAAATAGTGGTAAATTGAGTCCCAGGTACATTTGACCTTACAAAATCTTAAAGAGAGTTGGAAATCTAGCCTATCGATTGGCTTTACTACCTGTATTGGCATGAGTGCTCAGAGCCGAGTCACATACTCGAATCTCAACCATTGGAAGTTAAACAGAACTTGTCAATTGAGGAAGTTCCATTAAGAATTGTGGATCGCAAATATCAGGTCTTAAGAAAAAGAATGATACCATATGTTAAAGTTCAATGGACAAATCACACTCCATCCAGAGGAACCTGGAAATTGGAAGAAGACATGCGAATGAAATACCCATATTTATTTGATCAAGGTACGTAAGTTTCGAGGATGGAATTATTATAAGGGGTAAGAATGTGATAACTGAATATTTTTGTTTAGTAAATATTAGTAATATAAAACAAAAAAATTAAACAAAACAAAATTATCTATTTAGAAAAAGCAGAGGAAGCTACGATATTTAGTGGCATAACCTCCCACACTTCCTTATTGCTGATAAACTCTATCCATTAGTTACAATAGGGATTAGTGGAGGATCTCACGCTAACCACTTAATCATAAGATTGAGAATTGAAAACTCCCTACGATGCTAATAGTCTCCCATAATTTTCCTCAGACATTCATCCAGTAGATAGAGAGGAAGGAATGTCTTCTGAACAAGAACACAAACAAGAGTAACATCTAACGAAAAAGGAAAGGGAAGGAGAACACAACTCTTTGGTTTTGACATCCACAGATAGGGGTAAGTGAATTTAATTTAAGTTCATAATTTAAACTTTGATTTTAGAATTTTTAATTTCTTGAAATATAGGTGAGTCCATGAGGTCTATAGTCCATTTCAATCAGACTTATATTTGTACAATTGGTCATTGCTATTGAATTGCGAATCACTTATATTTGGGCCATTAATCTCAGATGCACCACATGGGAAATTTGTAGTCAATTTTTGTTTGGTTTTCACTATCTATCTAGTGAATTCATGTTGACAAGCTTTGAACATTAGATAATTTACAATATCAATCGTGCATTATGAAGTAATAATGATGGTTTTGGTTTTATAGCCTTCTGATGGTCTTTCAGGTAAATCACAAAGTAATTAGAATATAAAAAACTAATGGATTTCTGAAGAAGACTTCAATTGGTCTTGATATAATAATTAATTCCTAGGGTAATATATATAACTTCATTTGAGTAAGACCTTGCAGTTAATCAATTAAATGGCAAATCAACCGTGAGCAATCAAATCACTTCCACAGCTGTTGAAAGTGCAAGTTGAATTACCTTCCCAACAAAGAATTCGATGGCATATGAGTTAAAAGCCTTTCGATTTAGTTGTTCGTTTTGGAGTTTCAGTAGAACTTTAGAGCACAGAGAGTACTAGGTTGAACAAATCGCTATCTGTGAATTTGAAGAATTTGTATATACTTTGTTTATGGTTGTTAACATGTCAAATTATAAGCATGAATTTCAATAGGTGAAAATATGTGTTTGAAGTTGGCCATTTTGTGGGCCTAATTAATGCAAAATGGAGTAAGTTTAATGGTTGTAGCAGTGAATAGCTTTAGAGCATATTATTGCTCGTGATGAAGTGAGAAACCAGAAAAAAAAAAAAAGAGAACATGGATTAGTAGAACGACCTCTTGGATTCAATAGGTAACTTGACAATAACATGAGAAAATATTCCTTGTTATGGAAGTAGGAACTAAAACTAATGCCTTGCATTTACATATTCAAGATCCATATGCACAGAGAATAGGAGAGGAGAGAAGAGAAAGAAGAAGGGCCCTGCGCCTTGGTGAGGAGGGGGAAGCTGACAGTGCAATAAGCAACTTAAAAAATAGAACATAGCACATTAATTGAAAGAAATTCTTAGAGCAGGATGCATAAATGAGGTGGAGTACCATCAATGAACGTCTTCTTTCATCCAACCAAACACAAGGTGCTATGCAATAGATTCATCCCATGGAACTTGCTAACAAGCCATCAAGGTAACGGTGCATGATACTGAATTAAGGAATGTTGCTTTACTTGTTTTAGGAAGAGTACAGCTTCCTGTGCTTCTCAAACAAATTGCTGAATAAACCACATCCTTTTCCAATATTTCGTTGGACTCAATATGAAAGATGACCAACTCTACAACTTTTACATGACGTTCCTAATTCCAAACGAAGTAAGACTTCTTTCTACACCTTCACTCAATAGCAAGGTGAAGATGTGAAGATGTGAAGGAAGATGCATGCACATTCAAATGGTAGTTTACAACCACATGACTTCAAAAGTTCAATAATTTTCTCATCATCAAGTGGCTTTTATCTATGCAAAAAATGGATGGTTAGTGTGCTTGAGTCCAATAAAACCTATCAAATGCAGTCTTCAAATTTTTGGACAAGCAGTAACCATGATCAATCTAAATGAGCATAATTTGACCAACTTCACAGTGTTTGTGAACCTGGATGTTTCTAGCATGCTTATCTGTACTCCCCAACTCGATATCCAAAAAAGTAATTATTTTGTGTACCTTATCCATCTAGAAAGCAAGTGGTCACATGCTTTCTCAACTTCCAAAGTTCTTGATGAACATTTATAGGGCCTAAGGTTATTATTCTTAGGGATCTAGATTAACCTTCGGGATAATTGAATCCTTTGTGCTGACAATTTGACCATTACTTAGAGGAAACGCTGGCAAAGATGTTCTTATCTCCTTATGATACGAGACTAGTCCACCCTTTACTTAATCAAAGGTGTATGCAGCATTTCGCCTAAAGACTTCTTGTCAAGGTCCCTTTCTTCAGTCCTTTACCATTCAAGAGACACGAGTAGCCCTTGAAGATTATTTACATCCATAAACTCTCTAACAAATGTCTTAGTTATAGAGTTACACTCGGTGATCCCTCAGGCAATCTAACCGGTGGCAACAAACTAAATTTTCTGCTAATGATTTCTTCTCAGATCTTTTTTCTCATCAACTTCATTAGCGCTATTCCCATCTAACTCATTTTTGACAATAGAGGCTCCAAAATTTTCTCCAATAGGTTCTATTCATCTAACAACTCACCAACAAGTAAGCGAATTGTAGATTATTTACTTTTGCAACAAATACCATCTATGAATCTCTTGCCTTCAAGGATGTCCTATTAATTTAAAGATTGCTGGGTATCCTTGAGATTAGGAACACATTATGCTCTTTCACATAACCACATTTCTCTTTGTACGAAGATGAAACTCAAACTCCCACACGTAGTCTTGATAGTAAGAGACTCAAAATTGATAGCGAAGGACCAAATACAACACTTTCCCCTAGTGATCCTAGAACATAGGAGTTATTTTAGAGCTAATTCTTTCCCATTAGGAACAAATTTTTGCTTCTTCATGGAGAATCTCTCAAGCGTCTGGATCTATGCTTCACTGAAGCAACAGAATGAGACATGAGTATACCCAACAGACTAATAGACCTGCCAATTTCTAGACAAATTAGATAGAACCATTCAACTAGGCAATACTTTACCCAAAGCATAACATAGGAGGCTTCAATAATTTTCATGAATAGGACTAAGAAATACAATGGAGATTGTGCTAAAAAAGATAAGTATCCGTTGCACTTATAAGTCAAGCGGTAAAGCTCTAAAAACCTATAGCATTTATGAAGTTTAAATTCTCGAATTGTCATTAGCAAAATAAACATTAGCACTAAACCAATCACAAACCATAAAAAAATATAGAACCCTAGAGACCAATTAAGACTTGAATAATTGCCACTAGAAAAATACACATACAAAATTAGCACTAAACCAATCACAAACTGTTGAAAATTAATAATCTCGAGACTAAGACTAGATTAACAAAGCATACAACAATATTAAGACATCATGGGAGAGTGTGTTCATTTATCTAGAGACCATGGGAATTGTTCATTTTGTCAATGGAGCCTATCAATTTTGACCTCCAGGAGAGTATAAGTGCCCTGTCCTATGTAGTATCTCTACAAAGGGTCCATTTAATGCTTCATAGATTGAAGATGATACTAAGCCTTCTACTTTTGCCCCGCCATAACCAACAAACTTGGAGACACATTTGCAGTAGTTGAGCATGAGATCCAACAACTAGAGCATTGTCTTTCTCAGATAGGACACTAGAATTCTCAGCTAACACAGCACCTGATGGCTTTCTTTTAGTTCACAAGTTTCACTACACTTAACCACCTAGTGCTTAGTTGCCTTTTCAGGGAAGTCCTTACTATTCTCATTCATGCCTTAATTCTCTTACATTGCGGACAAGGTAAAGTCTAGGTGTGGGGGAGAATTTATGCAGCTGCTTTATGTTTGGCGTTAATGTGTCCTGATTAGTTTAAGTGTCATTTTTGTGCTTTCATTAATGTGTGCTAGAATTTTTTTTGAAAATTTTGTGTTTTTAATTTCTCAATAAGAGACAAGCATGATTAGTATGTTTTTCATTGCTAGTGGGTATTGTATTTTCTTAACAATGAATCAAATCATAGTGTGCAAGATTTGATACAAAAATTGCCACTTTGTGAGGTTTTGAGCCTTATGAGCATTTCATTCAATTGCTCTATTTTCTTTTGATGTGTGGTTATCACACATGGATGTGATATTCTAGAACTTACTTTGTCATGCATGTCAGGATCACATTTTTATAAAATTTAGTGCATTAAAATGACAAGGCGATTAGGTTTAACCCCTTTTGATACTCTAAAATATCTACCTTTACATGATACCACTAGTGACCCCCTTTTGAGCCTTAGCCTTTTCTCCTTTGATTAGTCATTAAAATGTAACCAAAATCTTTTTGTTTTAACTTTCTTTTTCAACCATGTGCTGAAGAAATGTCTTACTTTTGTTGCAAGGAAAAAATACAAATCTCATTGCAAGGTGTTAATTGAAGAAAGCAAATATTGGCAAGTGCACATGTCTTAACGCTAATTGTGTTGTTTTCCCAAAAAAAAAAAAGTTTAAAAAAAATGAAAAAAGGATTTAAAAGAAAAGAAAAGTGAAAAAGGAAAAAAATTTATGTGAAGTGATAAGTACATATGTGTCGTTTTACGATGTTGGACAAAAGCCTAGATTTGTTCACACTTATCTAGTTTACTTGAGTTATGTATTACATGAGGTAATGAAGTAAATAAAAAATGGTAATTGAATTCATGCAGCAAATTTAAGCATTCTCCTTGACACCTATTTACACCTAAATTTTCCTTTTTATCTACCTTTGACCCTAGCCCCATTACAACCTTGTTCAAAGACCCTTAGATTTTTGTATTAAATTTCTATTCTAGTGGTAGAGATGTGATATATTAGCAAGCATATGGTAATGTCATTCCATGATGTTGATATGAGAGTAAATGACCCTTAAAACACTTTTGAGTGCAAAGAGTAAAATTTGGGAGGAAGTTGTTGAATCTAGTACATTTTGAATTTTGAAAAATTGTTGGGAGAATACGCTATTCATGCTAGTATTTGGAAATTTTACTTAATGTTTGCTTATTTTGTTTGAGGGATGCTTGTAGACAAGCATTGTTTAGGTGTGGGTGTATTTGATAGTGCATTTTTAGTTGTTTTTAGTTGTGTGTTTTTCCGTTATATTTTAGTGTTTTACTATGTTAATGAGTCAAGTCTACTTATGCTTTTATGTTTTGCGTCGTTGTAGGTAATTAGTAATAAATTGGAATATAAGGAAGCTTCAAGAAGGATTTTGCTTACAAGACGTGGGCAAAGATGAAGCTGAGTTGCTAGTTTGGAGGAGGACTCTTCGTTAGCAACTCAAGTTTCAAGATTTAGTTATGCTAGATTATCTTTAGGAGTTATTGTTATCTTCTAGTAGTTAGAATTTATTTCTATTTTAGATAAGTAGTTTCAGTTAAATAGAACTTTGTTAAGAATAATCCCTTGTGATATGGACTCTAGTGATTAGGATAAAGTAGAAAAAATAGGAAAATAAAAAGAAGAGAGCATATGTACTTTTTATCACTCTCTTCTTGAATTCTCTACAAATGTTCTTTCTTTTATTACAAACAATTTTATTTCTCTGCATTTTTTTACTTCCATGGGGGGTTAACTAAATCTTTTTTCTAGTCAGAGGAGTATTTGAAGAATTGGTTCTACAAAACTGTAAGATCGAATTTATTTTAATTATTTATTTAATTATTGATATTTGTATATTTCCTAATTTTACTGCTTAGAATTATTGTGTTAGATTAAATATTACTAACCAAATATTTAATTTTACCATATAATCCACTGTTAATCAAAATAGTTAAATCCATAATTGTTTAATTGTTTTGTTATTTGTGACAACTAGCATGAGTTTTATGTTAGGGGAATGTACAATTTAATTCAAACGAATCCTTGTAGGTGTTTGTTAATTAGAGTTGAGCTTTTCTAGTTTGTATCATAACTGTAAAATTAAATTCTATGGTTGTACCTAGGTTGTCTCTCAATTAGGGAAATAATTAATGGTCGTACCCTAATTACCAAAATAGTAAGGAAGAGCTGGTTGGTAGATTGTATCAATAGCTATAATCAATTTATCAGTAATTGTTATAATTTATTATTGTATCAATGATCAGCTGGTAGATCCAAATTCAAGATTATTCCTTTGATTAGAGCTTTGTCATTCTTGAATTCATTTAGTTTTATTTTCTGCAAATTTGCTTATTTTAGTTTAATTGATTATTTTTTATTATTTCAAAATCCCTCTTTTTATTTTTGTGACGTCAAAATAAATAAATCAACCAATCCTTGATGAGACGACCCTACTCACTGGTATACACAAAATCATATTTTCTTGAGTATGTTTTTAATATTAATTTTTATGCTATTGACACCTGTCAGTATTTGAAAGTGAATTGGAAAAAAATGTCCTCTTTTATCTTTCTTTCAATCAAAAGGAAGATAATTTGACTTTAGGACTTGAACTATTAAACTTTAGTTCTAATTACCATGAACATTTTAAAAAAAAATAAAACAAGCAAGATATATAGATTACAAATCTAATTTGTATCATTCTGTTATTAATGTCTATTTGTGCTGTGACTTTTGATAATCTTATCTCGAGCAATAAACCAACTTTATCATCATATAAATAATATTTAAATTATCAATATTTTAGACACCATTAATTTCTAAACTCTTTGAAAGAAAAATTTAAATAGCAATGTATTGACATAATAGTAGAATTATTATTCGAAAAAATACTAAAAAATAAGATCTATAATATTGGATTATTCCCAATGTGCCAAAAGCTTTATACAGTTGTGGCAATTGAAAATGTAGTTCAATAATACATTCTTCAAAATTGAATACTTCAAAACTTTTCCGTATCATTGTGTATTGGACTGAATTTGATTGTATAATCTTAATTTTGATAATAACAAACTACAATGCTATATCATTGTTTAGAAATATTGTGTAGCCTTAAATAGGATTCACGTGGATTTGCTCATGTTGGAAGAATGATTCAAAAAGGCAGTATGGTTCGACCACCTGTTCAAATGCCAATCCAACTCTTCGGCTGTTTGAAATGTCTTTGGACAAGTCTTCGATCAGTGATTCGTTTGTTTGAATGCCAACCACAAAGGATAGAAGCTTTCAAATGTTTTTTCAGATAACTATTCAGATATCCGAACAGCCTTCAAAATGGACAAAAGATTTCAAATAGCATACCAGACATTCGAACAAAACTTAGAAAAGTCAGAGACTTTTAGACAACATATCAGATGTCCTGTCAACCATCCAAATAGAACCCAGAAAAGTTAGAAACTTTTAGACACTAGTTTGGATAAGGGTTATCTTCTTCGGCCGTTCTAAGTGATAATATTCATCACAAACATTGAAGACTTCGGACGTTGGTTCGTATAGCAGGCTAGGGGTTAGACTGGATGAATGTCCCAATGGCTAGTTTTTTTGTATTTAATGATTGACCGTTGGAAAGTAGTTGAAGGCTATTTTTTATGAAGTATATAAGCAACGAAATCTAAATTTATTGTCAACTGTTATATTGAGTATTATTGAGCTTTGAGAAGTGAACTTGGGCAAGAAAAAGTGATTTTTCTTTTTGTCGTGTATTGTGAGCGAAGTTCGAATTATTTTTCATAAAGAGTGTTCAATTCAATTGTACAGTTAAAATATTAGCTTGAGAGTTATGAAATCTCTTAGTTCAATTAAAGAGTGTCTAGGGCAAATAAGAGATGAACCATTTATTGTACAAGTTGGTTTTGAACCACTTACAAGTTAAGAGATTCAAGTGCTATTCAAGCTTCAAGTTTGGTAAAACTTGGAAGCATTTTGGTTTGATTAATCCATCCCTTTTCTTATTTCATTTTAGTTTGTGATCATTATTGATATATCATTCATTGCATAAACAACTTGATTGATCACTTATACAACTTGGTAAATTTATTTTTGAAAATTTGCTATAACTAAGTTAAGTTTTTAAAGAAATCCAATTCACCCCCTCTTAAGCTGCACTAGGGCCTACAGATTGGGTTTGTTATCTGGTTCGAGCAATAAAAAACAATGTTGTCTTTCTTAGACACTATTGCAGGCAAACATGGCTTGGAATGGGTGAATTCATGTGCCTAAAACAATATAGTGGTAAAATAAATGGGATAATTTCAGATACCTACATTGAGGTTTTTGATAATTGCATATACCTCCCCTTACGTTTTAAAAATTTCACTTATATCCCCTAAGATTTCTATTCAATAACAAAACATACCCATGATCTATGTTATTGGGATAACTTCAGAAACCTCCTTTGAGATATCTAACAATTACACTGAGCTCCCCCGAGGTTCCAAGAACTACACATCCCTTGGCTGAAAAATGGGCCTAGTTGCTAACCTTAGAAGTTATGAAATTACTATTACCCCAAAGACATAATGTCTCATTTGAAAAGCAAAAAACATGATTAAAAATTGATTAGGGCACAAATAAAATAATTCAAATTAAAAGAACATAATAACGGTTGGAATAAGATTAAAAACAACTGTTAACTACAATTAAGGAAAAGGCGCCAACTCTTGGAACAAATTGAGCGTCATTTTGTTAATTTGACATTACTCTTTCTCTGTGAAATTAGTAGGAAAAGCAATCTGTGAAAGAGGTATGAACAAGAGTAAACAAAGCGAGAAGCAACCTGGAGAAGGAGAGACATAAATTTTCTCTAATTTTGTGGTTGTAGAAGAAGAAAGGAAGGTAGATAAAAGGCAAAAATCTGAGATTGATAGCTAATCAAAGTTGAACCAAGGAAAAAGAAGGTATGCATTGACTCTGCTATCTCTCACGGTAATATAATTGAATATAACCAGTTATTTGCTAAACATTAATTTGGTAAAGTTCATCATGATGATAAGTAAGTTATGTTGATCATGTTATGTTAATCCTAGTTTGTTCAAAGTACTTGATGAACATTAAGTTCTTTTTTTTTGTCAACTAAAACTATGCAGTCATATCTCACATTCATGCTATTAGTTTATAAAGTTATGCATTTGTTTTTCATACATTGATTGAAATTGTTGATTCAATAAAGAATCAAGTTACTGGTTGTTATTGATGGAGTATTAATGTGAATAATGTAGGATGGTAATCATTGGTGTGTATGACATAGTTGTGCATTATGAGGGAAGGAAAGTAAGAATTCCAAAGATTGATCCTATGGCTACCAGTACATAAATTTGCTCTATGATGTTGCTGAAAAGGCCTTGGCTAAAATGCCAGGAAATGTGAACATGATGATACAAATGAGATATGAAATTCCTAGATCATGTCAAATGCGTGATGTTAACGATGATGATGCAGTAGCTGAGATGTTCCAAATGCATCAGTTTGGTATTGTAGTCAATTTGCATATGTATGACATGGAAGTTATTCCTATTGAACCTAAAGGACCCTTAAACCAAAAATAATAACTAGAATAGTCAAGAGAATTTAGGTATTGATGAATATTTTGAAATGGGTGTTTGTAGTATCGAAAATTCTGATGATAAATTTATGGACTCTAACTCTGATAATTCTTAGAAATGTGCAACTGATAGTGACAAGGATGGTGATATAGATGATGACAATGTCTCGATGGGAGTTAGTGATGTGAGTGGACACTAATTTTTCAGAATTTGAAGAAAATAAGTTTGGAGATATAATTCCTAATCCTGAATCTAATCAGCCAAAAGACCTCATGAAAGAAGTAATGAGGTCAAAAATATGGATTTACAATACAAAAAAGGACACAGAGTCTGAAAAAGAACAAATATTCACCAATGTAGATTATTTTTAAGCACCCTTAAAAGATTATGTAATAAAAAAGGGATTCCCAATTGTAAGAATAAATAATAAAAAAAAGTAAAATGACTATTATTTGTGGTGTAGATGGCTGCAGTTGGAGAATTCATACAAGTCCTGTGGCTGATTCCATCGCTTTATGATTGAATCTTATCAACCTGAATACAGTTGTGTAATGGATAAGAGTAAGATTGGATTACGAAGAAGTTGGTGCCTTTGATAAGAGTTCATCCTAACATAACTATCCAAGGGATTGAAACTGAGATAAGAAAGTATGGTGTTAAACCAAGTTATATGCAGCTTTTTAGAGCAAAAAAGAAAGCAGCAGAGGAAGTTCAAGGAAACTTCAATGAATCAAATGGGAAATTGCCATAGTCTGCTAAACTTTTAAGACAACATAATCCACAAAGCATTTATAAGATACATTATGATAGGCTAAATTTTTTTCTTAGAGCCCAGATTTTTGAGAATATTTATTAGTTTCAAAGCACAGAAAATTGATTTTTTTGAAGGTTGCAGGCCATTTATAGGCTTTGATGGTTGTCACTCAAAGGGCCCTTTTAGTGGTGTCCTACTCAGTGCAGTTACATTGATAAGAATAATAGTATATTTCCCATTGCATTTGCAGTAATTGAGTGTGAGAATAAGAACACTTGGAACTGGTTCTTTCACTTTTTTGAGAAGTATTTTGGACCATTTAATAGCCAATTGCCCTTAACTTTTATGAGTGATAGGCAAAAGGTACCACTCACAACATTGAACTTTACTTGTGTTTGTTCCATGATTTGAAACTGACTAATATATGTGGTATTGCAGGGCCTAAACCTTGCCTATGAGGAGATTTTCCCAAATGCACATGGAAGATATTACTATAGGCATATTTGCAGCAACTTCGAGCAGCAATTTGCAGGCATGCTGCTTAGTAGTTTCTCTTGAAAGGCAGCAAAGAGCTACGATGAAGGAGGCTTCAGTGAGGTAATGTCAACCATTAAGAGATCAACATAAAGGCTTGGAAATATTTAGACAAGATTCCCAAAAAGTCTTGGTGCATATATGCATTCTTAGAAGGTATAAAATGTAACCATGTGTCAAATAATTTTACAGAGTCATTTAACTCTTAGATTGGTGATATAAGGAAACAACATATACTTACAATGGTTGAAGGTCTGAGAGGAAAGTTTATGAAGAAAATGCACAAGAGGTACTAGAAAATCACACCAAAATTTACGAAAAAGCTGAAAAAATTGCAACTGCATCAAGGCAATGTGAACTGAAAATGGCAAGTAATGACGCATTTGAGGTTGGTGATATGGACAGGTCCTTCATAGTTAATTTATCTCAAAAGACCTGTGACTATGGTGCCTTCCAACTAATTGGAATTCCATGTAAGCATGCTGCACTTGGCATCATCTACAAGAGAAAAACTGGAAGATTACTGTGCTAATTGGTTCTCAAAAGAGTTCTACCTGAAGGCACATGCATCAATGATTCATCCTATACCTCATGAGAAGAGGTGGCATTCTATGCCTAAAGTTACACCTAAAATTGTCTTACCTCCTCCTTTGAGAAGGGCTTCTAGTAGACCAAGAGTTAACAGAAGAAGAGAAGCTAATGAAGGACCATCATCTCAGACAAAAAGATCTAGTACCTTAAAGTGTGAAATTTGTGGTCAGTTTGGTTACAACAAGAGAACTTGTCAAAGAGCTCCCATGCAAAAAAGAAACGCAGTTAATAATCAAGCTCAATAGGTCTGATCAGACTTTATTTTCACAAATTGAATTCTTTTAGTGGATTTTTATGCTACTTATGTTGTTTTCTTCTTGATAGGTGCCAACTAGGAGAGGCAAACCAAGTAGAGGTATCTCAAATCTTAGACAACAGGGATCTGTTCTTTGGGTATTTCTCATGTTTAAAATATTAAACATTTAGCATTAGTTGTATGTGAAGTTATTGGTTAAACATGTAACTTTGTTATGGCAGGAACATGCAAAAGGGAATGTGCCTGTTGTGCATCTATCTCAAGGTAGAAACTCAAGTCCTTCTACTAGAAATGTAGCCTTAAATGTTCAAATTAATGTTCGGACAGGTGCAACTTCATATTAAAGAAAGGTATGAGCTATTCTACTATGAAATAACAATTATTGTTAGCACTTTTTTATTGAATGATAAACGTATCTCTGATATTTTGAACACTTGTAGAAAGGAAGGCCTGCAAAAACACCTTCTGCAAATGCTGCTACAGGTACTCGTAGAAAAATTTCTCAACCAACAAGTCATCAAGCAAATGCAACTGCTCAAGACCCTATTGATATTCAAGCTGCTACATCTCGAAGCATAAACATTGCTGCAACTATTAATTCAGCTAACATCAACAACAGTAGTATGGAAACTTAGATTTCTAAAGCTAAAATTCTACTATATTTCTCTTCTTTTGTACCTAGTGATGCTCTAAAACAAGCTAAGCTTTTATTTTTTGTGCTTGCTAGAACTATGATAACAAGAATAGTTTTGCAATCCTTACCATCTGCCTGAATGTGATCATGACAAATGGTGTCTTGCATAGTGTTGAATTATATTTTTGCATCTTTTATGATACTTTTGTTGGCTTGTATTATGATTTACTACTCATTAATATTAAGGCCAAGCTGATAATGTTCTAGTTATGAAGTCGTGCCACTTGATTGCAGCTTGAGAATGTGCCTTTTTTATAATGTTTCTACATTGCTTTATGCACAGAAAATCAATCGACATTCTTTCTAGTTTTCATTATCTATAACTACAAAAGGGATACATATTAGTTAGTAAAATACTACAACAATTATTAATCTCATATTTTAGTTCATATAATTGCTTTTACAATCTGGATGAACACAAACACATCTAGGAGGATGAGATTGATGATGTTTAATTTTTCTTTCATTCCACTTTGTTGGTCTTGATTTCTCATATGCATAGTTGCTTTAGTCTGCCTCTTATGCTCATAGTTGCCTTTACTTTTTCTTTGGTTGTTGATCTCTTCCTCTTGAATGCCTTCATACTACTAGAAAAACTTGCATTTAGAACAATAGAAATACAATTTGTTTGGATTTCTCTCACTTTCTAAAATCTTGATTGTTGATTTCTGATCGCATCTGCAAAACGTGGCCTTGATAGAGAATGTTGTTTGTCCATTCCATGATGCCTTGCTCAAGCTTGAAGATGCCATAGTTTAGGAACTTTCAAGTTTAGCATGCAAAATTTCTACTGCTAATCACTCTTTTATACCTTAAATTTTGATGCTTAAACTCGTAAGTGTCTTCAAAATGTATGCTATTTCACTCCTTTATATGCAATTCCAATGATGCTGAAATTTAGTCATTGTAAAACACTATCAGTAGCTGTTGCTACAGCTTTGCCATTTGGTCATATGCACAATGTTTAGGAGATTTCACTTACATCCCCTCAGTTTACTAATTTTTTTGCAAGCTTTTATTTCGTCTTTTTACTTCACTAATACAACTCGTACAACTACAAGAAAGGACAATTATGGGATGAAACTTCCTTATCTCACTAGAAATTACTTTTTATGCCAACTTTTTCTAATATGGGTTGAAACTGTTAACAGATCATAAACCTCAGGGGAGGGCAGTGTAATACTTGGAACCTCGGGGGAGCTCAGTGTAATTGTCAGAAACCTCAAGGGTGGTTTATGAAATTATCCCTATGTTATTCCAAAAATGCATTTTTTAATTAATAAAACAATACAAAAAAAAAAAACCAATTGTAGAAATTCTTCTCAATTTTCACTTTCACTTGTCTTTGTTCATAAATAAATTTCTTGTATTTGTTTTACTAAATGAACTCTTGCTGATACCTAAAAAATAAAATAAAATAATGAACTTAAAACTTTCTAATTTTCTTAATCGAATAAAGCTACAAAAACAATATAATAACATCTAATTAAGTTTAAAATTATTAAATCAAAAATATTGTTCATATTTGAATAATTAAGTATGTTTTCTGTATAAAATACAGTTTAAATTTTGTTGCACTTTTTATGTTAATAATTTTGATTTTTAACACCAAAACAAAAGAATTAATTAACAAAAGTTAACAATTTTGGAATAACATTTATCAAAATATTATTATATAAGTGCGACTTCCATAAAAAATATGTGTTGATTTTTACTAGTGTTGTTTTTGTATAATATACAATTTAATTTTTAACACCAAAATAAAAGAATTAATTGACAAAAACTATTTTAATTAATCAACAAAGGTATTTTTGGAATAATATATTCGATGGGTGTATTTTGTTATTAAATAGAAATCTCAAGGGATATAAGTAAAAATTTTAAAATGTGCAGGGAGATATGTGAAATTATCAAAAACATCAAAAGAGGTATCTAAAATTATCCCAAAACAAATATGTACTACTTGGTAATATGCCCAACGTTTAAAACAGGGACATATGTAGTCCAAGCAAGTGGAGCTGGATTTATATTTGAGAGACTACTTCATACTATTCTTAGAATTTTAGTTGCTAAATGTTAATTTTAGAAGTATATTAAAATTTTTAATTTCCCCAAGGGGAGATTGCCCCTGCCCGACTCCATGTGCATTTGTCCTTTAGTTTAAAAATACCATAGAGATTTAGCCTAAAACAATTCAAAATTCCCCCCATTATATTGACTAAATATAGAACTTTACATTATTCATTTTTTCCTTACACTGAAATGACGAAATTAAAAGGCCATTAGAATATTGAAAAGTTTAAATTTTTTTATATTTACCAGTTGGAGTTTATCAATCATATTCACACATATAAGAATGATTAATCACCAACTCATAGCAAATATAAAAATTAGATCAAGACATATTTATGTATTCTGAGTAGAAAAGTTATGTGGGAAACTTGAATAGGGTCAAATGTGCCAAAACTGATCATGAGCAATAAAATTAGGATGAACCAAAACATGAGGTACACAAACGAAAAATAAAACTTCAAAATTCCCCTTTCCGATTTTTACCTTTTTTCTAATTCTTTTGTTCACAATGTGCAAAATTTAAAACCTTATGGGCTACTCATGCAATCCAAGAAAAACAGGTAGGATACATCGGTCTCTATGCATGACTTTTCTAATTTTCCCAAAATAAATTTTTTAGGCAACTTTCCCAAAATAATTAATAAATCATTATGAGTAAAAAATTTGGCAACCAACAAATTTGAAGCTACCCCAGTGCCTTAGTGTTCATAGTTGATCAATCGTTGACTTCGCATACATTTCTCATCTGGACCAATTTCCTCTTTTTCTCTGTCTTATCTGGTCAAGTAAGCAAATCTCTTCCAAAATATCTCTCAAACAATTATCGTGCATGTGAAATTACTTCTTTTAGTTGAATTCGTATGTGTATGATTATGTCTCATTATCCTAGTATCCTAGTACAAAATTTCATATGATCGTAGTGGACTTTGGAAGTTGTCAGGATTTTACTTTCCGGAGTTTTAAGTTTTTCATGTTTTCCAATGCTTTTTAATAAAAATTAAAGTTGTAAATTCATAATTTTTTAATGGGTTCCTTGGTTTTTATTGGAATAATATAGAAGACTGGAAAGTGGGATGAAACTTAATTATTGGCAGTCTTGTTAAGTATTTTCTTGGAAGATATGATGGAAGATTACTGGAAATTTGCTGGGGAGTGGGCTGATTTTGTGATCTTTGAGTTTATTACATATGGATATAGTGGAGAAAGTTGTGTTTTTCTAATTTGATTTTAGTGGGTTAAATATACTGAGGGAGATTATTGGAACTTTCATTTGCAATCTTGAAAAGGGGGTCTTGGATTTCAATGAGAAACGGTTTGTTAATGTAAATAAAATGTGCATGGTGACCAAAATAAGGGAGGAATACTTAGAATCAGACATAATGAGGCAAGGAATTTTTAGATTTAACTAGTTTCTCTGTATTTGGCAGATATGAAGTCAGTAATTTTGATTTGCACCTAATTTGCTTTTTCTTTCTTTCCACTAAATTTAGGATGCAAACAGCCCCCCCTCTCCTTCCTCCTTCTCCTCCTCCTCTAAATATGTCAAGAAAAAGTGACAATTTTCAAAGAAAGAAAACGAGCTTCTTGTTTGGGAACTGCACTAGTTTGGATATAATTTCCTTTTTCCTACTTAATTGCTTTTTTATTTTTTATTTTTTCATTTTTTTACTTTTTAAGGGCCAAATTGCTGAAGAGGCTAATTTGATATTTTTGGTGTGTAAAATGTAGGTGTTAAGATGGATACTAAATCCGGGGCCGCTATGGTTGCTTTTCTACTGTTGTTGCTGTTGTCCCCTGCTGTATTTTCAGCATCAAATGATAAACTGATCAGAGTTGCACTCAAAAAAACAAAGTTGGATCAAATCAGCCGATTTCCTGGAAACGTTGATATTACTGAAGGTGGTTTCCCAAGAATTAATCGTCGTCGTGGAAATGTAGTGCAGTCTGATACTGATATTATTGCATTAAAGAACTACATGGATGCCCAATACTATGGTGAAATTGGTGTTGGCACACCTCCTCAGAAGTTCACTGTGATATTTGACACTGGAAGTTCTAATCTTTGGGTGCCATCCGCAAAGTGTTATTTTTCGGTGGGTTTATCTTACGGGATATTTTGATACATATTGGATTGGATTTCCTGTTCTTTATAAATTTTGTGTGTCCTCTATTGTTGTTGTTTCTGAGGCCTGAATTTAATTAATGGTTGCAGGTTGCCTGTTATTTCCATTCAAAATACAAATCAAGCCATTCAAGTACTTACAAGAAAAATGGTACTGGAAATTGGTTATTTACATCCTTTTCTTATTCTTCCATGTCTTTTCTTTTTCTTTTTCCACTTTGGAAAAGCGAAAGTTGTTTGTTCTGCAAAGATTGTAGCATCTCTGAATTATTGCAATTTTCATTTTGATTAAGCATTTCTTATAATCTTACTGGGATGAGCTCTTTTTATTACTTAAAATATGTTACAGTTAGTTTCTAAGGGGTTTTAAAATCTGCTGTTTATAACAAAAGAAGTAGATCAAAATTCTTTCCTGAATTCCAGTATAATTATAGAAAAATATAGTGGCAAAGCCTTTTGCATGTTGCTTGATATCTGTTTTGAAAAGAAATTGCTCCTAGGTCTAGGAAAGGGTTGAATATCTTCACACGCGGAAAAGCTAATGAAAGAAGGTAGAATCTAGGGAAGATAGGTCAACATGCTTCTGTGACATTTTCGTGATGGATAGCTCCGTGTAACAAAATTTGAAAATTGATGTCTTGCATTAGCTTTAATTAGTGGCGTTTGTGAACATAGTTTAAATTAAACAAGGAGTCATTAATGCAGGAAAATCTGCCGAAATTCATTATGGAACTGGATCCATCTCTGGCTTCTTTAGCCAAGATCATGTTAAGCTCGGCGATCTTATTGTTAAGGATCAGGTGATTTTCAGAGCTATACATTTTCTTATCATCAGATCTTCGTTATTAACATTTCTGCTTATTAGGATTTCATAGAGGCAACAAGAGAGCCAGGCATCACTTTCTTGGCTGCCAAGTTTGATGGTATCCTTGGACTAGGATTTCAAGAGATTTCTGTTGGGAATGCTGTTCCTGTCTGGTAGGTACATGCGCATCTCCTGTCAATTGCTTTGAATTGATCAATTTACCCACAATACTTGGTTTAAGACGTAAAATCTTCCATCCAACACTTTTTTTTTTTTTTGGTTAATTGTTTATCTCTTGGATTTTTTTAGGTACAATTTGGTGAATCAGGGACTTGTTCAACAACCAGTTTTTTCATTCTGGTTTAATCGCAAAGCCGAAGAGGAGCATGGGGGTGAAATTGTTTTTGGTGGGGTTGATCCTAATCACTTTAAGGGTGACCATACATATGTTAATGTAACTCAGAAGGGCTATTGGCAGGTGACTTTTCTTGTACTTGTCCCATTGCTTTCCCTGAATAGATGTTGAGTGAAAGATATGTTTGTTTTTAATATAATTTCTGATTTTCCCAGTTTAATATGGGTGATGTACTAATTGGTGGCGAAACAACAGGTACTTTTCTAGGTGTCGTGCTTATGTCTTTTCTAGAGGATGTTTATAATTTGTAATTTTTTGCTTTTTGTGCACTATTGCTTCTTATGGTCTTCAAATTCTTCAAATTTTAGGATTCTGTGCTGAAGGTTGTTCAGCAATTGCAGACTCTGGAACTTCTCTATTGGCAGGACCAACTGTATGTATCTATAACATACTCCAATTATCTCTCCTCTTTTAAAGTTTAAGAACAGGACTACAAGACTACACTTGGCGACAAAGTTACCCTAGAAAATTAATTCTTAAATGCTTGATAATTAAGGACAACATGGTCTAAAACCAAACTATCAATCAATCATTGCTTCCTACCAATTGAAATAAATCTAGACTTTAAAGGGGCTTATGGTTCTAATTGTAGACTTCTGATTGATGATGCTGATGTCAAATGTTTCTCAGTTGAACTGAAAATTGGTGTACATGCTGTGACAGCCCCACCTTGCCCAGAGGCACACCAAAGGGCTTAGCGGACCGCCTGCCTAGCTCTCGCCAGGACTCGATGCACGCACTCACGTGGAAATCCAAACGTACTTAACTTAAAATAAAATAACATGAAATAAAATGGAATAAAATAAAACAAACTTCTATTATTTAACTTAAAATTACAAGTCATATCAAAAAGTTACAAGTCATAATTTACATAATTTTTTCACAATAATAGCCTAACACAGTGTGACTATTACAACAACTAAAACACTTATAATAACCCAGAAACCATTTTGTCCAGTTTTAATTTTTCAGTTGACTTGAGTAAAGGAAAACAAATAAAATGGAATGAGCTATAATAGCCCAGTGAATGTCCGATTCATGCAATCATACCAAGCACTCATGATTTCAGGTCATTAAAATAATCAATAAATTAAATAAACAATATATGAGCAATTTAATTCACATGTAGTCACTGGCGGATATAGGGCTCAACTACGGAAGCAAGCTTAACCGTAGAGGAGCAGGTACTGATCATGTAGCCACGATATTTAGACCGAGATAATAGCTCAGGTCTTTATCAAGGAACATATCAGTTTTATCAATCACAAGCCCTAACCGCCAATCACCTTATAACCTCCGTACAAGCTACCACATCCGGGGGAGAAAAATCTCAACCCTGGAGGGCCAACACACAATTAAGAAAGTTCATTCCGGAGTTGGCCTCTTTGAGGATTCACAACTCAAAAGGAAAGAACATCACACCCTAAAACACCCTGCACCTTATGTCATCCCACTTGCAGCCCGGTTGACTAACCGTGAAATAACAGGGACGTTAGTCACGGTAGTCTCACACACAAATAACATTTTAAATAATAAAAGCATGTAACACATTGTGGAATAGATGCGATAAAGTACACATCTTTCCTCAAATAACACATGTACTCACATAATATTTGCAAGTTAAGCATAATGGTCACAAAATAAAATTATCACATTCCATGCATCATGCACACATAAAGACACTCACGTGGTGCCTAAGAAAATATCTTGTAGAAAGGTCGGGTCTCACTATTGGATCCTGCAATTTGAAAGAAATAATCTAATGAAAAACCCAATTTATACCCTAATTAACCTAGTAAGAAAATGCAAGAAATACCTCATTAAATTCTAGGTTTTTTTTTTTTTCTAGGGTTTAGGGTTTAGGGTTTTTATTTTAGGGTTTTCTAGGGTTTTTCTAACAAAAATTGGGCATTATTTCCCCTAAATTTCGGCCCTTCCAATCTTGTTTTTCATCAAGATTTCAATCATCCAACCCATAATTCATCAAGTTCTACAACTTTTTAGTTCAATCCAAACTCAAATTCAATCAAAATCTCACTAAATTTCAAGGATTAAGCTCCAAGAACTTTCACCCAAATAACATGTTCTTCATGAAATTTCAAGGTTCCAATACCACATACTAGTCTATTTAACCACAAGAACACTTTATCTAACAAGTACATATCAAGTTCTAACTAATTTCTTCAAGTAATCTTAACAAGAACTTGGTATTAAACTTGAATAAAAACTAATTAAAACATGAAATTAATAAGGTAGGTTCATGGTAAATACCTTAGATATGCTTAGAATTTTGCTTAGAAAAGATAGAAGTCCACTTCCTATGGTGGATTTGTTCCAATTTGAGAGATGAAAGTCCAAGAAGTTGAGAGCAAAATGAGGGAAGAAGAAGAAAGAGCTTGGCCGGCCAAGGGGAGAGAAAAGGAGAGAGAATTAGGCTAGGAAAAATGAAAAAGAAATGAAGAAAAGATGGGAAAATGGTGGTCCAATTAAATCCTTACAAGAGTAAAGTAAATAGTTAGTCTTTTAATGCAAGAATAGCCACTTGGATCAATTTAATTGGTGAAGATTAATAACTCTTACCACTTAATATAATCAATAATTAGACATAAATTATTAAAGCAAAATAGAACAAAATTAGAAAGAGAGAAGCCGGCCACAATAAGAAAGAAAGAAAAGAAGAATTTTGGCCTAAAGAAAAGAAAAGAAAAGAAAAGAAAAGAGAATTTCGGCCAAGAAAGAAAGAAAAGAGAGAGAAAAATTTCGGCCAAGGGAAAAAGAAAATAAGGTAAGAAAATAAGTGAAACTTTTGAATAAAATTGAGCAAAATTTCAAGTAGTCAAAAGACTAGAAAATAGTGAAATGAACTAGTAAAAATTTAAACACTACTATAAGTTAAATGGTCAAGAGAAATTATTCTAACTTTAGTACCTAAGTGTTCTTGCTTAGAATGAAAATCTTAACTAATTAACTTAATTAACTCAAGAAATCTCCCAACTAATAATTCTAAGTTTAGCACTTAACCCTAAATAATAAAAAAAATGCTTCTTATATGTGCATTTTCTAGGGTGTTACACATGCTGCATAGTTTTACATCACAGCTTGCCAAATGAAAAAATCTATATATTTATATATTCTTTTCATGTTATGATTCATTTTTGCCATCTCTCATTCCTCTTTTTCTTCCCCAAAATTCTGTCCTTTGTTACCATTCTATGGAGCAAAAATATGGATCTGGTGTTGACTGGCTTAAGATGCTATGCATTTTTTTTTTTTGGCAGAGGAACTAATCATTTAAGTTATGGTTATTCTAACTTTATGTTGTGTATAATAGAGAAAGCTAGAGAACTCTCTATATAAACTACAGCCCTTTGTTCATGCTGATTTGTGGACTATTTGCTGGAGTTCATAATTTTAGTTTTGTGCTTTTGTGTCTTGATTTGTTTGCGTGTATGAAGAAGAATGTCCTACTTGTGATTTGGTTTATATTGTCATTAAATGCATGTCATTTCAAGCTCAGATGCAATAGTAGTCATAAGAATCTTGCTTTTGATTGGAGTGCTTTTTTTTTTCCCCTTTTTAAATAACGTTCACTTGGTCAACTTGATATAATTTGATGAATGGCTGAACTCTTGGATATAAATATTGAAGGGCAACGGCATTGAAACCAAGGTTTGTTAGTATTCAAGATCAAACCTTGACAGCATTAGTAGGAATACAGTGTATGAGGTTTTCAGTATAGCTTATCCTTCTGGACTTTTTGATAGGGAAAATATTTTTTGCTTTTGGTTTTTGTCCTATTACATGGTCAGAGTAGCTTCGGTCATTTTAAGACCTAGTGTGGGGTTTAAGTTATGCTGAAGCTCGCTCATCAACTAGTTATGTACCTTTTATCTCTCCTTTTGTGATAACAGATTATGCACTTAACAACACTAAATACTTTCTTAATTTAGTATTTCAGCTAAAAAAAAGTGAGATGAGATGAGATGTTTTTATATGTAAGTTTCTTACTTTTAATCTGTTAAGTCAATTGTTGTTACACTAATCTCATCAGTTTGGTCTGTCTACATTCTACGATTTGTTCCCAATTCTGTTCCCAGAATCAATTTGCAAATTGTTCTAGTTCTGCTTGTTAACGATGTAACTGTAGTAGACTGATTTTTCGATGCTCCATATTCATTTTGGCCTCTTACTGTTTAATAATTATTCATGTAGCAACGAGGATGAATATTGGTTTCATTCTCTTAGTTACTGTATTTCATTTTGGGGATATCTAAACACGTGATCCTTTGCATGATATTGTTCCTATCTTATATTGTTTATTTTCTGCATATATTGAACTTGTGTATTGTGATTTGATTCTGGAATATCCTTCTTTTTCAGACTATTATAACACAAATTAATCATGCTATTGGAGCTTCTGGTATTGTAAGCCAAGAATGCAAGTCAGTGGTTTCTGAGTATGGTAAAACCATACTTGAAATGTTATTAGCTAAGGTATGCACGAATCATTTATTTTCATTTTGTGGTTTTGTTGTTTATCTCATTAATGGTTTTCGTGGCTAATTTGAGTGAATTGTGCTGCCTACTGCTCTAATCTGCCGATTTCCTATTGTTGGCTGGAGACCTAAATTTGCCTTTCCATAATGTTTTCATAGGCAGCACCACAAACTATCTGCTCGGAAATTGGATTGTGCTCATCTGATGGTTCTCATGACATCAGGTATATGCTGCAATTTAACATGTCCTATTAAAATTGTTTTGCCAGTAGAAATGATATTTAAGATATTATCTTCATACTTGACAGATGTTAAAATTTTCCATTTCAACTCTCTCTCTCTCACACACACATATCGATGTTAACATTGTGGTGTGATTTGGATCGATCATTACCAATTTTATTTGTTGTTCCCATTTCCAAGGGAGTACAAGATACCCGCTGCAGTCTTTTTTTTTTTTTTGGTTTTCTTTTCTTTTTTTTTTTTTTTTGTTGGTTGGTTGTTGGTTTTTTTTTTTTTTTTGGGGGGGGGGGGGGGGTGGGGGGTGGTTTGGGGAAGGTTGTAAGTTTTTAACCACTAAGTTGTATGCACTAACTTTTTTAAGGCTGAAAGCAGATTAAAATCATTAAGGCGTGCCATTAAGACTAAACTTCTATTTTATTTCAACCATGCTAAAAGCAGATTAGAATCATTCTTGATCTTGGAGAAAGCTATAATTTGCTTCTATTAAGCAAATCAGAGACTGGCTCAAAAGCATTGAGAAAAAAATATATATATATTTATATATATAAAATATAAAACAACACAAATTTCAAGTTTATCTGAAAAGTAGGTTACAATTTTCTGTAGTAGCCATTCCATGAGATCTAATTGTGGGCGACCAATGAATGTGGAATAAGTGACATGAGCTGTATAAAACTTCTGTTGCTGATTAATAGTGCACTTAGGTTAAATTGTTCCTTTGTTCTTCTCTTCTTTGCGTTCAAGAATGAGAGAATGTGTTTAAGATGAAACGAGTGTATTTAGTTCATTGAAGAAAAAAAAAAAAAAAAGAACCACAGTGAGCTTCTGAGCTCATCTGAGTGTTAATTATGTATGTTTTTGCAGTATGCTTATCGAGAGTGTGGTGGAGAAGGATACTGGCATGGCTTCTGATGGTCTGCATGATGGAATGTGCACGGCATGTCAGATGGCAGTTGTTTGGATGCAAAATCAACTGAGACGAAATCAGACTGAAGAAAAAATCTTAGACTATATTAATCAGGTTAATTGGCTTGTGCTATGCTTGCTATTTAAGTATGTTGATTTTTGGTGATCTCAAACTTTAAGTTAATGTCGCAAATACAGCTCTGTGACCGACTACCTAGTCCAATGGGGGAATCAGCTGTTGACTGCAGTGCTCTCGCTTCAATGCCCAAGATTTCTTTTACTCTTGGTGCAAAAACATTTGAGCTTGCCCCTGAGCAGGTAATCTTGATATTTTTGCACCTGTCTTATGTCTCTCCTTTCAATGTCCTTTTCTCTTTATGGAATGTTGCTTCTGTCGTTCATTTTCACCAAGTATTTCCACTCTATACTTGGATGCCAGATATTCTACAACCTAATCCTTATTGGTCAGATCTCAACTATCTTGAGGCTGTCTGTTTTCTAATTTTTATTCACCTTGGTAATATTTCCTTAAAGTGACTAAATCCTGAAAGAGGAAGGACGTGGTTATTCTACTCTCATGAATTTCTTTGGGATATGATTCCAGATGAAATTTAATTTCATGCTAAAGATTTATGACCACAAAGACCAACAATAAACAAAGGATATAGTAAGAACTCCAAATAAGGAAATGAGGAATAGGCACACCATTTTCTGCAGAAAAATGACCAGAGAAAAAATTGGACAAATACGAGTGTTTTGACTTTGTGAATGTTGTCCCAATTTGTTTCACTTGGTGGGAAACTATCAAATTTTTTTTTTTTTTTTTTGAATTTGCTTAATCGATCATTTTAGCCTCAAGGATCATCATCAAGGCATAAGTATCAGTATCCTTTATTAGTACTCTCCTAAAGTAATAATCTTTATTATTACTCCTAAAGTAATAATCTTTATTAGTACTCTCTTAAACTAACATTACTTCTTACCATTTTTGTTTTTGGAGTGTTGGGAAGTTTGCCATGGACCCAATTTGTCACGCCCCAAATCCAACATGACTGGGAACATAACACACCGTGAAACTTGAAAAGTAAACTTCTCAAACCTCACAAGGCATCTTGCTTTTACTATACTACAAAATAAGAAAATTCACAAATAAACTTTAAATCCTCCAGAAATTATTTGATCACATGAGAACGTAAACAAAACCCAAAATATACCATCATACCTTAAACTTTATCAAACTAGCCTACCTTATGGTTGTGCACCACTTATTACAGAAATTGCTAATATTCTAAATTCCTAAACTAAAAATCTCTCACTTGTGTGCCTCTTACTCATTATCATCTCCATCACCCTCCTACATATATTAGTTCATACTCATCAAGATCATCTGCTAAAAAAACATTAAGAACTATGGGTTGAGCATGGATATGCTCAGCAAGTAGCTCTACCTATCCTTGTCAGAATCACATATGTTATATATATACATACAATTTCACAAGACTCAAATTTACGAAAACTTTTAAAACATTTGCATGAACATACATGATTTGCAATCATACTTTCTTCCACTCATATTCAAAACTTGAAAATCACATTTCATGCATAGGTTTAGGTCATTACTCAAATAGAGGATCATGCATTCATCGATCTCTGTGTACACAGCCTAGTGTTTTACCCCCACTAGGGAAAGGTCTAACGGATATGGCCTAGTGTTTAACCCCCACTAGACAAGGGTTGAACGGAAGTGTTTAACCCCCACTAGACAAGGATCGAACGGATAGGGATGTTGTCCTACCGAGTTTAGTCATAATCATACTTGAGTGGCTTGGGTTACATAACATAAACATACATAGCATTGATACTTTCAGAATTCTTGAACATATCATATGTAATCCGAATTTTCATGTACATAAAATAACAATTGACTTTGTGAAAATTGCAATTTATTTCAAAATACAAGGACAAGAAGAGTCACTCACATTAAACTTCACAAAAATTCCTTCCTGAGCTATTAAGATTTCTAACCTAGAAAACACACAATACATCAACTAAAAGATCCATTAATATTCTGCAACCTGCCCTTGTATCCTAATGACCATGTCCTTGATTTTTTTTTTTTTTTTTTTTTTGTATTAACTTATAACTTTGAAGTAAATTTTCAGAATGTCACTATCTCAGAAAAATATATTTATCTTACTATAGAAATATCGGATTTAAAATCTAAAAATACTGTTAGAAACTAGATTCAGAACCCAGAAACTTTCATGAAGACAAGATTTCGAAAATCTGTAACCTTGGTTCTCAAAATCTGACTTGAACCTCAGACAGTAATCTGTCTCAGGTTGATTTTCAACTCGATTTTGAAAAATCATAACTATTTCTACGAAATTCGAATGCCTTTGAAAATTTTACTACATAAACTACATGGTTTGAAATCCCAGCAGAATTAATTTCATGTAAAACAAAGTCTCTATCGAAAGTTATGATTTTCTAAACATCAGCGTTAAATCAGCCTGTAAAGTCGAATTTTCAGATTTGTAAAACGAAAATCTTTTAAGAAAACAACTATTAAAACACGTTAAAAATTCTCCAAAATCTCCAGAATCATACTACATTCATACTATTTTAAAGTCATGATTTTATTTGAAAATATTATATAAAGAAAATCGTGAGTTTTGCTTCTTAACCAAATCTCTATGTTTTTGACAGATTTGGAAACAATTTTTTAATTTAATGAAAACAAGTTTATCACGTCCAAAAAAACTTAAAAATATCTTTATCTGACTTCAAAACACTTTTAAAACATTACCAAAAATATTTCTTGGTAATTAAAATTAATTAAATTCGTTTCTTGATTAAAATCTCGTTTTTAACATGATATTCTGTCAAACTGGATCAGTTACAATAAAAATATCATAACTCAACTTACACAACTGAATTTTAGCCTGAAATTTTGTACACATATCATCGACACACAGAGGTACCAAAATGCAAATTTTCATATAAAAATAATAAGTACAAAAATAGTTACGAATTTTTGAATCACAGCTCAATGAAACACGCAGCCCTGCTGGTTCTTTAAACTTTTAGCATATAAACCCAACATATTTCATCTTTTTAATCTCTTAAACACACAAACTAACTTTTCAAGACATGGCCATAGTACTACAAGTCAAAATTTCCGGTTTATAATCCCAATCATCAAACTCTTAATTTACTAATGAATTCTAGGAGAATACCTTAACTCACAATCTCTCCTTCTATGGTTGCTTGCTTATCTTGGTATTCCATAACTCCTTCCCTGAACGCAGAATTCTCTCTACTTTATATTCTCTCCCACTATACTTTGAATTTTGCAGGAAATTTTTAGTCGTACGTTTGATTCTAAGGTAGATATAATGATAACGCTTAGATGATTCCGATGAGGATAAGGTTTTTCACTTCTTTCCCTACAACAACTACTATAACGATAAACGTATATCATAAAAAAGTTATCTTGTATATATAAAATTTATTTAGAATATTCTATTACGGAGTCCTACTAAATTCATAACGATAGGAAACGTTACAAATAAGTAAATAAATTAAATAATTAAATTTTACAATTATCGTAAAAATAAATATATAAATAAAATACGGGGTATTATACAATTAGTTTAGAAATAATAATTTACTAAATTACATGGATGAAGACAAAAAAAGGAGAAGAAGAGAAAAGGAGAGGGGGGGGGGGGGTGGAATAAATACCTATTAATATGTTAACTCTTTTGATGTCATACATTTGTGGTAAATCTTTTTTGACTTCTGCTCTGCACTCAAAGCTTATGCATACATTCAATTTTGGTAATCAATAAAAACTTAATAGATGAAACATAAGATACATCTTTTGGCCAGTTACACCACTTATATTGTACTCAATCCGTGCCTTCATTGTGTGATGATTATGAGGACACTTTTTGGGGAAAAGAATTTAATTGAAGTGAAATGAGATTTTAAAATTCAACTTCAGTACGGTGCTGGCACAAAGTGGAAACAGAGTTGGTTTTGTGGACAAAAATAGAGTATAAATAAGTCATATTCTTGAAATAATTGGCCAACCAAGCGCGCATATGTTCATTGGATTCAGACAGTCACAAATTTATAGAAAAGATAGTTGGGATTTTTATCAAAGCAATAATATGTGGGCTAGCAGTATGTTTTTATAGAGCTTCCAAACCCAGAGCTGCAAAGTCTGTAGAAATCCAAGAATATAAAATAAAATTGGAAGCTTATTTCATCTGATATTTCTTGCATTATCCTAGTGGGCAAGTGCATTTGGTTTTGGAGCATATTGCCTAAAATATTGAACAAAATGAAGTAATCTGGGAACCTATTGTTAAAATTGTGAGCCCTTGTTGGATCTGGACCTGGAAAGAACAGCATGTGAAAAGTTGCTGCTTCTTGGTGACTAGTTTGAGAAAGAGAATCATAATTAGTTTCTATGCTTGAGGATCAAGAAGAATGTGGTTTGGCAATTGAGCATCGAAACAAATGGGAAAACAGATTATGACAATTTTTTAATGATTAAACTAATGTTAATTAGAGTTATACCTCTTCCAATATCATCTTATTATCTAAATTTCTATTACAAATGCCAAATTCACATTTCTGGCCTCAGTATATACTTCAAGTTGGTGAAGGAGCTGCAGCGCAGTGCATCAGTGGATTTACAGCTTTAGATGTGCCCCCTCCTCGTGGTCCTTTATGGTATATTCTTATCTTTATGATCTCCTTCTGTACACGATAATATGCTGTGTGTAGCTTCTAGCCTTCTACTCTTTCATCAAATAAAAGCGGATTACCTCTTAGTGTACAATTCCCTGTATAATATCTTCCAATATTCTGCAAGCATTCAAATATTAAGTTCATTTGTAGTTCCATGGCGGGTTTTCCCATGCTGCCAGTGGGTCCAAGGAGATTAGTTGGTTGGGGGATTGTCTTACATTTGATTCAAAACCTTTTTCCTGTGTAATTCTTTCAGTTCACTAAAATTATATATCTTTAAATTCGTTCTTGTTATTGGTTTATATCTACTGCAGGATTCTGGGAGACGTTTTTATGGGACAGTACCATACAGTGTTTGACTATGGAAATATGAGGGTTGGATTTGCTGAAGCAGCCTAAACTGTGTTGTTTGCATCAAGGGATTATGAAACCTTAATCAGCAATCCATGTGGTATTTGTTGGAGCTGCAGTCATCTCTGTACTTCTGTAATGCATCTGTTTTTGTATGTCCTACAAACATGTTAAGCTTCAATGTAATACATCAAAAGCAAAAACTAACTTGGCACAAAAATATTTGTCATAAGTGCTCCGGTTAAGTTACTTCTGTCTGCACATTGTGTTTTGTATATGGCAACTGGGATCGTTCTGGTTGCTATAGGCGTAATGATGAAGTGGAAGATGGTGTTTTGTGTAGTTTGGTGCGTATGTTGAAGTCAGTGTAAGCTCTAAATGTTGTGAAATGTGCATTAGCTGGTCTTATACTCATCGTGCTGGAATTTATGACTGGCTGAAAGAAATATTCCCTTTGGAGGATTTGTTTAAACATCAAAGTTGTCGTCTTAGTATGCTTTCCTGTGATTTGTTGTTTGTAATGAGGGAATAGTATCCTGACCAAATCAAATTCATCTTACGCTGCAGCACCTGCTAAATGGGCAAACATGCTTTGATAGATTGCATTAAAGTAATTTAACTTATTTCAAAATTTTGGGATTATGGTCCTTCCTTTGCATCATATCTAAATAAGAAAATTGTAATTTTAGTTCCAAATGTTTCAGACATTGACAGTTTTAATTCTTAATATTTAGACAAAAGTAAATTTAGTATCAAATGTTTTAATTTTTTTAGCACGTTTAGTTCTATTGACTAGTTTTGTTGAACTCTACTGGAATTCAGTCATGTGATACTTACATGCTAATGATCAAATTTTCAAAAGAAATTTGAAAAAAGAAAAAAAATTTAATTGCCATAATTTGTAATGAAAGTCACACATGAATGCGCTATCCAGGAAGAGTTTTTCAATTTTATCATAATTTGTAATGAAAGTCACACTTGAATGTGCTGTACAGGTAGAATTTTTTTCGATTTTATCTGCTTATTTATTACGTGTAAACTCAAATTAATATTTTTAATTACAAATTATGCCAATAAAATTTGTTTCTTCTTTTTTAATAAGGTTTTGGCCAAATGGTCAAACGGATTAAATTTTCTAAAAAGTTGAAGCATATGGTATTAGATATGCTTTCATCTAAACTTTGGAGATTGAAACTGACAATACCCAAACATTTAGTATCAAAATTGTAATTTTCTCTATCCAAATCACTCCTCAATTCACTCTTTGTTTCTTCCTTTCTTCTTATAGATGGCAATGTGTCCCAAAACCCATTGGGATCCCATGCCCATATTTTATTTGGGTGGGATGGGTATCAATAATATGAAATTGGGTTTATTTGGAATTATACCCAATAATGCCCATTTAAATATGGGTATGGTTGGGAATTGATTGGAATTCTCATACCCAAATGTAAAAAAACCTTTGAATAATTTATATTGATTAAATCTACCTCTTTCACACTCTCTCTTGAAAAAATCCTTCATTTTAAACTATATTAACAAAGTGTCTTTCATCCTTTCTTTGTTTTATTGACTTTTAATATTTTTTTCAATGACAATAGAATATGGTGGTCTATACCATCCTTGATACAATGATCGGCATATTGTAATTTTATTTTTCCATTTTTAGCTTCTTCATTTTAGCCTATTCAATTCATCTATTTCTCATTCGAATATTATGTTAAATTTTACCTTTTGACATCAATTCTGTGACGTTAAACTGTTATTTGTACTAAAAAAAATTCATGTAGATTTCATATGTAGAGTGCTTTAATTAATTGTTTTAGATTTCACATAATTATACCCTAAAAATTGTTGTAGTATTATTTGCCATTTTAAGTAGCAAAATTACAAAGAAATTTCCTATTATCATTTAATTTATAAAAAGCAGCCATATTACTAGATTCTTCACTCTCCAAAATAGGTTTGCAATTACTTTTGTCTTTTTGTACCCACACAAATTAAGGCTTTGGTTTAAGTGTTGTAATTTTTTTTAAATGGTCAATTTTTTTGGCAAAGTGGTAACCATTCATACTCGATTCTTTTTACAACATTTTAACTCCAAATTTATTAACCATAGGAATAGCAGTAGGAAATTGAGATTCACCAATCAATTCAAAACATACACGAGCAAAAGTGATGAATTTAAGTGTCAGATGTTTTAATAAAATAACATCCAAATTAATGTTTTTAGGAGTAGATAAATTAGAACTCTGTATATTCTCGATCTATCATCTTTACATGTAATCATCGAAAAATTATAGTTTTAATTGAAATGTTAATAAAGCATTAAAAAATTGTAGTTTATAATTGAAAGGTTAGAAAACATTAAAAAATGAGATTTAAAAAAGAATAATACAAAAAAAAATGGAAATTTATTGATGTTAATAAACTAAAAATATGACTGATATAAAAAAGAAAAATTAAGGTTAAATTAAATGATATTGGAAAAATAGGAATTGATTAATAAGGAAAGATAGTTTTAAAAATTTTAATAAAATGGGATTTACTGAGTATTTGGACGGGATCAAAATGGGACTAACCCATTTTAGTCTCGCCCATATTAGTCCCATAACAAATATGAGACTGTTTGGGTATGACCCATATTTCAAAGTCCCAATTAAGTCCCACCCATCCCGCCCATTTGTCATCTCTACTTCTTCCCCCCGTTAAAATGTTTGTTGGTTCTTTATGTTTTCCCCCAATAGAGTAAAGAGGTAAATGCTTCACCATAAGGAGGTGTATTTTCGAAATTTTAACCAGCTAATGTTTGATGAATAAAAGGAGCAGTTTTTATCTTTGGCAAACAAGATAGGCCAAACATGTTTTTTGCCCGGGGGGGGGGGGGGGGGGGGTGTTAAATACCATAATATTGTGGTTTTGAGTCATAATTTAAAAATTATTGCAGTTATTGTTCGATTTCCCTATATAAAAGTGGCTTTCTAAGAAATTGACTTTAAAATTAATTTTTTATCATACTTTCTGCTTGCGAATATGTAACTAATTGCTTAGTCATGTCTTCTGGTTCGATGACTGAAAACAAGAAGCTGCAAAGGAATCCAATGGAATCATTTCCAATACCTCTTGAACTTCTCTCTCTGTTTTATTTTATTATTTTTATTTTTATTATTATTATTTTTTTAAAACTCCTGCTGAACTTCTTGGTCAGGCTTTAGATGGAATTATCCCCATTTCATCTTTGTCTCTTAAAGCAATGGCAGCAAACAAATTGAATTAACCCAATTTGAAGAAGATGGAAAAATCAATTTGGGTAGTTACTTTTGTATCGAGAAGATGGAGAAGTGGATTTATCATACATCGACGTGAAAGTCTTTTGAGAGATTGATTTCTATATTTGAGGAAATTGAATAAAAACCAGAACATATTTTTAATGTACATTAAAAGCCAAAATATTGTAGTAAATAACCCATAAATGGGGTAGTTCGAATAATACAGCAAAAATTTCGTAAAAAAGCAAATAAAATCAAATAAACAAGCATAAGATTTGCCTTTTCCAGCTATCTATGATAGTCTTGTAGTTATTATTAAATGCGACTCCTATTAAACATTAATGATTGGGTGGCCAGACAAATAAATTGGTCCAACTATCAAATGATATGCTTGGTATGTGCATTGTGTAAAACATGTGGAGGTATACATTCACCTAATTTGTACTAAAGGGATTAATTTCATTTTGCAATCCTGAATTTTACATTGATTCATACTTTGCACCTCAAACAATAATTTGGGATAACAACTTTTTCTACCTGCTTTTAGCGTATGATTTGAAAATTTTATTTATGATATTCTTAGTTGATTTTTTTAACCTACTTTTGGATTTTTTAAGCTAAAATCAAGAGCAACTTATTTTTAATTTTGTTTTAAAATCAATTTTTATAAAAATCAACTAGCCCTTTGTAACCTAAGCTCTTATCTTGTTCCACCTTACATCTTGAATTTTTTTAACCTATATTATGCTTTGCACTACTTTTTAATTCATCCGGTTTTTATCCTAAAATTTGTGTGCAACGTATCACATTTATAATTTTTACTTATGTTAACAAAATTAACGATTCTCTCCCACCATCACTATTTTTTATTGAACATGGTAATGGATATTTTGGACCTAGACTTGTTCGATCAAAATGAACCTGAATTTGACCTGTTTATCCGACGGTCTTACAATTTGATTCCCCGGATATGAGTTGGGCCGACTCTAATCCGTATGGAAGTGTAAGATATGTATATATTTTTCATAATTATTATTGTAGAATTTGGGTTATTAGATATTGAAAGTACAAAATACATATATATATTTTATAATTTTTATTTATTTAAATGGGTCCAGACCTGGGTCTCGTAAACAAAATTGTATTTATACCTGTACTCAGAAAAAATAATTGGTCTAGATCTGGACCATTGACACTCGTAGACTAAAGGATGAACTACCAAACAATAGTGGTGATGGATGGTGCAAGAGAGGAAGGGGGAAGAAGAACAGTTGATTTTGTGACTACAATTAGCAGATAGCCCAAATTGAAATAGAAAAAAATATTTAGAAAGCCAATAGGCCTAATTAAAATTTAGAGTGCAAAGTGAAAATTAATATACAGTTAAACGGTACAAAGTGAAAGCAACCCATTGTTTTATGCATATCAAAAAATATGAATGTCTATATACCGCGATTCTAATTAGTGGACATTATGAAAACCATCTAAAACATCAATCACTCATTGGCAGCTGTTCAATTGTCTTAACCAACCAAACAGTCCAAACCAATATATTGGATAATAATACTTGAGGAAAATCTGAAATGAAGAAGTACAATTTAAAAAAAAAAAAAAAGCTCATAAAGTTCCCTTAAAAATTACACGCATATAATACATGGCAAAATATTTTTGTAAAATAAAATGTAACTTAAAGTTTTCAAGTGTTGAAAATATTTCTTAGCCTTTGTTGGTCATAATTAATAGTTTTTGTATCTTTTTGGTTCTGTGGAGGTCTTTATTGATCCTAATTAATGATACTTTTTGTGATTTTTCCTTTCTTTGTGGATCGAGGAAGAAGTTCCACTGTTAATATGACCTAAGGCTCACGTGGGGATTGCGCTGTATGATCACAATCAACCTCCTTGATGTGAAATTGAAGTGTTCTTTTAGCACGCCTATAATTGCTTGAAAACATGATACTGATCTTGGTAAGCTAGTACGTGACTATATATATATCCAACTGTAAACTCTAGCTGTCCCATGTCACAAAAAGCCTGCAATTCCAGGAATCTAGCTCCTTATGTCATTACTCATTTCAGCTTCATTCTGATTCAACCCTTCAACCACACATGTCAATCAGTGCTTAAATCTTTCCAATCCCCACCCAAAAATTTTTTATATAACGGAACGTCAAAGCAACATCACAACAGCTCACTTTTAGAAAATCTTTTTTTCAATTATTATTATTCTAATAACAAGTGGAGGTTGTGCCGAAGCATTACTCTTTTTATGTAATGAAATTACTCTTATGATATTTTGAAATTGGAGGCGTTTGGTTTAGGAGAATTAGAGAAAAGAATGGATGGTAATAGTATTAACACTCATTGTTGATATTTGAAAAATAATTATCACTATCTTTTAATTAGAATAAAAGTGATTAATTAGAGCTTCTATAATTCTCATTAAAGTACCATTCTATTAAATTTATTAATCTTTTTTTGGAGAATGATACCTCTTCCATTACTAGACTAAACATGTTGGGAGAATTGTCAAAACTCATACTCATTGTAAGGTTAATAATATTCATTGTAAAAGTGATTGAGAAATTTAAAGCAAATGGTAACTAATTTTAAATGAAATTTTCTCATAAATACTTGTGAGCGCACATGCTTTGATTTTTTTTTCATTTTCTTTTTTGACGGCAAAGGTGGGTGTCTTGCACCTAACCTTATTCTAAGGGAGATCTAACTGTGTTGTATTTGAAAGCAAGAAAGACATTAGATAGAGTCAAATCCTACCTCTAGATCAGAGTGGTACAGTTGTTGCAATTCAAATCTAACTGGCACCTAAAAAAAAAAAAAAAAAAAAGAAAAAAAAAAGCTAGGGAAGAGGGTTTTAAATGATGTATTTTAGCCAACTCAATTAAACCACTTTGCTGCTCACACATTTGACACCAACATAAATTCATGTCGCGTCTCAATTTTTCATTATTTTCCTAAAAAATTACCACTTTTGGGCACCATAAATGCGGGTGTGCACTTTCTCATTATTTTCCTAAAAAATTACCACTTCTGGGCACCACAAATAAGTGTGTGCACTGGACATCGACGACAAACTTTTTTGAAAGGAAAAAAGTGTGTATATAAGCAAATAAATACACGAATTCAATTGACGTATGCATTGATTTTCAACCAGTAAATTTTAGGTGAATTTACAACAGACCGTGAACACACAAAATTTAAAAGTCACAAAATATGTTATGCCAAGTGTACAAAAATTGATAAGTGACGGTAATTGTCTTCTAATGTCAAAGCGATTCTTCTACTTTTACCATAGAAAGTTGATTTTAATCCAATCCCTCAACCACACATGGCAATTATCAATTCGATCTCCAGTCAAAACTCTATAGCTGAACGTCAAGAAACATTGCAAGAGCCGACTTGGAGTATTTTCTTTCTAAGAATTGCAGGCTTTTCAAAAGGATTTTTGTGTGAAAACGGCTGAACAATTCGATCGTGCGGAAGAATCTAATCTTGGATCGGAAAAGTGTGACACTTCCTCTGTCCTGAAATTAACTGCACGTCTTATGTAGCACTCTCTCTTGAGTCCTTTAAGAAAAATATTTTGTTTTTGTTACATCCAAATTTTGTGCGACAAAATATTTGTTATCTTCATATATTTGCTTATAATTCCTTAAAAAAAAAAAAATACTTGCAAATAGAAAAAGCGTAGTGTCCTATAACTAACCTTACCTCTTACAATCTATCTCTTTAACATTAATTCAATCAACAAATTAATTCATTCCACATATTTCTCATTTTTATATAAACCATTATGATCATTGTACAAATTATTCTTTAAAAAGTACACATGTTGGCGTATGAGTCACTTAAAAGTATGATTTGGCACGTTAATTGATTAAGAAAATGTATTTGGCTAACGGATTAACGGTTGAAGTGTCAAATGTCCATGCAAGTGCAAGTTGCAACCAACATGATGAGCAAACCCTTTATTTAAGCCACTGAAAATGAAAAAGTGCGAAAAGAGGAACGTTTAGTATGAGGTATGAAATAAATCAAGTGGTCCAGATGTACAAGTTTCTATAGTTGCTACTGTCTTTAGCCATTTAATTGTTCGGTCGTGATGAAAATTGGCAGCCTTCTAGCATACACGTTGGATGCTTTTTGGCCTTGGATGTTACTATGGTCATTGGTGAATGCCTAATTAACAAAATTTTGGTTGATAGTCACAACAATTAGGTATTAAGACACTTAGATCCATTTCCAAAGCTAAATAATTAAAAAAATATTAAATAGATTTATTTATTTTAAACATTAAAGATCAGATGAATGAGAGAATATTCTGGTAATGCTTAACGAATTGCCAATGTCTTTAATCAGGATATGACAGCATTAAGATTTTTGTTTTTGTCCAATTGCATGTTTGAAAAAAAAACCAAAAAAAAAAAAAAAATTAAAATAGTTGTTGGGGGTCGGCAATCGTCACTAATTGTGCTCAACCTGCAGAAATTGGCAAGTTGTAAGAGCTGGCTAAGACCTTAATGCCATTTGGTCTATGGTCATATACAAAGCCACGAGGCATGCATATTAGGTTACAGGACAAGACAACATATTAGCTTCCTACATTAAATACCACTACTGAAAAAACATAGTACACCTGTCACCAAAGTAGATGGACCTTCTAGCTTGTGAGTATTTTAGTAAGAAAATCTCGTTTGAATAATATTTTTTGAAGTATTTTTTAAAAAATATTACCATAACAGTTTTAAAAAATTTTATATTTTTAAAAATAAAATTTAATTGAAAAAAATATTTGGAGTTTTTAAAAAATAGAACAAACAAACCAGCTCTCAAGAAATTAAATAGGGAAAGAGCTTAAAGGATTGGTAAAGGTTTATTTTTTATACAACACGTGAGTTGAGTGAGACAAAAGCGTAGTAATGATTAGCTTCCTTACAAGCCACGCTTTCATGTTGTGTCCCTTTCTCTCTCTGTGTGTGTGTGTGTGTGTGTGTACACCTGGAGAATGAAGATCTCATAAAACTGCATAATATCAAGAATTTAATATAGTATTAGATGCCATGCGTAGCAGCTCAACTAAGCAAACGAACTTTAAAAAAAAAGCGGCTGGGCTACTGTGTGTGATGTGTGTGAAAACATTAAGGAAGAGGTGGAGGGGATGGGTCATACTTTAAACGCCATTTACTTACCCCACCTATTATTGTTAGTTTTTGAGTAATAGTTTTTTTTTCTTGCTTCATAAAATTCATCTCACTTTCCAATTAAAAAAAAAAAAAGAAAAAAAGACTCCATCTTGATTGCTCTTGGTATAATTAGTTGCTACCTCTTTCACACCCTTTCCCACTTTTTGCTTCAAATACCTTTAACTTGTCTTTGAAACCAACTCCTTTTGAATTTTGCCTTCTTTATTAATTGTCAAAAGCCATTGTGCACTTAATTTCATAGATTTCCAGCTTTTAGTAGTATAATTTGTGAAGAAAGTGAACTTGAGGATATTTTACGTAGTTTTGTGTAGAATTATTTGTGATTATTGATAACGGTTAACCAAAAATAATCTTTTATGTTATTGACTTAAAGCTTTCAAAATATTGCAACTCTTCCAGGTGGTTAATTTTAAATATTTTGTAACAATTGATTCTTGACTTTTTGGCCCTTTACAGCACTTTTCCTCCTCCCCGGAAAAAAAAAGAAAACAAAAAAATTAAAACAAACTAAGTATTTCTATAACTGTAAATAACTTGTCAATTATATTCATAAGAGTAAGTAAAGATAATAGCTAGCAGGTGGCTACTTCATGACACATAACAACTTTGTTAACCGGGCATAGATCAATTTGAAGCCTTTAGATTTGAGAAATCATTACGACTTTTTATGCACTTTCGCCACATCAAAAAGCTCAAATTCTTGATTCAGAAGTTACGAACCACTGCATTTGACAATTCAGGTTTGAAATTGTTTAAATTCACAAAGTTCCAAATACAATTAATTGTTTGCCATGATTAAAACGTAGTCTAATGTGGTTCTAGAACCCGGTTGTTGAAAAGAAATGCACCAAGGATAGTTAATAATGTCAAATCATTATTTCTTCAAAATCCTCCAGAAAGATAGAGGAATTTTTCAAAGCAGAAGGGGTAAGGCGGGTTGGCAATTCAGGGGAGGGGGGGGAATACTTACATGGACTTGGTTCACGGGTGGAATCTGTAGATCCTGTAGTCTAAAATTACCCACATCAACCATGAGGTGGACCTCAAGTGGACTATAGTGTGGGCCATGTTGAGTTATGACTGATTTGGGTGATTTTGAATCACATGATCCACGGCCCACTTGTGGACCGGATCCATGTAAATATTTCTCCTTGGAGGGGTTACTTATTTAAAATTTGGACTTTATCCTTTCAAGAATCAAGACGGAAGCAACATTTTGTATTTGTATAATTATTATGCCAAATCTAATTTACATTGTTTAAGATACGAAGTCTGTGTATTCAAGAATAGCTTGAAAAATGTTGAGACTTTCAGAATTTCAAATTTAGTTGGTTTATTTTCTTTGTATATGAATTCTTGTTGACCATGAAGACCCTAATTTTGGGTATTTAATATGTTAAAAAATGTTCAAAATTCATATGGTAATCCATAAAGTTTTCATAAACTTTCTACCGCATGACCATGGAAAATATGCATACAAAATGCAGTCTGTAAAGAACAGTTCCAATCTGTAGTCTGCAAGCCAATCTTGTCATCTTACCAACTCTTTATTATGTTTCACACTGTTGAACTTTTTGGTGAAAAACCAAGAATATCACACAATTTTGGACTTGGAACGAATTTACTATTATCGTTTGACTTGCTAACTTGCTTGATGCCCATGAACGAGAGAGACCTTCACTTATCAAGTGCTAAATTGACTTCAAATTTGTACAACATAAACAAATAGAACTGGTAACTGAAGCCAAGAAAGAATCCAATCTCTACCAAAAAAGAGAATTTGTTAAGAAACAAATTCAACAAGTTTGTTCAACCCAAATGCACCCTCTAAACCATAAATTTAACTTTCAAAGGGAATCAACATCACTTCATTACAAAAGGACGCATCCACAAGTAGAGAAATTTGGATAATCCAATCCAATCTACCTCATCCAACTTCCTACACTTGTACCCACCACACCAATTTTTGAAAATTATATTTGCCCACTTGGTCTCTTACCCTTGTTGCCCCATGGTGACCGGCTATTTTGCCAAGCACCCCCCCCCCCCTCCCCTTCCTCCTCTTCTTTCTCTCTCCTTTTCTTCTCCTTTTCCAAAAAAATAAAAGGCCGTTCAAGCCTTGATGCCTTTGCCACGTTGTAAATTCCAATTGAAGAAATTAGCGATCCAAACACTTAGAGAGAGAGAGAGAGAGGCCAGCTATAGTGCCTCTACCCAACTAATTTGGACACATACCTTATTAATAGAGGTCATCAACTTTTGAAAGTCACCTTATATAAAGCCCCCGGTTCCCTAACCAACCTGTTGGAACACAACACAACCATAATTTTCTCTTCTTCATCAATACTCTCTCTTTCCTAACAAAGAATGAAGTGGACAAGAGGGCACACGTTAGGCCATGGCTCGACAGCCACTGTGTCGGCCGCCACCTCCCTCTGCACCGGCGAAGCGTTTGCCGTCAAGTCCACCGAGCTGTCAAAGTCTGAGTTCTTGCAAAGAGAGCAAAAAATTCTGTCTACTTTAGACAGTCCTTTCATAGTTGGCTACAAGGGGTATGATATTAGTACGGAAAACAATAAACTCATGTTCAATCTGGTGTTGGAATACTTGCCTGATGGATCAATTATGGATGCAATTCACAAAAAAGGTGGTCAGCTTGAGGAATCCATGATTAGTTATTACACAAGGCAAATTGTTGAAGGACTAGAGTACTTGCATTCAAGTGGCATAGCGCATTGTGACATTAAGGGTAGGAACATATTGTTGGGTGAAAATGGTGCTAAAATTGCAGATTTTGGATGTGCTAAGTGGATAGCACCGGTAGCCGGACTCACTAGCCGGGAAATCAAGACGACGGCAGTAAGCGGCACACCTCTGTTTATGGCCCCTGAAGTGGCTCGAGGGGAAGATCAAGGATTTCCAGCTGATATATGGGCTTTGGGATGCACAATTATTGAAATGGCCACAGGTGGTTCACCTTGGCCTAATGCAACCAATGCAGCTTCTCTGATTCATAAAATTGGATTTTCAGGGGAATTGCCTGATGTTCCAGTTTTTCTATCCGAGCAAGCAAAGGATTTTCTGAACAAGTGCTTAAGAAGAGATCCAAAAGAGCGATGGACTGCGAAACAGCTTCTGAATCATCAGTTTCTTGATAGCGTTAATCTCAACTTAAACAAGAATCAACAATTCAGTACAAGTTCTCCAACGAGTATACTTGATCAAGATATCTGGAAATCAATGGAGGAATCTGAGATTATGATTGATGGTGAAATGCAAGGAAGTTCATCGAATATTACTCCAGCTCAAAGGATACAATGCTTGGCTTCAAATTCAGGGCATCCAAGCTGGAATTTTGATGAAACTTGGATCACAATTAGATGCAATAAAGATGAGAAAAGCGAAGATGAGGCCACGGAAATTTGTGGGTCATTGACAGATGTTAACTGCAATGGTGTAAAGCTGGAAAGCAGAAATTCAGTTGATCAGAATTCAATGAGTTTCTTAGATGGAAATGTCAGTGGTAAAAGTAGCTGTAGTAATATGATCATCAACAGATGTATAGATGATCAAACAGTTGTAATTAGCAATCTCAATTTTGAGAGACTGAAAAATAGGCCAAAGCTTAATCAAATTGACTTTTTATGATTCACTTTTTTCTTTGGCTTTTTTCTTTCTTTGCTTCTGTTTTTGATTCAATTTTTCTTTTTGGTGTTTGATTTCATTCCTTTATCTGTATTCCTTTTACCAAAGCATAGTCTTTCCTTTATATCTTTCGCACATCCTTTGGTTACTTGCCTCGTTTGACAGTGGAATATACCTATCCCCTTGTGCTAATCTGACAATGGTTCACATTAATTTGCCAACTCAAATGGGCTTCAAGTTATTTCAATAAAAAAAGGTTTCTGATTCTGATCTTTATCATCCAAACTAACATGCAGTCTTATTTGGGGAATTTGGCTATTAGATTAAATTACATCACTTCCAAGTCCCAACCCAATATAATTAAATATATTATGGGCACACCAAAACTCAAAACGACAAAAACTTTTAGACATATAGCTAAGACTTGGGGCGGGGACATGGGACCTCAAAGGTTAAGAATTCAACTTTTGCACTATTTGAATTGGATCACATCTCACATTTTTCAGTTGATCGCATGATATAAATTTACATTACTATTTGCATTTGATTGACAAGAAAACCTAGGTAAGAATAACAACATCACTTAAAATATGTTGATAATAGGTAGTTTATTATCAAATTCTTGACTTCAAAAGTAATGATATGATTGTGATATTTTTGGCATAAATGGACTTGAGGAGGTGAAGGAGATTTATTTGGGAAACTTCCTCTGTTAGATTAGATGAGACAGGCCGACTTTTATTAGTAAAATGTATCTTGCTCGTACAAGAATTGAAGATGGTATAGGTTACACATGGTTCGTCTATCTCATAAATTTTGGGGTCTCAAAATTTAAAGTTCAATTTGATTAAAGTATAAAAATAAAAGTAAAAGAAAAAGTTAACTCGGATTTATGTTTCCATCAAAATGTATACGAATGAAATAACAGCAATCCATATACATTACACTCAGTTACAGTTTTCATCATTCATGACCTCAAAAAGAAAAAGAAGAACAAGACAAATGGCCAAAATTCCTTGTAAAATGTCAAACACATGTTTTTGGCAAGAGATGATGTGATACACGAGTCATGTTGTTGGCGTAAATATGCATTGAGTTTGAGGAGGAGACTTGCAGCAATAACCAAAAAAGTTTGACAAAAGAATATGTTAGTTGTGGGGGAGGATCAAGATCAACAAGCTTCTGGTGCCTGATTGGAACTCCCACACAACTTTTCCTACATAAAAGATTGACAAAAACGTTGCGTGAAGTGTGTTGTGCGTTTTGTCAATTTTTTGAGATCCCATATTCTAGGTGTGTTGTGAGCTCTTGGGCCAATAGTCTTTGTTTTTACCCGAATCGAAGTATTGCCAGTTATAATGACCCCCGGGCAAGAATTTAGGCCGGCTGCAGTTAGTTTCAAGGCAAAACTTTGCATATATAAAATATGCCTAGCTGAAAGCGTGAAACACAATCTTTTGGGATTAAAGCCAACAACCAGACGATTGAAAAAAACTTTGAAAATTTTTGTACAGCTTAATAGATATCAGTTAGAAATGTTAATAAAGGACAATAAAAAAAGAACACCCTCGTGTTATTTTTGTTTATTATACAGGATTGTCGTTCAGTCTAAAAAAATATTCGAAGGGTGTACAATAAGGTAATAATGTTGCGTACATGGCAACATCCAAAGGGTGTACAACAAGGTAATAATGGCATGTACATGGCAATAGCAAACTTCAACCTGTCGTTTTCTTGTGAGAGTTATAGTATGATTGTAATTAAATATTTTCTATTCATTACAAAAGATTTGCCATGTTATTACCTTTTCTCCAAAATTTTATAATAGTATAACTTTTTTGTTCCTAGGAATATTTTAAAATCCTGTTCTAAAATTCTGAAGTCATTCAATGTTTCTTTTTCCAAAATAAGTAGTTAATGGAATTATAATCATTGAAGGTGTTTGTTCGACGAAAAAAACAGAAAATTTTATATAGGATGAATGGGAAATAAGTAGTGATATATCCGAATCTTGGTATTTATGTTCAACAACCTATATGTTTACAGAAAGATTTATATCATTTTGTAACTAAATGTCCATTATCTTTCTTACTAATTGGAGTAAAAAAATAGCAGACATGTTCCATCCAAAATGGGAATGGGCTAATGGTTATAAAGTTTTAATTATGGAATCAATTCAATCATCAGATTATATGTTCGTTTCATACCAATCAAACTAAATTATATTATATTGATCACCATAAAAAATTATTGATCACCATACTAAAGGATTTAACTGAGGAAGAAGACCTTTAGGAAGCTTGAACGAGGAAAATTCGTGCATTGAACTTAATCTTTGCTTTCGGTTCTTATTACCCTTCAATAATCAATAAAGATGTTTATCTTTTGTTTCATAGACTTGATCTAACGTAATCCTTTTTTTTTCTTTTTTTAATTAATTAATTAATTAAACTTAATCATTTCACAATGATTATGATAACTCAAAGATTGTTTTCACAAAATTATGTGTGCAATTTTGAGAAAATTGTGGACAGCATCTAACACCGAGGATAAGATAAATCATAACAATGCCAAAAATAATCTCCAAAGGCAATCAATAAACGATCACTCCTTAGACTTGAAAAATGGACAATTGCTCGTCTTCAAAAAACAATCCTGCTGCCTCTGTGTGATTTAATTATTCTTTTTATAGTGTTAGGAAACACAAACAAATTATCTAAGAACCAAATAATCATCACACTCTCTGCTGCTGTATTTGGTTTATATTAACTTGAAATAGATAAAATTAGATTACTAATTAGTGTTATCTCATGTTTAGTTTTTCAAGATATGATTATTTGTCTTGTAATGACAAATAAAAATTAAATTTATTGGACTATTTTCTTTTTTTTAAATGTACTTTTATTTTAAATTGTATCAAAATAATACTAAGATATATAGACAGGCACTTTCAAAAAACTTTGGCTGTTATTAGCAATCTCAAACTTACGATAATTTATTACAGACTCCTAACCTTAAGATTGATTACCAATCCCATTATACGTAAACATTTAGTTGTAACCTAGCTAGTGAAAAGTAACAAAAAAATTCCACATTACATACATTTGATAAAAATTCTAAATCATACTTGTACTTTTTAATTAACCATTTAAAAACAATTGATAAATTTTAATGTATTATATTCCACTATAATACTTCAATTTATGGCAAAATTTTAAAATTTATATGATGATATTGATATATATTTTGAGGTATATGCAAAACAGCAACTATTCATACTATAATTTTTATTTAGTTATATACATAAAATCTATAAGACGATAAATTTTTAATTAATTTAATGTGTCATACACATGGAGAAGAGCAAAATTGATAATATAGCATAAGATATAAAAATTTTTAGTTCCATAACTTTCGGACACATTCATATTTTCTCGTGCCAATTTATATGCGTGATTGTTTTGTGGCCTTATATTTTTCCTTTGAACATTTAATGGTGCATTTCAAACTCTCTCTTTATATATATATATATATGTATGTATGTATATGTATGTATGTATGTATATAAAACCATATATATATGTGTATACATATATCATAATATACTATTTGGGGTAATCGTCTAATAAATAGATTTTATCCCTAACTGCTCATATATATATATATATGTGTGTGTGTGTGTGTGTATATAAAACCATATATATGTGCGTGTACATATATCATAATATACTATTCGGTGTAATCGTCTAATAAATAGATTTCATCCCTAACTGCTCTTAGTATGTTATAGGCTCAAAAATCCTTCCAGACAAAATACGTGATATACACCACAATAAAGTTCAATCACCTTTCCACGCCTTTGTTCGCAGCTATCGCAAGCAATCTATCCAGAACAGAAGCAGAATCAGAACTTTGTAAAGCCATTCATACAGATCTCAACTCAATAATGGACGCCCTACGTATAGCCCAACTGAGTTTTATTGGAGTACAATAATGTTGAAAGTTAGAATGGGCTCAACTTCGTGCCCAATTATGATGACTTTTAGAATCGTATTACTAGTTAAGTCCACCAAAAACACATTTGGGCCATAGCGCCTTTTGGCCCAATGTTTTACTTCTCTTCTTCCACTGTTGCATTTCATTTTTAGGGGGATAAGGCTGCAATTTTTCCACTTGAACTTATGTTTTAATGAACATTTTTACTTGTACAAAAATTTTAGTATGCGAGCTAGGGGGTCTGGAATAAAAATAAAAATAAAAAAAATAAACCAAGAAAATCGAACTTGTCCAAACCGAAAGATAGGGTAGCTAAATTAGAATTTGAAAATGGTTTGGTTATCTAAATATACATGAGAAAATAGAGTTAACGTACAGTTTTTTATCTTAAAAAGTTACAATTATAGGAACTGGTTCATATATGAGATTAATTATTTTTTATTTGGGTGATGAAAAATTAATATATAATTTATGTTGAGAAGGTTGAAATTAGCAAAAATTATGCTTCTATGAAATAAAATATTCAATGATATAATTTAAACTATTCAGAGATATAATATTGTGTTCTGTTGGTGGAATTATATGATATTTATTTGTCAGTATTGGTCTATCAGATACAATTCTTTCTTCAATTTGGACAGTTGTTAGTGTTATCTGTGGTAAATTTTTGATGTAGTTTTCTTTATTAATAAAATTTCTAAAAATAAAGAATATTTCATCCTTGATTTTTGAATACAATAGTTTTAGTTTCCTTATTGTTAGTTATTTGGTTGAATAGGTTAATGTATCAACAGTCGAATAGGAATTATTATCAAATCCTAAAATTAGACTGAATTTTAAAATATGGCTGAAAGTGGATGGATTTTAGGGAGGCTTTCTAGAAAAATGTGATTTACCAAAAAATTTTTCACTACCTTAAAGCTTGGTCAAGGGAATCTCCAATAGTGATGCCAACATTGCAATTGCAGACATCGGATAGCAGGCAGACATGCCAGGCATTCATGGGTTGCTATCATGGCTTTCAACAGCTCATTTCAGAAATGCGTATTTGGACACCTTCATGCAATAAAAATCCACATCCCTTCAATGATATTAAACGTATCAAAACTAGAGGAAAATTGTTCCCCTCCTAATTCCAATTCCTCAAAGCAGAGAGAATTTGTGCTGGCCTCCTACCGAAGAGAAAACCTCCAAATGGCAATTCTTCAAAGCAGAGAAAATTTGTGCCATTCGCCTCCTATCGAAGAGAAAATTTCACCTCCCTTCTTGGGCCAAAGAAAATTTCCTCGTGGTTCCCTCTAACGATTTCTCCAATTTCTATAAACATAAAATTCAAGTTAGTTTTTATCTTTTAATTTAGTTATTAGTTATAAATTATATATTTTATATATGTAAATTATTTGGTTTTCATAATGTTGTTTTTGGTTTTTTAGACATGATTGTTATATCTAATTAGAATTACAGATTTTCCTTTAATTGTCATTTTTATTTGGCTGGGAGACACAAAAGATGGGGATTATTAATATAATGTATTGATATACCAAAAATAATAATAATTCGACTATAATGATACATTTTAGCGTAGCAAAAAATCATAAAACACAAATAGTTTCTTTTTTTCTGTCTCTCTTTCTTACTTTTTTTTTTCTTTTGCTTGGTGGGTTGCTTTTATTTATATAGTTTTGTAATGAGGGGGCTACTCTTTGTTAATTTGACTTTATTATGTTTGACTATATACATTTGTTAATTTGTTCCTATTCTTCTATCATAGTATTTTCTAGTACTTTAGTATTGAGATTGACAATGAATACTTCTAAAAGGAATGTAATTTTTCCCTTCTCCAATTACAAATGCAAGAAAAAAGAAACAAACAAACAATTTTCATTGTGTTAAGCATAACATTAAATGTTAAATCAATTAGTTTGTGATTAGAGAATGGGAAATAATGAAAAGATACATTTTTCATGTCCTATAATAAAAAATGAAAAATAATACTCCTATTACTTTTGTCAACTAGAATACTACTGCTGACCCAAGTCTAAAAAAAATTGATACTAACTAGTATAATACAATGTGTAATACCATGAAAGTCAAGAAATTTAATAAACAAACTAGTAAAATCTAGTTGAGTTTTTCCTTGCGTTATAATATAATTTACCAAAAATTGTGGTCATAAGTAACAAAGTTTCGCTAGACTGTAAGTGCAAACACAACCAAAGCAACCCAAAATGGAGTGTCTTTTATTTGTCATTCAATCTTTAATAAATTTTGAATTTAGAGCAATGAAGAAGCATTAGACGATAATTATATAAATTAGATAATTATTGAAATATTTTTAGGTTAGGAATGATTGCAAAAGAAGTAAGAAAAAATTATGTAATCTCTTCATCACATTATAAATAGGAAGATGACTTTAACTCATCCTTTTGGAGTTATGTTGTAATGGGGAGGTGAAATATGATATGAAGGAGGATTGCATTAGGAGTCACGAAGCTGTAACTCTGGGTTCGTATTCAAACATAGAATTAATTACGATAAGTTGTTGGACAAGATATACTATTACTTGAGATTGGAAAGGAGTTGCTTTAAGTTGCATATTATCCTAAGATGCCCATGCGGTTCCTCAACGTTTAGTGAATTTCTAGTGATGAACGACAATACTTTGGAGATAATTTATAGCATGAACAATGCTTTGGAAGAGTATACTGTTGAATTTTACATCTAAACAAAGGAAATTGCTTAAGTACCTTATACTCAAGCTGAACGAGGGGTCAATGAGTCTTATGATGTCTTTGCTGAACCCATTTCTTATCCATAGAACCCGTCATATGTTCCATATCCTTCGTAGTATTACAATTCAATGGTGTCATCTCACATGTCAAATACTGACACACCAGCATAGAGTTTTGAAGAGCATGCTTTCATTTTGCAAGAACTCCAAATCATTCTTTTGAAGCTCATTATAGAATCGATACTAAATATCCATCTTGTAACAAATTAGTGTTCAAAATTTATGAGCATCATTCTATCTATACAAGAAATCCTTGATTGATAATTAGATAAATAATTTACTTTACAAATTTATAGATTTACAAAATCTGTTACTATTTTTGAATTTCAAAAAAGAGAAAAAAATAATTGGAGATATTATTTAAGGATCATAAAAAATAGAGTGTTGTTTTTCTTTTTTTCCATTTTCATGGATGAAAATAGCCCTTCTTTGCTCTAGCTTAAATATTTCCTATTCAATTATTTATATTTTATTTATTTATAATTTTTTTATTTGTGTATTAATTATTTATATAATGATAATATTATAAATTATTAATTATATAATAATAAACATTTTGATTTCTAAATCTTTCTTATTTATCTATAAATTTGTTTGAATAAAAAAGTCCGAATAGGTATTGACCAGGCCAGGCTAGCCAATAAGAAGGGTCTTTCGAAGAAAATAAATCAATGCAAGGAGGTCCTTTTTAGTTTTATTTATATTGTTGACACTTTCAAATCCTTTATCTTATTTACGCAATGAAACGGCTGATAAAAGTTGTACATATTTATATAATATAATAATATAGAAAAAAAAAACAGAGCTCCTTATAATGGATTTTTAGATAATAGAAAAAGAAAAAACAAGGTGCTTTTGTTTTTTCAGGGTAAAGACTAAAAAACAAAAATAGGCTTTCTTTAGCAAACGAAGCTGACCAAATTCATTTGACATTCTTCAATTTCACTCCTCTAATACTAGTAATAATCTTTAGAGATGTCATACTCCAACCAAGATTACGACCCATACACAATCTAATTTTGAGGATGCTGACATTTTTCTTAACAAGCACGAGGAATAGCAGATTATATACATATTCATTAGTGCATGCGTTCCCTTTTTTCCCAAATTGAGGGGCAAACGTATTGAATACTCAGAATGGAGACTAGTACTAATAATGATAATGAGTAAAATATACCAACCTTTAAGACAATCTCTATAAATATGCAACAGGATTTAGACCACTTCAGAGGCAGAGTTTAGAGTGCCACAACATTTGAGCCACCATTTCTCTTGGAAACATGGACAGGACAGTGCATAACTCTACTGACGGAGAAGACCCTGAGTCTACTTCAATTTCCAGCAGAGGCAAGAGAGGCGGTTGGAGCACCTTTCCCTTCACTATAGGTCTCTTATCTCTCTTAATTTTTTTTTATCATACGACCATTTAATCACATTCTGCATCCATCACCTATCAAGATTTCAGTACAACTCCACTAGTTGCATAATTACTGCTGTAAATGTGTTAATGTGTAGCTATTTCTGTGAAGCAGCGACCATGACAGGCATATCACTTGCTTTTGGAGGACTACTTACCAACCTTATTGTGTATCTGATTCAAGAATTCAACATCAAAGGATTAGTGCAGCTAAAATTTTCAATGTGTTTAATGGCTGCACCACAATACTTCCAATTGCTGCAGCCATCATTGCTGACTCCTTTGTGGGCTATTACTCCGTTATCTGGATTTCATCTCTTATCTCATCCCTTGTGAGGAACTTTTTTCCGCGGATTTTATATCTATGTGACTAAATTAATCCCTTCTTGACTCTTACAATTTCCAAACTACGATAACTGATCTGTTATGTAATTAATGCTGATCTTCACGTTCATATTACAACATTATTGCTAAACAGGTTAACCTGATCAGTTAAAAAAGAATTATGAATATTCTCAATTTGCAGGGCTTGTTGATAATAGTCCTGACAGCAGGAATCAGTAAATTGAGATCTCCACGGTGTGAAAATGGATCGAACCTGTGTAGCTACCCATCAAAGTCCAACTTGCAGTTCTCTGTATCGGCTTAGCTCTAGCATCTCTAGGGATGGCAGGGACACGCTTCACCATTGGAACAATGGGAGCATATCAGTTTGATAAACCAAAGCATCAAGCAACTTTCTTCAACTGGTACACTTTCGTAATGTACCTCTCCACTTGTATTAGCTCAACTGTCATTGTATATGTTGAAAACAGTGTTAGTTGGGCATTGGGGTTTGGGATCTGTCTTGCAGCAAATGTATTTGGCATAGTAATATTCTCATCTGGCAACAATTTTTATCGTCATCTAAAGCCACAAGGTAGCCCTTTTGTTCTTTTGGCTCGTGTTGTTGTTGCATCCTTCAGGAAAAGGAAAATGATGCTCTTACCAAAGAGTGAAGACTATTGCCAAGGTACAGATGCAGCAGATTACAAATTGACTGTCTTCCCCTCAAAATTCTTCAAGTTTACCATTTATTAGTTCATTCCCTATCTTTCAATTCTTTGGATAAAACAATTCGTTCTCTTATCAGACAAAACATCGACCTCCGAAAATACAGCTTATTAAACCGTGCAGCACTCAAAACTGAAGGGGAAACCAAACCAGACGGCTCTATTGAAAAACCATGGAAACTATGTACAGTGCAAGATGTCGAAGATTTCAAAAGCATAATCAAAATTCTGCCATTATGGTCGACAGGATTCTTTTTGTCCACCCCACATGTCATCCAGAGTAGTCTGACAGTCATCCAGGCTCTTGCAATGGACCGTCACCTTGGAGCTCACGTCCAGATTCCAGCTGGATCCATTGTAGTCTTCAATTTGATAGCCACTTGCATTACTGTTTTACTCCTGGACAGATTCTTATACCCCTTGTGGGAGAAGTTCACTCACCGTCCCATCACGCCTCTCCAACGGGTTGGCATTGGCCATTTGTTTGACATTGTGAGTATGGCTGTTTTAGCCCTGGTGGAGGCCAAGAGGTTGAAGATTGCACGATTGCATGACCTTCAAGATCAGGATAATGCAGTAGTGCCCATGTCAATATTCTGCCTTTTGCCACCTCTAGCTATTTCTGGCATTGAAGAAGCATTCTTTTTCCCTGGTCAAGTTAATTTCTATTACCAAGAGTTTCCTGCATCGCTGAAAAGCACATCAACTGCCGTTGTAGCTTTGTCTATGGGCGTTGCCTACTATTTGGGCAATGCTGTGATTGATCTTGTTCAAATGACAAGAGAGTGGCTACCAGATGACATCAACAAAGGGAGACTAGACTATATATACTGGCTGGTTTGTATACTTGCAGGTCTCAACTTCTGTTACTATCTTGTATGTGCCTTGTTTTACAGCTATCAAAATGTTGAAACGGTGAAAGAAACTGATGATTCTGCTGAATAAAGGATGAAAAGATGATGTGATGTACTACTGCACACCTTTCAAAGCATGTAGCATGGTTCTATACTTGTATTTACCTGATTCAGGATCTTTACAAATTAAGAGTCTGTGAAAAGCAATAAGAAGTGATTGAATATCATTTCCCCCAAAAAAAAAAAAAATGTATGCAAAGAGGAATATACATATAACCCAGGAGCATGACAAAAACTGATATCTCGCTGATAATGCATATTATTACACATCATTACAGCAAAGCAGTAGTAACAATTTACAATGTGCTGATAATCCATTGTTTTAAAGGCATATAAACATTATTCCTGACTTTCTTACTCGCACAAAGTCATGGTTGCAACTGCTTCAAAGCAATACATTTGAGAAATTTGGCTTGGCAAATTTGTGGATGAACTAGCCTCATATCATTTGTTTTGAACGGAAAAAGCAAAGCAAGCAACATACTTCTTAAGATGTAACGAGAATAAACTAAGCTTACTAATGATTACATCACCCTCCCAATGTCACATTCTCTGGGATTCACTTTGACACCCTCCTCTAAATAGCCATCAGAAAATCCTAGTACATTCATCAACATTATCAATCCCAATGTCCTCTCTGTTAGGTCTTCTATCGACATAAGCTAGAGTTTGCCTCCTATGCAGACGCAAACATCCATGATAACATCAGAGTAAGTGTGACGCGTGAATGATCCTCTCATGGCAGCTATGATCATCTGAAAATACTTGGAGCTGGATGAAGATATTTGAGCAATAGGCCATAACATCAGTTCTAAGTGGGAAAAAAAATTAGCGCAATATATCATAACCATATGAGATTGCTGCATGAGTCACTTTGAATGCTTCTTTCAATCCTAAATTCTTTTTCATCCTCTTTTTATTGCACTTAATCAAATTAAACAAAAAGAATGGAAAGATTTTGAAATGATCTCATACCAGGAAGAACATTAGGCCTGGCAGCATCATAATCCATGACATATGTTAAATAGGGCGTAGGAATGCTGAAAACTGCAGCATTGGCAGAGTGACAGAGCATAAAATAAGGTGGTAATAATTTCTACTACAAAATGTTAATCAGGAAAGCATAATATCAAGCTTCTGCACAAATCCCTATCAGGTTGTCAAGATGGCCCCTTTTCTAAACTTCTATGCGGGGAAGATTCTGTCGTCAGAGCCTGACACATGGTGATCATAAGTGGAGTTGAATTCAACGGTATTTACACATCCCTTGTGACCTATTAACTTCACGAACAAATCAATCCGCCTCACCAAGTCCTACATCAGAAAGAACAAAACAAAAAATTAGTTCTGAGCTTCATTAAATGCCGCAAAAATACTTAAAATTTGATTGATTGTAAAATCAATAGACGAGAAGGGGGAAAACCAAAGAAAAAAGAATTTTTCAAAATCAAAGTTCTACATTTTTAATTTTTTATTGATGGTAGATAGGAGCTAGAATAAAAAACCAAAATACTACAAAATAAGTCATTTGATTGATTGATAATATGAACCAATTGAAATAAATAAGAAATCTTAATTGTTTTCAGTATTTAGCAAGGATTGTCAAACTTTAAGAGCTAGAGATTTACTATTTTTTTATTTCTGGGATTGATATATATTTTAATATAGATTACCAAAATTAAAGAGTTAGAATTTGTTTACTTTTTATTTGTGGTAAAATTTAAAATACAGATAGATTGAATCATCATAAGGCTCGAAAAAAAATTTTGAGTCAATTGAAATATCATATACATAGTTTAAGTCAAAGTTGAAACAGAAATACATATTTTACTATTTTTATTATATTTACTTCGAGGCTTTTTACCATTTTGACATTTGTAGTGCTAATATTTAGGCATATCATCAGGTCTTTCTTTTAGTAGACTAAATGACTAATCAAATTTTGATTTAAAAATTTAAACCTACAATAAATTTCTTTCCTTTTAAGCATAATACGAATGGCCACTTGCACAAAACTAATAAAAATAATGGCCGTTTTCAACTAAAATTTCAAAATTACCAAAAATTAGAATGTGTGGTTCGAAGTTTTGTGAGATGCCAAGCCTGAATGAGTTTAGAATAGAATCGACAAGTTAGATTTGATCGGTTATTTTATAGAAGACGGGAGAATAAAGTTACTAGGCATTTTGTAGAAGATGAGAGTGCAAAGTTTTCAAAATTGATATCCCTAAATTTCAGCATAAAATGATTTCAATTTCCTTTTTGGACTACTAATTTTTAGCCGTATATTGCAGAAGACGGAAGCACAAAGTTTTCAAAGTCACTATCCCTAAATTTTAGACTATATTTATTTCATTTTCCTTTGTTTTCACTATTATTACCAATTCTTTAAGGCATTCACCATTAATTAAGCATAATAATTATGTTCATATAATATTATCCAATAATGAGGCTTATAAAGTAGGATTAGATCCTATGTCCAATTTTTTTGATGTCCAACTGTGTTTAACACAAAACTACGTCGTATCACTAAATGGAACCACATAGTTTTATGTAGTTTTACATTGATACGATGTAATTTTATATTGGACACCATTGGACACAAAAAAATTGAACAGAGGATTTGAGCGTCATAAAGTGGATTTTTTTTATTAAAATAATTTAAATATCTGGAAACAAAAGAATGAGTGGTCGGAGACACTAAAAAATATTAACACTTATATATATATATACATATATATGTGTGTGTATATATATAGAGAGAGAGAGAGAAGGGGGGGGGGGGGGGTTAAAATTCTGGAATATAAAAATAGATTACAACTCACCTTAGACAAAGGGTCAATAAATTTAACATAAATAGGATTCTATTGATCCTCTATTCACTCTATTCATTGCGTGTTCTACTCATTACTCATCATAATATTGAAGAATTAAGAGTGGAAAGATCAATGAGATTGATCTAGGAACTTCAGAAAAACAAAGGTTTGCTATCAATTGATCCTATCAACTGCTATTCATGTTCTATTGGTTAACAAAATCATAGGAAATTTTTTAAAATCCTCTAATGTCATCAGGGATCAAATCATTCGTCAATCCACAACTTGGGAGAAATTCACATGAACCGATTTTACACCCAGCTGCAGACTTTATAGTCTAAAAAAAGTCACATGATATAGTAATACATGTTGATGACAGCAAGTAATGTAAGGATGTGATTTTTTTAAATTTTCTTTTAGATCATAATGACTGCAAATGGAGCTGTGAACCCATTATGGCTAATGTTGTTTTCAAAGCAGCTTTAATGCCAGAGCAATTTTCATTAAGATGACAAAATTACCTTTCCCAACCTCCACGGCTCTCCTCCCATCTTCTGCACAATTCTCCATCCCCAGGCCTTTCAAAAATTCTTTCCCCAGCCTTCCAATGGCTTCTAACAGTGACATTATAAACTCCAAAAACATCAAATTCATATATCGCACCTCTAATTCTAATAATACTTTGTTTTCTTTTAATTTCTAGAACAACATTAGGATTTGTAAGTTTCACGTATATCTTCTTAAATCATGATTAACGAAACTCAGTTCCCTAAATGTTAAATCCACTTGAATCATAATCAATACAGAGTAAAATAACTTAAATAAATCTGCAAATCTTAATTGTCTCATGAAAAGCACAAATAAAATTAAAAATTTCAGATATTTATTTAATTTCACTATGACTAAAATTGATTGAAAATCAACAACACAATTGACAATCATGACCACCATTGAAAACCAAGGAATCACTGCTCCTACCAAAACCCGTATAGGAAAGGAAAGAAGAGAGGGAGTGCAAGGGTCAGAGGCATAGGTAGAAGAGGAGGGATGGCTTTGGAGTTGCAGTGTTTGGAACTTGGGTGTAGGGAAGAAAATAACGAGATAGTGGATGAGGAAGAGGGAGAGGGGGAAGGGAGATATTGAAGCTGATTAGGAAAAGGGTAATCTCATCATTTTATTAAAATTTACTCTGACATTAAAATAATTGCTCTGACAATAACCAGAGCCACCCATTATATGTGAAAGTTTTCCTACATCTTGGGATAGCAATGAAGCATCCTTGTTTATGCATCTATTTATTTATTTACATTTTTTTTTTTTTTGAATATGAAAATTTCATTAACTTGCATCTGCAAGAGCAGCTAGTAATACAGAGATGGGAAAGTTTGTAAACCAAATACAACTTTCTCTAACATGAAAACCAATCTTAGACGCTTCATGAGCTGCCCTATTACATTCCCTGTTAACAAAATTACAATGAAAAGAAGAAAAAGTTGCTGCTAAATCACGAATGCCTTGAATCAATGGACCTGTTGGTGAAAGATCAGGATGCTGATTATTGATCTTTTTAATCACATTGAGAGCATCTCCTTCCAGTTCCAGATGAGTGATCTCCATTTCTTTGGCAAATTTATTTATTTACTTTTAGTAAGCAGCAATGAAGAACCTTATCATCCTTATCGCCAAGTGACCATTAAACATTTCTTTTACTTCATGCGCCGTCCAAGTATACAAAACAAATGTATTTTTCATCTTATTTAGTGAATAAATTGTCAACATTGCTATCCTTTTATAAAATTATAGTAAAACCCAAATTTCTTACTTTATCGGTCATTTTGAACTGAAAAGAGCTTTAAACTTATTTTTTGTCCTCTTACTACTTAATTTTCGTTTCAATCGAAATTTGGAGCCCTCAAAAGTTTCTGATCCAGGGCCTCAATTTTTACCAAACAAGTGAACAGATTTTTAATTATCGATTCATCATCACGGCTGTTAGCCATTTAAGTTTCGGAACTATAACATATTTTTATGGAAAATAAAATCTTTCTGGGAACAAAAATAGACTGTTATGGAAAAAAAAAATCCTGCTTTATAACATTGTCCCAGAAAATAAAATCCTTCAAGGAATTAAAAATAGCACACTTATGGGGAAAAAGTCCTGCTTTATCAGACTACCTCAGTGTATCTAAAGTGCCTCAGGGAATTAGAACTAGATTTCACAGTGAAAAAGAAAATTGCAGTGAATAAGAAAATTGAAGTAACAATTGGGATACACAACACACCATAAAGTATCTTAGTTGTATTGCGCTTCAGATATGTTCATTCTTCACACTTAGGACTTCATAGTCATTTTATAGCATTCCAGTTAAAAGCCAGGATACAGAGTTGAACGATTAGCAAATGTCATTAGCATCCAAACATGCTTGAGGAAAGCAATTAAAATGCTACGATGGAGCATCAGTGAGCTTATCATCCTAAACATTAAAAGCTATAAAGCCAATGGACTGCGATTAGAAGCAAAACATCACTGATCTTCAAAGAAGAGACTTGTCAAGATCATCAAAATAAGGATGCTCCATTGCTTTCTTAGCTGAAATCCTCTTTGTTGGTTCATAATGCAGCATTTCCTGCAGAAACCAAGACAACAAATAAATAAATAAATAAATGCCAATGAAATTAAAGCTCATCATCTGTTCTTAATTTGATGGAGCAATCAATTGAACAAATGAGATGAAGCTCACAAAACTTACAGCCAAAAGATTAAGCCCCTTCTCATCCAGATTAGGGACAGCTGACGACAGTGGCTGAGGGCTCCACTGAGGGTACTCATGCCAATTTGGTAACTTGCTCACTCCAGGCCATATTTTTTCATTGGGAGTACCCAGTAATCTAACCCAGAAGAATAGTTTTACCATTATCAATAATTCCAGGTCAACAACAAATGAAAAGGAAATACAGAAGAAGGAAAGAAACCATAATGATTAAGAAGCAGAAATAAAAACGATTCATCTGATTAGACCTGAAAATGTGTAGCAGCTGTTGCAGCTCAGAATCTCCAGGGAAAAGGGCTTGTTTGGTAACAAGTTCAGCTAATAATTTAGATAAATAAAATCATGAAAAATGAAACAGATGAGCAATTGTAGGATACTCTGTAGTTGACTAATATGTTCACAAATAGGATCAACAGAAAAATTTACCAAATATGCAAGCCACGGACCACATGTCCACTCCAGTTGAATAATGTGCGCCACCCATTAGAACTTCAGGAGCTCTGTACCAGAGCGTCAATATCTGAAAATACAATGAATAAACATTTTGCGTAAAACTTCACGGGATTGCAAACTTCCCCCATTTTAGCTTTATTATCACAAAATACACAAAAGTCAGCAAAATTGACATAACTTGAAATAGAAGTAAATATGCATTATTCATAAAATTTCACACGATTGAAACATTTTCCAGTGATTCATTATCGAAGAAACAAGTATTATTTTACCACACCTCATGAGTATATTTCTTCATCGGCACAGTATAAGCTCTAGCAAGTCCGAGATCTGCAATTTTAAGCATCATTGTTTTGCGGTCCATCAAAAGATTGTGAGGCTTCAGATCCCTGAGTCATGAATATGAGATCAAATTCCAAAAAAAACCCAAATAATTCACTCTTAACAACAACTTTGTCATTAAAAATTAAAAAGCCAAAAAAAAAAAAAAGAAAAAGAAAGAAAAGGCATCTGTACCTATGCAGAACACCGTGGCCATGACAGAAAGCAACACCCTTGCAAAGCTGATACATCAAACTCTGCATCAAAGTTCCAAGAATTCATCAATTATATAGAACTTGATATTGTTCACAAATCAGAAGGCAATAAGCGAAATGATATTCACAAGTGGTGTGTCAGAAGCCATTAGGGATGTGCCAAAATCATCTCCCATTGATATTTACTTTGTTATCAAGAATCAAGAAACATCTTCTATATAAAAAGGGTGAAAAGGAATGAAAATTTCATACAAATTGGAGACTCACAAGACTCAGATATAAATACCTTGATGATATTTGGAGGAATATCTCCAGTTTGACGGTAACTACGGATGAATTTTTTGAGGTCAGTATCCATATACTCAAAAACCAAGTACAACACTGTCTTCCCCTCCTTATTCTGACCTTGTTTAACATCCATCAACCTGTTTGTAAAAATGCCCCAAAATTTCAAAAAAATCATTAAAAAATAAACCATATCACGACGTAATAGTCCATCAACCTTCACTTAAAAATCCCAAAAAGGTATCAAAAAATTCGACAAAGAAAAAAACCCATCAATCGTTTGTAAAATTGTCCAAAAGAGTTTCAAGCTCTTCATTCAAGAAAAACCCAAATCTCCAATCCATAGCCTATCACCCAATTTGCAAAAATGCCTAAAATCTTCAAGAAATTCATGAAAAAAGAACTCAAAATACCAATAATAATTAAACAGGAATTTTTTTCAAGAAATAATCACGAAATGGACCTGACGACATGGGGATCTCTGGAAAGCATCCTCAGAAGAGAGACTTCACGGAGAGTTGTGGGCGGGACCCCTTCTTCGTCCTCGTGAAGACGGGTTTTCTTGAGGGCGACAATCTTGCCCGTTGCTTTCTCTCTCGCTCTGTAAACTTTTCCATAAGTCCCTTCTCCAACTTTCTCTAGCTTCTCAAACGCATCCATTTTTTCTGTTCCTCTCTCTCTCTCCCCCTCTCTCCTTCTCTCCTGTATGTGTGAAAAGATTGAAGAAAGGGTACTGATTTATGTATGGTCGACTAGAGCAAACGGTAACATTTTTGAATTCAAACTCGGCTCTCGTATAGTGAATTTCCGCTAGTGCCCTCGCTTTTAGATCAGTTCTCTGTTGTCTGATGCTTTTTTACTTGAGGGGTGCTTATAGACACCAGGGCTTGGCCGACCTTTTATTTTTTAATTATTATTGTCTACATATTGTACCCTCTGGCTTATGGGCCCTTGTGCTTTTCCCCACGTATACTTTCTACTTGAATAGACCCCCCTTTTTTTTTAATTTTGTTTTTTGGTCTTTTGTTTGCAACGTGACGTACGAGAGAATCGATAATTTATCGTTATATAATGATAATATATTATACATTGAAAAATGCAATAACTAGTAATTAATGATTCAGTGCATTACGTGATATACCATGTAACACACTAGATGCATCTAACACCACCAGGGAGGACGGGAGAGGAAGGGAGAGAAGGGAGGAGGGCGCAAAATAAAAATGTATAAATTAAGCAATAAAGTTACCTACGCTCATCCAAGGTACAGAAACCTATTATATCAACATATAAAATACGTAAAAGGCAATTAGGACATGAACAGCATAGTAAAAAGCAGACAAAAGCTTTCCACCCAGAGCAGTAGCATATTTATCCCCTCCACCGTGAACATGGTGCAAAAAGATTTGTTGGAATTTAGAGAGGAGGAATCTGCAATCAGTAATGGTTGAGGAGAAGACATTAGGAGCATCTGCATTTTGTGGCCAAATTCGGTGTTTGTGAAGAAAACTGAAAACCATTGGCCTAGTGACAATTTCTTATATTTCTAAACTAGGGTTTTGAACTTTGAAAGTGTGAAGTTAATTTATTTCCGCACTTCCAAGTGTTAAACAATTTTTTGGACTTGGGAAACAAAAACTTTAAAAAAAAAAAAAGGAGCATATTTCGCAATTTGAAAGTACAAAATAGTCCTTTTAACCATTACAGTTTTTTAACGGGTAAAGAAAAATTCAAAATTGTCGGCATAATAAGACATTGTGACCATTCAATTTCTTTTTCTCTTTTTTTTTTTTTGTTTTGATCATTAAAATTTTTTTCTAAAAAAACATTAAGCCAACTTTGTTTTGTACTTGGGAAGTGTGATATAAGGTTTATTTATTTCACACACAGCCTCGGTTTTATAAGGCCTCACGTTTATGGCCCTCTTCTATTTTCGTTCAGTAAATCCAAACTGACACATATTTTTCTCATTATTCTTTCTCCTTTCTTTGTAACAAAGTGAGCATAGTGTAGTCCTACAAAGCAATCTAAGATGGGAGGGAGATAAATTTTGTTGAATAATTTTTTGTTAAAACACAAACAATTAAAGCAAACCAAATTTCTAACAAATAGACACAAATACATATGATACGAAAATATATAAACGGTAGAAAGAGAAAATGCAAATTCAAAATTTATAGGACCCTCTTTGATGCCTATGTTCACTCCTTAAATTTCACCGAGTTTTGAATTTAAACCATCAAATTGTCTCTTCGGGTGAGACAGAAACTCCTTTCAACATTGAGGAAAATTTTTGCTCTTCTAAGTGCACAACTTTATTCCAATTTCAACCATTTTATGATTTCTTCATATTAACTTCTTGTCTTTCCTCTCAAGTATATATGTAAAAAATCAAATGAGAAACATATTATTCAAATATGGATATAAAAAAATGAGAATACATGATAACCCTCCATGATATAGATGTACAACAAAAATTTTTAGTAGCTCAATGAGGAATGCTATTTTCTGAGCTACAAAAGAAATGGTGTACAATTGATAGAGCAATATTCTTTTCAGAAAATAGAGTTTATAGTACATATACCACTTGAAAATTACTTTTCTAGTTATCAAGAGAAAAACTAACTACTATGTCCACTTCACCACAACAGGTAGATATGTTGCTTGACGTTCGCCTGAGCTGTCACTACCTCACTGATCGTCAAGTGGACTCAGGCATCATTTACACAGGCGTCCCCCTGGCGTCCGCTTAGAAATTGCTAGCGACATTTTCCCAAAAAAAGATTTAAAACAATTTCTTTTCAACATACATCAACTTTAAACATTTGAAAAATATTTACAAAAATATTTTGAGCCTTTTAAAGTTTTTTTTATTAAAATGAACCATATCTTCTTTCTTTTCACTTGCGTTATTCTTTCCTCAAGCTTTGTCAACTTCATTTTTTACTACACAAATAATTGAAATATTAGAAAACTTCAACATTTATTTGTTAATCAATAAAACTAAGAGATTAAATTCTAAATTTCACAATCTTCCTTTTTTTTAATGATGACAAACTAACATTGGCATAAAAATGATGACAATAATAATGTGAATATATTCAATCAAGAAAATCCCCCTCAACAAAAAGCCATAATTAACAAGTAGCTTCTCTCCTGTTTGGTAACCATCAAAAGTAAGAACGAGAGAATTGAGATTAGAAAAAGAATGAGACTTTTTTAAGCCTCTCCTTTTATTAATGCCCTTAAAATTTTTTTGATAGAATTCCCGTATAGATGAGTAATTTCTACATTAATACCTAATCAAAATCAACCATTTCATCATTAACAAATACCACAATCATTCCACAATTGCAAACAACTAGCATTTTGTCCATCATTCAGAAGAAATATCCGTGAAAACATATTAAAAATATTCACAACAGCTATTCATTGAACTTCATAAACCTAAATTCGAGATTCTCCTAGATACCATAGTCATCAACCAAATTCCCTCTAATAGAGGTCTTAAGATAAATGCGATAATAAACATAGACTCTAAAAATTTTAACTAAACAAGAATCGTTGCATAATACTGAATAAATCTAGTCATGATAAGATTTGGTTCTTTGCTCATTTTTTAACATCACGGTCTCTTTCTTCTTTCTCTTGTTTATTTTCCTCTTCTATGTCCTTGGAGTGACGAGTGCGGGAATGATGGTAGCCTTTAAAGTCATTTGCGTGTTTTTCACTTATAAGAAACCCAATTTGATAAGCATCAAATCTTGTTCTCAAGGAGTTCATTTAACTAGAGAGACCTTAGATTAAAGTTCGTATTTCGGTTTTCAAAGTTACTTGAGGAAGAAGAGGAGGAGGAGGATGAGGAGTATGAATGCTAGGTCCAGCCTGGCTTATAGGGACCTCGAGAGCAGGAGAGCCAATGGTGAAATTGAAGATGCACTCAAGACTGACTGGATCTATGATAGGACTTGTGTGCTTTAATCATGCTTTGCTGAACCACTTCTCATTCTCATGAAAGATTAAGTAAACTTGTCTGAAGGCCTTCTTATCAATAACATCAAAATTGGTAACCCCTTGTCTAGCTTCTTAATCTAGTGGAACATGAAAATACTTGAAAATTTGGGTTAACATCTTGTCATAATATAACCCCTTACCTTTTATATCTCTACACCATCTCATATATTTCGCCTTAAATTCTCTAAAGTTGATTTTGTTCCCTCTCAAAATACACCTTCCGTCCCACTTTAATAGACTTATTTTCTTCTTCCATCTGTCCCAACTTATAGTCCACTTTCTAATTGAAAAATATAATTAACTTTTAACTTCTCTAAAATGCCTCTATTCAATTATTTTGTTATAAGTGAGATAACTATCATATTAATATAGATACATAGCAAATCGTGCATTTACATATCAAATGGAATGAATTTGACTTACGGTGCAATTTTCTATTTTTTATTTAATGTAAATGTTTAATGATGAATATAAGGATATTTTGGGAACATCATATATTTATTTATTCTTTCAATAAAGTTAACTAACTTTTCTTAAATTATATAAAAAAATAATAAATTTATCAAAGTGTGACGGAGGGAGTACCATCGAACAGCTGAAGTTATATGTAAGCAACATTGGTTTTATGGCCTTGAGTGGGTGCAGGAGTGTGAATAATAAAGTCATAGAGGATTCTATGGTATAAGGTAAATTTTGCATAGAAAAGGTTTTGATGTCAAGAGTAAGTCAGTGGTGTGAAAAAGTGAGTTCACAAGATTATTCATATAAATAATTATGAATTGGTTCTTGGGAGAACATCAAGCACTGTCCTCATCAGGACATGTGAAGAATGAGTTCAACCAAGAGATGTTAAATTTAAAAAACACAATGTTGACAATGAAGGAAATGGAGTCATCAACGACCTTCAAATTGGCACAAAATTGCTTCACAAAGTCAACATACATTGGATTACTATTAAGAAGCAAGTTTAGCTGATCTGTATCATGAATTCTATTAAGGATTAATCTCCGCTAATGCATCATTAAGATTATAATATTTAGCCTCACAAACATTAGCATTAGTATAAAACTCATAGTAAGGTCTAAGAATCTTTGGTCTCTATTGGTTTTACCTTGAAATTCTACGGAACCATCGGACCTATCACCATAACCACATCCTTTTCCTCGTCCCCACACATGCAGTAGAAGCCATTTGGAGACTCAATTAGTGGAGATGAAGGACTGGGCAATTTGAGAAATTAGAAAAATAATACTAGAGGTTCAAATTCAACAATGAATTCAAAGTATTCCGCTTAAGATTAACAAGGTCATCTTCTTAAATCATATATAATTTAGAGAAATCATAAAGAATTTAATTTTAGAACTTCAATTTTTGTTCTTAATACAGTAAACGTATCATTAGCTAGAGATTTAGTAAACATATTGGCAAATTAGACAAATTATTGCATTCTGTGTCTCCTTTCCTTCTATTACCGCTTACTTTTGTACGGATATCACTCACAAATAAAATAATACTACCTAATTTTGCACAGAAATCAGTCACACATAAAAATAATACCACCTACTTTTATACAGAAATCAATCTCAAACAAAATGACAAAGCTTAATCCTTCCCTTTCTAGGATTCCAAAAAAAAAAAAAAAAAAAAAATCCTTCGCGTTCCTTCCCTCACGAGCAATCTTGTCCTTCTGACTTCTCGGTTTTATATTTTCTCCAATTTCCTCAATCCAAACGATCCGTATAGATCTTCTAAAGTAAGCCTTTCTCCGATTCCCTCAATCCAAACAGTGCCTACAGATCTTTAAAAATAAGCCCTATCGAATTCCGTACCATTGGTAAGATCAGGAAATGCCAAATTTGGCAAACGAAGCTCGCTCTTATTCCCGGATCCTTAGCCCGTTGTGTCAGCCCAAGTCCATCACTGTTGACATTATGTTGCCTTGTGTTTTCCTTCCGAATATGTTTTTCAATAACTTTTCCCCCACATATACACTTATTTAAAAAAATTGTAACTGTAATTTTTTTTCCTAAAACTATCCAAAAAATTACCTTATACAAATGGAGTAAATTTTCTCACATGAAGGATTGGCTTGGCTTGGCTGAGTTTTGACCATTAAATACCTTGTACCTATGTTAAAGAACTAAGAGAAATTTGCAGTTTTACTAGTAAATGTTTGGGCATCGATAGTTTCAATCTCTAAAGTTTTGATGAAAGCAATTATAGTAACGAATATTTTAGTTTTTTCATCACATCTAGTCCTATTGATAAGTTTTATCAAAATCTTATCAGAATCCGGTCACATGATACTTGTGTGTGACCAAATTTTCAAAACAAAAATTAGAAAAAAGAAAAAAAATTTAATTGCCAAAATTTGTAATTAAAGCACTATCACACACGATAAATAAGTAGATAAAACTGAAAAATTCGCCTGAACAATCATTCGTGTGTACCTTTAATTATAAATTATGGCAATTAGATTTTATTATTATTTTTTTGAAAGTTTGTTTACCAACATATGAGTATCACGTGACTGAATTCCAGTAAGATTTTGACAAAACTGGTTAATAGGACTAAATGTGCTGAAAAATCAAAACATTTAGTACTAGATTTACTCTCGTCCAAAATTTAAGTACTAAAACTATCGATACTCCAAACATTTAGTACCAAAATTGCAATTTCCTTCTGAACTAAATATACAATAGTATTGGTCCCAAAAATTACGGTGGGGAGTAGATTTATACACACCCATAATCTATACTAGTGCCTAAGCCTCATGCAATGCGTGAGGGTGCCCAATGGAGGGGCTAAAATTTTTGAAATTTGTGCATAAAATTATTTTACAATGAGAAAAAAGGATTAAGAAATTATTAAACCAACAGTTAGATGTGCTGGCTCTATATGCAAAGCTAGTGAAGTCAACAAAAATCCTTCTAACATCTCCTTTGCTGTGGATATGCAATTGTATACTTAAAAGATTAGATGATTAAGTAGCTATTTGATATGCAAAATTAAATCCTCACAAATCTATATAATGATACAAATTACCGTGCAAATGGAGCTAGAAAAGCACAAACTGAAACTGCAACTGCAACACTAACTAAATGAAGAAGCAGGAAAAATATTCCCATTTTCTCACTCCGCTAGGATCTTCTTGTACATTCCTCCATACTTGGAGATGTCTTTGACACTCACACACAATAGCAAATAAACATCAAACTGGAGAGTAGCATCGGAAGTAATGGTTGGAGGAGAGCCACACTCACTGTAGGCAAGCCCTAGAGGTATAGTAAATATAGCATTTTCACCCCTCTTCATTATATTAATACATAAATTCCATCCTTTAATCACTTGTCTATTGAAATTAAACAAAACTTGTTAGAACAATTAAAAATTTCATACTTAAGAAAAAGCTACTAATTATATAATAAAGAAGATTATGACTATTTCTATGGCAACTTTTATAATAATCTACGATATTGAACTTCTACATGAAGCACATTCTACAAGCAGCCAGTTCTCTTTTTTTTTATTGCTTTCTTTTCCCTGATTTATTTATTTATTTGCTTATTTTGTTTTCTCACCAGAGATTGCTGTGACAAGACGGAAGTGTTAAGGAAATCATGTAGAACTGATAGGATTGGACATTCATAATCCTAGTAAGCTGCCCAAAAACGAATACTTTAAGGATCATATTATGAGAGTAATAATGTCAACAAAGAAACAAATCAAAGACTTCGATGAACAGCAAACAAAATTGTCCTCCAGGCCTGTCAATAAATCAACATTTTTCAAGAGTCATAATCTCATGCTCAAAATTTAAAAATGGACAAAAGACAATTTGATGAAGATAAAGGTCAACAAATAAAACTATTCATAAGCAAGTAAAGTGATATAAATACAACTCCAAACAATTTCCATTATCTATTACATTCTTAATTCAAAATATGACAAATGAAGGCAAAGGAAATCACACGCAACTTTAATAATCATATAGTTAAAGTCTAGAAAGCTAAAACTATATTTAGATAACCTACCATAAACAGGCAATTATATCTTCCACAAAAGAAGAAGATGCAAACATCCTCTTCTCACAGGTTAGCAAAAGCAACAAAAGATGAGATACTATAATGCCATATGAAGCAAAATCTCTAGAATCTAAATAGCAAAAAATCAACATAACATGATCACATAAAAGGAAGATATAATCATAAATAAATCACCTTTAGGCCAAACTTTTTTCAAAAATTCTTCGGTACAGTCTAAAAAGCCATAAAAGACCAACGCCTCTTTCTTTGTTGGGGGAAAGGACTTGGATTCATAAAAAGAATCTGACCAAAGAACATCACTAGACTTGACCTTCCCAAGGAGGATCCTGAATAGATCTCGTAGCTTCAAATAGCTCTTCAAATGAACCAAGAGATAATGTATTTGAGTCAGGGTTAAGAATTATTTTACGACTTTTCTTCCCTTTATATCTTTTGATGGGGTACTTGGAATGCTGGGAAAAAGCCCCACATGGGCACTATAAGCACACCCAACAATAATGGAAGTGAGAGAAAGTCCCTCAAAACATCCTAAACACTTGCAATAGAAATGTTTCCCTTTTTCTCCATACCTAACCAATACTTCCTTCTCAAACCCATATAGTGAATTACAATACTTGGATTCATGATTTCCACAAAGAAGGAATACCCAACTAATCAAATCTAAAAGTCTCATATGTTCCAATAATTATCCAAATCTACTCATCTATTCAGGTGCAAGTTATACGAAGATATTATCTGCAGCAATTACCCAAAATGAAACCTCAAGATTTCATTCATAAACCACAGGGAGAAACTAAAGCAATCAAAGGCTAAAATTCTGCTTACAACCTAGTTTCTTTCCAAACTCAACCACCCAATCATTCACGACCCATTTTGTTCCAAGGGGGGAGGGAACATAACTAAGAGGACAATAAATAACATCCATACGAAAGGAGCAAACTGAACTCTAACAATAAGCAACAACAACAATGTGCAAACAGGAAGAGGGATGGGGGAACAACCAAATTGAACATAATTTTTGACCGAATGCATGATGAGAATTTCATTGCAGAAAGAAGGAGGGGAAGAAACAGACAACCATATGAAAGGAGCAAATTAACTTTCACGAATCAGTTATTCAAACCAATGTGCAAGCAGAAGAAAACAACACAATTAAATAGGAACCAAAAAACAGTAATTTTAAAATAATAAGAAAAAGCCTAACCAGCAATAGAGGAAGGCTTGAGAAGGCAGCGTAGTGTAATAAATTGGACCAGAGGCGACGCTGAGAGAAACATTGGCGAACAGAGGAGGAGAGGCGATTGATGAAGGAACGACAGGCTTGGATAGCGACGAGAGGTTGGAATTGGGTGGATGCGGTGGAGCTGGTGGATTGGACATTTGAGATAGGGAATTTTGATACAATACCAACTTCGTGAAAAAGAGTTAATGGAAAAAACCAGACGAAATCAGTCCCATGTGGAAGGGGGCGCCTTTTTAGTCCATATTTTCGTCTTGACCTTTAATTAGTACTTAATTTTATTATTATTAGTTCGTTCTTAGACGAGATTTTACAAAAAAGTGATTTCTATTTTGAGTCCCTAAGCGCCGCATGACCTTCAGCAACACCATCTCAGGACTCGGTGGTGGTGGAGACAGCGTTGAGTTGATGATGCGAAACAGAGACAACAATGTCTCTAGGAGAGGAAGGACGATAGAAAGGAAGTGAAAGTCCGATGCTTAAAAGACGATGCGGTGGTGAGGCGGTGCAAGACATGAAGGTGGTGAGGCGAAAACAAAAAAGAAGAATGACAGGATGCAAAATGACGAAAAAGGACCAACAACAATAATGCCCAAAAAGGATGCGTGACGAAAACACACTCAGTGTGTGCGTTAGACACTTTTCTATTAGTAAAGATAAAGATAAAGATACATCACCTATGGATTTGAAGTATAGATTTTGTTTTCGTTTTTATACGCATCTAACTGTATAAACCAGTTGCTCAGGTCTCGGATCTAAAAGGTAGCTGCATTAACGGATAACAAGTGTTGGCTTCATCGCTATAACCAGAACGGATGTCCGACAATCACAAACTGCAATAATCGAATAAATAAATGATACATTACATAAAAAATATCTCACCACAAATTACCAAAAATTTAATCAATTTATTCAAAAGCTTAAAGTGAAAAGCCAAGTGTAATTGACGAACACCATCGTGTTTTTATTAAGATAGTCTAATTGACTATGCACGAAGCACATCAAGAAACATAAAGCACCAAATACGTATAAGTTTTAGAACAAACATAAACTTTATTCTTGGTTTCCATATTGATTATTTTTTTTTTCCATCCTCCTCAATATTGTCTTATGGTGATGTTGCACCTGACAACCATATAATTTATTGATGGCCTTCGCAGAACTGTCTCAAAGGTTGCATATCCCCTTACAAATCTGAACTTTTTAGTCCCGGAAACTACCGAAAGTTCTCTCACCTGGGCACGTTGTATGCTACGGCCTTGGAATTCTAGTGTGCTACCATTGTATTTTTGGTTCGTGAAGATAAAGGAAAAAAGGTCATGTGTGTTAGCTCCATCAAGGGATGAGGTCACATAAATGCCTTGGCCTCGACCAACTCTTGGGGAATTGATGCTAGTGCCTTGTGTTAAGGCAGCATCAGCAACTAAAACAGTTCCAAATTCGAAGCTATTTCTTGGCCTACCGGGGATGCCAGCAACAGCGGCAACTGTGGCATTTGGTCCTGCAGTAAACTCTTGAAGGAACACAGTCATCTTTGTTTCCTTTGGACGGCAACAGTTAGCTTCTGAACAAACAAAGATTGCTATAAAAAGCACTGAGCATATTTGGATTGATGTTAAAGCCGCACTTTTTGCCATTTTGTATGCCAAGACTTGTGAAAGAGAAAAGAAGGAAGAAAGTAGTTAGTTACACTGAAGATAAGTTGTTAATTGACTATATTTATAGGGATCAATTAGGTATGGCGAAGGTAAAACAAAATAAATTGTTATTTTTTGATTTTTCAAATTATGAACTAAACTTTAATTGGTTACGGTTACGTTCTAACATATTAGGTACCGCATAATAGTTTTGAGTAAAAAACATCAAGGGGAGTCACCTATTACAAAAGGTAGGATCTACATATATAACCATTTAAATAAAAGCACTTTAAAGAAAAAGTATTTTTGGCAAATCTTAACGGTTGAAATAATAAATCAAAGCAAGAAGTTTCTATTTAATTATCGGTAGTTCATTAGCGTAAGTTTTTGTAGTCTTTATTTAGTAGTTGAGTGGTTATTTGGTAATCTTTTGTATTGAGCAATTCATGTTTGCCTAGTATAATTGACTATAAATGGGGTATTTGTTGCGGTAATACAGTAGAAAATCCAAAATGTTTATTAGAGTACTAGAGATTGCTCTTGAATTTATTCATTGTTTGAGATACTAATAAATTATAATTTTAAATGGTCCAGGCATTAATCGGATCTGAGTCTAGTAAAACCAAAGTCCAGCTCACATTTAATTTGGGTCTCATATTTAGGCTCAAGCTCAATTCGATCCAATTAAAATTAGCCTCACGAACTTTTCTTTTGAGCCAAGTGAGCTGAGCTTGGGTCGGCCCGACCCTATTGACAGTTATAGTTCAACTATAAAGTGTGATACATTATACATACATCAGCAAAGTTTTCATAGGAAATTCACGTTCGTGATGGTATTAGATTTGTCTCAGTGGAAAGCTTGATTTTAGGAGCAATGTTGGAATAATAAATCAAGTCTAAAAGTATCTATTTAATTTTTTAAAAATATTATATTCAAGTTTTTAGTACTTTTAATTCAATAGTCATGTAGTTTATTTGGTAATTTCTTTTATTAGACATTTCTTATTCACCAAGCAGAATTGACTATAAATAGAGTATTTATTACGGTAGTTTCATGGAGAGTCCAGAGAATTCAAAGAGATAATTGAAAGCACTAGAAACGAATCTTCTAAATCCTGCATTCCATAAAAAATTCAAATGGGAACATAATGTACCTATTTAGTCCAATGATGGTTCATCAGTTTTCCTGAGCCCAGTTGGGCCTCCTCCATAGAGTAGGCTGGGAGTAAGATAAAATATTATTGATGATTGGGAAAAAAAATCTCTTCAATATTATTGTGAGTTTTTTAATTATGAGTTGTTTTATTTTATTTATATTCTTAAATTTCCTCAGTTATATAGTTCTAGGGGTTGTTATTAGAACTTTAAAAGCTCCATATTGACCATGAATTGTGACAACTGTTTGTGCTCATTTCCCTTCATATACGCGCATGGATTAGGTCCTGCACAGGTTATTTGTGCCGAAAGCTACATTTAAAACTATTAATGGACTCCCTCGTATCACAACCCTCTTTGTAGTCATATAATTGTGCACACATGAAACTATAGAATACAAACAATTTTATTTTCGTAGGCAAAAAATACGTATTTGTACATCAACAGGTTATCAGACATAGGATCTATTCTTAGTAGCTTTATTCTACTTGATTTTAGTTTCTAATTTTTGAAAAATTTATTGTGTGATATTCTCAACTGCTTTTTTATTATGTTTTTAAATTTTTAAATTAAAATCAAAAGCAACTAATTTTCAGCTTTTCTAAAATTAGTTTTTCTAAAAATTAGAAACTATCGAGACCAAGCCCCTAGATTCATTTGTACGTACAGTTGTCAACTTAAAAATATTTAAGAGTAGAACAACTACCATAGTTACATGGAATAAATGCCACAAAAAAGTGTCAAAGGAGCAATGTATACACTAGTTAACAATCCAAATTGTTGTTAATTCTTCTCTAGAACGCCAAACCTCCATAAATAGCTAGGCGAGTATAGATTAGCCGAAAAGAATTAACGATCTCAATTTTCGTGTTAAAAAAAAAAAAGAATGTTTCTAAGTATAGGACCTCCAACACGTTTACTTTTCCAGTTATAGTGCACACATTCACATTTTGGCCTAGTTTGAAAGTGTAAAAGAAAAAAAGAAAGAAGGATGAGAAAACTTAAGTTATGAAAGAAAGCAAGAAGAAATAAAGGATGGTAGCTTTCGTTTATGTTGTTTGGGAGTTGTGGAAGAGAGTATCATTGATGTCTTTTTGCTTTGATGGTTTAATGTGACAATTCAAGTCCTTTTAGAAAAATACGTTCGCTCTTCTTCCATTTCTCTCCACTCTTGGTGAGAAAGCTTTCTTAAATTTTTATCCTCCCATTTCTCTTCACTTTTCTCACTTTTTATCCAATAAGAACTCCCAAATAAGGAAAAAGTCTAAACTTTTTCTTCTATTCTCTTTTGTCCTTTGCATTTCTGTCAAAGTAAATACATAATTATTATTTCCATTGCATTTAAACACTTTATCAGCACTTAGATTCCTACCTCGCGGATACTCATTAGATAAATCCCAAATATTAATGTGTAATAAGTGGATCAAAAATAAATTGAATACAAGAAACTTGTAGAATCCTTCAAGCATCTAAGCAAAATTTAAAAACATTGCTACTTTATGCATCGTTCAAAATTTTTTTTAAGGGCATCATGACAACGTAGAAAACTTTTGAAGTCAACTCTAGGGGTAAAAGAATTCAGAGTATAAACAAGAAGGGGAATCAAAAGTCTTACCTCAAGTAATTGAAATTAGGCAACAGCATTAATATGGATATATGAAAATCTAGTCTATCCATTAAAAGCCACAACCTAGAGCTAGGAAGTCTCCAAACCTAGAATGACTACTATTGCTTTGTTCGTCGGAACACATTTGAATTTAATAAGGTTCAGCAGGAATGAAAAGAGAGTCAAGAACTCTATAACTCCACCTAAGATGTCGAGGGATCCTACCAATACCAAATTCCCCTTCCCCATGTAATAGTGTAAGCTTAATGAAAAAAAAAAAAGTTTAGCTTTTCAAAAAGTGTTGGACATCCCAGGACAATTACACTTGACTTAGGGTCTAATTAGACAAGTGAAATTAGATTCAAGGAAGAATTTAATCAGTGGATCTAAAATTTGTAGATTTAAAATACATACAACTTTGTTTCACTAAGAATTATCCCGAGACAATTGTTAAAAAAAAAAAAAAATAGTTGTGATAAAAATTAAAAACCTATAAAGTTCACCGGTTATATATTAATTTTTCATTTTTCTTTCTTTTTTTTCCTCACATGGATGCTCAAAAATATCATGGTCACAGTGTCCAACACCACTTTTCTCTCATGCATAGAAATTCACAAACGCTTTCCCAAAAAAAGAAATAGAAGGGATGATGCGTGCATGGCAATGCCCGTCTCAATCTTAGGAGTTTCATCACTTCTATCCATTATCCAACACGAATTGGAAGGTTTAAAAGACTCAAATCATGACCTAACATCAAGGAAATTCCTCAAATTCATCAAATATTCAGCTACTTGGAGTTCAAGATTAAGGTCAAGGGTTCGAGGGAGAGTTTGGCATGGAAAAGAAGCTGGGAAAAAGACTTCCGACCAAGGCCGCGCCACGGCCTTCCTCATGGCCTTCATCAGAAACTTGGATAGGAACGAGTTGAAGCTGCTGACCGAGGCCGCGCCACGGCCTCACCCACAGCCTTCCCCAGAATCTGCTTTATGCGTTTTTTTTTATTTACGAGTTTTTAGTAGATTATGAGTTGTATCCTTAATTTTAGGCTAGAATCGTGTGATAGGATGTAACTAGTATCAGTTATTTTTATTAGTTATCTTTTGTAACTTTATATAACCCGTCTTGAATATTTTACGACAAATAGAAGTTTGATGATTAATGAAATTTGAGTGTTTTCTCTCTGAGAATTCCTTCTTAGTTCTTTGGATTAAGAACTACCCTTCAGTCTTATCAAGGGCAACCTTGTGGCGACTTGTTTGATTCTCGCTTAGAGTTATCTTTCAATTGGTTTGATTTCAATCCTTAGTTCGTTAACTAGGAATCTACCCACATCGTTGTGTAGGGGTCTAGGTTGCTTCTAAGGGGAGGGACTCAACGAGATTGGAGAAAACTCGAGGCACAACAACTCCACGTATTCGTGATTTTGGACGGGTTCCAATCTTGTCGATAGTTAATGGGTTGATTTACCTGGAGTTCAAGGCGTTCTTGGCATTCCTGTGATCCGTCACACATCAAGGGACTTTGAACCATTAGAAGTTCTTTTGAGATTTCTGTTTCCGACAGGCGAAGATGCACTATGATTTGGTTATCGGTTCCATACACACACAAACAATATACGTCATAGAAGACAGATATGTATATATGTATGAATATGCGTTATATATATATTGTGTCAAATTCACAAAAAAAAAAAAAAACCTAGAAGTCATAGCTTGAAGTTTAGATTCATGTGACAAACCAAGCTGTCATTAGAGCTGTCCAGAAATTTACAGAAATTCGATAATACATCAATTAGATTTTACAAAATACGGTACAAAGATAAGTATCTTGATACGATTAGGGGTGTCTCCCCTCTCGTATATCACAGGAGTATCATTCCCAAAGGACCGTCTTGAAAAGAAATCCATACAAAATAACCCAATCTTCTTAACCCCTTCGTAACTTGTCGAAAACCTCAAAAACAACTTGACTTGTGGTAACCACTCGATTTTCTTGACCCCTTCGTAACTTGTCGAAGACTCTAAGAACAACTCAAATGGGTTGCTTCGAAAATTCAACCAAGATCGTTGAAATTCTCCTTTTGGGTCGCAAGTTAGACCCCTAACCAACCCGTGGAATAGATACCTAACCAACTTGTGGAATAGACCCTTAACCAACCTGTGGAATAGATACCTAACCAACCTGTGGAATAGACCCCTAACAAATCCGTGGAATAGACCCCTAATTAACAAATCCAAAAGAATGAATTAAATCACGTGGAAGAAATTCTAAGCGTAGGTTTTGATCACCATGGAATCACTCCAATAAGACCAGAAATTAGTTCTATTCCAAGAACTAAGAAAACTCTCGTAGAGAGAAAACTCACAATTTTATTGATTCATCATAACATGTAAAAAATAATACAAGAAATGCCCTTTTATAGGCTCATGAAGAATATTCTAGAAAATTTACTAAAAACCTATCACTAATTGTAACCTATCACAATTAAATAACTACTATAAAGATTACAATTTTGTAAATAAAGTAAAACACGAAATTAAAAAAACGTATCCGCACTTTCTGATGAAGGCCGTGGCACGGCCTTGGGCCCGGCCTTGGTTAGAACTCTTTTTTTGTACTATTTTCTTCACGCCTTACTTCATTTAACCGTTTCACGATACTCTAATATTTTGCTTCTTGAGTGGATGTTAAATTGGTCATTTTTATCATTCCCTAGGCTCTTGAATTTCTCAAAATAGCATAGACGAACGTTCAACCCTGTTGAGACTTAAATGATACGTTTGGAGCTATCAGGAATGTATCAAACTTCCACTCTTCGAAACGATTCGTCCCCAAATCATCGCTCATGGTGTATAAAGAATGGGCACAACTTAAACGTAAACCTGCAAATTTTATAAAAACAACAAGAATCTTTTTTTTTTTCACCCAACTTTTGGCTTTTCTTATAGAATCTCACAAATTTGTCTTTTTCCACTCAAGAAATTATTATTTTTTTCAATTCTAACAACCTCTCTCTTTTTTTTAACAACACAAACAACTCACAAAATACAAAATTCAACTCCCAAAAATAAACAAAAAATTAAACTGAAAAAAATTTCTGGGAAAAAAGAAAAAAATTCGGATGAATAGTAACCGCGATGAACAGTACTCCACCGTGTGAACAGTAAACCCTAGGCGTGAACAGTAATGACGGCATGAACTCGTGAACAGTATGCTACAATACTGTAAACAGTGACGATGAACAGTACGAATTTTTTTTTTCAAATCAACAACAAAATATCACAATTTTGATTCAAGAAAAGTCAGATCTTGAACCAAGAATAAAAAAAAAATTAAAAACACATATTCAAGTGAATTGACAACAAAAAATAAAGGACATACGCAAATGAGTTGACGCAAAATCTGATTTTTCTTTCAAGATCCCAAAAGCTCTGATACCACTTGATACGATTGGGGGTATTGCTCCTCTCGTATGTCACAGGAATATCATCCCCAAAGAATCGTCTTGAAAAGAAATTCATACAAAATAACCCAATCTTCTTGACTCTTTCGTAACTTGTCGAAAATCTCAAAAACAACTTGAGTTGTGGTAACTATTCGATCTTCTTGACTCTTTCGTAACTTGTCGAAAACCCCAAGAACAACTCGAATGGATTGCTTCGAAGATTCAACCAAAATAGTTGAAATCCTCCTTTTGCGTTGCAAGTTAGACCCCTAACCAACCCGTGGAATAGATACATAACTAACCTGTGGAATAGACCCCTAACCAACCCGTGGAATAGACCCCTAATTGACAAATCCAAAAAAATGAATCAAATCACGTGGAAGAAACTCTAAACGTAGGTTTTGGTTACCATAGAATCACTCCAATAAGACCAGAAATTAGTTATATTCCAAGAACTAAGAAAACTCTCGTAGAGAAAAAATTCACAATTTTATTGATTCATCATAACATGTTTAAAATAATACAAGAAATGCCTTTTTATAGACTCATGAAGAATATTCTAAAAAAGTTACTAAAAACCTATCACTAGTTGTAAGCTATTACAATTAAATAACTATCATAAAGATTACAACTTTATAAACAAAGTAAAATATGAAATTAAAAAAACGTATCCGCACTTTCTAATGAAGACCGTGGCACGGCTTTGGGCGCGGCCTTGGTTAGAACCATTTTTTGTGTTATTTTCTTCACGCCTTACTTCATTTAACCGTTTCACGATGCTCTAATCTTTTGCCTCTTAAATGGATGTTAAGTTGGTCGTTTTTGTCATGCCCTAAGCTCTTGAATTTCTCAAAATAGCATAGACGAACGATCAACCTTATTGAGACTTAAATGATATGTTTGGAGTTATCAGGAACGTATCATATCTAATAAAAAAAAGTTCAATAGCCAGAAATATGAAACCCTAAGCCAACTTAGCATCCAAATTACAATTTTTCAGCAGTTAGAAATATGAAAACTTAAACCATTTTAACATCCAATTATAATCAAACACGTTTAGCTCGTTTAGCCCTCAACTTCTCTAGCACACTTGCAGCTGTTGGTAGAGTTTTTTTTTTTTTTTTCTTTAGACTCTTGTTGACCTTCTAGAATCCAAAACTGTTTCAACAACAAAATTTTCACAAGGCTACAGCAAGAGATTTAAGTTAGTGAATTGCATTTAAAATGTCTTAATCACAATAAGCAAAGTACCTGCGAAACTTAACCCTGTTGAGCCATAAAAATTATTGTGCAAACTTGTAATGGATGTTGTGAGACAAATCCAATGCTTGTCACCTTTTGTTGTGCACTTCTTGCATTGCCAAGTTTCATCTACAACTTTAGTAGTTGTATTTCCAGTATCACTAGCTCCATAAGGTGCCTATTTTAATGGTAACAAATAAACTAGACATTCAACAAAAATAGAAAAGATATACTTGCATTCATCAAAAAGTTAGAAAAAAAACCATAGTTTACCTTTTATATATATATATATATATGTATATATATAACACTTGCCTTAAGTCTTGTCATGTAAAAATAATTGTTCTTTTGTCCCATTGTTTCAATAATCAGAGGCCACTAGGAAAATTCTTACATGGACTCAATCCACGACTTTACCTGTGGATTTTGTAGTCTAAAATAGAATCAGATAAATATTCTTATATCACTTTACATCACTTTCTTATATCAGCATGCATTATTATACTTACGTGGTTATATTTTAGATCCAGTAAATGTAAGAATTTCCCGAGGTCATTGCTTGTGTGCTTTCATCAAATTATACAGGTCGGTTGTGTTTTCGAACTCGAACTAGATCAGTCGGTTGGACCACAAACCAACGAGGCATCCTGTCCAAGTGGTACGTTTCTGGTAACTCCAAACGTATCATTCAAGTTTCAACGGGTTTGATCATTGGTCTATGCTATTTTGAGGAGTTCAAGAGTCTAAGGCATGACAAAACGACCAACTTAACATTCACTCAAGAGGCAAAAGATTAGAGCATCGTGAAACGGTTGAATGAAGTAAGGCGTGAAGAAAATAGTACAAAAAAAAGGTTCTAACCAAGGCCGCGCTCAAGGCCGTGCCACGACCTTCATAAAAAAGTGCGGACCTGTTTTTTTAATTTCGTGTTTTACTTTGTTTACAGAATTGTAATCTTTATGGTAGTTATTTAATTGTGATAAGTTACAACTAGTGATAGGTTTTTAGTAAATTTTCTAAAATATTCTTTATGAGCTCATAAAAGGGCATTCCTTGTATTATTTTAACGATATTATGATGAATTAATAAAAATTATGAGTTTTCTCTTTACGAGAGTTTTCTTAGTTCTTGGAATAGAACTAATTTTTGGTCTTATTAGAGTGATTCCATGGCGACCAAAACCTACGTTTAGAGTTTCTTCCACTTGATTTGATTCATTCTTTTGGGTTTGTCAATTAGGGGTTTATTCCACGGGTTGGTTAGGGATTTATTCCACGGGTTGGTTAGGTGTATATTCCACAGGTTGGTTAGGGGTTTAACTTGCGACGCAAAAGGAGGATTTCAACGATCTTGGTTGAATTTTCGAAGCAACCCATTCGAGTTATTCTTGGAGTTTTTGACAAGTTACGAAGGGGTCAAGAAGATCGAGTGATTAGCACAACTCAAGTTGTTTTTAGGGTTTTCAACAAGTTACGAAGGGGTCAAGAAAATTGGGTTATTTTGTATAGATTTCTTTTCAAGACAGTCCTTTGGAGATGATATTCTTGTGATATACAAGAGGGTGGATAAACTCCCGATCGTATCAAGTGGTATCAAAGTTTTTGGAATCTTGAAAGAGAAATTAGGTTTTTGTGTTAATCCGTTTGGGTATATTTTTTATTTTTGTTGTCAATCCACTTGAATATATATTTTTAATTTTTATTTTGTTGTTCTTGGTTCGAGATTTGATTTTTCTTGAATCAAAGTTGTGTTCTTTTGTGGTTTGATTGTTAAAAAAAAAAAAAGTCATACTGTTCATTGGCACTATAGTGTTACTGTTCATCCCGCGTCACTGATCACGTGCTAGGGTTTACTGTTTACTGACGGGATTACTGTTCATGACGTTACTGTCCATAAATAGCGCTGCTGTTCATCCAATTTTTTCAGAATTTTTTTTCTTTTATTTTTTTTTGTTTGTTTTTTTATAGTTGATATTTTGTATTGTGTGAGTTGTTTTGTTTTGTTAAAAAAAAAAGAGGGTTGATAGAATTGAAAAAAAAAATTTCTTGAGTGGAAAAAGGCAAATTAGTGAGATTTTATAAAAAAAGCCAAAAGTTAGGTGAAAAAAAAAAGATATTCTCGTCGTTTTTATAAAAATTTTGCAGGTTTAAGCTTGAGTCATGCCTATTCTTTACATACCATGGACGACGATTCGAGGATGAATCGTTTCGAAAAGGGGGAGTTTGATACGTTCCTGGTAAGTCCAAACGTATCATTCAAGTTTCAACGGGTTTGATCATTAGTCTATGCTATTTTGAGGAGTTCAAGAGTTTAAGGCATGACAAAAATGACCAACTTAACATCCACTCAAGAGGCAAAAGATTAGAGTATCGTGAAACGGCTGAATGAAATAAGGCGGATGCGTTTTTTTAATTTCGTGTTTTACTTTGTTTACAAAATTGTAATCTTTATTGGTAATTATTTAATTGTGATAGGTTACAAGTAGTAATAGGTTTTTAGTAAATTTTCTAGAATATTTTTCATGAGCCCATAAATGACATTCCTTGTATTATTTTAACGATGTTATGATGAATTAATAAAAATTGTGAGTTTTCTCTCTACGAGAGTTTTCTTAGTTCTTGGAATAGAACTAATTTCTGGTTTTATTGGAGTGATTCCATGGTGACCAAAACCTACGCTTAGAGTTTCTTCCACTTGATTTGATTCATTCTTTTGGGTTTGTCAATTAGGGGTCTATTCCACGGGTTGGTTAGGTGTCTATTTCACGGGTTGGTTAGGGGTCTAACTTGTGATGCAAAAGGAGGATTTCAACGATCTTGGGTGAATCTTCGAAGCAACCCATTCAAGTTGTTTTTGGAGTTTTCGACAAGTTACGAAGGGGTCAAGAAGATCGAGTAGTTATCACAACTCAAGTTGTTCTTGGGGTCTTCGACAAGTTACAAAGGGGTCAAGAAGATTGGGTTATTTTGTATTGATTTCTTTTCAAGACAGTCCTTTGGGGATGATGTTCCTGTGATATACGAGAGGGTAGACAAACTCTCGATCGCATCACCAAGTTATGTTAAAAAAATTGAATGTTAAAAAATTGGTCAAACTCGGTCAAAAATTGAATTTGATTGATTAAAACTGAATTTGATCAGTAATTGGAAGAACTGAAAAACCATCTCAAAGGCGATGGATCCATTTTATCCTCTGACACCTTGATTGGATGAATTGTCCAATTCACGTGATTCCTCCAAACTTAACGAGTCCATAGATAGATGTATCTCTTTTTCAAGATTTTGAATATTCAAAACTTTACTTCTATTTTGCGTAATCAAGCCTAAGGTGTGAACAAGAAATGAAGAAAAGGAAAGTAAATAGTACTGATGGTGTGGAGAAATTATAAAGTGACGTGGCTGTAATTTTACCACTTATGTCAACCCATGTGGAACCTCTTCTAGATCTTCTGCAAACAAACATGTACGCTGTAAGGCCACTTCAGTGGCAGAACCAACAACTCTCTTTTAAATATAGTAATTTTCTATGTCAAGTTAATATATATATACACACATATATTTAAAATGTTATTTGGTTCAACTTTGAGTCGACTCCTAATCAAATCCATTGACTTCTAACCCCTAAATTCAACTGAGTCGATACCCAATTGAGTTTGAGAACATAGCATGTGGGCTGAGCCATTCCCATCCCCAGCAATTGGCTGAATTCGGTTGGGCTCTTGTGTTTCTATCTTTTTTTATATCACAGAAAAAGAGTCACCATTGCTAAGATAAAAGGATGTATTAGATATTTTTCAATTTTGCTGTTTGGAAACAGCAATATAAAAGATGAATATTTCGAATCAAGTATTACAAATATAAATTTATCTAACGGGATTTCATCCAGACGTAATGATTATATATGTATATAAAAGAGGAAGTTGTTCGTATATAGGGAAAATTATTCAGTCCTTTTACGGTAATGTTTAAAAATAATTGAATATATCTGGTCCACTAGATTTTATTTAATTATACATTATTAGCTAAAACTATTTTCATTACGATTTCATCAGTAACAAGGTTGTAGAACCCTCCGTACATGGATTATTTTTTTTCTTGAGAATTCTAGTAGTGCAGGACCGTGATGTTGCACCTTGTAACCAAATAACCAGTTGAAGTGTCTAGGAAAGCCGTCTCAAATGTAGCATATCCCCTGGCATACCTAAACTTTCCAGTGCCAGAAACTATGGAAACTTCTCGCATGTTGGCTTGTTGTGTGTTTCGTCCTTGTATCTCCAGAGTGCTACCATTGTACTCTTTATTGGTGAAAGCAATCGAACCCAAAAGCTGACTACTAGCTCCATCAAGAGACGATGCTACATAAATTCCTTGGCCTCGAGCAATTTCTATTGAATTGCATTCAATTCCTTCTATTATGGGATCGTCAGTGACAAATATATTTCCAAATTCAAAAAAATCCCCCGAGCTTCCTTGCTTGCCGGCAACCTTAACAACGGTGGCGTTTGGTCCAGCTGAAAGGTCTTGAAAGAAAATCGACATCTTTGTTTCCCTAAGCTGGCGATGATCCATTGCTTCTGTAGATATGAATATTGTCGTTAAGAATGAGAAAATTAATTAAACAGATGTTAGAGACAAAGTTTGTGCCATTTTGGTTGCTGAAATGAAATGTCTAAAAAACAAGGAAGGCAACAAAGTGAAAAGGGTTAATAACACTTTGCTCTCCTAAAGGTATGGGGTAGTCACATTTTGCCGCCTAACCTTTGGATATATACATTTTGCCCCCTCTAAGTATCTTCTTTGACTTTGACCTACTTGTATGTATTTTCTCTTCCCAAATTAACTTTACCTATTCCTAAACTAACTTAGCTTTATGAGTTTGGATTAATTACTTTAATGATACTTAAATTTTTTCATGAGTGTCACTTTAATACCTAATTTTCTAACTGTGTCTATTAAGTCTCCCAACTTTTATAATAGAGTTTAATTAGCCCCTATGCCAATTGATGACAAAATTATCCTTCTAATTATGTCATTTTATGTTTTTTCTCTCTTTTACTTTTTTAATTTTTTATATTTATTTTGCTTTATTCCTCTGATTTCTCCCTCCAACAACATTTAGTGTAACCACTTTTCCCTCTAAAATCAACTCATTTTTTATATTTGTTTCAATTCATATTTGGTCCAACTGGCACATATCTTAGCCGCCTATTATGCTACATTAAATCATGCCCATTAACTTGTGAGAAATGGCACTTGTGAAGTCCCAAATCCAAAGTTCTTAAGGATGTAAATGGTGTTGGAAGGAGAAATCGAAGGAATAAAGAAAAATAAATATAAAAAATGAAAAAAAGTAAAAGAGAGAAAAAAAAAACACAAAATGATATAATTAGAAGGATATTTTATCATCAATTGGTATAGGGGCCAATTAAACTCTATTATAAAAGTTGGGGATTCAATAGACACAATCAGAAGATTAGATACTAAAGTGACACTCATGAAAAAGTTTAAGAATCATTTAAGTAATTAACCCAAACTCATAAAGATAAAGTTAGTTTAAGAATAGATAAGATTAATTTGGTAAGAGAAAATTCATATAAGTGGGTCAAAGTCAAATAAGACATATAGAGGGGGCAAAATGTATATATTTAAAGATTAGGGGGGCGAAGTGTGACTACCCCATACCTTTAGGGGGGCAAAGTGTTATTAACCCAAGTGAAAATTAAGTAGGGCTAATGTGGCTACATTTATATCGATGCACGTAGGACGCAGGTGGGTGCAGAATTTTCAATTCAAAAGTAAAAAACGTGTAACTTCCAGTACAGGTGCTATTGCTACCGTTTGACGTGCAAGTTGGAAGCTGTAATTGAATAGTTAAAACTTCTGGTTCGGGGTCTTATATGGCGACTAATATTTGACGTGCAAAGTAAGTTGTGACAAATCTTGATTCAGTTGCTGAAACTATTACCACACCTTTGGTAACTTGTTTATTCTATTATTATATTTGGTATAATTATTTTAAATTAAAAAGTCTTTTTTCACTAGAATGTCTATTCTATTTTTTTTTTTAAATCCCATTCCTCAACATAATTTAGGAAAAGACCTTTCCAATTCCATCTTAAAAGAAAAAACCAAAAAATAGAAGAAAATTTTCATTCCTCAATATAATCTAGAGAAAGAACTTTCCAACTTTATGTTGGAAAGATTTAAAAAATATTAATCAATTTTATCCCCACACATGTTTTTTCAACTAATTATTTTTAACCGAGGATACATTCACTAATTTTTATTTTTAAAATTTACAAAATTATTAGGTTTTTTTATAACTTTTATTAATAATTTTTTATAATTTTTAAATCATAATCAGTTTAATATGTGCTTAGAATATTTTTTCTTTTTGCTATAAAAATGTTTAAAGTAAATTTTAACTTTTATGCAAATGTGTAAAAACTAAATTTCCTATAAATTAAATTAAAATATGAATGTTTAGTTTCATTATTAATTTTTCACATTCTTAATTATAATGCTAATAACTATAAAAATTTAAAACTAATTAAAGAGTATGATTAATTTAATTTTAGCAAGAATATTAAGAATTTTAAAATTAAAAATATAAAGTCTTTTGTAAGCATAGATTCACAAACAAACAAAATAAAAATATGATACGTTCTAGTATAAAGAATTAAGGGCAATTAAGCCAAATTAATATATATTTTATTTCATTCTGGCACCTAAATATAATTATACCAAACATTAGAAAAGAAATCTTTTCCAGTCCATTATTAGGGTATAAAGGAAATCAAGGTGGAATAGGCTTTCCATTTTGCCTATTCCCAAATACCAAATGTGGAATTAATATTTGGATTGCCACGTTGACAGAATAATTGATGAAAAAAAATAAATAGCACTACTTTCCTGAAGGCCCATGACAATAGTTTTACTCTCTTTTTTCAGACTCGACTAAGTTTAGAAGTCAAGGGTTAATGAGTTCGACTGGGGTGGAACTACATAACATACACACACACACACACACACTCTCTCTCTCTCTCTCTTTAATTTTTCCTACAAATAAAATTTTCAAAATTTAACCAAAAAAATATGCAATTTATTAATGTAGATTCAATTTTATATCCAATTCACTAAACAATTCAAATATAAAGCTATATTTATAAGAACAAAGGCTAGACTAACAAATATAAAGCACAGTTTCTGAGAATTTAGAGTACAGTAAAATAACACCTTATTTTCAAATAGTAAAGTCTAAAAGCAAGTCAAAAAGCATGGCTCACATGTGGACCCTTGTCTATCACCAAAGTCTAAAAGTATGTCCAAAAAGTCTTACAAGAAGTAAATGAATGGTCAATGGTGCAAAATTGGATATTTCCACATTGGGTACAGCAAGACTGTTTGATTTTTACCCTTCCCGGTTTGCTTCTCACTACAACTGTTCATGCATATGATGGACCACTCAAATCGAACCGCAAAAGGTATAGTTTGATTTAATCTTCAAACAGGACCCTTTGTCCAGTCAACTCTATTCCATGTAGCAGATATACTATAAATATAAAAAATATTGCTAGCAAACCTTGGATCCACACCAACTTGGTTGTGGTATCCTCATATCATATCAGTTGAAAGTATCCCATGAACGGAACCATTATCAATGTAGTTGGTGAACTTGATATTGAGGAAGAATGCATCATACTTTACTCCTAGGATTGGTTTCACTAGTCATCTCCCTATCTTGAAAGCTACCCCATCAACCCAAGCTTCAAAGTGGTCTTTAAAAAAGACATTGAGTGCCTCATGGCTATGTCATAATAGAGCCTAACGCTTGCCCTGGATCAACTTCCAGATTATAATTGCTCTAGTGAATAATTAAAGAAAAATGGATGAAGGGAAGATAGAAAAATAGAAGAAAAATAACATAATCATAGAAATATCTTTTGACTATTGGAAGGCATCTCTTGTATATGTTGTTCGAATGGAGGACGATTGAATGATTATTCATTTGCCGGAACCAGAAGTCAAAATTTTGGTAGATAGGGATCCCGTAAAAACTTCTTTCGAGGAATGGGCCAAACCAGGTCATTTCTCAAGAACAATAGCTAAAGGACCTGATACTACCACTTGGATCTGGAATCTACATGCTGATGCTCACGATTTCGATAGCCATACCAGTGATTTGGAGGAGATTTCCCGAAAAGTGTTTAGTGCCCATTTCGGCCAACTCTCCATCATCTTTCTTTGGCTGAGCGGCATGTATTTCCACGGTGCTCGTTTTTCCAATTATGAAGCGTGGCTAAGTGATCCAACTCACATTGGGCCTAGTGCCCAGGTGGTTTGGCCAATAGTGGGCCAAGAAATATTGAATGGTGATGTGGGCGGAGGTTTCCGAGGAATACAAATAACCTCTGGTTTTTTTCAGATTTGGAGAGCATCTGGAATAACTAATGAATTACAACTCTATTGTACCGCAATTGGTGCATTGATCTTTGCAGCGTTAATGCTTTTTGCTGGTTGGTTTCATTATCATAAAGCAGCTCCAAAATTGGCTTGGTTTCAAGATGTAGAATCTATGTTGAATTACCATTTAGCAAGGCTACTAGGACTTGGATCTTTCTCTTGGGCAGACATGAAGTACATGTATCTTTACTGATACACCAATTTCTAAACGCTGGAGTGTATAATAAAGAAATACCACTTCCTCATGAATTAATCTTGAATCAGGATCTGTTGGCTCAACTTTATCTTAGTTTTGCTGAGGGAGCAACCCTATTTTTCACCTTGAATTGGTCAAATATATGTTGAATTTCTTACATTCCGTGGAGGATTAAATCTAGTAAGTAGGGGTCTGTGGCTGAGCAATACTGCATACCACCATTTAGCTATTGTAATTCGTTTCCTAATTGCAAGTCTCATGTCATGGCCTGAAAGATATTTTAGAAGCTCACAAAGGTCCATTTACAATCCAGGGCCATAAAGGACTATATGAGATCTTAACAACGTCATGGTATGCTCCATACATAGGAATAAGAGGCCTTTATTTCACTGGAAAACTCAAGAAAGCAAAGAAAAGATCAACACCTTTTAAGTAATCCTTTCACTCTCGTGCATGCACCCTTTCATCCACCCATTTGTGACCCTTACCCAAGGATCATTCACTCAAAGGAAACGCTCATTATGGTTACTGCTGGCTCTTTTTTTGGCACCAGCGATAATTGATGTGTGCTACTAAAGAAGTCCTCTCTTAGTGTGTTCATGTACCTTACCATGGTCCACTCACTCAAGGGATACTAAGAGGTTGTTTTAGGTCGTTAGAACATTAGGGCTCATTCCTTTACGTTGCCTAACGAGGGGACGCTTATCAAACCCTCATAATGCCTCAAAAGATATGGTATTTTTGTTCCATTTAAAGAAAAAACTACATACGAGATTTCTTCATCTTCAATAAAGAAGATTTAGAATGTCAAGTGCTTTTTCCACTTGGTATTCAGTTGTAGCCTTTGTCCACATCAATTGTTATGCTATAGGAGTTATATCCTCAACCTAGGCTCGATCAGTCTCAAATCGCTACATTTTCCTCCCCCAAGCCCCAAGTTGGAGATGTTGATTAGTGATGAATTTACCAATATTATTATATGTTTTATTATGCATTTTTTATGTGATTTAAGTATTATTATAGTAATTTTGGATGCAAATGTCTCATTTTTCAACTATTGTTATTTCGAATAAATTAACGCACAATTCTTGTACAAATTTGTAGGTTCATCATACTTAAACTCAATGTAAATCAATTAGAGTCAAGGTAAATCAAAATCAAAGGTGATTCAAGAGATTAAGTTGGATGAACCACTTGAAGAATACTTGAAGAAATAGTTGTGCAAAAATATTTGAGAGACCTAATTCTTCATCAAAATGCAAGAAAATACGTGAAAAATGCCTGCACACATGGAAGCCAATGCAACAAAATTCAGAAAATCAAGTGAGGCCCATAATTGGTGATTTGCGATCGGATCCGTGGGTTAGCTTGCACAGATGCACGGGTCAATGTGAATTTTCCAGGGTTGAAACTTGCATCCATTACCAACTTGTTTTTGCAGACTTTTCTGGAGAAGATAGTGTTATTTTAGCTGGAGATTCCATTTAGTAGACAATTGAAAACTTTTATGTCCGTTTGGAATCTCAATACAAATCTTCATCATTATAATGCATGGAATGTAATTGCAAGTTGGAAAAGGACTTGAAGACCATTTGTCTATAAATAGGAGTCGTTTCTAAGAGATTTATCATCAACTAGAATCCAATTGTTAGTATTAGAGTTAGTGTGATTGAAGAGAATTAATAGAATTTTCTCTAGTTCAATAGAATAGTGATTTTCATGTACTAAACTTCTTGCACTTCAGCATTTTGGAAAAGAAATAGGAGTTGAAGTCTTGTCCACAAGCCTTTTTCAACTCTTTCTTTTACTTTCATAGTTGAAGCATGAATTCTTATATTTTAGTTGAATTTTTTGTTGTTTCACTAGTCATGATTTACTAAAAGCTTCATCTAGAATATAGATGAAGCTAATGAATCCAAAAGCATGGCTTAAATTATCTCAATTTTCTAAGCTTGTTCTTGTTTGTTTACTTGTTCAAGTTTTAACACTTGTTTTTGCATAACCAACTTAAACAAGTCATCTAAGTTGTTACTTGACATTGAGAAATACATTTAACAATGGAAAATGAATAAGTAATGTTTAAGTTATTCATATGAGAATAATGAATGCTTAAGTGAATCATTGCAATTCATGTTTTAACAAGATTTTATCATGAGAATAGTTGGAGCCCAATCATTTCATAGTGAGAATTAGTTATGATTCAAATGGAATTGGATTCTAAACAAGGCAAAATAACACTTAGCAAGTCATTCATATATGTCATGGTTCATTAGTGGAATCTATATTCTAGTGAAAAAAAAAAAGAATGCTTGATTTTCTACAAGTTGTTGTTATCATTCACCTATTCTATTGAATCTCATTTCATCTCATCTTGAATTTTTAGTTGTTTAGATAATAAAGTAAGCCATAAAATCTTAGTACTTGCAAGCTATTTGATTCCTTGTCGGATATGATACTTGCGGTAAAGTAGGGAGATTAAGTTTATTAATTATTTTGTGTGTGTTTTGCTTTCATTTTCTATACCTAATCTACACCACGTCAGACATAAGGAAGTATTTTAATGACTTAGTGAGCTCTCCGGGAAGGCTAGCAAGACTACCTGGGATAGTAGTCAAAAGCTAAGCTCCTAGGGCTGACTTCCTTCTGACTTTCTATCCTAAGCCTTTTTCAGCGATCCATTTGAGTTCTTTTTAAGAGAATGGAAATGAAATTCTTATCGGCTTTAGTAGCAATCCTTCAGACTAGTAAGGTGGCAATTAGTGCTTCACTTTGAAATTGCCTCCTTTCTTCCTTAGTCTGATGGTAAAAGTGAAGCTATTGGCTATGCTAACTTGATACTCTTACCATCTTTCTTTGACTTTTGACTTCGAGTAGTTATTCTACTTCCTACTCTTCCACCTATACTTTCATTTCCCAGTGATGGATTGCTATTTAATACAAAGTAAAAAGAGTTATTCATTCTTGATCTGTGGAAGGGATCCAATCTCTTCTTGGAGATCCTATATGACAAATTCAATTCCTTACACAACAACTTATTAGGCTAGGCATAGCACTAAGTAAACTTTGGAAAGTAGTAAGCTGGGAACAAAAGACAAAAAAAAATTTTTTTTGAAGGGAAGATCTTCGTCTTTATAATACGTACCAAGACTTCCAAAACAAATGAAACTACTTTCCATGAATTGAAGTAGTCAAGTTAGTTTTGTCTACATCTTCTCTGCCATTACATATACACCAAGAACGAAAGTAGATATTGATGCTGAATGCACAGTTAATAGTCAATTATAAATTCATAAAATGGTGTATAGGATTATAAGGCATAATATGCCTTTGATAAGCTGTAATAAAGCTTTGAGTTCAAACTTTGCTCTGCTGGTCCTGAAAGATCTAAAACTTCCAACCTTCGCTGCTCAAGTGAATAGTGCTCCATAGAGAAAGACTTTTAGAAATGCAAAAGCATTTAGTAAAGTGTCTCTCAAAAGATTAGACTTTTCTGAAATTCAAGCGACACTCTCCATTGTCGGTTTGCTCAGGTGGTCTTCCCTTATCTTCCCTAATGTTCACAGTCGTTCTGATTTGAGATGAGGAAGGGAGAATATAAAAATGAAAGAAAATATCATAAAATGAATTCTCATCACTTTTCATCAACCCCGTCATGCACCATCAACACCACATCATTATCTTCCCCACACCACCATGCTCACCTTGGCCTCAATTACTTGTTTACATATACTCTCAATCAATCACTCTCATTGCTTCACTCATACTCAGTCTTAAGTGTCACCTAAAGGGTAGAGAGATATGGCCACTATACTTTCCATTTCCCATTTTGACCTCTCCCACATTCCTTTATTTTCTCCTTTTCTCTTAATCCCATAGATCCATTTCCGCCATTGATGTCACTAATCTCTTATTCTCCTACCTTTATCTTTCCGACTTTAGCAACCTCCTCAATTCTACTGCCGTTGCCTCCGATCTCACCCGCCACACATCCATCACCCTCCTTGCCATCCCCAATAGCTTCCTTGTTCTCTCCTTCCTATCCTTCCCCTTCCATCCCCAACCTCACCGACATCCTTTGGTACCATATCCTCCTTGATTACTTCTCCTAGTCAGACCCTTGCCTCATCCCGTCTAAAGGAAAACTCGTAACAACCCTTTTCCAAACCATAGGCCAAGCTGCTACTAATCTGGTTTTGTGAGCATAACTAGAAACTCAACTTCCAATGCCATAACAATTCACTCCGCCACCTCAAACGCCACCGTTTTATCCCTCGTTAAAATATAGTTTAAAAAATCAGGTTTTGTCTTGTTCTACCTATTCTCGGTCAAACCCAAATTTTTAATGGTTTTTTAAATTCTCAATTTTTTAGTTTGGCTTAGACTGGATGCCTAGCCAGTTCTCCATCTGATCGAATCAATCAGCCAGTTCGGTCTGAGTTTTAAAAATATAGGTTTTATTCGTGTATGGAATTGCTGTTTTTAAGGGATACTTTTACTTACTTCCCCTCGTGTTTGACATGATTGCAGCCAGCCCTATTTAGATTTTAATATTTATATTTACATCTTCTATGTTTATTTTTTTTATAACAAGAAAACTCATTTTGATAATATAATCCAAAAATATCAAGAAATATCCTAAAATACTCTTAATTACTTTTGAAAAAGAAAACAATCTTAAAATTAGTTAGTCCATAAAAATATTAAAAATACTCATACTTTTAATCTCTTCCTGATTCTATTATTCAAAACCCAATTATCTAACTAATCTAAATAAGTCTACTTTATCTACCAAATATTTTAAACCAAATTCTCCTAGTTGTGCAAAATGAGTTTAATAACTCTTTCTTTGGAATGAAACCAAACTCTTTCCTCCCAAACAAAAAAGCAAAATGCAAAACACAAAAAATAAGTATAAAAATTAAAAAGTGGTTAATAAGGTATATTTATTTAGATTAACTAGATAATTGTGTTTTGGATAATAGAATTGGTGCTGATTGAAAATTTTGGTGTACAAGGAGGAGTACTTTTGACTTTTTTTTGGACTAGCTAATTAATTTTTTTTTTAAAGTTTGGTTTTCTTTTGCGTAATCAATTGAGATATTTTATAATATTTAATTGGTGTTTTTGGGTTTTAGTAACAAAATGGGTTTTCTTGTCATAAAAAATTATAAAGACAGGAGATGCAAGTATAATTACTAAAACTTGAAGGTAGCTCAAATGCAATATGATGAATACATTAATTAAACAAGTAGTAGGTGCTTCTTTACTTGATTTTACAAGTTAAGTGGTAGATATAGATAAAAAATGCAACTTATATCATGTGATGATTATTTTCATATAAAGATACTATGGAATCGAATGATGAATGTATGTAAAATATCCCTATTTTAAACACATCCCAAGGACAGTTGTGGTGTTATGCCACGTAAATAAACTCCTCAGAAATATACTAGGGGATCTTTCTCTCAAAAGTGCTAAGTTACTGAATACTTGCCATTTTCTTAAAATTTTAGTTATTTTTGTATCTCGCTATCATTATCGCCAAAAAAAAAAAAAAAAAAAACCAGAAAAGTAAACTCTTCCTTATTTATTGGTTCCTTCGTATTTTTAGATTTTTCTTTGGGTAATTTATACAGAACCCCTGCAGTTTGGCTATCTCACAAAAGATCCCGCTATATTTTGAAAAGCCTACATATTACTCCTTTATAGGTTGGACTTTTTCAAAAAATTGGACAACAGCAGTCAAAATTGCAACAAAAATATGTAAAAGGTCATAACTACTAATATAAACATGAGCAAGAAACATTTCAAATTACAATTTAGAACTGAGAATGAATTTATGGGTGCTGCTCAAAATCTATTGATTCTCCGGTTTTGCATCCATTTGTTGAAGGAAAAAAAAAAAAAAACCTGAAGTATAAGGTGATGAAGTGTAAATATTCAAACTATAGGAAGGTAATACGATAATTAACAAACCACAACGGTAGCCTCATTTGTTTAAATATCTTGTTGAGTTCGAGTACTTCAAGGGATCCGCAAGTTGGTCATCTTCAATTTCGCACAATTTGATATGTACGTAACATGTTAGTTAAAATGTGTAATTATATTAAAATAATATTTCCTCTGTCCCATTTTGATAGACTTGTTTTCCTTTTTCATCCGTCTCAAATTATAATCTATTTTTTAATTGAAGAATGTAATTAATTTTTAATTTCTCTAAAATGTTCCTATTTAATTACTTAGTTATAAGTGAGAAGTGCATAGCAAACCGTGCATTCACATATTAAATAGAATTAATTTAACTTATGGTGTAATTTTCTATTTGTATTTAATGTAAATATTTAATGATGAATATATAAGTATTTTAGAAACATCATAGGTTAATTTATTCTTTCAATAAAATTAACTAATTTTTCTTAAACTGTGTGAAAAAACTGTAAGCCTCTTAAAATGGGACGGAGGGAGTAGTATAATTCCGTAAAATGTAATGTGACCATTTATTACTCAAAATGACGTCATTTTTCATTACAAATTTGGCGTTACCGGTTCAATCTAATTCGTTTACTTTTTACTCTTTAAATCCATATCATCAACCTGTACTAAATGACACTTGTGAAGCCTAAGGCAAAAACGGGTTTAGTATTTTGTTGACGTTTACGTTCTTGTGCAGAAATTTACCATTTTATCAAGGAATTATATTATTAGGAGTCCAAATCTTACCTCTTTTTAACCGAGGTTGCACTTTTTACCTGTTTTTAAGCAAATTAATTATCTTGCTAATGTTTTAGCAAATTCAAAAGAAATCCCGCCGTTCTCAGGTGTCTTGGCGCGCGTGGCGAGAGTAGGGTTAGGTCCAGCTTCGAAGTCTTCGAAGAATATACACATCTTTGTTCCTTACGCTGGTGATGATCCGTTGCTTCTGAAGCTATTAGTATTGTTCTTAAGACTGCTAAAATGTTTGAACGTATGATATATTATTTTGATGCACATTGGAATAGACAATTTGATTAAAGAGGAGAAAAATATTTAATTTTTAGTCAACGCACGATTTAAAGAGGTGATATTAGCGGAAACTTCTGTTTTTAATTTCTTGATTCAGTTGTTTGATTTGATCAAATTTAGATTGCGACATTAAACGAATAACTTACATCACCCAATGATTGAAAAATAATTTGTTCATTCTGCTTTAGAAAATAAACAATGGTTCTAACAACGAAAAATAATTTGTCCATTCTGCCTTAGAAAATAAGCAATAGCTTCATTTTTCGGACATGTCCCTGTTCAATCAACGGCAATCCCCCGAATCTCCTCACATTTTTCAGATGTGATATTTTGTATCTCGCTATTATTATAGGCAACAGAAACTATAAAAGTAAACTTTCCTTATCTGTTTATTCATATATTTGGATGTTTCTTTTTTATTCTTGTTTTCTGGGTTCTTACTTACTAATTACTTAAATGGTAAGGCGATAGCTGGATATTTCACTAGAGAAACTTCTATTACCAGTTATTTTTTGTTCGGGACAAATGCTTAGGTAAATTTAAGTTACAAACTCATTTGTAAATTATCAGTGAATTCAAGAGATATAATTATGATGATGTAGGATAGATATAAGAAAAGTGATAATAATTTATATCGTTACCTAAACGCTATAGTCATATGGTTTTGAATTTATTACATGATCTACAACTAGACCTATAAATTGGGTTCACCTAAGTATTAGTTATCTGTTTTCAACCTCTTGCCTACAGGTCAAGGTATATGATTCAATTCTTCCACTATTCCATTACTCAGGAAATAGTGTAATTCTAATTGCCACCAATTAAGGTTTTATGATTGCTGGAATTATGTTACTGCCACAGTGCCAATGGAGGTAGCTGCGAATGTAGCATCTAGCTGCCTTCCTGGGGATGTTATAAAGTAGCAGGGAATTGTCATAAAAATATTACGATGTTCTTTTTCTTTTTTTAATTTCAATTGGTCAAAAGAAAACCCTACTGCCAATTCACATCAAATTTTTTTTCTTTACAATTGGTACAATAATTGAATTCGATAGGAATATAGCATAACTTATATATAATAAAATTATCTTGACGTGGTCGACTTTAAAATGCGAGGAAAAGTGTCACGCCCCTGGCCTACAAGCTCAGCGTGTGACCAGAGTCTGTGCAGTCAAGTCTAACTATTTGGGCTCCGTCCTCGCTAGTCCAAAATGGATATCCCAAGTTGGACTTGAATACTTAGGCTCAACTTATACATTGGTCCATGTTACTTCATTTTTCCGATGTGAGACGGGATATTACATTCATCCCTCCTTATTAGGCTTTGCATCCTCGCAAAACCCAATCCACATCATAATCCAGACTGTCCACTCGGTTGTGTCGGATTCTAGAGGTGGCTCGTACAGACTCTAGAGGTGGCTCTAGAGCCCTTAGGTTGATGTAGCACTTAGCCTTGCACAGCACTTAGTTCCTCCATTTCCTTGCGTAGTCCGGCCCAATATCATAGGCCCAATCTCACCACGTGCAGAGAACACACGAGGTTCGCTTTGATACCATTCTGTCACACCTCTGGCCCGCAGGCCCAGCACTCGACCAGAGTCTGCGCAGCCTAGTCCAACTATTTGGGCTCCGTCCTCGCTAGTCCAAAATGGATATCCCAAGTTGGACTTGAATGCTTAGGCTTAACTTATACATTGGTCCATATTACTTCATTTTTCCGATGTGGGACGGGGCATTACAAAAAGGATAACATATTGTCCAAGGTTTCATAACTTCTCATTATGTTTGCAACAATTTTACGCAATTTTTCTATCATTCTTTTACGAGAATCATAATTATGAAGATGTTAATGTCATATAGTTACAAGGATGTTTAGCTCCTGTTAACACATGAGGTCCTCGATTCTAAAATTTTTAGGAAAAGTTTCAAGGATAGGACTATAACGAAACATGGATTACTTTCCATGTTTGCTTGGCTTATATCTTTAATAGCTTTTGAGTTCTCTTCGCTTGTAAAAATCTAAATCAACTAGCAAAGAAAACAAACTTACAAAGTTTTGCTAGAATTTTTGTTTGGTTATGTTTTTAAAAACATATTTTTAAAAATTTCAAATATATTTTTTAATTAACTTTTTATCTCATATACACATTTAAAAAAAAATCTGTAAAACTGTTACAGTAATATTTTTCTAAAAAAAAATATATTCTAAAAAATAACCATCCAAACGGAGCCTTGATTGAATTTTATTGGATATCCAAATATTATCGATACATTGAACAAAATATGAAAAAGAACAGCCTTAAATAAACTCTAAAGAAAGCAAATATAATTTGATGCTTATTTTGTCAAGTCCACAACAGGAAACTCACCCTAAATAATATTTACAACCAGAAAACTTGCGCTTTTAGTAATGTAGCACTGTAATGTTGCACTGAATAACTGCAAGGTTCGCTGGTAAGTTCATGTGAATAGTCTCAAAAGTAACATATCCACGAGCAAATCGGAATTTTCCAGTTCCGCCGACGACGGCGACCTCCCTCACCCTCTCGAACTGAGCACTAGCACCTTGTACCTCCAATGTGCTGCCTTTGTATTCACCATTGTTGAAGACAATAGATATCAAAACATGCGCATTTGAACCATCTAATGCTGAGGTTATATACACACCTTGGGCCCTTGCAACCTCGGATGAGCTAACATCAAAGGCTTCTGTTACCAGATCGTCGGTGCAAAAAATGGTCCCAAACCTTTTGAAACTAAGAAGCCCCTCTGAATTTTCTGGTAAGATTTGGGCCACAGTTGCATTTTGGCCTCCGTATTGATCTTGGAAATATATGGTAATGCTTGTTTCTTTAAGCTCTCCTAATTCGGCATTTGTACATGTGATTAAAGCTAGGATCAAAATCAAATAGAGTTTAATTGAGCTTGACGCCATTGCTGAAGGGTTGAAGTTTACAAGGAAAAAGTGTAGGGCAAGATTAATAATTGAATTTACTATGTTCGAATGCTTAGAGGACTACAAGTCTTATATAGTTTGCAGATTGCAACAGGGGAGTAAGAGAAGATGGATAATTGCACGGCCACAAGAATTGTAACAAAATAACTCGCATTATTTTAATCCAAGAATATAGCCGGCCATGAGAATTATAGCAAAATAGCTCACATTATTTTAGTCCAAGAATATTGTCGGCCATTAGAATTGCAACGAAAATATCTCCCATTATTTTAATCCAGCTGAGAAGTTCTAGGTTAGATGCCAAAATATGTTGGTTCTCCAAGAGAAACCAATGAAGATTAATTCATTCCGAACCAAGGAATAATCAGAGTTTTGTGGCTTCATGTTTGCAGACTTCCAAATGGACAAGAAAAGGGCCGCCTTTTCTTATTATATTTTGACAAATTTCTTCCATCTCCTAAAGTTCTAATCGTATCGAATCTCGGGTCATATAAGGATGGCATTTTGTATTCAATGATTGAACACATTAACATCTCTGATTATGTTGCGTTCTTCACATGGTATCAGGAACATAAAGGATCAAATTTATCAAAATTGTTGTATGAATCATTGAAAAAAGACTAGGTTTACTAGATAAAAGACCAGGTTTAATAGATAAAAGACCGAAACCCGAGGAGTTAAACTGAAGTTGATTCAATACATGAGAGATAAACATTTCAAAGCCCCACTGTTAAAACGAATTTCATGATAAGGTAACTAAAGGCGTTTATTTGCAATAACGCAAGTCCTTAATCGTAAAACTCTTGGGCTTTGTCAAAAGGAACTAGGTAAAATTGAAAAGAAAATTAAGATTAAGAATAAGGCGGCGTTTGGTAAAACTGAAATCTTAAATCTGAAATTCGAAATATGAAATTTAAGTGCTGAAAGTATTAAGTTATTGAATTGATAAAGTTTTACCTATTTGATAATTAATTGAATATATGCACTGAATTTAAATATTTTCCCTTATAATATAATTATTTTATCTTAAAATTTTAAAATAATTTATTAATAATGTATAAGAGAGAAAGATATTGTTTGTTTATGAGAGATAGATGATAAGTGTATTTATATATTAGAATGTCTGTGAGATAGAAAGTATGTGTATATATGTAAAATCGTATGTAAGTATGTGAGAGAAGAAAAATTAGAATATGTGCACATGTATATGAGAGATAGAAAATGTTTATATGGAAGTATGTGTGTGTTAAAGTGTATGTGCAAGAAAGTATGTAAGAGTGTGTAAGAGAAATTTTGTGAGGGAAAAGAGAGAGAGTGAGTGTGTATGTGTGTGTGTGAGAGAGATTGCGCATGTGAAAAAAAGTGTGTATGTGTATATGTCTGTGCATGGGTGAGTGTGTGAGAGTGAGTGCGTGTATGTATAAGGGGAGAGAGTATCAAAATTTAGCAAATTAAGTGAAATTTTTTCACTAAAAATTTTGTACACAAATTAATTAAGTACTTAATGTATTAAATGATAAATGAATTTGTTTCAAATGTACTGAATTCAAAAAAATTTTAATCCATTAATTTTCAACATTAAGTTGTGTTATCAAACACCCCCTAAGAATTTTGGATTTTCTGAGGGGATTAACCTCCAAATTTGCCAAAAGACTTCAAATAGTATATGATTGCTTCAGATACAGCGCATAAGTCATTAGTTTTAAATCTTAGTCAACTCAACTAGGACTAGAATTTCAAATATAATTAGAACAAATTAAATATTCTTATTTAAGACTAGTCAAATCCTTAGGATTAAAGAATCCTATCATTCCCTACCTCTTCAAAATAGCCTTGTCCTCAAGCCTGAGCAGCAATGAATTTTGAAAATTTCTTCTTTAGTGACTTACTTCCAATTAGCGTCTTCAACTAGCAAAGCGGCCAACTGAACAAGCACTTCAGTGATAGGATATCTATAGAACATCACAACTCGTCAATCTAATATGGCATGAGAAGTGATTTTGACTTCACCTCTAGAAGAAAATTCTGGTGTGCCATTGCACAATATGCACCCCGAGCTTCTTTTTAAGGCATGAAACATGAAAGACCAGATGTATCTTAGAGCTTGTTGGCCCGTCCAATCGATGAGCAATTGAGCTAACATTCCAACATTTTATAAGGCTTAAACTAAAGGAGACAGTTTCATAAAAGACTAAACCTTTACTGAAACTTGCTTGTAAGTTTGAAGGCAAAGAAAAACATATCATCTTTTGCAAATTGCTCCTCACTACGAATGTTTATTTGCTTCTTGTTTTATCCTAGTTTGTGTTGCTACATGATTATTTCTTAGAAGTTGTATCATCTAAACAATATCTATTAATTCCTTGTTTTTAATGACGAGTGTGTATTAGGTATATCAAAATATATAATAAATAAAACACTAATGAAGTAACAAAAGCCTAATCTCTCGTTGTTCCACAAGTATACAGGTCTGCTATAGTTTTGAGAATATTAGGCATCGTATCCCATGAGGAATCGGATACTTACAACTACCAAAACCTAATCGCTTGCTCCATTATCTAAAAAATCACTTAATGAGATTCTAATGAAAAAATGTTTGTAGAATGAAAGAAAGTAACTTGTAAAAGCACTTTGATTCAAGATATCTTGGAGTTAGAATCCACTAATAGCTTTTTGTCTTGGTTGAATGAAAATCTTGCTAAGTTTACCTTACCTTATTTAGAATCCAATTCCATATGAAATTATAATTTGTTCTTACAATCAAATAACCAGATTTTAACTATTCTCATAATGAAATTTTGTGAAATGCATGAATTGTGTTGATTCACCAAGAATTCATTATTCTCAAGTGAACAGCTTAAGCATCATTCATTAATTTTTTTGTTGTTGTAAGCATTTCTCAATGTCAAATATCAACAAGATGACTTGTTCATGATGTCCAAGCAAAAACAAGTGTTAAACCTTGAATGAATGAACAAATAAGTATAAGCTTAGCAAGTTTTAACAACTTAGTTCATGATTTAAGGTCCTAGAAGTATTTGGTTCAACATGGTGAATGAAACAACAATACAAATAATCTTGAAACAAGTATCCATAGCAGACATATTGAAAAGAAGAGAGAGAGTTAAAAAACTCTTATTCAAGATGAATATGGTCTATTCCTTCTTCCAAAAGATTGCTATAAGAGTTCAACTATAAGAATTTCTCTCAAAACTACAAAGAAAGTATAAAATGTGAGAGAATTCTATTAATGCTCTTAGCACTACTCCATGTTAACCTCTCTAATGTCTTACAAAATGTCTTCTATTATAGGCAAATGAACTACAAGCATTTCTCAATGTCAAATGGCAACAAGATGATTTGTTCATGGTGGTGAAGCAAAAATAAGTGTTAAACCTTGAATGAATGAAAAAATAAGTACAAGCTTAGCAAGTTTCAACAACTTAGTTCATGATTTAAGGTCCTAGAAGTATTTGGTTCAACATCGTGAATAAAACAACAATACAAATAATCTTGAAACAAGTATCCATAGCAAACATATTGAAAAGAAGAGATAGAGTTAAGAAAATCTTATTCAAGATGAATATGGCTTCAAGAACATCTATTCCTTCTTCCAAAAGATTGCTATAAGAGTTCAACTACAAAAATTTCTCTCAAAATTACAAACAAAGTATAAAATGTGAGTTAGCATTATTCCCTGTTAACTTCTCTAATGTCTTACAAAATGTCTTCTATTTATAGGCAAATGAACTACAAGCCATTTTCTATATTGCAAATATAATTAATGCATGAAATAATGAAGACTCTTTCTTGAGCTCCAAAATTGGCACAAAGACCTTCATTTATGTTCTCAAGAAATTTCTTGAGCAGCAAGACCTATCTCCAACTAAAAAGTCTTCAAAACTAACTATAAAAAGATGCAAGTTGAAACCTCCATAGAACCCTAGTTGTAGCCAGATTCGTGGGTCGATCTACGGGTGACTAGTCCACAGGTTCAAAATGGCCCACTTGGCCTATTCAACTACTGATCTAGATTTTTACATGTGTGTAGACATTTTTCAAGTGTCATCCATGCACTGGCTTGTAATTTTGTTGACAAATTTATATCCCAAATCTTGCACAATTTATTCCTCAATAATTTTTTCAAAATTCATTCAACTCAATCACTCGAATCTAATATAATTTTGATTCCCTTTCACTTCAATTGACCTAAATTTTGATTAAATAGCATGAACCTATAAAATGTAGAAAAATTTTGCATAAATTAACTCAAAATAACAATTTTTCCTCAAAATCATAATTCCGAGAGAAAACCCTAATTCTTAGAAATTTAATATAATTGAAACAATTTTCATTATAATTAAATTAAAAACACACCAAAAACATATATTGAAATATATATTAAAATAACTAGATTAAACACTTATCATATTAGGTTAACTTTAAAAGAACCAGGCATGTATTTTGTTATCATGGTAGGAGGTTGAACATAAAATGTTTCAGAAGGAACCATCTTGGTAGAAAAGTGATAAGTGGTGTTATAGCACCATTCTACCCAAGAAAGCCATTTCATCCACTCTTTTGGTTTATCATTAATAAAGCATTGCAAATAATTTTTCACCACTTCAGTCTACCTATCTGTTTGCAAGTAAGTTGTTCTCATATTCAAATGGGCCTTGCAAGTGAAATAGCTCCATCTAAAATGTACCAAAAAAACTTTATCACAATCACTGATAATCGATTGTGTATGGGATATCATATATGTTAGGTTTTTATATCATGAGAAAGTTTTTGAATCTACTTTCCAACGCAACAAATGGCAATCAATTTTGAGTTTTTTTACACAAAGTTATGGCTAATTTCTCAGAGCTATGTAATGGTGATTGTTTTATGGGTTCTAGCATGTTTGATCTATCTGGGTTCAACACCCTTTAGTTTCTAGTTCATTTTCATTCTCCAGGCAGCATGTATAAGTCTTTTACATGTTGATTACGTTCTTCACTAACTTAATAATACACATAAGCAGTCAAGAACTGAAAAAACATACCTTCAATTTCACCAAGCTTTAAGTCCTCAAGTTCTCTTCCAATTTCCAACTTTGCTTTTTTAGCTTTCCTCTTTGTTTCTCTTTCTTTTTTCTCCCACAGTTTCCAACACTTTTTTCTCTCTTTTCTTTGCCCTTTCTTTTACTTATCCAGAATTTAAACTTTCTACTATGTAGGTGTTTACTTTACCTACTTAGTTCACCACACGAACTCCAAAACAAAGCCACCTCATGTTTTCAAAATTTCGACTCAATTTTTAGCTAATTCTTCCTATACTTTTAAGCCTCCAATCAGTTCCAACCTTAATTTATTTTCTTCTTTTTTAGTCTAACCAATAATAACTTACTAAGCTTATTAAGTACCTAACCAAACTTATCGTGTAACATATATGCTTAGCACCTTTTTTGTACTAGGGTTATACACTAACCCTAGTTTGACTCATACTTGTCATTAATTCAAAGAAATAACTACATATGAATCAAAGTTTATTTTTTTCAAAATATAGCAAAAAATGAGCATATTTAGTAAGATGGTCCACAACCTTGAGATGGTAAAAGGCAGTCAATGAAATCCATGTACATGTCAGTCCAAGCATCATCAGGGATAAGAAGAGGTTGAAGTATACCGAAGGTAGAAACTACCTCACTTTGTGACATTGGCAAACGTCATACTCTATAACAAACTTTTTAATAGCATTCTTCATATTCTTGTAATAAACAATTGACACATGTGCTTATATGTAAGAAGATACCCAAAATGGCCCGGAGTAGGTGATGAATGAAACTTATGCAAAATAATGCATTGGCAAGAAGAATATGAAGCCAATACATTTTTGCCCTTGTGGCGCCATTCTATGGAGTCCTAGCTATAATTAGAAAAAAAAAAAGTTGGATCTTCTGACCTTTTAATGACGCATTGAATCTTAGGACCATTCAACTATTCATTCCAAGTAAGTTCCAATGTTTGCAAGTAAAAATTGAAATGGCCACTAGTTTAGTTTGCTTTGGAAGGCGAGAGAGGGAATCTACAACACAATTCTCACTTCTTTTCTTGTAAATAATTTCATTGCCAAAACCCAATAGTTTAATGACCCATTTTTGTTGATCTTTTTTTTTTAATTGGCTAACCTCATATACGGGGGAGGATGCCACTCTTTTAATTTTATTAATATAGAAAAAAGGAGGGCATAAACCTTACCTCCATCAGAGTTATTACAAAATATAAATAGACGAGAAAACTAAAAAATATGTAAACAAGAAATATGGAGCACTACTCCATTTACAATCCAAAATTTAAAATGCATTTTTCCTATATCTAAATGAGGGAAAACCCCATTGATCTAATCTAACTGCATCCTTTACATCATGCAGAAGAGAAGAAAATTTTGGTTATAAAATATTTGAATCCAGTTTTACACCCACATTTGACAAAAGATCAATAGGACCATTCGCTTGTTTGAGGCAATGAGAAACCATCAAATCAGGTTGACAGAGTTTACCAATCTTCTTGACAATCTTTAGGAGAAACCACGGGCAAAAATCAACACCATTAAGAATATTAACCAAAGATAGGGAATCGGACTCCCAGCCAAAGGGCCCATTTCCTTGAGCCACACACCACTGAATGCCATGCAACACAGCCTTGCATTCTAACATTAAATAGATCCATGAACATGCAAAGCCAAAGATTACATGACCATTCTAGTCTCTAAGGATGCCTCTTCTCCCACATTCGCATGGGTTGCCTTTAGAATAACCATTTGTATTCAACTTAAGGCCTTTATTAGGGCCCACCCATTTTATCATTTTCACCCAAATTTGTCGCCTCCTTTGCGCCATCATACCATACAAATCAAGCCATGTATTAGCAAATGATTTCACCTTGAGTTTAACCTCAAAAGCCATTTGAACGTCAAGAAAAGCCTTCGAAGTTATTACATCCCAAGGTTTTGATATACCTTCAAAATGCCATTCATTTCTTGTTTTCCAAATATGTGAAATAACAATCGTAGGAGTAATATATTGCAAATAAGAGGTAAAACAGTTAGGAGTAGGGTGAAGCTAGCATTTCATCAATCTCAATCTAACATCAGTCTGGATCCTATCCATCCCAATTGGGCCCCCAAAAAAATTTCAAATATTGGTTGAAATATCCCTATAACTAAATACATAATTAATGGATTTTAAAGAAAGATTAACACCACAAAAGCAACAAGAGGGACCCTGTATCCCAATTTTTGTATCACATCAGCTAGAGGAATTTTCCTATTTAAAAGTCTCATCAAGAAAAAAGAGATTTCAATAGGAACATTCCCATCCCAATAACATTTAAACAAAACACTTCTAGGTTTAGATGCTCTAACTTTATTAAAAGCCGTGTGAAAAACAAAATCCCCCGAGGAAGACATAGTCCAAATAATATCATCTCTGGCCATCTCCATTCTCGGATCCAATGCAATGATATTATTCACAACTTCTTATGGTAAAAATGAATTAAGTTTGGCTACATCTCATTAGTTATTGCTAACAAAACACCTTACTTGAAAATCCCCACAACTGCCAGCATAAGTGGACAAGGTGCCCGTTCTAACCAGTTATCGTACCATATGTTAGCCTCACCATTGTTTAATAGCCAAGTAATACCTTCTTCAGCAACATTTCTAACATCCAGCATTCTTTTCCAGGTAATTGAGTCAACAGGAGATCTCTGTACCTGCAAAGGGTGCTTTAATTTATAATATTTAGCATGCAGAAAATTTGCCCATAGGGATTGTTTTCTTCTGAAAGCCCACCACATTTTTACTAATAGTGCAGCACAGACATCTTCTAATGATCGAATGCTAGCTCCACCCTCCTCCAATGGCAAACACAGTTTTTTTCACTTGATCTAGTGATATTTAGAATTATCTTCTTTATTTCCCCACAAAAAATTGGCAAAAATTCTCTCCAAGTTCAACAAAGTCCCTTTTAGGTGGGCAAATTCCAGCAAGAAAGTGCTAAGATACGGATGTTAAAACATGTTTTATGAAAATCAACTTATCACCTACAGACAAAAACCAATTCTACCAAGCCAACACTTTCTTCACAATGGCGTGCGTGACCACATCAAAATATGAAGATCTCCTTCTCCCAATGAAAAAAGGGCATCCCAAATACTTAATTGGAAAAGCCTTTTTAGATAAGCCTGTCAACTGCTTTATAATGGAAATAAGAGCTAGAGGAGTTTTGGGATGATAGAGAAAACCACTCTTTGCCACATTGATACACTGTCCAGAATCCCTTGTATAAACTTGTAAAGTTTGCATTATCATCTATAGTGATCTTCCATCTGCACTTGAAAAAATGATAATATCATCAACGTAACCAAGGTGAGTAATATTAGGGCAATGCCTCGGTACCCGAAAGGACGAAAACCCACTCTTTTGAGGTAGAATATTTAAAGCCCTAGATAGCCCTTCTGCTGCAATTATGAAAAAAGTCAGAGAGCGGGTCCTCTTCACGAAGCCCTCTAGAAGATTTAAAGAATCCCTTAGAAGACCCATTAACAAGTACTGAAAACCAATAGTTGGAGATCAATCTCCATACCATATCTACCCAAGCCTCTCTAAAGTCAAAAGTTCTCAACACCTTCACCAAATATACCCATGAAACTCTGCCATATGCTTTTGCCATATCAAGTTTAAACACTACATTACCACCTTTATTCTTTTTCCCCAAGCCAGATACCAACTCCACTACTAACAAAATTTTTTTTGAAATATGTCTACACTTTACAAACCCACTCTGATCAGGTGAGATGATACGATTTAAAATACCAGATAATCTATCAACCAGTAATCTTGAAACAATCTTGTTAACAAAATTACATAAACTGATAGTCTAAACTCCGAAAAATCTTTAGGGCTAGAACTTTTTGGAATCAAAACCAGGAAAGTTAATGAAATACTTCTTGGGATCTCCTCACCATATAAGAAACCAACTACAACAGCTAAAATATTAGCCCCAACAACGCCCTAAGAAGATGTAAAGAACTTGTCGGAGAAACCATCTGGTCCAGCAGAGATATCACCATCCATGGAGAACACCACATTTCTAACCTCTTCCAAAGAAGGAATTGCTTCAAGTGTGCCACGGTCTTCCTCAAAAATCAAAGCAGGAATATGAGCCAAGGACATCTCCCTATTTGACTTTTCTTGAGTGAGTAAGGAAGAGAAGTAAGAGCATGCTTCTTGAGCAATGTCATCCTCATGATCCAGCCAGCTTCGACCTGAATCTTCGATATGATGAATGATTGTTTTTTCTCTTCTTTCAGCTATATTAGCATGAAAAAATTTAGAGTTTCTATCTTCATCTTGTTACCACTTAATCCTAGCTTTTTGTCTTCAATAGCTATCCTCTACTATACATACATAATTCAACTGCTTACGAGCTTCTTACATTTGTTCCAGTGCCTCTTCAATACCCTCAGTGTCATAAGCATGTTTAGTTTCAGCAACCTTCATTTCTGCAGATTTTACAGCAGCAAAAATATCACCAAATTTCTTCCTAGACCATTTCCGTAGTGCCTCCTTTACAGCTTTGAGTTTAGCAGCCAGCATTCTTTTTAGAGATCCCATGAACTCACATTTCCAATTGAGTTGTACTAGATTTTTGAAACTTGGATGTGTTGTTCAGAAGTTTAGGAACCTGAACAGCTCAGGCTGATCACCATGACCAAGAGCAACTTTTACCAAAAGAGAAGCATGGTCCGATGTGTTGCGGATCAAATATTGGACTGGAATATTAAAATTCGATTGCACCAAAGCTTGATTAAGGAGCATTCTGTCCAAGCATTTACAAATCCTCACTCTTCTATATCTGTTATTTGATCGTGTAAATGGATTTCCCGTATAACCAGCATCAAGCACCTGAACCTCCTGCATGAAGTCCACAAAATCCATAACTTGAGAAACACGAAATGGCCTGCCATCTTTCTTCTCTTTTGCACAAGAAATGACGTTGAAGTCTCCACCAATCAACTAGGGGGTTTCATTAACCTTTTCCAATCTTAGCGAATCCGAAAGTATTTGCCTATCTACTTCCAAGCATTTAGCATGGACAAAAGATAATTGACAAAAAACTGCAATACAAGAATTATGAATAATCATAGAAATATGTTGTTCACTATCTCCAATTAGTAAGCAAGACAAATCATTACACCAAAACATCCACACAGAACCTGAACGATTCATAACCCCAGAATCGATCTCCAACTTGTGTTGAAATTCTTGAAATCTAGACATCTCCACCTTCGGTTTCACTATGACCACTATTTTTAATTTATATAGTTGTACTAGCTTTTTAAGTCTTGTAAAGTTAGGAGGCTTAGCAATGCCTCTAATATTCCAAAACAGAATCTGCATCATTTAAATAATGGGTTAGGAGAGTTACCAGAAGACCTTGCATGAGAACGCAAGGTTCTATCAGAAAGTACAGGAGGCCGTTCAAACCCTTTGTTCTTGTGTCTTCGAACTTCTATCTATCCTTCATTAAGGGATTGCTCATTACCTAATTAACCCAGGGAGGATTCCACGTTCATATAGTCAATCTACTTGTCTATTGGATTACTCACCAACACATTACGTCCCCTAGGAGAGAGGCTACCAGTGATATTCTCCACTTTTGTAATCTAGTCTCTAGTAATATCATACAATCTAGCATTATTCTCCTGTGTTTCCACTTGTGCAGGGTTCTAAGTTTCAACGTATGCAGGCTTCTGATGTTACTATGTTGCTGATATCTAAAGCGCTCTTGCTGATGTGCAGGTTTTAGAATTCCCCTCCATTATAGTAGGATGCATATTCTCCCTTTCTACTATAATCACAGTATTCTCCTCAATGTTGCAATTTTCTAGGAACTGAATACCATTCTCAATATCTGTCGGAGCATCTAAAACATCTGCTGTATTTTCAGGATTATTCTCCAAAGCTGAACCAGGAGATCTGTTGGGGGTATGTGCTTGATCCCCCTGAATACCAACTCCATCACTCGCACTGTGCTTGTTTTGTTCCATCTACATCTGATACATGTCTTTTGGATGGTCAAGGTTAGCTTGATGAGTCTTAAGAATATATTGAAAGTTTTTCTGTATGTTTTCCTAGCCCCTTTGTATTTTCTTCTTCTATCTTTTCTTTGCCCTATGGTTTACTCCATCTACATCTTGAAATATCGTGGCCTTGCTTACAACACCGGTGACAATACAACGACAGATCTTCATAAACTAGACATTGCCAGATTCCACTTTCCCCCACAGCAATCCAAATATGATCTGGCATCTTCTTGGCAATATCTACATCCACACATACACGCGCTATGTGAGGTCTTGATAACGTAGTAGTAGCAGCATCTATCTTGAAAGGCGAGTTAACTGCACTCTCAATCGAGAATAGCGTCGCCTTGTTAAAAAAATGGATAGGAAGACCTTCTAACGCCACCCAAACAGGTGCATGGGTAGATTCCACATCCACCCTAAACTCAATTGACCACTTGAAGAACCTCATTGGGAAATCTTGAACCATCCAAAGCCCCTTAAGCCAGCAACGGTGGAAATCTTTTTCCTGGTTGAATCGGATAAGAACTTGTCTATGGTCTAGCCAACCCAATGAATGAATTCCCGTAAAACCAATGGCTGTGAAGGACTTATGGATTTTCTCCATGCTTGGACGGCCATGGGAGAATTTACTTATCAAAGCAAATCTGAAAGGAGAAGCAAGTTTCTGGGCATCTTCTTGCAAAAATTTGACTGCTGGTTCCCCTTTGTAAAAGGAAGTAGGCTTAATCTTAAGTGAAAAGTTAACTTTGTTGATCAAAATATTAGCAAAAGTTCTTTGGAGTTTCGGTTGTTGCCTTTCAACCATAGGTTAAAGGCCCTTCATGATAAACCCTAAATTTCAAAATAGCCAAGAGAGGGAAAAGTGTAGAGAGAGAAAGTCCCATTTTTGTTGATCTAAGGAGAAAATTTACTGTGTAAGAAAACATTTTAAAGTCTAATGATCGATAACATCCAATTTAGTAAGGCCTTCCCTTAGTAACTGTAAGAACAATAGTAAACATCTCGTTATCATAGATAAGTAAATTGAGGTAAGATGGGGCAAGTGTCATAGATAGATACACTGAGATAAGATGGGGCAAGTGCCTAACTTGTATATGCCATTGGACAACCATCTTGCATTAACACTACAATAACCACCCTCAAAGCATCATATTCAATCACAAACAACTTGATAAAATCTAGTAAAGCAATGACTGATGTAGTAGTCATTGCATGTTTAAGAGAATTAAAAACTTGAGTGGCTTCTTCATTGCTTAAGAGCATATTTCTTAAAAAATGATATCAAAGAAGCATTGACTTTGACATAATCATTAAAATTTTTGATAATAACCAATGAGTGCCAAAAATCCTTGTAGAACCTTAATTGATATTAGAATTGGCCAATCTTTTATTGACTAAGAGGACCAACTACAAAACTTTCTGGTGAAACCAAGATACTTCACCTTTGGTTACGAAAAGCTACATTTTGTTTTCATGACAAAAATCCAACGCTCGTGAAGAAAAGTAAAGATAGCTTGCAAATGTAATAAATGGCTTTTAAAAGATAGGACGTATATCAAAATATTATCAAAAAAAATTAGAACAAAATCACAAAAGGTGAGCACAAAAAATATTATTCATCATACTCTGAAAAATGCATGGTGCATTGATTAATCCAAAAGATATAATAGGGATTCATAGTGAACATTATCTGTCCTGAAAGTAGTTTTCTAAATATCACCTTTATGTACTCGAATTCGATAATAGCAAGATCACAGGTCTAGTTTAGCTGAAAATGATGCATCTCCTAACTCATCAAGCAACTCATCCACCACTGGAATACTTGTCTTTGACATTATATAGGTTCAATAATCCACATCCATCCTTCTTCCTTACTACTAAAGCAGGAGAAAAGTAAGGACTCATACTAGGCAATATAGCCCTTGCTCAAGCATCTCCTTGACAATTTTTTCTATCTCTGTCTTTTAAGAGTGAGGATATCGATATGGCCACACCATAGTAGGTGTGCTTCGAGACAACAAATGTATCCAATGCTCATGTAATCGAGAAGGAAGAATTCATTGTGGTTATATAATATTCAATCTTGATTTTAGTATGATGAAACTTTAGTATAATATTTAAACTTGATTTCAGACCATCTTCCCTTCTCAAAAGACGCTAAGTTAAAAATGATTGCACTTTTTTATCAGTGCTAAAGTCTAGAAAAACTTTAAAATGCAAGTTGACTTTCACAAAGTAGTTTGTGCAAGCCATTTACATGAAGTACTTGTGCAAGAGATTCCCATGAAGCAGCTAATTCCCACTACTAAAAGTTAAATGAGGTAATGCCATGCTTAATATGAACCCCACTCTAAGCTGCAAAACTCATATTTTCCATGCCTAAATCTAGACATAAAATATTGAGGTTTGGAGGGATGGAAATCCATGACCATTATAATCTCCTACTTACGAACATGTTGATGCAATCACAACCCCTAACCAAACGAATTAGTGAACCAGTATTAAGGTAGAAGACACCACAATTAAGTGCATTTCTTGATTGATAGGCCCAGTTGAACACCCAAGAACAAATTCTAAAACATTCAAAGAAAGCTTTCATAAAAGCCAAGAGAATGAACTCTCACTATGAGTACTCAATCAAACATATGAAAAACAATGTAATAACGTGCCTTAGATTGGTTACAAGTTACTACTAAAGTCCTACTAGAAAGTTCCTTGAAAAAAAATAAGGAAACCCCAAAAATAATCCAATTCATAAGTTAGCCGCAAACTAGCCGCGCGCGAATTCGAAATCCAGTCGCGAGCATGACTTGTTAAACAAGTCACAGCTAGTTCAAATGATGCACCAGCCACGAGCGCAACTGAAGGCACGAATCTTCTCTAGAACTGCCAAGCATGAGTAGCTCTTCAATTTCTAGACGCAACTCAAGGGCTTTCTCTGTCTAACTTTTTATGCCCTTAATTTTGAGTGTCTCATTCCATTTGATTGAGTGGTCAATCCCTTGCTCCTTCAATGGTAATTCCTTCTATTGTCTTAGGCACTATAATTTGCTCTTGGACATCCCAAACAAGTGTTGCATTCTTGGCACTCGTTTCAAACTCTAACTTTTGCTGAACATGTGTTACGCACTTGGCCTGTATCAGTGCAAATAAGCATCCAAACACTTGCTTGATGTCTCAAACATGATGCAAAAGTTTTAAATCCTAATTACCCCTATTGTCTCCAAACTTGTGAACTATCAGTATGACTTGGTTCGCATTATTCTCTTCTTCTTGAGAAGGATTCATCCTCAACATACCTGCATCATAAAAATTCTTATAAGTAACAATAAAAGCATTCTCCACAAAATCATATTACCAGCAAAATTGAGTTTGTGGGGGCGTGGGACCTCACAATTTAGTGAGCGTCCAATTGGGACAAGTTAGAGGGGTGTGTAATTGATCAGTCATGATTTGTGATTTGTCAGTCAAAAACTATAACCAGCCAGTAAAAAAATGTAACCACTTTCCACTCCAAAATAATGTCATTTTTTGCCTAAAATTTGGCTACTTAGGCCTAATATCAACCATTTGATTTTTGTCCAAAAATCAGGAGTGTCAACTTGTCCCAAATAGAACTTGCAACGCCCCTGCTGCAGTTTGTAGACATCATGTTTGCACCATTCAAATTTTCCTTGGGAATAACTCTTTTTCTTGCACACAAATTCTAATACTCGATGAACCTACAATGGTGTATCAATTTACTAATAAAAACATTACAAAACACAAGAATGATCTTATAATAATCAAATTCATGCCTCATAAATACATCAACAAACTCATGTTTGAAAACTCTAAAGACCTTTTCATGCACTTGATCCATAGAAACTCTAAAAAAGTCTAAACGATAAGTAAGTCCAAGGTAAATTTGATATTTCACCCTACATAAACTACCATATCACGAAATCTACTAGCACAAGAAACATTCAAAGTAGAAATTTGCAAGGACCCTAATGAATCAATACAAACACAACTTCAAAATATGAAACAAAATAACTACTCATATCAGGTGATAAAACATCAAAATCAAAACATAATTGCAAAGAACTTAAACAACAAAATCAAGCTTAACTTTGACACCTATATAACGAACAATAAAAAATTGAATGATATAACACCTAAAAACATATAAATCTTGACTAGACGCTAAAATAAGTATGGGTTTAATGCTAAATAAATGACTCAACACAATCTACCAACCACGCATTTTATAATCTACCAACCACACATTTAACTTAACTTAAAAACAGATTGGTCATACTCATCAGGAAACCATGGAAGGTCCGTTCATCTTTCCACCTTTCCCACAACTTCCAAAACATATTGCTAGAACATATACTAGAATTCTTCGCGAACTCATGCCTTTGGATTTCCTTGGGAGCTTTAGGCTCTTCTTGATAGGTAGTATCACCTTGGGACTCCATAGTTTTTAATGAAGTTAGCTCATGTATCAATCCTTCATCAAATCCCTACACAAAAGAGAAAGCAACACTAGAAAAGCAATAGTTAAGAGAGTTAGTAAAACATGAAACTTCTTTGCACATAGGTACAACTAGAGGTTGATTAGTATAAATATCTATCGCCTCAATGTTGGCTTTTGCAAATAAGAATGATTTTCTCTCTTGTTTTACCCCTAGGGTTGACTCACTAGTTGCCTTTTCGCTCATTTTGCTTGGCCTTTTAAGCTCTCACTTCTCGTTTTTTCTTTTTTTTTTTTTTTTTTTTTTTTTTTGCAGAACTAATTGATCCTCATTTTGCTTGGCCTTTTGGGCTCTCACTTCTCATTCTTTTTATTATTTTTTTGGCAAAACTAATTGATCCTCATAAACTTGTTTAGGAGTAAAAGATATAAGAATGAATTTCCTATCCTATGAAGAAGAGAATACTTATTTGTTGTAGCCGTCATTACTTATTGTTGTAGCCATCATTACTATCTCTCCTCTAAATTTGCCACAGTTTCCCAACAATACATGGCCAACTTGCATAGGTACAACATCATAAGTTACCTCATCATGATACCTCTCAATTTTGAGTGACACTAAGGCTTGCTCTTTACATGCACCTTTCCACTATTGTTGAAGCATTGTAACTTATGAAGCTATGGATGGTCCGTAGTACGTAGTGCAAGTTTCTCCACCATCAACATACTTGCAGTGTTGGCACAACTGCCCGTGTAAGTGATAAGATTACACACCTTATCATTCACGTGGTATTGCGTGTAAAATATGTTCTCCTTTTGAGCTTCATCCTCCTTCAAGTTAGTGCTGATCTCGCTACCAATTCTACTTGCTCATTAGTAGAAATTTTCTTATCAATGCTATCACCCTCGATCAATGGTGGCATTCCCTCATAATCCTTCTCGTCAACAATGATAATCTCCCTACTAAGTAATATCACCATAGCTCGCCTATTGGGACACTAGCTTGCAATATGCCCGCTTCCTTGACATTTGAAACATCTAGCGTCACGATTTCATCCCATAGCTTGAGCATTGGTTTGCTTCACATTGGAACTAGCTTCTCCTCTTGATTGATCAACCTTTGGTCTCAAGGGCCTAACATCAATGACTTGATAGATAGCAATTGGTTGAACTTGACCTCTACTCTTGAGCCTCCGCTCAATTTTCACGGCCTTGTTCACCATGTCATCTACCTTCAATAATACTGTAGTTCTACCATTGTAGCTACTCTGGCCTCAGTCCACTCAAAAATCAATCCATGGTAGTCTCTCTATCCTTTACAACATCAGTTTGTAGTATGACCATTTTTATGTCCGTATAATAATCCTTCACACTATAGTTGTCCGAATTAATGTTTGTAGCTTTTGGTATAGATCTCAAAAACAATGACTCCAGACAAATTTTTTCCTCATGAAAGTCATCAGCTCATCCCATGTGCGAATAGGTAGCTCCTTATTCCTCCTCTTGCTAGTGCTAACCTAATCCCAACATGCAATAGCATAGTTTATAAACTCAAATACAACAAGTTTTTCGTTTTGTTTCTCTAAATATGATTGGTTGTCAAAAATCATCTCAATCATTTTCTCCCACTACAGATATGCTCCAAGGTCAAACTTCCGTTTGAAGTTAGAGATCTTCATCTTTATCCCTTGATGGACTCTCCACTATGCCCAATCTTATGCCTACCTCGTCTATATACCAAGCCAATAACTTGTGAAATTTGGTAGCTTGATTCTATCAATTAGCTTTAGCATAATAGTATTGATAAGTATATGTATTAAGGCTAACAAAAGATATGGTATTATAACATGTCTCTAGTACAAAGTTTGTCAATATGAATATACCAAAAAGTATATAACTTTTATTTTCAAATTAAAGGCTCAAATGAAGTGGATGCTATTTTTAGAATTAAAGTAGCAGGGAATTCCTCTAAATTTGTGGGAGAGCACACACATAATTTATTTTATTTTATTCACTTATTTATTTGTTTGTTCATTTACTTGTTGGTATTAAAATGAATATAGGGTATGTGATATCATTAAAGGAAAGAGAAAGGTACATAAGTGCTGGAAGAGAATATGCGCAACAAATATCCACATTTCTTTGAGGAATGAGGTATGATAAGTTCAAGGCCAAAACTATTTATAAGGTGGAGAGAATGAAATACTTGAATTCAATTTTGTATTTTAAAAAATTAAATTTTGATTTCTATAGAATTATTTCTTTTAGTTACATGATAACAGTCAAAACCAAACTAGGGTTACTATTTTTATCGTAGTACAAACAAGGTACTATGTATAATTATTACATTGTAATGTTGGGTTAGGTACTCAACAAGTTCATTAATTGAGTTATTCTATGTTAAAAAAAATGAGAATAAAAAGAAATAATAAGAGCCAACTAGATAAAGACCAAGAAATAGGAAAAATTAAGCTAAAAAACTAAGATAAGAAAGTAAAGCATGAGTTATTGTTTAATAGGTAATGAATGGTGACACAACTTGGTGAAACAAGCACTTAACGGCCTGCAAATTTAAAACATGGCCAAGTGAAGAAAATAAAGAATGTAGAAAAAAGAGAAATGAAAGTTGCAAGAAGAAGGGAAGAAAACCTAGAAAAAGAAAATAGGAAATTATGGCAGGAGGTGGTAGTTTGTGGTGTATTGGAGCCTTCATAGGCTGGTGAACTAGACAACTACCCATAACAAGGATTTGGGGTTTGTTGGGAGAAAGGAAAAGAAATAGGGAAATCTTAGAGAAAGTAGAGAAGAAAGACAGAAACAAAAGACAATTGTAAAGGAAGCTGAAGATAAAACCTATTTCTCATGGCGTCTTGATTATTTGTAAGCGCTATCTAGTCAAGTAAAGAGCTTAACTAACAAGTGAAGATGTTATATTTGCTAATTTGATAGAAAAAAGAAGCTGAAGGGTCATCAAAAAGAGCAAATAAAATTTGGAAAACAAATTGGAAAGTTGGAAAGAAATTTGACAACAAGAAAGTAGGTGCTTCATAGTTAAAGATGCATGAACACAAGTAAAACTTAGAAAACATTTAATTTTGTGCAGTCTTAGAAAACTGGCCATAACTTGGTGTAGATAACTAGAAATTGATTGCCATTTGTTATGTTGAAAACTATATTCAATGTACATTTCAAAGTAAGAATTCATATCTTGATTCTTTATAAGTCAGACCATAAATTGTGGGAAATTTACTGAAAATCTAGTTTTGCTCAAAGGGGGGTTTGTAATGTTCAAATTTATAAGCCAATTTTGGACACGTTATGACTCAGATATGAAGTTAGATTCATCATAAGAGTTTATCATTTAGATTGTAGTTTCTATTTCTATAAATATCATGTTCATATGAATTATATCTTGAGAGAATTAAGGGAAAAAATATGATTGGACTAAAATTTTATTTGCATAACTTACTGAGTTAAATAAAGGCTGAATTTTGACTTGGTTATGGCCCCAATCATGAAATATTTCTTCTCAAAAGTTGTGGCAAATTGAATCTTGTTTCTAAAATACCAAGTTTACGTTTTTTTTTTTTTTTTTGTAAGTATAGCTTGAGTTATGCTAGATTGTATAGACATTGGCCATGGATCTGTGATCTCGACCTATGACCCTTGCTGCCGATTGACCTTGCAGACCACTTCTAATTGTCTAACTTGAATCTGCAACCCTATATTCACGATCTTACCCATGTATATATTCTCCTTGGAAAACCCAAATTTTAGTATGTTATTCACTAAATTGTAGTTCATATATTGATCATTTTGTAACCAATAAATAGGTTCATCTCATAGTTGATTATTTAAAGGATGGAAAGGAATTTTTGGATCTAAACAAAAATCTGTATGTGTCTTAAACTCATTTTCATTTACAAAAGGCTATTTCATAAACTATGTAACTTGTTGTTGATGCTTGAAATTGTTAGATGCCCTACAAGAAAATGTGAATGATTTGCTACATTTCATGCGAAACTTTTTGTTCATGTAACTAAAGTTACAAGTTGTTGTCATTTGATACTTGACAATCGTGCATGTTGTGAACCCAGTTGTATACTTTATCATACTAAGGAATTTTGGGCTCTGCTATGTGTGCATTAGCTTTGCAAAGTCAACGTCAAGTTTGGCCAAACAAATTCTAGCCACCTTGTATCTCAATCCCCTTGCCTCATGGAATGTTCATAAGTTTAGGGGCATGTGATATGTTTGTCTAGTGTGTATTTGAGTATCAACAAACAGTGTGATATGGCCACAAAGATGCTGTGATATGGGAGGACTAAAGTGATACTAAAGTAATATTAGTATATTATTGAAGTGATTCCAATGTATTATTAAAGTGATCTTGACTGATGTGATCGTGTTAGCGGCATAAACATAGAAAAAGGCTCCACATAGGGTCCTGTTGTATTCCCCATTGAATTATGTGCTCAATTTGCTGTAATTGCTTTCACTTATGTGTACATTTGTTGAATGTTTTATTTATTGAAAATAAATACATTTTATAAACTTTTCAATCGAATTTTGAAAATGGACCTTACATAGTGTAAAACTCATCCCATATTTCCACTTTTTTTTTATTTATAGGTGCTTAACCTACACAGAAAAGGGTAGAGAGTGAAGAGAAGGTTTTCTTTTGTTTAGTATTAGCCATAGGATAGATGTATTTTGAGATCGAGATGATTCGAACAATGTAAAAGATCTATATAAATTTTGAGTCTAGCTACATTTCTGCTAAATGACTACTTGTATTAGGACCTAAAAAAGCTAGGTTGGCATGTGACAGACTTAACGAGAGTTAGGCTAGCCCTAGATTAGGGTTCAAGAGCGAGCATTGGCTGGGGCCATCATAATTTGTACTAAACAAATTATGTCAAAAAAATTAAATAAGTTCAATTCTTTTGAAATGAAAAATTATGCAATCTATACATGATTCAAGGGAAAAGATGATAGAATTTCTTTGGCAATTTTCTAGTGAACAAATAAATTATAAACTATTGAGGGTAGTTTGTAATAATATTCTTTTTACTAGAAAATTGCCTAAGGTAATTTACAATAGAATAATTTGAAAAACTGAGTTTTAAAGGCCTAAATGTTGAGATTTAATAGTCCAAACTATAGCGCACGTTGAGAATGGACAATCAAGATGGACCGACCATCCATTCAAAAAAAGGAATTCAATGCCAAGTATGCTATGTAATGAACAATAGGAACAAATGTTGAATGGCAACACGAATGCTCTTTTGGTTGTTTTCTGTTTAAATATAAGACGTGTCATTTTACTTTAAAAGTCTATGAGACATGGTAATTATAACAAATTTTTAAGTCACGACTTTCAAAGATGACAGCTGAAGGCATCTTTTGGACATCATATAAGGAGGTTTTTAATCATAATTGAAACAAGTTTATGTTTTTCTTTGAGAGAGTAGAGAGAGCTTTGCTTTATCCTTATAGGAGATTGCTTATAGTGAGGCAAGTTCTTCTTAATGAAAGTATTAGGAAATCAATATGCCAATAACAAATTGATTAGTGAAAATTAAAATTGATTTCCAGTTAAGATCATTGATTATCTGTACAAAATCGAGAACGTATCTCTTGACAATATAAAAAGATACAGCGATTGTCAATCACAAACCACACAAGTGTCTGGTCTCTAAGGTATCCACACGAACACCTTATTGGGATCCTCATCAAGATTGATCAATACCAAGTCAATATCTAGATCCACTTGACACGTCATGAACGTGAAGAAAACTGAAACATGAGAAAAACACTTTTCTCTCTCTGGATTTTCTACCAACGTTTCTTGTGTTGTGTATCGTATATATTTGCCAAGTTTTGGTGTGTAAGACTTATTTATAGAGCAATAATTAAAATATCTTGTTCAACAAGAATTCAATGATAGGTAACCCTTACCTATTAGGATATCTTACCAAATACGACATTTAGTAAGTTTTAATTTCCTTCAAAAGGAAATTCTCCCACTATTATAATTATTCTATTTATCAGTAAGTCCTTAGATTAATTATCACACTAATTAATCCCATAATTATCATATAATTATTTAAATCAATTTAACTCAAAAATTAGTTCCATTGTGTATGACCCTTTAGATCCTGATCAATTGACAATAAATATAAATTATAATCTTAGAATTAATTGGCTTTAGTACATAACCAACAAAACTCCCACTTGGACTAAGGTCAATTTAGTTGCCAGGAATCTAAGATTAACAAATTAAAAAAACTTTAATTTTTCATTAATCAAAATTAATCAATTTATATTTATAAATCAAGATTAACCTCTAGCTAGGCATCATGACTACCCAATTGTTAAGAAACGTCAAGTTATTGATTTCACCTATCCATGAATCAAATTCTGTGTAATTATTATCCTTTCATCATATTATATTCCAAATTAGTACAAAAGTAAGGTATAAGTGCCAACTCCTTGTGCACTAATTATTATTCTTTCTTGTTCCCAAAATTCAACTCCTTTTTCAATAAATTTAGAGCTTTTCTAAATTTATTGACTTGTTTGCAAACATTTCTGAGTTGATATTTCAACCAAGTGTGGCCACAATAGGGATATACTCTACCACTATTAGGAGTGGTGGATCCTATATTGATCATAAACTATCAATTCGTGTGTTTTTTATTTTACCCAACTTCCATTGTACACATAACCAATTACAAATTATGGACTAATAGAGTTAAAGTACAACGACCCATACTAAAGATACTCTTATGATCTCCAGTCAAAGAATCACTTATACTGTTGTCACATAGAGATTATATCATTTGGCACCCAAATAGTTAACCTTATGGAAATCTTTAAGCAGATCAATCTAGTGAATTTGTTCTCCAACAATCCTCTTAGATATCATCATATATGCTAATCTATCCGCATTAACAATGTCCTTGATAATGTTAATATTATGATCAGAGATGCTTTAAGAATAATAAATATTATTCTAAGGATTTTATCATTAAGAAAAATGTATAAATTTCATAATGATAAAATGGCATATCAATATTATTGCATAAATAACAACCAAACATAATAACTTGTGAAATTATAAGTCACTCTCCCACTTTGACTAAAACTAACTATTCATATACTCTATATTGAATGAATATACACGACTATCATATTTCTTTGGGGATAATGCTTTAGTCAACGGATCAATTACATTATTCTCAGTGGAAATCTTATTTATTTTTACATTAGTTTTACCAATTATTTCTTTAAATAAATGGTATAGCCAAAATAATTGTTTGGATCTTAGATGAGACCGTAAGTTCAATAATAAACTTCTAGATCCAACTTAGCTTCTAAAGCTACAAAACACTTGGCCTTTGTTGTGGAATCTATTGTAGTATTTAATTTAGAACTCTTCCAACTAGTAGCACCACTATTCAACGTGAACACAAGTGCATATTGCAATATATTATCATTCTTAAAGAATTAATTATTTACATCTATAATCCCATATAGTTCTAAAGTATGAACTCCATAAATCAAGAATAATCCATTAGTTCCTTTTTAAGTACTTTAGGATATTCTTGACAACTATTCAGTGACACTCACCAGAACTAGGATGATATTTGTTCATAACACCTAGAGCATAGGAGACATTTGGTCTCATACATAGCATAACATACTTTACAGATCCTATAGCAAAAGCTTTAGGATCTTTTGCATGCTAAGATCTCGACAAGTGTCTTAGGACACATCTCTCGAAAGAATAATTTCATGTCACACAGAAACTCTTCCTTTGATCGTTCCATGCTAAATTTCTTTAATATCTTGTCTATGTACATAAACTAAAAGAGACCAAGCAACCTTTTAAATCTATCTCTATAGATCTTAATTGCCAATATATAGGTTGCCTCTCCTAATTTTTCATGGAGAATTTCTCGGACAACTATACCTTTTATCTTTTGAAGTATAGATATGTTGTTTCCCATTAACCATATGTCAAATGTCAACAAAAAACCATAATGCTCCCACTCACCTTCTAGTATACACAAGGCTCATCTTCATTTTTAAGAAAACCAAACTCTTTGATCATCTTATCAAAACGAATGTTCTAATTCCTTGATTTATAAGTAATCATATTACTACCCATGTCGGCCTTTCTAATAAAGATCCACTTCACTTGCCCCTTATTGGTTTTACCCTTTTAGGTGACTCCACACCTTGTTGTTATGGAAATGTCATGGCTTTATGCCACTTCAAGGAATCTACACTAGACATGGCCTCTTCGTAGCAAGTAGAATCGTCATCAATTATGACAAACGTATCATTGCTCTCACTTATAAGAAATCCATATATCTCAAGAGTATGACATACTCTCTAGATCTACGAAAACATTGTGTATCTTGAGCTTCAGAATGTGCCTCATCAATATGTGGCTTAAGGTCAGGTTCCAATTGTTGATAGTTGTTAGTTTGTGATTTTTTAATTTCTTCAAATTCTACTTTGGTCCCACTGCTTCTCTCAAGAATAAACATTTTTTCTAAATGGATAGCATGTCTTGAGACAAATGATTTTGCTCAAGGCTTGTAGAAGTAATATGTTAAACTTTCTTTAGAATACTCCATAAACAAACATTTATAAGACCTAATCTGAAACTTGTTTGATGTGATCGGCTTCACATAAGCAGAAAATCTCCAAATTCTCATGTGACTATGAATTAATTTCTTATCATAACATATCTTATATGGGGTGGTATCAACAGTGGGAGACAATTTTTAAGGCAAATTATCAAAATTAAATTGAAAGTGTAACATGGCTCGTCACGAAACATACCATATCCAATAGGGTACAGTTCTCCTCTTTCAAACACACTATTCAATTGTGGTGTGTATAGTTGAGTCCATTAAGGAAGAATCTCATTCTCCTCTAGGTATTTCAAAGCTTGTGACTCAAGAATTCTCCACCTTGATCAGATCTTAGTGTTCTAATACTCTTGTCAGTTTGTTTCTCTACTTCAGGTCTAAAAGCCTTGAACTTTTCAAATGTCTTAGATTTGTGTTGTATAAGATACACATAACCATATCTAAAATGGTCATCCAAGAAAGCGATGAAGTATAAGAAACTACCTTCAACATGTATCAATATTAGGCCACAAACTTCAGTATGTATAACCCCAAAAAAGACTATTAACACATTCACTTTTTTCTAGTAAAAGGTGTCTTGGTCATCTTACCAAGTAAACAAGACTCGTATATCTCAAATAATTCATAATCAAATGAGTCTAAGTATTCATCTTTATGTAACTTCGATATATGTTTCTTATTTACATGACCAAGTCTACAAATACTAAAGGTATGATTGCTTCATAATATCTAATTTTTTTCCTTGATGTCTATGTTTAGAACGGACTTGTCAAGTTCTAGAATAAATAAGTCATTGTTTAATGAACCAATGCCATATAGAACACCATCACGTGAGAATAACATTTATTCTTTTGATTAATGGTAAATCCATCTAGATCTAGTGCAGAAAAAGATATTAAGTTCTTTATCAATACTAATTTTTACATAGTAGTGATTTTTAATCCTAGAATGACCCAGTTGGCAAAGAGAGTTATAAAAAATCACATAAGAGCATCTTGGGGCATATAAGGAAGCAATTAAATAATAATAATAATAATAATAATAATAATAATAATAATAATAATAATAATAATAAAATACCCCTTCTTGAAGACCCAGTACTAAATACTAAGAAAATGAGCAAGCATATCAAGGTATCGCAATAAAAATAAATAAAGGATAAAATATACAAACATTAATAAATTGGGGTAAAATATAAAGTTTAACAACTAAGGGGACCAAAGATAAATTTCCATAAAAGCTTAAGGGGTAAAATTAGAAATTCAAACTGATCCAGAGATAGTAATGCCAATTAAGGCAAACCGGGGGGCAAAACAGTTAATTCTAGCAATCTAAAAGACATGATTGTAATTAGCCAATACTTAATTGAATGAAATCAAAATCTAGGAGCCAATGTACAAACAACAAGGACTTAAAGTGCATAAATTAAAAAAAAAATGCTCAATGGTATAGTGACAATAACCAAATAACTAGGGCCAAAACATAAATATTTTTTGACCAAAACTTAAATAAATAAATAAAGGTCAAACTACAATTGAAATTGAATTAATAAAAAAATTAACTTAATTAACTAAGATTAATTCTTGAATTAGTCTAAATTAAGCCAATTCCTAAAATATGCAAACAAATTAACTAAATAAAAATACTGAATATAATAAAACTAATACCAAAAACCCTCCCTACACACACGCATTCTTCTTCCAGAAAGCATAGATTCAATTTCTCTCTCTCTCTCTCTCTCTCTCTCTCTCTCTCTCTCTCTCTCTCTCTCTCTCTCTCTCTCTCTCTCTCTCTCTCTTGCCTCTCTTCTTCCAGCTTTCGCTATCTCCAGGTTGCCTTTCATCTCCCTCGATCTATCCCTTTCTCTCTTATCGATTTCCCTCTTCCCATATTCTTCCTAGTTTCTTCTTCTCTGTATGTCCCCTCTCTGGTTTTTAGCTCTCTATTTTTCTTTTACTTGTTTTCTTTTCTTTTTATTCCTTCCTTGCGTTCTCTGCCCGATTCTCCCTCGCCTCTCTTTTCTTCAACCTCACTTCTCTCACATTCTTCTTCTCTCTTAGTTCTCAAACTCCTAATCATTCAATCGGTTTTCATGAGAAAAGGCCCCCAAATTCCACCAAATTCCAGAATTAGTTTCTTTTCAATTCTCCCCAAACTAGATAGAAATAAGCTCACCCCTCCCAAATCTCCACTCTTCGACCCCACAAACCAAACTAAAATTGCCCAGAATCAAGATCTGGATTCTTTCTATCAGGAACCAAATAGCATTCAACAATCAGTTCCATTGATTAAATAATAAAAAGTACTAAAAGAAAAGAATAGAGATTTACCTGTGTTTGAAGGGGCGTGGAAGTGGGTTGCCAGTTGATGGCTTCGATAGTGGAGCCGGTGATGTCGCTGGAGGTGGCGTTGCAGATTGGTGGTGAGGAGACTGGAGGTAGGTTTTTGTTAGTTGTTGGGCTAATGAAGGTAAAGCTCACAGTGAATGGGCTAACGATGATTATTACTTCGCTGGGGATTTTTGGTTGAAGTTGAAGCTGTTGGTGGTTAGGCTGTAATTTGGTGTTTCCATTTTCTCTACAAGTTGTCAATGGTGGAGGTTACAGTGGTACCTTGTAATGGCAATAGGAAGGTTGGAGGCATTGTTGGTGGTGTGAATAGGTGGTCTGGTGGTGATTAGGGGTTGGAAGCAATAGGTACTTGGGACAGTTGTAAGCTGCGATTGAGTGGTCAAGAGACTGTGAAGTGATTTTGTATTGCTTTGGATGATTGTTGCATAGTATTATGGCTGGGCAAAGCTGTATGGTTGTGAGCTGAAGTTGCTATGATTGTAGGAGACGTGTGGTGAGCTTAGGTCTGATGGCACTAGGCAATTTTTCTGAATTGTGAGACTTAATTCGAATGACTGTGATTGAGTTGGTGTTTAATGGTTGATGATCACTGGCTTAGGTTGGGGCATGAAGGTTTTGATAGTTCTGTCTTGTGGTTGTTCTAAGCAGAGAAAGTCGATTGTCTGAGGGGATTGGAGTAAGGTTGAGGGAGGCGGTGGAGATTGAGGAGACAGGGGAGGATGGAAAATCGATGAGCTTTTTAGCTGTTTTGGTGGTTCCGGTGGACTGTGGCTGATAATGGCAAGAGGTGAAATTTTTGACTGCTTGATTGGTTATCTGCAAGTTATTTAGGTGGTTTTGGGTGGAATATCAGGTGGTTGTTAGAGGGTAGCAGGTGGTGGATTTGGCTAGAGTATGGGTCTATGTGTGTCTGTGTGTGTAAATTGGATGATTGTGTGTGGGCTAGTGTGTGCTGGAAAGTGTAATTGTGTGTGAAGTGTGCTTGATGATGTGTTTGTGAATGTATATTAGTTTGTATATGTGTATGATTGTGTGTGAAATGTATGTGAGAGAGTGTTGTGTATGTGAATCTGCGTGTGTATTGTAAGTGACGTAGGTGAGAATCTGTATGATGTGCGTGCATGTGTGTGTTTTTGTGTGTTGTCGCGCCCCATTTTTCGAAAGGGAAAATAATAAATGATAATCACAATAAAGTATGATAGATGTGTTGAGGTCGGAAAAAGGAAAATGAAGAATTAAATGTGGTTGTGTTTATTGGAAAAAGAAACGTGTAAATTTTTGTAAAAAATCATTTTTTAGAAAATGCTTTGTAAAAGATGATTCGATAAAATATGACAAACAACTGCTTTATTTTAAAAATAAAAGAAAAAGGCCTAAAATGGGACTTTGAAAATGCGACGATTTTTGGGCCTAAAAATAGAGTCTGAAAAGGGTTTTTAGTAAAAAAACGGAGTGGCCACTTGGTATTGAGTTTTGGTGTACCAAGTCACCAAAAAATATTAAAATATGAAAAAATCAAGAATGATTTATTTAGAAGAGGATTTTTGAGAAAAAATGTAAGAAAACAATAAAAAACCCTTTTAGACAACTCCAGGTCTTTGAAAACAAGAGAAAAAGGTTCGGGAGTCACAGTTGAAGAAAGGGAAGGCAAAGGCTCACGCCTAAGGCACCCTTTCAACCTAGCCGAAACTAGTTGCGAGGTTTAGTCTAAACTTTCCTAATATAACCCTAAAATTTTATCATATTTGGATGCAACTATATGAATGCAAATCTAATCCTAAAATGAATATCGTTAAGGGACAAAATGTTTCATTGAGGTTTAGTCCGCATTAATTGCGAAACCCGAGTCTAGACCTCGATAGAGTCACGAGCGTAGATGCAAAATGGAATGCAAAAGAAAAGAAAAATAGTAATATAGATAGTAAATTAACAAAGAAAGTGGGAATGCAAACACAACAGGTACGGGGGACGAATGGACTCGTGACTAATTGTTTCTACTCACAGAGGGGGGAACGACATGTACGCCATCGCTTCCCACGTGAGTAGATGACTATTTCTAGTCAAATCACACAAATGACCTAAGATTCTATGTGTGGTGGAGTCTAAATGTCATGCACCAAACATGTGTTTAAAAATAGATAGTAGATAATAGAGTATATATAAAAATCATTCAAAATGGAAAAGGCCTAAAAAAAATGTGTGTGAAATAGCATGGAATGAACACGCAAAAAATGATCATAATACTAAACTGACCTAAAGGCCTAGCATTGGGCTAGCTTATTTTCTAAAAATTCTCCGCTAGCATTGGACTAGCGAAGAAACCGAAATTAATCACAACTAGCGTTGGACTAGTGTGACAACGACACACACATATATAATAAAGCAAATAAATGAATAAAACATATATTGAAGCAATAACCACATAAAAGCACATAATAGCACATAGGAGCATATAACACATAAGCATGATATTCTAGATGCAAAATCCTAAAGAAAGCAAATAAAAAACATAAGCACATAGCACACATAGCAAACAAAGCCCTAACTATTACACCGGGAAAGCCTAATTACAATCTAGAAATAAAAAATAACCTATCTAACCTATCTATTACATTTTCTATCTAAATAAATAAGATTTTTGTTAAATAGATAACATATAAACTATCTATTACATTAACTATCTAAATACAAAAATTTTGCTAAATAGAAGATTACCTATCTATTACATTTTTTGAACAATCAAGATTAAATTCAAATAAACAAACATGGCATAAATAAATAAACACTCAGATATGGATAAAAAAGAAACTATAAGTACAAAGATACATGAAAACATGTAAAAAAACACATTGGACCACGTAGGAACACACAAAAATAAATAAAAAGGGTAATCGAGGTACCTCACATTCGTAGACTCGGTACAAATCGCTACTAACATGTACAAACATGTCAAATATATCACTATTTAATAAATAAACCACTAATTAAATAATTTCTTACCAATCACTAGGAACATACTACGATAATTCAAACAACAAAATAAGAGAAAGAAAATAATGATAATAATAATTAATTATTTAGGAAGAAAAATGAAAATTATTTAAGTAAAAATAAATAAGTAAATAAATAAACAAAGCAAAACAACGAAAATAAAGAAATGATAATAATAGAAGATAAAATACAATAATACATACTTAAACTTTTAACACCCCAAATAGGAATTATTAAAATGACTAAAAGGAAAATAAAGAAACTAATTTGAACATTAATTAGACTAACAAGACCCAATTTTAGAATATTAATTATAAATTTGATAAATAAATAAATAAATAAATAAAGTGCGAAAAGAAATAATTTAAAGCTTTGAGGACTCAACTAATTTTAATTAATATATTTTTTTTTGCAAAAATAAAATATTATAAGATTTGGATTAAAAGAGAAATTTGGGAAATATTCTAGAGTAAAAAAATGTAATTTATAACAAACTAAGGGGTAAAATTATAATCTCAAACCATAGTTAAGATAATAATATAATTTACAACAAGTTTAAAGGCTAAAACATAATTTTCAGCAAGTATAATGCCCAAAAAGTAAAATTTTCCAGCAAATACTTAAGGCCAAGAATGTAATTTCAGCAAGGTCATTAAATGATACATAATTTACAACAATGTATAGGGTCAAATTGTAATTTTCAGCTATATAAAAGAGTTGAAATAAAAATTTCAGCAACTATAAGTATTAAAATACAAATTCCAGCAACAAATAAAATACTAAAATACAATTTCCAACAACTAATGGAGGTATTAAAACAAATTCCAGCAACATAAAAGACCAAAATATAAATTCCAGCAACAATAGGGGGCCAAAAAATAAAATTTCAGCAAGTATAATGACTCAAATAAAATTCCAGCAAGGTTGGGAGGGATAAAAATGAAATTCCAGCAAGTATTCTAAGGCAAAAATAGAATTTCCAGCAATGTATAAGGGTACAAAATAAAATTCCAGCAAGTTAAAGTATGCAAAATACAATTTCTAATAAATTTTAAAACCAAATTGCAATTTTAAGCAACATTCAAGATTCAATTTGTAAATTATAGCCACATTAAACACCAATTTGCAATATCCAACAATACAAGGGGGCCAAATGAAATTTTTAGAAATATTTAGGGGTAAAAATGTAATTTTAGAAAAGTATAGGGGTCACAATATAATTTTATGAAAATATAGGGGTCAAAATGGAAAATTAAAAAAATGTAAGGGACCAAAATTATAATTATCTAAAAGTTGGGGGACCTAAATGCAATTAATCGGGACCTAATCGAAAGGAAAATAAAATTATGGGGGTAAATCTACAATAAACAGAAACTTAAATGCACAAATCAGAAATTTCTAGGGCCACAGTAGCATTAACGAAAGTATAAGGACTACAAAATAAATACCTATTATTAATTAAAAATAAATTAAAAAAACTAAATTAATCAAAACGACGTAGTTTTGAGTGAAACTACGTCAAAACGACGTAGTTTCACCAAAACTATTTTTTTTTTTTTTCGGTTTTAGCTTTCTCTTTTTTTTTTTCTCTCTTTCTTTCTTTTTCTTTCTTTTTCTCTCTTCTCTTTTTTCCTTGTTCTTTCTTTCCAGATTTTCTCTCTTTACTTTTTTTCCTTCTTCTTCCTCCCCTTTTCTTCTTTTCCCCCCACCCGATTCTGTTCTTTCTCTTCTCCACCTCTCGCCGGACTTCTCTCTCTCACAGGTCTCTCTGTCTTCCTGTCCGGCTCCCTCTCTCTCTCTATTCTCTCTCACTCTCGGTCCGTCTCTCTCTCTTCTCTTACCAAGGTCCCTGAATCATCCATTGAACATCAAATTTCCAATTTTCTACAACAAAATCCCCAAATTCCAAATCCAATCAAACTTTAAAACCATCAAAACACAAACTAGAACAAATTGAAGCCAACAAAATTAATCATAATCTGCGAAGAAAAGAATAGAAGATCTCACCTTCTTGGCCGAGAGAGAATCTGGTGGTGGTGTTCGGCCGGTTGGTTGGGCAATGGTGGTGGCGAACGGTGGTGGTGCTCTGATGGTGGAGGAGTTGTGGGCTGCTGGTTTTTTTTGTGTTGTTGTTTTTTTTTTTTTCTTCTTCTTGCAGGTGGTGTGTGATATGTTTCTGTGTGTTGTGCGTGTGATTCTGTGTGTGTTCTTGCTAATTGTATGCGTGTTCTATGTGTATGCAGGTGTGTGTGTATGTGTATCTAGGCTTGTGTTGTGAATTGGATGTTGCAGGATGTGTGTTTGTGAATGTGTGTTTGTTGTGTGTGAATTGGCTCTATGTGCGAGTGTGTGTCTCTTACAGGTGAAACTGTGTGTGTGATGTGTGGGTGCTTGACGCTGGTCTGTGTATAGCTGTGTTTTGTGCTCGTGCAATGTGTGTTTGGCCGAGAGAGAAGAGATTTGTGTGTGCTTGTGAGCAAGAGTGAACTGGTGAGGTTGAGGTAGTGTATGCGTGTTCTATGTGTGTTGGAATGTGGTGAAAGTGCAGGTGGGAATGGATGTCTGGTGTGTGTTGTGTGCAATGTGAGCTGTGTCTGTGTGTGATGTGCGTGTTGTGAGAAAGGGCAGAGAGGGGGTGAGGGAAAATACAGGTGTGAGGTGTGTGCTTGGTGTCTGTGTGTGATGTGCATGTTGTGAGAAAGGGCAGAGGGGGGGTGAGGGAAAATGCAAGTGTGAGGTGTGTGTAAAAAAATGGTGCGTTTTGCAGGTGAATTGGATATGTGCTTTGTGAATGTGTGTCTGTGATGTGTTTTTGTGGAGTGGAGAGTGTAGTGTGCAGGTGAGGTTGTGAAGTGCGTCAGAATACAGGTGTAGTTTTTGGTTGTGTGTGAGCCGAGAGGTGTGATGTGAAGTGCAGGAGTGTGAGCTGTGAGAGACCAGAAGGAGGGAGGAATGTGCAGGTGAAGGAAATTGTGAGAAAGGTGGGGTGAAGTGAGTGAACTGTCTGCAGGGGAAAAGGATTGAGAGAAAAGAGAGTGAAATGGTAAGTGAAAAAAGCAAGCTAAAATCCCTAAAAATCTGTTGAATTAGGTGTGAGTTGGAGGGTGATGATGAGAGGAGGTATGGCTTTGGACTGTTCTGATGGATTTAGTGGTTGTTTTCTACTTTGGTGTGGCGTTCAGCAGCTGCAGTAGCAAACTACTGCAGCTGCTGTAGCAACAGCTAGCTTCTTTTTTTTTTTTTTTTTGGAAATAAAGAAGAAAGAAAAAAACGAAATGAAATAAAATAAAATAAAATAAAAATAAAAGATATTTGGATTCCCTAAAATCAATAAGAAAATGCTAAAATTTAGAGTTATAAAAATAAGTAAATAAAAATTATCGCAAAAATTCAAAAAATAATATAATATTAAAAATGTGCGATTAATAGAAAAAGTAAAGTATTAAAATAGATATTAAACAATTTCTAAAGATCATGAAATTTATACAGAAAATTAATGAATATATGAAATATGCATAAAAAATTTTTCACTTGCAAAATTCTCATAAAAAAATGCATTGGAAAATGTGTCATTTAAGTAAAAAAATTAAAATTTTAAATAAATACTAGATGACTTCAAAAAATTATTAAATTTAGAAAAAATGATAAAAATAGTAAAATTATGTATTTAGGAAATAAAATAATATATAATAATATTTACGTGGTGAAATTATCATTTTGCTCCCCCTAATACGACGAATTAGATATAATACGCGAAAATTGCACTCGACCCCCGAAAAATGAAAAATACCCCCTAAAATAAAGTAACACACATATTTTTACCAAAGGTGTGTCAAAATTTGGTGTTTACAGCTTGCCCCTCTTTGTCGGGAATCTCGCAGAGATTTCAGACAAAGATGTAGACAACACCGAATTTTGACTCACCTGAACACAAAAGCAAAGATAAATATCTAAACATACAAGATGTAAGAATATAAACAAATGAAAGAGTGAGAAAATGACCGAACTCCCCAAGAGCTGCCTACGTATCCCACACAAAGGGAATCAGGTCAAAACGTAGTTCGAATGGTGAAAGTAAAATTTTGGATTGCCCGACTTGAAAAATCAATTTAAAATAAAATATGAAACATCCAGTTTGCTGGAGAAATGTGTGGCCTAGTTTGCTAAGATTGATGAAGTGCAAAGAAATTAAATATGAAGGTCCAGTTTGCTGGACATGCACCCAGTTTGCTGGGGTGAAATGCAATGCAAAGTTTGGTTTGCCAAACTTGAAAAATAAACGTGAAAGGTCCAGTTTGCTGGACATGCACCCAGTTTGCTGGGGTGATATGCAGTACAAAATTTGGTTTGCCAAACTTGGAAAATAAACGTGAAAGGTACAGTTTGCTGGACATGCACCCAGTTTGTTGGGGTGAGTACAAGAAAATTAAACGTAAAGGTCCAGTTTGCTGGGCATGCACCCAGTTTGCTGGGGTGAGATGCAGTACAAAGTTTGGTTTGCCAAACTTGGAAAATAAACGTGAAAGGTCCAGTTTGCTGGACATACACCCAGTTTGCTAGGGTGAGTACAAGAAAATTAAACGTGAAGGTCCAGTTTGCTGGACATGCACCCAGTTTGCTGGGGTGAGATGCAATATGAAATCTGGTTTGCCAGACTTGGAAAAGTAAATGTGAAAGGTCCCGTTTGCTGGACATGCATGAAAAAGATTTTTTTTTTTTTTTAGTCAAAAAACAGCCCAAAAAGTAATGTGAAACACCCAATTTGCTAGATTTAATTCATGAAAAAGATTAAGCTATTGAAAGCAGTTTACAAAGCATTTTGATTGATGATTTCTTTTCTTTTTTTGACTCTATGTAACATATCAAAAATCTATTTGAAAGAAATAAATAAGTGAATAAATAAAATCTTATACCAAAAATTTTTCTCCAATATAAATCAAGTGAAATCAATTTGAAATCCATCCTTTAAAATTTGCCCCAGTGCAAATTTGAAATCAATCCTTTCCAAGACGGGTTAAAACATGAGATATCAGAATCAATGTGAAACCAAAATTTTTTCAAAAAATTGCCCCAGTGTCAAATTTAAATCAATCTTTGATTGGAATAATACTCCACTTAGGCTAAGGCCAGCTACAAAAGACTTGCCCCAGTCTTCTCTCTCTCCTTTTTTTTTTTTGGAATATCAATGACGAATTCATGATTTTACCTGCAATTGGAAAATGAAAAGATGATTAAACAGTGTGCCGCCACCGTGTAATCCCTCAGGCTTTGTGAAACGTGTAAACATGAGTTCTTGGCGTCGATATCTAATCCCAAATCCATCCCTGTGAGTTGTCTCTGATCTTCGCAGTCTATCAGCATCCACCAATTGTCCTTTCATTATGACTTGCAAATATCGACTGCCGTGATTTTTTCATGATAACTTAAGAGGATTGTCTTTTGACACAAATCTAATGAATGACTGATGCAAAACAATTTATTTGATTTCACTATCTTTCATCTATTATATATACATATACATGTACACATAGATATTTTATGTAGTCATCACATTTGAAATCAAAACTACAAAATGGGAAAATAACACATCATAACAAGTAAAAGTAAGTGTAAAATAATTTTCGTCAAAAACAAGTTAAGAATTTCAACTGTGACAAAACAATTTATTCCACGGTGTTGAAAACAGGCTTTTGACCACGAATGTCACATTTGACCCTTTTTGATGTCATCAACCAGAAGCTTGATACTGCTAGAAGAAGAACAACCATGAAGAGAAAACCCAAGCGAACATAGTCACCAGCTCTTCAACTTCGTCACTTCTCCTTTATCTGCTTCGTTTGTGTGCACGAGATTCCCACCTTAGCGCCCTTTCAGGTTTTCACTAAGGTTTCCTCCTCCCTTTTTCTTTTTCTTTTCTCCTTTTTTTTTTTTTAAAGCGCCCTTTTGGGTTTTCACCTTTATAAAGGAAGACATAGAACAACAATCATTTGAATCTTGAGTGGTCATTCCCCATTTCATTAAATCAGACTAGTATTTGAAGAATATTTGGCATCAGTAAGACAATCTTCCCTTGATAAATTTGGAATAGATATATTAACATCATATGCCCTTGTGCTAGAATGCATCATTTTGACACTTGTCAATTCCCCACACTTGAATCATTGTTTGTTCTCAACCATTCGAAAAATGTGAGCTCAACTAGTGATTCAAGTATTGAAATCACACATGTAGATTCTAAAATGTATTCCTTAAGACCAAATAAATGACCATTATACAATTTATTGTCTTGCCTTCAATACTCATAATATCAAGCAAAAAGGAAAGAATCATATCACAATTAAGCAAGTTCAACCTAATTTCTTCGCCTTACTGAATTTCACAAGTAAATAAATCATACAGTCAATCAAAGTGCATCCCATGTCTATGATCAATCTCATTTTTTACTTGAGGGGAATTTCTGTTAGTGAACTAATCACTCAAAATACGAGAGTGTCTTTTGACGCGAAAACCGACATTGGTTATGAAGGTTCCCGGTTACTCAACATCTCAATCTTAAGCAAGAGCAAAATTTATATTTGGAAAGTAAAATTGCCTTTTGACGCAAAAGTCAACATTGATTAAATGAAGACCCCTGGTTACTCAACAATTTAGTTACTCAAATTTGCAATGCATTACTCATAATTCAAATGCCTTTTGACGCGAAAGTCGACATTTTTGGATGAAAACTCCCGGTTACTAAGCACGAGAACCATTGGAGTAGAAAAATTACATAATTTCTTTTTTTTTTTTTCTTTTTCTTTTTCTTCTTTTCTTTTTTTTCCTTTTTTTTTTTTCCTCACAACAAATGTTACATCACAGATTACATGAGTGCACTAATTGACCATAATCAGCATTTAACATGTGAAATTAAGTAAAGAAGAGAAATTTTCATCAAACATACAAAATTTAGACATAATTTCAACCATTTTACAAGACATACTTTATATAAGAGCAAAACTCCAAATCACATAATAATCATTTCTTAGTACGTGAAGAAAACATTTGTCCAAGCACATAAAGCAATTTCAACCCGTAGGGTAATTAACAAAAATCAGGATTGCAAGCCATAATTCACAAGCATGTGACATCCCCTATTTTAATCTGACAATAACATATTCCCAAGGTGAATAAGGAAATGTGTATATGAAACAACAAAAACTTCCCTTGTGAATTGGTTGAAGTGGCACTCCCTGCATGTTTGTTCTTTTATTATGCTTGAATCGTCCAAACATACATCAAAATTGGCTTGACATTTTGCAAATTTTCGAGCAAAAGTGCATTTTGACTTAATTTGCTGACCGATGTTTTGGTGTCAATATTCGGGATTTTTACCTCTTCCAATATTAGTTTGGATTTTCCTTTCGTACCATTTGGAATTCTTAACACAAAGTCCAAATTTCTTTTCGGTATCACTCTAGCTCCTTATTAACGACTTGTGTTATTTTGGAATCTGAAAAAATATTGAAGTGGCAATTATCAGCTTCAAATAAGATGACATCCGAAAACCATGGGTATTTATTTTTCCCCTCAAAAGATACAAGAAAAATATTTTTCTTTTTATTCAATTTGAGCTTACGCTCAGTCTTTGAAAGAAAAACTTTACAATGACACAAACCTATCATTAGGCTTTGAGAAAAATGTGACGTATTTTGAGGTCTCATCAAAGAATCATTTGCTCAATATAATAAAAAATTTGAAGAAAATTTTTTCAAAAGCTAAATTCAAAAATAAAGGAAAAATCAAATGTCATAAACAAATTTGAAAAAGCAACTTATTGAACACTTCATTTGAGAAAAATTTTGAAGATAAGGCAATCTTAAATTTATAGAAGGAGTGCAATTATTAGCATCCAAATTATTTACAATTGTCCAGCTATGACATACAATTTCATTTATCACACTGATTTTCCTAACCAAACTCACCTATCTAGTTTCTAGGCACTATTAATTCTAAAAAAAAAATCAGTCGTCTATGACCATTTGAATAATTCAAAAGAACACTCATGTTTTTTATGTCCTTACGGGTCTCGAACATGTGACGGTTTATTTAGAATTGGATCATAATTTAAAATACTCAAATGTAATACTAGATATGTATCAGATGTCTTTCTTATTTTATCGCCTCCGTTAGAGGATCTTATTTTATTGCCTCCATTAGAGGACCTGTAAAAATGAAAAAATCAAAGTTAGTATAAATAAAAACAAAAACGGATGCATGTCCTAGGGGAGCCCTTATTATGCCAAGGGTAGGCCTAGCATGAAATGCAATCCTTTAGGGTGAGACCCCCATTTTCTAATTGTAGATAAGCCAATTCTGCCAGAAAGAGATACCTTCATTCTGCTCGTATTACCTTACCTAGGGTCTCATCCGCTAGGATTTATCAAAATATAAACGTGCATATCTTTTAGGGTTAAGTACCCAAGACAAAAGGGCGGCTTTCCTATCATGGGATTCCCGAAATGGCATTCCCTCTAGGGTTTATGCATGATGCCAGTTTATTAAAGCAAGTTAAAATATGCGAAAATGCCAAATTTGAGAAAATGATGTGGAATTTCTTTGAGAAAGATGGATCATGAACTGTATAGAAGAAATTATTGACTTCAAATCTATTTGTTTGAAAAATAGAGCCCCAAGAAGTTGTGGAACACAACATTGAAAGAAGGTCAAAAATTATGACTTTATCTAGAAATATACAAGTCAAAATGCTAGTTTATTAAAATAAAATTAATTATGTGTTTAAAGTCTCCTTTTGTATTACATGGGATGGGAGGGTGGGGGATACGTCCAAAATGACATATTAATTCTTTGAAAAAGGGATAAATGCAAACTGTGCAAAAATTTGACCACTTGGGTGCACTTATTGACTCTAAGAAAATTTAGTTCAGATAAAATTGACAAGTACAACATGGATGAGTAAATTTGAAAAGGGTTTAAAAATAAAATTCTTATTCTAAATATACAAGTTAAAATATCAAATTTTTCAAGATTTTACAAAAATTCCAATGGTTGGACCCTTGGGGTGCTTTATTCACAACAAAAATGCAATTTGTAAAATTTTTATGAAAATCTCATTTCCATCTTTCTCGAAGAAATTAAAGGTAAGACAAAAAAATTTAAACGTGCCGATAATGGGTTGGTTTCCTACGAGAGCACCATGCCAGGGCTCTTTATTTTATGGTTGTGAATGTAATCAAAGAATAAGAGAGAGTGCGTTAGTTTTCAATAAATATCACATAACACATTGATAAAGCAAATAGCAATAATCAGTACAACACAAAAATAAAGAGGGGTGGATTCCCTCCTCTTGTGCCTAGTGTACCTAATAGGGTAAGGTTGACTCTACCCTAGGCTTATTCTACATGGATGCATAGGGTTAGGCTTACTAATGCATCTAGACTCAACAAGGCTTCGGTTCCCGAACCTTCAGACCGAGAGATCCAAATAAGTCCGTCAATTCCAAGAATCCCAAGTCGGTGGTTCGAGTGATCCCCTAGACATCGCTACATGCACGAATGCGATGGCCGCATGTCTAGGCAAATCGATTCTAGTCTTAAAGGGATGGGTGGGTGGCAACCACCAAAAAGATAAAAAGGGTTTAAAAAAAAAAACATCGAATGCACGTATGAAGGTGCTCCTATGAGAGGAGGGAATGTAATATTAACACGCGTGGGCTCTAAAGGTGACTGACCCCTTCCCAAATGCAAGCGCGGTCGAATAAAGCAGTAACAAGTAAATAAATCATACATACATCACATAAGTAGACGAGAGATAGGAAGCGTGAGAGATGCAAAATAAAAACCTAAAAACCTAGAAAAATAGCAATGCAATCCTAAGCATCCAAATGCAATAAAATGAAAGGGTTAGAAAAGGAAGAAAATGACTAAACCTAGTGCTCGGACTCACTAGTGATTCCCCAGTGGAGTCGCCAGCTGTCGCGCCCCATTTTTCGAAAGGGAAAATAATAAATGATAATAATAATAAAGTATGATAGATGTGTTGAGGTCGGAAAAAGGAAAAGGAAGAATTAAATGTGGTTGTGTTTATTGGAAAAAGAAACGTGTAAATTTTTGTAAAAAATCATTTTTTAGAAAATGCTTTGTAAAAGATGATTCGATAAAATATGACAAACAACTGCTTTATTTTTAAAAATAAAAGAAAAAGGCCTAAAATGGGACTTTGAAAATGCGACGATTTTTGGGCCTAAAAATAGAGTCTGAAAAGGGTTTTTAGTAAAAAAACGGAGTGGCCACTTGGTATTGAGTTTTGGTGTACCAAGTCACCAAAAAATATAAAATATGAAAAAATCAAGAATGATTTATTTAGAAGAGGATTTTTGAGAAAAAATGTAAGAAAACAATAAAAAACCCTTTTAGACAACTCCAGGTCTTTGAAAACAAGAGAAAAAGGTTCGGGAGTCACAGTTGAAGAAAGGGAAGGCAAAGGCTCACGCCTAAGGCACCCTTTCAACCTAGCCGAAACTAGTTGCGAGGTTTAGTCTAAACTTTCCTAATATAACCCTAAAATTTTATCATATTTGGATGCAACTATATGAATGCAAATCTAATCCTAAAATGAATATCGTTAAGGGACAAAATGTTTCATTGAGGTTTAGTCCGCATTAATTGCGAAACCCGAGTCTAGACCTCGATAGAGTCACGAGCGTAGATGCAAAATGGAATGCAAAAGAAAAGAAAAATAGTAATATAGATAGTAAATTAACAAAGAAAGTGGGAATGCAAACACAACAGGTACGGGGGACGAATGGACTCGTGACTAATTGTTTCTACTCACAGAGGGGGGAACGACATGTACGCCATCGCTTCCCACGTGAGTAGATGATTATTTCTAGTCAAATCACACAAATGACCTAAGATTCTATGTGTAGTGGAGTCTAAATGTCATGCACCAAACATGTTTTTAAAAATAGATAGTAGATAATAGAGTATATATAAAAATCATTCAAAATGGAAAAGGCCTAAAAAAAATGTGTGTGAAATAGCATGGAATGAACATGCGAAAAATGATCATAATACTAAACTGACCTAAAGGCCTAGCATTGGGCTAGCCTATTTTCTAAAAATTCTCCGCTAGCGTTGGACTAGCGAAGAAACCGAAATTAATCACAACTAGCGTTGGACTAGTGTGACGACGATACACGCATATATAATAAAGCAAATAAATGAATAAAACATATATTGAAGCAATAACCACATAAAAGCACATAATAGCACATAGGAGTATATAACACATAAGCATGATATTCTAGATGCAAAATCCTAAAGAAAGCAAATAAAACACATAAGCACATAGCACACAAAGCCCTAACTATTACACCGGGAAAGCCTAATTACAATCTAGAAATAAAAAATAACCTATGTATTACATTTTCTATCTAAATACATAAGATTTTTGTTAAATAGATAACATATAAACTATCTATTACATTAACTATCTAAATACAAAAATTTTTGCTAAATAGAAGATTACCTATCTATTACATTTCTTTGAACAATCAAGATTAAATTAAAATAAACAAACATGGCATAAAAAAATAAACACTCACATAATCGAGGTACCTCACATTCGTAGACTCGGTACAAATCGCTACTAACATGAACAAACATGTCAAATATATCACTATTTAATAAATAAACCACTAATTAAATAATTTCTTACCAATCACTAGGAACATACTACGATAATTCAAACAACAAAATAAGAGAAAGAAAATAATGATAATAATAATTAATTATTTAGGAAGAAAAATGAAAATTATTTAAGTAAAAATAAATAAGTAAATAAATAAACAAAGCAAAACAACGAAAATAAAGAAATGATAATAATAGAAGATAAAATACAATAATACATACTTAAACTTTTAACACCCCAAATAGGAATTATTAAAATGACTAAAAGGAAAATAAAGAAACTAATTTGAACATTAATTAGACTAACAAGACCAAATTTTAGAATATTAATTATAAATTTGATAAATAAATATATAAATAAATAAAGTGTGAAAAGAAATAATTTAAAGCTTTGAGGACTCAGCTAATTTTAATTAATATATTTTTTTTTTGCAAAAATAAAATATTATAAGATTTGGATTAAAAGAGAAATTTGGGCAATATTCTAGAGTAAAAAAATGTAATTTATAACAAACTAAGGGGTAAAATTATAATCTCAAACCATAGTTAAGATAATAATATAATTTACAACAAGTTTAAAGGCTAAAACATAATTTTCAGCAAGTATAATGCCCAAAAAGTAAAATTTTCCAGCAAATACTTAAGGCCAAGAATGTAATTTCAGCAAGGTCATTAAATGATACATAATTTACAGCAATGTATAGGGTCAAATTGTAATTTTCAGCTATATAAAAGAGTTGAAATAAAAATTTCAGCAACTATAAGTATTAAAATACAAATTCCAGCAACAAATAAAATACTAAAATACAATTTCCAACAATTAATGGAGGTATTAAAACAAATTCCAGCAACATAAAAGACCAAAATATAAATTCCAGCAACATAAAAGACCAAAATATAAATTCCAGCAACAATAGGGGGCCAAAAAATAAAATTCCAGCAAGTATAATGACTCAAATAAAATTCCAGCAAGGTTGGGAGGGATAAAAATGAAATTCCAGCAAGTATTCTAAGGCAAAAATAGAATTTCCAGCAATGTATAAGGTACAAAATAAAATTCCAGCAAGTTAAAGTATGCAAAATACAATTTCTAACAAATTTTAAAACCAAATTGCAATTTTAAGCAACATTCAAGGTTCAATTTGTAAATTATAGCCACATTAAACACCAATTTGCAATATCCAACAATACAAGGGGGCCAAATGATATTTTCAGAAATATTTATGGGTAAAAAATGTAATTTCAGAAAAGTATAGGGGTCACAATACAATTTTATGAAAATATAGGGGTCAAAATGGAAAATTAAAAAATGTAAGGACCAAAATTATAATTATCTAAAAGTTGGGGGACCTAAATCCAATTAATCAGGACCTAATCGAAAAGAAAATAAAATTATGGGGGTAAATCTACAATAAACAGAAACTTAAATGCACAAATCAGAAATTTCTAGGGCCACAGTAGCATTAACGAAAGTATAAAGACTACGAAATAAATACCTATTATTAATTAAAAATAAATTAAAAAAACTAAATTAATCAAAACAACGTAGTTTTGAGTGAAACTACATCAAAACGACATAGTTTCACCAAAACTAATTTTTTTTTTTTCGGTTTTAGTTTTCTCTTTTTTTTTTTCCTTTCTTTCTTTCTTTTTCTTTCTTTTTCTCTCTTCTCTTTTTTCCTTCTTCTTTCTTTCCAGATTTTCTCTCTTTTCTTTTTTTCCTTCTTCTTCCTCTCCTTTTCTTCTTTTCCCCCCACCCGATTCTGTTCTTTCTCTTCTCCACCTCTCGCCGGACTTCTCTCTCTCACAGGTCTCTCTCTCTTCTTGTCCGGCTCCCTCTCTCTCTCTATTCTCTCTCACTCTCGGTCCGTCTCTCTCTCTTCTCTTACCAAGGTCCCTGAATCATCCATTGAACATCAAATTTCCAATTTTCTACAACTAAATCCCCAAATTCCAAATCCAATCAAACTTTAAAACCATCAAAATACAAACTAGAACAAATTGAAGCCAACTAAATTAATCATAATCTGCGAAGAAAAGAAGAGAAAATCTCACCTTCTTGGCCGAGAGAGAATCCGGTGGTGGTGTTCGGCCGGTTGGTTGGGCAATGGTGGTGGCAAACGGTGGTGGTGCTCTGGTGGCGGAGGAGTTGTGGGCTGTTGGTTTTTTTGTGTTGTTGTTTTTTTTTTTTTTTTCTTGGAGGTGGTGTGTGATATGTTTCTGTGTGTTGTGCGTGTGATTCTGTGTGTGTTCTTGCTAATTGTATGCGTGTTCTATGTGTATGCAGGTGTGTGTGTATGTGTATCTAGGCTTGTGTTGTGAATTGGATGTTGCAGGATGTGTGTTTGTGAATGTGTGTTTGTTGTGTGTGAATTGGCTCTATGTGCGTGTGTGTGTCTCTTACAGGTGAAACTGTGTGTGTGATGTGTGGGTGCTTGACGCTGGTCTGTGTATAGCTGTGTTTTGTGCTCGTGCAATGTGTGTTTGGCCGAGAGAGAAGAGATTTGTGTGTGCTTGTGAGCAAGAGTGAACTGGTGAGGTTGAGGTAGTGTATGCGTGTTCTATGTGTGTTGGAATGTGGTGAAAGTGCAGGTGGGAATGGATGTCTGGTGTGTGTTGTGTGCAATGTGAGCTGTGTCTGTGTGTGATGTGCGTGTTGTGAGAGAGGGCAGAGAGGGGGTGAGGGAAAATACAGGTGTGAGGTGTGTGCTTGGTGTCTGTGTGTGATGTGCATGTTGTGAGAGAGGGCAGAGAGGGGGTGAGGGAAAATGCAAGTGTGAGGTGTGTGTAAAAAAATGGTGCGTTTTGCAGGTGAATTGGATATGTGCTTTGTGAATGTGTGTCTGTGATGTGTTTTTGTGGAGTGGAGAGTGTAGTGTGCAGGTGAGGTTGTGAAGTGCGTCAGAATACAGGTGTAGTTTTTGGTTGTGTGTGAGCCGAGAGGTGTGATGTGAAGTGCAGGAGTGTGAGCTGTGAGAGACCAGAAGGAGGGAGGAATGTGCAGGTGAAGGAAATTGTGAGAAAGGTGGGGTGAAGTGAGTGAACTGTCTGCAGGGGAAAAGGATTGAGAGAAAAGAGAGTGAAATGGTAAGTGAAAAAAGCAAGCCAAAATCCCTAAAAATATGTTGAATTAGGTGTGAGTTGGAGGGTGATGATGAGAGGAGGTATGGCTTTGGGCTGTTCTGATGGATTTAGTGGTTGTTTTCTACTTTGGTGTGGCGTTCAGCAACTGCAGTAGCAAACTACTGCAGCTGCTGTAGCAACAGCTAGCTTCCTTTTTTTTTTTTTTTTTGGAAATAAAGAAGAAAGAAAAAAATGAAATGAAATAAAATAAAAATAAAAGATATTTGGATTCCCTAAAATCAATAAGAAAATGCTAAAATTTAGAGTTATAAAAATAAGTAAATAAAAATTACCGCAAAAAATGAAAAAATAATATAATATTAAAAATGTGCGATTAATAGAAAAAGTAAAGTATTAAAATAGATATTAAACGATTTCTAAAGATCATGAAATTTATACAGAAAATTAATGAATATATGAAATATGCATAAAAAATTTTTCACTTGCAAAATTCTCATAAAAAAATGCATTGGAAAATGTGTCATTTAAGTAAAAAAAATTTTAAAATTTTAAATAAATACTAGATGACTTCAAAAAATTATTAAAATTAGAAACAATGATAAAAATAGTAAAATTATGTATTTAGGAAATAAAATAATATATAATAATATTTACGTGGTGAAATTATCATTTTGCTCCCCCTAATACGACGAATTAGATATAATACGCGAAAATTGCACTCGACCCCCGAAAAATGAAAAATACCCCCTAAAATAAAGTGACACACATATTTTTACCAAAGGTGTGTCAAAATTTGGTGTCTACATGTGTGAAATGTGTGAAGTGACTGTGTGTGTTTTGTGTGTATTGTGTGTATGCTACAATGTGAAATTGTGTGTGAAATTTGTGTTTGTGTGTGAAGTTGTCTGATGGTGTGTTTGTGAACGTGTAATGGATATTAGTGTGTTTAGTGTGTGAGAGAGATGAGTGTGAAAGTATGTGTTAAGTGTGTGATGTGGTGTGTGAATTTGGTGTATGTGTGTGAGGTTGAATATGTGTAGTGTGTGAGAGAGAAATGTGTGAAGTATGTGTAGAGTGTGTGATTTGGTGCATGTGTGTGTTTTTGTGTTTGAAATGTGTGAGAAATGTGTGAAAGAACATGTGTAGTGCGTGAGAGAGAAAGTGAATAAGTGTATGAGCTTAGCTAGTGTGTGTTCTTGGGTTACTAGGTGTAAGGTATGAAAATGTACTAGTGCGTGTTCTAGATGTTCTAGGTGAACGCTTGAAGATGTACTAGTGTGTGTTCTAAGTGTTCTAGGTGTAGGCATGAAGATACACTAATGTGTGTTCTAAGTGTTCTTGGTGAAGGCTTGAAGTTGAATGTAAGAAAAAGTGTGTTTTTTGTGTTCTTGGTGTAAGAGATAAAACCAAAAAAACTAAAAACTAAAAGCTCTCTCTAAACTTTTTTTTTTTAATCCCAAAAATGGGCTATTTATAGTGCACAAATGACTTATACTCCAAAAAATGACTAAAAGACCAAAATGCCCTTGACTACCAAAATTACAACTTTACTCTTACAAAAACATTAAAAATCTATTTTCTCTCACAAAAATAGAAAAAATTAAGAAAAATGTAAATAATAAATTTGTTAATAGCAATTCACCCCGAAAAAAGTTAGAAAAACTTAAAAACATGCTTAAAAACATAAAAATAAAATTGGGACCCAAAGATGGCGAAAAGAATATTCAGGAAGTGAAATTATTGTTTTGCCCCTGTACTGCAAAAATATGCGAAAAATATCAGTTAAATTCGAAAAAAATCACAAAAAATTTGAAAATGTGTATAAAAGTACAAAAAAGAATTTAAACCTCCCAAAACTAATGAAAAATATTTAGAATTAAAAAATTACTATTCTACCCTCCAAAATTGCTGACTTTCTCATTTTATCCAAAAATCAGGATTTAACTCCAAATAGTAGGAAAAGGTTCCCAATGTTATAAAACGAGCAATGTGTCAAATTTTGGTATCTATAAGTTATAAGTCCTTGCAATTAATGCAGTAACTCTTGCTCCATTTCTTACATGTAGTTCAACTTTTCCTTTGCCAAAAATCTACTATTCTCAAGATCTTGTATATTTGTGTAAATAAGGGATCCGAATCTGGAATCTAATACCTAAGAATCTTGATTAGTAGATTATTTTATCTCAATTATAAACATGTTAGAAGTCAAAGTTTGACCAAGTTATCGATTTCTAAGTCTTAAGACAAGCCATACAATACTTTTTCCAATACTACTTGTTTCTATATTGGAAACACGTGCCTATAGATTTATTTATTTGATCACACCTTTATAATTTGTCATGGCTATTTGGGCTTTCTCAAGACTAGCCTTGGGTTTTCCCTTAACAAGCAATAAGCTGTCCATTGATTCCTTGATAGAATATTCTTTAGATATCTCATATCTATTAGTCTTAGATTGTGTATCAAACAACCTTTAGAAGATACACAATCATAGACAAAACATCCATCATATTATGCTACTTTTGTAGCTCAGAAATCATACACGATTTTATGATACAAGCAACAACAGTATCATTATCTCATTCATGCATCTCATATGCATCTTTTATTCCCTAGCTATTATTGTGAATTGGGACTTGTGGAATTAGGGTATCAAGAACATAACCTCTATTTATATAGTTGAGAACTATTCTCAAGCGTTATACTAGTTCAAAAAAATCATATTAAAATAGAGTCCTATAAAGTGAGTTATGTGTTCACGTGATTATATATTCTACAACTAGAAAACAAAAATAGAATATGACTTCATATTTATGCAATAAAAAAAACCAAATAGAAAATATATGGACATAAAAATTTTGGTTTTGCTCCCACAATTGTATCCAAATCAATATCCATCATAATTGATTCGAGAATTTTCATAAAATTCTAAGTGGGCTGGGATCCTATTTTAATTATTTTTAATCTTAAGTTAGCTCAACAAATCAAAAATAATTTCAACAGATAGGTAACAATTACCAATTACAACTTTGTAACTCCTAGATAGTTAGATATCAACTCTTGACACATATATCACATTTGTCTCCTAACTCCTTGCTTCAAAGACACATGACCTTGAGTTAACTCAACAAGCCACGAGCCTTTGTTAAATTAAATCTATTATTCATAGATCACATTTCATAATAAAAACATATTCTTGGCAAACTAATATTGAGTTAGTTCAACAAGTTATTCTGACAAGAACTTGTTTAAACTATAATAATGGAAGACAACTTATTCATGATTTAATATTTTTAATTGAATCAAAACCATTATTCAGAGATCATATCTCATAGTAAACATATTTTAGGTAGAATAATCTTTCTTAGCTTAACAAGTTATTTTAACAAGAATTGTTTAAATAATAACGATTTTATTTTATTGAGGGATAAATTATGGTCTCATCATATACATATATCATATATGAAAATAAATATTTGATCAAATAAAGCATACAATATACAATAAAATAAATCACATTATTTTATCAAATATAAATCACATATATTATTCAAATAATCGCATTAACTTGAACTACAAAACTCAAAAAGTCTCGGCTTCAGCTTCCGTCATCAAACCCAAGTCTGAAACCAATCGAATTCGAAGTTGCCAAATCCGTACATGCCAAAAGTGGATTAACAATTATTAGATTCGCAAAACTCTTAAAGGAATGGGTTTTGGCCAATCCAATGCTTCGCGACCCTGTAGAATCATAACCAACTTCTGACTCCAACTTCAAATTGATTACTGCTATCTCTCCCATATCCGAATTTGAGAAGACTTTAGAAATAATCCACCGTCATGCCACTCCTATTTAAAGGACCAGCTAGGCCTTAATTAAGGGCATTGATGCTTGCAGAATTGTATAGCAGTAGCTCTTGGTGACGGGTTTGAAGAATTTTTTTCCGCAGCTTTTGGTGATGGAGAAACATGTGTGAGATTCAAACCTTCCAGGTAATTCCTTTTGCTGCCATGTTGTCTTACTTGAGTTGAAATTTTATTTTCCAGCTTAAGTTAGATTGCCTCATAGCATGATTATTAGCCATTGACAATTTGCACAAGGTTTCTTTTCCTTTTTTTTTTTTTTTTTAGTGCAAATTCTCGTTTGATTACTCAAGCCTGTAGGCTAGAACCGAAGGTCTAACAAACAGGAAATAGAAATTCTACCTTAACCAAGCAGCAACTCACAAAATTCGTAAGGAAATTCGCTCCGGTAAGGTTGTCATCATCTCAAATCATGTGAATGGAATTAGGCACATATATAGTAGCTTTCTATCATTGAAGACAATAAAGAATTCTTGATATTTTAGCATCCCGTTTGACTTTGCACCCTGCCAACCGATTTTCGGTGATTGCCGAAACAATCAAATCAATGAATCTTGATCGCCTGGTGTTTATTGCAGCTACTGTTGTAAAAATTTGGGCTCTTTCAATATCCTTTGCTATTGAAATTTGCAAGGAAAAAAAATTTTTTTTTCTTCGCACTTCAATTGCTTGTCATATTACCTTGAACTTTTTAATTTTGGGTTGAAGTTTAAGGCTAGGCAAGAGATTCAATTTGCAAATTTTATTTTATTTTATTTTATTTTTTTGCCTTCTTTCTTCGCCTACGTAGCCGTTGGATATATTTTTTTTTTATGTTAACTTTTGCCCTTTTCAACGCTTCACCGTGAATGAAAATTGCATAGTCGAATTTTATCATCCATGTGCATGCTAGATAAACTTGTTCAAGAAAATTCAACTTGCATCACAAGCTACTATGTCCAAGCTGAAAATTGCCCCTTTTGTCTTTTTTTTTTTTTCCTTGGCTGTCAAAAGATTCAAGTCAACGTACAATTTTAAGCTCAATCTTCTTTCACTTTGGCTGCAGGCTTAAGACAACTGTTATTATAATGTGGGTTCAGCACAATAACGGTCTTCAAGTTCCACCTGATTGAACTCTATCATAAAATTTTTGTAAGTGGCACACACCTACTTGCTGAACTTTTTTTTATATAAATATTTTCATGCGTGACATTTGGAAAAGTCATTAATTTCAATGATAGCGTAATTCGGCTTGAAAAATTCCAAAGGCGTTAATTTCTATAATAGTATTCACAAGTGTTAACTTCAATGATGGCCTTCATTAGTGTGCAAAGTTTCGAAGGCATTAATTCCATAGCATCTTTGAGCGAGTTTGTTATGGACTCACATACTCATTATGCTTGCCAAAAGCATTAATTTCCATAGCATTTTTGAGCAAGTTTATTATGGACTCACATATTCATCATGCTTGCCAAAGGCGTTAATTTCAATAGCATTCTTGAGCCAGTCTATTATGAACTCACATGCTCATTATGCTTGGAAAGTTAATTTCCACTTGCATTTTCTGCAGCATTTAAACAACTCTTCTTCTGAATTGTACATTGATGGCATATGAATGAACCTTATTCTGGTTCATATATTCGTGTTATTTTGATGGACCTTATGCCAGCTTGTTTGATAGTGACACAAGGATCAACTTTATTTAGGCTCGTATATGGTGCTTGGACTTCCATGGTGTTCAAACAAGTCTTCTCCTAACTTGTACATTGATGGCACATAAATGAACCTCATTCTGGTTCACATTTTCATGTTGCTTTGACGGACCTTATGCCGGCTTGTTCGTCAATGATACATGGATGAGCTTTATTCAAGCTCATAGTCCGCTAGGATGTAACTCACTTTGACTTGATTGATGGCATATGGATGAGCTTTATTTTGACTCATGTATCCATGTTACTTTGATGGGCCTTATGCCGGCTTGCTCATCAATGAGCATCACCAAGTTGGGTGGTGCAAAGAAATAGCTACACTTGCAACATCACTTGAAACTTCCCACTATTTTCTTTCCAAATTTAGCATGATGCTTTTTTTCAATTAAAATTTTCAACCAAATATGCTCACACTTTTTTTTTTATTTACAGTTTTATAGTCACACCATGGTGACATTTAAGGAGCTTGAGATTTCAAGCCAAAAGTAACTGCTAATTGTTGATCATACAGATGATGTTGATGACAATGGAACAAAATTATTTGTCCATGCTCCTATCCATAAAAATTTTGTTGGGGTTTGGCCTTAAAATAAGCAACCTAGTCAAGATAATTGGTCTCTAAATATTCCTTAAGATGATGGCACGACAGTACATTCGTTGAAGTCTCTTATCCACAATAAGAATCCAAGGACAACCTCTTTCCAGACTCTAAAAATGCCCATTGGGTTAGTACCTCAAGGCTGAATGGGGAATTTGGCTTCATCAAAAAATATTGAAAATGGCTTGAAGACGCTTTAGGGAGAAACAGGTAGGCTCTTCATGATACATCTATCTACAAAGCCCTGTATGCGTCACTTTTTACCTATGATAAGAATCCCAACGTTGTTCGAGTATGTTGCGAAGCGTGGTGCCTAGAAACAACTTCGCTGCACACCTCAATAGGAGAATTGTCAATTCTCTCTAGGATTTATACCAAATAAGAAGGCTCCCCATGACTGGTGGCATGTATGAGGAGGTTATTCCCTACGCTACAGAGATAACAATTATTGATGGAAGGAATGTTCAGTGCATTCCTTAGAGTTGTGAGTATTTATTTGTAGCTTTCCATTGTCTTCAAAACGGCAAAACCAACAACTATGGGGTATATGTTAGTCATTGGATTGACTTTTGGTCCAATGAAAAGGCAAGATACTTGAAGCCAAAAGCTAGAAGGCAAAAGAATGCATCCCATCCCCAATCAACTTAGAATTTGACCGGGAAAATTCGTCAACTGGGCAAATTTTCAACTTAAAGGAACAATACATTTAGCGTCCTTGAAGTCAAGGCCCACTTAAGAGAGGAAGCTTATCTCATGGTGTTCATATCGACCTGGTTATGTATTTGCTTTACCATGCAAAGATGTTCATTTCATCAGACCAACTACATTTAAGGCTTCAAGCACACAAGCCTTTGGATGAAAAACTTGCCTTGCGACGCTAGTATTACTTAGCATCTACAAAGGTCTAAACAATTTGTGAACTCACTAACTCCCAAACATTCAAATGGTTCTTTTCCCATGCATTATATGCATGCATGGTTGGCGCACTACTTTTCTACACATTATTTAGCTCTAGATGCATTACCTGCACTTATGATGATCGATTATTCTGAATAAGGTAGAGCTTGATACTATGATGGGAACAAAGTTCACGATCTTATTCTTAAGGGTGACAAGGCGAAGTGGTCAGTGATTTCCCTTGTGGCAAACCAAAATGAACTCTTTGTTGATAATGGTAGATTATCGGATGTAAAGCACTGTTATTTCTTTTGTGCATTCTCCAACTACTTGGTCTTGCATGTTAAAGACAAATTTTTAGTTGAGCCCTATAGCCCATACCGATTGCTAGACAATTTGGATTTTATCAAGATGTTCCAAAAGAACTAAGAGCTAATGTACGTTCTACCAATATATGCCAATCTATAGCACATATCGATTACTCTTCCTATAGTGAAGTAGGAAAGAGAAATCAGTATGGGCTATAGAAAAGCATATATTGGTAGAGCGTATATCAACCCAAAGTTCTTTTAGAACATCTTGATAAAATCCAAATTGTCTAGCAATCGATATGGGCTATAGGGCTCAACCAATAATTTGTCCTTAACCTGCAAGACCAAGTAGTTGGAACACACACTAAAGAAATAACAGTACTCTACATCCAATAATCTGCCATTATCAACAACGAGTTTATTTTGGTTTGCCTCAAGAGAAATCGCTGACCACTTTGTCTTCTCATCTATATGGATAAGATCGTGAGCCTCATTCTCATCATAAGATTGAGCTCTTCCTTCTCCAGAATAATTGGTTATCATAGGCACAGGTAATGCAAGTAGGGCTAAATAATGTGTGAAAAAGTAGTGCACCAACCATGCATGCACATAATGCACGGGAAAAGAAGCATTTGAATGTTCGGGAGTTAGTGAGTTCGCAATTTGTTCAACCCTTTGTAGATGCTAAGTAATATTGGCATCGCAAGGCATGTTTTGTATCCACAGGCCAACATGCTTCCAGCCTTAAATGTAGTCGGTCTAATAAAATGAAACTCTTTGCATGGTAAAGCAATGACATGTAACCAAGTCAATATGAATACTGCAATATAAGCTTCCTCTCTTAAATAGGCCTTGACTCTGAAGATGCTGAATGCACTGTTCCTTTTGAGTTAAAAATTTGCCCAGTTTACTAATTTTCCCAGTCGGATTCTAAGTTGATTGGGGACGGAATGCTTTCTTTAGCCACCTAGGTTTTGGCTTGAAGTATGTTGCCTTTCTATTGAACCAAAAGTCAATCTAATGACTAACATGTACCCAAACTTGTTGGTTTTGCCCTTTTCGAGATAATGGAAAGCTACAAATAAATACTCATAGTTTTGAGGAATATATTTAAGATTTCCTTCCATCAAGGCTTGTTAGCTCTGTAGCTCAGGGAATAACCTTCTCATACATGCTGCCAGTAATAGAAAGCCCTCCTATTAGGTATAAATCTCACAAGAAAATTGACAATTCACAACTGGGGTTTGCAGTGTGTTTGTTTTCTACACACCACACTTCGCAAAATACTCAAACAATGTTGGGATTCCTATCATAGGTAAAAAGTGATGCATACAAGTCTTCGTAGTGGATGTATCACAAATAGCCTACCTGTTTCTCCCTAAAACATCTTCAAGCCATTCTCAATAATTTTTTATGAAGCCAAATTCCCTATTAAGCCTTAAGGTACTGCTCCAATGGGCATCTCCAAAGATGATATATTACCTAGAGTTTGGAAAAAGGTTATTCTCAGATTCTTATTATGGATAAGAGATTTCAGCAAATAAATTATCGTACCATTATCTTTGCAGAACCTCCAAAAACCAGTTATCTTGATTAGTTTACTTGTATTGAGACCAAACCCCAACAAAATTCCCGTGAATAGAAGTGCGGAGCAATAATTTTGTTCCACTGTCATCTGCATCATCTGTATGGTCAACAATCAGTAGGTACATTTGCCCTTAAATATCAAGCTTCTTAAATGTCACCATGGTGTGAACCTAAACTCGTAAATAAAAAAAAATGTGTGTGAACATATTTGGTTGAAATTTTTAATGAAAACAAACCATCATGCTGAATTTGAAAAAAAAAGGTGGGGAGTTTCAAGTGATGCTGCAAGAGGAGCTATTTCTTAACACTACCCCACTTGGTGACTTTTAATAATGAACAAGTCAGCATAAGGCCCATCAAAGCACCACGGATACATGAGCTAGAATAAAAATCATCCACATGCCATCAATCAAGTCAAAGTGAGGTCCATCCAAGCCCCATGGACATATAAGCTTGAATAAATCTCATCCATGTATCACTGACAAACAAGCTGGGATAAGGCCCGTCAAACCAACATGAACATGTGAACCAGAATGAAGTTCATTCTTGTGCCATAAGTGTACAAGTTAGGAGAAGACTTGAATGCTATGGAAGTGTAAGCACCATGGACATATGATCCTAAATAAAGTTCATCCATGTGTCACTGACAAGTCGACATAAGGCCTGTTAAAGAAACATGAGTATACAAACCAGAATAAGGTTTATTTACGTGCCATCAGTGTACAAGTCAGAAGAAGACTTGTTTAAATGCTGTGGAATGTCAGTCCATAACAGACTCACTCAAGAATGCAATAGAAATTAACACCTTTAGCAAGCATGATGAGCGTGTGAGTCCATAACAGACTCACCCAAGGATGCTATGGAAATTAATTTTCCAAGCATAATGAGCATGTGAATCCATAATAGACTCGCTCAAAGATGCTCTGGAAATTAACTCCTTCAAGGCTTCTCAAGCTAGTGAAGGCCATCATTGAAATCAACACCTTTGGAACTTCTCAAGCCAATGAAAGTTATCATTGAAATTAGCGCCTTTGAGATTTCCCAAGCCAAGTTAGGCTATCATTGAAATTAACGCTTTTAGAAATTCTCAAATCAGAATAAGACCATCATCAAATTCCAAGTGTCTTGCATGAAAATATTTATTAAAAAAAACTCAATAAGTAGAAATGTGCCACTTACAAAAGTTTTAAGATAGGGTGCAATCAAGTGAAGCTTGAAGATTATTGTTATCCTTAACCCGCAGTATAATTACACTTATCTTAAGCTTGCAGCCAAAGTGAAAGAAGATTGAGCTTAAAAATTGTACATTGACTCGAATATTTTGAAAACCAAGGGAAGAAAAAAAAACAAAAGGGGCAATTTTTAGCTTGGACATGGTACCTTGTGGTGCGAGATGTAACTATCTAGCTTGCAGTGCAATTTTCAGCTTGGACATAGTTGAATTTTCATGAATAAGTTTATCTAGCTTGCACATCGAAGACAAAAATTTAACTATGCAATTTTCAGCCACGGTGAGCGTTGAGATTTGAAATTTGATCTTGAATTTGAGGGACTTGGGAGGTTTGAGAGGTTTGAGAGAGAAAAATCTCTTGAGCTTTGAGAGAGAAAAATCTTTTGAGAGCTTTTTAGAGTTTTTCTCTGAACTTTTGAAGCGTGAATCTGCGTCTAACTTGAGAGAGTGAAGCCCTATGTATAGCCAAAATTCGTGAGGTGATTGGTTCAAAATAAACTCTCTAGAATATTCCTTAACTTGGGCTTGACACTTTAGAAAGCCCTGTTTAAAGTGGAGTTTAATAAATGGGTTGGCCCAAATAGTCTGATATGAATTAAATTAAATTAACCCACTTTAATTTAAATGAACTTTGCACCTTGATTTAATTTACTACCCAATTGCAATTCATCCAATGTATAAGCCCAAGTAGGAATGGATTTATCACATATTAAATTTAATAAATAAGATTAATTTAATTTGCTTAATCTTGATCAATGAAATTAAAATTTCACCATCTACTTTGTGATCGCATTAGTTCATTAGATCACTCAAGGCAAGATTAGATGTGCATAAAGGGAGGCCAATCAATGTGTTGATCTTATGGCAAACACAAGCTGTACAACCAGAAGAATTTCTTTTTCACCTTGATTCTCCAAGTTCTATGCATGCTTTGTTTAAATGATGCAAAAGGAGTTAGTTTTCTTCAAACGAGTGTATCTAGACTTAGCTATTTACATAATTTTTTTATAGCTAATCAATGAGGTTTTGGAGAAAAATTATGAACTTGGACCAAAAATTTGTGATCTTGATGAAAGGCAAGGTTGCTACAGATATAAGAGAGAAAACCTTTTGGGCTGTGAATTAGTGACTCCTATATCCACGTTATTGGCCCATGCTGAATGGAGGAAAATATTTGTGGACTCAATTGATGGGCTTCAAACATGTTTCAAGAAAAATGAAAAATGTGTTTGTTCAATATAGAATGACCCATCTAGTTATAATGGAAAAATGGAGCACCGGCCCGTTATCTATCACCTGTGCACATAGCAATTAGAAGAGCAAGTGCATCTGTGTCACTATGAAAGAAGTTCCATTCACAAGTTCAAGGTGATCTGTCTTTGATCAATTGGAGAAGGCACCATCTCGTATCTCTATTTTTGATAGACTTGGCTAGAAGGGAGAGAGTGTGAGACGTTCTATCAACCAAAAGTTATCAATGCTCTGTCAGACTAGCCTCACATAGTATCCTCCACTCTTGGGACCAAGTTAACTAGGCCTCTGCCCAGTCTACAAGGCCCAGCTCTCCACTTGGATTGGCAGGCCGATTATAATCTCCACAAACCCTATCATCTAGGCCAATTCAACTAATTAGAATTCTCGGTTGATTAATTAGAATCTCTTCTTAATTAAAACTCCCTAAAAGATGCAATTTCTAATCAATGGATTCTATTGTGGTGGTTAAGTTTGAATCTAATCTAGAAAGACTTATGTAGTTCTATCTATAGCAAGCCCCAACATACTTGAGTCACAAGCTCGCACTACCAAGCTTGATGATAGCAACCCGCTATGCAGTAACTAATTACGTAACAGAAAAAAATCTTATACTTCTGATGTGGAATAATATCTCCATGGAAGACATGCTTGATAAATTCGGCATAGGTAATTAAAAGGAGATTGAAGTAAGAACTAATTTTAAATTGCTAGTTCAAATCACAGAGAACAGAATGTCAATTACATGGCTAAGATACTTAAACATGGGGACAAATTTTATGAAATTAGCTTTTCAACTATTGTACTAAGATTAACATTAAGCAAGAAATCGACTTCCCTTCCTATTTTATGGTTCTATTCCTTAATTAAACTTCTCAAAACAAAAAATTTCAAAATAGAAAAGAACTTGTGCACTGAAATGTTATTCTTTTAAAGCACTTTTCCTATCTAGAAACCATTAGCATGTCTTTATTTTCAATCCAATATCCATGCTTCCCAATCGACAAAAGATAGAACAATGTTGTCATATATTTCTTCTTTTCTTTTCTTTTTTTTTGGAAGCCTAGTTTCTAGAATTAAAAGTCCCAACACTCTAACGAAAACGACTTGATTGGTGGCAGTTCTCCCCTTACTCTTTATGTCGCGTCTGAAATCGATAAAGTACTGGTGGGGCCGTTGACTGTCGTGTCCCGAAAAAGCGATCCAGTCTGGTGACCCTTTTTAAAAAACAAGTTTTGGGAAAAACCATGCGCGTGTGTGAAAAATCGAGTTTTTATTGAAAAAGTGTTATTTAAGAAAAATAATAAAAATAAGGCTGGGACAAAAAAAAATGCGACAGTTTTGGCCAACTAATTTTGAAAAAGGGTTTTATTTTTTGAAATGGAGTTGCCACTTGGTACTAAGTTAGGTTGTATCAAGTCACCCGAAAAATTATTTAGCAAAAATAAAACTTTTAGAAAAATATTTAAAACCCTTTTTGACTTCGGTCTATGAAAAATGAGAGAAAAAAAAGGTCCGGGAGTCACATTTGAAGAAAAGAAGGCAAAGGCTCACGCCTAAAGCATCCTTTCCATCTAGCCGAGGCTAATTACGAGGTTTAATCAAGATTTCCTAAATTAACCCTAAGTTCTATCGCGTTTGGATGTATCTATACGAATGCAAATCCTAAGTCTAAATGTGAGTATCGAAAGGGTCGAAATGTCCCATTGAGGCTTGGTTGGGATTATCGCATTAACTGCGAAACCCGAGTCAAGGCCTCGAGGGAGTCACGAGTGTCTATGCAAAATGAAATACAAAAAGAAAAGAAAAATAGTAATACAGAAAATAAGTGGTCTAAGAAAGTGAGGATGCAGCATAACGAGTACGGGGGACTAATAATTCGTGACTGACATTTTTCTACTTACAGAGGGGAGAACGACCTGTCAATCCACCGCTTCCCGCGTAAGTAGACGACTATTTCTAGTCGAATCACACAAATGTCTTAAATTCTAAGTGAGATGCAACTTAGATGTCATGCATTTGAAGATGTGTCAAAAATACATAAATAATAGTAATAATAATAAAAATCATGCAAAATGGAAATAAAACTAAAAATGTGTGAAGTAAAGTGTAAAATGCACACAAGTGCACGTAACACTATAATACCCTAAGGGCCTAGCATTGGACTAGCCCTTTGTAGAGATTCCTCACTAGCGTTGGATTAGCAGAGAAACAATAAAGCCACAACTAGCGTTAAACTAGTGTGGTGACGAAATAACATAAAACATGAATTAAATAGTAAACATGAATTACAAGAAAATTAAGCACATAAAGACATATAAGGTCAATTAGGAACACAAAACACAAGCATAATATCTAAATACAAAAATTCTAAGGAAAGCGATAAAACAAGTAAGCACATAAGCACATAAGCCCTATCTATTACACCAGGGGGTTAGCTATAATTTTTAGGGGAAAATTAAAAAGGACTTATCTATTACACTTGCTATCTAAGATACAAAAATATTTGTAAAAATACGAAAAGAAAATAATCTAACTATTACATCGGCTATCTAAATACAAAAATATTACCTTTTTTGACAAAATAATAAAATTCAAAATTAAATAACATGAAGTAAATAAATACACAAAAGGCATGTGGAATAAGAAACATATGAAGAAAATGCACAAAAAGCCACATTGGAGCACATAAAGAAAAATTAACAAATAACAAAAATAGCTCTTCTCGAAGATCCGGTACTAAAATACTATCAAAATGAACAAACAAGTCAAGGTACCATTATTTAAAGCAACAACGCATAAAATAGGAAATGTAGAAAAGTAAATTTTAACGAATTGGGGTAGATGCAAATTTTTAACAAGTCAAGGAATCAAATTAGGAGTTCAAACCAATCATGGGGCAAAATTGTAAATTAAGGCTTAAGTAATAAAAACGTAAATTCTAGTAAGTTAGAGGGGCAAATTGCAAATTATAGGACTAAATTGAAAGAGAATAAAATCTTGGGGGGTCAATCTATAAACCTTAGGGATTTAATTGTATAAAACACCAAGTTCTTCAAGGGCATATTAACGATATTCTAGAAAAAAGGACAAAAATATAAATATTCTAATTAATTAAAACAAACCAAAAGGATTGAAACTGCTAAACTAAATTAAAACTAATTTAGTTAACCAAGTATGTTAAATTGATTGATTCAATTAACCAAACTAGATATATAAAAAAAAAATCACAAACAAATAAAAGAATTAACTAAGGTTAGGACTAAAATAGCATTTGCAAAAGCAAATGCCAAATCTCTCCAAATGCCCAGATCCTATTAACCAAGTCTTTCATCCCCTCTCTCACCCCAAATCATCTTACTTTCAGATTTCAATCTCTCTCTCTCTCTCTCTCTCTCTCTCTCTCTCTCTCTCTCTCTCTCTCTCTCTCTCTCTCTCTCTATTTCTTTTCTCTGTTACTTCTCCTTCCCCTCGCTGATAGCTCTTCTCCTCTCCGTCTCCTTTCTCTTCTACTTTCTCTATTCTCTCTGTATCTCTCTTCTTTTCCTCTCTCTGATCTTGTTTTCCGATTCTCTCTTCCAGCTCTCTTTCCGTTCTTCTCTTCATCTCTCCTCTCCTCTCCATTCTTTTTAGTTTTCTCTCAGTCTGGTTTCTCTCTATTCTTTTCCCTCCCCAGGCCTTCCTATTTTCTCTTACCCTGGTTCTCTTATATGTTTCTGTTCTTTATGTTCCCTCTTACTCTTTTGGCCGTCGTGTAGGGCAATGGCAGAGAGCTTAAGGGGTGGGGAATGGTGATTTGAGAGCCTGATAGTTGACTGTGGGTGAGTTGATGGTGGTGATGGTTTTGTGGAGCAGGAGAGCTGGAGGAGGACGCTGGCGGAAGGAAGGAGAGGGAAGAAGAGGAATTGGTCTGATTTTGGGTTATTGGATTTTTGATTGACTAGGTAATAGACCATAGGCGACGACTGATGTGGTGAATTTGGTGGTTCTAGTTGCTATCTTTTTGCAGGTGAGGCGGTGGTGAATTGCTATTGGTGTTGGGAACATGAATACAGATTCTTGGACTAATTTTAAAAGATTATTATACATACACAAAATGAAACAAAAAAGGAAAACAAATTAAAACAAATCAAGTAAAATGTTACCTTCTCTTTCTCTGCTTGCTGGCTTTTGAAGCTTGAAGTTGCCTGATGATGAACGGTGGATTTTTTTTATGATGAACAGTAACAAGAACAAAAAATGACAGCCAGTGTGTGTGTTTGTTAGTGTATGAGTATGTGCTTCGATCCTTAATGGATAAAGAAAGTGTATGTTTTTAGGGTTTTTCTTTTTTTCTCCTTTTTTTTTTATTAAGGGGGGTATTTATAGGGCTAGTTGTCTTAGTCACCAAGAATACAACAAAATAACAAAATTGCCACCGGTAATAAAAATTCTAATTTTATTTAATAAAAATATTTTTTAACCCAAAAAATTAAAAATTAATACAAAGAAATGACAATAATCTCCAAAATTTTTGAAAAAATTCAAATTAGATTTCAAAATAAAGGTTAGAGCTTAAAACTGATCAAAAACGTGTTCAAGGTGTGAAATGACGATTTTGCCCCTAGATAACGAAAATACACAGAAAATAGCTATTGGCCTCGAAAAATTGTCAAAAATTGAAATAATCTTAAAACCTAGGAAATGCATTTATGACTCAAAAATTGACAAAAAAATGAATTTAAATTGTAAAATAACGATTTTGCCCCCGGAGAACGAAAAAACACAGAAAAATAGCTATTGACCACGAAAATTTATCAAAAATTAAAAATAAGCTTAAAACCCTAAGAAATGCATTTATGACTCAAAATTTGGTAAAAAATAAATTTAAATTGTAAAATGATGATTTCGTCCCTATATGCAGTATTTATAGAAAAAATAGCAATCGTCTCTGAAAAAATCAAGAAAATTTAGAAACATGCTTAAAGAATTAGAAAAATAAATTTGGGACCTAAAATGAGCTAAAATAATGTTCGTGAGGCGAAATTACCATTTTGCCCTTGTGCTGGTAAAATATAAAAATAATACCAATTAAATCTAAAAAAATCACAAAAAATTAAAAATTAAAAAAAAAATATGTACGAAAGTAAAAATATGAATTTAAAACCTCAAAACTAATGAAAAAATATTTACAGTTAAAAATTACTATTTTGCCCCCCGAAATTGATTTTATTCCCCTTTTTATTAAAAAATTAGAATTTAACTCCAAAAACACAAACATGCCTCCAATGTTTGAAAAATAAATGGTATGTCAAAATTTGGTTTCTACACTTTATATGTTCGTGTGGTTGTTTCTTGCACTTGGCCTCTATATTGTGATTGCATTTATCGTTGACATGGTGTAGATTAGGTATAGAACATCAAGTCAAGTATACACACAAAAGTCAAGTAATAAAACCTAATCTCCTGACTTTTACCGCAAGTATACGGGTTGTAGTAGTATAGGAAATTAGGGTCGAATCCCCCAAGCAACCAAAAAGATGCAATTACTAGAGTTTTATCACTTTCTTTATTATCTAAGCAATGATTAAATTGAACAAGTTTTGGTTGAAAATCAAATTAACCAGGAGAGATTTATAGGAATGAATTCTTGTAGAAAAATATTTATGAAGGAGTTCTAGGGTCATGAATCCACTAATGATCTATATTAAGTTGTATAGATTAACACTTGCCAAGTTGAACTTACCTTGTTTAGGAATACAATTCCATTTGTATCAAAACTTGCTTTCACAATAAAATGATCCAACCTACCTAATACCATGACAGATGAATTGCTTCATTAGTCCTCATAAGCATGACACTATTTCCATGTGTTAGTACTTAAGCTCAATTATTCATTTTCTATTATTAAGAACAAACTTAATTGAATCCTAATAACTAAGATGCTTTGCATGTGATGGCCTTTCATATACAAAGGTTAAAACTTGAATAATTGAAGAAACAAAATCAAGAAATGGCAAGTTTTAATCACCCACACGCCTTAATATAGATGCATTAGTTTTATCAAAACCCTAGAAATAGGCTTTTAGCTCAACATAGTTGTCTCCAAATTAAAACATATGAATTGAAAGCAACTAGCCATAGCAATCAAGATAAATGAATGATACAAAGTTAAAGAAAGCTTATTCAATATAGAAATGGCTTCAAGAACTTGTATTTCTTCCACAAGAGTTGCTATAAAGGTTTTTGAACAAGAAACGCTCTTAACTCACAATATCTCTATTATGGCTTAAGAGAATTCTAGCAATTCTCTACAAATTCTCTAACTTAGCATCCCTTAAACTCTTCACAAATGACTTCTATTTATAGACATGGATCCTACAAGTCATTTTCTAACTTGCCATTTACATTCAATGAATTGAAATGATGAAAACCCTAGTTGAAGGCCTAAAAGTCTTCATTTGTTCTTCCAATGAACCTTCAACTTGTAAAACATGTGTACAGTTCAAAAGTCTACAAAACAGCTGGAGAATGAAGCAAGTTGCAACAGCTGAAATTTGGCAAGTCGATGGTGATACGCGGCTGGTCGTCCGCGTATCGTCATCCGCAAATAGTGTTCCTTGGTCCCACTTGTGTAAATTTTTGCTGAGTTGTTCCTCCAAGTGTCCTGATCCTTTTTCATGCATTTCTTCGAATCTTTCATGATTTTTCTAATTTTCCACATTTTGCTCATTTTATCTTCCAATAATTCTTCACTTTGACTATTTTGCTTCATTACCTTCATCTTGGCCTTAATTGACTTTCTTTAAGATGAAGAGTGATGAATTTGCAAAATAAATACAAGTTTGTAAATTAAATACTCAAAATAGTAGTTTTTAGATGAAAAACCTATTTCTAGAAAATAAACCCTAATTAATGCAAACATGTTATTTAAAGCCAAAAAGTATAATAGTTAACTAAAAATCTAATAAAAATTCCAACTAATATATATATATATTAATCTTGAGAAATTTTTCACTTATCAATCGCATATTTGTGCAATAATTGATCGTATATATTGCGTTACATGTTTCTTTCGATGTTGTTGGTCTAATGATGGGTTTGGGACCATGAGCCAATGACCCATTTAGGACTTTGTTGATTGCAACTTGAGTCGAATAAATAACTATGTTTTTACTAATCTATTTATTTTACGTATTTTTTTATCTTAGCATAATCTCTACGTTCAATTAAATTCTTGCACTCTCACAGTAAGTGTCACACCTCAAGATATAACATGTTGTGTGTGGAGGAATAATTGCAACACACAAGCTATTTATTAGACTAACTGGATCCAAGTTTTATTATTGCACTCATCAAGAGAGTAAAAGTTTCTGACTACCACTTGTAAGCATCCAAGTGTCGCGTCCTAAAAATCGATGAGGTACTAGTGGGGTCGAGACTGTTGCGCCTCGAAAAGGCCATCCGATCCGATGACCCATTTCAAAAAGGTAGAGTTTTGCACAAATCGTGCGTCTGTGATAAAAAATTGAGTTTTTAGTTTAAAAAATGTGTTTTTTAAAAAAAATGATACTTTAAAAGAATATAAGGTCCAGACTAAAAGTGCGACAACTTTGGCCAACTGATTTTTGAAAAAGGGTTTTATTTAAAAAATGGAATCGCCACTTGGTACTGAGTTAGGGTGTACCAAGTCACCCGAAAAAATTGGTTTAACAAAACAAAAGTAAAATTTTAAAAAAAATCATTTAAAACCCTTTTCCGACTCCGGTCTACGAAAAACGAGAGAAAAAAAGTCCGGGAGTAACATTTGAAGAAAAGGAAGGCAAAGGCTTGCGCCTAAGGCACTCTTTTTACCAAGCTGAGACTAGTTGCGAGATTTAATCAAAATTTCTGAAATTAACCCTAAGTTCTATCGCATATATCTAAATGAATGCAAATCCTAAAATCTAATTGTGGGTAACAAGAGAGTCGAAATGTCCCGTCGAGGCTTGGTCGAGATTATCGGATTAATTGCAAAACCCGAGTCAAGACCTCGAGGGAGGCATGAGTATCTATGTAAAATGCGATGCAAAAAGAAAAGAAAAATAGTAATATAGATAATTAGTGGTCGAAGAAAGTAGGGATGCAACATAACGGGTACGAGGAACTAATATCTCGTAACTGAATGTTTCTACTCACCGAGGGGAGAACGGCATGCACGCCACCGCTTTCCACGTGAGTAGACGACTATTTCTAGTCGGACCATACAAAATGATCTAAATTCTAAGTGAAATGCAACCTAGATGTCATGCATTCAAAAGTAAATAAATAATAGGAATAATAATAAAAATCATGCGAAATGGAAAAAAAAAACTAGAAATGGGTGAAATGCGACGTAAAATGCACATGAGTGCATCTAACACTAAAATACCCTAAGGGTCGAGCATTGTACTAGCCCTTTCTAGAGATTTCCACTAGCGTTGGACAAACAGAGAAATGATAAAGCCACAACTAGCGTTAGACTAGTGTGGTGACGGAAACATAAAACGTGAATTAAATAGTGAAACATGAATTAAAGGCAAATTAAACATATAAAAATATATAAGGTCAAATAGGAGCACATAACATGTAAGCATGACATTCTAGACACAAAAATTCTAATGAAAGCGATAAAACATATAAACACGCAAGCACACAAAAGTGAATAAACCCTAACTATTACACCGAGGGGGATTTAATTTACAATTCAAAAGGGAAAAGAACAAAAACGACCTATCTATTACACCTACTATCTAAATTACAAAATTTTGTAAAAGTATGAAAAGAATAATCTGACTATTACATAGACTAGCTAAATACAAAATATTATATTTTTGCCGAAATAAGAAGAAAATTTGAAATTAACTAACATAAAAATAAATAAATACGCAAAGAGCATGTAAAATAAGAAATATATGAAGAAACATGCATAAAAATCACATAAAGGCACATTAGGACATATAAAGAAAAAACTAACGAGATATAAGGTGTACCTCTCTTTGAAAATCCGGTACAACTGCTAACAAAATGAACACACGAGTTAAAGGTGTGACGCCCCGGAAATTCGCACTAAAAAGATTATTTGATTTATGTTATGTTTATCAGTAGAAAAAAAAATGAATGAGAAAAGAAAAGAAGAGGGAAATTAAAGTGCATTTAATAGGGCATTTCTTTTATTTAAGGTTTAGTGTTAATCTTTGGTTTAATAGTTGAAAAATGTCTTAAGTTAGTTAGGTTAACTAAATGAGATTTTTGTATGATTAAGTGGTACACCTAAGTACCAAACTTGGGTTAATTTTATTGGTCCATTAGTTTACAATAGTGTGTAATTTTGACTAACCAACTCTACCATTATTGAGCCTTTTGACTAATTGAACTTTAGCACAAAAATTAACTTAAAATTTTCACTTAAACCCTTGTCTTTCCCCCCCCCCCCATATGGCCGGCCCCTCTCTCTCCTTTTCCTCTCTTTTGTTTTAAAAATTTTATGTTACAAAACTTGCCAATTGTTGAGTGTTAGATGATTAAAATTTTGTACAAATTATATTGAGCCAACTAGCACCTATTTTGCCAAAATATCTAAACCCTAGCTTGACTTTTGTCTAGCTTTCATTGGCTACACTTTCCTCCATTATTCTTTTACTTCTTTTATACTTTCTTGACTGAATTCTCTCCCATTTTCTCTCTCCCTCTTGGACGAATTTTGCTTGCCCTCTCTCTACCCTCTCTTGTTCTTCATTTTCTTGGAGCTTCCTTTCCAATTTTAGACAAATTCCACCATAGAAAGTGAGGTTTTCTTCTCCCTAAGCAAGGTTCTAAGCTTGTTTAAGGTATGTACCATGAACTTTTGCTATTAATTTCAAGTTTATTTAAGTTTTATTTAAGCTTTATTTAGGGTTTTGTTCAAGTTTTACATTAACAGTCATGCTGGACCAGTTTTAGTAAAACTTTCATAACTTGATGTCGATAACTTGGATTCGAGTGATTCTTGTTGTTTTAGAAACTAGATTGATAGGGCTTTCCAACGGTATAAGGCTTGCACTGTGTTTCATTGTGTATTAATCGCAGAAAGTTTGCAAAGTTGGCTGAAAATTCGGTTCTGCGTGAAACAGTTTTGATGATGAGCCAACTTGAGGGATGATTTTGAACCTGTTCTAGTTGGAATTTGGATTGATGATCTTCACGAAAGTTGTAGCCCTATAAACTTACTTTAAAACCATGTAATCATAATTCCTTAGTTCTTGATGGATTGACCTCAATAATGGCATGAAGTTGGCTGAAAACCAACCCTGCGCAGTTTAGGTTGAAGATTCTTGGAGTATAATTCTTGATATTTAGTGGAATTTTGATTGAATTTGAGCTTGGATTGAACTAAGAAGTTGTAGAACTTGTTGAATTATGAGTTTGATGATTGAAATCTTGATGGAAAACAAAGTTGGATGGCCGAAAATTAAGGGGAAATAATGCCAAAATTTTGTTAGAAAACCCTAAACCCTAAATCCTAAACCCTAGAACTAAAACCCTAGAATTTAATGGGGTATTTCTTGAATTTTCTTTCTAAGTTGATTAGGGTTTAAATTGAGTTTCATTAGATTATTTCTTATAAATTCCAGGATCCAAAAGTGAGACGCAACCGTTTTACGAAATATTTTCTTAAGCATTCCAGGTGAGTGTCCCTTTACTTGTGCATGTGAGTGTTCCTTTGCTTTTGTTTATGAGTGTTTCTTCACATATTCATAATGCATGTTCAAAATGTGATCTTATTTATACTTGATGCTCGTGACTTGTCACAACGTGCTATGTGTTCTTGATATTCATGAATTGTCACAATGTATTATATGAAGGGAAAGTGTGTACTTTATCGCACTTACCCCATGGTTTGTTACATGCACAATTTCTATCTGATGTGAATATAATTGTTTGTGAATTTTCGACTACATTAACTTGTTGCCTAGACTTCCGTGGTTATGCCGCGGTTAGTCAGGCAGGAGGGTACAAAGGAGGATATAAGGTGCTGGGTGTTTTAGGGCTTGTGGTTCTTTTCCTTGAGTTGTGAATCCTCAAAGAGGCCAACTCCGGACTGAACCTTCTTGCTTGTTGCCCTCCGAGGTTGAGATCTCACCCTAGATGGGTCGGACGGTACTCTTGGAGGATATAAGGTGAATGGCGGATAGGGCTCTTGCTTGATAATGCAGGTATAACCGGCAATCCACTCTCAATACCATGGTCACATGATCAGTACTTGCTCTCGTGATGGGAATGTATCCTCCCTTGTTTAAATCAGTGATTACTTAATATATCCTTACTTTGTCTTATGACTTGTGACATTCGTTTAATTAACTTCTGTTTGATTGTCTCTGTATTTGCATGTGTGGGAACCTCACTGAGCTATTATAGCTCACTCTCTGTTATTTGTTTTCCTTAAACAGTCTCCTATCTCTAAAGCCAGGTGATGAGGAATCCAGGGTAGAACTGGGTAGGATTTTTGGGTAGAAGGACTGCTTGAGATATTATTGTAATAACAAATGTATGTAATGTAAATTGTTTAACTAGTACTTTTACTTTTAAGTTTGAATGTGATGTGACCCTGAGAACTAGTCACAGTTGGTAGCTACAAGTTTTCTACCGAATTACATCTGCTTGTGAATTTTAGTGTGTGCTCGATTCGAGTCCTGGCGAGAGTCAGGCAAGCAGTCCGCTAAGCCCTTTGGTACGCCTCTGGGTAAGGTGAGGCTGTCACAAAAGGAACCACTATTTAATAAAATAAAGAATAAAATACGAAATACTAACTAATTAGAGAAATGTAAATTATAGCAAGTTAGAGGGGGAAAAATAGAAAGTAGTGCAAATTTGGGGCCAAATCATAAATTTAAACCATTTGGAGCACAATTGAAATTTTGCACAAGTCTAGGGACAAAAATATAAATTAAAAAAATTGGGGGGAGCAAAAACTATAATTTCAGCAAATGTGTGGCCAAATTGCAAGGATAGAGGACCGAATTGAAGGAAAGTAGAATCTGAGGGGGTCAATCTAAAAATAGTAGGACTTAATTGAAAGGAAATAAACTCAAATGGGGCAATCTATAAAATTTAAGTCTTGAATGTAAATATCCTCCTTTTATAAACAAACGCAGAAGAAAATAAAAACAAAATCACACCACAAACTAAATTGAAAGCTGATTAATCTAATTGACTGGATTAACTAATTAAATTTAAAAAAAAAACTAAATCAAACTAAGACCCACATGAAACTGAATTTAAACTAAAAAGCGAATCAAGAAAAAAAATGACATTAAAACCGGATCTAGCAATTAAATTTTAACCTCAAATTCTTTCTATCTCTTTCTCACGTATTCATTCTTTCCAGATTTGCGTTATCCTCTCTCACCCATTCTCTCATCTTTCTCTCTTATGATTCTCTTTTCCATTTCCTAATTACAGACTGTCTCTTCAATCTTCCCGGCCAAGCTCTCTGTTTCTCAGTTTTCTCTCACTCTCTAGGCCTCCATTTCTCTCACTATCCTCTCAGTTCTCTTGTCTTTGCCTGCCCCTTCTCTCTCTTTCTGAATCTTTCTCTCTTCTCTCTGTCTCCTTCTCAAAACCAAAACTAATTTTCCCAATTATCTCTTCCATCGAAACAAGCGAGGGAAAGGTCTAGTGGAGGAGGATAGAGGTGTGACGATAGGGAGATTTTTCGGGATTGAAGGTGTAAGTGGGGCTGGCTTTGTCTGGTTTGTTTTCTTTTGCAGGTAATAAATGGCGATTGGAGGTGTTGCTGGTGATTGGAGTTGACGGAGTCAACGATGGTGCTTTGGGTAGATTGTGTGTGGCTGTGACTTGTGTTTTGCAGCCCATGTGCAGCGGCTTTGGGTCAATGGTGAAGAAGGTGGAGTGAGGCGACGTGATGGTGGATGTTTCTAGATGTTCTGGATGGTAGTTGGGTCTGATTCGGTGCCTATTTTGATGGTGATCATGATGGGGTTTTGGGTCAGTTTTGGGATTACGGGGTGTTTGATTGACAAAGGCCGACTGATGGGTTTTGGGCATTGACAATCAGGTGATTTGGCAATTTTCTGGGGTGATTTGGCAATTTTCTGGGATGATTTGGGGTGGCCACGATTTGGAAGCAAGCTTGGTTGTGAATGAAAATGGAGGTTGTGATAATTTGGGCTTGGTTTATGGTGGTGAATTTTGGTGTTTCGATGGTGCATTGGAGGAGAATTGGAGACGTTCTGGGTTTGTTTCTGTATGCAGGTGGTTTGGGGGGGTGAGATTGAAGCTTGATTGTATTGAATTAGGTCCTGGCATTGCTTGGTGATTGAGGCGACGGTGATGGCTTGGGGCTTTGGGTTTTTGTAGTGGTAAGTGAAACTGGATTTCATTAATGTTGCTGGGGTTACCTGGTGGAGTCTCTAGTTTGATTTTGATGGTTGGGTTCATGTGTGTTAGGGATGGTGGTTTGTGTAACAATGGTGGTCTGGTAATACTTTTGTGAAGTTTTGGTGAGCTTTCCCTGTGGTATTGTTGTACTTTCCTTTACAGGTAATGACTGATAGAGGAATGGTGGAGGAGAGGAGTTATGTGGTGGTCTGTTGAATGTTTGCAGGTGGATGTTCTGTGGTAGGGGTGTTGGCAGTGGAGAAGCTTGAAGGGGGCAGACGGTGGCTGAGGGATTGAGGGTGGAGTTCTTTGGTAATTTCTGATGTTTGATGGCTGGTCTGGAGGCTGGTGAAGAAGATGGTAGAGCAGTGGTGATGATGGAAGCTGGAGACGTGGTTTTTGGAAAACGATGGTCTGGTTTTGGTAAACAGTGATGGTGGAGAGAGATGTTGAGTGATGATGGCAATTGGGCAGTAGCAAGGCTGATTAGCAGAGGAGGATGAAGCTAAAAACGAAGGAAGAACAAAACACAGAAAACAAATAAAAAGAAACCCCAAAAAACACAAACCCATAAAATAAGAACCAAAGAAAGAAAAGAAAAAAAAATTTCAGCAGTCAACATAAAAATTCTAAACAAACAATCACAATTAATCAAATTTGACAGAAAAATCGGTCAAAATCAAAGAGAAAACTAAGTAATAGATTACCTTTTGAAATTTGCAGACCAGCTGAAGGTGAACCAGCAGCCTAAATTGGGAAGACGATAAACAGTAACAGCCTTGAGGTTGAAGATGAACAGTTTAGTGTGTTTTTAGGTGGATGAATATGTGTGTTTGATCTTTCTTTGTATAAGAGTGAGTGTTTTTAGAGTTTTTTTTTTTCTCCCCTTTCTTTTCTGATTTAAGGGTATTTATAAGGCAAGTTGTCTTGGTCATCAAGAATATTACAAAATAACAAAAATACCACCGGTAGTAAAAATTTTATTTTTATTTAAAAAAGAATATTTTTTAACACAAAAAAATTAAAAATTAATACAAAGAAATGATAATAATCTCCAAATTTTTCAAAAAATTCAAAATAGATTTCAAAATAAAGGTTAGAGCTTAAAACTGTTCAAAAACGCATTTAGGGTATGAAATAACGATTTTGCTCCTAGACAACAAAAATATACAGAAAAATAGCTATTAGCCTCAAAAAATTATCAAAAATTAGAAATAAGCTTAAAACCCTAGAAAATGCATTTATGACTCAAAAATCAGTGAAAATGTGTTAAAAATGTGAAATGACAATTTTGCCCTTGCATGCAGTATTTACAGAAAAAATAACAATCGTCTACAAAAAAATCAAAAAAACTTAGACACATGCTTAAAGAATTAGAAAAATAAATTTGAGACCTAAAATGAGCGAAAATGATATTCGCGAGGTGAAATTACTATTTTGCCCTTTTGCTAGTAAAATATAAAAAGAATACCCATTAAATCTGGAAAAATCACAAAAAATTAAAACAATACGTATGAAAGCAAAAATATGAATTTAAAACCTCAAAACTAATGAAAAATATTTAAAAATTGAAACTTACTGTTTTGCCCCCTGAAAAAACTAATTTTGTTCTCCCTTTTTATTGACAAATTAGAATTTGACACTCCAAAAATATAAACACCTCCCCAATGTTTGGAAAATAAATGGTGTGTCAAAATTTAGTATCTACACCAAGATAAGACCAAAAAAAATAAAAACTAGTCTCATCAGTTCCATAACAAGTAATCAAGAGCTATTATAAACTTAAAAAAGATAAGTACATCTACAAACAAAATTGTATTCTATATGAAAAGTTTCATACAAATTGACATACTTTCATTTCATATTCAAGGATCATAAAAAAATGTTTGCATAAGCAATTTTGTAGTTTAAGTATGCATTTCCAAGCTCTAGAAATTTGAAAAACATTTAAAAATCATGATAGAACAATGATTACTTAACTTAGTTGGAAGAAGAATTAACTAACTCAATAATGAGAAAGCAAAAATAATGCTTCACTTTTTGAAGTTTGTGATGTGAATCTAAAGGTGAAAGCACGAACGGAAAAAGATATTCTCATCATCTCTAAAGCACTGTCAAACCAAAGGGTATTACCAACCTTTGATGGAAGTATAAGGACTTCAAAGATGGATAAAAAGTGTTGGAGAAAGAGGCCATCCATGGTAGGGAGAAGCACACCCATGGTTGGTAAGAAAAAAAAAGCCACAACTGCTTACTGAAACCGAGCCACAAACGGTAGCAGACAAGCCGCTCTCATGGCTGAGGAGATTTACCCACAGCCCACTGAGTATTTGACATTCTAGTTATATCCTCAACCACTATCCGTGCGCGAATACCAGGTACGAATATGGTCTGAACTTTGAAGAGTTTTACTGGTTTTCAAGTTGCAACTTAGTTTTTGAGTTGTAATTGACTATTTACTTTCCATGTACATCTTTTAAGGTACTTTGCCTATATAAGACTAACTATTATCATATATTACATAAGTTTTGATTGATTAACAAGATTTGTGAGGTTTTTCCTGTTGGGTTCTTTGAAGAATTTGTGTGATTCTCCAAGTGATTCGTTGAATTCTATCTTACATCTTGAGTTCTAATCAACGGATTTGATTAGGTTTGAGTTTACTTGCTAAATTAGTTTCTATTGTCGGGATAGGATTGGGGTTAATTTACACCTTGATGCCACAAAACGATCCTTGGTGGGGTAATCCTGTGGTTGCGAACTTCGTGAAGATTCTTGTTATGAGATTAACGTGGGGTCTTGTGCGGTCATGTATCCAGTGGTATCAAATTCTTTGCATTGTTGTTATCAAGTATTATCTAATCTGTTCCTTGAAACTTTGATTTATTGAGATTGGATATATCCCTTTATTTTGTTTTTACCTTAAATTCTACTGTAAATCTCTTGTTTGTTTATTGTTCGTGATTAATTCTTGTGCCTAGGGCTTCCTTTAAATGTTATCCCTGGTATGTGTTGGGATCATTGTTTTTGCAAATCCTTGCTTTTCTAGTTAATTTTCTTACAATTTTTCTATAACTTTTGCAGCAATTTTTGTGTCCTTTATTATTGTCTTCTCTTCTAGTCATCTAGAACTTCAAAAAGCTTGTGTCTTTGCCATGTTATAGAGTGGGGTTGTTGATTTTTGGTAATTTATTGATTAATCTTTGTTAAAAATCATCAATTGGGTCATGTTAGGGTCTTATTCCATTCGTAGTAGCTCTACTATGTTCGAGTCTTTACCCCTCAAATTCCTTAGTTACTCTTACGCACTTGAACCCAATATATCTAATGAATGAGAATCTAAGGCTTTTGATCTTAAGGATTTGATTGATACTCTCAATGCTAGCATCCAAAAAGGGATAAGGCAAGCAGCTGAAGTCGTATGTGAGCGAATAGAATGACGGGGTCACTCATATTCTAGGTCAAGGAACAGTCCTAGGAGCAATCATAGGAGGTATCCAATAGAGGAGTCAGAGAAGTCTAACGAAGACGAGGCTGTTGGTAAGAGGCCATAGAAGGGAGGTCGTGCTCGTGATAGGGACCCAACCGTGACGATCATTTGGGAAGCGGAAAAATGTCTATTCCTACCTTTCAAAGGAAAAATGATCATGAGCTTTACTTGGAGTGGACGCGTAGGGTGGAGCATGTATTTGACTGCTACACCTACTCAGAGGTGAATAAGGTGAAGCTAGCTGCAATTGACTTTACCGATTATGCAAGTGTATGATGAGATCAATTGGCAACCACTATAAGAAGATGTGGAGAGAAACCTATCTGCACCTTAGGAGGAGATGAAGATGAGCAAATGGAAGAGGTTTGTTCCTAGCCACTATTACCGAAAGTTACACTAGAGGCTACAGTCATTATCACAAGAGAGTAGAAGCGTGGATGAGTACTACAAGGATATGGAAATGGCAATGATTATAGGTAATATGGAGGAAGATTGTGAAGCTACAATGGAAAGGTTCCTAGCTAGGTTAAATCAAGAGATTCGTAAGGTACTTGAGTTACAATCATATGTGGAGATTGAAGATTTAGTTCAAAAGGTCAAAAAGGTGGAAAAGCAACTCAAAGCTAGAAGGATGAATGATTCGAGCTCTTCTTACAAGAGATCTAGTTGGCGTGAGCATAAAGACCGTGATAAGAGGCTTGATAAACCATCTATTGAGCGAGAAGAACGAGTTAGTATGAAAGCTAAGGATGTTGTGAAACCAAATAAAGGTGTTGCTGCAGGTAAGGTGCAATCAAAGGTGCCTATGAAAACTCGTGACATCAAGTGCTTTAGGTGCTAAGGACATAGTCATGTGGTTGCTCAATGTCCAAACACAAGAGCCATGATAGTCCTTGATGGTGGAGAGTTAGAAAGCGTAGCATCAATCATGAGGATATGCCACCTTTAGAGAGAGAAAGTGATGATGATCGAGAATGTCAACCAGTTATAGGAGAAGCATTGATCATGAGAAGGGTATTAGATGATCTACCTAAGGAGGATAGAGGACTTGCATTGCAAAAAGAAGTCTATATTCCATAATAGGTGCTTTATCAATGACAAGGTATGTAGTGTTGCTGTTGATTCAGGTAGTTGCACTAACCTTGTTAGTTCATTGTTGGCAGAGGAACTTGCCTTAAGATTTTGAAGCATCCTAAACCCTATCATTTGCAATGGGTAAGAGATAATGGTGAGCTGAAGGTGACCAAGTAAGTGGAAATTGTGTTCTCCATTGGACATTATAAAAATAGGGTCTTATGTGATGTAGCACCACTAGAAGCATGTCATTTATTATTGAGGCGTCGATGGCAATACGATCGTAAGGTGGTGTATTATGGTTTTACAAATTAATACTCTTTTACTTGGCGTAGAAAAGACATCACCTAGTGCCTTTGTCACCGATGGAAGCTCAGAAAGATCAAGTGGAGCTAGCTAAGGCGTGTGAGGTGAGTAAATGAATGATGTGAATCCAAAGACAAAAGCTCGAATGGAAGGAGGTATTCGTATCGTCTCTAAAGCATCGTCAAAGCAAAGGGCATTACCAACCTTTAATGGAGGCATAGAAGCTTCAAAGATGGACAAAAAATGCCTAAGGAAGAGGCCATCCACAACTAGGAGGAGGACATATGTGACTAGGAAGAAAAAGAAGCCACGACCACTCACTAGAATCCAGACGCAGATGGAAGCAGGAGAACTGCCCCTGCGACTAAGGAAGTTCACATATGGCTCACTGAGGGTTTGATATTTTGGTTATATCGGTGACCATTGAGCGCGGATACCAAGCACGGATACGGTCCAAACTTTAACAATTTTTACTAGTTTTCGAGTTTCAACTTAGTTTTTGAGTTGTAACTGACTATTTACTTTCCACATGCGTCTTTTAGGGTATATTGCCTATATAAGGCCAACTATTATCATGTTTCACATAAGTTTTGATTGATTAGTAAGATTTGTGAGGCTTTTCCTCTTGAGTTCTTTGAAAAACTTGTGTCATTCTCTAAGTGATTTGTTGAATTCTACCTTATATCTTGAGTTCTAATCAATGGGTTTGGTTAAGTTTGAGTTTACTTGTTAAATTAATTCCAGTTCTTGGAGTGGGATTGGAGTTGATTTACGCCTTGATACTAGAAGACGATCCTTGAATGGGGTAATACTATAGTTGCAAACTTTGTGAGGGTTCCCATTAGGAGGTTAACATGGGTTCTTGCGTTGTCACAGATTAGTTTGGGTTTTCTTTGAATTTGTCCCTAATAGGATAGATTGAGCCTTGGTAAATGATTGTGAGATTGGCTTGGCGTTCCAACTTGGAGAGCGATGAGTATAGAGAAAGAGTTGATGGAGAAAGTCATGGAGATGAGTATAGAGAAAGAGTTGAAGACAGAGCTAAGGGGAGGAATGAAAGACTTCTGTATTTTTGGAAGGGTTGGGGGTATTCACAGGTTTTGGCTTTTTGTTTATGGCTTATTGACGTGTCGACATTCTTCCACTTTAGATCCCCACATGCAGGTAATTTAGCAATGGAGGCTAATTGTTTTTGGAAATAACTAGCCATAGGGTAGATATTTGGATTCGGAATATCTCAATAGGTCGTTGTTCTTGTTTTCCTCAAACAAGGAGATCAAATGCTACCACTAAATTTTGATTATTATGAAAAGTATTCGTTCCATTTGGATAAGTATTATTTGCAAAATTACTTGGAATAATTATTTGGAGGATTTTTATTGACTTTCTAGAGAAGTGAAAAAGTGTTTGGGTTGTGAAAATTTTTTTTGAAAAATTGTTTAGATAGTGAATAGTTATTCTAAAAAAGTGTTTCGATTATTTAAAAACTTTGCAACAAACTTATTCAGTTTTTTTACACAACTATTTACAAAATCCAATAGTTTTTTGTTCAAAATCTGTTCAGAAAAATTGAGAAAACTGCGATGAACCAGATGAGCTCCATTCACTGTAGCTTATGTGGAACAAGCACTGGGCGATAGACGCTCTTGATTTTAACGAGCATCTGGCACAGTCAAAAATTTTGGGAACGAGTACTAGTCACCAAACACTCATCGCACAGTGACTGTTACCCCCAAATTTACAACAAACAACAACATACAACTAAACACCCTAGCATCATGTACAAGCAAAAAACAACACGATCAAAATAGTGTTCAAGTTTTCTTCAACCTTCCTCCTCCCTCTTTTCTGTGCTAAACGCTTGCCCCCACATTTTTAGGCCCCGTAACAGCCTCCACATAGTTCATCCGACCATAAATCGTATACCCACTCCAACCTGGTGAGTTCAATTGTTAGCCCAATCTGTGAGGGATAATAGGGGATCTTACAAATGAAGAGGCGCAACAACAATGTTGCAATTGGCTGCTGGGTTTTGGAAGTAGAGGATATGGAGTTTGACAATAGGGAAGGGAGAGGCGTATATAATGAGGAAGAGAAGAGAGAGGAGTCGTCTGGGGGATGGGAAGAGGGGATGAGGCCTTGGTTGGGAGGGGGGGGGGGATCGATTAAGGAGAAACAAAGGGAGAAGGGAAAGAGGGCTGCTGAGAAAGAGAGGGAGGAGGGGGAGTGGGGTCAACTGAGGTGGAGGGAAAAGAGGAGAGGGAAGGGGATTTCGTTGAGGAGAGAGAGAGAAGAGAAAAGAGAGTTGGCTGGGAAGGTCAGAAGAGATTGAGGGGTAGTGGGAGGCTGTGTTGTGAATGAGAATGAATTTGGAGAGAAGAAAAGTAACACAACATTTTTGGTCAAATGAACACTAAAAAGTGTTTTTTTTTTTTTTTTTTTTTTTTTTTTGACTTTGTTCAAAAAATTTTTGCCCATATCAAACAGTAGGAAAAAATTTTTCTACATAATGGTGAAAAATAATATCCACGTGAAGCCACTATTGCCAGTACAATTCTTCCTCTTTGTTAAGTTACGTTGTTCCAGTCGAGTGGATTTTTTTTTTTTTTTTTTTTTTTTTGGGTGGATCAAACATTCACACAACCATTCATTCATTAATTCATTCACTCACTAAACAGGCTATTTCATGTTTATATCTCCAAATTCAGAAACACGAAAAGGACGGGTTTCATGGCATGACTGGATCTAAATTCTAAACAATAACTAAAACATACCAAATGGGAGTAACCAGAAAGACAAGTTTAACAACAGCTATTCTGTCGATTACTTCTTAAGCCATATAAGTTGGCTTAATAAGAGGACATAACAGGACAATTGAACGCAAACCACCACAAAGCATTACATGGATCAAAAACTAATATCTGTGCTTAGGTGAGAAACAGGAATCTCAGATCTGCCTCCGTTAATTTTGCTAAAGCCTCTGAAGAGCCCCCAACAGTCCTGCAAAAGATCCCCAAGATTCAAATGCAATTAGCCACCTAGAAAATTTTGGCAATTTGAAAGCACGAGTGAAACTTAACTTACCCTTCAAAGACCAGTTCCTTCTTCTCTTGCAACCTCAAGATTCTCTCTTCAACAGTATCCTTGATTATAAACCTCACAATTCTACAGGTATACAAGTCATCAAACTTTAAAATGATTAAAAAAAATTTGGTTACCTGAATGCGGATTGCAAAGCATCAAAAATTGTACAAGCAAACAGACCTGATTGGTTTAAATTGTCCTATTCGATGAATTCTATCCTGGGCTTGCCTTTCAACTGCAGGATTCCACCAAGGATCCATCAAAAAAACCTAGCCAAAACGGCAGAGATAAGCCATTAATGAAGTTGAAGACAGCCTCAAAAGAAGGGAAAGTGACTATGCACGTAATCTCATTACTACAAACAATGGAGGATGGATCCCTTAGAGAGAACTTAAAAAGTATGCAACAACAGATGTTCAGAGGCAGCAACAGAGAGTTCAATCAATTCAAAGTAGCTTGTGCATTGATGCGTATTTTTGTTTATGTGCAAGGATGTCTGAAATCTCTCTCTCTCTCGTATTTTTGTTTATGTGCAAGGATGTCTGAAATCTCTCTCTCTCTCTCTCTCTCTCTCTCACACACACACACACACACACACACACAAACACACAAAAAACATACACACATAGACACAACAGATGCCAGTCACTTTTGCCAACTAATCCAACCCATTTGGAAAAACTCCACCCCTGGCATATCATACTCCACTTCATCTGAAAATCAAGAGGAATGCAGTCAGACACGAGCAACAGGCCAATGGAGCAAAAGAGGGCATCTATGGTTCTAACAACTGAAAAAAGCCAAGCCCCACAAGGTGAGCTTGATCATCCTTCATGTGTCACTAACATGAAAACTTACTTCCTCACTGCAAGTTGCGCTTGTTTATGAGTTATTCATTTCTATCTGCTCTACAGATTATCACATTACAGAGCCTGATGTACTCATAACTAACTTATGAACACAAGAATGACACATTCTTGATATTCACTAACTCAATCTTGATGTAACAAGCCAAGAATATATGATACTTTCTTCTTTTACTTTTTAAATGAATTGAAAATCCTAAGAGGTGCCAATCTCTCTCTCTCTCTCTCTCTCTCTCTAAAACTTAAGTTTTTTCTAGCATCTAAATAAAAATACATGCTACTCCAGACATTTCTCCCATAATTCTCTCAAGCTTCCATCTCAAGTTCCTCTTGCTACCACAATCTCACTCAAGATAGCACATAAGCTGTAAAATTCCACAACTTGGCCAAACATGAATTAGTGATTCAAAGAAGCAGAAGCTAATGCATTCATGTCAGTGTAGTTCTAAATTAAAGAACAAAAGGCAGAGGACCCTGTATTGAGTATTACATGGAACCATTGGAACATTAATCGAACAATGTAAAACTTTTAAGTCTGTCCAGAATTAATAAATCGGTCCTGCTCAAAAAATAATAATAATAATAATACATTGGTCCTAATAGGAACAAGAAATTGGTCTCTTACGTGTGATGCCACTGTGAGGTTGAGTGCAACGCCTCCAGCTTTGAGGCTCATAAGAAAAATTCTGCAATCAGGATCTTCAGTAAATTTTTTTATAGCAGCATCTCTAGCACCCATGGACATTGATCCCACTAATTGAACACAATTAACACCAGACTGCAAAAGGTACATGGAATCTCTTAAATTTCATCACTCGGCACAAAATATAAATCAACAATTCACCATGTTAAAAATACTTTACCTTCTGGAGAGAGTATTGTATCAGATCTAAAAATGACGTAAACTGGCTAAAAACAATTCCTTTTGCTGACCCATCCCTTTCAACCATAAATCTGATTTCTTCCCTCTAACATCAATAAATGAGATAAAAGAGAATTAGGCTACAAATACTTGACATAAAATTACAAAACCTAATTGTCCAACATTTTCATTTCTGCTTCCATCCTTTTCAAAAATATCCAAGAATAATGCAAACACCTTGAGAGCAGATACTGTAGATGTTGCTTATGTGCTTGAAAAAACGCAAATCTAGAGCATGATTAACTAAGTAGCAATGATCAACTAATAATTCAAGGCCTTAGAAATGGCTAGGTCTACACATCAGCCTAATTTAAATATCAAATATCAACGATAAGTAGTAACTAGTGACAAGCAAAACCAACAAAACCCTGTTCACTAGCATTAAAAAAATAATTATCAAGAACAGATGAAATGATGAAGAGAATTATGGGAAAACAATAAAATTTTAAGAAAGAAAGTTCACCAAAGCATCTATTTTTGTGCTTGTCTGGAAATCATCAAGTCGGATTCTATTCAGAATGCTTGAGGGCCTAAATCCTTTTATAGTTGTTTTAAGTTGATCCTCATTGTCCTTGTTCCCAGTGAAGTCCACAGTAAGGAGCTTTGTACACAGAGGGCATGATATTTGTCCCATGCTAGTGGAGAAATCAATTAAACAAGACTTGCAAAAAACATGACCGCATGATGTAACCTGAAACAATGAATAACCAATAATTTAGACGATTAATCTACTGACGATCTTACAAATCTCAAAACAAATTCAATATAGAATAGAGTGTATAATTCACAACTGTCACAGAAGAAAAACTACATCAAATGTTTGAAATCCAAAGATAAATTAGACTTCAAAAGTGGTTGAAACTTCACATTCTCTATTCCTCAATCAGAACTCTCAATGAGGCTAGATTGTTCGAGGCAATCTCACTAACTAGCATGCCATACTGCAATCCCCACATTTTTAAACATCAGTGGTTACCAAAATCTCTCTACGTATCCATCATATGGAAACTGTACGATTTTTTTTTTCCCTCTGCAAACATATTAAGCAACACAAGTTCCTTTCCCCGTTCCTAAAATGTTAAACAATATTTATTAATTATTCATGGATTCAGCATCAAGGTAGGCTTTTTCTTTAACTTCTAATTACATGTCTAATAATCTTCGTTTTACATAATGCACAACCTATACTGTCTGCCATTTGACCATTGAATGTAATCTCTTCAGAGTTGAACTTCACTCTTCTTGTCAGAAAAGGGCCAGGGCCTGAACAGAACGAAAAAAGATGAGCAAGTGGGGGGGAAAAATATACATAAATAATGAACTCACCACAGCATTTTCAGCATTCTCACGACATACGCCACATATTTCACCACCAGGAGCATCACTTATGCTTCCAACTCTAGAAGCAGTAGCTGAATAAACCACAAGGTAAGGATGGTCAACAGCCTACAATCACAAGTGAAATTCATCAGAGTGGAAGAAAATTTTTAATTTCCTAAAGAACTCAAATACCTTGAATCCAGAAAGCCAAGGCCAGACCTACTAAGCTAAGACAGCCAAAAAATAGGTCTATTCCTGCATATCTCCAGCTAACATATACGGGAACATTCAGCAAAGCTACTGGCATTAGGCACTAAACTGAACTAGCCAGGGCCGTATATAGATGACAAGAAGCAAATTAAAGACAAAATCTTAGTATTGATCAACTTAAGCAAAGGGCGCCAAATTGCAATACTAACATGATTTGGCATGTTCAAATGCACCACATGTACGCATAAGAACGACACAGGCTCAGCTAAACAAACACATAAGCATCCAGCTACTCTTCTTAATAAATGAAGAAAACAACATGTAGCCAACCCAGTAAACAACAAAGAAAAATGGTTGCGGTTAATAAAGAGACATAAATTACTAAATCTTATAATATGTGTGTGTGTGTGTGTGTGTAGATAGAAAGAGCCAGAAGAGGACAACAAAATGGTACGATTAACACATACGTAAATGCAACAAGACACTATAGTTACCAATTAACCATTGCACATACATTTTGTCATACACATATGCTTTAAGACAAAATCATAAAGTAAGAGAAAGTCCCAAATCTAATGGGCATCAACATGATATAATGTTATAATAGTAATAAAGTATTGCTTAACCTGCCGCAGGCGTGTGAGAAGATCAAATATGTGAGCATAGTTATTCATAACAATATTGGCTTCAACATATCTGCACATGAAGGAAGTAAAACCTGGCTGAAGTAACAATAATAACTCCAATACTCAGTTCACAGGAGAAACTTTCAAAATCTACCAACAAACATCAGAAAGAGATTACACAATATCAACCTTATAGCCAAGATAAAAAGAAACAGCTCGTCAATATTCACTCAGAATCAATAATTCAATACTTTGTATTCATCAAACACATACGTATTAAATTGTGCCTGACTTTCATTATATAGCGATGTATAGTAATCTTCTTCTTTGATATCCAGCGAATCCCGCCTCAATGTAACCTGAATCACAAAAGAAATGGAAAGAAACTGTTGCACCAAGAAAAGAAAGAAGAAAAGCGAGGAAAAAAAATTTAACAGTAATATCATAAATATATTTTGCACATAACCATTGGAGGAACATAAGAACTTACAATCCTTGGGGGAAGCGCTAGATCAGCAGCCCTCCCCTTTTTAGTACGTCTTAACACTATGCTTTTCAGAATCTTATGCTTCAGCAACAGCATTGCTCTTCTCCCACCCCCCATATTTCCAGAGTTTTTTATTGGAGAAGAAACATACTGCAGGGAGAACATTTCTTATCCAGACAACTTCAGTAAAAGATATGGTTCAAGCCCCGAAAAATGGGCCAAAAAAGGGAAATCAACAAAAAGGATGAACAAAATTGCAGAACTCACTCTGTTCCACCAGCAAAAGTGCCTCACAGATTTATGAGGGCAATGTGGACAATCAGTTGAGGTGCTGAAAATCAAAATGTAATTCTTTTTAAGAATATAAAAGAACTTTCACAAAATTATTAAAATGTTGGCACAGAAAAAAAAATCGTAGTGTCAGCATAATGCCACATCAATCACAGGACATTTACAAAGTCTTTAGCTATGAATAATAACAATCATAAACGGTAAAAAAAATAAGAATCAGTAAGACAAAGCCAATCATAATTTAATTACATTTCCAGTAAACTACACCTCATGCAATCTCAGAGAAGCCATCCGAGGTGGCAATTCCAAAGCTACTAAAGTGGGATGGCTGCATAGAAAACAGATCACAAAATCCTAGACAAATCGTAAACAATTTGATCTTTGACAAATTTTTTTAGCTATTGAAACAGAGTCAGAATATTTCAATAAACTATAATTCTTTTTTACGAGCCACTCCATAAAATAATTAACAATTTAACTGATAATCAAGCCTTCACTGCCTAAAAGATGTCTAACAGTTTCAGCCGTATCATATTTTTTTGTCAATAGTCAACAATATAATATCCTACTTCTAATCTACACTAAAGGGGGAGGGGCCCAACTAAGCCCCAAGAGAACCGATGGGGACTAAACCACCATCGGACCAAACGGGTGCATTATGCACCCATTTGGATTTTTTATGGGAGGCAAGGTTTGAACCCCTGACCTCCCACCCCACTTAGCCTTTAAAAGCTTTGTGGTGGCCAATCCAACCAAGTTGGGTTGATTTTCAGCCGTATCATATGGCATAGAGCTATAATGAAAATGTAGACCACATGATTTAATTGCTGATTCGAAGTTGCCTCCAATTTTAAAAATGCAAATAACTTTTTAATTCCTGGTTTATTGCATGGTAAATACAGACAAAGAGTAAACAAGGTTAATACCTATAGTCAAGTGCCCTGCAATCACAGTCCTTGCAGAAGTAGTAAGAGTAAGGAACTATCTCCAAGAAGCGTACCTTGTATTAAGAAGAATAAAGTAAATCAATACTGTATCTAGAAGTGAACTATTTAAGGAAAAAAAAATTAACTATTTTCAAAGACACTTACAAGGGAGTAGAGTTCACCAACACGATTCTGGAGTGGAGTACCACTAAGTGCCCATTTGTATGAAGATTGTAAAACAAAAACGGCTCTCGTAGTATTACAGCGTCGATCTTTTATATAATGAGCCTAATCCATAAAATAACGAGCCATTGAGAAGAAAAATCTTTACAAATCAGTCAAAGGCACCTGATCTTTGCACAGAGATTTTAGGATGCTAATAGAAAGAATAAAAATTCAGGAAACAACTTGGACCAAGGTAAGGGTGTCTGATACAGACACGTCTCTAAGGGTCAAATTCGTTAGTTTTCTATAACTATGATATGGCAACACCGCCAAAGAATTGGACATGGATAAGGAGATGTGTATTGTATCCCCATTTGTAAGTGAAATATTGAAAGATATAAAGCCGACTTTAATTATTTTATGGCTCATGATAAAAAGAAAATATATCCATGTATGTGTCCAAAACTATTTGTTAGTTTTGCATAAGAAAAAAGAGCATATAAGTGAAGCAAAGAAAAGAGACACCCATATACTGGTTCCATCAACGATATGAACTACATCCTTTTCTCCCTCCTTTGTATTTCTTTTTTTGTGTTATCAACTTTCAAGTGAACAAACTTCAAATGAAGAGTTGGACACAAATCTCTCACCAACACCAATGTCATGTCATGTCCGACGCAGGTATGGCTAGTGAGGAAAAGATTCCAAGCTACTTGGTCAAAAATTGCCTGGATCATGCACCAATAATTGATTATAGGCGAATAAAATACAGCTACCATAAGAATACTATGATCTTTCTTTTCTTCTTCTTGCTTCTGGATGCATATCCTTGGGATATATTTGCGTCTTACAAAATCTTATAGGATAACCAAAATTGCAAAACTTCCAAAACGTCAAACTGCAAAACCTATCAGAAAGACTAATATCTTTTAATCATAATATGGCCCATGACCAAACTGGATTTAGTAGGAAGAAATAAGATTAAAGGAATTTAAATCCAATACATGAGATTCCACAAGCTTCTCTATAAAATGCACACTACAAGGGATATATTACCCGCTATAAAATGCACACGACAAGGGAAGCTACATTACCGAGCACCATATTAATAGGTTGTACATATATCTGGTCACAAATACATCTAGGATCACAAGAGAACACTCCCCCCAAAAAATCCAGCAATCATCACAATATGCAAGAAATATGAGGTCCTAATTATTCTCAAAATAGTAACTCCACATGCTCACAGACCAATAACTAAACATCATGGATGTCACGGAACAGGACAGCAATTAATAAAATTACCCCTTTGTTCCCCTACAAGAATAGGAACCCTATAAAAGATATGATGAGAATGAGAGAAATTAGATAATAAGAGACCACCAGGTTTTGAAACATCTCTGTTACTGCATCGCCAAGTACATTACCTCATCCAGAATGATCCGCTCCCATTTTACAGAATGCAAGATAGATTTCTTGGTAGAAGAAGTCTCTCCAGTACCTGCTGAAATACCAACAGGGAAAGTATTTCCCGATCCCGTATTCCCTTTGGAAGTCTTCATGCCTTTCTTACGATATCTCTTTTGTTTATCACCATCTGAATCACACACCTCGTCTTCATCAAACTCTACATTCTGCTTTGACATTGCCGTTTTTGATTTTGACTTCTTCCTCTGTTGCTTTGACTGTTTAGATGTTTTAATTGCATCAGGTCCGCAAAAATACTTCAGGTGAACAGACATCTTGTGCTCATAAAGTAACCTTCCACACCACTGGCATTTATGTTTAGGTGGCATCACATTTTTCCGGTACTCAGCCTGTACTATAGAATAGGTGGTTATGACAAAATCATATTCGGCAAATTGGTCTACATTCTTCCCTCTGTTGGATCCATGATAAACAAGCACCTTGTTGCTACCTTTTGAAGTGAAACGGTCAATTTCACTAACCCATTGAATCACTGCCACCACTGGACAGATTACAAGAGTGCCTTTCACTGATGGCAATGTGGTGGAGGAACTAGGAGCAGATGAGACTAAACTGGGTTCACCAATTGCTTTTCTGATATCCTGTTTAGCTAGAACAAGTGCAATTGCTTGTGCTGTCTTTCCCATTCCCATTTCATCAGCAAGAATACCTCCTTTAGTGGTGGATTCTTCTTGTTTCAATGCCCAAGCTAACCATTCCTTCTGGTACCTAAGCAGCGGCATAATCAAACTGGCTGGCGGCTCATAAATTTCTGCCGAAATTTCATTCTGATTACTCAAGTCAACCTCATTAGCTTCATTCTCATCAATCCATCTCTCATTTTGTTGTTGCCATACTTCCCACATTAATGTTGGCCTCTTCTGCCCTTTACTCTTCCTTCTCTTCTTTTTCTCCTTGGTTCGATCAGCTATATCTTCAAAATCAGTATCCATTTCATTGTATCCTCTGTCTTCCTCAATATTTAGAACTACCATATCCATCATCTCTGCCTTTTTCTCTTCCCCTTCCCCTTCGTTATTCTTGTTGCTCTGCCTTCCCATCCTTTTTACAGGCCCCACTTTCCTCCTCTTTGACATCTTATCCTCAAGACCACCATCTGCCAATGCCAATGAAACCTCAAAAGTCATATCCAAATTTATATCTGAAAAATCATCATCCTCATTCCCAATGCATACTTCATCTGCATACTCAAATCAGCACACAGTAAATGCTAGAAATTAAAAATTAGTCAGACTAACAAGAAATACCCTAGTAGGATCATCTTCCTGGACATTCTATAGGATTAAATTGAACATGTGAAGATACTTTCAAACTTCACTATGTGTTCAACTCGTACCAAGAAAAATACTAGTTCATATTTATAAAGAAAATACCAAATTCAAAATTCCATTACTAATATAACAAACAGCCTTTGATGGATAACAACCTCGTAACAATACAACTCCTGCATGATTAGATAACTCAGCACAACTAGACCCACATGGTAATCACGCGTAACGTTTTGTTACTTACAATAGTATTACTTCCATAATGACTCGTATGTCCCACCAAATTGTTTACTTACACAAAATTTCAACTCAACATAAGCTTTATCACGAGCTACAACCTTATCTATGCCACTTAGAAACTGTTAAACATTTGCAGCGCTGCATCCACAAATGCATAAATGTTATACAATGGTGATGCAATTTAGAAGTTTCTCTTGTAACAAAAGCGGCTTAAAACGTTTGTACACCCGCCAAAATATATTGGAACATTCACTCATAATTTAAAATTGTCGTTGCAATACCAGTGCATATGAGACCGACTATACTTTTGAATCCAATTTGTGAAAGTCAAAATACAACTACAGATGGTGCCATTAATGCAGTAATAACCACGAAACCATTACAAATACCACAAAATTAGACAGCTCAGCGCAACTGGATCCACAAGGTAATCCCCATGAATTTCGTTAATTAATATTGTAATAATTAATACCGTATATCTTGGCCAAAACTATTTCAATTGATTATATACATACACTGCACTCCTCCTGGGTTTATCTCAATCTACAACGTTATCTCATGTAACATAGAAACCATAGAAACCGTTATACACCTGCTCATATTCATAAACTTTATGTACCTGCAACATCCTTTAATAGTCGACCTCGCAACCTCAGTGGTGTAAATTTTTCTACACCATCTGAGTTGTTATCGGACATATTCATACATAAATTGACAATATTCTCTTTTTGCATAAAGCCTACAGTTTTAACTAGCAAAATTGAAAAAAAAAAAAAACCAAAACAAAAGACATTCCATCTTCAATCCCTGATTACATTCAAGTACATTTTACTCTTTGCAAAGCAGTAACAGCGTAAAACTAGAGGTCCTTTATTGACCTTCTTAAAAAACCTAATATTTGGCATTAACAATACTAAATCAAATATCCCAGAAAAAGGCATCCACGTATATCTTCATCGTCTTCGATTTCCCACCATTTATGCTATCAAATTTACAAGCATTTCAACTGTAGAAATAGTGTTTGTGTATACCTTCATCATCACTGATTAAAATAAATTCAGAATCAGCCGACTCAGAGCCGGCGCCGCCTTGATCATCGTTATCATCAGAGCTCCCTATATATTGCATAACGTCTTTTCCTGTTTCACATTTTAGTCAAAATTGTACCAAAACCAAAAGAAATTTAGAAAAAATAAAAACAGAAAGCACATATATATATATCTAACAAAGACCCAGAAAAAACATACCAAAAAAAAACCCATCGCGATTTAATTAAAATATGATCAACAAAACCGGGGTAAGAGAGGAAAAAATAAACATTAAAAAAAAGTGCAATTTTTTAAGGGTTTGTACCTTTTGAAGCCTGAGAACGGAGATTCATCCCTCCAGAACAAACAAAAAATTAAAAGAAAAGAAAAGGAGAAGGGGAATTAGGGTTTTTCAATTAAAGTGAAATTTTGTTTTTTTTTTTTTTTTTTTTTTTTTGGGTAGGATGGAGAGAGTGGGTAGATAACGAAGGCTGGGGAGGTGAAGCAGAGGGTCAATCAACAGTTGTGTGGGGAAGAATGAGGAAAAAAGAGTGTGAAGAAAGAGTGAGGCGGGAAAGTATATTTTTATAGGGGAAAAAGGGAATAAGAGACAAAAGGGATTTTTTTTATATATTCCCTTTTTAATTTTCAAATGTACAAGTAGTGATGCAAAGTGTACAATGGTGTTTGTGAATGGTTTTGCACTTTAGCTGAATTCTTGGGACACTTGTAGCGTTGGAATGTGACCATATATGTGCACATAATTATGCAAATGATATCATGTCAACATTCTTACGCTTTTTTGTTCCTCGTCTATCCAAGAGTGAATATCTTAATTTGATCAGGTTCTAAAATATAGGTGGAAATCCCAAAAGAAGAGGGTCTTTTATGTAAAAAAATGCTAATTATAAGTGTTCAATACATAAATTTTGCACAGTCACTTATTGAAGTATTTAAGGAAAGAAATGTCCGTTGGTGACCATATCTTAGGAACTCAATAAACTATGAGTAAATTTTTGCAATATGCTAACTAAAAGTATACAAATCCCCAGGAAGATGAAAATAAAACTTTCTTATCACCAATTGCTTTTGGACTTCTTTTAACGACAAAACAAATGCTTTTGGAGTGATAAGAAGGTCAGATAATTAACAAATCGCTTAATAAACTAAAAAAATTTCATATGTCAGTCAAAAATTGTACAATTATATACTTTGTTGAATAAAAGAAAAAGATAATTAAGCCGACCACGTACCTAACCATGAATCTTAGAATAGGTACAGTTCTTTGTAAGGTAAAATAAAGATCCAAATTTTGGCATACACCATTAAGAAGATAAGGGTGCAAGTTCCAATTAACGACGTAAAGGGATTAGCCTATTGGATGAATAATAAAATTAGGCAGATTAAATTAGAAGAACAGCCAATAAATTTTGCCAACATTTTGCTGAGAATCAGATGAGGTAATGGTCGGTCGGAGCCAACATTGACCGACCCTCAAGACATGAAAAAGTTTCTCTGGTAAAAGGAATTGAACGGCCAAATACCCAGCCACTAAATAACTAAAGTTGCACAACAACCTACTTTCATGCTCATATGTAATATTTTATTTCATTATAGACCTACATTATTACGATGAAAAAAGAGAATTGGTACTAATAAAATTTTAATTCTTAACTTTTGGATAAAGTTGTAAAACTTTCGAACCACTAAATCTCTATTCGTTCCGGTTCATGAAACCTTTTCAGCCATGCAGATTCAGGATATGTGTTACCACATAGATTGTATCAATAATTATGAAGTCTTTCGAATTGCTTTTCACTTGCGTGTTGTCTTTTACTTTTCAAGTGGGATATTGTTTAAAGGGCTTGCAAGTTGCAACTATGAGGTGTATACAAAAATTGGGATATTTGTTATTTTAATTTCTAATATCTCAAAAAGTTGAGTGGCGAGACTGCCCACTCACACTAGAATGTGGTCCTGCCATGGATGGACTTTGTTCTTATAATTTGGTTATGAGGTTTTAGATTGTGCTCAAGTCAATTTGTCACTTGTATCGATGAATAAATGTTATGCCTTGTTTACTTCGCACACTATCTTTTTACTTTTTAACACATTTTTTGTTACTATTTATTTTCTCAAATGCCCAAAATGCCCATTAATTTCCAGCTCCTCATTTTTCTCATGCCAAAAGTTAATGGCCTTTTTAGTCTTTAAGTTCATAAGAAGTTGAAATGGTACACATAAATAATTAAAATAAATATAAATCGTTAAAAAGGTATACGAATATCATTCCCTTTAAGGAATTTTCAAAAAGAAAATAAAACATTTTGAACTGTTGCTTACTTTGTTTGAATTCGGTAGGTGGATGGTTTCTTCTAGTTTTAAAAAGCATAAACAAACAATAAGAACAACACTTGAATAGAGGAACTCGAAGCAATTCTTCTCGTTTTAAAAGACACAAGTGATGTACATTAGAAAATACAACTGACAAAAATTTATATATGAGACTTTTCTCATTGAAAAAGTTTAACAGTATATAATTACATAACAAGCTATATAATTTACAATATTTACTGATCAATTTATACGAGATACACATTTGTAATTTAGACAATTTATGAGGACCCATCATCTATTACAAGAACTTTTTTCCGAAATTGAGCGGAAGGTTAGAAATGTAATTTACTTTCCATAAGTCTAGCCAAATTTTTTTTTTTTTTTAGCACAGCCAAATTATAAAATGAAGTGTGATTTACCTTCCTAATCTAACCAAAGTATAAAATGAACCCTATGAACTGATTAAATTGCATTCTTCACATAAGTAGAATTTGAAACGTTGTCGACATTAAGAAAAATATCTTTTTGAAAGCCACAAAATACACTTCTGGCAAAAGTTGATTGCATTAACCTTCCTTAAATCTGGTTCAAGTTGCAAAACAAATCTTGTAATTTGTCAAAATCACAATAACATATTGAATAGTCAAACGCTTATCAAAGAGCCTCCCATTACTCAAATGCTGTTAACCACTTAAATTGAAATAATGTCAACATAATTCTTAATGAAATTTCCAAATACTCATTAATCATTAATCTATTTTTCCCACCATTCTTCTTTTCTCTCGATAGATCATAGCCAGTGTGATCAAAACCAAGTCACATATGGCATCATCGGCCATGTCACTCCATTTATCAACAGAGTTGCTCCGGACACCACTAACATATCTTGGATATGAGTGGCCTTTTTTCTATGTCTATGTAAACCTCCAAGTCATTATTTTTGAAAGAAACAAACGTTCAGCTTTAAAATTTTGAAAAATGTTATATAAATTTCTGTATTGCTATCCCTACTCGTTATGTTTCAATGTTTCTATACTAAAAAAAAAACAAATATAATTATCCAGATATGAATAAAAAAGATACTTTTTGGAAATAAGATAAAAAAATTCAATTGTGACTTCATGACAAAAATAGAATTTTAAATGAAGCACCAGTTTTCACATATAAATATTGCTAACTCTTCTTATTCTGTAGCCTATACTATATCCAGATGTGAATGGATGATGAATGGACTCAAGAAGAGAGTGTGACGATAGCAGCTGATATGAGTAGACAATGGGGAAAAAAATGAGCGAGAAAGAGGTTGTATTGATATTTGTGACTTAACCAAGAGGCTTTATTGATATTTTTTACTTAACCTTATTTTTAATTTTTTTTTAGTAGTTGGAACTTGATTATTTTCTTTTGTTTTTTGTTTACCTTTCTTCTTAAATGATGGTAGAGGTTTTTTGAATGTTCACTTGACTATCCAAAGGATTATCTGCAATATGATTAAATTATAACGTTTGTTTTGAAATTTGCACAAATCTTATAGGAGAATTTACAAATTAAAAATTAGCGTTAGCATTAATTAGTTAATGGTCATTTGGCCATGTAATTTTCTTAAAAACTCCTTCAAACCCTGTTAATTTAGAATCCCCAATAAAAAGTCTTGAATTTTGCACCAATAATTTTTTTGCATGCATGATGGGACGCATCTCTTCACCTATCTCTTGGAACATTTTTTTATTTTTTCGAAACATTGAGAGAAAGGGGAAAGATGAGATTTAAGGGGAACCTACAAACTCACACTATCCAGGCAATTGTTAACTAGAAGAGAGATTTGTGAATCTTAAGTACTAACATTTATGCTCACAAACTCCCGATGTAGAGAGAAAGAGGAAAAGAGAGACCTAAAAAGGACACACAAACTTACACCATCAGATAATGCTGACCAAAGGAGGAGCCTGTGAACCTTAACTACTCACACTCAAAAAAAGAAACTAAAGAGGTCCTCCATATCTGGAGTTTGTCAGCCTATCCATTGGAACATACATACATACATATACACATGTATGTATTTATGTATGTATACACACATATGTGTGTGTGTTTTTGTGTGCGTATACATCCATACAGACACACAAACCTGCACACGCACGCATGCTCTTTTCCCAAAAGTGACTCTCGTCTCAAACCTAGCACGGTTGACACATGTCGAAATATATTGGCGTTTAGTGTAAAAATTCTCAAAACACGAAACTTCCGAAGAGTATCTCCTCATGTCGCCAGCAATTCCCAAAACACGGTCTTTAGGGAAGTAACTTCTCGAATAATAAAGAATACAGTTCTTTGGGAAATAACTCCTTTAATCGTCAAGGTATTGCTTCTTGTATTGTCACAAATTCTGAATGCACAACCTTTTAGTAGTTTTGGGATTGTTGAGAAAATATATAGTGACAGAGAATGTGTAAGAAGTTTATAAACAGTGTATAAAGTAAAATAAAAAAGACAACATGAGTGGGCAAATATCCAAAATTTTGAATACACCTCATAGTTGCAAAGGGAGTATTAAGTGTATTATGTGCATAATGTGACATGTAACGTAGTATATTGTAACTAATCATATATTATCAAATAATATAAAGCATGGCTCATATCATTACCAGGCAACTTAAATTATTAGTCTTAGTATATCACATAAAAATACACATTAGTATATTTAATACTTTTATCATAGTTGCAAACCATTTGTTACAATGTATGTGGTAACACTTCTTTTCGATTGGCCGTAGGTGCACGGTTGGAAAGTTTTTATAAAATAATGAAATAAAATATCACATAATGAACATAAAAAGTAACTTGTTGAGCAACTTTAGTCATTTAGTGGTTGTCTACTTGGACGTTGAATGCCCTTTTACGAGAAAAACTTTTTTGTATCTTATTTGATTCTCAGTTAAATGTTTAAAAATTTACAGTTATTCTTCTAACTTTAATCTATCTAACTTTATTGTTGATGCGATAGGCCAGGCCCTTCAGCCAGTTAACTGGAACTTGTACCTTATGCCCTTTCGTCTATGTAAAAATTTGGATCTTTAGTTTACCTTACAAAAATTGTACCTTATCCTAATCGAACTTTATACTAGATTTATGATTAGGTACATGGTCACTTTAATTATCTTTTTTTTAATCAGTAAACCAAACATGTACAAATTTCTCACAACATCAAGGGATAAATTAACTAGAAATAAGGAAAACAAATGAGGAGGGGAATTGTTGCTGTAAGAGTTTGTACCACTCTTTCCAGCCCAGAAAGTCTTAAAAGCGATTTGATAATCATCTGTTTGCTCACACTACATCACTCCTAGGGCATTTGTTTTCTTGTTAACAAAAGTCCAAAAGCAGTTGGTGATAAGAAAGTTTTATTTTCATTTTCTTGGGAGTTTGTATACTTTGGTTGGCATATTGCAAAAATTTACACGCAGTTTATTGATTTCCAATACTTTAAGCATATAAAAGAAATGATCTCTTAAATTCATCTCTGTAAGCTAAAAATTTCAAATAATGCATGATATGGTTGGTAACATGTGATCTTTACAATTACAGAGATGATTCCAGAGGCTAAAACACAATTTTTTGAATCACTATCCTAATTAATTTACTTTCAATGAGTAATACAGATTGTTGGATATTACTACAAATATTTATAAGTGACTGTACAAAATTTGTGCTGCAGTTTACTCTGTATTGAACACTAATAATTAGCATTTTTGTACGGTGTTTTCAACCAGTTAAATTGCGAACCGGCCATACTTTCAATCCAGTTCTATATATTAAAAAATATATAATTATATCAGTTTCTTTCCAATGTACATTACTTGTGTATTTTGAAATGAGAAAGAATAGCTTCGAGTTCCTCAATTATAACTTCATTACAAAAATAGAACTTTAAATGAAGTACCAATTTTCACATATAAAAATCTGGCAAATTCTTCTTATTCCGTAGCCTATACTATATCCAGAAGTGATGGATGATAAATGGACATAAGAAGAAGTGATGGTAGCTGATGTGAGCAAACGATAGGAAAAAATGAGTGAGAAGAGGTTTTGTAGATTTTCTTAACTTTTTTTTTAATTTTTAGTAATCGGAACTTGATTATTTTCTTTTATTTTTTGTTTACTTTTTTCCTTAAATGATGTTAGAGGTTTTTTGAATATTCACTTGATTATGGTTAGACTGCAATCTGATCAAATTATAATATTCGTTTTGAAATTTAGACAAATCTCATAGGGGAATTTAAAAAAAAAATCAGCATTAGAATTAATTACACTAACGATCATTTGCAGTGCAATTTTCTTAAAAACTCATTTAATATTCAAGACTTTTCTAATGGTTATTTGATGGGCAATTTTCTTAAAAACTCCTTTAAAATTCTATCAATTCAGGGCAATTTTCTTAAAAACTCCTGAATTGATAGAATTTTAAAGGAGTTTTTAAGAAAATTGCCCATCAAATAACCATTAGAAAAGTCTTGAATTTGGCACCTACAAATTTCTCATGTGCCTGGTGGGACGCATCTCTCCTCCTATTTCTTGGAACAAATTTATAAATATGGGACGCATCTCTCTTATTTCTTGGAACAAATTTATAAATACGCGTGTATATGCATCCACACACACACACGCACGCACACATACATATGTATATAAAGACATACAAATATATGTATGTATATAAGTATGTATGTATGTGTATATGTGTTGCGTGATATAATATACATATACATACATATATGTATATGTGTGTGTTTAGATATGTGTGTATGTTTATGTACATACATATATACATACATCATGGGCACGCTTTTTCCAAAAGTGAATCTTTTCTTACCCCTAGCATGGTTGACCAGTTATGTCAAGTATATTAGTGTTTGCCGGAAAATTTCTCAATGCATCGCCTTTCGAAGAATAACTCTTCAAATCGTCCCAATTCTCAAAACCCGACCTTTCGGGGAGTATAAAAAACACAGTCCTATGGGGAATAAATTATGTAAAAAGGTATATGAAATGGGAGTAAAAAAAAAAAAAAAAAAAAGGAACGAAAGAAAGAAAGAAAGAAAGAGAAAGTCATGTGATCAAAAAGGAGAAAAAAAATCAAACTTTGCAGATATACATGAGTAAAAAAAGAAATATAAAATCAAAATCAAGCTCGGTAAAAAATAGGAAAAATCGAAATGAGATTCTTGCCCCTTAAAAAAAGAAGAAAAAAGGGAAAGGGGTTGAAAATAATAGAGAGAGAGAGAGAGAGAGAGAGAGAGAGAGAGAGAGAGAGAGAGTGAGTGTGTAAAAAATGAAAAATAAATGTTGTTAAAAATAGAGGGATTTTTTAAAAAAACATATCAAAGTGCCAAATTGATCGTGAAATATGTAAATTCAAATATTTCATTACATGAATCACGTGGGGACATTTGTTGGCATAGAAATTTCAACAAATTTGAAGATCCAATAATTCAAATTTTTCTTGAGTGGACTAGGTCCTCGAGCTGCAGACAGATAGAGGACTTGCCTACTTGGCTCCTTATCTATTGCTCGTAGATCTAGTTCACCTAAGAAAAACTCCAATAACCCATAACCCATACAAGAAATTACAAAAAAAAAAAAAGAAATTCAAAAACCCAAATAATTTCAAAAGCCAAGTGCGAAAGTCTCACATTCCAAGCATAGATCTTAATAGGAGGACGTCCAAGGGACCAAAAATTGAGGTTCCAAAAGCCCAAAAGTCGAACACCATTCCAGAAGATATGACAAATCAAAGTAGGCATATGTGATGTGACAAACTTGGTGTTTTGAAAAATTTATCACTACAAAAGAAAGTTGTTTGATAGTGCGATCACCCTCTTATCCTTAACGTAATAGAAAATGTCAGTCTGGGCCTGCTGATAAAAAATTCTTAAAACTCTATATACAGAGAAGGGAGAATCAAAGAGGGAAAGGAGAAGAGTCAGACGAAAGACAAAAAGACAAGAAATCAAAAGTCTAAAAAACACAAGTGAACGAGAAAAAAATGGAAATAAACTGTCATACAAAAAATAAATAAATAAAAAGAAAGAAAGAAAACACACACACACACACACGCAAAAGAAGCAAGACGAGAGTCTCGACGGTTTAGAAGTTTTACGAGAAGTCTTGAACACCTAAATTCTCAAAAAGTCTTTTTGATTTTGTCTTTCAAAATGACAATGTAAATAACCTTTGATGTAACTAAGTCCATAAAATGGACCATTTTTTTTCCAGTAAAATGGACTATACGTCAATGAAAAATAAATTTTCTCGATTTATTTCTTACTCTTTAAATTCGTATGTTTTATATAAATTTTTTTGTTCCATTAATCGGAGGTTGACTTTTGATAAAACGTATTTAATGATTTCATTTTTAATAACTCCCAGATGTAAATCTACAAATCAAATAATTAGCATCAGACACTAAATTTATGTTAATGGTTATTTCGGGGTGTAATTTTATTAAAAACTTCTTTTAAATTCTATTTATTCAGAGTTTCCCAAAAAGGCCCCAAATTTACACCAAAAAATTAATTTTTGGCTTCTTAGGATTTTTATTGATATTTATGTTTTTATACTTTTATGGATTTTAGTAAAAATTTATGAAATTTATGAATTAATTTACTTAAAATTGAACACTGTGACAAATAAATTAATTTTTTTATTAGATTGACACCAATTTGGCTTATAGTTAATACAATGGGGACTCTATTGGTTTTTAGCCAAAACATTTAGGACAAACTAATAGAAAGTTGAATATTATGGACTGATTTATCTAAGGGACTAAATTTGGGAATAATAATGATAACAAAACAACTCATTTTCTTCATGAGGTTATGAATGGCTACAGTCTACATTGCCAATAAATCAAAAAACTCAAATTACAATATCAAGCTCCTAAAGCATATTATTTAGAAAAAGTAAAGCAAACCGAGGTCGAGAATCTAAAGAACCAGCGATCCAGAATTCAAGTCTCACATAATTTAGTCTAACTATATATAAATACTACTATTGTGGTTCAATTTGTATGTTGTTGAGTTGTAATATGTTTGTAATGATCCCACAATTGTTGTTATCTATTGTTACGCAAAACAAAAAAAAAAAAAAAAGGAATAAACAAGTAAAAAGTAATTGGTTTACGTAGAGTAAAAATTTTCTTTGAATAATTATGAAAAAAAGATGCATATTAATTAATTAGATGGTTAAAATGTTAATGTGGAGGCTCCAATTCCAAAGATAATCTCAAATTTAACTTCCATTACTAGTTTTTTAGTTTATTAATAGCATTATATCATTGTCCTTGAGCTTGCTATTGTCTGGCTAAGAAAAATTTGAAGAAATAAACAATAACCTTTTTCAAATAATTCTTCACTTTCTATGTGTTTCCAACTTTTCCTATAATATAATTTGCTAATAATTCTTATTCTCCAGGTTAAAAAACTATAATTATAGTGTTACCATTCCTCTTTTGGGACACTTCCTTTCCACTGCCTACTCAAGTTAAGAAAACAAAAAGTAGAAATGTAGGATTTTTCATTGCACCTTGTGTTGCCATTTTTAATTGGCTTTTAAAAGCAAATCTGTGTGGAATAATTGACAAAAGGCAAAGAAGAACAGTATTGCATTGTTTTTAGTAATGAAACATGGTAATCACCGGCCATAATATCAATTAATAGTACTCTTTTTGTAGCTTAAGCAAATAACACAAAAAGAAAAGAAAAGGAAAAAAAACAAAACCAAAAACAATGACACACTTATTTAAGTAATTAACAGCAGAACTGAGGGCAGACACTTTGAATCTGCTTGGATGGTTCTAACAGCAACAGCAACAGCAACATCACCTTCTGCCACCTCCTCCTCCACCGCCAGAACCACTGCCAACACCAACACCCTTGCCAGCACCAGCACCAACTCCTACACCAATGCCAATTCCAACCCCAACACCAATTCCACCTCCACCTCCACCACCATGGCCACCTCCTAAACCGCCTCCTCCTCCACCACCTAAACCACCTCCAGCTCCTCCTCCTACGCCTCCGCCGGCTCCAAAACCACCACCATGGCCTGATCCCCCTCCAACTCCTCCACCACCACCTCCTCCGAATCCTCCACCACCTCCAACACCTCCACCAGCCCCGCCTCCCACACCTCCTCCTGCACCAAATCCACCACCGTGGCCAGAACCTCCTCCAAGGCCACCACCACCTCCACCCCCACCTCCTCCGCCACCACCTCCACCTGCTCCACCTCCAATGCCGCCCCCTACTCCACCTCCTGCACCAAATCCTCCTCCATGCCCAGAGCCACCACCAATGCCTCCTCCTCCTCCACCACCACCACCACCACCTCCTCCTCCTGCTCCTCCACCAATTCCCCCTGCACCACCACCTACACCTCCACCAGCTCCAAATCCGCCCCCATGACCTGAACCGCCTCCAAGGCCACCCCCTCCACCACCACCTCCTCCTCCTCCTCCACCACCAGCACCACCACCAAGTCCTCCTCCACCACCAACCCCACCTCCTGCACCAAATCCTCCTCCTTTTCCAGAACCACCCCCAACTCCTCCACCTCCACCACCTCCAAAACCTCCCCCTCCACCTACACCACCTCCTGCACCACCACCAACACCACCCCCTGCTCCAAATCCTCCACCTTTGCCTGCACCGCCCCCAACTCCTCCACCTCCACCACCTCCAAAACCACCTCCTCCACCTACACCACCTCCAGCTCCTCCACCAACACCACCTCCTGCTCCAAACCCTCCACCTGTACCTGCGCCGCCCCCAACTCCTCCACCTCCACCACCTCCAAAACCACCTCCTCCACCTAGACCACCTCCATGCCCTCCACCAGCTCCTCCACCAAACCCTCCACCACCTCCACGCCCTCCTCCGAATCCAGGACCTCTTACTCCTGGTCTGCCAAATCCACCACGTCCACCACCACCGCATCCCCTTCTACCAAATCCACAATCACCACCACCCCAGTTCTCTTTTTCAATCTTGCCATCTCCAAGTGTGACTACACTCAGCTCTAACACAACGGTCAAGATAAGAAGAAACACGCAAAACCATTTTTGAGCAGAACCCATATCGTCTATAGCAAGGTTCCCAAATCCCACCTCACTTTCTTTGCTCTATTGTAATCAATCCCAGCCATGGTTATATATACAATCTAAAGTTCTAAACCTTGCTACCAAAAGTGGAAAGTTAGCAATAGTTTATTCACTACGTAATTAATGCATGGTGCTGTTGCATGGCTTATGCCTTCTGCGCGTTCGAACGAAACCGTTGGGAAGATTAGAGATAGCGTGGCGGGAACATTAAATGCCGAGATATTCAAAGTCAAATCACATAGATTGCTTGTGCTTCTTGTCAACTCTACCGACAAGGAGACGCTAAGTTTTTTAACTCCAAATTGACAGAGTATGATTAATGCAAAGGGATATTATGGCCATTGGGCCCAATCGGCCATCAATTTCTTCTCATCCATGCTCTTGTAGTGAATGGCCATCCTTTTCTGTTCTTACTTTCTTCCCTACTCCTTATTTTCTTGCGTTCTTTCATGTTGCATGTGCATCCTTTTGTATCATATTTCTATAAAGGTTCATTATATAAGAGGATAATATCAGATCAAATAATGAAGCTAAAGGATTACTACTACCTACCGTGCATTACAAGTACTGTTGAATACGTTGGACCCGAACGTTTGTTTGACGAGGTCAAATTTCTTTGACATACAAATACCCATTATTGTACACCTAGCGTCGATGTCAACCACCGTTGGAAAATTTCATCTTGGTGATCAGATCGCCATTATGGAGAAAAAGCAAATGGCTGTTCTGTTCACATAGTTGTACACCTGTACAGAGTTAGGGTGGTCAAACGTTGACGCCTTAAACTGCTGCATTTTAAACTTCTAGTTCAAAATGAGAATCAAGCATTGTATTGAGTTGTTAAGCAAAACTTATATGGTGTTAAAAGTTTTCCTCATTGTTGTACTTCTTTCCTGCTGGGTGCTGAGCGTTAGAAATTCCCTTCAGTTTATGTTAAAGAGAAAGAAGCGTAAGCCAAATTAAGACTAAGTAGGATGTGTTGGTGTGGAGTACATGTTACCTGAAAGGATCCTTTGACAAGATCAATAAACGACACGGTTAACCTCATTGATTGTGAACCAACGTCACAAAGGTTTTTTTCTTTTTTCTTTTTTTAACTTACTTGGATGGAGTAGAAACGTTGATAGTTTTGTTACGTGAGAACTTGAAAAGATTATAGTACAAGGAAAATCATATGCTACTGCTTTAAGGCCAGAATTTACTGCTACAAGAAACTAGCTATATTGTTTTTTTTTTCTTAAGGAAAAAAAAGGGGAAAAACTAAGTCCTCAAGATACAAGCCAAACTAAGTTCCCCAAAAAATATAGATTGTGCTAGAGAAAGATAATAAGTTTTCCCACAAAAACATTACTCATTTTCAAGCAATCATGAAAAAAATCCAATTGGTTGCTGAAAAAAAAATCTTAAAAGCAACTTTGATTCAATTTTGTAGTGATATTCTTTACTTGAGATAATAGAAATTGTCTTTCGACTAAGGTTCGGTGATGATGGTATATGTGTGCTGTAATTCACCGATTATTAATTGTCATTTTGGTGATCAAATGTTTGGGATAAAAAGAAAGACAGAGTTAAAAGAAAAAAATGAGTGAGAGGACAATTTTGTCCACTTATGTAAAGGAAAGCTCAAATACAACCCGTATAAGAAGGACGACAGTGATAGAGTTTTGATCCTTGCTTTTTAATCTTTTAATATCTTTGAAATAAAATAGGTAGAACCTCTGTCCATATCGGAAGCGAGGCCAGTCCGGTCTGGAGCGCAATGTAAATCGTCGTACCAAGATTTCTTTGGGGGAAAATTTAGTATATATTGCAATTATTGTGACAGAGAGTTTTTCCAACTTGATCGTTTACCTCAAAAATTACTTAACACTAATTTGTCACTTTATATTATTTACATTTTTGCTCGAAACAACTATGTAATATTCTCGTTCTATTACCATGTTCCAGTTGGCTTTCTTCAAAATGGAACCTTTTTCTATGATGAAACTGCATTCCTAAAGCTTCCATGATAGCAGAAACAGTACCAATTCTTGACACATTGGCTGCTTGAAAAGGCACTTCATTCCTAGACCTCCAAATATAGTAATACATTACAAACAATTTGTGAAACCTTGTAAGTAGTGTGTACTAGATGAATACTGTTTCTGATGAACAATATTATTAGTTGGCTCAATCTTAGAACTTATTTTCATTTTTTGAGGTAAATTTTTAGCATTATCAATGATAAGAATAAGGATAGGATTTCTACGTTTAAGGCAAGAGGCCCCTTTTTATATCAAGTATCATTATTTTGTTTACAAAAGCTATTCACTTCATACTGGGAAAGAAAACACTTAGGGGGTGTTTGGTTTTATAAATTTTTTTATAAAAATTCTTTTTGATAAATTTTTTTACTTTTTTTTTTATAAAAATTTGAATTGACAATCAAAGATATACAGTACTCTCTGTTAATACAATAAAAATAACCTTTTTTTTAAGTTATCATTTGCATAAAACTCAAATTAGAGCATGGCTATATTTAAAATAAAAAAAGTCTTTTTAGAATTTTTTTTAAAAAGATACAAAATAAGAAATCTAAAAAATATGTATATAATAAATAAAAGATTTAAAAATTTTAAAATTTACTTGAAAGTCATTCCAGTAAATCAAACAAATATTTTTATAAGGGATAATTACAGAAACCTCCCCTGAGATTTCTGACAATTTCACTTGGCACCCCTCAATTTTCAAAAATTACACAAACCTCCCTTGCATTTACTATTTTGGTAACAAGACCTCCCCTTTTAATAAAAATTTAATTAAAAACCCCATAATGCCCTTCTCAATCTACAAAAGAAAAAATAAAACAATATCATTTTCTTTACCACTTAAACCACTGTACCACCGTCGTTGCCACTAACTTAATGAACACCGCCACTAATAACCAAAAAACAATCCTATCAATGCCAGTACAACACTATCAACTAATTAGGAAAATAAAAAATAAAAAATCTATTGGGTTTTGACCATTTGAATTACTATCATATCATGCCAGCTCCATTTTCATTAGTTACCACCACCAAAAGAAACCGGATTATAAAGCCAAAATTTATAGAGATATTCCTTAGCCAGATATTGAAATCTAACCCAACTACATAAATCCTAAACAAACTCAAATAATTTGTCAAACCAAATGAGTTTTTCTATTTTTATGAACCTTTTTTGGTAAAAGATTGATTTCAAAGGGTATTATTGGAACTTTAGTTAACCAAGGGAGGTTTGTGTAATTTTTGAAAATTGAGGGGTGCCAGGTGAAATTGTCAGAAACCTCAGGGGAGGTTTCTGTAATTATCCCTTTTTATAATGATACCCATTATGTAATTGAACCAAACATATTGGGGGAGATCATCAAAATCCATACTCATAGTAGAGTTAATGATACCTATAGAATTTGAACCAAATGGCCCCTTAATCTTCTATACCCCATTCTAGCATTAGCTCCCAGCTCTCCTGTTGTTTCAAAATCTTGTTCCATGAACTTACAATGAGTCTAACGCATCAATAATGCCAGTTACCACTTTTACTTTTGAAATTGCATCATTTTTTTATAAAACTATCATGTTTCTTTCTTGCCAAGTCTGATAAATAGTTACTGATAGGACTAATTTTCCGTTGATAGATAAAGGAAGACGGTGACACAATTTCGACACCACCATTGCATTTCTGATCGCCATGGCATTGTTCCTATATACAATAAGCACATCTGTTCTACTCTGCTCCAAATACTTTCAGAAAACTCACATTCAAAGAATGAATGATCTAATGTCTCATCTTTGTCATTACACAACTCAACCTCTCCTTTGTGTTTAGCCTTTCAACGTATTAAGGCATACCTCAGTACATGTCTTTTACCTCATACCAGCTTGTGCCATCCAACATTGGTTTGTGAATTTCCAAGATTCTTCAAGGCTGACTTCACACTAAATTCTCCTGAAGATGATGATATCCACTTCACATGATCAGTCCTATAAACATTTGTTAGCATAGTTTCAGAGGTAGCTTGCTTCAATAATCTAACCTTTTCATTGAATCTCCTTTCTTTAAGCCATTTCCACTTCATATTATCAATAAAGTCCTCCACCTTACAACTTGTTACTGGACCTTACATTTTTTTTTTTGGGTGGGGAGAAATTCCAATTGTTAATTGTAGGTGCCGTTGGAAACCTCATTCGTCCGTTTCTAGGTGTTCTCATTTGAAAAAAAAAAAAGTGGAATACTCGATCAGGGCAAATCACATTGATTTCCTTGAGAGATATTGTGACAGTCCCACCTTACTCTAAGGCGTGCCAAAGGGCTCAGTGGATTGCTTGCCTAACTCTCGCCAGGACTCGGGTCAAGCACGCACTAAATTCCAAGAAACAATCGATATTTTATAGAAACTTGTAAATACATTCATATGATTCAAATTTAAGAGTAAAGGTCTAGTTAAGTAGTTTACATCATAAACACCTAGCTAATACAATAAAATTTCAAACATCCTTTTTACTGAGAAAATCCTACCAGGACTACTCTTGAATTCTCACCACCAGCCTTACTAATAGGAGTCTATTTAAGGAGAACAAATAAAAGGAATGAGCTATAATAGCCTAGTGAGGTTCCCACACATGCAGACATACAGGCAGACAAATTAAAAGAATAAACAAATAAATAAATAAATAACCATACCAAAACAGTACAAGAACAAGTTAAGTAAACAATCAATCAAATTTAGAAGGATACGTTGCAACCATGGGAGCAAGTTCAACCGTGGGAGTATCAAGTATATGATCGTATGGCAATAGTGTTCGGACCAATAAAGATAACCAGGTCCTTACCAATAATCAGGTAAATATCAAATAACAATACCCAAAACCACCCATGCACCTTTACCTCCTCAATACCTCCACTCCAGGGTGAAATCTCAACCTTGGAGGGTAAAATAGTTTGTTCAATCTAGAGTTGGCCTCTTTGAGGAATCTCAACTCAAATGAGAGAACACAAACTCCTAACGCCCAACACCTTATATCCTTCTAACCAATATGACTAATCGTGGTGTAACTGGTGAAGTGTGACCACATAAGCCTAGCCCGAAGGCTCAGTTCAGTTGAAAGTTCACAAACAAGTATATTCACATTTGATAGAAGTTGTGCATGTAGCAAATTGCAGGATAGATGTGATAAATTTCACATCTTACCCTCATATAGCACATTGTAGTAGCTAACAAGTATCAGACATGAAAGTGGAATTAACACTTAAACATGCATCAGGCGCACAGGGAAACATTCACATAAAAATTTCAAGAAAGTGCCTTGTAAAACGTGCGAGATTCAGACTCGAATCCTAAAATTCAAAAGTAGCCTAATTAACCTACTGGATTTTCTTTGAAAAGAATTTTATAAAATATGCCCAAGTTTAACTAGGGTTTTAAAATAAATGTAAATTAGTTATAAGGAAACTCCAAGAAATTGTAATTAAGGAATCCAGGTAAAACCCTAAATCAACTAATAAAGAAATTTAAGAAATTTCCTTTTTGAAAGAAATTTGGTTCTAAGGGGTAAATAATTCATTAGATGTAAAAATTTAGGTTAAATTCAAAAGGAATGATTAATATTAGAAATTTGTTACTAATTTCCGCTTTACTTACTATTACAGTTGCAAAAACTTTAATAATTCTTTATAAATTCCATACCAAAAGAAAATACTATTAAATACTATGGGCTAAAGAGATAGTTTAAACAATTATTGATTAGGGTTCAAGGTTTTGGTATAAGAAGAAATTTTGTCTAAAATAATTAATTTATAGGTAAACTAACATTTAAAGTCCAAGAAAGATTTATTAGTAATAGTCAAGTATAATTTAATAACTTAGCAAAATTAATGTAAGTTAAAATGAAAAAACTCCAAAATATCCTATACTTAGGTAAATTAATGGTTTTAAACTAATTAATATCAAACTAGTGATATTTAATTAAACTAAGACTAATTAAGTAACAAATTAGGGTTATTTGGTGAAACATACTAAATCGAGTGTAAAGTTAAAATAGTCAAAATTTCACTTACACATTTAATACAAGTCAAGTTTCTAACCAGTTTAAATTTTCAAAATTTTATAAGAGTTTCTTCCTACAATTGATTAACAAGGTTCCAAAATCGTTGCACAATGTTTTCCTAAAAACTGGTTAAGTAGATTAAGTTTAAGGTATTCAATATTTGGTGTCACTTCAACCAATTTGCAAGCTGAAATTTCCAGCAGTTTTTGTCATCAAAACTTGGCCAAAACAAGGCTAATATAGCTGGAAATATTAGGTTATCAAAGCTGAAATTTTGTAACTAGTAAAGCTAAAATTGTTCAAGGTTTAGGAACAAGGAAGTGCCGGTCAGCAGGCTGAAATTCCAGCAACTTTAGCCCACCAAACATGCCTTAAATGCTGAAATTTTTTCGGAAGTTTTCCTCTAATAAGGCTAGCCAACATGCCTTCTAACTCTAGTCAAAATTTCAGCCATAAATTCCAAGATTTTCTACTGAAATAAAGCATCAATTCTTATACAAGTCAACACTAATCAAGTAGGTCATAACATAGTTAATCTATTATCAAGGAAAGGATTAAAACAAGAGAAACATCATAATCATGAGCATAAATATTCATATGTATAACAAGAGAAGAAGATATAACCATAAATCTTAAAGTACTCAATAAATTTATAAGAAAAGCATAAGAAATCTTCTATTGAAACTTGAAAGAACTTGAAGTTTCTTGATGAATATACCTCAAAATAGGTAGCTTTTTGGTTGAAGAAGAGTGAATGGTTAGTCCCTTAAGAACCTTAACTTTGAGCAAGAACTTGAGCTTGAAACTTGGAGAGAATTTGATGAAACTTGAGGGGATTTCTTTTCTAGTTAGGTTAAGCTTTTGGGAAAGATTAAATTAGTCTTTTAAATGTTTAAAATAGTTGAAATAGAAGGGTGTTTCTTGGCTTTATGGTGGCAGGCCAAGAGAAGGAAAGATGCAAGGAAAATTGAGCCAAAATTTGAAAAGAATTGATAAAAGTAAAAGTAAATGATAGGTGGCCATTAATGGTGCTAGGTGGCATTAATCTCCTAAATATCTAAGTAATAGGTGGCCTTACTTTTCTAAATATCTAAACTTGTTTGGTAACATTTAATTGGTGGAATTTCCTATGATTATCATCAAATATGTATTAATAATAAATCAAGAAATCAAATTGTAAAAGAAAATTATACAATAACAACTAATAAGAAAATTTTATAATTAACATTCATAGCATAGAAATTAAGTGGTTTTAAGCTTCTAGGATTTTACAGATGTGACCTAATATAGATGTGTCTCGTTTTGCTTAGTCTGTTTACTTTTCATCCATTTTTGCGTTATCTTTTCATCATGTTCCAAAATCGTCTTTTTTTGGTTAAATTATCGGTGATCGCTAATTAAATTTTACCGTGTTGGTCAGCGTTAATGTGAATTGGTATCTAAAAAACCTTTGGGGCTGCAAGAAACGACGACTTTGAGAGGAAAAGAGAAATGAAATTTTGTGCCATATTACCGGGTTCATAATGTAGTCTGCTTGGATGAAGACAATTGTGTATTATGTAGGACAATGATGCCTTAGACGGTAACAATATCAATTGTGCTTCTGCAATAAAATTTATACCTATATAAGATAATACTTCTACATGTAGAACTCAAGAATGTGTGCATAGCATCTGTACACACACCTACGCGTTATATGTGCGTTTAAAATGTTCAATTTGCTTTTTGATTTACAAGTCTATCTATCCTACAACTAATTTAGTTCCAGCATTTAGTGCAAAGAGCCAGTAAGGTTTTGAACATTTAAACAAGGTGATCCTTCCAATTGAAAGTTACAAAAGATCAATGTCAGACCAATGATTCATTTGATTATGCAAAAGATAAAATTATTACTTGGAAATAGCCTTTAATTTGAAGCATATTGCTGATTATCATTTATAGATTAGGTTGCTTGCTGTCAATACATTAAAACTCGAGAGTGAAATCCCGATACAGAATTAACAAAAAAAAAAAAGCCAAAAAATTAGATAAAAAAGAAATAGTATGAAGGTAAAATATCGTTTGCTTCCTTTTATATTCCCAAAATCATCTTGAAGGTCCATGAACTGTTAGGAAACCTTGTATTTTGTTTGAAACTATCGATGAGTCCAATTATGTCTCCGAACTTTGCTATATGAATAAATTAGTCCTTTCTTTGATCATCCTATTCTAGAAATACTTTAAAACGTTCTTAAGAATAATTCTAGCCAAAATACCATGGATTGAGGATATAATATTTTGAAATATGATTGACGGAAACCTCACGAATCAATCCCATTGACAGCAATCAAATCTCTTTTATCTAACCATTACTGACACCTTAAAATTATGATACTAACTTCAACATCAACCAATAGAAGTACATAAAATTGTTATTATTAAATGAATATTTAATTTATGTATTAAATCTTTAAGTTAAAAAAAAAGTAGAAATTGGCAATTATTTTCTTTAATAGATATGATCCGGTGCATAATCTAGGGTTCAATACTAGTTGCTTAAATGTGATAGAGGAATATCTCACCGACTCAATCTCATTCACACCAGTCAAATTTCTTTTAATTAACCATTAATGACGCCATCAAACTATCTCCAACATAAAATTAGGGCAACTCAATGTCCAAACACAGCAAAACTATAATTAGAAACTTTTGTTAGAAGGCGGTAACTTATTCATGCTCAATCTAATACTTGAGTCTTAATATTCCTCTCTCTTTCTATTACTAGTGAGTACAATACTGACTTGGAAGGTCCTGTGTTCGTAGGTCAAAGAAACAAAAGGATTTTCAGCTAAATAATAAGATTTGTTGTCATTCTATCCATAATTAAGAGATGCAAGTTCAAGTTATTTAACAAAAGGGATATCATTATTATTATTAAGTTAGTGGTTTCAGGATGGAGAAATGTTAGAAGCTCAGAGAAAGTTAGGAAGTAAACTTTGAGAGGAAGCTTGCTCAATTTTTCTTTTTAAATGTTAGTTGACTTTTTATTGTAACTAGTTCATTCTTCTTCAGATAGAGATGATGAAATTGTGCAGAATACTTGCACGTGTGAGCTTTTCTGTTCTTAATAAAATCTGAGCCTATTTTTATGTTACTAAAACAATTTAAATTTAGTGATGAATCCAAGCCTATTTTTATGGGTGGTAATTTTCCATAAGTTGCCAACCATTATATATGAAATTTGATCCTCGTTTAGTCAATGTATTAGGCAATCAAAAAATGAAAAACTCTTGGTCTTGCATACTAATAATACGTCCTAAATCTCACTGAACCAATCAATTGAGCCACCGTAGAATGGGACAGTTTGAACTCTAAATTTATGTGATATGAAGAGATAACTAAGAAGTAGTCTAAATCCATAAAATTGGTTGGCTGATTGATTATATTAGTTTTTTTTTTATTTAAAACCCGAATGAAATATGTTTGTTTAAATATTTGTCCTTCGTAAAAATCGTGTAAAGAAAATATCACAAGTGAAAAAAGGTTGGATACGTAATAGCAAATCTTTCATTCATTAATTTATTTAATAGAACCTACGTATTTTTCTCCAAAATTGCCATATTATGCAACTGATTCAAGGAGATCAACGAGCTCCTCCGGCATGTTAGACTAGCGGAGATACATAATAAGATTCAGGAAAAGAAATGACGACCGTCAGAACTAGTCTTGCATAAAAATATTTAAAATCCACCACCACCTCCTCCTCCGAAGCCTCCACCGCCTCCAACACCTCCACCTGCCCCACCTCCTACGCCGCCTCCTGCGCCAAACCCACCACCATGTCCAGAGCCTCCTCCGAGGCCGCCTCCTCCTCCTCCACCTCCGCCAACGCCACCTCCAACGCCACCTCCTACTCCACCACCTGCCCCAAATCCTCCACCATGGCCAAAACCACCACCAGCACCTCCTCCTCCGCCAGCTCCTCCACCTCCACCACCACCAACACCGCCTCCAGCACCTCCACCAATGCCTCCTCCTACACCTCCCCCTGCTCCAAATCCACCACCATGACCTGATCCTCCACCTACACCACCACCTCCACCACCACCAAGTCCTCCTCCTCCACCAACTCCACCTCCCGCACCTCCACCTACACCGCCTCCCGCTCCAAACCCACCACCTTTTCCAGCACCATTACCAACTCCTCCTCCTGCTCCACCTCCGAAACCTCCTCCTCCACCTTTTCCTCCTCCAGCACCTCCACCAACTCCACCTCCTGCTCCAAATCCTCCACCTTTCCCTCCCCCAGCACCACCACCAACAGCACCTCCAAAACCTCCTCCTCCACCTACTCCACCCCCAGCACCTCCACCAACACCACCTCCCCCTCCAAACCCTCCACCTTTTCCTGCACCACCCCCAACTCCTCCACCTCCACCACCTCCAATACCTCCTCCTCCACCTGCTCCACCTCCAAGTCCTCCACCAGCACCTCCTCCAGCTCCTCCACCAACTCCTCCTCCTCCCAACCCAAGACCTCTCGCTTTTGGTCTTCCCCAACCACCACAGCCCCTCCTACCAATTCCACATCCATCTTCTCCCCATTCTTTCTCAAGATTGCCATCGCCAAGAGTTGTTACACTAAAGCTGAAGACAATGCTCAAGAGAAAAAGAAACACGCAAGACCATTTTTGAGAAGAGGCCATATTGTTCACAAGGTTCGCACTTTAGTTTGCTTTGCTCTGTTTCACCCCCATTATTAGCATTTTATAGGCTGCACCTAAGTAGCGAAGATGCTAAAGTTTTCCGATAGTTGTTCAAAACTTCATTAATGTAAGCATTCGAAATTTTTATTCAACGCGTGTAAACCGTTGGGGAGATATGGCGGGAACCATTAAAGCAATGAGAAATTAGCAAAAGTCAATTTATGATGCATCTTGGAGCACATTTTCAATGCTGCAGAAAGCGACAGAGTACGATGTCGGTTTTTCTCATTCATCTGTAAAGAAAAATTCTTCTTATTTGCATTACTCATAGCTGTGCAGGTCAGAACTTCTTAATACACTTTTAGAAGGTTAAAATTTTAATTCAGGTAGTGTAAGAATACAATTGAACACAGCAAAGCATAGTAAAAGATTTGAACCGAGCGTAGATATTGAAGTTATGGTCCACACAATACACCTAAACATTTGCTTGCTTTTTTGAAGAAGCTGTGGTAAAGTTTTTAAATCTACACTATTTTTTTTTTATTATCTAAATGTTTCTAATGTGAAACTATGCCGTATCACTAAAGCAAAATAAAAAAAATTAATATGAGGAGTAAGAGAATTAAGCAATATGTCACTGTTTTACTGTTGAATATACCTGGATATCAAACAAATTGTATAAAGAATTTAAAGTGGTGAATATACAATTATTCATGGCCTAAACTATTGGAAAATTACCGTTTCTTAAAAAAAAAAAAAAATTCTTAGTTAGGCCAGGACAGTTGATTGGTCCCAGAGTTAATTATTTGTTTATACCATGTTACAGGGTGCAATTTTTTTTCCCCTTTTTGGCCTTTGATCCATTAGGATTCTGATCAATTCCGATATGGTTATAAGGGCATCAGTTTTTGCGTATATTATCTAAGTCTTGCTGATTAATACTCAAATGTTGAATAACCATGCATTACCGAGTCTTGTAACGATTAGGGATGGCCAACTTGTACTCGTGGTTGAGATTTTTTTTTTCACATCATTTCGACAGTTTGCCCAATTCTAATCAGGATGACGAATAAGTTCAGTTTAGATTTATATTTTCAATTTGAAGTTTTGTGTGTGTAAAATAATATTATTAATGAGGCCATCATGTAGAAAAAAAATAATCTGCATAGCGTCCGGACTCCAAAGCTCTCAACGGTTTTGAAATTTAATGGTTTTAAACTATCACTTTGTCTAAATTCCTTTTTCGATTGGTAATTAATTGAAGTCCAAACTTTTCTTACGGAGCAACCACTTGAAATCACAATGTTCAAACGAAGTTGGAAGAATTGTAATGAAAGAAAGCAAATTGCTCTCGTGCTTGACAATCTTTTGATAAAATGTCTTCTCCTTTTTAAATTTGGTTCTTAAACCATCAAAAGTCCCAATTACTTATACAGAAATTTGATAGAAAAATAAGAGTAGTCACTTGGCTTCAGTTACATCTAATGATTTTTTGAATTAAGCAAACGTCCTTTCTCCATAATGCCCCATTTTATGCAAATTTTTGTAGCTAGTCTTGTATAATTCCAGTTTTTATATTCTAATTGGGGCTTCAAACATGTTATGGTTGCATTTTTTGTCCACTAGGTGATATATCGTCGTTATAGTATATTCTTCGTGATGCCCATGTTGTGTAGCTGTTGCATTTCTATACAAACTTCTTAGACTGCTGCTATGATTTCAATCTGTGAAAGAAATAAAGTTTCAATCACTAAAATGCTCGAATATTCAAATATAAATGCTTGAATCAAAGAAAAATACAAGTTGATGAGAACTGAATGTGTCCTATCGAGAAAGTTTAGTTCTTTTACTTCAGCGTTGTGAACTAGTAATTCTGGGGAACGACTATCGTCGCAAAGGCAGTCGAAACTAACTGGCAAGGTAAATTGCTTGCTTGGAAAAAGAGAACAACAGTAAATAAATACGACATTGGTAATTTTTTTTTTATTTATAAAACGGGAATAAATTTATGTCTCGTGCATTGAGGGATCTCGCAAAATCTTATGATGATTGTTTGACCTGGTATGGACCTACCTATGTATGTAAGTAAAATTTTATTGTTAACATTCTTAAATATAAATCTTACAAGAAATTTGACAATAGTAATTAATTAATAGTAATTGTGATCGTACCAGCACTGAGCCCCATACCAATTAAGAACTATCCTCCAACCAATTTGGTGAGCATTAATTGGGTACAACAAATCTTTATATCATGTTGGATCTAAAACGAGTACATAATCATCTAGGGATCCTGTTGGTCAGTGGATTCAAGTAGCTAGTAGTGATTTGACTTTTTGAGACAAAACCAGCTATACATTTGACTTCTGAGGAAGTTGCTAGTAGGCAGGAGTTTTCATCAATAAAACATTGCTTGTAAATTCTCCAAATTTTATTGTTTTTAAAATTTTTTTTGCAAAACGGACCAACGAAAGCTAAGGAGAACGAGCAAAAGTGAGAAATTGAAAAAGAAAACTTAAAAAAAGACCAAGTTAAGCAATATATATATATATATATATATATATATAGACAAATAAGGAAATACAGGAAATAATCAGCCAATTAGTTAAAAAAAATGATGGTTAACAAATGTGCTGATATTAATTGTTCCATGTTCATCAACAACAATGATTAAAAAGGTCGTCGATATCAATAAATGTCCATCAGTAAGAGATTATGAAAAATATAAATAGTATTGCTTACATATCATCATCAAAAAACAAGTGAGATTATGACAGAAGGCTTTGGCTGGTAATAGAGTTACGTGACCTGATGATAGAGATGGCAATGTGTCCCAAGACCCATTGGAATCCCATGCTTATAATTAATTTGGGCGGGATGGGTATCAATAATATGTGATTGAGCTTATTTGAGATTATACACATTAATGCCCATTTAAATATGGGTATAGTTAGGAATTGATTGGGATTCCCATACCCAAATATAAAAAAACCTTTGAATAATTTATATTTGATTAAATCTACCTCTTTCATACTCTCTCTTGAAAAAATCCTTCATTTTAAGCTACATTAACAAAGTATCTTTCATCCTTTCTTTGTTTTATTGACTTTTAACATTTTTTTCAATGACAATGGAATATGGTGGTCTCTAACATCCTTGATACAATGATCGGCATGTTGTAATTTTATTTTTCCATTTTTGGCTTCTTCATTTTAGCCTATTCAATTAATCTATTTCTCATCCGAATATTATGTTAAATTTTACCTCTTGACATCAATTCTATGAGGTTAAACTGATATTTGTACTAAAAAAAATTCATGTAGATTTCATATGTAGAGTGCTTAATTAAACTGATATTTTTAAAAAAAATTATTTTAGAATATTCTCTAAAGACGTTTTTCAATCACGTTTAAAATTTTTTAATTCATCTTTTTATGTCACATAATTATACTCTAAAAATTGTTGTAGTATTATTTGCCATTTTAAGTAGCAAAATTACAAGGAAATTTCTTATTATCATTTAATTTATAAAAAGCAGCCATATTACTAGATTCTTCATTCTCCAAAATAGGTTTGCAGTTACTTTTGTCTTTTTGTACCCACACAAATTAAGGCTTTGATTTAAGCATTGTAATTTTTTTTAAATGGTCAATTTTTTTACAAAGTGGCAACCATTCGTACTCGATTCTTTTTACAACATTTTAACCCCAAATTTATTAACCATAGGAATAGCAGTAGGAAATTGAGATTCACCAATCAATTCAAAACATACACGAGCAAAAGTGATGAATTTAAGTGTTAGATGTTTTAATAAAATAACATCCAAATTAATGTTTTTAGGGGTAGATAAATTAGATCTCTATATATTCTCAATCTATCCTCTTTACATGTAATCATCGAAAAATTATAGTCTTAATTGAAATTTTAATAAAGCATTAAAAAACTGTAGTTTATAATTGAAAGGTTAGAGAACACTAAAAAATGAGATTTAAAAAGAATAATACAAAAAAATGAAAATTTATTGATGTTAATAAACTAAAAATATGAATGATATAAAAAAGAAATATTAAGGTTAAATTAAAAAAATTAAATGATATTAGAAAAATAGGAATTGATTAATAAGGAAAGATAGTTTTAAAACTTTTAATAAAATGGGATTTACTGGGTATTTGGGCGAGATCTAAATGGGACTAACCCATTTTAGTCCCGCCCATATTAATCCCATAACAAATATGAGAATATTTGGTTCTGGCCCATATTTCACAGTCTCAATTAAGTCCCGCCCAAATCCCGCCCATTCCACCCATTTGCCATCTTTACCTGATGACTTGTTTCCATTAAAATAGGAAATGTGTGATAGTAATGCCTCCCATAATGTAGTGCAATTCAATAAGGATATCCTCAGTATATTTTCCCATTACCAAACCCAACACTAACGGTAAGGAATTGCCATCTTGCGTTCATGCTTATTATACCCATAATAAATCAGATAATTATCATGTGAAAATTCTTTATCATTGGCACTAGGTTTAGTATTGTAAAAATAATATTGAGGATCCGAACTGAGTGCAATTTAAAGGTTATCATAACTATTGGCATTAATTGGGGAAACACTGATGGCAATTTTTTTATCAACAGATTAGTGCCAATAAGTAATAATAATATCAGCATAAGTGAATCAGTATGAATTAGGGAAGGAAACTTCTAGAAGACATTTGGCATAGTTTGGGACCTCAAGATGGATCCAAAGAAGAGATCACAGGGCATCCTCGATCACTTCAAATCCTTTGTCTCGAAAATTCCTCTGTCTCTTCTATCCTACACTTATACAGCTAATATTAATTCATATATACATTTACCAAAATAATATGCAAAGTCTATGAATTTTTCAAAAATACCGTAAATCAATACATGTGATAGTTGTATAAGAGCTGAGCAGAAGGGTTTTTGGGACAAACGATTCAAAGCAATTTTCTACACCCTAAAAGCATGTAGTAGAAGAAATGGATATCATCAAAAACACAAAAAAGGTGAGAACGTTTTGATTTGAATTAAAATAAAGAGGTTACCACTTCAAACATTGTTCTACCAATATAAATACAAGATATTAGTATAAAACTTATTGAAAAGTAATACATTAATCAATCAAACAAATAAAATGACATTTTGCCAAGATAGCTACAATAAATGCTCTCATGTTGTCAACATTTATAAGTTTTATGTTTAAGCATCTCAGATATTTACGCTCAATTCTTGTTGTAAATTTTCAAGAATTGTTTCCATAGTGGTTTCATTTCCACTCTAGTTATCAATTTATAATACTATTACAAAAATGTCCTTTTATGACATTTGAAAGCGTCACTAAAGATCCATGTGATGGTATTTTGACTATAATGACACTCCAATGGAAGTGTCATTCATTTTGACGTCACTAGAGGTATTATTATGACAATTCTATGAGTCCCAATTTATGGTTCTTCTGGCACTTGTACATGTCTTTAGTTGGCCTATTATGATACTTTCAAATGACATGAAATAATTGGGTGTAGTTGAGGTTATATAAATCTAAAGTGATAGTGATAAGTGCTAAATTTACATATTTTAGTATGAGTATTATTATGTATTTTTAGTGTGTTTTTAGGGTTTTTAGAATAAATTTGGTTCAATTTTAAGTTAATTCCTCAAATTAGAATTTTCTCCCGGACTTAGAGTTTTTTAGGTGAAATTCATATTTTGAGCAAAATAATGCACGATTTTTTTACTATCTTGCAATTTTTTGATATTCAATCATATTTTTGGACTGATGGGAGAAAAATATAAAATATTTTTAATAAATTCAAAAGTGATTGAAGTTGAAGAATCAAGGTTCCAACAATTCACAAAAAAAAAACTTAGAGATTGATCGTGCAACATTGTGGAGATTAATTCACTAACAAAATCTTCATGAAATTCAAGGATTGACACTATAGCTTACATATTGGGCCAAGGGATTCTGGACCAACTTTTGTCAGACATTGATTCATGGACCTGGGACCCGCAGTCCTATGGTCCACCGATTGATCTGCTGCTCACTGCAGTGGTGGAATTTGGTGGCCTTCTACTTGCAGCTAGTTCACACGATGTTTTTATACTTTTTCAGAGCTGGTTGGAGGTTGGCTGCTCAAGAAAAATCTGCAAATTTCAAGGAAATTTTCTTGAGATCCCAAAAACAAGTTGTTAATATGTTTATGTAGTACAAGTTGGTAGGATGATTGAGGTAAATTTTTCTCTAAATTGGAGGCCTTATAAAACTATTTGATCATGTCTTGAATAGGGGAATACTCCCAAGTAGCTAGAAGCAGTAAATTCTTTTTGTAGTTGTAGTTGTTAAAATTCAATACCTGTAGCCAACTCTTTGAAGATTTCACTTGTAACACATCCATTTTGAAGGAAGAAATGAAAGCTTTAGATCTTTGTTGATTTAACAAACAAGCATTTCTTACTTTGAACTTATAAATTCCATTTTAAACTAAATACATGTCTTATGGTTAAATGAAGCTAAGTATATAATTTGAATGATATTATACTTGCTATAACTTGTATTTACTTGTTTATTTATCAAGGATTAATATTTGTGATTCCTTGATCACCAATTGCAAATTATGTAGTAATTATTGGACATTGAGAAATGCTTTTAACAATAGAAAATAATAAATGAAACCTATGCGTAGACACATGAAATCGCAGTGCATGTACATGATTGAGGTTGTTTAAACCACAATTCATGATATTAATAAAGCTTAACAACGAAAGGAGGTAAGTTTAGTCAATTATTGTGAAAAGTCTTGATCACCTATGGAATTGCAATCCTAAGCAAGACAAGTTAATAACAGCAATGTGTTAATTTATTCTCTCATTTGAGTAATAATTAGTGGATTCTACACTCTATTACTTGTATTTTGTGACTTTCTCCATTAGTTTTATTTCAAGAAATTGAATTTGCCTTGCTTAGTTTCATTTTTTAATCTCTACATGATTAATGATTTTCTGTGTAACGGAGTGAGTGATAAAGTTTTGGCAATTGCTACTAGAGTTTCTCTGTGAGATCGACCCTAATATTTCTATCCAATATGAGCTGTATACTTATAGTTATAAGGAAATTAAGTATTTTTATTGTTTGTTTGTGAATTGGTTTAATTTCATTACTATTTTGTAAACCTACTCCACCTACATCCAATAGTCATAAGTGTCATATTGTGAAGCTACCTTGACATTTTGCAATGCAAGTATGACATCTTCGAAATATAAGTAGAATGAAATATTGGGACAATTTTGTAGTGTAAGTAGATTAGGTTACTATGACACTCTTAATTTGAAATTTTGTGAATGTTATGACATTTGTATTAGGCAATAAAAATGAAGTGAAGACAATTTTTAGTGTTAGAACAACATATTGCATTAGTCCTGCAGTGTCCCCAATTGCTTTATACTATTTGTTTCGTTATGTCCAAAATCGAAAACACGGTAGGGTTGTCAACTGTCGCGCCCCAAAAAGGTGGTTCGTCCGATGACCCTTTTTGAAAATAAAGTTTAAAAAAAAACTGTGCATGTATGAGAAAAATTTGAATTTTTGGAGAAATGAAACCGTATTTTAGAAAAACCGGTATTTTGAAAAATCAAAATAAGGCCAGGACTAAAAATGCGATAGTTTTGGCCAACTAATTTAGAAAAAGGGTTTTATCTAAAAAAATGGAGTCGTCACTTGGTATTGAGTTAGGGTGTGCCAAGTCACCTAAAAATTTGTTTAACAAAACAAAATAAAATATTTAGAAAAAAATATTTAAAAACCTTTTCCCGACTCCGGTCTACGAAAAAAGAGAGAAAAGGGTCTGAAAGTCACATTTGAAAAAAAGAAAGGCAAAGGCTCGAGCCTAAGGCACCTTTTCCACCTAGCCGAGGCTAGTTGTGAGGTTTAATCAAATTTTCCTAAATTAACCCTAGTTCTATCATGTTTTGGATGTATCTAAATGAATGCAAGTCTTAAGTCTAAATGTGAATATTGAGAGGGTCAAAATGTTCCGTTGAAGCTTGGTCAGACTAATTGCATTAATTACGAGACCCGAGTCGAGGCCTTGAAGGAGTCACGAGTGTATATGCAAAATGGAATGCAAGAAAAAGGAAAATAGTATAGGTAGTAAATGGCCTAGAAAGTGGGGATGCAACATAACGGGTACGGAGGACTAACAACTTGCGACTAATATTTTTCTAGTCACGAAAGGGGGAATAGCTTGTCAATCCAACGCTTCCCATGTAAGTAGACGACTATTTCTAGCCAAACCACACAAAATGACCTAACTTTTAAGTGAAATGCAACCTAAATGTTATGCGCTGCCAAATACTTAAAAATAGATAATAATGATGATTATATACATATATAAAAATCATGCAAAATGATGAAAAACTAAAAAAAAGATAATAGTGTATGAAATGATGTAACATGCATACGAGTGCACCTAGCACTAAAATGGCCTAAGAGTCTAGCGTTGAACTAACCCTTTCTAAGAATCCCTCACTAGCATTAGACTAGCAGAGAAGCGAGAAAACCACAACTATCGTTGAACTAGTGTAGTGACGAAATAATTAAGTATGAATGAAAAAATAATAAACATAATATCGAAAGGAAATAAATATATAAAGACACATGAAAGCACGGAGGAGCACGTAACACGTAGGCATAGTGTCTAAATGCAAAATCCTAAGGAAAGTGGTGAAACAAGTAAGCACATAAGCACACAAAAACACATGAGCCCTAACTATTACACTGAAAAATTAGCTACAATTTTTTAGAAGGAAAAGTAAAAATAAATCTATCTATTACATCTGCTACTTAAATGCAAAATTTTGCTAAAAATACGAAAGGAAAATACTTTGACTATTACATTGGCTATCTAAATACAAAAATAATCCAAAATAAAGAAAATTATAATCTAAGTATTGCATTTTTGCCACATAATAATATAAAAAAATTCAAAACTAAATAACGTAAAATAAATAACTACGTAAAAGCATGTGAAAATAAGAAAAACATACGAAGAAAATGCATAAAAATTACATTGGTGCACATAAAAAGAGAAATTAATGAAGAATAGGGATACCGCTTGAAAACTTGGTACTAGATGCTAAGAAAATGAGCAAATGCATTAAAGGTACCACTATTTAATGAAATAAACATAAAACGTAAAATTCTAACACATCGGGGATAAAAATGTAAATTCCATTAAACTAGGTGGCCTAAAATGGAACTGCAAGCAAACCTAAGGGCCAAAAGGTAAAATTAAAAATTCCACTAGTCAAGGGGCAAAATTAAAAATTAAGGCAAAATTGGGGTTAAACAGTAAATTCTAACAAGTGCAAGAAAAAATTGCAATAAATTAGAATTCAATTGAAAGAAAACTAAGCTTAGAGGGGTCGATATGAAATTACCACGGACCTAATTACATAAAATAAAAAATCGTTTGGGCACATCAATAACAATTAAGCAAAATAAAGGCTAAAACATAAATATTACTTTGTAACAAAAATGCCTAATGAAGATGTCAAATTCAAGTCAGCAGTCTAAAACTGAATTAATTAGTTAAATTAACTTAGTTCACTAAAGTTAATCAAAAATTAAATTTGGCTAAATTAAAACAAATCATGAACAAGTAAATAAATAAGAAAGCTAAGTCAGATAAAGAAAACTTGAAACTAATTCCCTAAAATTGTTAACAATTCAGACGGAAAAACAAAATAAACAAAAACATAAAACCCACCCCCCGAAATATCCCAATTCTCTCATCTTCTCCCTCTCTTTCCGTTTCTCTTCTAATCTCTTCCTCCGTTTTTGTTTTTCTTCTCATTGCTCCTTCTCTCTCGGGTTTTCTGATTCTCACCTCTCTATTTCACCTTCTTCTATTTCTTTTGTTACTCTCTTTCATTCCTCTTCGTCTGCATCTCTTCACTCTTTCACAGTTCTCTCCAACTCTCTATTCTTTCTGCTCTCTGCCCTCTCTTGTTTTCTTTGCTCTCTTTTTCTTCAATTACCCCCTCTATCAGATCAAATTTTCCAATTGGTTTGTCCTTCAAAGCAGGGGAGAGGAGATGTGGAGGTGGAGGTCACAGCGCGACGATGGTTTCTAGTGGAGCTTCGGGGAAGTAAGAGAAGTGATGGTGGTTTGTGGTGATGGTGGTGCCACTGGTTTTTGGACAGTGGAGTGACTGTTTTCGGTGGCGGTGTGAAGGTGTGTTTGTGATGCGCAATGACAAGTGAGAGGGTTTGCTAGTGTGTGAGTGATTCATGGTGGTGGTCTGGTTAAGGGAAAGATAGGCTAGAATTGTTGGATGATTGGGGTTTCTGGCTTGCTGTTTTCTTTGCAAGTTATGGAAGAGCTTGTCACTAGTAGTGGAGGGAAGGCTGTATTGGTTATTTGGTTGGAATTTGATGACAATTGGAGTTTGTAGCGCTGATGGTAGGTGGGCTATGGGAATGGCCTTGGGCTATCTTTGTTTGTTTGTTCTGGTGTTCGATTGATGATGAATGGTGGGTTTAGGTTGTTTTCGTGGCTGTCGAGTTTGGGTTGGGACTGATTGGATGGTGGTATGGCAGTTGGAGAATACTTCGGCAAATATGTTGGCTTTTCTTGGGGTTTGAGGAGGCGATTTGATGGCTGAGATAGTTTTGTGCAGAGGAGACGAGGTTGAGAGGGTTGGGTATGTTGTGAGTTTGTGAGTGGCTTACATGGCTGGTGCGTGGTGATGGCTGTGAACTTGATGTGGTTTTCTGATGGAAGTGGATGATGGATTGTGGTTGGATTCATGATGGCTAGGCAGTGATGGTGGAGGCATTGGAGATTTCGGTGATGAGATTGTTGGTGAATGAATGCGAAACTTGATGACTGATAAAGGAAGTGGTTTGGGGGAAGCTGTCGATGACAGGGGTCTATGGTGGTGGGCTGAAGTTGGTGCTGGAGGTTGGCAATTGGGTATTGTTTGTGAATTTGTGAGCAGTTGGTAGCTCTAGCGTTGGTGGTCTTGGCTGCTTTGTTTGTTCTCTGCAGGTTTGGATAGTGATGAAAGGGGATAGTAGTGGTGAGAGGGACTGTCATATACTGTTGGCCGTTTAGTTGTTCTAGTGGTAATGCAGGGGTGGTGGGCTTGATTTCTGCAGGTGATGAGTTGTTTGTTGCTGTGGATGGTTTGTTTGTTCTGGAAACGATGGGGAGTTGACGCTGATGTTGAGGTTAGAGGGATGTTGGACTGTGATTGGTGATTTATGGCTTGATATGGTGGTTTTGGAAATCAAAGACAGGAGGCCGTGGGTAGAAATCATAAGATGATAGAAATCATAAGATGAAGATGAAGATGTAAAACAAAACCCAGAAAAGGAAAATCAAAACCCGGAAAAAAGCAAAAAAGAAAAAGAAAAAGAACTGAACCTAAAAAGAAAACCCTAAAATTTTCACAAAAACAATAATATTCAAACTATCTTTGGATCAAAACATGGTAAATACATCACTTAGGGTTTAAGATGGTACCTTGTAAAGAGAAGGACTTGTAGATGGCCTTGAAAGATGAAACCTTTTAGAGTTGAATGTTGTTGTATGTTCTTGACTTTTTCTTCTTTTTGATCCTACTAGGTGTAAAAGTAGTGTGTTAGTGTGTGTGTGATTGATTTTAGTAGGTGGAAAAAGTGTGTGTTAGTTTGTGACCTAGATTTTAGTGTGTGAAAAAGTATAAAATGTGTGCAAGAGTTGAAGAGTGTATCTAGTATTTTTCAATTAAGTCTTTTTTTTAATGGGGGTATTTATAGAGCCAAGTAGTCTTGGCTTCCAAGAATACCCCAAAATTACCAAAATGTCACTAGTAATAAAATTATAATTTTATTCTAAAAAAATTATCTTTGACAGAAAAAAATCAAAATTAATACAGAAAATGATGATGAACTCTGAAATTTGTCAAAAATTTAAAAATAGATTTTCAAGATTTAAAAGTAAGATTAGAGCTTAAAACTGGCAAAAAACGCGTTCGGGGTGTAAAATAACTATTTTGTCCCTGGATAAACGAAAATACATAGAAAAATAACTATCGGTCTTTAAAAATTACCAAAAATTACAAAATAAGTTTAAAACCCTGGGAAATGCATTTTGAAATGTGAAATGACGATTTTACCTCTAAACAACGAAAATACACAAAAATGGCTATTGACCGCAAAAAATTTTCAAAAATTAAAATAAGCTTAAAACCCCAAAAAATGCATTCATGACTCAATAATTGGTAAAAAATGTGTTTAAAATGTGAAATGACGATTTTGCCCCTGAACCCAGTATTTACAGAAAAAATAACAATTGTTCTTGAAAGAATTTAAAAAAATTTAGAAACATGTTTAAAAGCTTGAAAAAATAAATTTTGGACTTAAAATGAGCGAAAATAGCGTTTGCGGAGTGAAATTACCATTTTACCCATATGCTGGCGAAATACAAAAAAATGCCAGTTAAGATCGAAAAAATCACAAAAATTTAAAAATACGTATGAAAGTACAAAATATGAATTTTAAAACTCCAAAAATAATAAAAAAATATTTACAGATAAAAATTACTGTTTTACCCATTGTTGATTTTGCTCCCATTTGCTAAAAATCAGAATTTGACCCCAAAAATAGAAAAAAAATATCCCCCTAGTGTTAGAAAAATAAATAATGTGTCAAAATTTGGTGTTTACATATAATTTTGCACTTAGATTTGAAATCATAGTTTACCCTGCCTGCATATTCCATATTCAAAATTTTGGGATGATAAACTAGCTAGTATCATGATGTAAAGGAAAACCAAATTGGTTCATGTCTTAATGGTAATTGGTCTAATATGTTCATCCAAATTGGTGCAAAACCACATCATCCTAGCAACTCACATAAAAAATATGTCAAAGAATTACATGCTAATTCAAGGATTCCCCAAAAGTTGTGAATAATGTAGTAACATTGTCAATACATATGAAGAAACCAGTAGTTTGACAAGAACTTCTCTCAAAAAGCATTAACCGTCTCTTCAAAAAAAAGCCATTCACACTAAGGATCCTTTAGTTTTCTTCACGATTCATCTACAAGCATCATAAATCAAGAAATACAAATTACAATTTGCACAACTCTTCTTTTACAGTTTTAATGTAAGAAAACAAATAAAAATTAAGCTAGAGAACTGATAAGGGTAGGATAAGAAGAATACTAGAAATAAATAAAAACAGTTGAAGATGAGGTGCGATGGCCTTACTTTAGAGTGGGGAAAGATACTGCTTTTTTATTCAGTGATTCGATGAGACACTGCTTGTTTTCCTTTCTTGGTAGAAACAATATTTAGTGGGTCTATGATGTTTTAGCGTCGAGGTTCTTTTCACTATTTAATTGTTAAAATTAGAATTATTTCTTCACATACCCTATTAAGTGGAAATCAAGCTTGCTTTGTTTACAATAATTTTTTTTGGTCTTATTTATTATTTGTTTTGAGATGCATGTCTTGCACTCACGATGATTTTTTGTTCCATTTCACTTGGATCAACTTTGCTTAATAAATTGGATTTGGCTCATTAACATTCTTCAATAATTTCGGTTTTATGGAGAGTTATGGATACTTGCTATCAGAAATGAAATTCTCAACTACATTCTATGGTGCTGGTACTAAATGGATGATAACCTTGAAAATAGTTAATGAAATGAATATCTGTCTTGTATGAGTGATTTGTTAATAAATATGATGAATTATTGACTTAGCTGTTTGCATTCCTGACAGTAGGTAACAGTTCTTGCGACTTCTAGAATAGCTGGCTCTTAGAGTGATTTCTCAAGGGGGGTCATTTTGAAAAAAACTTCTGACATGGGGGGGGGGGGGCTTTATTGGCTTGTTCCCGATAGGGGGTAAGCGCATTGGCTGAATGCACTTTATCTTGTGTGCATTCAATGAATGCGCTTCTCTCTTTTTTTTTTTTTAAAAAAATTGCGTCTGTATTTTTTCGCGCAACTCGCATGGCACGAGGTGGCCTTTTTTTTTAAAAAAACAAATGCACATTGGATGAATGCGCTTCTCTCTCTCTCTCTCTCTCTCTCCTTTTTTTTAAATACATTATGTGCTTTTTTTCCCTTATTTGACCATCCCAATATAGTAAAACACCAAGAGGATTAAGTAAAGCCATCTTCCTATTTTTACAGTCCTAACTGACGTGAGTTGTCAAACAAAAATTGTTTATGATTCTTATAACCAACTATAATTTAAATTGTTTACCCATTATTTTAATAACCAAGCCTAATTTTTAAGGATTTAATAATTAATTTTTCTAATATTTCTAATAGAAAATTAATTAATTCAACTTAATACAATTATAACCCAAATGTAACGTTTAAGGTTGATGCATCAAAATGTAAATATACAAAATATTAGGGGTCGAATTTCAATATGCAAAATTTCTAGGGGTAAAACGCAAATGTGTAGGAGTTTAGGGGCCAAAATATAAATTTACAAAATTTTAACGTTCATAGAAGTTTAGGGGACACAATTTAATTATGCAAAAGTCGTGGGCCCAAAATGTAAGTATGCAAAATTTTGAGAGACCAAATTGTAAATATACAAAAGTTTAGGGGCCAAAATATAAATATAGAAAAATTGTGGGATCAAATTGCAAATAATCAAACATTGAAGGGAAAAAATGTAAATTTGCCAAAGTTGAGGGTCATTTTGAAAATATGTAAATTTGCAAAAGTTGAGGGTCCATTTTGTAAATATGCAAAATTTGAGGGGTTAAACTATAAATTTACAAATTTTTAGGGGCCATATTGTAAATATGCAAAATTCATTGATAAAATTTTAAATATGACAAAGTTGAGGGTCAAAATGTAAATATCCAAAATTAAAAATGTCAAAATTTGAATTTATACTAATTGAACACCACTAATTGAATGGCAGAAAATGACACAGAATAGTGGTATTATATTATTTTTCACTCTCAAACCTACAATTTTTGTTTGCTTTATATATCTAAAATCAATATGTAAAACTCACAATATTATTGTCTAATTTGCATCCAAGCTTTGAATTAATACTTCCAAATTAGTACGAGATAACAATATCCTAACAGCTAACTAATCATAACGTCAATTAATTAGTTAGGATATCTATATTTGGATAATCAATTGTTACTAATATTTTACATTATTCATAAAACAACCACTTGAATCAGTGATGGAATCTGTAATAAATTTATGACAATCAAATAAATTACCATATGTTGCAAAAATATAATGACAATAAACACATTGACAAAGGAAAATTAACATTGTAGTAAAAAAATTTACAGTAAGTCAAAAATAGGAAACTAACCTTAGATGAACAAGTTAAGAAAGATGGAAGATGCTGGCAGCTGAGTTGAGGAGGAAGCTGCTGAAATCTGAGGGAGAACAACAAATCAAGTCTTCTGATGAGAAGTAGAAAATGTGAAGTGAAGGGAAATATGAAGTGTGAAGAATAGATTGAAGAGAAGGCACGGAGGAGAGCAAGCGAGGTGTGGTTTTATAGGCATAAAAATGCATTCATAGAATGCAAATATTTGTTTATGGTCAAAAGCAAGTAATAATGTTTAAAAGTGGCCACAATTAGACTTCAAAAAAGCCTGAAAGATGCATGAAATTCAGTTTGCCAATAAGATTGAATTAATGCATGTGTTTTTTGTTTGCTGGTCAGGGTCATGGGCGGGCTGGCCATGAAATGACCACACAAACACCATGCAATGTGAGGCTCTTTAAAATAAAAAAATTATAGTACGCATTCTCTAAGTGCACACTTTTATTGAATGTCATGTAGGTGACAAAGAACGGCCCAAAACTCGCCTGCGCAATGTGCAACTCTTTAACATAAAAAAAAAAAAAAATTATAGTGCGCATTCAGAGAATGCACACTTGTATTGAATGTCAAGTGGGTAGAAAAGGAACCTATGCCCGCACAATGTGCCACTCATTCAAATTAAAAAAACAAAAAGAAGAAAAGAAGCGCATTTGTTGAATGCACTTGCACCCCTCCCGGAAATCAACCCCAAAATCCCCCCAGGTCAAAAGTCATTTGAAATTAACCCCTCCTTAAGGAATCTCTCTCTTGGTTCTTATGTTGAGCAAAGGGCATAAGTTGGGAACAAGGATATGGAGACTGGTGTTTTTTTTTATGTTTTCTTCCCTTGAAGAACAATATGGAGGGCTAATTGTTGTTTTTATATGCTGATGCTGTTGGCTTTTGAGATGCTATGTTTGCTGGCAGCAAGTTTGATTACAAATTTTGCAAGTTATGAATAATGTCTAGCAACGTGTAATGAAAACTGGTGCCTCTGCGTGCTGAAGGGCGTATTTATCCATCTTTTTAGATCCCTTCCTTTGAGAAGTTGAAATTTGATCTCAAAACAAAATCCATTTCCCCAAAGTAAATGACAGCCAGACCGCCCTCTTTTCTTGTTTCTTTATTGTTGCTTTTAATTTATCATGAACTTCGCGCTTGGAATTTTTCTTTTTCCTGCAAACATGCTTTATTTTAAATTGTCAAGATTCAGACGGGAAATACAGGATATATTTTGAAACAAACTTGAATTCATTAATGTATTTTGATGACTTTAGTGGATTTACGCCACGACCAAGAATCTGAAGGGGACTTAGGAAGAGGAGGAAGCAGAAGGGCCTTGCTGCAGAGGCCTAATGGCCACCCCTGACAATGACTTAACTCCTGGATAATTAAGCGATGCCTCCAAAAATCTTGCAAATCAATCCTGCTCAAACTTGAGCTACGAGCAAATGTTGTCTTAGCAGACGCAAATGCACACATGCTTGAAACACTTGAACAGCGGGAGAGACGACTGCGGGATGAAAAGAAGTCGTCCATTGGTTCATCATCGTTGCCCTTTTGTTGCATCATTGGCTTAGGAGTAGTGAAAAGTTCTCTTGTTCCTGGAGACAAAGCCCAGCTGAAACTATCCACTGTAAGCCTGGACCTGTGCCTGATTTTGTACTCCATGTATTTACTTATGATTGCTGAAACAAACACCTGCAAAAAACACAGATGAAATTAAAGTATATTAAGGTGCTTTTAAAGCAAAATCTAACTCCGATTCAACTGATCAATCAAATACTTCATCTTTAGCCCAAAAAAGACAAAGAAAAAAAAAAAAAAAAAAAAAAGAAGAAGAAGAGGGGCGAATACTTTTCCTCATCATCGTAGTCACCGGAAGGAATACGATGATCTTCTGAGGTTGAGGAAGACAGCCTTCCTCGAAAAGTATGGCAGTCACAAAAGGCATCCTTGAGAGTTGAAGTTAAAATTTTGTATCCCTTTGAGGGATATGATGATTCTTTATGGGGGGTATGGCAGTTGGAAATTACATCCTTGACAGTTGTAGACAGACATTTGCATCTCTTAGAGAGATTAGGTGGCTTTTCTTGACGAGGGAAACTCATGTTATAAAGATAATTAGTTGAGGTGTATGGTAACTTCTTTGTGAAAAATGGAGGTACAGAGCTAAGTAGTCGTATTTGCACGTCTGATTTGATGTTTTAATTGAAACACCTGTATAATAATGGCCTCTCAACCCATCTTTATCTAAAATTTTTTATCTTTGGTATTAAGATAAAGTTAAGAGCAGAGAAGTAAGTTTAACAAATCACCTCTAAAACCTACAAACATGGACTCCTGAATGCCTTCTGACATAATTTTTGGACCTCCGGAGTCTTCAAGGTTATATAGTTGGTCCTACGTTCGTAAATACTTCATAATAAAGTAAATGAAAAAAAACGTTGTACCAAACTACTAGCCGAAACTTGCTGTGATGCTATGTTCATGATAGCATTATTACTCGAAAAGAACATAGCAAGGGAGAATAGCTATTTGGTATTATACTATAGTTTGTTTGGCGGAAAGTGATTTAGCAACTCATTAAAACACATGGAGAAAGGTAACGAGCAATGATGCGAGTATCCTTTGCCTTTTCTTTTCGAACACATGCTTTCACATATTGAAATTGCTAAGAGCTTTTTCAGGAAATATACTTGATTAAATTTTTGCATATACAAACCTTTAGATGGGATATAATGGTCCCAAAGAGTAGCATGCGTTGCATTTACTATTGGAATGACACATCAAGTTGACCATTTTATTCTCTCTTGTTTTTCCTGCAATTAACATAATGAGTTTCTTCTCTGGTGCTTTGAGTCAAAACTAAAGATCCCATGTGCAGAAACCCCATATAAAGGACACAAGACGCAACAAGGAAGTACATAAATCCAAATCGTGATCTAACATAAGGATGGTAGTTCAATGGTTATAAGATTTCTGCAAGTTTTTGGTTCCTGTATGCCACATCGCACTAGCAAAATATGTTCTGTTTGGATCCCAATTTCCTATCTTTTAGTGGTATAAATTCAGAACATTGATATAGCTGGCAATTAAAGAAAATATGCTTACGTGAGAACCTTTAAGCGGCAATCCTTCACTTGAAAGGTGAAAGACAAGTTAAATTAATATCTCCTGTATGTTGGTTCCCTTTGGAGTGGGAATACATCAGCAAGCTGAGATATGCATGGTACTAGTACCTAGTCATTAGGAAACCAAATCTCAGAAAATTGAAATAACTTTGACAAAAAATCATGTCTTTTCAAGAGACACTAACAACATTCATACTCTTTGAACATTGTCCATTTCAACTTTTTCTACACAGACATAAGCATTGCATGCATTGTCTGGTACGTTTGATTAACACCTAATTGCAAAACGGTTTCAAATGTCATTGAAAAGATCCCCAGGGTATAAATCTTGTTTGACCACCTCATTCAATCTCAAACTCATGTGAGAAAAGACCGATTTCATGTCATGGAATACGCAGAGAAGAATCCGAATAAAAACTGAATAGCATTGCAAGGAAACCTTCCCTATAACCTACTTTCAACTATAAATCAAAACTCATTCCTAATTAAAGGAATCCAAAAATGAAATTGACAGCTCATAAATGACCATCAATGTGAATCTTATCATCTGCATTGATTAGCAGACGAATTTTAAGGGAGCAAGATCCACAAGGAAGAATAGCAAATGCTGGTGAAGATTTTGTTGTATATAAAGTAACTATACTCCTATTCCTTGACAAAGGATAGCCAATCTCTGTCAACTCTTTGCAAGGTAATCGCCGCATCTGCAACTGTAAAAAGGCTCTATGCTATCATCAGCTTCTTCAATTGTAAAATCCTCTAAGCTAACATCTTCAGAAATCACTACATCCTGTCTCAAAGTTTGCGATTTGCTGTCATAAATCCCACGTGACCTTGGGTTGCTAAGGATTTCCCAAGCCTGCCATAATTCTACGAATTTGTCACCAGACGTGTGCTGCTCAGAATTCAGAGTTTCGATTCTTTTAGCAGTTTATCTGGATGAGAACTAAGGATAGAAGATCGATAGCTCGAGTGGATTTGTTCGTAGCTTGCATCTTCTTTCACACCAAGGATGTCATAATAGGTTTTCTGCATCAAATTCGCACTGATACTCATGGTTGAAATATGGTACCACCAAGAGCTTTACTGCAAGAACATCGAGTTCAATCAGCTTTTTCTAGTAAATCTTAATGTGTACACAAATTGAACACATATTCAAGAAATTTCCATTCTTATTCCAAGATAAAAGCAACATAGATGCTATCATGGCCAACGCGGTAAATTCTCCTCGATTAATCACCAAATTAACCATTCTGCATATGATCAAAAAATCTCCACTCAGCCTAAACTATTTAAAGCCCAAGCCCCACAGAGCAGCAATATAATATTTGCTGATGAACTTGTAAATTCCAACTAACAGGATCGAAAGTATATTGAGCAGGGACACCATTCATAACCCAGAAATGGATTAGTAGTAAGGCAATCAGATTTAGAACAGAAGCCAGTTTTAGAGAGTTGGCTATAGAAGCAAACATCCCTATTTCTCCACAATTCAGCAGGGGATTAACAGCCTATATCACAGCTATTTAAAAGTTGGCTGCTTTGGTAGCAAATTACCGGTCTTTGCTAGAATTGTCTTCAAAAATACTACTCCTCCCATCAAAGCCGATTGGTTTGTATTAGGGATGTTCATGGATCAGGTAACTGGTACATGAACAAAAACTGTGAACCGAACCGGTCCTATCGGTTCGGTAAAATTTCGAACCGTGAATCGGTCCATACATAACAGGTACCCAATCTTCCGCTTACTCGCAAAATCGGTTCGGATAGATCGGTTACCCAACCCGATCCATCATAATTTATCAATATTTTTAAACTAAAAAACAAAACAAGAAAAATTGTAAACCATTATTCAATTACTAGTAACACAAGTATCAATGATTTTAAAGTTAAATTATATCCTAAAATTGTAATTTTCAAAGTAACCAAAAAACAAAAAACCAAATAAACATATAGATACTTAGTTTTTTAAACTTCATTATCACATTTCAATTAGCTATAAAAATAAAAAAAATACTTAATAAATAGTCAAGCGAACATCCAAATAATAAAATAAATAGTCAAATGTTCATAAATCAAGAATGAAATAGAAGTACAAATTAGTAGTAACAATAAAATAAATCAAGAACTAAAACAATGAATTAGTAAAATAATAACACATACCAAAATGACAAAACTACCCCTTACTATGGACCGGGTCGGGTACCCGCCGGTTCACAAGGATGTGAACCGCTACCCGACCCGCTTAATTTATGAACCGATCCGCTACCCGATAATAACTGGTTCGGTTACCCTTTTTTTCGGTTCGGGGTGGATCGATTTTCCCTATTTTTCGATTTTTCGGTTCTTTTTGAATAGCCCTAGTTTTTATGGAGAAAAAAAAAGAAAAAAAAATTGTAAAAGCAGCAAATATACGAATATTCAAATTCTTTGCACATAAAAGTTGTAAAATTTATACAAATAAAAAGAACCCATTAATCCTATTGAGTAATTATCCACAAAAATTTTGATACAGATTCAGCACAATGTGAAGAACAAAATTGTGTGAACTACATACAAGCAAAGATTAAAACAAAAAGAAAAAGCAATCGAAAATCCACAGCTACCCGGATTGTCAGACATGCAAGAAGCTGAGGCCGCTAGAATTTTCACACTTTCGGATTTGAGGATGGTGATCAAAGTTAGAGAATGTGCAGGTCCATGGCGGTCCGGGTTATGGGCTAATAACGTCTCAATTCTTCAAATATGCACAGAGATACATTTGGTCAGGCAATTAGGGAAAATTTGGGGACTTAAAAAATGGGTTTAATAAACTACCTAATTGCCTGACTAATTAATTTTATGATAATAGTTAAATAATTTTATAGTATTTATCAAAAAAGTGGGAGGTTACACATTATAAACGTTGTTATCGCCGAAAAAAACACAAAGTTATAAATGTTGTTAAGCAAGCAGACAAATTTTTCCTTCTAATAAAAAAATTGCTTTAATTTTTTGTAACTAAATAAAAGTTATGTTTCGAGGTTCCAAAAAATTAATAGTGTCATGTGACATTTATTGTGCAATTTTTGTCAGTTATGTTTCAAACCACCTTCAAACACTATTTTGATTCTGTTTAGAAATAGATTTTTGTTCAACCAAAAAAAAAATATATATAAATAAAAAAGGGATAATTACACAAACCTCCCTTGAGGTTTATGACAATTGCAGTCAGTACCCCTCAGGTTTCGAAAATTACACCTACCTCCCTTAATTTGGAAGTTTGGTTAACAAATTCAGTTCATGTCAGTTGAAATGACAGAAAGAATAAATAAAAAATATAAATTTTACATTTGCTTCCTAAACTACCCCCAGGAGGCCTTAAAATTTGCTAAAATTTGAAGAAGGATGGGGCAGACAAATGAAAATGACAAAAAGCCATTCAAAAGCAAAGAAATTACACTTTGCATTTGATGAAGGATTGGATCTGACCGTTAACTTGCAACGGCCTTCTTCAACTACTGTAGCATATATAAGAGAACAAATGCAAAGAAAGTAGATAACACTTCTCCTACTCCATCCAGAATGTAAATGTGCCAATTTTAATGTGAATGTGAATCTTCTGGGCAAATAGCAATTAAAGGCCCTAAGATTATTAAGGAAAAACAACAGCAGTAATACTTCAACAAACTTGTCAGAAGAAGTGAAACGATGAGGAGCAATACAATGGCTTCATCAAGCACAGGAGGAGATCCAAATTCACTGAGGATCAAGAACCGTATTTGCAGGTGTGGTAGAAAAGCAAGTATCAAGATATCAGAAACTCAAGCAAATCCAGACAAGCTGTTTTTTGCATGTGCAAAGTGTAATTTCTTCCAGTGGTATCATGATGACAACAACAATGCTGAAATTGAAGAAATCAGTCCGGCAACACAAAGAACAACAGCAAGTGGAAGCACAGAGATGATGATTTCTCCAAAGCTCTTAATTAGCATATTGATAATAGTAAATTTGTTCTTGCTAGCAGCTTATTTAAGTATTCTGATTGTAAAATCTATTGCACAGTGAGCTAATATACACTAGCTTCATGTATATAATAGTATTCCATGCTGCAGGTATATAAGCCAGCTGAAAAATGAAGCAAATATAAAAGTAGAAATACATATAATAAGTATCAACAACCATTAAATATCAAATCTGTATCTCTGATAAGGCATTGTATCAATTTCAAAAGATGATTTGCAAAGCAATCCTTATAAGATCAAAACACCATCTGTGGCATTTTTTCCAAGATGGTGAGGATTGCAAAGCCAATATCATCGTCATTTAGGTTGGTTAACCTGAGTACAAAAACTAATGTCAGCTATTGCAAAACTAAGCCTATCAGATGCTATGCAATCCGAGTACAAAACACAATGTATGAGCATTTATCATACATTGTGAGGACTGCAACTTTCTATGAGCAACTGTACACAGTCCAAAAATATATAAGTTGTGCCTAAAACTTCCCTTTTTCAGTTGCAGTGACATCAAGTGGTCAAAAGCACATGCTAGTTGTACTGCTCGCATTTTGAGATTCCATTGTTGTAGCTACATTGATGCTCACTCCAATCTCAGTTGGAGGATTAGAAACAAGGAGGGGACTGAAATGTCTGATTTGCAGGAGCATTTGTAGCAAGTAAAGTAACATTTTATCTAGCATTTCTTTTAGGCCTTCCTCTCTAAAAAAATTAACAAATGAACACATTATTATGAAGCAATGCATGATAAACTAATAGCAAAAAAGGCAGAAAAAGAAGTTGCAAATTAACCTTTTTCTGTGCAGCAGTGGTTCCAAGTTTGAAGTTGAGCTTCAACATTTAAGTGAGTTTCAGTAGTATTCCCCTACATTATGTGTTAGTATTTAAGTAACAAGTAATGTTGTAAATTATATTTTTATCAATGAATATTTTGTATGCTTTTTTGAATAGCATACCTTGTTTCCTGTACTAGTATTACTACCTTGACTAGAAATCACAACTGGAACCTGTCCTTTAGCATGTTCCTGACAGGGAAAAAAAGTACATAGTTATTGTCAATACAATTTTTATAAATAGCTGACAAATGAAAGATGAAAAGAAGTAATTCACCCATAAAACAGCTCCTGACAGGCCAGCACTAGCCATTCCCCTTCCAGGTTTGGCTCTTCTTAATTGCACCTGAAACCATGATGAAATGATTAGCAATAGAAGTAAATGTGATTAGCAATAATTGTAGCATGAACTAATATGACCTGATTAGCAGTTGAAGTTCTGCCTCTGTTAGCATTGATTGGACCTCCTCTACATGTTCTCTTATTATGTCCAAAAGAGAAGCATATTGAGCATCTCAGTGCTAGTAGACCTTTTGGCAGTAGGTGCAGGAGCTCCTTCATCTGCTGCTCTTTTTCTATTCTTTCTTGGCCTCCCAGGTGCTCTCCTTAATGGTGGTGGAAACAAAATAGCTGGTGTTACATCTGCCATTTCAGGCCATTGTTTCTCATCAGGAATGGGATGTATCATGCCTTCATATGTTTTCATATACGAAGCTTTACTGAAGGCTGAATCACAATAATTCTCAAATTTATCCCTTTTATACATTATTCCAATGGCAGCATGTCTACATGGAAGTCCAGAAATTTGAAAAGCTCCACAATCGCAACTTTCGTTCTCTAAGTTTACAATGTATGCAGTTTCTAAGTCCTCAACTTCAAACAAATTTTCACTTGCCATTATTAGTGCACATCTTCTTGCTTGTTCCCCAATCAATTTTAACTTTTTTAGAACCTTTGGGGTAATTGTTGATGTCCAAGTACAAGGAAATGGCCCAAAGTAATTCTCAAACCAATAGAAGAACCAAGACCATGTCTCATTATTCTCACATTCAATACTGCAAATGCAAGTGGAAAAAGACTGTTATTTCCATCCAGTGCTACAGCTGCAAGTAGCACACCTCCATATGGACCTTTCAAATGGCATCCATCAAAACCAACAAAAGGTCTACATCCGTAAGTAAAACCATCTTTCATGGCCTTAAAGGTGACAAACAATCTGAGAAATCTTGGTTCCACTAGCAAGTTAGGCCTACTGTAATGCATCTTGATTAGACTACCAAGATTGCATTTCCTAAACATCTCAGCATACTGTGGAAGCTTGCCATAAGAATGAAAATGACTACCTTCAATCTGTTGAAGTGCTTTCTTCTTTGCCCTCCATACTTGCATTTTACTTGGCTCAATTCCATACTTTCTCATTTCAGCAATCACTGCTTTGCTAGTCATTTCTGGATTATCTCTTAACACAGAAATGAGTTTTTGGGCAATCCAATCAGACGTGGCCTCAGCATTTTTCTTGTTCATGACACAATTGTGAAAAGGATTATAGGTCTTGATTTGAAAGGTTATACCATATGAAAGTGGTGATGCATGAATTCTCCACTCACACCCCTCCACACCACACTTAGAAGTGCATCTTGTTTTTTCATTTTTTAACCTAAGAATTGGAAAACCCTTTTGGATGACATACTCTTTCAATGCAGCTCTAAAGGAATCTACATTTGTGAAAAGCATGCCTTTTTAAAACTCAATTTCTTCACAAGGCTTATACGTAAACATCTTCCCTCTTATATTATTACAGTCTTCATTTTCTTTTTCCATTTCCACAGAGTCAGGAATAATTGCACTCTCACACAACACCTCACAATCTGTCAACTCTCTATCACTATCTTCATTCGATGATGATGACACTTTGTCATCAACCCAATCATCATCTTTCTCACTGTCATGCTGCTGCATCCATGAGTTATCAGAAGATGACACATAATCATCCTCTGAGCTAGACACATTTTCAGCTTCTAAATCTCCAACACCATTCTTACAGCTCCTCTCATTTCTCTGCTGAATTGTGACTTCCAACTCCCTACTCTTGTTCATTAAGTTTTCATCCACAGGATGGGGGATTATATCCATATCAAGTACATACAGGTTAATGATTTGTTCATTTGTATGCACCTTAAACATCTCCATAACTGTGGCATCACTATTAACATCCATATATGTAAAGGTTTCAGGAATTGCACATCTTATGCTGAGCAATACATTCATATTACTAGGCAACTCATTCATAGTCTTTTCACCAACATCATTTAACAATTCAATGTAGGAGTATCTATCAGGGTCAATATTGGGTATTCTAATTTTCCTACCTTGATAGTGAATGATGATCTCATGTATATCAGTAGCCATTTTTTCCTGGTACACACGCATTCAAACTTTTAGTGCATACACACATCCAGTACATCACAAAATGAACAATATTGTTAACATAATGTCATATCAAATAACTAAACTACAATGCTACCATATAAGACTGCATCAGGTTATTCCTATTTACAAATTGCTCAAGCAAGATTTAATTTAGTTCATTATCTTTAAATTTACATTAATGTTTCACCTTATTACACAACTTGATATCATCAACTTCTCAATACACTAAATTTTAAGCTTCTACAAGTTTATGATGAAAAAGCTGCATGCATGCCAGGTTCTTTACAAATTGTTCATGTAAGACCATATTTAGTTCACTGTCTTCAACTTTACTTCCTATTTCAACTTCAAAAACATACACACCAGCTTTCGACCTCATATAAGCTCAAGAAGAAAAATACATATTATCTTAACAACTAAAATAATAACCATTTTCATGTAAGTGCAAGCAATGGCAAAAAAATTTTAAGCTCAAGAAGAAAAATACATATTATCTTATACAACTAAAATAATAACCATTTTCATGTAAGTGCAAGCAATGGCAAAAAAATTTACATCGTTACCTCTTTAGCTCTAATCAGCTAGAAAATTCAACCAGTTGCTTGTTTTCAAATTCAACTACGAAACCTTGGCTAAGTTCTTCACTTGATTTCAATATTCCTAGCATAGACTTCTTCTATGAATTTTTTTTCTAAAAAATTCCACAATTGATATCCATGAGAGAAATAAGAGCTTCTCTGCAACTTTTGTTGTAGGAGATTGCAGATTTTTCCCATTATATACCTCCAGATTTAGGCGCCAATTCATGGTCATTTTGGTCTTTTTCTACTTTGATTTTTAAGCCAAAAAATAAATATTCTATTCAGTTGTTTCTGATGGGCATTCTAGTCATTTTAATGCATTTGCTGTTGACCTTGGGCCCAATTTCAAATCAAAGGGAGGTAGGTGTAATTTTCGAAACCTGAGGGGTACTGACTGCAATTGTCATAAACCTCAGGGGAGGTTTGTGTAATTATCCCAATAAAAAAGTAGGCATTTCTTTTATTATGGTTCAAAGCTAATTGCTTAAAACACTAATGCAAAAGTGTTAGAAAAATAGCATTATTCAGAATCTTATATTTCACAAGTGAAAGAAATTTTTTGATACGCGTAACCTCTTCACAGTATTAGAAAACGCCAAGTCTACAAGAAAGAGGTTAAGAAGAAGAAATTGATATCCTGTAGTAACCGGTAAATTGAAGGGGATATTGGTTCATTTAGACAAAGTAAGCATCGTAATAAGAGCATCTGCCAAAGCGCCAAGAATACCAGACTTGCTTTCCATATAATTAGTCAACTTTTTGAAGTTTTCACCCTCAACTTAATAAATGAATAGCAGTTTTTTTAAGGGATGATTTACCAGCATCAATTTTTGCCAGCTTTTAAACTATGATGATTTTGTTCCTTGCATTTCAAATAGCGCCCTAGTACTAGTAAAAAATGAGTTTCAAAAATTTCAGAGATGAATTGAAAGGAAACGATCCCTCGTATTACAATCATGAGCAGAAGTGTGTGTTTCCACCATTCTCAAACCATTCCACCAGGACAGTATTTCCGAACTCAAAAGCCAAATGGCAATTGCATTAATCTAACAGCCAAAACAACACAAAAAATCAATTGCCCGACCAATTTTTCATTCTCCTCCAGGAAACAGAAAAATGGAATTATAAATGAGAAGAAGGGGTAACAGATCCTTTACTGTCTTCTGCATTTGCATACCTAGTAACACCTTTGTCAGAGCAAGCGTTTGCAGCCGCCTTAAAAATCCTCAGGAAATTGCCAGGTCAGTAATGTATGAAATTTACACACTAACCACTCCTGAGACCCATGGAACAATAAATGGTGCATTTGGGTGCCTAATTCTATAAGAATCAGAATATCTGTCCTTAAAGTTCAATTTGGGTTGTTCAGCCTGGATGTGACAATGAAAACAAGAAAAGAGAAAGAGAAAACATGCTTAGTTTGTAAATTTTTCTTGAAAATGGAATGAAAGAATTTAACAACATAAAAAGTACTGAAGTTGATAACAAGGGGGCAAAACTTGCATGTTTTAGCCAGCACTCCTGATTTTTGTGTTCATAAATATCTGGTGAAAAGCAACCCGTCTCAGATGGACGATAAACACATATATTGCATTTATTCTCATCTGGCCTGGCATTTTTAGCCTGATCTAAACAAGCCGTACAACAATCATATGCAAGATTCTTTTTGATGTGTAAGACCCCATCTGACAGCAACACCATCGTAATCTGTATGAAGTTTGGCATGACATTCAGGAGGAAGCCGCTTTCGAGGCAAAATTTTGCGGTCTGCAGAGTACGTGGATTCAGTTAACTAAAATTACATTAGAAAACTAAACAAAAAGAAATGATCCAGCAATATCCTTCACAAATGAAGCAAATTTGTTGAAGGAATAGAAAGCATTATCCTTCTTCACAGGCCAAAATTTAGCAACTATTCAGCACAAAATTTGAATCTCTTTTTTCCCTTCTTCGAGAAATTTTTCTTGATTTCTTCTTTGGTGGGAGAAAAGAACTGGGGGGGTTGGTGGTAAAGAAAAACAAATACAGAGTAAACACCAAATTCCTCCACACCCTCAGGTTTGTCTTCATGTTCTTTATGAATGATTTGGAGTGGCATCCAGAGACCAATTTCTTCTGTAAACTCTGCCCAACCAGACCCCAAAGCGCTTGCAAGCACACCTGAGGAAATATTCCTTCAAATTTTGAATATCAGGATTATTAAAGCACATATAAGCGAGGGGTCTCACAAACTAAAGCAAGGAAAAAGTTCCTTCACTAAATCCATAAAGGATGGTTTTCTCCTTCACATAAATTTCAATTTAGGCTATTTACATACCAAAGGAATTAAGATTGTAGGGGGAAAAGAATCTTAAAATCCATATTTCTTTATACCATATTAAAAATTTCAGCAAAAAATTATGAATCCTGGCATTTTCAATTTCCCTTCCAAATTACTGCATAAAGTGAATATGCAGTTCCACAAGGATATCAAGCATAAGCCATAGTTGCATGGCCCGAAAAGAGAAAGGCTTTCAGCATAGGCCCCCCAACATGCATCAAAACTAAAACTTCTCCTATAATGACATGTAGTTTATCCAACTACTACCACAAGTGGATTTGAACAGGCAACCACAATTGGGGACAACTCTATAGCATGAGCATTAGCCAACTAAGCTACCACCTTGGCAGTTGCATAAGGTGCAAATAAAATAACTGAGATGCCAAAACAACATAAAGTCACAAAAGACATATTCCCAAACAGAAGATAATACCAACTTCTTCAGGCAGAATAGTTGAATTTGCAGGCTTTCCAGGAGTTAGTAGTCTTACCTCTCTTAGTTTTTCCCTTCGCCAACCCTCAACTGCCTCTTGAGGAAAAAAAAACAAAAAAAAAAGAGAGCCAAATTGGCATGTCATTGCGTAAAACTTAACCAATCAACAGCAAATGCAAAATGCATCCAATTAGACATTGATTAGCAGCCATTCTAGAACACATTTAAGCAACTGGATTTCAAATGTAAGGACAAGTAATCTTGAAATCAAAAGGACAAAACTTCTTTGATTGTACTTAATTTGGCAGAATATCAAACATACCACACAATGTTTGAGTGAATTTGAACTCTAATCAGATCCCCATGGAAGATGAACTTTACAAGAGTTATCCATTTTAATAGAGTTCACATGACTTGCTCTAATTACAAGAGCAAAAGGCCACTCTGGTAAAAATTCCGGCCAGAATCTTGCTCATATTGATCTCATCGATGAATAGGTTATAACTCGAAAATTTTTTCATCTAATTTTTTTCTATTTAATTTATGCCATAGAAAAAAGTGAATCTTGTTTGGGCTTTTCAAAACAAAAAAAATTGCAGGAGCTAAGAGAAGGGGTGGCCAATATTGAGCAAAAACCTGAGAAAGAAATTGATCAATTAATAAAAGAGAAAATTACAATTTTGATACTAAATATTTGGGATATTAGCAGTTTTAGTCGTTAAAGTATGGTTGAAAGCAAATCTAGTATTAAATATTTTAATTTTTAACACATTTAATCCTATTGACCAGTTTTGTCAAAATCTTATCGAAATCCGATCACATGATACTCATGTGCTAATTACAAAAGTTTTCAAAAAGAATTAGAAAAACGAAAAAAATTTTAATGGTCATAATTGGTACGACATACATGAATGCACTGTCTAGGCAGATTTTTGTAGTTTTATCTGCTTATTTAACATGCATGAACTCAAATTAGTGACTATAATTATAATTATGACAATTAAATTTTTTTTATTTTTTTAATTCTTTTTGAAAATTTTTATTTTTATTTTATTTTTTATTTTTTGGCAAAAACCCCGTACACGGGGAGGGACGCCACCCCTAAATTTTATTAATATTAAAATAAAAAGAGGGGGACATAAACCTTACCTCAGAAAGTACAAGAATCAAAAATAAACAATAAGGAAAAACTCTAAGTCAACGATAATGAAATGAGGAGTACTTACTCCCTTACATGAAAATGTTGTACATAAAAGGAAACCTTAGTGGAATCGAAAAGAGGGAAAACCTAACAAATCTAGTCTTAAGGCACCACGAGCTTCCTTGGGAAGATATGAGAAGTTCCTATACACATTATTATTCTGGCACTTTAAACCCTCATTAGACAAAACATCTGCTGGTTGATTCATTTCTCTGTAGCAATGCGTAATAGAAGTAAGATGCAATTGGAATTTCTTTATTTCCTCAAACCATTGACGCAACATCCATGGACAAGAAATCACACCAGTCAATATATGTACCAAAGGAAGAGAGTCGGATTCTAATTGAAATGTTTCAAACCCATTGTCAAGGCACAATCAAATACCATGGAGCACAGCCTTCATTTCAGCTTCTAAACTGGATCCAAAACCAAAATAGCAAGAGAAGCCAATCCAAAATTTACCTTTCCCATCTCTTAATAGTCCACCTCCACCACATTCTCCTGGGTTCCCCTTAGAGCACCTATCTGTATTGAGTTTTAATCCATGCTTCGAAGGCACCCATTTAACTAAAGAAATCTTCACTTTTCTCTTTTGAGATTCAACAAAATTATAAATCTCTACCCAGTTGGAATGTGCTATAAAAATATTAAATTTCCCTTGGAGCACCACCCTTATATCACCCAAAATATTAAACACTACATGTTCCCAAGTCCAAGTCTCACCTGCAAAAATATAAGCATTCCTTGCCTTCCACAAATGCCAAAGTATGAGAATTGGAATAATTTGAAAGATCACCTTAGAAACTCCATTTTTATAAGGAGCAAGCCACCAGTTCATAATCCTCATACGAACTTGATTATGTTTTGGATTTAAACCCATTGGCCCCCCAAAATACTCCCACACCTTTGTTGGAATATGTCCCACACAAAAAATATGCTCCATTGACTCAACAGACGGGGGAATACAACAATAACAAATAGAAGGACCACAAAAACCCATATGTTGTAACACATCTGTCGTGGGAATTTTTCGACTTAAAAGTCTAAGCATGAAAAAGGACATTTTAATCGGAATATAAGAATCCCAAATTTTAGCATAAATAAAAGCCGAAACTTTACAATCTCTCACACATTCAAAGGCAGATTTCATTGAGAACTCACCTGACGCGGTTAATGCCCAAACCATTGTCGCTGAACCTTCATCATTGGGCGAAGAAGACAATAAACCATCCTTTTTTAGCCAGCAAATATTTTCTTCAGCTAAGTCACGCCCCTCCAACATCCTCTTCCATGCAATCGAATCCAATCTATGTTTGTGTATTTGAGATGGGTGCATGTTTCTACAGTACTTTGCTGCCATAAAATTAGCCCAAAGCGAATTTTGACTTCTAAACTACCACCATAGTTTCATCGAGAAAGCCTTATAAATGTCTTCCAGAGATCGTATTCCCGCACCCCCCTCCATAGTCGGAGCACATAAAGTCTTCCATCCAACCCAATGATATTTAGCCTTGTCATCTTCCTTACCCCACAAAAATTGAGAAAAGATCCGTTCCAATTGAATAAAGATACTTTTTGGTGGATTAGCTGCAGCAAGTATATGTATCGGAATCGAAGACAATACATGCTTTATAAGCATCAGTCTCCCGCCCAAAGACAAGTATCTATTCTGCCAAGCTAAGATCTTTTTCATCACAGCAACCCCAAGATCAGCAAAATATGTTGTCTTACATTTCCCAATGAATAAAGGATAGCCCAAGTAACGCACTGGAAAAGATTTTTCTGAGAATCCTGTGACTTGCTTTATAATTCCCCTTCTTACCCTTGAGAGTTTTGGATGACATAAAAAACAACTCTTGGCAATGTTGACTTTCTGCCCTGAACATCTTTCATATTGAAACAAAATCTCCATAATCATGCTCAAAGCTCTCTTGGACGCCCCTGAAAAAATAATGACATCATCAGCAAATGCCAGGTGAGAAATAACAGGACAACCTGTTGGGACATTAAATGGGATGAAGCGTGGCAACTGAGATAAATGATTTAGCGCCCTTGACAAGCCTTCAGCAGCTATAATGAACAAGGCTGGGGATATTGGGTCACCTTGTCGAAGTCCTCTAGAAGACCTGAAATTTTTGAAAATTTTTATAACTAGCATGTGAGTATCACATAACCAGATTCTAGTAAGATTTTGGCAAAATTGCTCAATAAGACTAAATATGATGAAAAATTAAAGTATTTGATATTAGATTTATTTTTGTTTAAACTTTTGAGATTGAAACTGTCAATACCCTAAATATTTGGTACCAAAATTGCAATTTTCTCTTAATAAAAAGTTACAAAAGCCTGTATCAAGGATGGGATTGTGAATTACGGTGCAACAAGATATATAGATGTATATTTTTAATTAATTTTTTCAAAGGACTGATTTGACATATGAGTTTTAGTTGTGTTCTGCATTCCATGAAGCATAGCTCATTCTTAAAAGCTTGCTTTGTTTAAAAAATTTTTCTTGACCACATTGTGAGTTCCTTCCATTTGTGTAATACATAACCGTATTGAAGTTGGCTGTCTTCAACTTCTTGACAAATGGTTTTGGTAATAACTTGCTTGTAGTTCATTTTTTTTCCTATTTATATATTCCTGACTTATAAAACCATTTGTTGTGACTGATGATATTGTGGCACCAAAATCAGTTAGTTTTTAACATGCTGGGCAGGTCTAGGTATTTCCAAATAACCAGTACTTAGGAATTTAGTCCAAAGAGATGCCTTTAAGATATGTAGTTTACACAATCAATGGAGAATTTGTCCAATTGACAATTATCATTTAGGATATATTGCGCTACTTGCTATCAATAACAGTGATGCATTGTGTAGAATTTGTAGATTTAAGAAAAGCTTTCTTTTGAGAGGGAAAAAGAGTCTAATTTAGGTGATTATACAGTGGAATAACTGTAGAAGTCACATTATGCATCTGTTACACTGTTAACAGTGATGAAGCATGCGAATCAAGGACTCGTCTTAATGGGCATCTATTTTTGGGGGAGAACACTAATAGCCATTTCCTGGAAAACTATTCTTTTTTCCTTTTCTTTGAACAAAATTCTCATCACGCATTCCATCCAAATTATAAGCTCTAATTTGTACCGTGAATGTAGCCAGAATATTAGTTTCACACTTAAATTTGCTTAAATTGGTTTGACTGCTCATGGTTGGAGTTTAATCTACTTGTTTTGTACTGGATTTTCGTTATTGGCCTATTTTATTATTATTTTTTCTTTTTTCTTCTTTCAGTGGGAAATTCCTACCATGCATTCGCCAAGAATCAGAAGCTCTAATTTGTACCATGCGTGTTGTTAGTGGCCTGAATTGTTTCTATATTCATAGCTAATTCTGTTATCTCTGTCAAACTGTTGAAAATCTTAACTCTAGTATTATCTGTGTTGTAGTTCTTGCTATTTTCTTTGTTGTGTTTGGTATATGAGGGCTATTCTGTTGTGGCTTGCGTGTAAGCCCTAATATAATTTTGTTTTCCTATTTCTTTCCCATGCAAAGTATTTGCAAGTACGTTTTCTATAGGGACAGATAAGGCACAGACCCAACTCAATTGAGACATTGTTCAATGGGTTAAACCTCTCTTTATGTCTTTTTGAGCTAGAGCTAAAGTAGCTCCTAACAATACTGTTATTATCCCTATTAAGGATTTGAAATTCATTTTGTAAGGTATAAGTGCAGAAGTACGAAGATGTGACTTTTCCTTGTAATAGACTATTTCTATTTTGTATAGTTACAGATAATTTGTACAATTTTTTATTTTTACTGAATAATCCTTACTAATATAGAAGTTTGTAACGCACGCAGTAAGTGTGTTTCATCCTGGTAGGCATGTAATTAGGTTCACAAAATATAGCAATAATCCTCACCTAACACACACAAATAATCACACTAAATAACCTAATTTCCTTATATAATGTAAGTGCATAGATCGTGTTTGAGTATAGGGCAACAAGGTCGATCCTACAAGGAGAAGGTTATGCAGGTACTAAGGCTCTATTGCTCAGTTTATTATCTAAATAATCAAATAACAATAAAAATAGAAAAGTATAAAACAAACAACTAAACTAATCAACCCTATAAAATAACAATTTTTAGAAGAAACTATTAATCTTAAAATTCTAAGGAATAGATTCAATTAATGATCAAACATATAAACGAAGAGATCAATTCATGTTATTGAAGCCTATCTTATTTAGGGTTCAATTCCAATTCTACTTAACCTTCAGTCTCATAATAAGTTAACGATTACCTCCCTATTTGTTCCTTCCTACTCTCATGCTAAAGATATTAGTATTGATTCATCACCCACATGAATTGCCCAATTGACCCACTTAGGAGCACCGCTACTCTTGTGTGACATGCAACTTATACTACAACTATTTTCTTTATATCATTATTACCAACTCTCATTTCGTAATAACAATAATAATTCATAGTTGGCGATCAAGCAACTATAAATTCATACAAATCAAAATAGCGAACAAACAATCACAAGATAGCATGAATAATCACAAATAGATCATATGCATGAGTTCATTAGTTTCCTCTAATCCTAGATTCACAAATTAGCACATACGCATGATGGATTTATTACAAAAGATCAAAACATTAATAGAACAATCCATAACAATCAAGTTAAAGAAAGAAACAAAGTAAGAAAACTTATTCAATTGATGAACAAAGATCTAATCTTTAATTTCTTCTTCCACTTGATATGTACAAGAGAATCTTCCAATTGTCTTCTAAAGAGAGAATTATCTACCCTACTTGTGACTCTCTCAAAGAGAGAAATCTCTCTAAGAGAGACCCTACACTACTCTCTCTTATCTCTATCAATTTGGCTATGTGTATCTTGTGTATGACTCCCTTTAACCTATCCTAATGTTCATATTTATAGAAATCTTAATACAGGGCATACTGGATGGTTGGGACTCTATTGGAAGGTTTCTTAGAGGCCCAAATGATCAATCTTTTAGTGAAAAAAATCATCCAAGACCAACCCAAGTTGAACTTCTTACAAAATTGTTGAAATATTGCGAAGTTATGCCAACAAACCTCACTAGAATCCGCCCAAAGATTCTCTTGTGGCAACCTTTGGAGGAGAATCCGCGAATGGATTCTTGCCATAGTTTCTCTCCAGACATACAAAATCAGCTTTTGCTAGCATGAAAGTTGTAGCTCTTTATCTTTCCAATAGCACAAGAATGAGATCATTTGAAAGTCTGGACACTAAGGTATGGCCAAAATACTGAGACTTGGTTAGAAAAGCATCGCAGCACACATATGCTTCAGTAACTTGGAATTTTGGCTGTGAAAACATGAGAACTAGACTTTAATGTCTAATAATAATTATAGAGCATTCTCTTAGCTTTAAATTGCATCAAGAATCATCTCAATATGGCATCTCTAACTTATGTTATGACCAAAATACTGAAACATATCGATATTGCCAAACCCTTTTCTCACCTATTCTTCTTCTACTATTGCTTCTTTACACCATATCTTTGGTCCGTTTGGTTTCTCAATTCTCATCAACTTCAAATCACTTGCAAATAGTATTCAGATATACTTCATTTGATTTGAATTGATGATCGTTATAGCTAAAATTTACAAAATACAATGAATTTCGCATTAAGCTACTCAATTGCATGTTTTATCTACAAAAGTCAAAATAGGAAGAAATAGACATAAAAAAATAGTTGTAGTTCATAAACCCTAAAACTAGCCTAAACTAAACAACTAACACACTAACAAATATGTAAACTAGACTCTTATCACGTCCCACATCCTTTTTCGCTATTGTACATATTGTGAGCACCATTTTGGTCATTTTGGCACTCTTGGTCTGGTTATGGTCTTTGACACCTAAACCAGATTTGTTCTCCATGGCATTATGGTTAATGTTCTATCCTTTTTCGTCATTTTGCGGCTCTATTATTGTCTTGTTTGGTCACTTAATTCCATCCTCTCTCCTCTTTCTTCTACTATCGGCCATTTTCTCTCTCCTCTTTCCTCTTCTACCGCCGTTGTTGTTTTTCCTCTCTCTGCTGTCGCGCCCCATTTTTTTCGAAAGTCGGAAAAAGGGATTTATGCAGTGTTTATTGTTTGGAAAAAAAGTGTAGGTTTTTCGTAAAGTGATTTTTTAAAAAATGCTTTATAAAAATGTAGTTTGACAAAAGATGTGTTATTTAGAAAATGTTTTATTTTGAAAACAAAAAGAAAAGGGCCTAAAATGGGACTTTGAAAATGCGACGATTTTTGGACCCAAAAATAGAGTCTAAAAAGGATTTTTAGTGAAAAGGGAGTCACCACTTGGTATTGAGTTTTGGTGTACCAAGTCACTGAAAAGTATTTATAAATGTAAGAAAATTGATAATGGTTTGTTTAGAAAAATAATTTTTTGGGAAAAATGTAAGAAAACCAAAAACCCTTTTTGATAACTCCAGGTCTTTGAAAACAAAAAAAAAAAGGTTCGTGGGCCACAATTGAAGAAAGGGAAGGCAAAGGCTCGCGCCTAAGGCACCCTTTCAACCTAGCCGAAACTAGTTGCGAGGTTAGTCAAAATTTTCCTAATATAACACTAAGATTTTATCACATTTGGATGTAACTATCTGGATGCAAACCTAAACCTAAAAAATAGGTATCGTTAAGGGACAAAATATTCCATTGAGGTTTGGTCGGGATTATCGCATTAATTGCGAAACCCGAATTTAGACCTCGATGGAGTCACGAGTATAGATGTAAAATGAAATGTAAAAAGAAAAGAAAAATAGTAATATAGATAGTAAGTGAACAAAGAAAGTAGGGATGCAACATAACGGGTACGGGGACTAATAGACTCGTGACTAGCTATTTCTACTCACGGAGAGGGGAATGGCATATACGCCACCGCTTCCCACGTAAGTAGGTGACTATTTCTTAGTAAAAAAATCACACAAATGACTTAAGATTTTATGTGTAGTGGAGTCTAAATGTTATGCACTAAACATTTGTTTAAGATAGATAATAAGTGATAAAGTATATACAAAAATCATACAAAACTGGAAAAGGCCTAAAAAAGAGAAAATGTGTGTAAAATGGCATGAAATGCACACGAGAAATGATTTTAATACTAAAATGATCTAAAGGCCTAGCATTGGACTAGCCTATTTTCTAGAAATTCTCCGCTAGCATTAGACTAGCGAAGAAAACGAAATTAACCACAACTAGCGTTGGACTAGTGTGACAACGATACACATACATAATAATAAAGCAAGTAAATAAATAAAGCATAGATTAAAGCAATAATCACATAAAAGCACATAATAGCACATAGGAGCACATAGCACACAAGCATAATATTTTAGATGCAAAGTCCTCGGGAAAGCGAATAAAACACATAAGCACATAGCACACATAGCACACAAAAGCCCTAACTATTACACCGGGGAAACCTAATTACAATCTAAAATGGAAAAAGATAATCAAAATAGCCTATCTAACCTATCTATTACATTTTCTATCTAAAATACATAAGCTTTTGTTAACTAGATGAAATATAAACTATCTATTGCACTTTCTATCTAAATACAAAAAATTTTGTCGAATAGAATATTACCTACCTATTACATTTCTTGAATAATTAAAAATTAAATTTAAATAACATAATATAAATAAATGCTCACATATAAATAAAATAATAAACAATAAAAAAAGTACATAAAGAAAAACACATAGAAAAACATAGGAGCACATAGAGAGCAATTAAAAGGATAACAAAGGTACCTCCCATCCAAAGACTTGGTATCAACACTAACAAAATGAATAAACACATCAAGGTGCCAATATTTTGGATAAACAAATCATAAAGTAAATAATGGAATATTAACCACTATAATCAAGGGATAAGATGCAAGCGAATTATAATAACAACAACAAATAAAAGTTAAAAGCACCAACTAAGCATTTAAAAATATATATTTAATCTAAATAAAGAAAATATAATAATATGTAATTAAACTTTTAACACATGTATAAAAACACCAAAACAATATAAAGAGGTACAAAAAAAACTAATATGATCATTAATTAAATAAATAAAAATTTAAATCGGGTTATTGATTAAAACTTAAAAACATAAAGGGCGTAATTGAAAGTATTAAGACTTTAATTAGATAAAAAAAAGAAAGGTTTTGAATCAAAAATAAGATTTTTCTAAAATTTTAGGTTAAAACACAAATATCCCAAAATTAGGAAAAAATATAATTTAAGAAAAAGTTTAGAAATTAAAATGTCAATTTTAACAAATCTAAAGTTGAAATATAAGTTCTAACAATATTCTATGGTAAAAAGTGAAAAGTCTAGCAAATTGGGGGACAAAAACATGAATTTCAACAAGTCTAGAGTAAAAAATGTATTTTCAGCAATGTTCTAGAAACAAAAATGCAATTTACAGCAAGCTTAAAGGATGAAAAATAAATTTCAGTAAGGTTGGGAGACAAGAATGCAATTTTCAGCAACATGAGGGACCAAATTTACAATTTCCAGCAATATTGGAGGGCTAAAATACAATTTCTAGCATACTTGAGAAGTAAAATTGCAATTTCCAGAAATATTGGAGGGTAAAAAGGTAATTTCAAAAAAGTATAGGGGTCAAAATGTAATTTTATAAAAATATAGGGGTCAAAATGTAATTACCGAAGAATATATGGTCAAAAATGGAAATTAAAAAATATAGGGGCCAAAATTATAATTATATAAAAATTGAGAGACCGAAATGCAATTAATTGGGACGTGATTGAAAAGAAAATAAAATTATGAGGATCAATCTACAAAAAATAGAAACTTAAATGCATAAATCGTAAATGTTCAGGGCCACATTAACATTAATAAAAGTCTAAAGACTATAAAATAAATACATATTATTAATTAAAAAGCAAATTAGAAAACAAAATCAACAAAACGACGTAGTTTTGAGTGAAACTACGTTAAAACGACGTAGTTTTACTAAAACCCTTTTTTTTCTTTCTTTTTTTCTTTTTCTTTCTTTTTTTTCTTTCTTCTTTCTTCTTTCTTTTCTATTTTCCAGATTTCCCTTTGTTTTTTTTCTTTCTTTTTTTCTCCCGATTCCCCTCTACTGCCTCTCTCTCTCTCTCTCTCTCTCTCTCTCTCTCTCTCTCTCGCCTCGCCGGATTTCTCTTTCTGGCCTGCTATCTCTCTCTATCCCTCTCGGTTAGTCTCTCTCCCGATGTATCTCTCTCTCGTTCCTTTTCTCACGCTCTCCCTCTCTTCATTGGATTTCTTCTCTCTTGGCCCTCGCTGTTTCTTTCTTCTTTCTTCCCCTTTCTCTTCTTCTTTTTCTTCTCTCTTCTCCCAGAAGTCCCACTTCCCCAAAATCAGTCCCTTTCTACTAACCGAGGGTTCTTCCCAAAATTCATTCAATCCCCATTCCTAAATCCCTAAATCAAGCCTCTATATCTTCCAAATATACAGGTAAAATAACCATAAATCAAACAACATACAAAAGCTTATTGATTAAATGACACACTAGTTAATTGGAAGACGAATTACCTCACGGCTGGGGAGAGGCAAGTGGTGACGGGGTGAAGTTATTACTACTGCTGCTGGTGATTGGTGGAGATTTTGGGTTGCTCTGATTGCAGCTTCCGGTAGTGGGGGTGGACCGATTGACTGTGTGCGTTTGGATAATTGGAATTTGTGTGCTTTGTCTGGTTGTGCATGTATTTGTTGATTCTGTGCTAGCGCGTGTGTTGTGTGTGTGCTGCTGTGAATGTTGTGTGTGAATTGTATGCAAATGTGAAATTGTGCGTGTTTGTGTGTGTTGAAACGTGATTGTGTGCCTGTGACTGGTAGAATGAATGGAGTGTGTGAAGTTTGTTTATGCAGGTGTGTGCTTGTGCTGGTAGAGTGAGGGCTGTGAGAGAGGTGAGTTGCGTGTGTGAGCTGCTGTATGTGAGTGCGGTGTGTTTGATGGGTGCAGAGAGGGCTTGATAGTGTGTGCAGGTGTGGGTGTTAGCTGGTGAGAATGAAGTCAAAGATGGGGAGAGTTTGTGTGTGTAGGTGAAGTGGGTAGTGAGGTTGTGTATGTTTGTGATGCAGGGAGTGAAAGCGTGTGCAGGTGTATGTGTGAATGGGCGTGTGTATGGTGGAGGCAGAGGGAGTAAGGGAGATCGAGGGAGAGTTGTGTGCTGCTGTGTGTGTGTTTTCTGTGATTAATGGAGCTGGGGTGTGGAGTGAGTGAATCAATGAGGTGAGTGAAGTGTGTTTTGTGAAGGTGAGAGAACCGAAAGAGAATGTGTGTGCTGTTATGTGTGTGTTTTCTGTGATTAATGGAGCTGGGGTGTGGAGTGAGTGAATCAGTGAGGTGAGTGAAGTGTGTTTTGTGAAGGTGAGAGAACCGAAAGAGAATGTGTGTGCTATGTCCGATGAGTATTTTTGCAGGTCTCAAAATTGTGAGAATTGAGAGAGGAGGATTGTGATGATGAGGGTGGGTGAAGAAGGAAAGAAAATCCCCCAAAATCCCCTCAAATATGGTTTTGAAAATGAAAGTGGTGAGGGGAGTTGGTGATGTAGTATAGTTGTCAAAGGGATGGTGTTTGCAGAAGCAATCACCTTTGCAGAAGCAACAGCAGCAACGTTGCTGCTGCTGTTCCATTCAGTTTCTCTTTTTTTTTTTTTTGAAGAAGAAATTTGTAATGGAAATAAAGAAGAAAGAAAAAAATGAAATAAAATAAAATAAAATAAAAGATATTTGAATTCCCTAAAATCAATAAGAAAAATACTAAAATTTAGAGTTATAAAAATGAGTAAATAAAATTTACCGCAAAAATTCAAAGAATTAATATAACATTAAAAATGTGCAATTAATAGAAAAAAAAGTAAAGTATTAAAATAAATACTAAACGATTTCTAAAAATCATGAAATTTATACAAAAAATTCATGAATATATGAAATAAGCATAAAAAAATTTTCACTTGAAAAATTCTCATAAAAAGAATGCATTGAAAAACGTGCCATTAAGTAAAAAAAAACTAAAATTTTAAATAAATACTAGATGACTCCAAAAAATCATTAAAATTAAAAATAATGATAAAAACAGTAAAATGATGTATATAAATAAATAAATAAATAAAATAAAAAAATAAACTAAAATAAAATAATATTTACACGGTGAAATTACTATTTTGCCCCTGATACAGCTAATTAGACATAATTTATCCAAAAATTACAATTAGCCCCCAAAAAATAAAAAGTATCCCCGAATGAGGTAAAATACATTTTCTTATCAAGGGTGTATCAAAATTTGGTGTCTACATCTGCCTCGCATCATCAACTTGACGCTGCATCCATCATTGTTGAGTCCTTGGATGTTGCTACTGTAAGTGTACTTTTTGTTTTTATTTTTTGTTTTCTATTTTTTTAATGTCGTAATCTAACCCTAATACAAGGTTGTGCTTAAAGATCTTGTAACAAGAGATCTTGTTTATTGTTTATTCGGATTCACTTATTTGGATTGGATTTTAAATATAATGATGTTGGATTAGATGGATAAGTTTTTTAAAATTAATTTAATATTTTCCTCACTTTGTCACCAGCGACGTCATGCTAATCACTTCTAGTTTCTGTTCACTATTAGTATTATGACGAAAATTTGCTTCATATTTAGTTCAACAAGGTCCTATTTGTTGTCTCCTAGTAGATAGATAGATAGATATAAAGATAGTTCAACAGCTACATACCTAGGTTTTGTCTATTTTGATTTTTACACTATGGATTATAGATTCTTTTTATCAATACATTGATATAGAAGTGGAGAAATCTAGGATTGAGAAGCACAATTCATGGAGCATAATGTTCTATTGGTGAAAAAAAATCGCCTTTGGTTCTTAATTAGACAATGAAAAGTGATGAGACTAACCTCTGAATTGAAGTTATAATTGTGGTTGAAATTAGTAGTTAATGGTGATATTGATTTGATACTTTTGTTAGTTTGTCAGGTTATTCTCTGATCTTGTTATGCTAATATAAAAATCCACTGGTGAGGGTGGTTTTTGATCTCCAACTGAAGGACATGTGGTTGGAAGCTTGAATCTAATACAATTGTTAGAGCAAATGTAAAGTGAAAAATTTATGATATCTAAATTTGCATGCACGCAGTCAAGTTTATAGTTGTTGCACATAAATGGTTGTTGTTTTTGTTACAAATGCCTTGTACTGCTTTAGTTTGTCCAACTCTACACTTTGAAGTCACATTATTGTGGAACACTCTTGTTATTTCGTGTTGTGATTGTTTAATTGTTTGTATACAAGTTTATTGTTTAGTTTAATTTCACTTCTTGCATGTGAATTTCAGCATGGTCTACATTGGGCTCTACTTGTGAATATCATTTTGGCTTTGGTTCATCTCTCCCCGCAAAAAGCAATATTATACTTTCTTGAGGAAATTGAAATTGTCTACAAGAATAGGGTGTCAAATCTTGTCTCTTTTTCTAAAGTTGTAACATTACTCTTCCTTTTTCAACTCCTGATGATCACAACAAATATAAACATAAACACTTAGAAAATTAATTCGGGATAATGGTTGGGACAATAAAACACGGTAAATTTCTTTGAATAATACAATTTTAAAGAAAAGTCCCCAATTTGGGAACTTTTGAATGCGTGTCCCGAGTTTAGTGTTGCCACACATCAAATTTCTTTTTTTTTTTTAATAACATGTAGAGATGTGTGTGTTAGAAGACTTGGGGTATTCTTTTTTTTTTTTTTTTCATTTTGGGGGCTAAATTGCAATAATGGTGATTTGTGAGTGTCACTGCATAGCCTCTATGTGGTGACACTCACAATTTATCTATTATTGCAATTTAGCTCCCCAAAACTGAAAAAATTTAGTTTTGGGTTTAGTTTTGGAGGCTAAATTACAATAATGCTAATTTGTGAGCATCACCGCATAGCCTCTATGCGGTGACACTCACAAATTATCACTATTACAATTTAGCCCCCTAAAACTAAAAAAAATATAATTTTTTTAATTTTGGAGGGCTGAATTGTGATAATTGCTAATTTGTGAGTGTCACCGCATAAAGGTTGTGTGGTGACACTCACAAATTTTTTTTTTATAAAAAGGCTGACACGAATTAAAAAAAGAAGGTTGAGACGAATTAAAAAAAAAAAAGCTATTAGTGTCACCGCATAGGGTTGGTGCGGTGACACTAAGATCCCAGTTATGCTAAAATATTAAAATGACTTTATTATTATGTTAAAATTATTATGTTATTATTATTGTAATTGTATTATGTTAAAATTAAGTTTGTACAATAATGTTAAAATGTTAATTTTCCCATATATTATTAGATATCGAAAAACACGTATTATAGATAATAGTTTAGTTAGTATATTAAAATGATAAAATTATGTTAAAATTATTAGGTTTCAAGTTATTGTAATTGTATTATTTTAAGATTAAGTTTATATCGTAATGTTAAAATATATATTTTTCATGGATAATTAATCATGTGAAAATTTTAAATTATTATGGATAACAATTTAGTGATTATGTTAAAATGTTAAAATGCCTTTATTATCATGTTAAGCTTATTATGTTAAAATTATTGTAATTGAATTATGTTAAAATGAATTTTATATAGTAATGTTAAAATGTTTATTTTCCCACTGCCGATTATTAGTTATGTTAAAAAACATGTATTATATATAATAAATTAGTTATTATGTTAAAACATTAAAATTCCTTTATTATTATGTTATTATTATTGTAATTGCATTATGTTAAAATTAATTTTACATAGTAATGTTAAAATGTTTATTTTCCCATCGCCGATTATTAGTTATGTTAAAAAACATGTATTGTGGATAATAAATTAGTTATTATATTAAAGTGTTAAAATATCTTTATTATTATGCTATTGTTATTATAATTGCATTTTGTTAAATTGTGGGCCCCAATCATTCTCTCTCGGAAGTTTCGTGACTGAACTCGAGCTTTTCCTTAAACAACTACTGTTTTCGATATATCCACCGTTGATTATTTTACCTGAACGGTCCAAATTTGGCTCACTGCTTCGCGGCCACCACTGAAAACAGTCTCCTTTGTTGCCAGCTTGGACTTTTGTTTGTTCCCTAGAATTTACATGTAGCTTTAAATTAGTAAAATTCAACGCCATTCCGCCATGTCAGTTCTAAATCTAACGAAGGATATACTTTCCATTTTCACATTTGGAAAATCTTGACCGTTGGTTTGCCTTATTATGCCACCCAATTGTGGGTCCCACGGGTCAATTTGTTAATTTTTCCTTTTCAAAAAGTCAAGAACTAAAGACTCCCAATCACTATAAGGCAGAGTAATAAGGTAGATGTGTGAGTGTCACCACACAGCCTTTATGCGGTGACACTCACAAATTAGCCATTATTGCAATTTAGCCCTCCAAAATTAAAAAAAATTATAATTTTTTTTTAGTTTTAGGGGGCTAAATTGCAATAGTGATAATTTGTGAGTGTCACCGCATAGAGGCTGTGCAGTGACACTCACAAATTAGCAGTATTACAATTTAACCCCCAAAACTATTTTTTAATTTTAGGGGGCTAAATTGCAATAATGGATAAATTGTGAGTGTCACCGCATAGAGGATGTGTAGTGACACTTACAAATCACCATTATTGCAATTTAGCCTCCAAAACAGAAAAAAAATACGCCAAGTCTTTTGACACACATCTCTACACGTTTTAAAATTTTTTTTTTTGTGTGGCGATACTAAACTCAGAACACACATTCAAAAGTCCTCAAATGGGGGACTTTTTTTAAAAATTGTATTATTCAAAGAAATTTTTCATAAAACACTGGATTGACTAAAGATATTGTTTGAACAGAAGGATTTTGTGTTAGAATATTGTCGCGCCCCATTTTTCGAAAAAGAAAAATAATTAAAGTTGAAAAAAATGAAAAGGAAGAATTAAATGTGATTTTGTTTATTGGAAAAAGAAGCGTGTAAATTTTGTAAAAAATAATTTTTAGAAAATACTTTGTAAAAGATGATTCAATAAAAATATGACGAACAAATGCTTTATTTTTAAACTAAAAGAAAAATGGCCTAAAATGGGACTTTGAAAATGCTACGGTTTTTGGGCCCGAAAATAGAGTCTAAAAAGGGTTTTTTAGTGAAAAAGGAGTCACCACTTGGTATTGAGTTTTGGTGTACCAAGTCACCCGAAAATATTTTATAAAAGGTAAAAAAATCAAAAATGATTTATTTAAAGAAATGTTTTTTGGAAAAAATAAGGAAAAACAAGAAAACCCTTTTAGACGACTCCAGGTCTTTGAAAAACAAGAGAAAAAGGTTCGGGAGTCACAGTTGAAAAAAGGGAAGGCAAAGGCTCGCGCCTAAGGCACCCTTTCAACCTAGCCGAAACTAGTTGCGAGATTTAGTCTAAATTTTCCTAATATAACCCTAATATTTTATTCGCATCTGGATGTAACTATATGAATGCAAATCTAGTCCTAAAAATGAATATCGTTAAGGGACAAAATGTTCCATTGAGGTTTAGTCGGAATTATCGCATTAATTGCGAAACCCGAATGTAGACCTCGACGGAGTCACGAGTTTAGGTGCAAAATAGAATGCAAAAGAAAAGGAAAATAGTAGTATAGATAGTAAGTGAACAAAGAAAGTAGGGATGCAACATAACGGGTACGGGGGACGAATGGACTCGTGACTAACTGTTTCTACTCACGGAGGGGGGGAACGACATGTACGCCATCGCTTCCCACGTGAGTAGATGACTATTTCTAGTCAAATCACACAAATGACCTAAAATTCTATGTGTAGTGGAATCTAAATATTATGCACTAAAATAAATGTTAAAATAGATAATAAATGATAAAGTATATATAGAAAATTATGTAAAAATGGAAAAGGCCTAAAAAGAGTAAATGTGTGTGTAATGATCATGAAATGCACACAAGAAATGATTCTATCACTAAAATGACCTAAAGGTCTAGTATTGGACTAACCTATTTTCTAAAAATTCTCCGCTAGCGTTGGACTAGCGAAGAAACCGAAATTAACCACAACTAGCGTCGGACTAGTGTGGCGACGATACACATATAGAATAATAAAGCAAGTAAGTAATTAAAGCACATATTAAAGCAAGTAAATCACATAAAAGCAAATAATAGCACATAGGAGCACATAGCACATAATCATAATATTCTAGATGCAAAATCCTAAGAAAAGCGAATAAAACACATAAACACATAGCACACAAAAACCCTAACTATTACACCGGAAAAGCCTAATTACAATCTAAAATGAAAAGATAATCAAAATAGCCTATCTAACCTACCTATTACATTTTCTAACTAAAATACAAAATTTTTGTTAACTAGATATAAACTATCTATTACATTAACTATCTAAATACAGAAATTTTGCTAAATAGAATATTACCTATCTATTACATTTTTGAATAATCAAGAATTAATTTCAAATAAACAGCATGGCATAAATAAATAAACACTCGCATATGGATAAAAATTATAAGCATAAAATACATGAAAACACATAGAAAAACACATTGGAGCACGTAGGAGCACATAAAAAGAAATTAAAAGGGTAATCGAGATACCTCCTGTTCGAGGACTCGGTACAAATTGCTACTAAATGAGCAAACATGTTAAAAATACCACTATTTAATAAATAAACTACTAATTAAATAATTCCATACCAATCACCATGAACATGCTATGATAATTCAAACAATTATAGCAATAATAGACAAAATTAAAATAATAATAATTAAGTGTTTAGAAAAGAATGAAAATTATTTAAGTAAAAATAAATAAGTGCATAAATAAATAAAGTAAAACAAGGAAAATGAATAAGTAAAAAAATAGTAGAAGATAAAACGCAATAATACATACTTAAACTTTTAACACCCAAATGAAAATTATCAAAATAACTAAAAGAGAAATAGAGAAACTAATTTGAACATTAATTAGACTAACAAGACCCAATTTTAGAACATTAATTATAAATTTAAAATAAAAATAAAAAAAATAAAAAATAAAACGTGAAAAGAAATAATTAAGAACTTTGAGGACTTAATTAAGTCTCCCCTTTTTTTTTTTGCAAAGATAAAATATTATCAGGTTTGGATTAAAAATGAAAATTCAGGTAACATTCTAAAGTAAACATGTAATTTACAATAAAACAAAAGGGTAAAATTATAATTTTTTAACCCTAATTAAGGTAATGACATAGTTTACAACAAATTTAAAGGATAAAATATAATTTTCAGCAAGTATAATGCCCAAAAATAAAATTTACAGCAATATTAAAAACCAAGAATATAATTTCAGCAAAGTCATTAAATAATACATAATTTACAGCAATGTATAGGGTCAAATTTGCAATTTTCAGCCATATAAAAGAGCTAAAATAAAAATTTCAGCAACTATAAGTATTAAATACAAATTCCAGCAACAAATAAAAGACTAAAATACAATTTCTAACAACTAATGGAGGTATTAAAACAAATTCCAGCAACATAAAGGACCAAAATATAAATTCCAGCAACAATAGGGGGCCAAAAATAAAATTCCAGCAAGGTTTGGGGGCAAAAATGCAAAATTCCAGCAATATTCTAGGGCAAAATAGAATTTCCAGCAATTTATAAGGGCAAAGATGTAATTTTTAGCAACATTTAAAGCCTAAAGTACAATAACAGCAAGCTTGGGAGGTAAAATTGCAATTTCCATAAATATCAGAGGGTAAAAATGCAATTCCAGAAAAATTTAGGGGTCAAAATGTAATTACTGAAAAATATAGGGTCAGAAACAAAAATTTAAAAAATGCAGGGTCAAAATTATAATTATATAAAAGTTGGGGGACCTAAATGCAATTAATTAGGACCTAATTGAAAAGAAAATAAAATTATAGGGGTCAATCTACAATAAACAGAAACTTAAACGCACAAATTATAAATTCCCAGGGCCATAGTGACACTAATAAGAGTATAAGGACCATAAAATAAATAACTATTATTAATTAAAATTAAATTAAAAAACTAAACTACTCAAAACGACGTAGTTTTGAGTGAAACTACGTCAAAACGACGTAGTTTCACTAAATTTTTTTTTTTCGATTTTAGTTTTTTTTTCCTTCTAATTTTCTAGATTTTTCTTTTTTCTCTCTTTTCTTTCTTTTTCTTCTTCTTCTTCTTCTTCTTCTTCATTTCTCTCTTTCCCCTTTTCTTCTTTTCCCCCACCCGATTCTGTTCTTTCCCTTCTCCACCTCTCGCCGGACTTCTCTCTCTCACAGGTCTCTCTCTCTTCTTGTCCGGCTCCCCCTCTCTCTCTATTCTCTCTCACTCTCGGTCCGTCTCTCTCTCTTCTCTTACCAAGGTCCCTGAATCATCCATTGAACATCAAATTTCCAATTTTCTACAACTAAATCCCCAAATTCCAAATCCAATCAAACTTTAAAACCATCAAAACACAAACTAGAACAAATTGAAGCCAACGAAATTAATCATAATCTGCGAAGAAAGAAGAGAAAATCTCACCTTCTTGGCCGAGAGAGAATCCAGTGGTGGTGTTCGGCCGGTTGGTTGGATTCGGCCGGTTGGTTGGGCAATGGTGGTGGCGAACGGTGGTGGTGCTCTGGCTGGTGGAGGAGTTGTGGGCTGCTGGTTTTTTTGTGTTGTTGTTGTATTTTTTTTTTCTTGCAGGTGGTGTGTGATATGTTTCTGTGTGTTTGTGATGTGTGATTCTGTGTGTGTTCTTGCTGATTGTATGCGTGTTTCTGTGTGTTGGAATGTGGTGAAAGTGCAGGTGGGAATGGATGTCTGGTGTGTGTTGTGTGCAATGTGAGCTGTGTCTGTGTGTGATGTGCGTGTTGTGAGAGAGGGCAGAGAGGGGGTGAGGGAAAATGCAGGTGTGAGGTGTGTGCTTGGTGTCTGTGTGTGATGTGCGTGTTGTGAGAGAGGGCAGAGAGGGGGTGAGGGAAAATGTAGGTCTGAAGTGTGTGTAAAATGGTGCGTTTTGCAGGTGAATTGGATATGTGCTTTGTGAATGTGCGTCTGTGATGTGTTTTTGTGGAGTGGAGAGTGTAGTGTGCAAGTTTATGTCTGGTCTCGCAAAGGGAAGGGGAGGCAGAGGGAAGGGGAAAATGCAGGTGTGTGTTTGAATGCTTGTGCAATGTGTATGTGTTTGTATGTGAGCTTTGTGTGTGTCTTGCGTGATGTGCGTCTGTGTGTGTGCAAATGCAAGGTGTGTGTGTGCTTCTGTGTGTGTGCAAATGCAGGGTGTGTGTGTGAGGTGCAGGTGTGTGTAGCTTGTGGTGTGTATCAGATTTGTGCCTGTGAATGGCTATCTGATGGTGTGTTCTGTGTGTGTGCAGGTGTATGTGTGTGTTTATGCTAGTGTGTGAGGAGTGCAGGAAAGACAGAGTACAGAGGGAGGGAGGCGTGAAGTGTGTTGTGTGTGCGTTTGTGTGTTGTGAGTGAAGAGGAGAAAATGGTGATTGTGTGTGCAGATGGTGTCTGTATGTCTGGTGCTGGGGAGGGAATGCAAAGAAAGTGAGGGAAATGCTTGTGTTGGTGAGGGAAGAAATTGAGGGAGAGAATTGGGTAAAAATCCCTGAAAATCTGGTGAAAAGTCATAAAATGGGGGAGAAGGTGAGAAGAGGTATGGCTTGGGGATGGTTTTTGCAGAAGCCATTACCTTCTTTGCAGAAGGAACAAGCAGCAGCAACGCTGCTGCTGCTGTTCATCTCTTTTTTTTTTTGAAGAAGAAAACAAAGAAAAACAGAAAAATAAAATAAAAATAAAATAAAAGCTACTTGAACTCTTTTTAGATTATATATTAAAACTAAAACACAACATTATAAGAAGAAAAAAGAAAAATTCAGTGTAAGAAAGTTAATTCTAGGTTAGAAAAATACAATTTAAAATAAACAAACAAATGGTATTTAAAAATAAGTAAATAAATAAATTAATTATGAAAATTTTCTTTACATAAAATTTATAAAATGCACAAACACATAATTCTTATAAAGAAAAATTTTAAATAAAAATAAAAAAAGTACATTGGAAAACGTGACTTAAATATGGCAAAATTATAAAAAATTTATGAAATTAATAAATGACGTCACAAAAATCTTACACAACATATATTATCACATAAAGCGCATATAGTATAATTTTTACTCAAAAATTTTAAGATTAACGCATCCTTGGGAAACGTGCCATTAATAGACAAAAAGACAAAAAATACTAAATGACTCCTAAAAATCATGTAATTTTTACAGAAAATTTATAAATATACAAAATACATATATGAAATTTTTCACTTAAAAATTCTCGTAAAAAAGAGTGCATTGAAAAACGTGTCCATTAAGTTAAAAATACTAGAATTTTAAATAAATAATAAATGACTCTTAAAAATTATTAAAATTATAAATAATGATAAAAATAATAAAATTGTATATTTAGGGAATAGAATAAAATAAAATAAAATAATATTTACATGGTGAAATTACCATTTTGCCCCTAATGCGACAAATTAGACGTAATATACACAAAAATTATAATTGACCCTTAAAAATAAAAAATACCCCTAAATAAAGTAATACGCATACTTTTATAAAAGGTGTGTCAAAATTTGGTGTCTACAAATATTAAAGATATTTAGTAAAGTTATAATCATCAAATCATGTAACATAAAATAATTAGCGGGTATTATATTCATATATGTAACTCTTGTCCTACTACGTCTTGTATTTCACCCCATTACTTACATGCAACTTTCATATCATTACTCTCATGTAACTTCCATTCCACTACTTGGTATGTTATACTCTACTAATCTAATTCTCATTTCACTAATTGGTGAGTTACATGCCATTACAATATGTAACATATGTAACTCATATTCCACTATTTGGTGGACTTCATGACCACATTAGTATTATGAATTTGTAACAACTACTCCATTATTTTGGTGATTTCATGATTCTATGATTGTATGGTGGTTTCATGAATTCATTATAAGATTAAAGAGGTATGTTACAATATTATGAGAGGAAAAAGAAGAGTTATTTGTAGTTATGACTCATGATGGGAAGGAGTCCTCAAGCTTACTATAAATAGGACTCTTGGTCCCTCTCTCCACTCACTTGTTCATTGTGAATTCTACCCATCATTCTGTCACAATATTTGGAGAGTTAGGAGAGGGAAGATCAAGAGACTTGATCTTGAAGTTTAAAGGAAGAAAGGACAGTTAGAAGAAGGATCAAGGAGCTAATCCAAGAAGGCTTGTAGGGAGAAAGTCTACTTGCAATTGAAATCATCATGGCTCAAGGTATGTTTAATATGTTTTTATATGCATAATATTTTAGTGATTTACAAATAATAACTAAAGATCTTATTTTATAATGCTAACATTCTGATGTGAACTTTTACTTATTTTTCAGTATAGGAATCTCTCAGAGTCCAATGTTTGTGGAAAGTAGGACATTTATTCACTTCTCTTTGATAGTTTAGTGTTTCTTCAAGACCAATTCCTGCCTAAATATTTCAATTCCTATTACGAACCAGTGTATAAGAGCTAATTTCAAGTTGCATCAAGGATCAGCAGCTATAGAAGCTACGTGTATAATTGAAATTTATTAAGAAAGATCTTCTGACTATAGATATAAAGTACGGAGAATTCTATAAAATAGCAAATGCCTACAAAGCTATGAAAGTAACTCAATCGAAATGTGAAGTAAAAGTGACGGCTTTATTGATAACCAGTGAAAATAACTTTTACAGCAATATGATAACGTCAAAATTTAGAATGGAGCTGTCATTTTAGATTTTTGAGTAGTTGACAATGGATATAGTTGTACTTAACTTAAGCGACTTGGAGTTTGATTGTAAAATGTAGCTCTAAGCCCAAAATGTACAAGTGTTCGTCAACTATGGCAACCTTAAGTTGTTTCTACAATTTAACCTCAAGTTGTTTCTACAATTTAGACATGAGAAAAAACCATAAAGCATGAAGTAAAGTAATGCTTAACATGAGATATGCTTGTGACAATATTGTTAACAATTGGTAAATTGAGTAAACTATCAAAATAATCAAAACAAATATAATCTTATAGGCACAAAGTCAGTTATATTTTATTAGAGTAACTATTTTGTCTTTGGAGAATTCTCCCTAAATAAAGAACAAAAATAATAATATGTTAAGTTACTTGCAAAACTGCATTACAATAGGCAGCTAGATAAACTTCGATATAAACCATTAAGTGCTATTGGGTCATGTCAACTTGATTTTAGGTAGATTGAATTGGTACTTATGATAGCGCTAAAGAAGAATTGTCATTCTCTTACACATGTCTATAAAGATTGTCTTTATTTTTTAATTTTGCAATACCTGATGGTGTCAACAACTCATGTTATACTGCTATTTATTTTTTCTCAAACCTTTTACATAGAAATAGAGTTATGCCTAAGATTCTCTCTGGTGCTCTACTTGTAAGCTGATGTCACATTTACAAAAATATTTTTTCTAGTTCTCTACTTTCACCTTCTTTTCACATTGTTTTGTTGAACTAGTGCCTTGATATTTCCATTTGATTATGCAAATTTAACAATTGGTACAACTTCAATTGGATGACAAACTAATTGAATGGCCTCTTACATAGTTTGGTTTAGTCCCATTATGCTTAAGTTGTAGTGATTATATTCTTTTCACAAATTATAGTCCATGTTCGTCTTTAATCTAAATTGCAGCAATCAAGCATTTTGTTTCATAAATTTCTTGTATAAGGCTTTTTCATTTACGTTCTCATTAATTAGTATCAATGAGTAAATGCATAAGTGGCACCATTAAGTTTTGTGAAGTAACTTTTGTACTTCTTCCTTCTTAACTATTTGATGCATAAGTGCATAATGTGAACCAGAAATTTTTACATAATCCCTTTTGTATTATTTTCAATGTAGGAACACAACACCACTACCAAATGTCAATGTGTTTCGCTATTTCATTCTTTTATAATTGTGAATCTATTTCTTCATTTTCAATTCAGTTAATCAGCTTATGTTCCTATTGGAGCATCCTTATGCATCACGTGAGACCTTTAACTAATACATAGAAATATATAGAAATGGAATAACGAAAGATATTTATTACACCTTTTTGCATATGAAGTTTCTTTATTTTTACTTTTTTAGATTGATTAGTTATTTCCTGATAGAAGATTGACTTTTGATACCAGTAGATAACAAAACAAAGGGAAAACAAGAGAATGTAGTGAGATTTACTATATTAGCGATTATTTTCTTTGTTCTTATAGCTCTATTATTTTGAAGGTTTAGGGGGTGATGAGTTTCCACAGCATGACTCTCTTGTTATAGGAATCGAATAGGTCCTTGATGATTTTGCATATTCCTTCTTTTATTTGTCATCTTCTTTGGTGGTTTCATCTTCTTTGGTGGTTTATCTTTCACCTTACTATTACTTACTTTGTTCCATTCGTATTCTCAAAGGGTAAGCTTATGGGTACAATGAATCCAACACAGGTCGCCTATAGGTATTATGATCTTTATTACTATACTCAAGTATGCAAAAGGACTTATTTTGGACTTGTAGTTTTGGACTTGAACATAATTGGATGCTAATCCTTATGATAATATAGAAAAAGCCGATGTCTTCAGCATTCACCATTACACTAAAGGTGCTAGTTCACATTTGGATAGCATAAATTGAATAGCTTCCAAATTACGTTATGGCACCCTCGCACACTTTGTGAGGCCTCAAACTAGTTTTTTTTTAATGTCATTTAAACTACTAACTTGCGTGGTAAATTACTTCTCCAATGCTATCAATTTTCCAAATATTTTCTCTGGTTGATCTGCTTCTTTATTCTCTCTTTTTTTCTTTCTCTTCTTTTTCGCATTTATTGTATTTTTTCCTAATTGGTAAAAAGAAACTGCAAAAACTTCAAAAAAAAAAGGACTTGATTTTCTCTAGGTGAACTATTCCTTTTTTTTTTTGTCTTTTCTTTTTTCTCTTTAGTATGACAATTTGTACAAAGAATCCCTACATCACTGACCAATTTCTCACCTCTTGTCCTTTTTTCTATTTGCTGCTTTCCAAAATCCACTATTTACTCAATCAAATCCCCTATTTTTGCTTAATAGAGTGCACAAACCCACCCCCAAAATTGACAAATTGACATATTATTTTAAACATTAACTCTTCATGCTGGAAACTTTTTAAATTTGGAACTTTACAATAAGCTATGTTACATGGTCTCAGGTACGAGTGTCGATATGGGTACTAATCCAAGTATCGAATCTCTATAATTTTAAAAACTAGGATAGGGAGACACTTCTAAAGAGTAGGACATGGGTATGTGGACATGACAATAAGTTTAGTAAATTTAAGAATAATATGACTAATTTTTTTTATCACACTCCTCACAATAATTAATAAATATGTCATAACTAATTGCTAATTAGTAATGTTTGAAAAACTTACGTGATCTTTAAAGCTGGTAAGCTCAAGTAGTCAGCTTGTTTCCACACTTGTTTTAATCCTTTGTCTTTCTTCTTTTAGTCTTTTAATGTTCCTTCTTGATAATTTGATCAACATCATCAAGGATAGACTTGCAAATTTCAACACCATAATTTGGAAGTTTTAACATAAGTACCTTCACTTTAAAATGTGATTCTATAACTTTTTTATTGTAGTAGTTACAATATCATATTCTATTCCCTCATGAAGATGCTATACTTGTAACTTTCACATGATTCCACAAAGGTTTGTCATCAAAACCAAATTTTTGTGGTTTTGGTGGTCTAATAGCTACCTTCTGCTTTCCCTTAGTAGAGGATGACGACATTGTACTTGATAAAAAAGGTATGAGAAAAAAAAAGGAAAAGATATTATTGATTGAATATGTTTACTAAATTAAAAAAATATTATTTGGAAGCCTTGAAGATTTACCTAAAACATTCATAAGTTGTGTTTGCAAATTCTTGACTCTTCTCTTCTTTTTGATTTTTCACTTGCTTCTCTTATTTGACATTGCCTTGCTTTTCGTTCTTTTTTGGTAGATGGTGGAGACTTTGGAGAGAAGATGATGAGAGTTGAAGTTTGAAGAAGATGATGAGAGTTGAATTTTGATAGATTACCATAAAGTAGTCGAAGTTCTATTTCTTTCAATTGGCAGCAGAAAGAGTTTGGCATTTTGGAATTGTTTAAAAGTGATATTAAATGCATATCACATCATCACATGCTAGCCTTGTATTAGTATTTTGAATATACAAAGATAAAAAAAATAAACTAACCTGAAATAGTGAAAAAAGATGCTTGGATTGAGAAGAAAGATTGGGTTGATTTTATTGGCAGAGGTGATTTTTTATGTGGTTTGTATAGGCAAAGAAATGAGTTAATAATGCGCGACGAACGAGCGTGAAAAGTAGGACACCTTGAAGATCCAAGAAAATAATTCAATCTTCTTGACCTCTTCGTAACCTGTCGAAAAATCCAAGAACAACTTGAATTGGTTTGCTCAAAAATTCTTCAACTTCATGCAATCTAGACCCCTAACCAACCTGTGGTGTAGACTTCTAGTTGATGAAACTAAAAGATTGACATCAAACCCATTGAAAGAATCTCTAAGCGAAGGGTTTGGTCACCACAAAATCACCCCCGATAAGACCAAAGATGGTTCTCATCCAAGAACCAAAGAAGCACTCAGAGAGAGCTCTAAAAAACACACGTTTTTCAATGAATAATGATCTATCTTATTAACAAATCAAATCAGCCCTTAAATAGGCGTAAGTTGCATATTATAAATATGGAAATAAAATCACTAGTAAAACTCTAACCAAAGTGAAACACTAGTTATAACATATCACCTCTAATACTACTAATCAAAAGTTACAATGAATAAATTAAGTAAAACAACAAATCAAACGCGTAAACAGATTCTGGTGAAGGCCGCGGCACGGCCTTCCTCGCGGCCTTGATTAGAGGCTTCATCCCGTTCAACTCGTCTAAAATAACTTTCTGATAAAGGTCGTGACAAAGGCCGTGGTGCGGCTTGGGGTGCGACCTTGGTTAGAAGGTGTGATTTTTCACCTTTGGCTTAGCTTGGACACTTTGCTCATTCTCCTTTGATCCTTTATCGAGCCGACCATTGGTAATCATCTTAACACAATCTTCTTTGTACTCACTCTTGATCCACAACCAATGCATAAGTCTCGAATAGCAACCTTGCATGTTTCCTCCAATGATGATCAAATCCTCTTTAAGTTTAAAACGTGTTAAGTGGTCATCAAATCCATGCTTAGCTTGCTTAACTTGTGTAGGTGTCCTTGGATTTGCATCAGTTAAATAAGTTTTTTGGGAACTAGCCACAAAGATGGCTAATTTGTGTTAAGAAGTACATGTGCCTGTTAATCTATTAATGCTATAGCAATTGTATTAATCTATTAATGCTGGTGTTCACCAAGTTATTCTACGGATATGTTAGGCAAGTATACCCATCACTCTTGTAGTACAGTACACGTGAGTATTAAGTATCGTTCCCACAAGGATTGTGAGTACTAGTAATAGCTCTCGTTCTATTATTTAACCTCCCAATGATCTTAAAGGGATTGAAATTACATTCTACTAATTAATTAATCATTGACCTAATTAAATCAAGTGGCAATGAGGGCAAATAGCAAATGAATTCAATAATTATGCAAATGAGAACCTAGATTGAGAATACCCTAACCATCTTTGCTAAAGTTCACTCCTTGATCAATTAAATTATCAACTTGCTTAGACCCCAAAATTCCTTGAATGGTTTACAATCTTTTGCAAGAATCATACCTCCATTCCCATGGTTAATTAGTGCGAATCTTTTCTCCACTAAAACCCCAAAGAAATGGCTTAGAGTCTAGTGATTCATGCAGGCCTTTTCATTTGTGAAATGATCTTAGTCAACCAAGTAATTTCTCAATTAACTTAGATTGAAATCGTGGAATTGATAAAGGTGTGCACAAACCCAATCTAATTTACAGTAGAATTCACAAATAAATCCAAGTAAAGAATTAATTTTTATGAACCAAATTGAATCATTCCATAACAACAAGATTAGGGTTCAACCCATATAGGTTCCTAACAAATTAGTTCATAATTGACAAAGGAAATTGAACAAAAAAACAAAGAAAACGCAAGAAAACTCATTCTTATGGCTGCCTTGAATCTTCAGTTGTTGATGTAGAAGTTTTCCATCTTTATTGCTGCAATTCTTCCACTTTAAGCCCTTGTGTGCATCTTCAGAGATCGAAGTGAAGAAATGTCGCATCTTTGCAGAAATGTCGCATCTTCGATTGTTTTTCTTCTTTCTTTCCCCTTCTCTGATGCTTAGAAGTCTAATCAAACCTACCTCCTTTATTGCTAAGAGATATCTCTTCAAAAGCCCTCAAATCCTGTCTCAAATGTTTTGACATCGTAGTTGCTTGCAGAATGCTTATCCTTTGTTAGTTGCTATTCCCACCCTTTTGGATCGTAGCCATGGGTAGGCCGTGGCATGGCCTTGGTCAGAATCATCATTCTTCGTTGGTACTATTTGCATATCTTTTCTGCCTACAGATGTGGAGTAAGCCGTGGCGTGGCCTTGGTCAAAATGCAAATTTTCATTTCCATTTCTTCACTTTAGCTCACTCAACACTTCAATTGGGGATCAACCTCGAACTTATCAATGTACAACGCATGTTTGTCACCACAATGACTCCAAATTGATCATAGAAAAGTGAAAACCCTTCAAAATACATAAAAAAACAACCAAATGAGTAACAATCACACTCTGGACTCAAAGTAGATAAAATTTAACAAATAAACCATTACATAAATAAAAAAAAACACTCTAATACCTATCCTAAACACATAAAAAACTATTTCACTTTGACAATTATCAAATGCTATAGCAATTGTAGAAGTAATGATCAGCGTCTAAATTGAACAAATAATAGTATTTACTAGGGAATGCTTATAAGGTTGTATTCGTGTCATTTGATGATTGTTATTACACATTTTAAAGATCATAAATCTTTTTTATATGATTATTTATGAACTTATATTTTGATATTAGGATAGCCTAACTTACTAGTTCTATGTGATTTTGGTAATTGTTGGGTATAAGTTAATGATACACCACCAATAAACCTAATATTACATAATATAAATATATATTTGTCCTATTTATTTTGGAAGGGATTTTAGAGGTGTGAATTTGAATCCCTCACACCTATATCTAATACTTATACCTGAGCTCATGTAATGTTGTATTTTAGTATTTGTTCTATTTCTAGTTTTGATCTAAATTTATCTTATACTTATTTTTTTTTTCAAATTTTGTATAGAATTGACCTTTCAAATTTTTTGAACTTCATTAATATTTTAACCAAAAAAAGAAAAGCTGAATTTTCTTGAGCAAAATGAATACGTGAATGCATTTTCATACACAACCAAATAAAACTTCTTTAATTATTAATTAATTTTCATTTGAACTAAGTTTTATAGGGACTACTAAATTAATAAATATAGATTACAGATTTTATTTTTTATTTGAACTAATTAATTTTTTAAGGCTTTGAACATAATAGGATTTTACATTGCTTACCTATGCTATGTGATTTTAATTATCGAATATACATTGCTTAATAATACAAGATCAATGATTTTTTGTGATACTAATACTAGAGTTAGACATCAGCTACTTCAACATTGTTTATTATTATTATTATTATTATTATTATTATTATTATTATTATTGTTGTTGTTGTTGTTGTTGTTGTTGTTGTTGTTGTTGTTGTTTCTTGTGATCGTGATAATAAAATTATTATCGCTTTACATTATTTAATAATTCTATGTGATTTTGGTAATGGTTATGCATTAGTTAATGATAAACCACTTGATATGTATGTTAATCTTGATAGTAAATTATATGTTGCATAATTTAAATATATATTTGTCATATTAAGTATTTTGGAAGGGATTTTAGAGGTGTGTAACCGAATTTGACACCTATATGGTACTCATATGTGAGCCCATGTAATGTGGTATTTGAGTATTTGTGCTATTTTTTGTTTTGTTCTAAATCTGTCTTATACTTATTTTTTTTAAAATTTTGTATACAATTGATTTTTAAAATTTTTTGAGCGTCATAACATTTTAACCAAAAAAAAGAAAAGCTAAATTTTTTTGAACAAGATGAATAATTGAATTCGTTTTCATACACAACCAACTAAAACTTCTGTAATTATTAATTAATTTTCATTTGAACTAAGTTTCACAAGGATTACTTAATTAATAAATATGAAAATCCCCATAATTTGTCTATCTTGAACGTCTCAATCTGATTCTAGATCTCTCCCCATTCAACTAGAAAATTTAACTCATTATTAAAATACAGAGATTGTTTCCCGCCACTTATTTTTTTTAAAGAAAAAATATTAAGTGATGAATCCTTTCACAAATTCTTAACTATTTTTCTCAATAAGAGGGCCAAAAGAAAACAAAGAAATCTAACAAAATAGGAAAATAAATAATTTTTTTAGCCAAAATGAATTTATGTTTTTATTGAGACTTAGAATGAATTCCTCGTTTACCCCTATACACTATATTTTTTTTCATCATTTCAACTTTTGACTATCTATCCAACATTTATGGGCTATTTAGCTATTCCCATTCTACAATCAAAAGAAGTAATAATGCGATAACTTCACATACCTCCCTTAAGATTGCCATAATTGCACTTACTTTCTTTCAGGTTTTAAAAACTACACATACACTCTCTATGTTTATATTTTTTTTATAACAAATAAGTCCATTTTGATAATATTATTCAAAAACACCGACCAAACGCCTTAAAATATCCTTAATTACTTTTAAAAAAGATAAATAAATATTAAAAATTAATTAATTATTCATAAAAATGTCAAAAGAACTTATATTTTTGAATCAAATTTTCAAACTCCTCCAAATACTATTTCTCCAAAACTCAATTATCTGATTAGTCTATATTAATTTACTTTATCTATCAAAATTTTACAAACAAATACATTAAATTTAAAAGCAATTAAGGATATTTCAATGTGTTTGGTTAGTGTTTTGGGTTACATTATCAAAATGGATTTGTTTTGTCATAAAAATATAAACATAAGGGGTGTAAGTGTAATTTTGAAAACCCGATAGGATGTAAGTGTAGTTATGACAAACCTCAAGAGAGGAATGTGGAATTATCCTATGTTTTTTTTTGTTTTTTTTTTTATGAGAAAAGAAATAGTAATGTTGAAGGCTTGCTTTCCACTCTCAGACCAGCAGATGCAACGAGCAAAAAGTAGACGAAAACCATTGCAGCCCAAGAATTCTCCAGCGACTCCAATCAGCGTCCAGATCTTGTTGTTCTTCGAGCATAGAAGAAGGACCATTCAAAACTCAAACCTTCAGTGTCAATTTTCATCCACTGCCGCTATTGTTGGGGTCATAGAAGAAGGGGCCATTCCAAACCCAAACCATCGCTGGCAAGTTCTAGCCACTACCGCTATTGTTGGATGCTAGCACAATAATATGGCTAGGAAGGCTTATCGGGTGTTGGCAGATATAGTCCTTCCCTGGGCGTAGACGAAGGGGCAATTATAAAACCTAAACAGTTGCCTGTAAGTTCCATAACCAGATCCATAGATTTGTCTCCAAATTAATTCGCGAACCCAAAATTTATTGACCGACTCCGGCCCAAGTGTCCTGCCGTGTTGACATGGGTCCTGGGGGTTATCGCCGAGTTCAGGTGAGATAGACAATAACTTCAGATTTTCCTTGTGTGTATGTCATGTGTAATGTATTGAGGTTTGCTAGAAAAGCACTATATGCTTGTGCCAACTTAGAGAGGAGGTGTCTGTAATCATGGAGCTTGAGTTAAGTGAGGACCAATGAGTAACTGCAAGATTATGGATTGCTATGTAGCCTTGGATTGAGAAATAAATGAATTGAGCAAGCTCCAAAATATAAGTTTACAATTGATATCAATCAACCAGCTACAACCTTTTCAGTTGTTTAAATCTTGTATACACGAACCCATTCAGTAGATGTAAAGGAAGAAGCATAGCTACACAAAATCATTAATGAACACATATGACACGGATTAAGATTTACCGTAGACACTAAATTTTGGCTCACCATTTAATTTTTTTAATATTTTGGGGCATTTTTTTTTTCAGGATCAATTTTAATTTTCATGTAAAATATTTTAAATTCGTCAAGTCAGGGGCTAAATAATAATATTTGATTTTTAAATACTTTTTTCCTTTTATTTTAGTGCCTAATTTGTATTCTTACACTCTTGAGCATTTTCTTAATTTTTAGTGATTTTAAATGTCATTTAACATTCGTTTAGAATTATCGTTATTAGATAATATATTGTCTAATTATTTTAGTCATTGTGATTGTTGTTTGCGTTTTATGCTTTTTGAAAAAGGAAAAAAAATAGAAGAACAAAGAAAAAACAACAAAAAAAGGAAAAATGAAGAAAAAGAAAAAAAAATTTTTGGAAGCATTTTTCTTTTTATTTTTATTTTTGTATTTTTTTGTATTGAGTCGAACCTAGATTCAAGATATTTTTAGGTGTTCAATTTCTATAGTATTTATTCAGATATCTTTAGGTGTTCAATTTCTATAGTATTTATTCACGCAACTCTAGGGCATTAATTTTTATAGTATTTATTCACACAACCCTAGGACATTAAGAGAGGTTCAAATTTTCAACCCTATTACGTTCTATGCATTTAGTATTGTCATGTGTAACAAGTGTTTATCTGTAATCGTCACAAATAAATATAAATTAATAAATAAATAAATATTTAATACACTTAGCAACACCAAATGCATGGACTTGATAAGGACTGAATAAATGCAGCCGAAGATCTGAACTCCAAGAGGCGGTTTTCACACATTTTTTTCATTCATAGTTACACACTTTTTAAAACCCTTCGGTAGCAGCCAGTACACTCACCATCGTTGCCCCCTTCTTGCTCCATAAAACAATCGCCTGTCCATCACCACAATCACCTCCTCCACCATTGAATCTCCATTACTGCACACAGTCCAGTCACAACCATCTTCAACAGCCGGATCGTCTCCATCGTCAATCGGCAACATCCATCAACAACCACCAACGAACCACTGTGTAACCAGAAGACCTCACGAACAGCCACACACCCTGTTTCAATACATAATACATGGTTCACCACAATCAACACTAATCATTAGTGTCAACAACAACCAGCAAACCACCATATAACCTCCACCAATTCCAGTTTATTTTGCCACCAAAATCACTGCACAATCAGTCACATAAACTCACCACAATCAGCCAATTGAACCACCAGTCACTGCCATCGCACAGCCAAATATGTCCTCATAACAGTCTTCCAAAAGCCAACCATCGCCACCAGAAAATTGTGCCAGAAACAGTCCGTAAACAAATACTAAAACCGCAGCAATTTTGTCCACCCAAAACGACCGTATCACAGCCTAATTTGATAACGTTCGAGCCACAAAACACCACCACAATAACATACAGATTCACACACACAGCCACAACCATTGCGCACACGCAGATTTAAACTCACAAACACAATACACATTCACAAAAGAACACATATAGAATACAGACTCACGCACACCATTCGGTCAGCAATCACAACCATCACAAGACTCCAAAAACCACCACCTCACCGTCGGCACACCACCACACAGGGGATCACAATCGTTCTTCAATTCATCAATCAACAGGCAGCCCAACAAAACCACCATCAAAGCATCCACCATCAGCCTCAAATCAGCAACCAGCCATAGCAGCAGAGCACAACCACGCACAAAACTCCCTAGCCACACCGCTGCTGCCCTCCATCAGTCTCCACAGCCACAGTCACACACAAAACCACCCTCGCATAGATGACAGCTCCTGTGAACAGCCCAATTGACCACCCCAACTAGCCATAAGCACCGTCGTTTTCACCCTCAAGCCAGACACTCCACCACAAATCAAACTAGTCACAGAACAGCAAGAAGCGCAGCCACCCATCAGAAACACATCGCACATACATACTCAGGCACGCACACACCAGCCATTACACCACTGGAGCTCCTTCATCAACCGCCGCTGCCCTCCACGAGTCGCACCACCAACGACTTCACCACTGCCGTGCACCCTCCGCCAACGAGCCACGCCGCCTGCTCCACCACCAAGTTCGCGGCTTCTAGAAGGTAAAAATCTTTGCCCCTATTCCATTTTCGTTCTTGCATGACCCTTTAATCTGTTGAAATTCTGGTATGAGTAATTGATTTGGGAAGCTTGATTCCAGATTTAAGAACTTCGGATTTGATGAGAAATTTGGAGTTTGGGTTTTGATAATTGGCAAATGGAGTTAGGTTTGAAGAATTTAGGAGTCTTTAGTCTTGGTTCAAGAAACCGATTTTGGTGAAAGTTGTGTTTTATGAATTTGGGTCTCTGGTGAAGAGGGAGTAACCGATTAGGGGAGGTTTGATTTTGATTGTCTTGATTTTTATTTGTTTTCCATTTAAAATTTTCAGATTTCAATTATATCTCTTTCTGTTTCAGTCCCTAGATTTTGGTTATTATCGTTATATCTATGAGAACCTTTCATTTTCTGCATTTTAATCCTTTGTATTTCTAGATTGACCCCCCAGATTTTATTTTCTTTTTAATTATGTCTTGATTAATTGCCATTTGCCCCTCCAACTTGCTGGGATTTATCAATCGTACCCCCATACTTGCTTGAATTACATTTTTAACCCCCGACTTGTTGTAATTCCCAATTTTCTACCTTTGTTTGCTAAAATTGATATTCTTGCCCCCTAGTTCGATATAATTTATGTGTTACCCCCAATTTGTTGCCATTGTATTTTTCCATGCTTTATTTAATTAAATCGTAATCCCTTGACGCGTTTATTTATTTTGTTCACATTTACATTGAGTCTTCAAGAGAGGTACTTTCATTACTTCTCATTTATTTGTTTCTTTTATGTGCTCCCGTGTGTCATTATTTGTTATTTTGGTTTTATTTGTTTCAAGTATTTGTCACTTTTATTTATTGATTTAATTTTATTATTCGAGTGCACATTAATAGATAGATTATAAGTTTTTTTATTTAAAATTTTCTTTTATTTAGCAAAATCTGTATTTAGCTAGGAAATTTAATAAATAAGTTATGGACTTTATTTTATTTTTCCCTATTTAGATTGTAGTAGGTTCTTCAATGTAATAATTAGGGCTTTGTGTGCTATTTGTTTTTATATGCTTCTGTGTTTACTCGCTTTCATTAGAATTTTTGTATCTAGAATATCATGTTTATACGTTATGTGCTCCTCTGTGCTCTACATGCTCTTTTGTATTTATTTATTTTTGCTTTTATTCATGTTTAATTGTGACGTCACTACACTAGTCTCTCGCTAGTCCAACGCTAGTAAGGATTTGTAGAATTGGGCTAGTCCAACACTAGACCCTTAGGCTCACCAGGCATTAGTGTTATTTGTATGCAATTCATCCCATTACATACATTTTTTTAATTTTAGGATTTTTCTCCATTTGCATGATTATACCCCTTATTTATTCCCTTATCCCCGTAAATGTGAATCATGACATTTAAACTTGCATTTCATATAGATAATTCATTTGCTTGTCTAAGTTAGGGATGAGTCATCCTTCGAATATGGGAAATGGGCAAGTGTGACATTCTTGACCTTAGCATGCTGTTCACCCCTTTGTACGAAGGAACATTATGTCATGAGTCTAGTTCTCCATACCTATTACGTTGCATTCCTTTTTTAGATCACTTATATTTATATTTTATTTTTACTTTTCTTTTGCATCATTTTTGCGTAACTCGTGACCCCTTCGAGGCCTTAGTTTTGGGTTACGCAATTAATATGTTAAATCTAATTAAATTTTGAAGGGACCCCGTTTGATATCCCTTTCTAGGTCTAGATTTGCATTCATGTAGATATATCCGAATGTGATAAATTACAGGGTTACATTAGAAAAATTTCGATTAAACCTTGCAACTAGTTTCGGCTAGGTTGAAAGGGTGACTTAAGCGCGAGCTTTTGCCTTCCCTTTCTTCAACTGTGACTTCCGAACTTTTTTTGAAAGGATGACTTAGGCGCGAACCTTTGTCTTCCCTTTCTTCAAGTGTGACTCCTAAACCTTTTTCTCTTGTCTTTCAAAGACCTGGATTTGTTTGCAAAGGGTTTTCTATTTTTTTTTTTGTAAAAATGTTTTCCAAAAAGTTTGTTCCTATTTTTTCTCATTTTTGTCCATTAAATTATTTTTTCGATTACTTGGTACACCAAAACTTAATATTAAGTAGCAATTCCCTTTTCATAAAAGTACCCTTTTTAGACTCTATTTTCGGACCCAAACTGTTGCATTTTTTAAAGTCCCATTTTAGGTCATTTTCTTTTATTTTCAAAACAAAAATCATTTTTCAAAAATTGTTTTTACAAAAAAAAACTCTCTTTTCTACACTATCCTTTTTTCCGCTCTCGAAAAGTGGAGTGCTACATCTACATGCCTTCAAAACACCGCTTTTGAACACTATTTTAATTCATTTGAGTACCTAAGAACGACAAATGCCGAGCCAGTTGAGACATGGACAATTAGTCTCTTGGGAGGTTGCTGCTCCTTGACTCATTTCTGTCCTATACTGATTTTTTTTTTTTTTATCTGTTGGTTTGATTAGGGGAGGGGGGGTGTTTGTTTTGTGGTGGTTGGGGCTGAAGAGTTGTATGTAAGATTTATAGGGGACTTGACTTGATTTATCTTTACAAATGCTTTAAATCTAACTGCTTAGGATGAACTTAAGAGACTTGCACGCACTTATGTTGTCCCAGAAGCCTTGCATGATTTGCTAGATTATTAATTTGTTATGCCTCACAACTAGAATTCAAATTTTTATACATCTTATGAAATTCTTTTGGATTAAACCAAGCTGATCACTATGATACTGTCACATTTGATTTCACTCTGTAGATATGTAAATAATTCTTCTGTTAATTACAGAGTTTCCTAGTTGTATGGTCTACTCTCACAGTCATTATATTTGTATTCAGCCACTCAAACCAAATTGGAAATTTAGATTGGTGTAACAACAGCCTGAAATCTGATTGATATTACATATGTTGTTTCTTTTGCTTTTGTAATTAGATTGAGACCAAACGAACTATGTTAAAATTGATCACTTTTATAAAATTCGTCTCCCATAGTGGCCTGATTCGAGTATAAATCCTCTCAGACATTGTCTGGTATGTCTGATATTCTGCCAAATTAAGTACAAATTAAAGGAGTGTTTGTCCTTGTGGTTTCAAGATTGCTAGTCCTTAAATTTGAAATTCAGTTGCTCAAATGTGTTCTAGAATTGCTGCTATAATCAAATGTCTAATTGATGTATGTTGTGTTTGCTGATGATCGTTTAAGTTTTACTTAATAACGTGCCAATTTGTGCTGTTTCATTTTTTTAAGACACAGTGGATATTCACATTGGAAATGCCTTCCCTAAGGAGTATCCTTTTTTGGCGACGCATCGTGAATGAAGTGGACTAACCACCCTAATTCATTGCATCAATGTTCATAGACTTAATCTGGGCTGAATCTGATCCATGATACAAGTCTAATTCTAACGTAGGCCCAACATCTCCTATAAAAACGGAAAACATATGCAAAGCCAGTCCAATTATAAAGAGCCCATTTCACTCTCAGCTCTCTACTGTTCACACTACAACTGAAAAACCGCGGGAAAATTCACCGCTAATCTCCTTGCGCCACTCTCCTCTGTACCCGCTGCTCCCTCCCCTTTCTTCCTGCCTCATCATCAGATTCATCAAACCTTGAATATGGAACCGGACAACGTCGAAGAGGACGAGTTTGGATTCTCAAGAAATTATTTTTTAGCCAAAGAATTAGGCTATTCTGGTAAAAAATCAGGCCGGAAGCTCGCTGATATCGATCTCGTCGACGAACAGGTTATAACCCGGAAATTTTCTTCATCTAAATTTTTTCTCTATTTGATTTATGCCATAAAAAATGCGAATCTTATTTGGGCTTTTAAAATAAAAAAAAAAAAAATTGCAGGAGCTAAGAGATGCGGTGGCCAAAATTGAACAAAAGCATGAGAAAGAAATTGATGAATTAATAAAGAGTTACAAGAGCTTGTATCAAGAATGGGTTTGTGAATTAAGGTACAGTAAGATATATAGATGTATTTTTTAATTAATTTTTTTTCAAAGAACTGATTAAAAATGTGATTATGGAATGTTTTGTTTTAATTTTAGATTATGTTGTGGGTTTTTGACAGGTGTGGATTTGGACTTTTGATGTATGGATTTGGATCAAAAAGAACATTGCTTGAAGATTTTGCATCCACTGCACTAACTGATTATTCTGTTGTTGTAATCAATGGTTATCTTCAGTCCATCAATCTCAAGCAGGTACACTAACTGCAATATTCACAGTCTTGTTTGACTCAATGCAGGCTTTTCATTAAGTTTTCAGCTAATTTTTGGAGCAGCGGAAATCAATAAGCTTTATGATTTGTAAATTGATTTTGTTGGCAACTTGAGTGTAGGATTAGATTATTTGATTGATTGCTTGGGAATGAATGATTACTGAGTCTGTATTGTTATATGAATGAGACAGCATGATTGTAGTCTTCGTTACAGTTTTGTGCCATCTTTGAGGCTTGTGAGTTCGTGGAGGTTGTAGTTTTGAATGCAGCTAAGACGTTATATTGGTGGAAAGATTAGCACTAGTTTCTGATGCTATTGGAGTGGCAATAATTTTTTGGGCAGTCCTGCTTTTGTGGTGGAGTAAGTATATGGAAAGGAAATGCAGGAAATATGTGGTATTGTCCTACTCGTTGATATGGTTGCCTTTGCAGAGGTTCTTAATCAGACTTTGCATGACTTTTGGATCTGTTCTATGAGTTTGTAATCTGAATTTGAACAAGTTTTATCATGCAATGTCAATCTGTTGACCTTGCCTTGTCGTTTAATAGAATTTGAATTTTCCGTGGTGATTAAATGTGGGAGAGAGTTGACAGGAACTCTTCCAGTTTATAATAACTGAGTACTCTTTAAGAAAAAAGAAAGAGGAAGAGATTGAAGATAGAACACAAAATTTTACATAAACATATGCTGAATCACTGTATTATTTGTGTTGTAAATGATACAAATACTGGTAAATTTGAGAATTTGCATTCACCTTTTACACATGCAGTATGGATCCCATCTCCCATGGATCACCAACTTCCGATGTTGTGGTTCTGATCATCAATTAATGTCCAAAAATCATCAAGGTCTGTACTGTAGGATTCTGCAGTTAAGGGATACTTGGTATTAAACACTGTTGCGGTCAATCATCCTAGAGCTTCGACCAGGATTTTCACAATGATGTTTTTTATTTGGGGGTTCGGAGACATAAAAGTCCGGATCCTTTTTTTTTTCCTTCTAGTGGTAAATATCTTCTTTGCAGATTCAGAGTAGAATGGTGTTTGCTTGTGATGATTACCTTGGTTATTGGTGTTGCAGGTTGTCATAACTTTAGCTGAACTCCTATGGGATCAATTGAAAACCCAAAAGAAGACTACATCTCGAAGTATTCTTAAGAACAGACAGCCGTTTAATACTCGATCCATGGATGATTTAATAGCATTTTTGGATGGAACAAACATAGATGACAGTGAATCTTTTCTTTGTGTCCTTGTCCACAATATTGATGGGCCTGGGCTGCGTGATCCTGAAACTCAGCAATATCTTGCAAGAATTGCTGCTTGTTCAAATATCCGTGTGGTTGCCTCAATCGACCATGTTAACGCACTTCTTTGTAAGTACTATCTGATTGTTCTGATTTATTTCAGCAGTAAATTGAGCCAGCTGGAAAAGGAATTTGCATCTGTTGACTTTCTTTATTATTAGTGTCGGCTATGTGCCCTATAACATCAATGCTAAGAGTACTAATTGTGGTCTACTAGTGTGGGATAAGAAGATGGTTCACACACAGTTCAACTGGTATTGGCATCATGTGCCTACTTTTGCACCATACAAGGTCGAAGCAATGTTTTTGCCCCTCATTCTTGCCCAGTGTGGCAACTCCCAAAATGTCAAGACAGCTTCAATTGTATTGCAGAGTTTGACACCCAACGCTCAAAGCGTTTTTAAAATCCTAGCAGAACATCAGCTGGCCCATCCTGATGAAGAAGGCAAGTAGCTAGCGTACCTCTTCTCTTAACCACTGCATTTTGTCAAAAAAACAAAAAAAGTTATTTATCCTGAATATACTTTTTCCAGGGATGCCAGTTAATAATTTGTACACTACCTGCCGAGAGCGCTTCTTGGTGAGTAGCCAGATTACTCTGAATTCTCATTTGACAGAATTTAAAGATCATGAGTTGGTTAAGACCAGAAGGGATTCAGATGGCCAGGATTGCTTGTACATTCCCATCCCAAATGAAGCGCTTGAAAAAATAGTAGAAGGCATCGGTCAGTAGTAGGGATTTCCTTTTTAGCTGGATGTTGCAGTTTGTTCGGCGAACCAAAAAGAACTCTCACCAGTTCATATGGTCGCCAGTATATTACTAGTATTCAATTTCATGAATCAGCTGATCCAGTCTTGGACAATTAACAAGAAATAGTTGCAAGGTATATGTGTAGCGACATTCCGACTTGTCACTGTCATCTAATCCATGTGATCAATGTGTTATTTTGAGTTTGCAATGAAATCCTTTTAATCTTCTGTTTTCGACTTCTCTTAGTAAATAAACGACATGAAAATTTAGTTCTTCTTGATTTTGTTTTTCTTTTAGTTGGTCTTCTTTTTCCTGTGTTGCAAACAGGGCTTAAGTTTAGTAGTAGATTGTATCTGGTAAGTGTGGAAATTCCAGGGTTATATCTTGCTTATACTGATTATCTTTAGGCTCCCCTGGAAGCAGAGCAAACTAGTATCAAGCATGGAATACTGCAAATGGGCGAACATAATTCATTTCTTGATGCGGTAAATCGGTTAAGATATATAACTATCTAAATAATGGAAATTCTGCAATTCTAGATGGTAACATCAGCATGGCAGTCCTATTTGTCACAACTGCCTGAAACGGGATCAAACTCTTTTAAAGGGATATCAGCTCGATCATTTTGACTTAATTCTGTTTTTACACTTTCCCAACTGGTTTATGTATAACTAGTTTCTCCACATTTAAGTGGGCAAGCACTAATTACCATGACAAGACCAAGATGAGTATTCAGAGTTCTAAACTCCATTTTCATCGAGTTGCGTGCACCACCAACGTCACGTGATATGTCACGTGGTGCACTAGAACTAATTACACATCATTAAATAATATAAAATATAGTCCACTATCACCACATGATGATAAATTATTGGTTCTAATGTACCACGTGACAATGCACGTGGTGCATTTTATACTTTTTCATTTTCACCGCGTTCATTATATCCTCAAAAATAATATAGTTTTTTACTGTAAAAGCTAATTGAACGTCGGATATAAAAAAGGAGATGGATCATTGTTTGCCAATGTAGGCAATTCATATAGTGTCATCATTTGATACTGGCTAGTACGATGGATTAATTATGAACTGTATAATTCTGGGCTAAAAACACTATTAAATTATCCTAGTATAGTTCATTCAACTTTTTGTTGAAAAGGTCAATCCAACGGAAAATGACACTAATAATACTCCTTTCATTAGTACATGGTCCGGCCTTTTTGAAGAGTTACTAGAATTTGGTTGTTCAGCTAAAGTCTCAGGCAATCACAAGATTCAACATTATATATGCGTGTACAATAAATAGAATCAACATTTCTAGCTCAATAGGTAGAAAAAAGGCAGATAAATCAAGGAAACTATGGCATCTTTTCTTATTGGTGAACACAAGAGAATCAGGGGTTAACAAGATATTTTTTTTTTTCCCAATGAGCAGTTATGTTTCAGTTCCGTGCATTGGCAAAAATATCAGGGGTTAGGTGTTAGCAGGATTTTTCCGAGATGGACATGTTTTCCCATTAAGTCTGTGTACTTCAGCAGCGTCAGAAAATATATAAGTCTTAGAAATTCTGGGTACGATTGAACCGTTTTCAATTAGTGGCCAAATCTCCTTCTTAACAAGTTGAAGAATTCTTTGTGTGTCAGTGGCACTAAAAGTAGTCAAGTTTTGACCTGCCATTGACGAATCAAATCATGTTGAGTTCTAAATGTTTAATTGAAAGCGAGGGATTCATGCTTATTTCTTAAAAGAATTTCTTGAAGGAATATTTACCCATAATTTGAAGATGCCCCGTCCAAAGAAACATCAGTTTAGAGTGGCCATTTTTGCCCAGATCTCCATATCGAATAACAATGAGTTTGCCGCCAACGGCAAGGCTGCTCAAATTCTGATCAAAAGAAATTCCTCCGAGAGAGTCAAGTATGTAGTTCACCCCTTCAGAATAACATGATAAAACAGCACAAAATTAGGCTCAAAATGCAAATGAAAGAAGAATACGTCACAAACACTAGTCATCGAGTTAAAATAATGCATTCACATGAAAGTTGGAGAACTCTAACACAAATAAAACTGAATGAATATATAGCACCATTGTTGTTTGTAAAGATAAACGACATTCAACTACAACATTGACGGGCAACACGTAACTACCACTACCAATTCCTCGATTGGTTTCTCTAATATTGCACAAAAGTTCTATAATCATTAATTTTCCCAAGATATCAAGGTCTCATAGTTCTTTTGATACATCTCCCAGTTCAAGTCTTGTAAGAATTTTTCAGCTAAAAACGGCCGCTCTCTCCCTTGATTTATGTCATTCTAACCCCAGAAGAAACAATTGAATTAGACCACGGGTTGATAAACAGAGATTTTTAAGTAAAAGTACCAGTACTCTTGGTTTTGGCATATACACGCCAAGAGAAATTCTCCTCCTTATGGTTAATGCAAACATCAGCTCCTAATGATGTACAAAATTGTACTTTTCACTTGCTTCCTAGTAAGCCAATAAAATAAAGAAGTCAACTGCATAATTAAGTAATTTTTCACATCCAGCCTAAATTTGAACCAATTAGTTCTTTTTCTTCGATATCAACAATTTACAGATATATAACTTAAGATGAGTTGGTAAGGGTAAGAAATATCTATCTGAATCAATAACATACAACATATTCAAGACAATCTTATGAACAAGTCAAACCAAGAGCAATAAACCTGCTGTTGCAAATACTTGGCAGCCGTAATGTTTTGCAATTTGAATTGCCAATGACCCAACTTCTCCTGCTCATCCATGTATCTACGATATTAGGGAACACAATAAGTTCTTGTTTTATTTCTTCACAAGCTCAAAGATAGAACAATGAAATTCATGCTAATATAAAACGAGGTTTGATTGCATAAAATAATACCAAAATTTTTTGACCACGTGTAATCTTGTTCATGACGAAAAGACTATGCCAAATGAGACATGCAGCACGAGGTAAGGCTGCAGCACGAGCTAAATTTAAGTTTCTCGGAGCAGACATGATATTTGTTGCAGGGACAGCTAGAAAATCAGCATATCCTCCTCCGTCGTTAAGAAGGCCACACACCTATAAAATATACCCATGAAACAAAGATAAACAATCAAAGTTGATCTACCATCACAATAAAAATTGGTTTAAAACTAGACCATGAATGAAATGCTTCATCTTCAATAAATAATGGGGATCACTCGATTGATCACCATTACAAGTAATAATTGCTTCCACTTGTTCTCTAGTTCTCTACGGTTTAATTCAGTGTTACTCCATGAGTGATAATTACAGGTGATAACAATTTTTAGAGGAAACTATTATCAATCTTAAGATTCTAAGGAATAAATTCAACTAATGGCCAAATATATAAACAAAAAGATCAATTTATGCAAATTGATTCTTGTCTTATTTAGGTCTAATTCCAATAGTACTTAACCTTCACTCTCGTGATAAGTTAACAATTGCCTTTCTATTCTTGTGGTAAAGATACTCGTGTTGGTTCATTACCCCCATGAATCACCCAATTGACCCACCTAGGAGCACCACTTCTCTCGTGTGGTATGTAACTTAGACTTTAAATATTTCCTTTCTATCACTATTACCAACTCTCGTTATATAATAACAACTAATAATTTATAATTGATGATCAAGTAACTACAAATCTATACAAATCAAAATAGCGAACAAACAATCACAAGATAGTATGAATAATCACAACAAGGTCACATGCATGAGTTCATTAGTTTCCTCTGATGCTAGATTCACAAATTAGCACATGGATTTATCATAAAAGATCAAAACTTTAATAGAACAATTCATAACAATCAAGTAAAGGAAAGAAACAAAGTAAACAAAACTTATTCAATTGATGAATAAAGATCCGATCTTCAATTTCTTCTTCCACTTGATATGTACAAGAAAAATTTTCAAATTGTCTTTTAAAGAGAGAATTATCTACCCTACTTGTGGCTCTCTCAATGCGAGCGAGACCCTACACTACTCTCTCTTATCTCTCTCTCAATGTCTGGCTATGTGTATCTTGTATATGCTTCCCCCAACCTATGCTAATATTCATATATATAGAAATCTTAATACAAGGCATATTAGATGTTTGGGACTCTATTGGAAGGCTTCTTGGAGGCCCAAAGAATCAATCTTTTAGTGAAAAAAATAATCCAAGACCAACCTAAGTCAAATTGCCTACAGAATTGTTGAAAAATCACAAAGTAACGCCAACAAGCCTCGCTAGAATTGCTGAAAAATCATGTAGGATACTTGATTTCACGGATGGATCCAGTTTCGATGAGCTTATTCACTTTATCTTGAATCGAGGGAATTAAGTTAGGTTTAAATCACCTTTGAGCTTGTTTGACAGGGTGAGCATCTCGTTTAACTGCTAAATGATGAACTGCTACGTTGGGGTCTAAACTAGGCATCTCTTTGTAACTTTAAGTGAATACGTCTCAATATTCTCGTAAGAGCTCGACATATGCCTCTTTTTTCTCAAGACTCAAAAGAACACTGACATATATTGGGTGTGGATCCTGTGAGAGTACCAAGATTAATTTCCTTTAAGTGTCTAGGGTAGCTTTTACTCCTCAAATTCCGGTAGAGCATCTTCTTTCTCACGGGTCTCATCATTAACTGCATCTATATGGTTACAGGAAGCTATGCTCTCTTCATCATCTTCTCTAACTTGTGTATGCACTATGGAATGGTCCTTAACCTTTAATACATTTCCACAATGTACAATAAGAATGGTACGTCTTTTCATTCTTGACTGAATAAGATTACCATATCTTTGTATATTATGAGTTGAAGTAGATGATGGCTCAAATTCCTTAATCAGGTTGGTAGCTCTTTACTTTATCAATTAAGAATTTCTCATTCATCTTCCTTTCGGCCTTAAACTTTTGAAAACTAAAAGCATAGGGTTTTGTCCCCAAATTGATTAATTGACGTTGATTTATCAATATTTGAGGATGTTTCATCCTCAATAGAAATGTATTGGGTAGTTGCTCTATTAATTTTGATTCGAATTGGCGCATTAGGAGAATAACCAAGATCAGATTTGGAGTTCTTAATGGCATACTCTTTCTCTTTAAGTACCTTTTGACTAGAATTAAGTTCATGGACCTTTTTACAAACAGCTTCAAGTAGCAAAGTACCTAATGTAGTAGAATTCCTTCAGATTGTGTCTAGCCCTAGCAAGAAGCGTTTAGGCATTGGGATAAAAAATTTCCTTAGTTGTTGAGCTTGGCAAGGCATTTTACTCAACGTTTGGCTCCTTCAACGGATGAACAAATCCTTTCATTGAAGATTGCAAACTCTTGACAGTATCTAGTTCCGCAACGGGAAATGTTAGACCTTTGAGGGGTTCACCTCCTAAACAATTTTTTGAATTACCAATTCTTTCCATAAATGACTATGGAACAAAAATTCAATGGCATATAAACCCAAATTTATTCCTTTTACCCCCCTAAACTCCTAAATCGCACCATTTCTTTTCTTTAACAGTTTTTTCTTTCTCCCCCTTTTTTTTCTATCCAAAACTCCTAGAATTATCCATAAAACTTATCTTTCGCTAAAAAATATCAAGAAAAAAATAATTTTCAGTCCACTATTATAGTTTTTTCGGTACAAGTTCTTGGATGGTTAGATCTTCAAAATTCTTTTGAAATTTATCAAACACAAAGTTTTGGCAAGCTTTGGTATATGATAAGAATTTAAGGCTTATTAAATAAATTTGGGAGTGATGAGCTTTTAAAAGTTTTTGGACAATTTTTTTCTTTATTAGCTATAAAGTTTCAAAGATGAAAGTGGGGATTTTTCTGGTATTATTAGAGTTCAAAATACGGAGTAATTGAATTTCAAAACTAATAAATCCAGAGGAATTGACTTTCAAGCTTGTGTGGATTGTTTCCTTTAGAAAACTTTTGAAGGGACATTTTCATCATAAAATTTAAATTGTTATAATGACATAATATTTTTGTCAATTCATGATGTTTTAAATCTTAAGTTGATGAGGTAAATTGAACTTGGGGATAAAGTGAAAAAAATTAAAAGTTAAGGGTTAAACTGCTACTTGACCAAATGTTAAGGGAAATTTCTAGGATTAACCGTGTCCAATTTAACAAAGATATCTTCTCTTAGAAGTAAAATTTTGAATTTCACAAATTCTGATATCCTATTTGGATTGATTTATCTTCTACGTTTATTAATCATTACTATATCTTGTCTATTAAAGTCTATCACCCAATTTTAATTGATTTGTTTTACTACTTTCATTGCCATATTTTGTCTATTAAATTTTAAATTTTCAGTGCTCTTATGTCTCAAGAAATCATCAATGAATATGCCACTTTTATGCCTTTTTTTCCCGAAGAATACAAGTTTGTTATTTGATAAAAAAAAACTTTGTGAATAGAAACTTGATTTTCTTTATATGGTTCTACAAATTATACAAGACAACGGGTTATGGAGGATTTTAAATTTTTTATTTTAAAAAAAATTAAGTAAATATTCTTTTGGTGTAAACTCAAATAACTGAAAAATAAACTGTAATTATATTTTATATTAACTTTTATATATTGAAAGAAATTTATGTCAAAGCTTTAGCCATATACAAAAAAGGTAGTCTTGTCCAGTTTGATAAACTAGAGATAAGGTGGAATGCCAATATCATCATGCTTTGGTTTATCGGGGTTCTGATACATATTTGCATACATATAATTTAATTCACATCTCATTTCATCATAAAATATAATTATAACTATTTAAAACTTAGGGGACAATACTGACTGTAAAGTCCAAAATTTTGTCTAATGTAAATTTGATTTTGACTACTAGCTATTGTTAAATTTTTGTTAATTGTTACTTTTGGCCAAAATTGAAAATAGTAGAGATAAGATATGTTCTGGTTGAGATTTTGGGGATAATTTGTGCACTCCCAAATTTTGGGGACAAAAACTATAAATCTCCCTTTTCTTGTACAAACAAGCAATTTCATTTTGAATTCACATGTCTTTTCACTTTCCATGTTATAAACAACTGTAACACATTTGTTGCTAATTTTCAATGTTTTCCATTTTAACTAGGGATAATTTCACATATCTCTCCTGAGGTTTACTATAATTACACCCACCTCCTCTAAGGTTTTAAAAATTACACTTACACCCCCTGTGTTTATATTTTTCACAACAATATAAGTCCATTTTGATAATTTAATCCAAAAACACCAACTAAATACCTTAAAATATCTTGAATTGCTTTTAAATTGGTCATCTATTTCTTATTAATATATTTGTTTGTAAAATTTTAATAGATAAAGTAAATTTTATTTCACATTAGTCAGATAACTGAGTTTTGAAGAAGTAATATTTGGTGGAGATTGAAAATTTGAGGTAAGATATAAATACTTTTGATATTTTTATGACTAATTAATTAATTGTTAAGATTTATTTATCTTTTTTAAAAGGGATAATTTCACATACCTCCCGTGAGATTTGCCATAATTACACTCACCTCCTCTCAGATTTTAAAAATTACACTTACACCTCCTGTGTTTATATTTTCCATAACAAAACAAGTCCATCTTGATAATGTAACCGAAAAACACCAACCAAACACCTTAAACTATTCTTAATTGCTTTTAAAAAAGATAAATAAATCTTACCAATTAATTAATTAGTCATAAAAATATCAAAAGTGTTTATATCTTACCTCAAATTTTCAATCTCCATCAAATATTACTTCTTCAAAACTCAGTTATCTGACTAATGTGAAATAAAATTTACTTTATCTATTAAAATTTTACAAACAAATATATTAATAAGAAATAGATGACCAATTTAAAATCAATTCAGGATATTTCAAGGTATTTAGTTGGTGTTTTTGGATTAAATTATCAAAATGGACTTATATTGTTGTGAAAAATATAAACACAGGGGGTGTGAGTGTAATTTTTAAAACTTTAGGGGAGGTGGGTGTAATTATAGCAAACCTCAGGGGAGGTATGTGAAATTATCCCTTTTTAAAAGCAATTAAGAATAATTTAAGGTATTTGGTTGGTGTTTTTGGGTTATATTATCAAGATAGACCTGTTTTGTTATGAAAAATATAAACACAGAGCGTGTAAGTGTAATTTTTAAAATCTGAGGGGAGGTAAGTCTAATTATGGCAAATCTCAGGAGAGGTATGTGAAATTATCTCTTTTGAGTAGCTACAAAAATATTGCCAAATAAGAGCAATGAGCTCCCTTTTTATTTTCTTTTCGTATCTTCAATTCTAAAAGATAATGCAGCGCTCTAGGTAAGGAAAACCACAATAGTGCTATACCAAAATAGAAGACTATACAAAGTTCTTTATAAAGCTACCAGAGTGGCACCAATGGGACTAGTCTTACGATCATTCATATCAAGTCCACTTTGTAGCATGTAAGTTTAAAACATAAGTAAGAAATGGTCAAAGACAAAGAACTTGTAGGACCAGATTTAAACTGGTCTATTTTCTTCCTCGAGTAATATTTAATTGTAAGGAATCGTTTGGCTTCAATGCTTGGTTTTGTTTTAGGACGTGCATGGAGAAAAGTTTGAGCAACGTTTCCATTTTAAATCCATATTAGAGTTTCGTGTTTTCTTTTCCCTTCTACTTATTCACTACGCCAATTTTAAACAAGTGACCCGGCGAATAGCCTGTGCAACAATCTAAGCTATTGAAATTGTTAGGTATATTTAACAATTTTAAAAGTTTGGGAACAAAAATGACACTAACAAAAAAAGTTTGAAGACTATGAAATAATTAACACTTTTTTATTTGATGGAGTTCGAGGGGAAACAAACATGGGAATTGAGATCAAGTTTTATGCCATGTATCTCACGTCTATTCAAAAACACCAGGTTCAAACCTCACTATGATTTTTCTCTTTTGCAATATGATATATCCATATTGTCATAGGATGCTACAAGTAATAGTTATATGAAAATTTCCAAAGAATTTCATGTATGTTGTTTGTCTCTGCAAAACTAAAAAGACAAGAAAACACGTTCATTGTGTGCATCTGCTCGACTACTATGCAAGAATATCAACATTTCAATTTCATTCGTTTGTTATAATTGTATTGCCAAATGGTAGAAAGTGATTATGAACCAGAAATCATGGAACAAAGTCCATGATAATGCAACTGCTTATTCACGAAAACAAGTGACATTGACATTGTCCGAGGATTTCCAGAAGAAAACCACGAGAACTTTCGTTTGACCTAAAGACATTTGAGAACAAAAAAAAAATGTAAAAGTGGCTTATACAAACACCATTACTCAAAGGATCCAACTTCTTTTTCTAAGTATTTTTGTTGTTTTATATCTGCTTAGGAGGGAAAGGTGGCTTATGTCGCGGAAGGAAAGAGCAGCATCACGGTTTACCTCCTCCACTGCCGGTGCCAGAACCACCACCGGTACCGACACCCTTGCCTGCACCAACTCCAACTCCGACGCCAACGCCAACGCCAACTCCAACCCCGAATCCTCCACCAATTCCTTCACCACCGCCACCTCCTGTTCCTCCTCCTACACCCCCACCAGCACCAAAACCACCACCATGACCTGATCCACCCCCTACTCCTCCACCACCACCACCTCCAAATCCCCCGCCACCTCCAATGCCTCCACCTGCCCCACCTCCCACACCGCCTCCTGCTCCAAATCCGCCACCGTGGCCAGAACCTCCTCCAGCACCACCTCCTCCTCCTCCGCCTCCACCACCACCACCTCCACCTGCTCCTCCTCCAAGGCCACCACCAACTCCTCCTCCAGCTCCAAATCCTCCACCATGACCCGATCCACCACCAATACCACCTCCTCCACCGCCACCACCTCCTCCTCCTCCACCCCCTCCTCCAGCACCTCCACCAATCCCACCTGCACCCCCACCAAATCCTCCACCAGCTCCAAATCCACCACCATGGCCTGACCCACCTCCAACACCACCACCACCACCACCTCCTCCTCCTCCACCTCCTCCAGCACCCCCACCGATCCCACCTGCACCCCCACCAAATCCTCCACCAGCTCCAAATCCGCCACCATGACCTGACCCACCGCCAACACCACCTCCTCCACCACCACCAAAACCTCCACCTCCTCCTACTCCACCTCCAGCCCCTCCACCAACACCACCCCCTGCTCCAAAGCCTCCACCTTTCCCTGCACCTCCTCCAACTCCTCCACCTCCACCACTTCCAAAACCTCCTCCTCCACCAATCCCTACCCCACCACCAAGAACTCTTGCTCTTCGTCCGCACCCACCGCATCCTTTCCTACCAATTCCACAATCATCATCGCCACGACTGATTGCACTCAAGTCTAAGGTAATGCCCAAGAGAAGAAACAATACGCAAAACCATTTTTGAGAGAAACCCATATTTTGATTTAGAATGATTGAAGCTCTCTTGGTTTTGCCTTTCGGTACTCCGACTCTCAAAGACTTGTCATTATATAAGCGTAAGCTCACTACTAAGGATGGTGAGTTTCGCAGGCACTGGGCTTTGAAATCGCCATTTTTCAACACTTTGAATCGTTAAGCGACGCGTTTGAACGGTTGGCGATATAGCGGGAACATTAAAGAGGAGATACTCAAAAGTCAATTCACATTGGTCACTGAAGCTTGAGGTCAACTCTAGAGTAAACCATTTTAATCTTATTAATATTTACATAGAATTAATGTTAGAATACTTAAGCTTCTTGTTGTATTCTCATTAGTAACTAGCTTGTAACCTTGTGCTAAATATTGGGTAAGTGTTACTTTATGTGATTTGCGATATTATAGGCTAATTTAATAAATAATAATTAAAAAAGTAAATAATAAACAATAATTGATGTTAAGAAAAAAGGAACACAAGCCCAATTCTGCTGAAAGAACTTATTAAAATACAACTTAAATTTGACAAGAATATGAAAAATATTATATGCCATTATAAACTGTTTATAATCCTCCATGATTCTTTCCCTATATAGAATTAAAAAAATTTCTACTTTACTTTTTATTTTATTTTATTCCCACAAAACACCCTTCCTACCCATTAGTAGACATATAAATATAAAAAATATGAGCAAAATTTGTCGGAAAAAGAATGAAAACTGAAATGACTCCTTTTTATGTATATAATTCCTCTTAATTTAGTATTTCTTTTACCAACCCACAAATTTATAGAATTGAGAGAATTAATAACAAAACAAATTATATATGTGAGAAAAAAGAATAAATTAAACTCACAATATTATTCATATCTCAAGCAATTAAAAAAACTCAAGCAATGAAAAAACTAAAAAGTAATATCTAGAATTCTCAATAAATTCTTTTAAGTCTTCGTGCTCTTGTTCTAGACTCTCAATTAAATTTGGTTATTAAAAAATATCTAATACATGAAGTCACCAAATAAAAAATTCAACTATTTTTTTTGAGGAAATATTCAACTATTAAACAGAGAATTATTAAAAATTAAATAGGAATATTCTATTCTTCTTGTCATAATTTATTATCCCAACATTATGGCCAGTGGAACCCATCCATTTTGTTATGAAGGGACGAATACATGTATACAATTATGGGTGGATATTGGCACTCTCTCTTTTTATACAAACACTTGACATTACTAGTTTTTCCCCTTTTCATGCCCTAGCTATATTAGTCCGCGACTTCCCGTTTTTATTTTTATTTTTCTGGGTTTTAAGAAAGTATACTGTAGTCATTCTCCTCTCCCGCTCTTCATCCCTCCCAATCCCCTTTGCTTGTACATTTTATGAATTTTCTTGCATTTACCTTTTCGATTTCTATTGCTCCTCCTCCTCGTCCACAATCGGATTCCCAAGGATTCCTACTCTCTCCCTTCACATGGTATAAAAAAAAAAAAATTAAAAAAAAGAGAACTGGATTCATCTGAACCGAGAAAGAGGTAACTAAATTGAAATTTGAATTTAGTTTGGATACCGAAACTTACTTGAGAAAATATGGCTAGTATGCAATTTTTAATTTAAAAAAATGTGAATATTCGAGCTTGTTTGTATATAGGGGTGAGAAAAATATTCGAAAAACTGAAAAATTGCAAAAATTAGTCCATTTTGAACTGAAAAATAAGGCTAATTGAACTGAATTACAAAAGCAGTTAGGTTAATTGAATTTCATTTACAAAAGCTGTCCTATTTTTGTATATTAATTTTAAAAATTGCGGTTAACCGAATTGATCCACATAAATCTCTTAGAGGCTAAAATTTTGAATATTATAAAGGAACTGAAGAGTTTAAAATCATTTCATTTCAAGTCTAACGTAACTTGAAAATTTAAATACAATATTTGAATTTTCTTTTCTTTAAATTTTTTTTATTTACACATAATCTATTATTTTTATGCTCCAATTACTTTCATTTAACTGAGATGGAGAATCTGGAAAATAACACAAGTATATTTTTATATATATTGTGAAAATTGATTTGTAACTCTTTTTTATGATACGATCCAAGTAGCTCTGATTCCAATACGGTCCTTTAGAAGTCATATTGTATAATGTACACCAGATTCTAGGTGGATCACATCTTAGGGTTCACGAGTTTCTATAATTTCACTTTTAAAGAAGTGGATGTAAGAGTTTTAATTTGTAATTTTATTAACTTTTTTGTAAAGTAATTGAAATTGTATAAGTAGTTTTTTTAAAAAAATTTGAACAAGTATTTATGCTTAATTTCTTTATCTATTTTGTCAAATTAACTTAATATACAGTTTCGGTTACCTGCGGAACCCAACTGTCTTTAACCGGTAATCGACTAAACAATTACCCAACTAGTGAGAGCCGGATACAGTTAGCAAATTAGGTAAAATGATACAATTAGTTCCGGTTAGAATATTAGGTGTATATACTAGTTAACCGGTCTATTGCCTACCCTTATTTGTATATAAGGTTAACTTAATTTTTTCTAATTTTAGTAATGGATAGAAATAGTTAGGATTAGCTAGTTTACAAATAGATTAGTTAACCAGTCCATGCAATTCTCCCCTACCAGCCCAACATAGAAAACAAAATAAGTCACACAAACTATAAACTCATAGCAAATGAACTAATTCATTATGGTAGAAAAACTAAATATTAACTTCTTTTTATCCCATATCTACCTTGGTTGATTTAGTTGAGAAGTTTTGGGTTTTTTTTTTTTAAATTTTTCTATGATGGGAATGGAGAGAAAGAATGAAAGGAAAAGAAAGTGAGAAAAAGTATAAAAGGAAAATGATAGAATAAAGAAAAATAGAAAATACCATAAATAGAAGAACAATATTGTCATTAATTTATATTAGGAACCAATAAACGCTACGGTAAAAGTTGAGGGATTCAATCGGCCCAATTAAAGGTTAGCATATTGAATTGTCACCTGTGAAAAAGTTCAGTGATCACTGAAACAATTAACTCAAGCAAGCTTTGTTGAAGAAGATTGAGGAAAATTGCTAAGGGAAAAAAGGGGAAAAAACTGAAATTCACAAAAAAGTGCGACACAGCCATTAAAAGTAATTTATTGCCTATCTCAATATGCTACGATCTGATTCAACTAATATTTAAAATCTTCCATTTATTTCTTTCATGCCTTTCTCGGGAGAGGAAGGGAAAGCGAGAGTGAGGAACTTGTGTCTAAGCCTGGGATGAGAAATAGGGAGGAGGAGGCCGGTCTGGAAACTGGTTACCTAAATTTACAATGGAAAATACTGGTATAATCCTGGAAATAAAAGGGATGACATTATGGTCGGTCAAAAAAAAAATTAAATAAAAAAATAAAGTTTGATGTGAATATTGGTTCCAGTTTTCTCATAGTTTGATGATTGACATAAAAAGAAAGAAAAAAAATGTACAGAACTTGAATTCTTCGAGAACCCAAGCCTTGTTTATCAGTAAAGCATTTGCATGGATTCAGTAGGCAGGTTTTTGCTGCTACTCTATATATTATCTCATCCCAAAATTAAAGTCCTATTTTTTTTCTGCTAATCCACATTTTTTGGTTACAAGTAATCATTATTTTTAGACGAGATGACTTAGTTAAGTTTACGAAATAATCCTATAACTCAAATTGGTTAGAGTACAGTGTTTTCTGTGAAATTTTGTTTTTCAATAGCAAATTAGGTAGCTTAGTGATATTTTGTGCTAACTTTTAAAACATTACTTTTAGTTTGGGATTATCCAAAAAGAAAAAAACCAATAGGACGAAAGGAGTACCAAATTTAGAAAGTTAAGAATGTGGTTATTTTTTAAGGTGCTTCCGTCACAAAGTTGGAGTTATGGGGATTGTGATTGAGACAATTATATTAGCAGTTTGCTCTTGGGAAACTAATCTTTTGACTGGAGCAAATTGGGAGATCTTAGTGGGATGGGGAATTGATCACAGGTGCCTTAGGGGTTAAATTTTGTAGTGTATAACTAGTGTAGACTGTTTATTTTTTTATTTTTCATTTGTAAAGATTAGGGATCTTTTTTTATGTTGTATGACTTTTCTTTCTTGTCAATAAAAATTTTCAATAGTTTGCTTTCCAAAAAAATAAAAAAAGCCTTATGTATAAGATGGTATCAAAGTTTTTGAACACTATCCAATCTTACTCTAGGATTACAACTTGTCTATCTAATTAGTACAGAGTGGCAAATAAGCGGGATAGATGGGATTTAGTTGAAATTGAATAAGTATCGTAAAATATGGGCTATACATGTTGGTCTTGGGATTAATATGGGCAGAACTAAAATGAGTTAGACCTATTTTGATATTCTCTAAATACTCAATAAATCTCATTTTATTTTTTTTCCTAGATTCTGACAAACATACATCAGAATTTATGGTGGATAAGTATACCAGCTTAGAGACAGCTAAGTATACCAGCTTAGAGACAGCCAAGTATGGATAAGTAGAAATTACACTAAATATATAAATTTTTGGAACAAATTATTAAATTAAACACGAAGCTAGACAGAAAAATTCAACAGGATACTAGACCACCAAATTAACATCAAACTATCAATAAATTACCCAAAAAGATACTCAACCAAACGAGCCCCTTTCATAAGCAAAGTAAAAATCTTTCCTAACCATCAAAATTCACATCAAATCAAATGACCTCACAATAAAAAAATTCCAAAGCTAAATTTCCATACTAATTTGGAATAAAAAAAAATTTATTCATGCTTTTGCTTAAGCACAAATAACCCTACAGCAAAGAAAGGGGAAAAAAATATGCCTTTTCATTTCTACAGCAACAGAAATAATTTAAATATCTGTAAAAAAGGAAGAGATAATAATCGGATCGGGGGGGTGAAGGCCAAGAAAGTAGAAAGAAAGATTGTGCAGAGATAGAAGACAGAGAAGAATTTGAGTAGAGGTTCGTTTATTAATTGCAAATTGGGACTATATAATAATCCTAATTTATTTGAGTTTAAGGGTCTCAAATAAATTCCAGTTATACTCATATTTGGATAGGTGTCATTGGGTATGCTCTCAATTAGACATAATTTCATTTTTCATCTTGCCCCGATTAAATTTGGGCATGAGAATCTAATTGATTTTGGAACTTAATGCCACTTACTCAATAACATCACATCTAGCTTCAACTTTTTGTAACCTCGAAATATAATTGCACCACGAATCTTAATCTAGGTGGATAAAGAACGTTTGAGAAGGTCAAAGTTCCTTCCCCACAAAAATTTTTCGCGCAGTAATTGCAAAATTAGGATGTCAACAACGAAACGCTAACCAACTTGGAGGAAGGACAAAAAGAAATTGTCCGACCGTTCACATGGTTGTAGGGAATTGAGGAGTTCAACGCTCTCCAAATTTGCATTTCATGACAAACATCTTGTTGCATGACTTCACATATTTTTCGTCCAACTTCAAGTAAACTTGGCCAAACCAAAAACTGGATTCTGTCCAGAGGTCAGAAAACCCACGACGCCAAGATTTTGGCTTTGTAATCGCATTTAAGTTGGGGTGCTTGTGTTGAAACATCAGGAAAAATATTAAATGAACTATATGTATTGTCACGTGGTACACTACAGCTAATAATTTATTACCATATAGCGATTGTAGGTCACATTTTCTATTATTTAAAGATGTGTGATTGATTTTAGTGCACCACGCAATATGTCATGAGACGCGCGTGGTATATGCAATACCTACTCGAAGCATCACTGCATTCAAATCTTTTCTAATGTAATTCACAAGGGTAGGATAACTGTGACATGTTAGGAGGATACCTCGGCCATCCCATAAGTGTACAATACATAATGATTTGAAAATTATGTCTAAAAGTATGTATAGTGTTTTTAGGCTAAATTGGTTTGGCCCTATATAATGCGTGTAAAGATAAATAATTGGGTGGTTCTTAGTTCTTGCTTTAAGATTATTTATTATGTATAAAAGATGAGGTACTTACACATTTTCAATGAGTAGAATAACTATGTGAAAGTACATGTGTATATACAAACACACATATAGATGCACATATGTGAATAATAATAAGTATTGATTTGGCTCGAACAATTACCCCTAAAAAAATAAATACTGCATAACATTTCATTTTTGAGACAACTCCCTAATCTTATTTTCTTTTCCTTTGACTGCATTGGTATAGACAAGTAGAGTGGAGAATATGAATGGTCATGTGTTCAATGAAATGGCATTATAAATTAATTATCTTCTTCCAGCATTGAAAATTTGAGTCCATGAAAATGCAGGTCGATTAAACAATTTCAGTCAACTAAAGCTTTTGTCCTACTTTAGAAAAGGAGAGACAAAATATGCTTACCGTGAATTTCAATGCAATAATAACGGCAATAGTCCAGTTCTTGAAGACTAGAAGTGCAAGTCAACTTCCATTTCGGTGCAAACATGCTTCACGAATTTTACGAAGTTATCTCTTCTTTTATTCAAGCTGTAGCCTGAAGCTGAGCATTTTGCTGTTGCGTTCTCATTATGATTTTATAGAACTTTACATATTTTACGCCGTATGTTAGGTATTTATGTAAAAATTATGGTTAAAATTAAAGTCGTTATTTTGTTAAATGTACATATTCAAATGTGGCTTATGAAAGAAATTTTAGTGAGCGTACAGAATTGGGATCAAAAGTAAAGGATGGAAATAAAGTAGTTTGAAAATCCAAGCATGACATACAGCAATTTTAAAAATTTCAAGACTTCTTCATTTGTTTTCCTAATTCTTTGAAGGGTAGCTGAAGAAATTATTGAGGTGACTCATTTTGTTTGACAAAATGATGAAGAGCCGATTTTATTCGCACGATATTTTGTCTCGAACATTTAAAGGCGATGCTTCCTTTTTTGTCATTTTCCATTATCCTTTCTTGTAGTGTGAATATTCAGCAGTTGGTTGTCTTTGTTTAAATGTGAGACTCTTCAACTTGTCGTGTAGTATTTATATATTTACATATAAAAGTGAGACTGTTCAACTTGTATAACATATAATATTTATATATTATATGACAATTGTCTCTGAGAATTTAAAATAATTCTATTTATTCCACAACTAATTTAGTTAGCATTTAGTGCATTGTCTGGAGGTGTGGCATTTACAACAATCAATGTATCATATTACCAGTATCGTTCTGAAAATTGGAATGCATCCTTAGTTGACTCCACTAATTAACCAACATGGTCAACAGAGGAAGATGAGCTCCATATTTAATAGGAACAATTGATTTCTACTGGAAATATTGAATGCAAATCATAATGAGAAAAGAAAGAGAAAGGTAGATTAAAATACCGAAAGTTACCTAGAGTAAGAAATAAAAAATAAAAAGGCAGCTTAAGAAATACATTACAGAGGGAAAAACAAAGGATGATTAACATTAGAAGGTCTCTCACTTCCTTTTCTCCTCCGGTTTTTCCAAAATATGTTACCTTTTTTGTTTACTTTTGTTTTATGTTTCTTATTTTTTCCCTCCATATATTCGCTTTTATCTGTTTGTAATATTACTCTTTCATTCTCATTTATTTTTTATCCTTTCACTTTTACTTGAAAGTTGAAATAAGAAAAGAAAAATGACATGGGAGAAATAATGCTCCGCTCGGAGGAGGATAGTAGTGACATCTTTTCATGGTAAAAAAAATTTTAATGATTAGTTTAGTAAATGACCTGGTTCTTCAGTCATCTATTTTTTGGAAGTTCAGTTTGAAATCTAGCATATACAGTAAAATCAAGCAACTTTATCTTGTCTATCGAGTATTTACGTGGTTGAAACTTGAAAGAACATTTCCAAATGAATTTTCTACAGGACTAGTGTGAGGGGTTCTATAATACACCCTACACAACCAACTAAGAAATGCTGTCTTTGATATTTTGTTTCTTGTATTCCCTATTGTGACTGGTGATGATACAGTATGTGTTCCACAATAATAATTCACCTTGTACTACCAAGTTAATTATTGCTATTAAAGTTTAATTTATTTGGCCAATCAGTCATCAGATACTAATTTTTAGTGTCTAATTGTGTTTAATATAAAACTACGTCGTATCACTAAATAATACAATGAAGTTTTATATAGTTTTATATTGGTACAACATAATTTTATATTAAACACCATTAGACGTCATAAAAAAAAATAAATGGAGGATCTAGGCTACTCTTGAAGATAATATTTATGTTTTCTGTTATTTCTACCGTATTCTTTACTTTGGGCGTATCATTGACATAAGTGTCATTCGGGAACTAATAGAATCAGGTTTTCTTGTAGATGTTCTTGTCGACAAGTTGAACTAGTCAGCATCTTCCCATATTTGGCCCTTTATTCAACAACTGACGCGTCTGTCTTATGAAAATCCAACTCTCATTTCTTTTCCACATTATCTTTCATTTCAGTTTTTAGCAAGGAGTTTAAATCCAGAATAACGATACCTGAAACAAGGAAGGCTAACGAGAAGGATTTCGAAATTGCTTATGATGATCGAAAACAAATGGTGAAGAAGACGACTAAATATATAGGTCAGCCGTCCTGATTAAAAAGCCAGATGGAATGTTGCTATAAATTTTCAAACACTTCAAGGAAATCCTTACTGTTATTAACTATAGAGGGTTGTATTCGTCCATGTAATGATGTATAGGGGATCACTTGAGCGACTGACTTGGAATCCTTGAATTTGACAGAAACCAACTTCTGGGTCTTTTAAGTTTGAAGGTTTGCCAGCCTAAGCCTTTTTTAATCAAGGTTCATTAGTGAATCTAATTACATACCATATGTAAATTTAACTATAGGATAGAGTCTCACTAACATTTGTAAGGATACTAGACACAAGGGGTGAGATTACCTCGCTTATTGCTATGTACAGATCTGTAATTTGATTTCATGTTATTTTAATTGCTGTTTTGGTTACCATGTTATGAAATTGTTTTAAATCATGCATTCATGAGCCATAAAATAAATAGTCTTGGTATAGTGCTCTCATAGGAAGCCACTTAAATCCCCCATACACGTTTCAGTTATATCAATTTCACCAAGAAAGAAGGACACCGGATATCAATTTACATTTTTGTAATTTCATTTTCTGTCGAGACCTTGAAAGTCTAATTGTCCATTATTGTATCCCTAGATAGAGTTGTACCTCTTCAGGCCTCTGATTAATGTACTTTTGTCTTCCATTTGTACCCTATAGTCTCGGAGGCCAAATTTTCTACAAGTAAATAAATGTATCCCCCCTGACGCAGTCCTACTGCATATTTTACCATTATAAATGTCCCTCGTTCTCAAAGAAATCGTGCATTATTTTAGCTTTACCCCAGCATCTAAGTAGGATTTTTTAGGAATGTTTTAATTTTATACCTGCATTCTTTACCAACCTTAATAAATTGGCATCATGGATAAACATTATTCAAAATGCATTTTTGATTAAGAACTTTGACTTTACTGTTACTAAATCTTCCTCTCTTCCGGATCAAATGCATGATTTGCAAGTATTGGTTTCAAAACTTAAGGAACTTGGTGTGGCTATCTCTGAATCATTGCTAAGTGGGGGCTATTACTACCAGTGCTCGAGTAGATAATGTTGAAGAGAGGAAAAACCATCACAATGGAGGGTCCAGAAAGAAGAAATTTTCTGGACAAAATGCAAACATCAAAAACAAGAAGAAGAACAGGACATGATACAACTGTGGCAAAAAGGGGCATTACAAGAAAGAATGTCCACAAAATAAAAAGCAAAAGCAGAATAATGCCCAAGTTTGCCTAGTGGAGAACAAAGATGTCACAGGTATCCCGGAATGGAAAGTATCCATGATTTCAGAATTAAATGTGCCATCACTTACATTTAATTCTGATGATTGGTGGTATGATTCTAATGCTGCAATCCATGTTTGCAATGACAAGACTCTTTTCATGACCTATGATGTTGCTTCCAAAGGACGTGTCGTTATTTTGTGTAACCATGACACCACCAAAGTACTTGGCATTGGAATAATGGATCTTTAATTCACATCTAGAAAGAAGTTGGTGCTCACAAATGTTCTACATGTAGCAAATATGAGGAAAAATTTAGTGTTAGCCGATAGGTTGAACAAATGTGATCTTAGAATTGTAATTGAGTCTAATAAGGTAATCTTGTCCAAAGAATGGAGTCTTTGAAGAACAAGGTTATTCATGTGATGGAATGTTTAAATTTAGTATTAATAAAATTACTAGTTTTGCTTATTTGATTGGTTCTACTTCTTATGATTTATGGCATGGTAGGTTATGATATGTGAATAGTAGAACTTTATGTTTTATGTCCAAAAATGGCATGATTTCTTATATTGATAAAGAAGATAAGAAATGTGAAATATGTGCTCAAGCTAAAATAAGTAGGTTGCCATTTCCTAAAAAATGAAAGAAATAGTGATTTGCTTGAAATATTTCACCATGACATTTGTGAATTAAATGGCATCATTACTAGAGGTGGAAACAGATACTTTTTCACCTATATTGGTGATTATTCAAGATTTTTTCATGTTTAACTTATGAAAAATAAAGATGAATGTTTCAATATGTTCAAATCCTATATGTTGAGAATCAATTAGGTAGGAAAATAAAATTATTGAGAAGTAATAGAGGAAGCAAACATTTTCCTATTGAATTTTCAATGTTTTGTTAACAAAATGGAATTATACACCAATGTAGTGCACCTTATACCCCACAACATAACTATTTAGCTGAAAGGAAAAATAGAACTTTGCATGATATAGTAAAGTTTATGTTAATTAGTTCTGGATTGTCCAAAAATTTGTGGGATGAAGCATTATTAGCCGCTAGTCACATTCAAAATATTCCTTATCTAAAAACAAAGATCTCTCCATATGAAATATGGATAGGGAGAAATCCAAATCTAAGTTATTTCAGAGTTTGGGGCTGCGTTGCCTACTATAGAGTCCTGGATAACAAGAAGATCAAATTGGGACCAAGGGCACTTAAAAGTGTGTTTGGAGGTTATGCAGAGAAGTCTAAAGCCTATAGGTTGCTTGATCTTGATTAGAATGTTATTGTTGAATCAAGAGATGTATAATTCTTTGAGAATAAATTTCTTAAAGATAAAGAGCCTATACTAGATCCTTGGATCAATTTGAAACCACTCCAAAATATTGATTCTCTTCCTGGTAATAATAGAAAGGAAAATCTCACTACTAATCAACTAAGGAGTCAAAGGTCAAGAAAAGAAAAGCATTTGCCATCTGATTTCATATCTTTACAATCAATTGTATTCTTAGTTGAAGATGACAGAAATTCTCTACTTTGTTATACTTAATGTAGAGGATGATTCTAAAACGTATATTGAAGCTATGTCATCGAGAGATGCTGCATTTTGGAGGGAAGCAGTAAACAATGAAATGGATTTGTTATTGTTTAATAATACTTGGGTTCTAGTTGATTTGCCACAAGGTTCTAAACCAATAGGTTGTAAATAGGTATTTAGAAAGAAATATGCCACAAATGAATCTATATTAACCTTTCAAGCAAGGTTAATAGCTAAAGGATTCAAGGAAAAGGAAAGAATTGATTATTTTCATACAGATGAATTAGTAGCTAGAATAACCTCTGTAAGAGTGTTGCTGTCGCTTGCATCTTTGAATGATTTATTTATACATCAAATGGATGTAAAGACTGCTTTTCTAAATGGTGACTTAGATGAAGAGGTGTATATAGAACAACCTGAAGGGTTTGTATTGTCTGGAAATGAAAAGAAAGTTTACAAATTAGTTAAATTTTTAAATGGCTTAATCTTTTAGATATAATTATGTTGATAAATGCATTTATGCTAAAATCACACAAGAGTATATTGTAATTATCTATTTATATGTTGATGACATGCTTATTGTGAGTTCTTCCATGAAAGGGATTGATGATACTGTGACAGCCCCATCTTACCCAGAGGCGCACCAAAGGGTTTAGCGGACTGCCTGCCTGGCTTTCGCCAGGACTCGAATCGAGCACGCACTAAAAATTCATAAGCAGTTGTAATTCGGTAGAAAACTCGTAAATACCAACGGTGACAGTTCTCAGGGTCACATCACATTCAAACTTAAAAGTAAAAGTACTAGTTAAACAATTTACATCACATACGTCTATTGTTACAATAATATCTCAAGCAGTCCTTCTACCAAAATCCTACTCAGTTCTACCCTGGATTTCTCACCACCGACTTTAGAGATAGGAGCCTATTGAAGGAAAACAAATAAAAGAGGGTGAGCTATAATAGCCCAGTGAGGTTCTCACATACACATGCAGACACGGAGGCAAACCAAGAAAGAATAAGTAAGCAAATAACATGTGTCACAAAATCACATAGAAAATAATCAAGTAAATAATTATTTAAACAAGGGAGGATACATTCCCATCACGAGAGCAAGTACTGGTCATGTGGCTGTGGTATTGAGAGTAGATTGCCGGATATACCTGCATTATCGAGCAAGAGCCCTATCCGCCATTCATCCTTATATCCTCCAAGAGCACCGTCCGACCCATCCAGGGTGAGATCTCAACCCCGGCGGGCAACAAGAAAGAAGGTTCAGTCCGGAGTTGGCCTCTTTGAGGATTCACAACTCAAGGAAAAGAACCACAAGCCCTACAACACCCAGCACCTTATATCCTCCTTGGTACCGTCCTGCTAGACTAACCGCGGCATAACCACGGAGGTCTAGCCAACAAGTTTAAAGTAGTGGAAATTCACAAACAATTATATTCAATCAAATAAAAATTGTGCATGTAACAAATCATGGGGTAAGTGCGATAAAGTACACACTTTCCCTTCATATAATACATTGTAGCACTTCAAGAATATCAAGAACACATAGCACATTGGGACAAGTCACAAGTATCAAGTACAAATAAAATCACATTTTGAACATGTATCATGAACATATGAAGAAACACTCATAAGCAAAAGTAAAGGAACACTCACCTGGAACGCTTAAGAAAATATTTCGAAAAATGGTCGCGTCTCACTTTTGGATCCTGGAAGTTATAAGAAATAATCTAATGAAAACTCAATTTAAACCCTAATCAACTTAGAAAGAAAATTCAAGAAATACCCCATTAAATTCTAGGGTTTTAGTTCTAGGGTTTAGGGTTTAGGGTTTTCACCCTAGGGTTTTCTAACAAAATTTTGGCATTATTTCCCCTTAATTTTCGGCCATCCAAATTTATTTTCCATCAAGATTTCAATCACCAAACCCATAATTCAACAAGTTCTACAACTTCTTAGTTCAATCCAAGCTCAAATTCAATCAAAATTCCACTAAATTTCAAGAATTATACTCCAAGAATCATTACCCAAATCTGCACAGGGTTGGTTTTCAGCCAACTTTGTACCATTATTAGGGTCAATCCATCAAGAACTAAGGAATTATGATTACATGGCTTTAAAGTACGTTTATAGGGATACAACTTTCGTGAAGATCATCAATCCAAATTCCAACTAGAACAGGTTCAAAATCAGCCCTCAAGTTGGCTCATCATCAAAACTGTTTTCCGCAGAATCAAATTTTCAGCCAACTTTGCAAACTTTCTGCGATTAATACCTAACGAACCACAGTGCAAGCCTTATACCGTTGGAAAGCCCTATCAATCTAGTTTCCAAAACAACAAGAATCACTCGAATCCAAGTTATCTACATCAAGTTATGAAAGTTTTACTAAAACTGGTCCAGCATGACTGTTAATGTATAACTTGAACAAAACCTTAAATAAAGCTTAAATAAAACTTAAATAAACTTGAAATTAATAGCAAAAGTCCATGGTACATACCTTAAACAAGCTTAGAACCTTGCTTAGGAAGAAGAAAACCTCACTTTCTATGGTGGAATTTGTCTAAAATTGGAAAGGAAGCTCCAAGAAAATGAAGAACAAGAGAGGGTAGAGAGAGGGCAAGCAAAATTCGTCCAAGAGGGAGAGAGAAAATGGGAGAGAATTCAGTCAAGAAAGTATAAAAGAAGTAAAAGAATAATGGAGGAAAGTGTAACCAATGAAAGCTAGACAAGAGTCAAGCTAGGGTTTAGATATTTTGGCAAAATAGGTGCTAGTTGGCTCAATATAATTTGTACAAAATTTTAATCATCTAACACTCAACAATTGGCAAGTTTTGTAACATAAAATTTTTAAAACAAAAGAGAGGAAAAGGAGGTGGAGGAGGGCCGGCCATATGGTGGGGAAAAGACAAGGGTTTAAGTGAAAATTTTAAGTTAATTTTTGTGCTAAAGTTCAATTAGTCAAAAGGCTTAATAATGGTAGAGTTGGTTAGTCAAAATTACACACTATTGTAAACTAATAGACCAATAAAATTAACCCAAGTTTGGTACTTAGGTGTACCACTTAATCATGAAGAAAATCTCATTGTCTTAACCTAATTTTACTTAAGTAATCTTCCAACTAATAAGTCAAAGATTAACACTAAACCTTACATAAAAGAAATGCCTTATTAAATGCACTTTAATTTCCCTCTTCTTTTCTTTTCTCATTCATTTTTTTTCTACTAATAAACATAACATAAATCAAATAATCTTTTTTAGTGCAAATTTCCGGGGCGTCACAGATACTAAGTATTTATCTTCTAGGTTGAAAATGAAATATCTAGGTGAAGTAGATACTATCTTAGGTATCAAAGTTGGGAAACATAGTTAGAGCTATACTTTGTGCCAAATCCATTATATTGGAAAGATGTTACATAAACTTCAACATCATAAGATTAAAGAAGTAAATACTCCATTTGATCCTAGCTTGAAACTGAATGAGAATTCAGGTAAACCAATTGCACAACTTGAATATGCTAGTGCAATTGGAAGTTTAATGTATGTAATGAATTGTACTCGACCTAATATCTCATATATAGTTTGCAGATTTGCTAGATATACAAAAAATCTTGGTGTTGATAATTGGAAATCAATTAAGAGGATTCTTGGATATCTCAGAAGGACAAAAAGCTTAGGGCTCTTCTATAACAAATTTCTAGCAGTGCTTGAAAGTTACTTTGATGCTAGTTGCTTCGCTAGTGTGAGTGACAAAAGCTCCACAACTGGATGGATCTTTACATGAGGTGGCAGTGCAATTTCTTGGGCTTCAAAGAAGTAAACTATAATTGCACATTCTATTGTGGAGGTTGAGTCATAGCCTTAGCTTTAGCATGTAAAAAAGCCGAATGGTTTAGGGTTGATATTAAGTTGTGGCCACAACCTATGTACCAATTTCTTTATATTGCGACAGTGAAACTTCGATGTCTATAGCCTTAAATAAGGTGTATAATGATAAATCTAGACATATTAGTATAAGACATGAGTATCTTAGATAGCTGTTGCAAGATGGCATTTGCATGTTGTATTTGTTAGAACATTCAACAATTTAGTGGATTCGTTGATTAAGCCATTACCAAGGGACTTAGTGAATTCAACGTCATTTAGAATGGGTTTAAAGCCATTTGACTAAAAATCATATGCAATGGGAATCCTACCTAGATTCTAGCACAACCACTAGATGGAAAGTTTTAAAGGGTAATAACAATTTGTATTGTAGTTGTGAACACTAGTATTTAAAACTTCGCCCCACTAGTGTATAAAATAGGAGTTTGAGTATCTGTTTATTGATACTCTTAATGAAGAATAATATTCCTCAGTTCATCTCTAAGATGTGATCTGAGAGTGTCTTCACCTATGTGATCATAGAAGTGGTGTCGCTTCTAAAGAAAGTATAATTTACTTGCAACATGATCATGAATCTAGAATGGAGCACATGGTTGGTAATAGTGCTATCTCATAGTAAATTGATCCAAAATCAAAGATACTATGTGTGTAATATTTGTTGATCAACTTTCAAACCTCGGTTTAATGCCCTAGCCACTTAGATTTGGTTAATTCTAGTGATATATTTACATTAAAAGTAAAGTTTAAATCTAACGATACTTGTCTTTATGCATAGTATCAGCTAAAAGGTTATTTTGTTATTTCGTTGTACAAACTAAGTGGGGGATTGTTGGAATAGTTTGTAAATGAAATAATGTTAATGAAAACTTATCGAGTAGAAGCTTGAAATAGCCAAAAAATAGTTACAACTTTTTGTAAATTTTAGAAAGAAGCCACGAAGGCAGTTGCAGACATAGAGTCTGCCTGTAGTATCGCTTTCAACCACATAGTTCTCCTATATTTTCAATATGATCACATAACCTCCCTGTAGTTTTATGAAATATGAAAATGGACAGAATATTCCACACTATGTGGTGTAATTCATTTGATGTCACGGAATATTCTGCATCAATTGCAGATTATAAGAACAAATGTGGAATATTCCATGAATATTCCGTGATGATACATTAATTGTATTTATTTTTCACATTCTATAAAACTATAAGGGATTTATGTGATCATATTGAAAGGATAAGAAGACTACGTGGTCGAGAGCGATACCATAGAGGGGTCTTTTGCACTTTACCCTCATTTTTTTTTCTGGTGTTTCTATTTTAATCCAATTATAGAAAAAGAAATTCTCAGAATGTTATAAATATTACATGGCTTCGCAATTACTAGAAGGGGTTTGTTGCCATTTACTTAGGTGGCGTTTGATTCGCACTTGAGAATCGGAATTGAAAATGGAATCAGGTTGGGAATGAAAATATTGATTCGAATACACGTGTTTGGTTCAATACCTGGAATAGGTATCATTACTATAATTGCTATTTGGTTTGCTGGGAATCGAAATCATATTGGCAAGTCATCCGGACATCGGCATAGACCATCTGGACGTCCGCATCGCTAGAACATGCGAAATTGATGTGGACGATATGCGGATGAGGTTCTAGATGCCCGGATAGATCATCCGGATGTTCGGATGCAAGAATCATTCATGGTTTTGGCCAAAACCACCAATTTGGTTGGATTTCACAAAATCTACCAATTAAAGGTTTGATTTCGATTCTCAAACCCAAACCCCTCTTACCAAACAACCACTATAGGATTGATTCTGATTCCCAAAGCCAAACACCTCAAACCAAACGCCACCTTATTTTGTGGAAGAACTTGGTAGAGGCGGAGGCGAAAAGGCCAAAATAAAACATTGTAGAAAAGTTACAATTGTGATGTTGTCCACTTATAGTCAATGTTAAATAAATGGGTTTTCATCTCGAAACCAATTGACAATGAGTGGAGTGGCCATAGGATACCTTGGGATTTCAATGTGGGACTTTTTATTCTTTAACAAGTAAATTGCTTACATCAGCACTAATTAAAGTATTAATATGCAATATAGGATGGCTGAATTTAAATCATGTATGAGTTAATGCCTGACTAATTTTCTGTAGTTCATTGCTGCTACCTAATTTCGCTTGAGTAAATTACTTACATCGGCACTAACCAAAGTATTAATATACAGTATAAGAGAACGAATAAAGGATTGAATGTTTACAGCTCTACGATTCTACCCCAGAAGTCAGGAGTTCAAATTCCACCAATACCATTTCCCTTCCCCTATTTTAATAGTGTAAGTTGTTCAAAAAAAAAACTGCAATATAGGATGGCTGAATTTAAATCGTATATGAGTTAATACCTGATTAATTTTTTGTAGTTCATTGCTTCGACTCCTTTTTTTTTTTTTTTTTGGTTTTAGAAATTTATATGCTATTCCATATAATAAAAAGCATTGCGTCTATCTATTTCTTCAATATGTTAAATGGTAAAAACTGTCTATGACATTCACTAACATTTATAACATTTGCGAATTCTCTCTGCTTATGTTCTTTCTATTTAATGGAATTTTACTATCATAAGAAGAAGACTGAAAGCAAAAACTAAAAAGGTACTAATAGGAAGTAAAGTTCCAAATGTTTCTATAGTTCTTTTGTATTCTTTAGTAGATCAAGATATCCTAGAAACGTAATTAGATCATGCCTTCAATTTCAGTTTCATTTTTTGGCGGCCTAGATTTTAGTTTTGAAGCAGCACCATGGAGTTCAAAGTTCACAGGCCTCAATATTCTGAAACTAATGCTTTATACTACTTTGGAGTACTTTTGATTTAATTTATTTATCTACAAGTGCTATGCCTACTTAACTAATTCCTAAGGTGTATGTTTCAATGATCAGAATTGACACCTATTAATCACTTGAGGCTTAATTTTATATGTTTAGCTTCTTAGATAATTTTGCGAGTCAAATACATGATCCGGGAATAGGTACGAAATTAGTTCTTCACCTTTGAACTCGATTCTGAGGCCCAAAGTTTGCTTCTTTGCACATAAATAATCGATCTTTTTCAGGGGAAATCGTAATTCAAAAATTGTGTTCATTTTTGGGTTCTCATGATTCACGGATACATAATGTAATCATTTGTACGTATATGCATAACTCTTTTGAGCTTTTTATGTGATGGTTGTTCTCTCATATGGCATAACAAATAAAATGTTTAGTAATATTATATATTAGTTGCTAGTGGATTATCTTTTAACATGATGAAAGTAGTTTGAGTTATGAATTTTGAAACTACATCATTCATAAATTGATCTCTTGTCTATGATTCAAAACAAACTTGTTTGGCACTGATGCTAACAATTATGTGTTTTCTGATAGCCAATTACCTGGTAAGGTGCTAATTTTTTTTTTTTTTTTTTTTTTTTGTATTTTGTATACTCGAAAGTTGTCCGAGTTTATTTGATCTCTTCCATCCAAGCTTAGACAAACCATATAATTTTCCAATTCTTATGTTTAGTCTCCTTTGTTTTGAGCAAGATTGGATTACCTTTACAGTGTAAATTTCACGAAGAAAGAAATATACTGCTCTTTCATGAGTTTGGTACATGTTAATATATTTGAGCTAAGCAAGTTTATTGATAAGACTACAAAGTTAACATTGATTGTTTTGACATAATACGAGCTTCAGACAATTAAATAATGTTTTTCTAGTTTCTCAATTCTCGGTAGATGTTGAAATATTGTATTGCATATATTTGGAAATTTGAGTGAAATTTATGACATTCAAAAGTGGAAAATTGTCATAGGCAAGATGGCCACCGGGACATTTAGAAAAGGGATAACTACCATTTTCATCCCCGAAGTTTAATCACTTGGCCAAATTGATATCAAAAGTTTTAATTGAAATCAATATATAGTATTTAATTTTAACTAGGTCGGTCTCTAGTGTTTAGCATGAACACATGTAGTCCCTAAAGTATCAAATTTCGGCCAAATCGGTCCCTAAAGTTTCATAAAAATTTAAAACATTCATCAACAATTATGATAAGTCATAAAAATAATAATGATTAAGAAAAATTCATAAAAAAATCGAAGAATAATCATAAAATTGTAAAAGTTTTAAATTTAACACATACGTACATTCATGTGGTGTGTGTGTAATATTCGATTTGACTAAAAAAGTAATTGATAGATTTTACCAATTTACGAAAGTAATAAATCACATGCTCTTCGCATGTTGCTTTATTATAAGTTGAAATTTTATTATCTAATGTTCTAGAACTCTATACACCAAAAATTACTAGAATTCTATACACAAAAAATAAGTAAAGCACCAAATAGGGATTTATTTTACATTTTCATGAATTCCTACATATTATATATATATATGTATATATTGTAAATTTTTTATTTTTCTGAATTGTTAGTACCCTAAAATTATTTTATGAAATTTCTTAACTTTTATGGAACATTACGGTCTAATTTGGCTAAAATTGAATACTTTAACAGTTACATTTGTTTTGATCGAAACACTAGGGACTAATTTGGTCAAAATTAATTACTTTATGGACTAGATTTGTTTTGGGTGAAATTTTGAGGACCAATTTGATCTCGAAGTCAAACTTTGGGGACAAAAATTGTAATTTTGCCTTTAGAAAATTATTACAGTAGGGAGGAAAAGGTAATTTTATTAAAAGATATAGTTCTGAAAGAAATGGAGAAGAAAGTCAAGAAAACATTTTAATGACAAAAATTAAATTATCAAGGTTAACTGGTAGAAAGAAGAAAATAATGCAGCAAAATAGCAATAATGATAGGGTGCTAATTAGTGGATTAATTTATGTTTATTTCCTTTTTATTATTACCGAATATTGTGCTAATTGATTGATTCTACTCATATTTGGTATAATTGATGTTAATTGCAGGAAAGTATATAAAGAAGAAAATAAAAGGAAATTAAGAGATTTTTCCATAAAGACCACGTGCGAAGTTGACGCGGGCACGCCTAGTCCTCACGTCCAAGCCAAAACGCCCAGAAAATCCTGCACAGAAATTTCCTATTTGGAGTCACACCTTGGATGGAACATTTTCTCCCACCTAGTAGTTTAATTGTGTTAGGAAGTTATTTTTATTTGTGTTTCCTTATTTTTAGATTATCTCTTCCAAAGAGAGAATTTGGAAAGACTTTGACTACTAAAAATTAGGAGATAATTATGGAAGAGAAATTTTAGAGAACGTTACTTTGAAGTAACGTGATTTTGGGTGTAGGAAGGACGCCTCTTCCATAAGAAATTATGCAGAAATTATTCTACTCTCTCTCTCTAGCAATTTTTCTCTCTTTTTCATCTTTTGTGTAAAGTTCTCTCCCATGGAGAGCAACTAAACTACTTGTTCTAGTCAAGGGTCAATTTGAAGACGTGGTTCCAAACATATGTGAGATCTAATTAATTTTCAGTTGTTTCTTTTATTCATTAATATTCGTATGTTCTTTGGTTTAATTTCTATGATTATTTTGTTCTTTGAATGTCAAGGGCCCGATATTCGAATTAACATAATAATCTACAGCCATATTAATCAATTGAATCCGTAATTGTTTGATTGATTAATTCCAGTGGTAACTAGCTTGATTAATTTCATGTTAGGGGAACATATGATCTAATTTAAATAAACCCTCGTAGCGTGTTTATTGATTAGGATTTGGGCTTTTCTAGTTTCTAATGCAATCAAGGAATTAAATTCTACGGTCGTACCTAGGGTTATTTCTTGGTTAGAGAAATAGGCAACGGTCGTACCTTGGCTATCGATAAAGTAAGGAAAGAGTTGGCTATAAGCTATAACCAATCTATTAATGAATAACTGAACTATTTTTGCATCCATGATCAGTTGTGTGAACCATGTCTGAAAAGTACACCTTTGGCTAGAGCTTTGTTTTTATTGATTTTAATCTCTATTTATTTCCTTGAATTGTTTTTAATTAGTTAATAGTTATTTTCAATTTATTCAAAACAAATCCCCCCAGTAGTTTTTAGTTTAAAAGAAACAAATTTTTCCCAATTCCTGTAGAGACGACCCTGCTCACTGCTATATACAAAATTTATATTGTCTTGGAGTAGGATATTTATTATTGCACAGATTCGACACCTGTCAAATAACTTCTAAAAATAAAGAAAATTTACTTTGACTAATGTTTATAAGCAAATGAAAAAAAAAATGTTTCAATTAACTATGATTGCTTATGAAGACTTATGGTCTTATATCATTTTAGTTTTGAAGATTAACAAACTAATGATAATATTTACAAATATTTTATCAAGTTAATCTTACAGTAAAAATGTTTGGATATCAAAAGGAATCAAAAAGAGGAAAAAATTGCAGGAAAGTTGTGATGTAAACTTGGGATGTGGGAGCCTAGATTGTAACACCCAAGAAATTCATGCCAAAACCATTTATTTTGTATTATGTTCATTAGAAGAAAAAAAATTTTTTTTGAAGGGTCGAAATTTGTGGAAAAAAAAATAATAAGGAATGATTTTCTATTTTACTAGCATGTTGTACCATTTCCTTTAAGAGTTGTACCAAGAAGTCTTGCAAGATTAAATATAAGATTAAGTGACAAAAATCTCTCCTAATTACACTTGGCCAAGTGGAGATTAATTTGCAAGAAAGTCAAGTTTTACTTTTAGTTTTGTCTTGCTTTGATTGGTCAAACTTTTTCCCAATTCTTTTCCATTTCTTTTTTTTTTTACTTAGGCATTTTTCTCTCTTTTTCTCTCCACTTTGGCCGGCCCTTCTTCTCCCTCTTTTCTCTCCATTTTCTTTCATTTTCTTGGAGCTCTTACTTCCATTTAATCACTTTTCATCCATAGAAATTAAGTTGATTTCCCTCCTAAGCAACAATCTTGTCTTACTAAAGGTATTTCCCAAGAATTTCTCTTCTTATTTCAAGTATAAATTCATAGTTTTGTAGCTTTTAAACCATGTCTTTAATGTTAAGTATGATTTATTTTAGCCATGAGATATGAAGTTTTCTTCCATGAATATGAGATTTATGAACTTGTATGACTTGTAGCTAGTGATTTAAACTTGGAATGTCATGAATTAGGGATGATTTAGTTGAAGAAACTTGGAGTAGTTTAGGTATTTTTGTGATGAATTTGGGTGAAATTGAAGTGAGTTTGATGTGAAATTGGTAGAACTACTTGAAGATTTAAGCTTGAACTTAAGAATACTTGAACAGTCATGCTGGACCAGTTTTAGTAAAACTTTCATAACTTGGTATAGATAACTTGGATTCGAATGATTCTTGTTGTTTTAGAAACTAGATTCATAGGGCTTTCAAACGGGGTAAAGCTTGCACTGTGGTTCATTGTGTATTAATCGCAGAAAGTCTGCAAACTTGGCTGAAAATTCGGTTCTGCGTAAACAGTTTTGATGATGAGCCAAATTGGGGGCTGATTTTGAACTTGTTCTAGTTGGAATTTGGATTGATGATCTTCACGAAAGTTGTAGTCCTATAAACGTACTTTCAAACCATGTAACCACAATTCTCTGGTTCTTAGTAGATTGACCCCAGCAATGGCATGAACTCGGCTGAAAACCAACCCTGTGCAGATTAGGTTGATGAAGCACTAGGTTGTGGACCGATTTTGGGATGGTTTTTGTTAGAATTTGACATAGTGTTCTTCATAAAAGTTTTAGCCCTTAAAGTATAGTTTCTACCCATATAATCACTTTTCTCATACGACATATCAATTGAAAGTTATGTTCTGTTGAATACCCCTAGTTGGTAAACTTGAAAACATGAGTTAACAAAGAAGAATGGAATTGAGCTTGAATTGAACATAGAAGTTGTAGAACTTGTTGAAATTGGCTTGGATGGCTGTTTTTCTTGCAGGTTAAAAATTTTGGTTAGTCCGATTTAAGGGGAAATGCTGCCGAAATTTCGGTAGAATTAAAAGAAGAAAAAATGGATAAGTGAAATTTTAAGCTTAGAATGTGTTCAATTGAAGGAAATTGAAGTGTAGGAAATTTTTAGAAATGATCTAGTGATAGATTAGACTTTCTTAGAATAAGTAAGCTCTAAACCCTAGAAACCCTAAAACCCAAAACCCTAGAAGTAAGTGGGGTATTTTCTTGACTTTTCTTACTAAATTTACTAGGATTTTAATTGAGTTTTTATGTTATTATTTCTTTTAAATTTCAGGGTCCGAAAACACATCACGACCATTTCACGAGATATTTTCTTAGGCTTTCAAGGTGAGTGTCTTTATGTGTGCATGATGCATGAAATGTGATATTTTATTTGATAAATATTATGCGAAAATTTGCAATTACTATGTGAATACCTGTGCTACTTGAGGAAAGATGTGTACTTTATCACATCTATTCCGCAATGTGTTACTTGCTTTCATTGACCAATGTGTTATTTGTGTGTGCGTGAGACTACCGTGACTAACTTCACCGTTATTTCACGGATGGTCAACCCGGCTGCACGTGGGAGGACATAAGGTGTTGGGTGTTTTAGGGCTTGATGTTCTTTCCCTTTCGAGTTGTGAATCCTCAAAGAGGCCAACTCCGGATTGAACCTGTTTGCTTGTTGGCCCTCCAGGGCTGAGAATATCTCCCTGGATGTGGTAGCTTGTACGGAGGTTATAAGGTGATTGGCGGTTAGGGTTTGTGCTTGATAAAACTGATATGTTCTTTGATAAAGACTTGAGCTATTATCTCGGTCCAAATATCGTGACTACATGATCAGTACTTGCTCTTTCTGCGGTTAAGCTTGCTTCCGTAGTTGAGCCCTGTATCCTCCTTTGACTACATGTTAAATTAAATTGTTCATATCTTGATTTATTAATTAATTGCTCGATTATTTTATTTACTAAAATAATGAGTTCTTGATTTGATTGCATGACTTGGACATTCACTGGGCTATTATAGCTCATTCCGTTTTATTTGTTTTCCTTACTCAGGTTTCCTGAAAAAAATTAAAGCTGGAATGACTGATTTTGAGTATGCTAGATGTTTTAGTTATTGTAATAGCCGAACTGTATTAGGCTATCTTTGTGAAAAATCATGTATATTATGACACGTAAACTTTTGATGTGAATTGTACTTTATGATAAATAAAATGAGTGTATTTTATTTATTCCATTTTATTTTAGTTTATTTTATTTTAAGTTAATTACGCTCGGACGTTTGCGTGAGTGTGTGAATCGAGACCTGGCGAGAGCTAGGCAGGCAGTCCGCTAAGCCCTTTGGTGCGCCTCTGGGTAAGGTGGGGCTGTCACATAGATGAACAATAACCGTGATAAACAGTACTCGTGAACAGTATCGCGTCTGGATGAACAATGTCCAGACATTAAGAAGAATGGTACTTTGCACAGAATGCAAGCGGACGAGCAATCAGACGTGCATGCGGATGTCCGAATAAACAGTAGCGGACGTCCAGACCTCAAATTTACTGTCTAACGGTTAGTTTCTGTAGAAAGTTGAATTTGACCGTTAGAAGCCATTTCTAACTATTTTCTCACCCCTATAAATACCGTTATGTATAGAATTAATAGGAAACTTTTGCCTACAAAGTTTACAAGTATTTTAGAGTGATTTTGGGAGAAAATATTCTTGTTTGGGGTGTACTTGTAGTTCTTTGGTAAGTACATTTTTGGGGTTCTGTATGTTTTTCAATTGCGTGAGTGAAAGCATTCAATTGTAACATAGTGTAGGGGTTGTGAGTGATTGTAAAACTTTTAGCTAGTATTGGTAGAGCTTAGTATGAGCAAAGTGGGGATTTTGGCTCAACTAGAGCTAGGAAGAGAGAGTAAGAGTGATCTTCCCTTACATACAAGTTGGTTTGCTTCATCGACAATTGAAGAAGCTACTAGTGAATTGAATTCCAAGTAATTATATACTTGGGAGTAGATGTAGGTATCGAGTTTGGTACCGAACCATTATAAAAATTCCGGTGTGCTCTTTTCTTTACTTTACTTTTATTCTTGTTATTGTTTTGAGCTTTATATTTGATTATCTTTAATATTGCTTATTATTCATTGATTGCATTATTTTTGGGGCCAACAGCTTAAATTACAAATAATTCCGTGTGAACTTTTTAAAGAAAAAGGCCTAAGACAATTGTGGTGGTCATTATTCAAATTCACAGGTTTATATTCAATTACATTTCTCCATGATTCCATCATATCAAGACTTTTGATAACAACTTCCTTTCAGTAATTGCTTTATCTAATTTTACCGATCTCATACTATAATATTTGAGAATTTTATCTTATTCCAAATTAATTTTGGGCGAAGAACAAATGTAGATACTATGGAACTTGAATTTTATCAATGTTATTTATGAAGTAAGACTTTATGTGAACAATGCTGTAGCAAAGGCTCATGTGGAGAACGCTGTATTACCTAATCATATATGTTTGTTAGCTGCTGATGCGCTTTGTTTGAACCCTTCATGTCCAAGTTCCAGTTTTAGACGAGGTTGATTTTTTCCAAAGTATAGCATATTATGCTAAAATACGTACCCCGCTCCATTAATCACAGGTTTAAAATTTTGTCCTTTTGGCCCTAGAATGGCACCCTCTACCATACCATTGCCTATAAAATATATTTTGCAATAGCATCACAGTTTTCCTATCTTCTATCCCAGTTTACTCCAAAATTTAAGTTTCATTCTTTTTTTATGTTCCTGTGAGGTTAGTTAACTTTGTTTATTATTGCTTTTTTGTGTGCATTTAGTTTTAATCTAACTTCTAATCTAATATTTCTTGTCAATTGAAAAAAAAAAGATTTTTTTCCACGTGCGGCTACAAGGAAGTTGAGTTCCACAGCAAATTCTAGTCCCTCAAATCAATCAAATTTTGTAAATTCCATGTCACTTTCATACTGCAGAACCAATTTTTGCATATAGTCACATTAACTAATTTTTAGGATTCCATTTTAGTTCTAAATCAAACTCTTGAACAGAGCAATTTACTCCTTCACATACCCAAACCACTACCTAAGTAGCCTCTAGCCTCATATAGATTTAATTTTTGGGACCATATGCTGACTACAATAGGGCAAAAAGAATAACAGTAATTCGACTAGGTCGATATGTAATTTTGCCAGAAAGAAAAATAATTCCAATTTGTGCATATATGTGAAGTGCATGATTTGAGCAAGCTTTTGACTTTCGGAAACAGAAGAAAAAATTATTAGCATTGCTTCTTGTAATTTATCCTTCCTATTCCAGATATGCAAAAATATTCTATCTTCTTGACATTTGTTGTATGACTTCAGTTTCTTTTTTTTTTTTTTTTCGAATAAAAACTGTCACCTAATCCAAATGTTTTCCCAAGAAACAAGAGCCTCAATTAGCTTCCACCAAAATTTTGAAGAATTCTGGGAAAAAGCTCTCTGCATTGCATCACTCAGAAACTATGCACTAAATTTTATGAAAAGAGAGACAGAATTGGAGATGAACATGGAGATTCATAATGTTAGTTCTGTACAGGCGCCCAAAGCCAAACTATCCACCAGAGAAATCATTTGTTGGCGATTATGTAATTAAGAGTCTTAACAGGTGCTAGATTGAACGCTTAACCAAAATTTTTCACAATTAGAAAGATATTGCAACGAATTCAAGGAGGCTTTGGCTCCAACATCATGGGAGGAAAATGAATTCAAAGAAGAAAAACAACTACATGAGGTGTACTTCCATTTGCTGTGACGTTTGCTAGAACATGCCAGAGGAACAACAAATACAAAAAATTTCTGAAGGTAGAGCACCAGGAAAGACTGGATTCATGTAGGAAGATATCACAGTAATACACATTTTGGATGGATTATGTAATGGCAGAGTGAGATTTGAATCTGTTTACGAGGGATATTTATATATATGGACAATTTGTTCATCGTCCACCGCCGCCTCCACTACCGGAACCGGTGCCCACTCCAACAGCACTGCCAGAACCGGTGCCAACTCCTACACCAATGCCAATACCAATGCCAACACCAATTCCACCTCCGTGGCCAACTCCTCCTATACCTCCACCAGCTCCACCACCTAAACCTCCTCCAGCTCCACCTCCTATGCCACCACCAGCACCAAAACCACCACCATGGCCTGATCCTCCCCCAACTCCTCCACCACCACCTCCTCCGAATCCTCCACCACCTCCATTTGCCCCACCTCCTACGCCCCCTCCTGCACCAAATCCACCGCCTTGGCCAGAACCTCCTCCAACACCTCCTCCTCCTCCACCACCACCTCCCCCTCCACCACCTCCACCAGCGGCTCCTCCGAGGCCTCCACCTACTCCACCTCCTGCTCCAAATCCTCCACCATGACCGGAACCACCCCCAACTCCACCTCCTCCCCCACCTCCTCCTCCACCTCCTCCTCCCGCTCCTCCACCAAGTCCACCACCTACACCACCTCCAACTCCAAATCCTCCCCCATGACCAGAACCACCACCACTGCCTCCTCCTCCACCACCACCACCACCTCCTCCACCTCCTGCTCCAATACCTCCAGCACCCCCACCTAATCCTCCACCAGCTCCGAATCCGCTTCCATGACCTGACCCACCTCCAATGCCACCGCCTCCGCCTTCCCCTCCTCCTCCTCCACCGCCGCCACCGAGTCCTCCTCCAGCTCCTCCTCCTACACCAACCCCAGCTCCAAATCCACCACCATGACCCGATCCACCCCCGACCCCTCCACCTCCACCACCACCGAACCCTCCTCCTCCACCTACACCACTTCCTGCTCCCCCACCGACACCACCACCTGCTCCAAATCCTCCACCTTCCCCAGCACCACCCCCAACTCCACCACCTCCGCCGCCACCAAAACCTCCTCCTCCACCTAGTCCTCCCCCGGCACCTCCACCAAGGCCTCCTCCAGCACCACCCCCAAGTCCACCTCCTCCACCACCACCCAGACCTCCACCTCCACCTAGTCCACCCCCAGCACCTCCACCAAGGCCTCCTCCAGCACCACCCCCAAGTCCACCTCCTCCACCACCACCAAGACCTCCTCCACCACCTAGTCCACCCCCAGCTCCTCCACCAAGGCCTCCTCCCCTTCCCCATCCACCAGGCCTACCAAACCCTCCACCAACTCCTCGCCTTCCCCATCCACCAGGCCTACCAAAGCATCCTCTCCGACTAAATCCACAATCGTCATCACCCCACCTCTGTTTCTCAAGCTTGCTATCACCAAAAGCGACTACACTTAAGTCTAAGGCAACAATAAAGAGAAGAAGAAACGCACAAAATCGTTTTTGAGAAGAACCCATATTCTTTAACTTAAAATGTTTTGCTCTTCACGTTGATTAATTTGCTTTGCTACACTCAAAGACTCGGCATTATATAGGCCTTATTTATCCTAAGAAAATGGCAAGTTTTGCACTTTGCACGATTATGTTTTCGATAGACAGACGATTAATGTGGGCTCTCTGCGTGCCTGTGCATGCATGGTAATGCAACGCGTTTGAACCGTTGGGAAGATGTGGCGGGAACATTAAATGTTTATATTTCTATATACATATATTCGAAGTCAATCTTTGACTCAGTTGAATAGCATGGACACTATTCAAGCTTGTAGTCAACTCTACCGACAATGATTATAATGCCATTTATTCCAATGGACATGTGTAGTTATTGCATGGACCAATGGCCTGCAATTTGCTCTCATGCACGTTCTTTAATTGTTTATCCATTCTCTTTCTTTTTTGTAATCTTTTTCTTCTGCTGAGTTTCTTTCTGGTGGGGAAGTTCTTAAGTTCTTTGTCATCCACCTCTAATGTGACGAATGAAAAGGAAAGAAAAAAAAAAGTTCTTAAACCATAATGGTTGACAATGTCGATGTTCTTTCTCCATAAATCTTTGATTCACAAACGTAATTGTTGACAGATTTTCAATTAATGTCAGTAACCATTGAAAAACTTTCTGCGTTTTTTGATTGTCATTAAGGATATAATTGGACAAAAAGGTAAAACTTAGACAGTTCACATGTTTGCAAGGAATGCTGATGAAGAACTATTGATCCTCTAACTTTAAGCATTTTGCAGCTTAGACAGGATTAAATGAGCGCTCACATTCTCAATCCTAGTTAAAACATAACTCACATCCCCATTATTTGTCTAACCAAAACTATTGATCAGTAAGGTTCTTATAATTACATTCAATGTTTAACTTCTAGTTATAAAATTTTTTAGACAAATTCTATCTTATACAATCCTCACAAGACCGCTTAAATTATATATACTTCTCTCCCATTTTTATAAACTTCTCTCCTGAAGACAATGCCTCTATAGTGAATTAATTTTGATGGCTTTGCTGTCGTGATGAATAGTTACCAAAATATAGTAAGTTTTTGAAAGAAAATTGTAAGTTTTTGTTAAAACTTACTATTTCCAACCAAAGTTTATTATTTTCGCTAAAAGTTACAGTAATAAAAATTTATTGTGTTAGTAAACGGTGTTGTAAAAGTTGCCTGGCATTGAATCACTTTAGGTCCGATTCAAGTGGGACCATTGTAAACTTGTTATAATATTTTAAAGGTCATTTATGAGGAGGGGACAATGATGTTAGCAATTTTTTTCCTTATTTCGGTGTTTAGGTAGAGGGGGGCGGTTTTGAAAAATTCAAAATTAAAGACCTATTGCGATATTTTGCAAATTCTCAATTTAGGGACTGGGGAACCATTGCTTCAACTCAGGCCTCAACATAATATGGCTTCCACATTCTTATTACTTGTACCTACTCAAGAACAGCACATATGAAGCAATAACAACAGTATACAGAGCTTTGGCAATAATTTGTAATACTTCTTAGGGCTTAGCAGTTCTGCATTTTATCAATATTTTTTCTATGGAAAGTATCCCCCTGTAAGATTTTTTAAACTTTAATTTAGACATTTTTGCACAAAAAAGTGAAAATTATTACTTTGAATGACTCAGAATCTTTTAACAGTTTTCCTTATTTTTTACGACATTTCAATGGATCCTCATAGTTTTAGTTAGATACGGATTAAAGCTGCCGTTGGCTTCAATTCTTGAACTCAAATTAGATAGACATTTTGATCATGGGTTCATCTATTTAGAGTACTTCTCTTAGAAACAATAAATTCTAGAATGAGTCATCCTCAAATTAATATTATCATTTATCCAATATTTGGTTGGTCCTAGATTTGATGAAATATCTTAAGAAATATTGTCATCATGTGTTTTGTTAGGGATTGAATTTTAGTTTTAGTATCTAAAATATCCAAAATTTACAACATTATTTTTATCTAGTAATAGTGTGATGCACAATGGTAGATGATCGTGGTGGTGCACGGTGATAGATTGTGATGGTAGTATTACATTGTAGTAGTGGTGGTGGTGCTTGATGGTGGTACTCTATAATAGCGGATGGTGCTAGTGCACCATGTTTGATGGTGGTATTGCACAATGCTTGTGATGGTGGTGATGTTGTTGCATGGTAGTGGTAGTGGTGTTGCATAGTGGTAGATGGTGGTAGTGTAAGGTGGCAGATAGTGGTATTGCATGGTAGTAATAATGGTGGTAGTGTTGTTACTTAGTATTGATGGCAGTGGTACTTATGGTGATACTGATGTGTGGTAGTTGAGACTAGTGACAGTGATGGTGGTGGCACAAAATGATGGAAGTGGTAGTACCTTGTGGTAGTAGCGGTGGTGGTGCACCATGGTGGTAGGGAGCAAATTAGTCAACAATTATTTTATTCCTTCTAAGAGTCATCCTAAGTGACTAATACCACCTCGCCTATGGATTATTTATCTCATGTACAAGGAATTGATTCGGACAAATATGATGAATAATCTCATGATTAAAATGCAACTAAAAATTGGATGACACAAGATTAACAATTTAATCCCATGTCATCCTATCAACCAAACGCACCCTGAGAAGTCATTTCCAATTGAGCTAGTATTATGGTGGATACTTGTTTTGTTCAGCAGCCTTATAAGTCATTTCCAATTGAGCTAATCTTATGGTGGATACTAGTTTTTTTCAGCAGTCTGTGTGCAAAAATTTAAATCTTTCAGTTATGTGTAAAAAAAAATGGAAAAAAAAGATAAGCTTGATATTAAGCTGATTACCGTTTTCTGTCAAGATTTGTTCTTTATACTATATTAACTTTTACTTTTTTATATATATAATATATTTGCTATTTAGAGCTTGTCCAATACTAACAATTTTGACCAAGTATAATTGTAATTGACTATCCTCTCCTTCAATTTTAATATTAGCTTTTTCAACAATAATTTTTTATTTGAGTGACAGAATATTTAAAGCAATTTACTTACTTGTAAAGGAATGTTGTTAATACACAGCAAATATCTCAAAGACAACAACCGTGGGTGCTTGATTCGGCAAACGACGATGAGGATTTAATATATTTCTTCCCCAACTTGGAGATAGGATTATTTGAAGAATCTATTCTGGATACCAAAAAAAAAAACTCATTTTGGGCATGTATTCACGCTATCTTAATCACAGCAATTTTTTACATTATTTTTAACCCATTAAATGGAGAGGCATTGGAGTTATTTGCTTCCAATGAAATATGGGGAAATACGATCTGTATCCTTATTTCTCTTCATCACCATTAATAGTATATGCCTAATAATCCTTAACCACTTTAAGAAAGCTGTTAAACTTTCTGTGACCTAGGATAGCAAATTGCGACATTGAACCTGTTAAATTTAAACAGTAGAATAGTCAATTAAATTTATACTTGGTCAAAACTATTAGTTTTAAAATCTTATTAAGCTATTCATAGGACAAAATATTCATAAGAGAGATGAGAGATTGAGTTTATATTTTATAATTTCAATGGCTATATGAGAAAGAGTTTAGATGACAAAGCAAATTTTTTCCTTTTCAATAAAGCTGACATGGTCCCCTAAGATAATATTCGACAAGTTGCATCAAAGTAGTCCACCGTATTTATGATACTTCAAAACAGCTTCATCAAAGACGGCCTTGAAATCAACGCAAAATAGAAAAATGAAAAATCTCAGTACTCGTCCCACATACGTAAATGTGCATCGCACAACCACTTACGGAAGTGTATAAATTGATGAAGCTGTCGCCTCCGAGATATGATTTGATGAATATATACGGTATTTTATATTTGAAGACTAAACTATTTCATTTTATAGTCAGAGACGATATTTAGGGCCTATTTTAGCAACAGTAACAAGCGACTACTTACATTCTTTTTTTGGGGCGGGACCGGGGGATGGGGATATGTTAATCTATGTTTTTCAAACTTGTCGGATATTTACTCGGTTGAATTCAGAAGTAAAGGATTAATTAGTTTGACTGGCAGGTCGAATCAGATGACGTCATATATATATATATATATATATATATATATATATATAACAATTCTAACTTGAGGAAATGAACAAAACAAACATGGCCCTACTAGTTTATAATAAAGAAAAAACTTAAAATACTACGGTATTTCACTATTTGGCAACAAATTTCATTTATTAAAACAAAACTAATAAAAGAAAAAAAAAACCAAGAATTTAGAAACATAACAAAATCAGATTTACTTGTGTTCACTTTGTTTAAACTAAAAATTGTTCTCTTACAATCAAGTCGAATCAGTGGACCCATTGGCGTTGCAAATTGCAACAAAATCACCATTGACCAAAGCCGAAATGAGAATGTTGAATCTGTAACTACAGGCTGAAGCTAAGATCAAAATTGACTACTTCACATGAGACGGATGTCAGTCCAGTCTAATATAATTGATCGCAACTTAACAGTTCATTCATGCTGCTCCCTAACAACATAGAAATCGTAGCTAATAATCCATAATGTCACTTCGTATAATGAATGAAATATTACAGTGCATAGCAATTGCAATTAGCAAATATTTTGTTGCAGTCCATACTCCATAAATATTTTTTGGGCGTAACGTTAATACACAAGTCAAACAAAGTTTGTTATGCACAAAGGAATTTGTGATTCTTTTATTAGTCACAACAACAATTCTCTCCTCAATTTCCACAAATTAATAAATCTCTTCACAGGGGACTTTTCACAGGGGGAAGACTCTGATTACAGAGACGAAGCAAAATTACAATTTACAAATATGACAGCAGCAAACTAAGGCACCTGGAAAAAAAAATAGCCCCAATCTACATCAAAAAATTCTAGCACTTAATCAACAGCTTTTTATTTTATTAACTAGTTCCAAAAAGCCTAAACATCATTATAATGAGAATTCAACTTGTAAAATAAGCCATAAAAGGACATTTCTAACAGAACAAGTCATTGTAACCAACCATAAATCCGAGGAAAAGTTAACTAGATATACTAGGCAGCCATTAATCAAATCTTACTATTCAAATTTCCACTGGTACAGTTGCAAACAATTGCTGAAGCAAAAAAAAATATATATATTAACAGTTCACTTGTCTTCCTCTCTTGCAATCTTCGATTTTAAAATCCCAGAATCTTGAGCAATATAGTTCTTGGGAACAAATCCTTCTTTTCTACCTTCAAAATTTTGACGATTATCTCAACGACCAGGTATTTGAGGGCTTCAATGATAAGGAAAATGAGCGGCAGTCAGAGGAGAAGCTCAAGCACTTGCTCAAGCTTCAGATTAGTAGATAAACCACCACCGCTGCCACTACTCAGTCGATCGGCACCAAGAATTGGAGTAGGTTTTTTTTTTTATTTTTAGAAAGAGGAATTGAAGTTTTAGGGCTGCCCTTTGGTCTATTTCCCCTTACTTCCTAGTCAAGATGGATTAAAAAGGTCAATAGTCGAAAATGAAAATCAGGTTTTGTTCGGTCCAATAAATTGACTGGATTTGACCGAGTTTTTCTACTACTGATTTTTTACAAGACTCAGACCGGATGCTTGGCCGATTTTTTAGTCGGACTAGCCGGTCCGGTTTGAGTTTGAAATCACAACTATTAACAAGGTCTGTAAGCTCATGGGAATCATACCATTTTAATGTTTTTTGGCTAAAAAATTCTAGGGTTTGAATCCGCGCAAGTTTGGAAAAGCCAAGGGTTTTTAAAATGCGAAAAGAAAAGGTGTCATTTTTTTTTATTTTCTATTGATTTTTGCATCGCTCAAAAAAAAAATTAAATTGTAGACAAAATTTTATCCTAACAAGAAAATAATGAATGCTGAAATTCTATATTCATTTTCTTGAGAAAAGAACACCAATATATATATATATATATATATATATATATATATATATATATATATATATACTTCTTCTGGGCACTTTAACTCGTATTTAATCACCAATATATATTATAAATATCAAAAGCATTTTTACACAAAAGATGGACTGACCATATACACGAAGTCATTATCTATGGCTACTCATTCTACCCTACAGCTCACTTTAGAAAGCATTTAGTGCAAGTGACATCATCTAAACCAAGTCAATCTATGCCATTAAATATTTGAAATGACATCATCTTCCTACGGGGACCACGCCTTGTAAAGTCAACTAATTGTCCATCTTGACTTTTGAGAAGGTTATAGTTGATGCATTGATGGCAAAACGGATTATGTTAAGGTTCGTTGGTAACTAGTTAAAATAGAATTACGGAGTTTTCAAAATAAGAGAAATTGAATCTTCAGTAATATTAATTTGTTTGAAAGGTTATTTTTTGGAGGATCTTTGAAACATTACTGTAGTAGTTTTAAAGATTTTTTAAAACAAATATACATATGAGATAAAAAAAACATTGGTTTGAAAATATCTAAAAATATATTTTTAAAAAATAAGTCCAAACAAACAAAGTGGTTCCAGATGTGAATTCATTGTTTCCTATCAATCCATGTTCTTGTACAAAGGTTACAAAAAATTACATTGGAAGTGCGTAAACATCTGTAGATATTCTCCTCTAGAATCACCCCATTCAATGTATTTTAAAATTCATTTAAGAATTTGAAATTTTCACATCTCGTGAATTTTATATAAGAAAAATTTTGTGGTAACAAAATGTTACCAAAAAAGCTAAGTTTGTGAAGAAAAGTGATAAATTTTTATTGAAACTTATTATTTTTTTTACAAAAATTTACCATTTTTACTAACAGTTATGATAACCAAAATTTACTTAATTATTGTCTTTATATAGAAGAACACCAAAATATAACAAATCCAAGGAACTTACACTTTTTAATGGAATCTAAATATACACAAGTCTTTTGGAGGCATCGTCCAAAACAATTCTAGTGTACTAATTGCAAACTAAGGTGGTGTTCTGAAATTTAAAATTTGAAATTTAAAGGCGAAAAGTATTAAGTTGTTGAATTAATAAATTTATTTTTGTTTGATAATAAACTGAATTTAAATATCTCACTTCGTAAATATAATAATTTTATCTCAAAATGATGAAACAATTTAAAGATAATGTGCGTGTATGAAAGAGTATAGAAAGAATGTGTTGTTGTGTGCAAGAGAAAGTGCGAAGACATTTGTGTGTGAGAAAAAGTATAGTGCGAGGATATTTGTGTGTGAGAAAAAGTAAGTGTATGTGTGAGAAAATATGTGTGTATAAAAGAGAGAGTGTGCAAGTGTGTGAAAGAAGAAAATTTATGTATGTATGTATGTATGCATAAGTACGAGAAATTGTGTATGTATATGTGAGAGAGACAATGTGTGGGAAAAAAATGTGTGTGGTAGAGAGGGCATGTGCGCGCGCGCGTGTGTGTGAGAGAGAGTGTGTGCATGTGTGTGTGTGTGTGTGTGTGTGTGTGAGTAAAAATATGCTTAAGAAATGTTGAGAGTGAGAATGCGCTTGTGAGAGAAAGTATACATATAATAGAAGTTGATGTAGTTGCGTGTGTGTGTGTGTGTGAGAGAGAGAGAGAGAAAGAGAGAGAGAGAGAGAGAGAGAGTGAGTGTGCTTGCAAGTTTGAATCTGTGCATATGTATAATAGAGAAAGAGTACGTGCATCATGCACGCAAGTGTGTGAGAGAGTATATGTGCGTACAAATGTAAGTTTGTATTGAAAGGGAGGAATGAGAAGAGAGAATATTGCCTGCATTCAAAATTCAGCAAAGTAAGTAAAATTGTTACTTAAAAATTTGTATAAAAATTATGCAGTGCTGAATACATTAAGTAATAAATGAATTTTGTTATCAAACATACCAAATTCAAAAAACTCTTAATCCATTGACTTTTAGTATTAAATTTAGTTGTCAAATGAGCCCTAAGTCGGTGTAGAATTGAGATGTTTTTACATAGACTAGAAACTCATATGGTCAATAATGTACTCCAAAAATTACACTAATCTATCGGTGAATATTTTGCAAATGATGTACATATACATCAGTATTTACTTGCATACACTATTGTTGGAAAACATACACCAAGCCTTTTTATAGTTTTGGTATTTTTAATTATATTAAGCTAGCAGGTCGTGTGTTATTTATTTGTTGGTTAGTTGAATTGATTACATTATTAGGTCTAGGATTTAGGTATAAAAAAATTCTATTAAAATAAACCTTTCCATTAATTTTTCTTGTAGTTTCTTATCTAAATTTCTATAAGTTTTTTTTTTATCAAATTGATTTGGTTCCATTAGAGTGATATCAAAGTTACGATGATTACAGTCATGGCAACCACGAATTTTACTTCGTTATTCCCAAATATTAAAAAAATGTTTGAGCAGAGTATAATTTTTGAAGGAAATGCATAATAATTCATCTGTAGGTATGTAGGATAGAACAATTTGTTGAAGAACAAACTGGTGAGGATATTGATCCACTAGCCATGAAGAAGGATAGTTTGGCTTTGTTTAAAATTCATCAAATAAGAATTGATACATCAATGTTTTAAAACATTATTATGGTAGACAAAACAAAAGAGGTTTGTGATATTCTTTAAAAAAAAAGTAAACTTACAGAGGAATATTCCGACTACGATAAAGTAAGCTAATAATATTAAAGAGGAAGTTTGAACTTGCAATAATAAAATTTTTTGAAGTAATCAAATCTTAATTTTTACCGTCTGTCATAGAGTGAAAACTAGATGGAACTTACATGGGCATAAACTCATTGAGGGGATATTTATTGAGATTATTCTTGTTACTTTACCCATAAAGTTTGACCAAGAAATCATTAATTAAAAAATTGAAGATTTGCATGGCTCATTAATTTAACATGTGCAGAGAATTAACAAGAAAATTGAATATACCATGTAAGGATTCAGTAGAAAATCCCAACAGAAAAAGTTTAGTATGAATGCTAAAGATAAACCATGAAGCATGGAAACTCCCATAAGAGAAATCAAAGCTACTATAACAGAGTTCGTGGTTACAATAATAACGATAGAAGTAGAGGCTATAATAATGATAGAGGCAAATATAGATAGAATCTTGGATGTGATAGAGGTAACAATTTTAATTTTAGAGGTGTTTCTTGTAAAGGTAAAGGATATGATTATGAGTTAAAAATATCATTTTTATCAAAATAATGATAGCTATATGATTATGAATTAGATATAATTTTGATCAAAATAACAATAGCTAGAGGATTTAGTGTTAGAATTATGAAAAAAAAATTGGACAGAAATTTCAAAGGTAGATTTAATAGTAATTTTCAAGCAAATATTGTTGAAATTAGGTTAAAAATAATAATCAAAATTCAGAAATTTTATTGTTGGCATACAATATTGTTGATATTATTGACAAAAATTAGTGGTTCTTAGATACTAATTGTAGTAATCATATGTATGGAAAAAAGAATTATTTTCCAAAGTTTATGAGTTTGTTAAAGGAAAAGTAAACTTCAAAAATAATACTATTCTACTAGTGTTTGGTAAGAATTGAATCCCTATCAAATTGAAAAATAGATCTAATGGTTTTGAGTATTTTATGTTTTTAGGTTAAATCATAATTTGTAAAGTATGGACTAATTGTCAGGAAAAAATATGATATTTGTATCAGACAGGATGTTTGTATAATTTTTATGAGAAAATGGTACGGTTTCAAAGATAATGTTGACTCCAAACTGTTTGTTTCTAAAAAATTTGAATAGTAAAAATTTTTCTAATTTGAATGCTGTTATTGATGGTAATAATTAATTATGGCATAAGTAGTTTGATCACTTGAATTTTAACAGCTTAAGATTTTTGGCAAATAAAAAGATGGTTGGTAGGCTGCTTGGTATTAGTGGTATTGGAAGAGTTTATAATACTTGTATTATGGGAAAGAATCGCAAGGATGTTTTCGAAGGTAAGTCATGGAAACAGCTTAAGATTTTTGGCAAATAAAAAGATGGTTGGTAGGCTGCTTGGTATTAGTGGTATTGGAAGAGTTTATAATACTTTTATTATGGGAAAGAATCGCAAGGATGTTTTCGAAGGTAAGTCATGGAAAATCATTGTAGAGTATCTATTCAGACTTGTATACTTTTGAAATTACTTTTAGCAGTAGTTGCATGTATTTTATTACATATATTGATGTTTGTAGTAGGAAAAATCCTGGATACATATATAATTTTTCTTTGAAGCAAAAATGTGATGCATGTAAGTCTTGTAAGAAATTCAAGATTGTTGCTGAAAAGAAGAGTGAGTGTCAAATTAAACTTAAGTCTTGTAAGAAATTCAAGATTGTTGCTGAAAAGAAGAGTGAGTGTCAAATTAAACTTGGAGAATTGATGGGTAAGAAATATCTTATTTGTGATGATTTTCTTAAAAAAAATAATATTCACCATCGAGTGACAGTCAAGTACCTCCACAACACAATGAGACGGCAAAGAAAAAATAGCACAATTTTGGATATAGTGATGTGTATATAGAAATGGAAAAAACATGCTAAGGTGTTTTTCGACAAAGGCAGTTACTTGTACTATTTATCTATTAAATAGATGTGCTACAAAGAGCTTTCCTAATAATACCACTAAAGAACTTTTGAGTGGCAGACAATATCACCTATCAGCCATCTTAGAGTATTTGGACACTACTTATTTTTACATTCTTAATTAGTTGATGAAGAAACTTGATGAAAAAGGAGAAAAATATATACTTATTGGATAAAGTGAGGTGTCTGAAGTTTAAAAATTATCCTATATACTTCTCATGAAAAGTGATTGTGAGCAGAAATGTAATATTTAATAAGATAGATATTAAAGAGTGGTTTAGTAAGGATTCCAAGAATATAGAAGTTATTTCAAATTTTGACAGTAATGATGAAGATAACAATTTTCATCTATCAACTGTTGCTCAAAGTTCAAAAACTTAGTTAATGAGTAGTCTACAGTACCATTGTTGCCCACTCATTTGCAAAATTATGTTATTACTTTAGATAATGCTCTATTCTAATGAATAAATTGTTAATGTTGCTTTATTTGCATATTATATTGTTTATGACAAGCAGGTTGAGATGATCATTGGATGAAATCAATGGGTGAAAAAATTCATGTCATTACTCATAGGTGAAGAAATTCATGTCATTAAGAAAAATAATACATGGAAGCTGATTCTCTTCCAATCTGAAAAAAGTCATTGGAATGAAGTAGGTATAAGACTAAGTACAAGCCCAATAAAGAAGTTTAGAGATTAAAAGCAAGGTTAGCTGTGCAAGGGTACAAACACAAACCTTTTATTGACTTTTTTGAGGTAGTTGCACCCACTGTTAGGCTTGTTTATCCATTCAATAATTTGTCTTGTTGCCCAAAATAAATCGAAAATTTATCAAATAAATGTCAAGTCTGCTTTCTTAAATGGAGTACTCAAGAAGGAAGCATATAATAAAAAGCTTGCATGTTTTATTGGAAGAGATTAGGAAGATAAGATGTGCAGGCTAAAGAAGCCTTCACATAACTTAAAACATACCCAAAGGGTCCAATATCTTTGAATTGATTTCTATTTTATTACTCGTGAATTTCAAAGTCACCCTAAAGAGCATACTTTGTATATTAAATCTTTTGCTTAGAATGATATTTTCATTGTGTGTATACAGATGACTTTATATTCATAAGATACAATCCAGAGACATTTGCTTAGCTTAGGGAAGCTATGATTAAGAACTTTAGATGGTAGATATGGGATTTGGGTCTTATTTTTTTGGGACTGAAGTTTTTCAATTTGATTGTGGTATATTTATTTCTCAGAGGAAAATTTAAAGAAGTTCAAGATAGATGGAGATAATTCAATTTTGACTCCAACTAAGGAAAACTTAAATTTTACCAAGGAGGGCATTAGTAGATATGTAGATCCTACTTAGTTTAAAAATATAATTAGAATTTTAATATATTTGACTTCTTCAAGGCCAAATATTACTTACAGTTTTGGCTTGATTGGTATGTTTATGGAAAAATTCACATTTGTTACATTTATAGGCTTCTGAGAGGATCCTAACATACATCAAAAGTAATCAGGGAGATGGTATTTTTATTTGGGTAGTGAACCAATTGACCTTTTGGGATGATTGGGCAGTGATAAAATTGTGAGTAAAAGTACTTCGGGATATGCATTTTTCACTGGCTCAGAGATATTTTTTGGAGTTCTAAAAAGCAATAGGTCATAGCATTATCTATAATAGAGATAAAATATATTACAACAGCTAATAGTTCTACTCAATCATTGTGATTAAGGTAGTTGGTATTCTAAAACACAAGCAAGATAATCCTTTGAAAATTTATTTGATAGTAAGTTAGTAATTGAGTTGTCTAAAAATCCAATTCTCCATGCGTGTAATGGCCACATAGATATCAAATATCTCTTAAACATGAGGTGATTCGTGAGAAGGAAATCAAAATAAGTTATTGTAGAACTAACAAGCAAGTCTAGGATATTTTCACAAAGGCATTGAAGTCAAATACGTTCTTGAGATCGAAGAATATAATGGACATTTTATGTTTTTAGTATTTTTAATATTAAGTTAGTGGGTCATGTATTATTTATTAGTTGCACAGTTGAGTTGGATACATTATCATGTTGTAAAATTTAGGTATAATAGACTATTTATTAGTTCTTTTTTATTGTAACTAAATATATGTTTGACAAATCAAAAAGATCTCTATTAATTTTTTTGAGGTTTCGTACCAAAATTCTTTTTTTTTTTTTTATCTAACTGATTTGATTCTATCAACCACAATGTATATTCTAAGACATAGGTACCGCCCGAATTCTTATTTGCATAAAAATTTAAGAAAAAACAAATAAAAACCTAAAAGAATATCAAAGCACACAAAAGAAAGAGAAAATAGAAACTCGGGAGTACATGACAAATTGCTATCATTACTAAGTTTTTTCAGATTATTTTTCATTATTTTTTTAAATCTTACTAACCAATTCAACCTAATATTATGCAGTACCATTAGTGATTAACAAAATGGATTTTTGATTAAATGCAATCATGAGGATCTTTTGAAAGATCTTCCTCCAAGCTTTGTTGAATCTTTGTTACGTGCAGATGTTTCTGCTATTCAGTATTAATGCAAGTCCATTAGCCTATAAAAAAAATGGATTTTCAGTTATTTGGTCAATTGACAATTAGAATCTTTTTAATTTTTACATACTTCTAAGCTAAAAAAATTAAGAAAAGAAACAGAAATACTTAACTCCAATTTGAACTGCAATACTGACTTATGAAATTGTCACTTCCAACATGCATATATTCCTACATTCGGAACTAGGAGGAAACTGATATATCCACTTACGGTTTGGGTATTATGTCACAACTTATACTACGAGATTTTCCTCTGTTTTATACAATTAGTCATACATCAAGTACCAATTAAAACAAATGATTAAATATGAGCAAATACATACTCAGGTTTTATAAGTTTCAATACATCAAATAATCCGCAACTATAACACAAATTGAAAGACATTACTCATTATATGGTTATTTGATTGAAGAAACTTTCAAACCAATAATCCAAAACCAATATCCGAACAACGCATAATGGTAGCAGTGGAGAAGTAATCCTTTGACTATTTAACCAACTTATTTAACCCAAATAATTAAATAATTTTGGCTTGATTGGTTAAATTTTTCATAGAAGATTATAACTAACTTAAAATTATTGGATCAACTGGCAAAATTTCAAGTAACCCAGGACTGATGTGATGGTCTTTATTGCCATAACTCACAGCAAAAATGGTAAGTTTGATAGAAAAATGGTAAGTTTTAAAAAGAACTTATAACTTTTCTTGAAATACTTACTATGGCTTCATGGAAATATTTACCACATGATCCTCAGTTATCCAATAATCAATAGTAATCTCCCTACCTTGAATTAACACATTAATGAAGTGAAATTTGATATCAATGTGCTTGCTATGCCCATGAAATACTAGATTCTTTAATAACTCAATAGCAAACTTGCTATCACAAAAAGTCTTGGGAGGTCACTCATATTGCAAAAATCCAAACATTCTTCTTAACCATAGTGCTTGAATAGCACTATTTGTCATTGTCTAGACTTCGCCTCAGCTGTAGATAATGCCAAAACTTGTTGCTTCTTGAATGACCAAAAAAATATACCAGTTCCCAAATAGAATGCACAACCATAGGTACTCTTTATTATAATATCACTAGCACAGTCACTATCTATAAACTCAAGAAGTCTAGCATCATCAGTAGATGAATAAGAAATACTATCAGATTGTGTACCTCTAATGTATCTCAAAATTCTCTTGGCTACTTGCAAGTGAGATTGACATGGAGAATCCATGAATCCGCTAATCAGCTCAACAACAAAAAGTAATTCAAGTCTCAAAGAAGTCAAATATCTAAGACTTCTCACCTACAAAGCATCAACAAATTCACTAGTGCCATATTTCATTAATTTTAATTTTTCTTTAATCGGAATTATCATTGGTTTTGTTATATACATCTTGAACCTCTTTAAAATATCACTATCAAACTTTTTTTGTGAAATAAATATTCCACAATTCATTTGACTAACTTTAGTGCCAAGCAAATAAGACATTAATCCCATTTTACTCATCTCAAAATGACTAATTGTAGCCTCACTAAACTCAAAAAATGAGTTTGGGATTGTTGTTAGTGAACATTAGATCATCCACATATAAGTATACAATAAGAAGATCATCACTATGTTTAGACTTAATATACAGAGTATGCTTGTAAAGGCATCTAAGAAAACCGTGCTCAACAAAATAAGCATCAACAATAGTATACCAAGCTCGGGGGTGCTTGTTTCAAACCATAGTCATTACATTATATTTTCTTGGCCTTTGTAGGTATAATCTACAACGTAGGATCCAAAAACAACCTAAGGGGGAAGGGGGATAAATTAGGATGTACAAAATTCAAAGTGCAATTATGCTCAAATATTCACCGAAAAATAAAACTAAGTAATGAAACCAACTTGCAGTTAAGAATAATAAAGATATTGCAAGATAAGCTTACAAACAAACAATCAATAAAGTAAAAGAGATAGAGAAAGAACATCATAATTTTTATAATAGTTCAGTGCCAAACTCGACAGCTTAGTCCACTCACAAGTTCCTCAAGTTGTAATACAAATATACTAATAGCTTATTCAATTGTTGATGAAGCAAATGAACTTGTACATAAGGAAGGAGCACTCTTTCTCTCTCTTCCTAGCTTTAGTTGAGCCAAAGTCCTTATTTTGCTCACATTATGCTTTGCCAATACTAGGCAAGAGTTTTACACCACTACCTCATACTATGCTACAATTGAATGCTTCTACTAACCCAATTAAAAAGCACTCAAAACACCAACAATCTACCTACCAATGAACTACAAGCCCACCCCCAAACAGGAGTATTTTCTCCAAAAATCACTCTAAAACACATGTGAACTTTGTAGACAATTGATATCTCCAGTCTTACATTAATTCTATATATATTGGTATTCATAAGAGGTGAGAAAATAGCTAAAAATGGCTTCCAATGGTCAAATTCAACTTTTGGTAGAAATTAGCTGTTAGATAGTAAAATCAAGATCCAAATATCTGCACTATTCATCTGGATGTCTACTTGTACGTTTGGTTGCTTGTCTACAATCATTCTGTCCAAATTTTGACTTTTGTTATTGTTCATCTGAATGCGGTTTCTACTCATCCGGATGCGGTCACTATTTATCTGAACGTGGTTCCTCTTCATGGCTTTTGTTCATGCGAATGCGACTATTGTTCATGTGGACTTCTATATCACAATTTTCTTGCGATTTCTTTCTCTTTTTGATTCCTTTTGATGCCAAACACTTTTATTGCAAGAATAGCTCAAATGAAACCACTAGATTATTTCATCATTTGTTTGTTAATCATCAAAACTAGAAGATTTTAGGACCATAAGATCTTCAATCTCCTCCTTTTTAATGATGACAAACCAAATGATGAGAAGTGAGGATAAAATAATTATAGACAACAAAAAAATTCCCCCTCAATATATGTCAAAGTGATTCATGATAAATTTTGAGTTTCCTCCTAGTGTGTGGGCAAGAAACTATGCAGAACACATTACACTCATCATTTCATATTTTTCTCCTCTTTTTGGCATCATCAAAACTAGATTTGTGAAGTATAAAAACTATGACAATCAATGATCCCCTCAACAAATGCATGTATCATTTTGAGTATGAGAATACCTTTTGTTTTGAAAAATATTTGCTCTCCCTAAATATTTTGGTTTGAAAACACAAACCTCAATTTTGAACTTCTCTCCCTAAATATAAGCATTTTTCAAAAGCTCATTTGGAAATACAAACAAAGCTCATTTTCAAATTGCCTTTGAAACACAAACTAGGAGAGATACAAATTTGAAGGAAAACTCATATTTGAAAATACATACTCTTCCTTTTGGGGCTTAGCAAGAACTGGCATGGTCGTGAAATGGGGTAAAAAAAAAAAGAGTTTTTCTACCCTCAGCAAATTGTCTTCAAGAAATGGGAGTATTTCTCCCTAAACACAATAATGTAAATCACATTTTCATCACATTCTCATATTATCATCAATCATATAAATGCAACAATAACACCTTGTCATAGGATCAAAATGCATTGAGATATTGAACCATTCGAAAATCCTAAAACATATGTAATATCTTCAAAGCAAGAATATAATCAATCTTAGACTTTGTAGAAGAATTTTAATGAAAAATGATGAAAAGTTGCAATTTTTTTAGGGAAAAAGATTCAATTTCAAAAGAAATGAATTTTTATTGGAGTAGAATAGAATAAGGAGCAAAGTTTACTTTTTTTTTTTTTTTTTGCATAAGGAACCAAACCAAAATTTCAAGGATGAATATAAGAAAGATATATGAAATCATATTTTTATTGAAGTGACTACCAAAGTAAATCACATTATGATGAGAAGCATGGTAAGCCATTCAAGGTTTCAAAAACTCATTTAAAGTTCCTAAAAGAAAATGGAATGAGCAATATTGGATGATAATTGGAAAAGATGAAGAAATTGTATGATTTTAAATGAAGATTGTATTTGAAAAATCATGATTTTTTGTTTTGAAGAAATAAGGAATAAAAAAAATCATGCCAATGAAGACTTCAAAAGCTTGGATTCAGGCTTCTGCATTTGGCTACTGCATCCGGATCATGCATCCTCATGACTACAAATAGTCACTTATCCAGATGTTCATCCAAAACCTAGATGACGTCCGCTTGGCTTATGTAGTTGTGCGCATCACGTAGAAAAACTTATTTTCTTTTTTTTTTTAAATAAAATTAATAATTTCAAATTTTGGTTGTGTCTAGATAAATGTTTTTTTGGGTGTTTTAAAAAAAAACATTACTATAGTTGTTTTAAAGATTCTTTTCGGTAAATGTGTTTGTGAGATAAAAAAGTAGCTGAAAAACGCGTATGAAATTTCTAAAAAACATATTTCGAAAAAACACTATCAAACAAACAGAGCCTTTATTTCTCAAAAATGAAAAGAATATATTTTTTTAAGAAGGAAGTATATTGAAATAACAAATGACTTGTGAATCAATCAAAGAAAAAGAACACATGAGAATTTTCAAAATATGTTGTATATTGTTCATGATAAATTGTCCAAATGAAAAAAACTTTGAAACTGAAGAGATAGTTATGTTGAAATTGACCATTTCATTAATGTATTGATGGGCAAAGAAAGATGACTCAACAATGGTGGTCCACTTATTAAACATTTTGATCTCTTTTAATTTACCTATAAATAGCTCAAGATCAGGTAATATTGAATATAAAATCTGAAGTGTTGCCCATCTCAATTTGAGGATCCTAGTATACATATGTGTTATTAGTGTTTAAACACTTCATATTTACAAACCAGAGAAATGCTAAATTTTCAACCAAAAAAACAGAAAATAAAAAATTCTCAAAAGGGTTAATAATGTAATTACAAATGAGCATGAGTGGATCTTTTGAAGGTTCTTCAAGTGGAATTTTCCAATTTCCATAACTGGGGAAAAGGTCGCAGGCTTTGCTCGAGCCTCACGCGCCATATACGGACAACTGATTTAAGGTTAGTAATGATGATTAAAGAAGTAATTAAAGTTGATATTAAGAAAGTTTAATTACTTTTTCAATAACCCTTTGCTTTTTCTACAGTATTGGGTACATTTGGTATGTCAAGTGGCATGTGATTTGATGCATTATAACCGATCAATTGTTGCCAAATATAACAAGACGTGACCTGTCATTATCAGCTGATGATAAATTATTAATTCTAGTACACCACATCGCTATGCACATGATGCACTTAAGATTTTTTTTTATGCGATGTTGATAGGTTTGCTCCCATTTTTGATATTTTGCACAGCATCCCTGATCTCTCCAAATTTTGACAATGAGACTTTTGTCTATTAACAATTTTTAATAATGGAGGCTCAAAAGAAATCAATCGTTCAAGTGCGTTTCCGTAAATTTCCAACTTTACTGTAAAATAACAAAGCAGAAAAGTTCAGTATACCCAACCATTACTTTATTATTTCATTGGTAGTTAAAAACTTCAAACTTCCTTGATCCTCGCGTTGTTTTGTTTACGTCTTTTATCCTTAATATTGTAGAACAATTACATATAAATTTGATTATCTTTTTAACGTCTTGATGAACCAAAATGTATATATATATACACATATACATATACATATACATATACATACATATATATACAATATGATAAGCGGAACTCTAAGATAAATATTTTTCTAGTAATGTATCATTAAATCAAAATACGAGGAACACACATGCATATGAATTTAATTTAATTTTTTAAATTTAAAAACAACCGCTCCCACAACAATAAAAACAAATGCACATATTGGGATCTGAGCATATTTCGTGAGCAATATCCTTCTTCTCACAAGCCTTCGCACACATTGTCTTTAATCAACTTCACCGTAAAATAAAGAAAGATTTATCCTATCATGATCGCTCAATTCACATTTAATTTTTTTGTCTAAATTTGCCTAGTTGCTCATCTAAATTGATAGATTCATAAGGACCTTCACAAACAATATACCATAATTCAATATCTAAAGATTGTTAGGAAACATTTTTTTCTATCCCTCAGAACTATCATAATAAACACTATTAAATATAGGAGGTCTACCAATAGATTATTCCTATAAAAATAAAGCATTGTCAGTTGCCATAATCTAATCCTAACTTGTTAGGCTAATACTAATAGAGACCAAGCTCTAATAACCAATTGTTAGGGTCCCAAAGCAACCCAAAAGGGGGGACGAATTTGATTGTACAAAAACTAAGTACAATTATGCTCAAATATTCACCAAATTTAACATTAAGAGATTTTGCCTATATGAATTCGAAAAAACAATGGTAAAGATAAGCAAATATAAAGATCAAAACAATTAACAAAGAAAATTAAAAAGAAAGAGTAAAGAATACAACCAATTTTTATAGTGGTTCGACATCAAACACAATACTTACGTCTGCTCCTAAGTTCACAATTTGAGTTCAAATCTACTATGAACTTCTTCTCAAGTTGGTGAAGCTAACAAACATTTACAAAAGGGAGAATCACTTTTGCTCTCTTTTCTTGGCTCTAATTGAGCCAAAGTTTCTACTTTGGTCACATTAAACTCTACCAAGACAAGCCAAGAGATTTATAACACTATCAATCCCTACACTTTGCCACATTTAGCAAAGCTCTCAAAACCTCAACATACTTACCTCGCAAAGACTCACATGAACACACACACTAAAATATCTTCTCACAAAATTATTCTAAAATCACTTGTAGTCAATGTAGGAAATTATTAAAATCAATTTCATACTACAAAACTTTTATAGTGGGCGAGAAATAGGCTGGAAAGCTTCTTCAATGCTCATATGCCAAAACTTTGTGAAACAAGTCATTAGACACTAAATTTCATCCAGATAGCTACACCTCTTTCGGATGGCATCTACATCCCGCATCCACATCCCGTCCGTACCTGGTCTACATGCTCTCTGTCGAACTCTCATTTTAGTACTTTCTAGTCATGTAAATGTTTGCATCGCATTCTCATATGCGTCCAGAAAGCAAAGTACTAGTACTTTGCTTTGTTCGCATCGTATCCGCATATGCATCACACTAAGTCTGCATCACAATTTTGTTGTAGTTTATTCTCTTTTTCTATTCCTTTTTTGCTCAGTCACTTTCACTGTAAGAATAGCTCAAATAGACCATTACATTGCTTTATCATTTGTTCGTTGATCATCAAAACTAGATAATTTAGAACCGTAAGATCTTCAAAGATGATGAAAATAATGAATGTTCCCCTGAATTTATTAAAGAAAAGGATATGGATTCGTGGTACTTCACATAGGTGTTCTTTGTACAGGAATAGAAGTATAAGTGCTAGATGGTTGTCTGAGAAATTTAATAAGGAATTGGTTGATGATCCAGATTGGACATTGAAGGGATTTAGGGGGACAGTTAGAAGAACATATAAACTAAACATGTCCAAATGAAAGATATACTAGAGAAAGAAATATGCATTACAAACAATACAGGGCGAGCACAAGCAACAACACTGACTAAGAAATTGTTGAGCAACTGTAATGAACAAAAATCTTGGATTAGCTAGATTAGCTACATATGTTGTGTTTGAATTACTATCACTTTCAGCAAATCCAGTATTTAAGACGATATTCGTGATGTTTGATGCACAAAACGAAGGATTTATTCATGGTTGTAGGCCAATCATATATTTGGGTGCTTGTCACTTAAAAGACATTTAATGCACGCTGCATGAATGAATGATAATAACTAGATGTTTCCATTAGCCATGGCTCGAGTTGAGTCAAAGTGTAAGGATAGTTGGACATGGTTTTTGACTACTTTATTGATCAAATTGGGTCTCTGACGGACAAAAATTAGATGGTCATTTTTTGTAGGCAAAAGGCTTGTGCTATTTAATTTTGGTAAATCTTTTCTTTGTTAGTTTTTATGCTTTGGAGACTATGTTACTAATATTTAGTCTTTGAATTACAAACCTAATTGAGACCTTTGATGAGTTTTTTTCTTGAAGTGGAGCACAGACTATGTGTAAGGCTCAAGTATACTAGTTTCAAGTTAACATTTAAAGACAAGGCACTAAGGGGCATTATGTGGGCCACTACAAAGGCACATAAACTAGAAATTTAGAGAAGAAAGATGAGAGAACTTGAGATGGCTGGTAAGGATGCTTATGACTGGTTGAGGTGATTCTACCTTATCTTTGGGCAAGGTGTATGTCCTGAGTGTGAGCTTTTATTTAATTATATTACTAAATCATCCAACCAATTAGTACAACCAGAGATGAGCCCATCTTAACAGTATTTGAGAAGATAAGAAGACTTATCATGTGTAAATTTCAGGCGAAAAGAGAATTTTTGTCAAAGGTTCAAGGGAATATTTGTCCAAGAATATATGATAAGTTGGGAGAGATAAAGCTAAAGTCATTTGAATACGAAGCCACAGAATCTGGTAGAGGAATTTGGAAAGTCATTGTTTATCATGGCACCTTTGTTTATTTAAAAGGGAAAACGTTGTGCCGGAAAGGAATGGAAAATTACCAGTATCCATTGTGAATATGCATGTGCTACGTACAACCATGCATGATGGTTATCAAGAGGCAAAAGATTTTGTGCATCCAAATTACAACATTGAGCCTTACAATATGGTTTTTGGGCATATTATTATGCTTGTTTCAGATAAATATTTGTGGGTTGAAATTGGAGAATTACCAACTGAGTCACCAAAATTAGAGAGAAGAGTTGGCAGACCTTGACAGCTTAGAAGAAAAAGTCCAGATGAGACATTTGATAAGACTGTGGTAAGCAAAAAGCGCGCTATGCTCCATTGCAACAATAATAAGTAATCTAGACATTAATAGAAAAACATGTAATGAGCCAATTAACCAATTAGTGTAATGCAATTTTAAGGATATGTATTATTGTTACATTAGAATTCTAACATCAATTTATTATTGTAGAGTGGAGGTTGCCCTAGAAGAGTTGCTAGTTGTCAAATTAGTGGTCCTAGAGGTGATGCCCAAGAAGTCACTGGTCAGCAAGTCAGTGGAATTTAAAGATACGCAACAGATGATGGAATTGGAAGAGATATTTCTACCAACTCAAACAATAAAAATGCTACAATTAGGGAAAGAGATACCTGAACTAGGTTTAGGAGAAGACGTAATAGAGGAAGAGGCAAGTATGTTGCAAATCCAAGATCCTATTTTGGAATTGGAAATTGGAATGGTATTGAAATGTCAATCATGAATCACTTTATGCCAAGTAATCAGGTATCTACAAAACACTTATTTTCTATATTTAGTAAGCAATGATTTTATGTTGACATTAACCTTCATTCTTCCACCTTGCTAGAATGGTCATGTAGCAAAATGACAGTGGTCATACACTCCAAATGGTAAATTTGTTCTTTCATAAGTACGGAAACAAATTCTTTCACATTTTTAATTGACTTTTATTTAATGTTAACGATGGAATAAAACTTCTTCATCTTAAACTGAATTAACTGATGTAAATTATACTCAACCATCAACTAGTTGCACTATGCAGGTAATTAAACTTTATTTGTCTTAATTCATCTATGGACACTTTTTGCACTCATGATGAGTGTAGATACAAAGGTAATCAACTAATTTGGTGATGTACTATTCTCCAGCCAAATGTCAACTATTGGAGTCCATATGCCAAAAGACATAGGGGATGCTCCAAATAAAGTTCCTATAGCTTTTTAAATGGTCTTGTAAAGTTGCGTATGGTCTTGTAAATTAAAATGTAGTCTTGTCGACTACTGTTTTGTTTTGTGTTGGTTTTGTAAAGGATTTTTGCTTTTTGTCTGGAATGGCATTTGGGCAGATACGTTATGTTATATATAGCCAATACATGAATAGGCAGATTTTTGGTTTTATACATTATGCCATGATAGTGAAATTGCAAAGCAATTTCAAATGCTACCTTGAATGCTGTTTTTAAGATTTCTACTAGAAGTCTAAATTGATTTTTAATTTCTTATTTTGTCATTATCAAGGGTGAAACAACAATTGCTTCTTCTTGTTATTTTTCATCACTCCCAATACATATATCGTAGCAAAAATTAAAATAAAAAATAGTATGTGTTGCAATTTGGCTTCAATCCTACTTTCTTTAAGAGCTCCTTCATATTTAGCTATAGATGCATGTAATGCCACACGTTCTTTCGCAAGCTTCTTATTCTAAGCCATTACTGAAGCTCTTGAGGTGTTTCTTTTTCATATGCTCTCTGCAGTTCTTGTTATTGCAGTTGCAAGTTCATTAGTTTCTCTTTTGATTCTTGCATTCTTCTATAAAATTGCTGTCCAATCTCCATCCTTTTTTTTTTTTTGCATATTTCAGGTTCTATTTATTGGAAGAACCCACATGCATTTTCATTCTATAAATAGTTGATGTTAGATAATGTTTAATTATGTGAAACTACAATATAAATGCTTAAGATTAGTTGTACCTGATAGTTGGAACAACCTAAGAATTTTCTCATTGGGTTTTCAAGATACCATGAAGTGCATAATGGTGCTACTTTCCACATTTGCAGTTTGTTTTGTTGGTATAGATTGGAAAAAAGAGTTTGATTTGCAACTCTCTAGATTATGCTACATTTTGTTGGGGAATGGTAGCTCAGTTGTGGAGAAAATGGAGAAGAGATGTTGCAGGAAATTTTTGCTTTTGTCCTAGTTAAATAGATATTTGCTGGGAAATATTAGCTCAGTTATAAAGAAAATGGAGAAAAGATGTTGCACGAAATTTTTTGCTTCTGGCCTGCTAAAATAGGTAGTTATAGCGGCATTTTAATCTTAATTTCCAACAGTCACAACGAGCAACTTCTGAAAAAGAAAATGTATCATGCGTGTGTCTCACACGCCATTTCATTGTTATTTTGTGGAATGAAGTTAGTAAAAATTAAACTTTCCTATTTTAATAGCTGAAGGGGAACATTGTAACTTGGCTAAAAGTTCAAGTGTACATTGTGCTTTTGACCCAAAGATTTATTAACACTCAGAATATTTGTAATAAAATTTCACTTGAAAATTCAAATAACAAAGTAGTTTTAGAAAGCTCGCCATTAATAAAAAAAAATTACAAAATTTAATTAAAACTCAATGATTTTTAAAAGTCACAAAAATCTTAAGAAAAAACTAGTATCACAAGACAAGTTTATAGAAAAAATTTTACTTAAAAATTTGAATAGTCAAGCTACTTTGGTAACTGTATTATCAGTAAACAAAATTAGAAAATCTAAATACATACTAAATGACCTTTAGAAATTACCAAAATTCATGTTCATATTTAAAAACATAAAATTAAATTTAGAAATTTTAAAATATATGAAAGTAGACATTACAATTAATTTTTTTTGCCCCTATACTGCAAATTTGGACTTCTGTGAGTAAATTTTATAATTACTCCATAAAAAATAAAATGAACCCCTAAAAAAGAAAATTTTTAAATGATGGGTCAAAATTTGATGTTTGCTACAATATAAATTGAAAATGAGAGAAACAGAAGTCATTACCAAAACTTTCCAAAAAATTTCCTTAATCATGTAACTAATACTCAGTGGAACATACTCTAAATTTGGTAGTTTACTGGACTTAAAAGAAAAAATATTAATCATACAAGACGAATTTTAATAATCCTGCCAAAATAAAACTATACGCAAATCATGAAAATTTACTTTTGTGCTAGTTGATTATTCTATCTGAGATATTGTAGCAAAATAAAAATGGAAGAGAGAAGCTCAAGCGGAGCTTAACAACTGTTCTGCAAAAACATTCCCTGATAAGATTAAGCTAAACTTTCCTTTAATGCATGCTAAGCTTTATGGGCTACTGCTCGACCACAAAGGAGAACATTACTGGGGATTGGATTTTCGTCTCTCAACGAATTTGCAGGAGAAAATATTCGAAGATAGAATTGTTGTCCCAAGTATTGGCGAACCCAGTCTTGAGACCTTACATTCCACATTCCTGCATTGTCCAGTGGCATGTAAACTGATGTCCAAGATTTGGGATATACCTGCAGATACGTTAGGCCATATAATTAGCTGATATGATTCGATTCAACATTGTTGTGACTTATAACTTATGTTGCATATAATTATAAGGAAGCTCTAATGATTATTTCCTGTTTACCTGAACAGTTGATCGAGATATCGTGTCTCGTAGGTTGTAAGTGAATCTGCTTGCAGGAGTCCACTGCCCCCGGTCCATCCTATTATTTCCACAATTTGTCAAATTCCATCAATTTGTTCTATATGTCAAACTTACGCAAAGTATTAAACCATTTCTATTGCAACATTTTGGTCACTAAGTTCATTTTTGTTACAAATGACGGTTGAAAATAGTAACCATTCTATATATTTTCCAGGGCATGCTGTAATTTGCAATCAGCTAAAGAGGTTTGAGGTTAATTTTGGTGTAAAAATAAGTCGATTTGTTGAAAGAGATAGAGGACAATGCTTTTAGCTAACCATGAATATGACAACAATGCCCATGGAAAAAATTCATATGAATTGACTTTCTTCCGTTAACTTTAACTTGAAAAATAGATGTAATGATCAATCGACAGTGAATTAAAACTTCAAGAGGTGATTGAAAACAAAAATTAGTGTAGTGACCAAAATGTTACTCTAGAAATATACTTTGGTGACCCCAATGTAATTACCCTATCTACAGGAAGAATGGTCTTCCTGCAGCTAATTCGATTATTGATACCAAAATTTGAGCATTTGACATACAGATACCATAAAAGTGGAAAGGAAAAGTCCAAGGTTAATATTACCCCACAACAAAGAAGTGATGGCCATCAATATGCCATGACTGCAGAGTATCTTCAGAATTCTCAAATACAATCTCAGCATAACCCCGGTATTCTGCAGCCATGACGGAAGTCTGGAGATGAGCACCAGCACCATTGGGGTTCTCAGGGATACTACCAACGCTGAAGACCCCTGGAATATTGAAATAGTCGGCTAGTTTAAGTGGGGTGTCTGCTGAAATGAATGAGACACTATTGACAGCATATCTCTGTTTTCCGCTGATGATTGGGGCTGTGTTTGCAAGCCTAATTGTACGCGTTGTGTTGATCAATCCATAGTGGTAAGAGCCCTGGGGATTTGGTCTTGGTCCACTAGCTGTTAAGTTCCGCCTGATTAGGAAAGTGACATGAATCATGATATAATTAGGAACATGACATTCTGTCTTCAACCAAAGAATCCCAATGCAGAACAGAAAAGATTTCCTATGAAGAAATGCAGGCTGTCTAAGGTGATAACCTTACCTTCATTATACCATGCAATATTGCTGTGGACAATCTATTCTACGTAAAAGAAGCAATCTTAAGACTTGTATTCCACCTTGGAATCTACAAATTTTATACAATTATCTTACTATTTACTGTACAAATTAGAATCTTTTAACTAAGTTCTTACTGCATTCATCAGTATTAAGTAATGACAACCTTCCAGGTTTTGAATTTCTTCCCAACCTGCTGCCACTAATCCATCTTTCTGTACACGCATTCTTTTTTTTGTACATTTTACCAGCATATCGCTGTTACTCAGGACACAAAAACCAGAAAATCAATTGGAGCATTCTATATTTGGTAGATATCTGCAAATATTTACAGAAGCAGTTCGTTGTTTAGTTACCAAGTAGTTGCATCCCTAATATTGTCTCTGGAAAATTGAATTTTAACAAACATACCTCAGTGATCTGGCCTGATTTATGGACCAGTCTATCTCAATTGTTGGTCCCCCAGGAGGAGGACCTGAGACACTTTTTTGTGAGTTGCTGTATCGAAAAACAGATGTAGCAGTGAGCACTTGGGGTGTGAAACGCGTTGAGACGACAATGTAGTAATCTTGTGGAGATTGATCAGCCGTGACCAGTACAGAGTAAGACTGCCCGAGATGTATATCAAGGGAGTCGTAAGTATTCTGCAATGTATGAGTGCCTTCAACCTCAACTAGTACCATTTTGTGCCCCTGGATTCTGAAGTTGATGGAAGTAGTAAGCCCAACATTTGATATTCTGAACCTGTAGGTCTTGCCTGAATTGGAAATTTCTCGAATTAGAAGATTGCTAAAGCACCATGCCATACTCATAACACATACTGAACGTGATTTAGCAAGTTACCGTGTTCAACAGTGAACACATAACCATTTCTACCACGTCCATTGATGAGAAGCCCATCAGGAAAGGAAAGATTATGGCCACCATCCAAAATGGCTTTCAAATCCTTGGCGTAAGAAGTTAAAAAGGATATTAAATCAGTCAACTGTTTTATACAAAAAATGAACAAAAAATACTACCATTATATGCCATCAATAACACTCACCTTGTGGCTTTGGTTGAACCAATCTCCTGCAAGTATGGTGTAGTCTCCAGCAGGGGGAGCAAAGGGAACAGGAATTACAGAACGGCTAGCAATTTTGATGCCACCATATCCTCCTGCACCCTTATGGAAAGCAAGGGAGGGAAAGTAGAAGTAGCTACCAATCTGATCCTTAACTTGCAGAATATAAGTGTAGTTCTTGCCTGGTGGAATGGGGCAATTAGTTCCCCAGACCCCATCCTGCCATGAATTCCTTCTCTGCTGCAAACCATTCCTAAATCACAAGCATCATCCAATTAACCATCTAAATCCTCTCTATATTGGCAAGAATTTCAAAAATTGGCAGGTCTATAGATGATAAATACAATTCAATATATAAATGGAGTACTCCTCAATTTTCTCCCTGATTCCAAATCTAAAGAACGAAAAAAAAAAATTTACCGGTCAGGGATAAAGAATTCTGGAAATATAGGTGAAATAAAGAAGTGAATGTAGTTCACTAACCAAGAGATGAGAAAGGGTTCATCCAAATTGTTGAAGACATTGATTATCAAGTTGTCATTGGTCACTGACTCTATTGCTGGCCCTGGAAACTGCCCGTTTATCAATATACCCTGCCATTTTGTCCATTTATTCATTGTACATCAACAACCAATCAAGAATACAGTATTCTTGAGCTTATAAATTGAATAAACTTCAGTTATTTAAATAAAGAGGATAATAAACCAAATGGAGAAAAGAAGTTCCAAACTTTGGAAAAATGGGAATCCACTACAACAGTTCACTATACATGCCAAAGCTCTCATGATTAAAAGAAAAAACACATACCTGCTGCTTGACACCAAGAGGATAAATATCACCATAAGTAACAGTCCATGTAAAGAATCTGTATGGATCTTCACAACTGATGCAGTCCCCCAATAACAGCACTAGCACTGCCACCACGAACGGCTGCCCCATCTTCATCTTCACTTCGCTAGTGCCAACTCTCTTTTCTCCAGAGCACAAATTATCACTTGTTGCAAGTCTTAGATGTATTGGAAGACACAATTTTCCTTTTTTTCTTCTCCTGCTCTTTGCGTTCTTTCCTTTGTTGATAAACTACTTTAATTAAGTTCTTTCCTTTTGCTTTGCAGTGGAATAGTGTCGGTGACGAAGATTAAAAATGCAAAGCATCTCTTTGAAAAGGGAGCTATGCGTAATGAATATTGTGCATGAGCTGGACTCTGTGTTTCAGTCACTGGGGGGCACTTCGTACACTTCTAGACTTGCTATTTATGGATGCTGATGATGGGGCAGAAACGAACAGTACGTGATTTAGGGTCCAATATGGACCTGCCACTCGTGCCCTGTTGAAAGGGCAAAAAAAAAAGAAAATAATAATAATTATTATTATTAGTTTTTTTGGGTTTGGGTTTTTTGGGTGCTTTTGTTGGTTTTTTTTCTTTTTGTTGGTTTTGTTTTTTGATTTTTAAGGTTTCTGGGTATGGGGTTGAGGTTTGGAGGGTGGGTTGAGTGGGTTTTACCAGGTTTAGAATTTTCTGTTACATAATTTGGTATTACACACCACTTAGGTGATTGACATGTGTCTTTGTCTTTGAAGTCATGTTTAGTAAATTTATATTTATCAATTATCTAAGTAGTGTAATATAAATATAATATTAAATTATGTAATAAAAAACCCCAAACCGATTTTTACTACCTTGTCGCACAGTGTCTCGTGATAAAATCAGACGCGCCTACTTTTAAGCAGTCAAGGTATGATTTACATGTTATGCACTGTGCAGCGTAAAGAATTCTATTCACCTTTGTGTGATCTAAATTTTTGAAAAATTTTGTGTCATTATACTTGTGTATTTTGTGATTTAAATAAAATTTTTGTGCATCTTACAATGTAAATAAAAATCACAAGAGTGCTATATAATAATTTCCCCGGACATTTGGCCCAACCTAGGTCATTAATTGTCTAGAATGATCACCCAGGTCGGTCATGGTTCGGACTGACTAGGCACTCTTTAATTCGGCTGACAGTACAGCCATCTATTTTTGACTGCATGGAAAACAATGGGCAAATCCTGGAAGACTGCCACTCTCAAGGGGATAAAGAACAAGGCCTGCTATTCCCAAAAAGATAAAACAAAAAAAAAAATCAGAAAAAGAGAAATATAAAATAAAGATTAACTCATTGAAGATAAACTTACAAAAACATCTGCAAGGAAAACTGCAATTTGATTTCTAAGTATTAAAATGCAGATTATTTTGCTCTATGTTTTTTGTTTGGACGGCCTTTATACGTACAAAATTATAACTAAGTACATGTCACCCCCTTATCTCTTAGTCATTTGGGCCGTATAAATGAAATAATTTTGTCATCATAGTGTTCCCTGTCAAGGACCATAAAATTCCCTTATATTTTTATTAGTGTCTTATCCAACTTAGAGGCGATTTCATAAAATTGAAATCTGAACCTTAATTCTAAAAGGTGGAATTTAACTGTTGAAAATATTAAAATGCTAAAATGATAAAGTTATATATGTTTAATAATTAAATAAATTTAAGCACTGAATTTAGATATCTTATTTCGTAAATATAATAATTTCATCTAAAATGATGAAATAGTTTAGAGATATTGTGTGTGTGTGTGTGTGAGAGAGAGAGAGAGAGAGCTTGTGTGTATTTGTGTGAGAGAGAAAGTGCGAGTGTATTTACATGTGAAAGAAAGTATGTGCATGTATGTGAAAATATGTATGCAAAAGAGGGAGTATGCAAGTTTGTGAAAGAAGAAAAAAACTATGTGCACAAGAGAGGAAGTGTGTATAGATATGAGGAAAAATTGTACATTTATTTGTGTATGTATTTGTAAGTGTGTGTGTGGAATAAAGAGAGATTGCGTGTGAGAGAAAATGCATGTAGAAAGTGTTTGTGCGTCTGTGTATGAGGGAGAGTGATTGAAAATGAGAGTGCGCGTGTGAGAAAAAGTATGGTGCAATCAATTGAAAATTCATATAGCTGCATGTGTGTGAGAGAATGCGCGCGCACACACACACACAAACATGCGCACACACATAGATACATACATACATACATAGGGTGGGTGTGTATGCGTGCGCACGTGTAGGAGTGTGTGTGCACGCGCACAAGTGTGTATGAGAGAGAGTGTATTTGTGTACAAGTGTGATTGTGTTGGGGGTAAAAGAGAGCGTACTACATATGCTTGAAATTCACCAAATTAAATTAAAAATTATTGCTTAAAAATTTATATATGAATTAAGTACCGCATAATGTATTCAGCAATAAATGAATTTTATTATCAAATATGCTAAATTCAAAAAAGCTTTTAATTCATTAACTTTTGGCGTTGAGTTATCAAACACCCGTTAATGTCTTAAAGTTAGAATACACATTAGACCAACCTTGATAACAAGATTCATGAAAATATTACTATAGCCTAATTGCACGTTACCCAACTGTACAGCTTTTGTGAAGGTTTATATTAATACAAAATGCCGTTAAAAAAAAAAATTGCACGTTATCTGGTATTTAACTAATTCAAGAACAACTGCGCCTTTGATGTCACAGATGTAGAGCTTGAAGAGCTATATGTATGTCTATTTGAAAACTTTAAGATACTTGAGATCAGATCCAAACTTCAGGGACCAATTATACAATTTTTCCCTTTAAATTAACAGCAAAAGCAACAAGAGATTCTCCTTTGCTTTTTCAAAAGCAACTGCTGTTTTTAAATGAGTAGTGAGATTAGCTTGTTGTGCATTTTCTTTTCTTTGTTGTTCCTTCTTCTTTTCCGTTTGTTGGATTGTGCTTCTGCTTGACGCTGTCACTTACCGCCATAAAAAATTATCTGTTGTGATCCAAAGGAGCTAGCATCCACCATAAGTACTAGAGGGTTTCTCGAATTTACGAAATGATATTTCTTTGCTCAATTAAAGCCAAATTCTTACCCACGAATGATTTTTTTTTTTATTCAGTAAACATCTAGCTTTTTGTCATCAGTGAGTGTTTGGAGCTAAAAAGCAGCTCAAATTGATTTTTGAACAAAGCAGGAAGAGTTTTTTTTTCGGACTATTATTTATTATTCAATCCTCATATTAAAGCAAAGTCCAAATCAAATACTGGGTCCAATTCAAAGAGTCATTGTTGGGGCTCAATTTGAAAACAAAGGCTAACACGCATATACAGTCTAAGTCCTAACAGGCCCAAGTCGCCGAAGGAACCCTCTCAAAATTATTGTCAATTGCCCATTTCCCCGTAAATTAGTCCAAATCATGGGAACAGAATTAATCACGCCCAAACTGGCTCCATTTGGATATCATTTTTCCAAATTTTTCGGAAAAATTTTTTCACTTTGTGTTTGGATTGGCGGAAGAAGTAAAAAAAAAAAAATTTTTTTACCTTTCCATTGGTCAAATTTTTTGTTCAAATTTCCTGGCCAAGTGTTTTCATATTAAATTTCAAATATTTTTTCAAAATTCAAACACTTTCTACATTTTTAACGCTACCAAACACTCATGTTGTAACGAGAGTCCAATATTATATCTCCATTACTACCTCGTAGGATGCTCATATTGGAACAATAGTCCAATATTATACCTCCATTACTACCTCATAGAATGCTGATACTGTAATGAGCGTCCGATGTCAGTGTTGTTACTCCATTGCTATCCTATATGGAGCAAAAAACATTTGTGGCGATTTTTTCATTCTTCTAAAAAGAATTTGAAACAAAAATACTATATTTTGTGAATAATTGTGTAAAAAAAAGTGAAACATGTTGTTTGGAATTTTTTAAACGATTTAGCATTTTTCAAAATAATTATTCCACTATCTAAAAATTTTTAAAATTCAAATGTCTTCCCACGTAAAATTCTTTGAATAATCATTTTAAATAATTTTTCAAAAAATTCATATCCGAACGGAGCCATCACCTCTTGAAGATTTTTCAAAAGTTAATCATACATTATCAAAAAAAAAAAAAAGCGTGGCTGATTTTCTTTTTCATTTGTCCATTTTTTTTTTGTTTCTCTTCGTAAAAATTGATGGGATGGAAGAAGCTGGAAGCCGTCCGAAAATGATTGATCGGTTCCTCTTTCCTTTTTCTCCCTACAGTCCCATAGACATAGAGTAGATGTGGTTTCATATAACATCACATCAGATCACATCCAATACTCGCATTAATAACAGGTGATTTTAACCAAGTCCTAAACAGTGAGGATAAACATTCATCTAAATCGTCTTCTCTTCATGGTTCCAAAGATTTGAAAACACTTATTAAGAACTTGGGCTTCGAAGAGCTGCAATTTCTAGGCAATTGGTTTACCTGGACAAATAATAGGAAATATGACGAAAGATTGGATCGTGCTTTTGCAAATAAGAATGGCTGGACTGCTTTCCAAAGGCTAAGCTTCACAACTTACCAATTGTGAGATCTGATCACGGACCCATGTTGATTGACACATATTTCTTTTTTCATCATAAAAAGAAGACTCCAAAGTTTGAATCCTTTTGGACAAAAGATAGAGCAAGTGAAGATATAATGCAAAAAGTTTGGCATCTATTTCCAGATAGACATCAAACTCCTCAAGGAATGATCGACATGTTAAAAACATTGATGTTTCATCTATCAAATTGGAATAAAAGATCTTATGGGAAGCTAGATGAGAGGATTAAACAATTATGTCAGCATATGAAGGTTCTTCAACAATCTTTACATATTCCTACAAATTATCAGATGGATGCGTTGTTAAGAGATCATCTGGATTATTTATTGCAATGTAAGGGTGACTATTGGAAGCAAAGGTCTAGAATTACTTGGCTAAAGGAAGGAGATACAAATACAAAATTTTATCACTCTTGGGCAACAAGGAATCAAGCATCTAATTACATTGCTCAGATTCAAACGGAGGAAGGAGAATGACTATTTGAACAACAGGATATTCTTCAGTGTACTTATAATTATTTCAAGGAATTATATGAAAAACTAGCGGAATCATTGTGCAATGGTGCAAATAATCAACTACATGTTTCATTTTTGGATTTCCTGAATACTTAATTATCAAAAACTCAACAAACTGACCTGGATATTCCCTTTACTCAACTTGAAGTTAAAGAAGCAGTATTTATGATGGCCAAATAGAAAGCTCTTGGTCCAGATGGATATCCAGCAGGTTTTTATCAACACTATTGGAAAATAGCAGGGGACTCAGTGATCAAAGTTATTATTGATTGCCTTAATAATAATTCTTCCATGTAAGATTTTAATGAGACTAAGGTTGTTCTCATTCCGAAGGTTAGTATTCCCACAGAAACTCTCTCATTTCAGGCCGATTAGTTTATGTAATGTATTATACAAGACTACAATCAAAGTCATTGCCAATACATTGAAAACGATTGTGCCAAATTTGATATTATCCTTTCAGAATGCTTTTATAACCAATAAATCAATTTCGGATAATATCTTAATAGCACATGAATTATTGGAGCATATAAGGAAGAAAAAGAGAGGAAAGACATCTTTAGCCGCTTTAAAGCTTGATATGAGTAAGGCTTTTGACAAAGTCTCTTGGGAATTTCTCTTCAATCTTTTAAAACATATGGGCTTTTTTGACAAAAAGATTTATATAATTCAGAATTGTATATCATCGGCATTTATATCTATTTCAGTTATTGGCCCTTCTTACACCCAGTTTCCTTCTCAAAAGAGGTTTAAGGCAAGGATGCCCTCTTTCTCCTTATCTCTTTATTGTATGTCAACAGGCTCTCTCTTCAGTGCTTAGCAAGCTCAGCAGTTTGAATCATTGCAAAGGAATATCTGTTTCTAGGAGAGGACCTAAAATTTCTCATTTAATGTTTGCTGACGATTGTATTCTTTTTTAACAATCAGATTCAAACTTTGCTCAGATCTTGTCTTCTACTTTGGAAGTTTATTCTAAACTATCTGGTCAACAGATAAATTTTGGTAAATCTTCTATGGTTTTTAGCCCTAATACAGATTCCATTTTGAGAAAGAACATTTTTAATATTATAAGTTTGAAGATTAGTCCTCACATTGGAAAATATCTAGGATTTGATTTGGATTTTTCAATACCAAAGAGGATTCTATTTAAATATATTAAAAACAGAATTTTACAAAAAATTTCCAAATACAAGTCTTCTAGTCTTTCGACTATGGGAAGAATTACTCTTACCAAACATGCGTTGGCTATGGTTTCTCAATATACTCTATCGGTTTTCAAATTGCCAATTACAGTTTCTAAAGATATTGATCGACAAATAGCTAGATTTATTTGGAAGGAAGAGTCAGAGGGACGGGGATTACACTGGAAGTCTTGGGACACCATTTGTCTTTCAAATTTCTTAGGAGGTTTGGGACTAAGATCCACTACAGCATTGAATCAAGCCCTTTTGGGAAAGGTAGCGTGGAAAATTTTATCATATCCCAATTCTCTTATAAGCAAGTTCTTTCTTAGTAAATAAATATTGTTCCAAATCTCCCTTTCTTTCGGTCACCTTAAATTCAAATTCTTCGTGGGGTTGGCGAAGCATCATTTGGGGAAGGGACTTACTACTTCAAGGATTGAAGTGGAGAATAGGGACAAGAGAGAGCATACATATAATAGAAAATTAGATACTAGGAATAGATAACCTAATTCGTTTTAACTCAACAGCATCTTCTTACCTCTCTTTGAAGGTCAGTGATCTTTATGATTCTTCACGTAGCTGGAGAAGACCATTGCTCCTATCTTTATTCCCCACATAGGTGGTTAATATAATCACATCAATATATATACCTATTACTCCCCAAGAAGACAACAGGATTTGGTCTCTACAAGCAAATGGTATGTATACAGTCAAATCAACTTACAACCTGGCTTCAAAAACTATTAATCTCCACAAGCCAACAATGAGTGATTATACACTTCTGGATAAACCAATCACTGTTTTCAAATAGCTATGGTCATTGTCTATACCCTCTAAATTACATTTCTTCTTTTGGAGGCTTCTGCATAATGCTTGTCTAACGAGGTTATCATTATTTTAAAAAGGGTGTAGTGCTACCACCTATATGTCTTCGATGTGGACTTGAAGAGGAATCAGTAGAACATCTAATTTTTGAGTGTCAATTATCCAAAATAAAATGGAGATCTTCTCAGCTAGGACTGGATTTTGACACTGGAGACAAGCAATCTTTTTATGAAGGGGCTTCTATATGATTTGAGACTGTAACCGATACAAGCATTCTTATTCAATCGGTGATTATCATGTGGCATATTTGGTTAGCAAGAACGATCTCTTATGGAACAATGTTGGAATCAATCCACTCAAAGTCGTCTAGAAAGCTAATAGTAATTATTTGAAAATTATGAGGGCTTTTGTCAAACAAGTATTTCAACAAGCTAATTCTGAGGCTTCTGGCATTGGTTCTTTTAAAGCATATGACATAATTAATCAATGTATGGCTTTTTCTTCAAAGACAAAATTGCTACTAAATCATGAGAATTTCACTTTCATTGTTGATGGTTCTTACAATCAACAAACTAGTAAATCAACTGTTGAAATTATCTGTAAACATTATCAACATCAAATATTTATAGTATTTTTTCAAATTCGAGCATCATCAGCATTACAAAGTAAAGCTATGGCTTGCTTTCATGCTATTTTGTTAGTTGTATCAAGAGGACATCAGGGCATCCTCCTATACACAGACTGTCTTCATCTGCTACAATGCTTGTCCAACAAAAGTATCATTCCTTATGCTTTAACAGCTTTATTCGAAGATATTTTGTTTTATGTATCTTATATATCGCATTGTACTATTATCAAAGTTGATAAATCTCAAGTACAGCAAGCACATAAACTTGCTGTAACTTTAACTTCTACATTGTAGTTTAACATATCTTAATGAAATGTGTGTTTTCCCAAAAAAAAAAAAATTAGAGGATCCATATTTTCATTAGATAAAAATTGCTCTCTTTGTCTTGTCTATCTTCAGTCATAGATATTAGTACTAAAATTTTTGCTACTTTCTCTCTCTTGTTATTTTTCCTCTCTTGCTCAAGTTTGAAAATTAGGGTTTATGACTGCCCTTCAACTTCCAGTTGGAGGCCAACCTTTAGCCGGCAGTAGATCCTTTGCGAACGTGGTTATGAACAAGAATGCTACTCCTCTAAAGATCAAACCTCCAACTTTGTTTATGGGTGAACCGGCTATTAGCTTCTCCCACGATGAAATTCAGAAACTGACGGCTCCTTTCAAGTTCTCCTTGGTGGGAAAGTTCTCCCATGGCAGACCATCGATGGATGTCATACGCAGATCATTCACAGTGATTGGATTTTCTGGTTCATATTCCTTAGGTCTCTTAGACTCTAGACATGTTCTGATCCGTTTTCAGTTGGAAGAAGACTTCCACCGATGTTGGTTGATAGGCCTTTGGATAGGGCTGTTGAAAAAAATTCAAAAAATCAAAAAATCGGGAAAACCGATCCGTCCCGAACCGAAAAAAAGGGTAACTGAACCGGTTTTTTGTGGCGGGGCGGTTTGTGGGGCGGGTTATATTTTAATCTGGGCGGTTTGCGGTTCCCATTTTTGCGAACCGGCGGGTAACCGAACCGAACCAAAATGGGAGTAATTATGTAATTTCACATGTTACTTATGTAATTTCATATATTAGTTTGAGTGTTCATTTGGCTATTTATTGAATATTTATGTTTTTACATTGATTGAAATGAGAAGATGAAGTTTGAAAGACTAAGTGATTATTTTCTTGTTTATATAGTTTTTGGTTATTTGTTGAATATTTATGTTTTTATGTTGATTGAAATGAAAAGATGAAATTTGAAAGACTAAGTGATTGTTTTCTTATTTATTTAATTTTTGTTTTTTTGAATATTAAGGTTTTGGATGTAATTTAACTTTAAGATATTAATGTTTGTATTATTAGTGATTTATAATATTTTGTAATTTTTCTTGTTTATTTTTTTAAAAATATAGGTAAATTATTATGGATCGGGTCGGGTACCCGCCCTATCCGAACCGATTTTGCAGGTAACCGGAAGGCCGGGTACCCGCTACATGTGGACCGGTTTGCGGTTCGAATTTTTGCCGAACCGCAAAGACCGGTTCGGTTCACATTTTTTGTCTATGGACCGGATACCCGATCCATGAACACCCCATCCTTTGGATGCTGCAAGAGTTTCCTATGCGAGGCTTCAAATGGACTTCTGAATTTCGAGTTGATGTTGAATCTCTTCATGCATCGATATGGATTGCTTTGGATGGTCTTCCAGTCCATTTTTTCGATAAGGCTGCGTTGTTCATGATTGCCAGCGCGATGGGATGTCCTCTCAAATTAGATTCAGCAACATCGACTCTCTCTTGACCAAACACTGCAAGGATATGTGTTGATATTGATCTAACAAAGGATCTTCCTTATAGAATTTGGATGCTACTGCTAGTGGAGGTTTCTGGCAGAAAGTTAATTACGAGGGTCTCCCTTCTTACTGCAAACATTACTGTAAGCAGGGCCATGAATCCAAAAGCTGTCGTCTTATGAAGGAGAAGGAGACAATCTCTAATATTTTTGAATGTGGCATGCATGTTCTAAAAAAAGAACAAAAGATTTACAAACCAAAAACTCTTAATTTGGAATCAGATCGACAAGAAGAGGAAACTAAACAAAAGATGATGGAAGATAAAGAAGATGGTGAAATCATGAAGATTGAAGATTTTGGGAAGATACCTGATGAAGCAAATGATCAAATAGAGGAGCAACAAACTCATAAAACTCTTTTGGCCAATACCATTGATAATCAATTAGAACACTTGAGCCAACAGGCCTGCATTGCAGATTTGTGTTTGCCTCTTCTGGAATAGTGCAGCAAATGGGGAAGATACCATTCGAGATCATGAACCTCGTCAAGAGATGATTTTAGAAGCTGAAGTTTTGGCTGGAAACTTATCTCCTTGTGGTAATAATGAACGATTTTTTACAGATCAAAACATATTGGATCAAAGGCTGGCTTTTTGTAATCTGGAGGTACAAAGTCATTAGTTGGCATCTTTGCAACAACAACATGAAGGCTGGAATGTTCAAAAGTCAGGCAAGCACAAGGGCATTCGTCCAAAATTTGATTCTGACATAATTCTTCGTTCCCAAGTAAAACCATTCTCAAACTCTCCTCCCACAAATCCTTATGATTAATTTTCTCTTTTGGAATATTAGAAGGGTTTCAAGAACTCAAAATCTAAGAAGACTTAAGAAGTTAATAAGAATTTTTGATTTACAGTTAGTAGCTCTTTGTGAATCGAAAATAGATGTGAGCAGGTTTAATGAAATTAGACTCAAGCTTGGAATGGATTCTGGATTTCATAATGGGGTGGGATCGTTATGGATGTTCTATAATCTTCTTTGTCTATATCTTTGGTGGGTGATAGTGAGCAGCACTTATCTATGGAACTTACCTCATCGCTGTTTGCGTCTACATGTATCTTTTCTTTTGTTCATGCTAAATGCTTGAGTTCTGATAGAGTAATGGAATGCTCTCAAACTGGAAAATTCTCAAAATCTTTTCTTGGCTTATTGGTGGAGATTTTAACACGATCACTCATGCGGATGAGAAGAGAGAAGGGAGACTATTTGTGCTACGTGAAGCTGCTGATTTTCTTTAGTTTTTGCTAGATTTACAACTTATGGATGCAAGCTTTACGAGCTCTCAATTCACTTGGTGTAACAATAGATCTGGTCGAGCGAGAGTCTGGATGAGACTTGACAGAATCCTTCTCAATTCTTCATTTGTTGATTCAAGAGTGGAGATTTCAGTGCAACATTTGGCTCATTACCCTTTTGATTATGCGCCTATGCTTATGATGGGGAGGACTACATTGGACAACAAAGTAAGGTCATTTCACTTTCTGAACTTTTGGACAGGCCATGATAGTTTTTTGGATGTGGTTAAGCAGCATTGGGGTTGCGACTTTCCAAATGTAACTCCTCTTAGAAGATTGGTTCTCAAATTGCAAAACACGAAGCGAGGTCTTCAGTCTTGGTCCAGACAAGTGTATGGAAATATTTTTCAAAAGATTAAGTTGCTCGAAATCAAAGCTGCACAAATGGAGCTTGATTATGATTAGCATGCAACAGATCAAGCACTGCATCAAATGCAAATGGCTCGAGCTGAACTCAATGAGGCGTTGTGCTTGGAAGAAAGTTTTTGGAAACAAAAGGCTAGGGTTAAATGGTGGAATGAGGGTGAGAAAAACACCAAGTATTTTCATTCAATTGTCATTAAGCGTAGAAGAAAGTCAGTTATTCATCATATAAAAAATGATGTGGGAGACTGGGTGAGCAATGAAGACGATATAGCAAATTTTGTGTGTAGGTATTTCTTCAAACTTTTCTCTCAAGAGGAAGCTTCATGTGATATTTCTTTGAGCCATATTCCGAAAATATTGTCAAGTGAATATAATGTTGTATTAGAGGCTGTTCCTTCTCTAGAAGAAGTTAAGGGGGTGGTTTTCTCCATGGATGGTGACAGTACAGCCGGTCCTGATGGCTTTTCGGGAAAATTTTTCTCATTTGCTTGGGACATAGTACCTGATGATTTATTCCAAGTAGTCCTCAGCTTCTTATGTGGGAATGAATTACCACGTGGTATTTCTTCTACTTTGGTGGTCTTAATACCCAAAGTGGCAGGACCACAAGATTGCTCACATTTTCAGCCAATCAGTCTTTGTAACTTTGTCAACAAGATCATATCACGTATTTTGACAGGTAAACTAGATAATCTTTTGCCTGCAATAATTTCTCCTCAGCAAAGTGGGTTTGTTAAAGGAATTACTGAAAATTATTTGCTTGCTCAGGAGTTGGTAGGTGAGATAGGGAGGAAGACTAGAGGTGGCCAGGTGATCTTTAAATTGGACATGGCAAAGGCTTACGATCAAATTTCGTGGATTTATTTGATTCAAATATTTTGGACGTTTGGCTTTGGTGAAAGATGGATAGATATGACTTAGAGGTTAATATCTAATTGTTGGTTTTCTATGCTTTTTAATGGAGTCCCGAAGGGTTTCTTTAAATCTATACGGGGTTTGAGACAAGGTGGTCCTATTTTACCTGCTCTTTTTGTTATTGCTACGGAGGGTCTGTCCATAGCTCTAAATTTACTGCCTGATCAGAGGAATTTCACTCCTTTTAGAGTTCCCTCCAAAAGCCCTATTGTGACTCATCTAGCTTTTGCTAACGATGTGGTGATTTTCTCTAGGAGCTACCAAACATTCTCTCAAGCTAGTTATGGATGTCCTAAGACAGTATGAAGTTGGGTAGGGTCAACAAATTAATACAAGCAAAAAGTGGTTTCCTTTGTCATTCCCAGCCTTCTAAGAGGTCGTAAAAGAATTATTAAACAAGTTACTAGTTTTTCTGAAAGGGCTTTTCCAATAAAATACTTGGGTTGTCCTCTTTTCATCGGGAGAAGCAGAAGAGAATATTTTGTAGAAATTAGTAACAATATCATTCGAAAGGTGGTTGCTTGGCAAAATCACTTCTTATCTATTGGTGGACGTCTTATCTGATAAAAGCATGACCTGTCATCCATTCCTCTACATATACTTGTGGCTGGTTGCATTCCTCAAGGGATTCTTGGCCAATTGGAAAAAATCTTTGCGATGTTTTTATGGGGAAAGGAGGAGAACAAATTAAAATATCATTGGTTTAAGTGGAGAAGTTTATGCTTCCCAACAGATGAAGGTGGAGTGGGAATTTGATCTTTGGAGGATATTTATAATTCCTTCTTGGTTAAATTGTGGTGGAAATTTAGAGAAGGAAGGTGTCTTTGGGCGAAATTCATGGCTGGAAAATATTTCCATGATGGGCATCCTTTAAATATTCAACACAAAAGAGGAGATTCTATGAAATGGAAAAGGATGCTTGACATTCAAACCATTGCAGAGGAGCATATCTTTTGGGCTTTAAAGGAGGGTTCTATTAGCTTCTGGTATGATAATTGGTTAGAGATGGGTCCTCTCTCTAATCAAGTCAATGTTCATGACGATTCTCAAGTTCGAGACTTTGTTACTCAGAACGAATGGGACTCTTATAGGTTGCTTGCTGTTGTACCTCCTCATGTAACTCATTACATTATGTTTAGGAGATCGCAGGACAGACTAGTGCCAGACAAAATGATCTAGATGTTATCTTCTTCAAGTTCTTTTTCCACTACATCAGCTTTTAATTGTGTTAGAAGTAGTAGAGTTGCTGGCTTTATGTTTAAAAGAATTTAGAATGCCCATATCCCTCTTAAAATCTCTTTCTTCATGCTTAAGCTTTTACATGGTAAAATCCCAACTGCTGATGTTGTTCAAAAGTTTGGGTTCCATGGTCCCTCTCGTTGCTATTGTTGTGTCCATTCTTTAGTTGAATCTTTGGAGCATATATTTTGCTTGGGTGATACTTCGATAAAATTATGGGAATATTTTGGTGCTTCTGTGGGTATAACTTTGAGAGAAGCACATGTGCGTATGATACTAAGACAATGGTGGTTTGCTTCCTATCCTAATACTTTCTCAGCTTTTTTGCTTCAAATTACACCCATTCTAATTGTGTGGCACCTGTGGAAAGGCGAGAAATGCTTGGTGTTTTACAGGAATGGCAAAATCTTGGGAGCAGATTGTCATGTTTATATTGGAAGATATTAGAATTGTATTTGAAATTAAGTTTAAGTTTCCAATTTAGGGGATTGACTGGTTTGCAATGTACTCTAATGCTTGCAAAATGAAAAAACAAGTTCAGGTTTCTTTGGTAAAGTGGATGCTGCCATGGGAGTCTTACAAACTCAATACAAATGGAGCTTCCAAAGATAATCCAGGGACTTGTGGAGGAGGAGGCCTACTTAGGGATGCAAGAGGTAAGGTTCAATTTGGTTATGCTCGTTATTTTGGTTTTGGAACAAGTCTGATGGTAGAATTTAAGACGTTGCTCCATGGTATCAAATTATGTCTTGGAAAAGGTTTTTTATAGTTTTATGTGGAATCAAATTCCCTCACTTTGGTGAATATTTTAAAGGGTAACGAGTTGTGCCCTTGGTCAATGCTTCATTTGCTCGAGGAATTTGAGCATTTTTCTCAGTACTTCATGAGCATTTCAAATTGCTATAGAGAAGCAAATGTCCTGGCTGATATTCTTTCTAATGTTGGACTAGAATGTAATGACTCTGTTGTATTCCCAAAATTTTCAAGCTTACCTAAAGAAGCTCGAGGCGCTATTCGTATGGATCAACTTTCTTACCCATCATTCCAGTTTCATAAATTATAGAATTTTCAGTTTTCAAATGCTTTAATGTACAGGAGTTGCACTCCTCTTCTCATATCTTATTTTGTTTCGCATAGTTTTTTTTACTTTCTTTTCTGATTGCTAAATGTAATAAACAGAGGTCAAGGCTTTATGGCCCCTCTTTTGTAATTTTTTTCTGTTATTAATAAAATTTTGGGAGTGGCATCCCCCCTTGTGTACAGGGTTAGCCAATTAACAAAAAAAAGATATTAGTACTAAAGGAGCTCCATTTTAAAAAAAGTGATGTGGTGAGAAATTATTTCTCATTCTTAGAAGATTTATGGAAACAAATTGGTCGAACAATTTTCTAGTACCATATAGGACATAGGTTGGCTAAATTTGAATTAATTGGTCGCTGATCTCCAATTTTAACGTGGATAAGACTCTTTAAAATTACATCAATTTCAATAGGGATGAGACTCCTTACAATTACACATAGCAAGTTGTTGCGTTTGAAAAATCGTAAAAGTAAAAGGGTGTACTAGTGGGGTCGTTGACTGTTACGTCCGAAAAGACGATTCGGTTTCGGTGACCCTTTCGAAAATAAAGGTTTTTAGAAAAACCGTGCTTGTGTGAGAAAAAAAGTGTATTTTAAGAAAAAAGTGTATTTTAAGAAAAAATGGTATTTTAAAAGAAAACAAGACCGAGACTGAAAGTGTGACAGATTTGGCCAAATAATTTTTGAAAAAGGTTTTATTTTTAAAAAATGGAGTCGCCACTTGATACTAAGTTAGAGTGTATCAAGTCACCCAAAAATCGTTTAACAAAACTAAAAACAAAAATTAAAAAAATTTATCAAATCATTTAAAACCCTTTTCTGACTCCGGTCTATGAAAAACGAGAGAAAAAGATCCGGGAGTCACATTTGAAGAAAGGGAAGGCAAATGTTTACGCCTAAGGCACCCTTTCAACCTAGTCGAGGCTAGTTGCGAGGTTTAATCAAAATTTCCTGAATTAACCATAGATTCTATCGCGTTTGGATGTATCTATATGAATGCAAATCATAAGTCTAAATGCGGGTATCGGAAGGGTCGGATGTCCCATCGAAGCTTGGTCGAAATTATCGCATTAATTGCGAAACCTGAGTCGAGACCTTGAGAGAGTCACGAGTTTTATGCAAAATGTGATGCAAAAAGAAAAGAAAATAATAATAGATAATAAGTGATTGAAGAAAGTGGGAATGCAACATGACGGGTATGGGAGACTAATAACTCATGACTGGATGTTTCTACTCACGAAGGGGGGAACGGCATGTACGCCACCACTTCCCACGTGAGTAGGCGACTATTTCTAATCAAATCACACAAATGTCCTAAAGTCTAAAATGAAATGCAACCTAAATGTCATGCATTTTAAAAATGTGTCAGAATAATAATAATAATAATAATAATAATAATAATAATAATAATAAAATCATGCCACATGAAAAAAAATTAGAAGTGTGTGAAATATGAAATGGATACAAATGCACCTAACACTAAAATGTCCTAAGGGTCTAGCGTTGGACTAACTCGTTCTAAAAAGTCCCACTAGGATTAGACTAGTGGGAAAGAAAGAAGCCACAACTAGCGTTAAACTAGTGTGGTGACGGAATACCATAAATCATGAATTTAAAGCATGAATTAAAAGCAAATTGAACATATAAAAACATATAAGATCACATATGAGCACATAACACATAAGCATAATATTTTAGATGCAAAAATCCTAAGGAAAGCGGTAAAACATATAAGCATATAAGCACGCAAAAGCACACAAGCCCTAACTATTACACCGGGGGGCTTGATTTACAATTTAAGGGGGGAAAAAATGCCCTATCTATTACACTTTCTATCTAATTATACAATTTTTGCTAAAATATGAGAAAAATAACATAACTATTACATTGACTAGCTAAATATAGAATATTATATTTTTCCAAAATAACAAAAATTCAAAATTAAACAAATTAACTATATAAATACGTAACAAGTATATAAATAAGAAATAAACAAATAATTATATAAAAAAAATAATACATAAAATCACATTGGAGCATATTAGAGCACAAAAAGAGGAAAATAAAAGAAGTCGGGATATCTCTTTGGAGACCCGGTACCAAAGCTTAAAGACGAACACACAAGTTAAATGGACAACTATTTTATAAAATAAAGCGTAAAATACGAAATGCTAACACATTAGAAGAATGCAAATTATAACAAGTTAGGGAAAAAAATAAAAAAGTTGAATAAACTAAGGCCAAATGGTAAATTTAAACTAATTGGGACAAAAATTAAAAATCTACACAAGTCTAGGGGTGTGATGCAAATTAAAGTAAATTGGGGGGCAAAAAATGTAATTCTAGCGAATATGGAGCCAAATTGCTAAGATAAAGGACCTAATTGAAGGAAAGCAAAAATCTAGGGGTCAATCTAAAAAGGGAGGGACCTAAATTGCTAAAAAGCAAAAAGTCCAAGGACACACTTAAGGTACCTCAAAGCTCAAGGACTGATATAGAAAATCCTAAACCAATTTTTTTTTTTTTTTACCTGGCAAAAACCCCGTACACGGGGAGGGACGCCACCCCTAAATTTTATTAATATTAAAATAAAAAGAGGGGGACATAAACCTTACCTCAGAAAGTACAAGAATCGAAAATAAACAATAAGGAAAAACTCTAAGTCAACGATAATGAAATGAGGAGTACTTACTCCCTTACATGAAAATGTTGTACATAAAAGGAAACCTTAGTGGAATCGAAAAGAGGGAAAACCTAACAAATCTAGTCTTAAGGCACCACGAGCTTCCTTGGGAAGATATGAGAAGTTCCTATACACATTATTATTCTGGCACTTTAATCCCTCATTAGACAAAACATTTGCTGGTTGATTCATTTCTCTGTAGCAATGCATAATAGAAGTAAAATGCAATTGGAATTTCTTTATTTCCTCAAACCATTGACGCAACATCCATGGACAAGAAATCACACCAGTCAATATATGTACCAAAGGAAGAGAGTCCGATTCTAATTGAAATGTTTCAAACCCATTGTCAAGGCACAATCGAATACCATGGAGCACAGCCTTCATTTCAGCTTCTAAACTAGATCCAAAACCAAAATAGCAAGAGAAGCCAATCAAAAATTTACCTTTCCCATCTCTTAATAGTCCACCTCCACCACATTCTCCTGGGTTCCCCTTAGAGCACCCATCTGTATTGAGTTTTAATCCAGGCTTCGAAGGCACCCATTTAACTAAAGAAATCTTCACTTTTCTCTTTTGAGATTCAATAAAATTATAAATCTCTACCCAGCTGGAATGTGCTATAAAAATATTAAATTTCCCTTGGAGCACCACCCTTATATCACCCAAAATATTAAACACTACATGTTCCAAAGTCCAAGTCTCACCTGCAAAAATATAAGCATTCCTTGCCTTCCACAAATGCCAAAGTATGAGAATTGGAATAATTTGAAAGATCACCTTAGAAACTCCATTTTTATAAGGAGCAAATCACCAGTTCATAATCCTCATACGGACTTGATCATGTTTTGAATTTAAATCCATTGGCCCCCCAAAATACTCCCACACCTTTGTTGGAATATGTCCCACACAAAAAATATGCTCTATTGACTCAACAGACGGGGGAATACAACAATAATAAATAGAAGGACCACAAAAACTCATATTTTGTAACACATCTGCCGTGGGAATTCTTCGACTTAAAAGTCTAAACATGAAAAAGGACATTTTAATCGGAATATAAGAATCCCAAATTTTAGCATAAATAAAAGCCGAAACTTTACAATCTCTCACACATTCAAAGGAAGATTTCATTGAGAACTCACCTGACACGGTTAATGCCCAAACCATTGTCGCTGAACCTTCATCATTGGGCGAAGAAGACAATAAACCATCCTTTTTTAGCCAGCAAATATTGTCTTCAGCTAAGTCACGCCCCTCCAACATCCTCTTCCATGCAATCGAATCTAATCTATGTCTGTGTATTTGAGATGGGTGCATGTTTCTACAGTACTTTGCTGCCATAAAATTAGCCCAAAGCGAATTTTGACTTCTAAATTGCCACCATAGTTTCATCGAGAAAGCCTTATAAATGTCTTCCAGAGATCGTATACCCGCACCCCCCTCCATAGTCGGAGCACATAAAGTCTTCCATCCAACCCAATGATATTTAGCCTTGTCATCTTCCTTACCCCACAAAAATTGAGAAAAGATCCGTTCCAGTTGAATAAAAATACTTTTTGGTGGATTAGCTGCAGCAAGTATATGTATCGGAATCGAAGACAATACATGCTTTATAAGCATCAGTCTCCCGCCCAAAGACAAGTATCTATTCTGCCAAGCTAAGATCTTTTTCATCACAGCAATCCCAAGATCAGCAAAATATGTTGTCTTACATTTCCCAATGAATAGAGGGTAGCCCAAGTAACGCACCGGAAAAGATTTTTCTGAGAATCCTGTGACTTGCTTTATAATTCCCCTTCTTACCCTTGAGAGTTTTGGATGACATAAAAAACCACTCTTGGCAATGTTGACTTTCTTCCCTGAACATCTTTCATATTGAAACAAAATCTCCATAATCATGCTCAAAGCTCTCTTAGACGCCCCTGAAAAAATAATGACATCATCAGCAAATGCCAGGTGAGAAATAACAGGACAACCTGTTGGGACATTAAATGGGATGAAGTGTGGCAACTGAGATAAATGATTTAGCGCCCTTGACAAGCCTTCAGCAGCTATAATGAACAAGGCTGGGGATATTGGATCACCTTGTCGAAGTCCTCTAGAAGACCTAAAAAAACCTGTAGGCGCACCATTAATAATAATAGAAAACCAGCAATTAGAAATACACCTCCAAATCATGTCAATCCACCTCTCACCAAACCCAAAAGTCCAAAGAATATTAATCAAATATAGCCAAGACACTCTATCATATGCCTTAGCCATATCTAATTTTAGCACTACATTACCACCCCAATTTTTTTTTGCTATTCTAGTAACCATCTCTTGAGCCAACATGAAATTTTCAGTCATCAACCTGCCCTTCACAAAACCACTTTGTTGACTCGAGATAATCCGGGGAAGAACCTTAGCAAGTCTATTAGCCAATAACTTTGTGATAATTTTATTAACAAAAGTGCACAAACTTATTGGTCTAAACTGAGAGAAATCTTGAGGGTTATCAATTTTTGGAATCAATACCACAAGGGTAGAAGTAAAACCTCTAGGGATCACTTCCCCACAAAGGAAGCTCATTACAGCCTTATATACATCCTCAGATACTAACCCCCAGGCTGTGGTAAAGAATTTTCCAGTGAAGCCATTCGGTCCAGCTGCACTCTCTCCATCCATAGAGAAAACTGTCTCCCGAATCTCCTCCATAGTAGGATACCTCTCAAGCATTTGGTTATCCTCTTCCAAGATTAGTCTCGGAATCAGGTCTAAGTCACCAACGTCTTGATCTTCATCCTGGGTAAACAAGGAAGAGAAATAATCACAAGCTACCCTTCCAATTCTATCCTCATCATCTTCCCAATCACCAGACTGATTTTTAATACGGTGAATAGTATTCTTCTTTTTTCTTTCAGCCACAATGGAATGGAAAAATTTAGTATTGCGGTCTCCTTCTTTCCACCACTTTACACGAGCTTTTTGTCTCCAGAGGTTCTCCTCCACACAAAGAGCTCGATTCAATTCTGAACTCACTAACTGTAATTCTTGGAGAGCTTCATCTGATTGTTGAGCATCAAACACAACTTGTAGATGCGCAGCCTTGTTCTCCAATCTCTTTACATTTGCAAAGATATCTCCAAAGTTTTGTTTAGACCACATCCGAAGAGCATTTTTCACCTCCTTTAACTTTAGAGCTAAAACCTTCAATGGAGTTCCCGTGTGAGATTTGCTCCAAACTTGTGCCACCAAGTTCATGAAATCTGAATGAGAAGTCCAGAAGTTTAAGAAGCGAAAAGGCTTCGGTTTATTGTCCAATATAGTTCTACCACTCATCAATATTGGAGCATGATCAGATGGTCCTCTCGAAAGATGCTGCACCGACAACTCTAACTCAAGCTCACCAAATTCCTTGTTGATTAGGACCCTATCCAATCTTTTCCATACTCTTGCGTTCCCTTGTCTATTGTTACACCAAGTATAATTAGAACCAGAATAACCTGCATCAAAGACTTGAACATCTTGCAAAAATGTTAAAAAGTCAGTAGCTTCAGAGATGTTAAAAGATCTACCTCCACGTTTCTCAGAAGCTTGAACCACTAGATTAAAATCACCAGCAATTAACCATGGAGTACCAGGCCTGAATTCATTCTTCAAATTATTCCATAAGCAGGTTCTATCATTATCCGAACATTTGGCATGGATAAGGGTTAAATTACACAGTCTAGGTAAAACTGAAGAGCTAATAGATATAGATAAATGTTGGTTGCTTTCTCCTATCACCGAACATACCAAAGAACTCCTGTAAAAGACCCACACCGAACCACAATTATTCCAGAAGCCACCATCCATACCAAGCTTCAATCTAATATCAGCAAATCTATCGACACCAATTTTTGGTTCACAAATAGCAATTACTTGCATATTATAATTTGTGATCAACTTTTTAAGTCTCCTTAAGTTTGGGGGCCGAGACACACCCCTAAACCAATTAACTTGATTAACCAAAAATAACTTAATTAATTAAGGTAATTAATTAAATTGCAAAAACTAAATAACATTAGCCCAAAATAACTCATAATCAGTTAAACTAAACCAAAATTAGCTAAGAAAAATAAAAGATAAGCAAAACATAATGCTCAATCAATCAACCAAATGAGCTTAATTAACTTGAATAATTAACTGAATTAAGCTAAATAAAACCAATTAACAAGCAATCAAACCGATTAAATCACTAAAGAATGCCCCCATATCCCTCAATCAATCATCTTCAACCTCTGATTTTCAATTTCTCTCCCCTCTCAATACACCCAAAATCCCTCTGTTTTTCTTCTTTCTCAACTTCTTCTTTTCTCTCTTTGTCTCTCTTTTGAGTATTCTCTCTGTTCTTCATCCCTCTTCCTTCTATTTCTCCGGCTTTCTATTTCTGATTCTCTGTTCTTGTTTTTCTCTGAGTTTTCTAGGCTCTCTCAGTTCTCTCTTATTTCTCCCCCCGATTTCTTCTCCTACTCTAAATCCCGTTCTCCTCTCTTTCATTTTCCTTCTCTCTGCTTTTCATCCTTCTTCTCGAGCCTGATTTCTCTCTTCTCTCTGCATCTCCTCTTTTCTTTTCTCTTCCCCTCCCCTTCGTTTCTTCCTCTAGATTTCTAATCACTCTCTTCCTCTCTATTTCTTCTCCGATTCTTCTTCATCTAATTCCCTCTCTGATTCTATCCCTCTCTCTCGCTCACGCTTTTTCTATTTCTCTCATACTTTGTCCATTCTCTCTTTCTCTCTGTCCAACTCTCTTCTAGATTTTCTTTCTTGCTTTCTCTCTTTGTATCTGGCGTTTCTCTCTCAGTTTGCTCACTCTCCGTTTCGTTCTTCTCCTTCACTCACCTCTGTCTCTCACTTCTCTCAGTAAGGTGCAGTGGCGGTGATGGATTAATTGTTTGGGACTATTTATTGGGTGGGAAAATGGGTGGCGCGTGATTGTTTTGCAGGCTGAAATTGGTGTTGCAGGCTGTGGGTGTGGTGAATTTATAGGCTCTGGAGAGTAGAGGAGATAGGGATTGTGGCCAATGGTTGTTGTGACAGTGAATGACTATGGTTCTGGGCTATGGTGTTTCAATTGGACAGTGGTGGTAGACACTGATTAGTGGTGGTCGAGGATGAATTGATGGCTACCACAGTGGTGGTAGTATTTGTCTATTGGCGTTTGCTTTGGGCTTTTGCAAGAGCTGTTTGAAGGTTGCGATGGCTTTGGGTGGCGGTATAACAGTAGGGAGGAAGGAGTTGTGGTTGTTATGTTTGATGACTGTCGATGGTGTTTCTGTGTGCTTGTTGTGTGTTTTGTATGCAATGCGTGTGAAGTGGGAATACAACATGTGTGTGTTTAAACCAGAGCGTGATTGTGTGCCTGTGTGTTGTGTATGAAATTGACATGCGAATGTGTGTTGTTGCTTGTGTAATGACTGGTTGGGATTCGGTGGTTGGTTTGTTGTTTTCTGCAGGTTTTAGTGGAGACAGGGGTTGTCTATGACGGCAGGGGGGATGGACGAAGCTTGTGGATTGGTGGTGACTGGAATTGGGCAACTGACTTGAAATTGGGCATGTGATTGGGCGTGGGGTGGTGAATTGTTGTTTTTTTTTTTTGTGTGTTTGGTTGTTTGCAGGTTTGGAGCTCTGTGGAGGTTCTGATTTTTAAATTGTGGTTGTACTTAGACTGGAGGCTCGTGGCTATCCCCATGAGCTTACGAGTATAGGCAGAGGAGATATGGTGGCAATTGTGGCTTGCTGTTTCTAGCCGTGAATCGTGGCTATGGGGTGACAGGGTTCCTGGTTTTGATTATTGATGGACTGCTGGAATTATTTGGGGTTTTGGTGGCAGGGGACACGTTTATGGTTGAACTGGCTATGGTCAGTCTTGGTCAATTTGGGCACAGGAAAGGGATTTGCAGGTGATAATTGGAGCTTGAATTGGTGGTAATCTGTTGATTGAAACTTGGTTATGGGGTCGTTGTGCTGGTTTTGTTGTTGTTTTTACAAGTGGGGCTGTTGATGATGGGTAATTGGAACAGGTGATTGATGAAGGTCTGGTGGTGGATATGGGAATGGAGGAGAGAGGAGAGATGGTGGAAAACAAACAAACCCAGAAGAACATAACCCCAGAACAATGAGAATCAGAAAAAAAAACCAACCAGGGAGAAAGAAAACCAAAAAAGAACAAACGGCAAAAACTGAAAAAAAAAACCAAAACTCAGAAGAAAACATCAATAAAAACATAAACTTAAAAATCAAATTATTCATAATGAAAATGGAATCATGATAATGAAAGATAAAAGAGAAGAATTACCTTTTGAATCTTGAAACTGATCTGGTAGTGAATAGTAGTGGAGATGAACAGTAAGAATGGTGAACGAAATCAGATGAACAGTAAAATCTAAAGCTGAAGACGATAAACAGTAATTTGATGAACAGTGAACAGTGATTGAAAAATGGCGTCTTTAGTGTGTGTTTTTTTTTAGTGTGAAAATGTGTGTATTTGATCTTTTTTGCACAAAAATCAAAGTGTTTTAGGGTTTCTCTTTTTTTTTCTTTTTTCTGCTGATAAAAAAAGGAGGTATTTATAGGCCCCTTGTCTTATTGGCCAAGAATGATATAAAATGACGAAAACGCCCCTGGCATTAAAAATGCTAATTTTATTTAAAAAAAATATTTTTTAACCCTAGAATTAAAAATTAATACAAGGAATATGACAACGATCTCTAAATTTTCAAAAAGAATTCATAGTAAATTTCAAAAATAAAAACTAGAGCTCAAAACTGATAAAAACGCGGTCAAGGTATAAAATAACGATTTTGCCCTCGAACAATGAAACTTCACAGAAAAATAGTTATTGTCTTCAAAAAAATTATCAAAAAATTACAAATAAGCTTAAAACATTAGAAAATGCATTTTTGACTCAAAATTGGTTAAAAATGAATTTAATTTATAAAATGACGATTTTGCCCTTGGGCAATGAAAATTCACAGAAAAATAGTAATCGTCTCTGAAAAAATTTAAAAAATTTAGAAACATGCCTCAAGAATTTGAAAAATGAATTTGGAACTTAAAATGAGCTAAAATGGTATTCGCGAGACGAAATTACCATTTTGCCCTTATGCTGGTAAAAATAAAAAGATTACTAATTAAATCTAGAAAAATCATAAGAAATTAATAAATTCATATAAAAGTAAAAATATGAATTTAAAACCCCCAAAAATTGATAGAAAAATATTTACAGATAAAATTACTATTTTGACCCTCGAGATTATTAAAAATTTAAAATTTGTCCTAAAAAGCGCAAACATGCCCCCCAATGTTTGAAAATAAATGGTGTGTTAAAATTTGGTGTCTACACAAGTCACTAGGCTTTGATCCAGTAGTCAAGGAAAGGTCCTTAAGGCCTTTTCCATGCCAAAGTTAGGGGTTCAAATCCTACCTTGACATTTAAGTAGGGAGAGAGAAAATTAAAGGTAGATTTAGAATCGTGAAGCCACATCCCCAATTGTGTGTGATAAACAATTTGGGGACGCAACATACTGTTAAAAACTTCGCCTCACTTGTATGCGACAACATACAATGTAATACAATATTGATGAGGAAGCATCCAAAGATCAAGAGGTCCATGAAGAAAACCAAGCATCGACGCCAAGAGGACCTATTACAAGGGCAAGAGCTAAAAGGTTCAAAGAGCAATTTCAATTGTTCATTCAAAAATTCCACTTCAAGTTGAAAATTCAAGGCTACTTATAAAATTGAAGCATGAAAAAGATTTGAGGAATATTGCATGATTCAAGTGGAAGAGAATGACCAAACCAAAGATTTTGGAATTTCTGAAAAACTAAAAAATTCAGCAATCCGCGGGTCACCTTTAGCCCCACCCATGGATTAGGTTCTAGGAGCATCATGCGATCTGTGTGCATAGAGGACCACAGACTTTCACCTACAGATCAATTAGCAAATCAACTTCTGGGCTCAAAGTGCATTCTGCTGATCGAGAGAATCGCGAGCCACTATTCAAGCCACCCGCGGATCACTTTTGGTCAAAGGTGATGCTGAGTTTTGACTAGTATTTTTGTTGTGTAATGTAGTCCTTTTTAGTCATTTTCATGTATTAAGGTTTCAAGTATTTGGCCATGTATTCATACCTAAACCATTGTACTATTCACAACTAATTTTGAAACATTATTCAAGAAATTGAGAGAGTTTTCTCTTTGGAATTCTCAAACCTAAAGTTTGAGCTCTTAGGGATCGAACTTAAGAGTTTCAATCCATTGGCTTATCAAATAAGAACCGCACTTGATTGTGGCGCCTTCTACCATAATTTTGGTTTGCCAATTTGTGCAATTCTAGGTTGAGATAGTATCAAGATTATTTAAAATTATGGGGGTTAGAGGGGTCAAAATTTTTCATCCCTTGGAGCTTCATTTAGCCTCAATCTTGATTCTAGTTTTGCATCAGTTAGTATCAGAGCAAAAGATTGAGGTAAATCTAGGTTAGGTTGTTACTTTGTGTTCTAGTTTGTGTTTTGTGTTATGTTCTTGTTATCCCTCTTATCTTGTGTTCATCTCGTGTTATTGTTGAAGATCTACTAAGTTCAAGTACATGCTTGTAAGTCTTGTTGTGTTCTTGAGTATTTTTTATTGTTCTTATGTTCTTTTATTAAAAAATCTTGTGTTCGTGTGTTGTTCTTAGCTTAGAAACCAAATTGATCTCATGGGCTCATCTTTCAGCATTTCCAGTGGTCCTTGTGAGTTCTTGTGCTTTAAAATAGTCTAGGGATCAAATTTATTAATAGAAGAATACAAGACCGGACATGGTGGAATTTTATTTTATTTTTTGGTGGGGGCACTGGTCAATACAGATATATAACTGGTCAATTAAAATTTGTAACTGTTTTCACTCCAAAACGACACCGTCTTTTGGCCTCAAATTTGGCTAGCATCACCCAATCTCAGCCATCCATTTTTACCTATTAAATCAGGGGTGTCAACTTGTCCCAAATAGGGGTAAGAATCAGTCTATAATTCGGTAATTTGAAATTGGTCAACTTGGTATATTTTTTCAAATTTACTGACCGAATTTGATTTTGATTTCACTTAGCGCTAAACCGAATTTGATTCCAAATTCAATTCAGCAAATCAGTATATTAATCGTTATAGCACTAAACCGAATTTGATTCCAAATTCAATTCGGCAAATCAGTATATTAATCGTTAACCAAATTAAAAAAATAAAAATTAAAAAATAATGGTGAGGAAATAATTAGGGCTGTCAACGGTCCGGGTCTAGACCCGGACCCGACCCGGACCCGTTGATTTTTTCCGGGTCCGGGTAGGAATAAAATTCCGTTTACCCGGACCCGGACCCGGACCCGTTTTTTCTTAATAAAAAACGGGTCGAATCCGGAATGTCATGTTCCGACCCAGACCCGACCCGAACCCGTATATATATATAATAATTATAAATTATATATACGTATTTTAAATTTTTAATACATAATATTCAATAAATAATAATTATAATATACATACATACGTATTTTACAATTCTAATACTCAATACTTAATAAATAATAATTATAAAATATATAAAAATATTTTATATTTTCAAAACCCGGACCCGGACCCGAATGGACCCGGACCCGAACGAACCCGGATCCGGGAAACCAAATGCAAGACCTGTCGGGTCCCGGGTCCGGGTCCAGAACCTCAACACAAAAACGGGTCCGAGTCCGGAACATTCAATTCCGGCCCGGACCCGGCCCGTTGACATCCCTAGAAATAATGGGCTTAAGGAAATAATGGCCCAACTCAAGGACCAAGTAATATAGCCCACTACCAAATTGCTAGCCCAACTAATGCTAAATTCGGTATGTATATACCAAATTCGAATTACTAAATTAAATTCGGTATATTTGGTATATAGAATTACAATTTTATTTTCGAATAACGATCGAATTTGATTTTATTTTTTTGAAAATTTTCAAATTACCAACAGAATTATCGAATTACCAAATTTGATCGAATTCAGTTGATAATTCAATATTTATTGAATTTGCTCACCCCTGCCAAATGGGACTTGTGACGCTCCTGGGCCGAGAAAGGGGAGTGGGGCTGTCACACTTCAAAATTTTGAAAATTATGTTTATCAATAGATTGGCATATGACTTAAATTATTACTTGACCTTATATTCTTTACTTCATGTAGGCATCCACTACAGCAGAAAAATAAAGGAGTTATTGTTCATAGAACAAGATAGGACGCAGATGGATTCTGCAAATGTTAAGCAACAAAAGCATTTTGTACTTGAACATTGTGTAGGCCATGGAGCTTGGTGTTGGTACAAGCTCAAACCACTACTCGAGTCCGCCGGGCAAAGGGCCACAACAATGTATTTATCAGTAGCCGGCATCAATCCAAAGAGCATACACGAGCTTTACACAATTCATGATCACAGCTTGCCATTGTTGGAGCTCATGGCATCAATTTCTCCTACTGAGAAGGTTGTATTAGTTGGGCATATTTATGGTGGCATAAACATTGCTCTTGCTATGGAAAATTACCTGGAGAAGATCTCAGTTGCCATTTTTGTTGCTACCTCGATGCCTGATGTTATTCATGCACCATTTTATCCTTTGGAACTGGTGACAATATAATGGATGTGAAGCTTTTTTTTTGTTGTTTTTTTCCTCTTTAGTTATTATAATTCTTTCTCTTTTGTAGTTTATGAAGGAGGGAAACAAGCCGTGGAAGAGTAGGAACAATAAAAATCGAGTCTTAATCTAATTGAAGTGAATGAAACTCATCTTGAAAAAAAAAAAAGAAGGAAAAGATGCACTTGAAAGTTGAGACTCTAATCATATTCCATTTGTGATGTTTATGTACCACACTTAATAGAAAAAAAAAAGAAAAAAATCAATGATGTTTTGTATCTTCTAACTTCCAATAATTTGAAGGGGTAATTTCATTGAGATTTGCCGTAATTGCACTTACCTCCTTTCAAGTTTTAAAAATTATATTTACACCTCCTCTATTTATATTTTTATAACAAAAAAGTCCATTTTGATAATGTAATCCAAAAACACCAACCAAACTCCTTTAAATATCTTTAATTGATTTTAAAAAATAAATAAATCTTAAAAATTAATTAGTCATAAAAATTTTAAAAGGATTTCTACTCTTACATCAATTTTCAATTTTCACCAAATACTACTTCTTCAAAACTCAGTTATCTTACTAACCTAAATAAATCTACTTTATCTATTAAAATTTTATAAATAAATATTTTAGCAAGAAAGGGATGACCAAATTAAAATAATTAAGGATATTTTAAAGTGTTTGATGGCATTTTGGATTACATTATCAAAAGGGATGATTTCACATACCTCTTCTGAGGTTTGTCATAATTACACTCACCTCTCTTTAGGTTTTAAAAATTACACTTACATCCCCTGTGTTTATATTTTTCATAACAAAACAAGTCTATTTAGATAATGTAACCCAAAAACACTAACCAAACACCTTAAAATATGCTTAATTGCTTTTAAATTGGTCATCTCTTTCTTATTAATATATTTGTTTGTAAAATTTTAATAGATAAAGTAAATTCATTTAGATTAGTTAGATAACTGAGTTTTAAATAAGTAATATTTGGTGGAGATTGAAAATTTGATGTAAGAATATAAGTACATTTGACATTTTTATGACTAATCAATTAATTTTTTAAGATTTATTTATCTTTTTCAAAAGCAATTGAGCATATTTTAAGGTGTTTGGTTGGTATTTTTGGGCTACATTGTAAAAATGAACATGTTTTGGTATGAAAAATATAAACACAAGGGGTGTAAGTGTAATTTTTAAAACCTAAGGGGAGGTGAGTGTAATTATGGCAAACCTCAGGGCAAGTATGTGAAATTATCTTTTATCAAAAATAGACTTGTCTTGTTATAAAAATATAAACACGGGGGTGTAAGTATAATTTTTAAAACCTGAGAGAAAGTAAGTGCAATTATGACAAACCTCAGGGAGGTATGTGAAATTATCCCTAATTTGAAACATATAAATTTTTCTTAACCTAATTTTGAAGTAAGACAAACAATTTTCTACCAATAGTATCTTGGTTTTAAAATTTTGGCATTTTACGCATAAGGCTTACCTCCCTAATAGAAGTCCTATTAAAAAAATAAAAAATAAAAAATAAAAAATAAAAAATGAAAAATAAAAAAATAAAAAATAAAAAAGCAATCGTGTGGGCTTTAGAACATTTCTACAATTACCTATACTAGAATACACAAAAATGATTTGTACTTGACATCATCTTGTTCTTCAGGGTCATTTTCTCCCATTGGGGCATATAAAACTTCTTTAAATAAAGGCCACTAATAGGCTTCTCAAGGATCTCCCTTGTAGGTTCCTTAGCTTATAAGGCCCTTTTCCCAAAATTTCATGCACAACCAAGAGACCTTCCTAACTTTGAATCCATTTTCTAAATTTTGAATCCTTTCTGCTGACTGGCAAGATGACCTTTAACACCTTCTCACCTACTTCAGAGGTTTTAGGTTGCACTCTCTTATTGTACATGGCTGCAACTCGTCTTTTGTTAGCTTCAATATGATCGAGTACCTCTAGCCTCTTTTTCCTCAACTCTTCTAATTCTGTTAGCATTATTTGCCAGTATTCTTCTGCCGCCATCCCATATTGCAAGCCAACCTCAATGCTTTGACCGATACTTCAGTTGGAATTACAGCTTTCCGGCCATACACCAACTCATATGGTATCATGCCAATACTGGTCTTGTATGATATCCTGGAAGCCCATAATACATCTGACAAATGCTCATGCCAAACTCTAGGATTTTCTTCGATCATCTGGGAGATGATGCCTTTAATTACCTTGTTGGTAGATTTTGCCTAACCATTGCTCTGTGCGAAATAGGGCAAAGAGTGAGTGACTTGAAACTTGTAACTCTCAGCGAAAGCTATTAATTTGCCCTTTGAAAAATGAAGCGCCTAGTCTATGACTATCACTCTGGTATACCAAATCGATGAAAATATTAATTCGCCCTTTGAGAAATAAAGCGCCTAGTCTATGACTATCACTCTGGTATACCAAATCAATTAAAAATATTTTCTTTGACAAAACCGGTTACTGTCCTCTGGTCGGCCTCCTTCAACGGGATTGCCTCGATCCAATTGGTAAAGTAGTTAGTTGCAGTAATGATGTACTAGTGCTGTTTTGAAAATGATGGCAAAATCATGCCTATTTTGTCAAGTCCCCAACAATGGAGAGGCCAAGGTTTCACTGTGACCTCCATGTTGTAGACACCAAATTTTGACACACTATTTATTTCTTTGACATTAGGGGGCTTTTTTTTTTTTTTTTTACTTTTGGGGACAAATTCTAATTTTTCAATAAAAGGGGAACAAATTCAACTATTTCGGAGGGCAAAATAGAAATTTTAAGCACGTAAATATTTTTTCAGTAGTTTTAAAGTTTTAAATGTATAGTTTGTATTTTTATGAAATTTTGTGATTTTTCGGGTTTAATTGATATTATTCTGTACATTTTGTCAGTGCAAGGGTAAAATAGTCATTTCGCCTCAAGAATACTATTTTCACTCATTTTTTAGTACCAAATTTTGTTTTTTCAGGTTTTTAAGAATTTTTCTAAATTTTTTTAATTTTTCGGGGATAATTGCTATTTTTTTGCAAATACCACATTCATGGGCAAAATAGTCATTTCACACTTGAAAACATTTTTTATCAAATTTTGATTCCTAAATTCATTTTCTAGGATTTGAAGTTTATTTTTAATTTTTGGTAATTTTTCGAGGCCAATAGCTATTTTTCTATTTGTTTTGTCATTTTAAGGTTAAAACAGTTATTTCACATCCAAAATGCATTTTGTAAAGTTTCGAGGTTTCTAAACTCATTTTTAGGTTTTTTGAGCCTATTTCTAATTTTTGGTAATTTTTGGGACCATTTTTTATTTTTTCTGTAAATACTACATTTATGAGGCAAAACGGTAATTTTGCATAGAAATATATTTTTCTCGCCCAAATTTTGTTAGTAAATTTATTTTTTTTGCTCTTTTTGGCTTTTTTCACTTTTTCAGTGTTTTAGAAAAATCATGACATTTTAGTTTTCTAATTTTGGTTTTAGTTTTAGTTTTAATTTTACCAAATTCTATTTTTAAGATGAAATTAAGATTTTATTACTAGGAGTATTTTAGCCATTTTTTATCCATTTCTTGGAGGTTAAGGCTTTTGCACTATAAATAGTCATTTTTAATAGGGAAAAAAACCTACAGACAATTGTTCTTTTTAACCATTAGAATCAAAGTACACACTTTTACACCAAAAAAACACACACAACACACACTAAAGTGGCCGTTTCTTTATTCCTGTTCACTGTTGATCATCTGCTCAATCAAGGATTATCACTGTTTGTTACCATCATTATCAGCTAGTCTCAAAATTAAAAAGGTAACATCTTAATTAAATTTCTTGACTTTTAATTCATTTTCTTCCATTTTCATTATCAGAATTTGATTGAATAAATGAAAAAAGTAGTCCAAAATCTGGGTTTGGTTTTCGTGATTTTAGTTGAATTCTTCTAGGATTTTTTGCTGTTTTTTTGAGTTTATTTCTGGGTTTGATTTCTAAGTTCTTCTTTCCTCCCTCACCAAATCTGCTCACTACCACACTCATCGATTAGCAGAGAACCAAACCAAACAAACCTTGGCCTCCACCGTTTGCCACCAGTCAAACCACCTTTCTCTTCCCTCAACCACCTGACTTCCACCATTACTCTATCACAACCTCACAATCCAACCTCAGCCCAAGACCAGCAACACAGAGAATTCACCTTCATAACCTAATTCCCAAGCCATCTGTTGCTCTGCTGCCAGTCAAAAACCACGCCTCCCAGAATCGCAACTCCATCTCAAGCCACAACCCACTACCATGACATTGTGCTACCATCAAATTGTCCAAAACAATCAGTGCCAAACTACTGTCAGTGCTGCCACCACGCATGGCTGCAAGCAGCCCTTCTCAAAAGGCCAAAGCCACTCCAATCCACCAAACTTCATTCTCCACCACCTCCTCAATCCCACCACAAGTGCCGCCCGAAACTCAACACAAATTAACCTAAAAATTCTGCAAAAATGGCTGCAAATTCGCAGCTCAAAAATGCCTAAATTCCCTGCATAACAACTCAAATTCCTGCAAAAACAACCTCCAAAATCCCTGCAAAACAGCCCAAAAACCTGCACAAAACAACTACCAAAATAGCACCAATTTATAGCCCAAAACCAGCCCCAAATCCACCAAAAAAAATAACCTACAAATCAACCCAATTGCAACCTCAAATGCAGCGAGAAAAACCACCACAATTAGCCCTCCAATCAAACCTTAAAATCCTAGCCATTTACTGCCCAAAGCAACCTCCCAATTCACTACCGAAATCAAACCAACAATTGCACCACCATTGCCTCTCTCCATTGTACAATCCTCTTTCAATCGGCCTTGGTAATGCATAATTTTATGAGTTGTGTTTGTCTTTGTGTCAAATTTGTGGTAGGATTGAATGGAGATTGTTGATTTGTTCTTAGGATCCAGTTGAGACAAAATCAATTTGAGAAGGGGATGGGTTAGATTTAGGCACTTCATTTCTTTCCTTTTTTTGTTTATGTTGAAGTAAAAGAAAAGGAAACAGATTTTTGAGGAGTTGGATTTTTGGAGAACTTTGGTTTTGAAGGAGCGAAACTTTCCTGGGGGGGTGAGAGTCGACTGGCTGGGTTGGGTAGTTTTAGGATTGTGTTTTATTTAATCACATTATTAAATTGATGTATATTTATGTCTAAACCCCCTAGGATTAACTTACCATCACAATGCCCCCTAATTTTTTTTTTTTACTTTATGTACTTAAGCCCTCAATAATTCTAGATTCACCCCTAAAGTTTAATTTTTTTCAATTGAATCTTAATTGATTGCAATTATGCCTTTATTATTGCTGGAATTTCATTTTTACTCCCTAAATTGCTGAAAATTCATTTTTTTATCCACATTGTTGCTGAAAATTCATTTTCATCCCTCTAGTTGCAGGAATTTTCATTAGCCCCATAAGCTTGCTGTAATTTATATTTTACCCCCACAAACATTGTTGAAAATTCATTTTTGGTCCCCTTAGATTGCTGGAAATTCATTTTTGATTTTTTAAGTTGCTGAAATTTGCATTTTTTTAGTCTCTATGACCTGCTGTAATTATGTTTTAGTGTCTACATATTTTTGGAATTTGTTTTGGACCCCCATTAGTTGCAGGAATTTTCATTAGCCCCTTAATACTTGTTAGAATTTCAATTTTAGGCCCCATTAATTGCTGGAAATTGTATTTTAGTTCTTTACATATTGTTAGAATTTGTTTTAGATGTCCATTATATTGCTGGAATTTACATTTTAAGCCCCACACTTGCTGAAATTTTATTTTTGCCCCCGTTCTTAGATTTAATTTTCAATTGTGTCTCATGCTTTCTTTAATTTGCATTTCACCCCCTCAAACTTAGGTGAATTTCCAATTTTACGCGTAAGTTTTATAGAATTTTATTTTTAGTTCTCTTTGTTGTTAGACTTTACCTTTTTACTCCAATTTGTCAATACTTATATATTTTAGGTTTTGATTGTTTATACTGAGGTAACTTGACTTGTTTGTTCATTTTGATTAATATTTGTACCGGGTCTTCGAGGGGTATTCCTATTCCCCGTTAATTTCTCTTTATGTGCTCCAATGTACCATTATGTATTTTTTATGATTTTTCTTCACATATTTCTTATTTTACATACTTTTTATATATTTATTTCCTTTATGCTATTTAATTTTTTAAATTTTATTATTTAGTAAAAATGTACTATTTTTTGTATTTGGCTAGTCAATGTAATAGCCAGATAATATTTCTCATATTTTTAGCAAAAATTTTGTATTTAGATATTAAATGTAATAGATAGGTCGTTTTAACTTTTTCACCCCTAAAATTGTAGTTAATTCCCCCAGTGTAATAACTAGGGTTTATGTGCTTTTGTGTACTTGTGTGCTTATATGTTTTACTACTTTTCTTAATATTTTCGCATCTAGATATTATGTTTACATGTTAGTTGCTCCTATGTGTTTTTTATATGCTTTTATATGTTTATTTATTTATATGCTTTATCAGTTTTATTATTTCGTCACCACACTAGTTCAACGCTAGTTGTGGCTTTATTGTTTTCCCTCTAGTCCAACGCTAGTGGGGATTTCCTAGAAAGGGATAGTTCAATGCTAGACCCTTAGGGTTGTCGCGTCCTAAAAATTGTGGGGAAAAGGGTGCTAGTGGGGTCGTTGACTGTCGCATCCTGAAAAGACGTTCCGGTCTCGGTGACCCTTTCGAAAATAAAGGTTTTTGAAAAAACCGTGTGTGTGTGAGAAAAATCAAATTTTAGTAAAAAAGTACATTTTAAGAAAAATGATATTTTAAGAGAAAACAAGGCCGGGACTAAAAATGCGACAAGTTTGGCCAAATAATTTTTGAAAAAGGGTTTTATTTGAAAAATGGAGTCGCCACTTGGTACTGAGTTAGGGTGTACCAAGTCACCTGAAAAATCATTTAACAAAAATAAAATTTTAGAAAAATATTTAAAAACCCTTTTTCGACTCCGGTCTACGAAAAAACGAGAGAAAAAGGTCCGAGAGTCACATTTGAAGAAAGGGAAGGCAAAGGCTTGCGCCTAAGGCACCCTTTCAACCTAGTAGAGGCTAGTTGCGAGGTTTAATCAAATTTTCCTAAATTAACCCTAGATTCTATCGCGTTCGGACGTATCTAAATGAATGCGAATCCTAAGTCTAAATGTGGGTATCGGGAGGATCGGAATGTCCCGTCAAGGCTTGGTCGGAATTATCGCATTAATTGCGAAACCCGAGTCGAGACCTTGAGGGAGTCACGAGTTTTTATGCAAAATGAAATACAAAAAGAAAAGAAAATAATAATATATAGTAAGTGAAGAAAGAAAGTGGATATGCAACATGACGGGTACGGGGGACTAGTATATCATGACTAAATGTTTGTACTCACGGAGGGGGGAACGGCCTGTACGCCACCGCTTCCCGCGTGAGTAGGTGACTATTTCTAGTCAAATCATACAAATGTCCTAAAATCTAAGTGGAATGTAACCTAAATGTCATGTATTTGAAGAACGTGTCAAAATAATAATAATAAGAAGAATAATAATAAAAATCATGCAAAATGGGAAGAAAAATAAAAATGTGTGAAGTGGGATGTAAAATGTACACGAATGCACCTAACACTAAAATGTCCGAAGGGTCTAGCGTTGGACTAGCCCATTCTAAAAATCCCACTAGCATTGGACTAGCGGGGAAACAATGAAACCACAACCAGCGTTGGACTAGTGTAGTGACGAAATACTATAAATCATGAATTAAATATTAAAGTATGAATTAAAAGCAAATGAAACATATAAAAACATATAAGGTCACATAGGAGCACATAACACATAAGCATAATATTCTAGATGCAAAAATCCTAAGGAAAGCGGTAAAAGAAATAAACACGTAAGCACGCAAAAGCAAATAAACCCTAACTATTACACCGGGGGTCTTGATTTACAATTTAGGGGGGGAAATTAAAATACCCTATCTATTACATTTTCTATCTAATTACACAATTTTTGCTAAAACATGAGAAAAATAATCTAACTATTACATTGACTAGCTAAATACAAAATATTACATTTTTATCAAAATAATAAATAAGATTAAAAATAAAATCGCATGAAAAAAATAAATACACAAAGAGCATACCAAATAGGAAATATGTGAATAAAATGCATAAAAAATCACGTAAGGCACATTGGAGCACGTAAAAGAGAAATTAATAAGAAATAGGGATACCTCTCGAAGACCCGGTACATAATGCTATCAAAATGAACAAATAAGTCAAGGTACCACTATTTAAAGTATAAATATGATATATGGCAAATTGTGGGGCAAAGATGTAGCTCTGCTAAACCAAAGAGCTAAGAAACGTAATTATAAAATTAAAGAGATTAAAGGGTGAAATAGGAAATTCAACTAATTAAGGGGTAGCACTGAAAATTAAAACCAAATTGGGGGGATAAAACAGTAATTCCAGCAATAGTAAGGCAAACATATACATTATAGGACTTAATCGAAAGAACATGAAATCTAAAAGAGCCAAGCTAAAAATTATGGAGGACTAGAATCTAATAGCACAAAATATTAAGGGACGTACTAATATTAGTCCAAACTAAAAAATAAAAATAAAAATAAAAATAAAAAAATAAAATCCTAAGGGCTGAGACATAAATAACTTTCTGATAATAAAATAACCACATAGAAATTCCAAACTAAATTAAAAGTTAATTAAAAAAATGAATCAATTCACTTGATTGAACAATTAATCAAATTGAAACTAAATTAATTAAACTAATTAATTAACTAAATTAAGAAAGGTAAATCAAGGCAAAACTGATGATTTATCAAACTAAATAAATAAATAAAAACAACTAAAATTCCAAAGTCGAAAATTCCCACCCCAGAAACTCAATCAAATTCTTCACTAAAATTCCCAAACTAATTTTATTCATTATCATTATTTTTTTAATGGTGCCAAGTTTTCCAATTCTAAATTCCAAACCTTCAATTTCTTTTTCTATTTCCCTATTTTTCTAACTTCCATTTTTCTTTCCTAATCATTTCTGATTCTATCTAGCGTCTCTCTCACACTCCCTCTTCTGGTGTCTTGTTTCTCTATCTCAGCCTTTCTTCTCTCTTCTTCCATTTCCTTTCCCCTGCTTTCTTCTCTTTTCTTCGTGCCAGACTTGCTCTCTCTCACCGAAATCCCTCTCTCTATTTTCTTTCTCTTTATTCTCTTCTTCGTCTAATTCCCTCTCTGATTCGGTCCCCCTCTCTCATTTGTATCTCAATCTCTCCGCCTCTCTCCCTCTCTGTCTCTCTCGGCATTCTCTAATACTCACCCTCTCTTTGCTTTCTCTCGCTTCTCCCTCCTCCCTCTCTCTCTTTCTTTCTTCTTCCGGATCTTTCCCTCTCACTTTCTCATTCTGTCTCTTCCTCTAATCTCTCTGTTTTTACTGCGTCTTCTCCATCGCCTCTCTCTCTCTCCCTCTGATTTTTTGCTTTGCTCTCCTTCTTCAGTCTCTCCTTCTTGTTCTTTCCTTCACTGAAATTGCCCCCCTCTCTGATTTCTCTCTTGTCCGCTCCTCTCTATTTCCCTTGCTGTTTCCCTCTCACTCTCCTCTCGCATCTATTTCAGCAATGATCTAGGGGGATTTGGAATTTTGTGTTTTATTGTTGTTTTTTTGTTGCAGATAATTGGACAGTGAAGGCTCTGAGTGGAGACTTTGGGGTCTGCTAGTGTGTGGGTAATTGTTTTGATGTATTGAGAATGGTGGTGGTATGGATTTGGGTGACTGATAGGTTGTAGTTCTATGGGTGGTTTCAACTGCAATATGGCTGTTTAGGTGGAGCTATGATACAGGGTGGTTTTGGGGGTTGGGAATTTGATGTGCTGTGTGCGAGTCTGTACGTGTGTGTGTGCTGCGATTCTGCGTGTGTGTGCAAGTGTTTAGAACTGTGTGTGTGCTGTGATTCTGCGTGTGTGTGCAAGTATTTGTGACTGTGTGTATGCTGTGATTCTGCGTATGTGTGCAAGTGTTTGTGACTGTGTGTGTGTTGTTGTGAATTTGGATGGAATGTGTGTAAACTAGATGCAAATGTAGTGTGTTAGTGCGTGTTTAAGTGCAAATGATGGTGAGAGTTTGGGGAGGTTGTATTGGGACTTTGGGCTTGTCCTAGAGGTTGTGAGAGGCGTTGGATTGTTTTTCTGCAGGCATTTGCGATGGAGGCAGGGGAAAGCGAACTATGGTGGTGATGGAGGTCGCATATGGAAAGGGCTGAGAGATCTGTGAAACCTCTGGGATCGTTTGTGGGTGTTCTGCAGGTTTTGGTGGTAGGGGAGATGATGAGATTGTGGGAGGAAGAAGGGTGGTGTAATGGCGTGATTTTGGGAATTGAATGGCTGACTATTTTGCAGTGATGCCATGTTCTTTGTGGTTCTATGATTTTGGGGATAGGGTTAGTGGCAATTTGGTGATGGCAAGTATCTACTAGGTATGATACTCAGATGAAATTAGCTCAATTGGTGTTGGTTGTGATTGGAGGCCGTGGGCGAGACTGGTGGTACTGTGGGTGGTTGTCCAGTGAGGGAAATCGTGGATTAGTAGATGAACAGGGTGATGAACTGGTTGCAAGGGAGGCTGATTGTGGTTGTGAGTGAGGAGACGGTGGTGATGAAAGAGGGAAAATCTTGTGAGTTGTTCTAATGGTGGAGGAGATGGGCTCTGATCTTTGAGACGGTGGAGGAAAAAAAGACCCAAAATAAACTAAAGGAACATCAATGAAGAACCCAACAACATCAAGAATTCAACCAAAATTCCCAGACAATATAAATTTGATTTTTGATTTTTACATCAAGCAGATTCTTGTAGTGAAATGAAAAGAAGAAAAGAAAAGACAAAGAACCAAAAAAATGTGAATTGAAATAGAATAAACAGCAAAATAAAACCTTACCTTTGAAACTTGGAGATCGGATGAACAGTGATGAATGTTTGACGATGAACAGTTGCTGGGAAGATGATGAACAGTAGCTTTTCCTGAAAGATACGGCTGCTAGTGTGTGTTTTTAGGTGTATAGTATGTGTTTTAATCTAAAAAAATCACCAAAGCCAAAATGTTTTAGGGTTTTTTTTTCCTCTGTTTTTTCTGCTGATTAAAGAGGGTATTTATAGCCCACTTGTCTTGTTGGCCAAGAATGTTGTAAAATAACGGAAATGCCATCGGTATTAAAAAATGCTAATTTTATTAAAAAAATATTTTTAACCCTAAAATTAAAAATTAATACAAGAAAAATGACAGCGATCTCTAAATTTTCAAAAAGAATTCACAGTAGATTTCAAAAATAAAAACTAGTGCTCAAAACTGATAGAAACGCGCTCGGGGTGTAAAATGACGATTTCGTCCCTGGACAACGAAAATACACAAAAAAATAGCTATTAACCTCAGAAAATTATCAAAAATTAAAATAAGCTTAAAACATTAGCAAATGCCTTTTTGACTCAAAATTTGGTAAAACATGAATTTAAACTGTAAAATGACGATTTTGCCCTTGGGAATTGAAAATTCACAGAAAAATAGTTATTGTCTTCAAAAAATTATAAAAAATTACAAATAAGCTTAAAACACTGGAAAATGCATTTATGACTCAAAATTTGACAAAAAATGAATTTAAACTGTAAAATGACGATTTTACCCTTAGAGAATGAAAATTTACATAAAAATAGCTATTGATCTTGAAAAATTGCCAAAAATTAAATATAAGTTTAAAACACTAGAAAATGCATTTTTGACTCAAAATTGGTGAAAAATGAATTTAATTTATAAAATGATGATTTTGCTCTTGGGCAATGAAAATTCACAGAAAAAATATTAATCGTCTCTGAAAAATAAGAAAATTCAGAAACATGCCTAAAGAATTAGAAAAATGAATTTGGAACTTAAAAATGAGCTAAAGTGTTATTCGCGAGACGAAATTACGATTTTGCCCTTATGCTGGTATAAATATAAAGAATACCAATTAAATTTAGAAAAATCATAAGAAATTAACAAATTCACCTAAAAGTAAAAATATGAATTTAAAACCCCCAAAAGCTTATAGAAAAATATTTACAGATAAAATTACTATTTTGCCCCCCAGATTATTGAAAATTTATGATTTGTCCTAAAAAGTGCAAACATGCCCTTCCTATGTTTGAAAATAAATGTTGTGTCAAAATTTGGTGTCTACAAGGGCATTTTAGTGCTAGGTGCATTCGTATGCATTTTACATCATTTCATACACTATTCCTTTTTTTAGTTTTTCATCATTTTGCATGAGTTTTATATATGTATATAATCATCATTATTATCTATTTGACAGTGCATGACATTTAGGTTGCATTTGCACTTAGACTTTTAGCATATTTGTATGATCTGACAAGAAATGGTCGTCTACTTACGTAGAAAGCGGTAGCATACATGCCGTTTCCCCTCTGTGAGTAGGAACATTCAGTCACGAGATATTCGTCTCTCGTACCTGTTATGTTGCATATCCACTTTTCTTTGACCACTTATTATTTATATTACTATTTTTCTGTTCTTTTTGCATTCCATTTTGGATCTACACTTGTGACTACCTCGAGGCCTTATTTTGGGTTTTGCAATTAATGCGATAATCTCGACCGAGTCTCGACGAAACATTTTGACCTTCCCGACACTCATCTAGATTTAGGATTTGTATTCATATAGACACATCCAGACGCAATAGAATCTAGAGTTAATTTAGAAAAATTTGATTAAATCTTGCAACTAGCCTCGGCTAGGTGGGAAGGGTACCTTAGGCACGAGCTTTTGCCTTCACTTTCTTCAAATGTGACTCCCGAACTTTCTTCTCTTATTTTCAACATTTTCACAGATCGGAGTCAAAAAAGGGTTTTCAACATTTTTTCCTAAAATTTTAGTTTTTGTTTGTTCAAACGATTTTTCGGGTGACTAGGTACACCCTAACTCCATACCAAGTGGCGACTCCATTTTTAAAATAAAACTCTTTTTCAAAAATTAGTTGGCCAAAACTTGTAAGGGTAATAGCACAGGTAACGTAACAAAAAAATAAAACTTTATTATCTTAACTATGAATCTTTTTGACATATCTATATGATTAACAAGGGGGTTTGTACGAAAATTACCTCAAGCACGAAAGATTTCTATGCTACTATGGCAAAGATCCTTCGAAGAAGAGGTTAAATCTACCACAAAAAAGCTCTTCAAGCGTAGAGTTTCTAACGATATCCACACGAATAATTTTTTTAGGAACCTTGTAGGCTTGCTTGCTTCGACTTTTGAGTATTAGTTCCCTTGAATTATTTAAAAACACAAGAAGAAGAAGAACTTAACAATTAGGGGGGGAGAGAGAGAGACGCCTAGAAGAGAGAGAAAGTGGCGTGCTTTTCTTTCTTCAATTTTTCTCTCACTGGTTTTCTTTTATGCTGCAATAATAATTCAAGAGTCAAAGCATATACCTATTTATAGAGGAAGTATTCTAGTCTTTTAGGAAATAAAGTTAATTGGAAACTAAGAAAGTTTAGGTGACTTATTTTAAGCTAAACCTTTTTCCTTTAGGAAATCTATTTTATCAGAAAACCAATTAGTTACTTTATTTCTTTTAGGAAACTAACTTCCTACAAGACTTAGAATATTTATAAATAAGTCCTTTAAGTTAATTTATCTCATAAATTAACCCCATAAGTATCTCATACTTATCTTAATTACATTTTAACCCAAAGATTTTGTTTTTTTATGTGTGTGACTCATTAGGTTCCATTCACGTTGGCAATAAGTACAAATTATAACTCTTTAATTAATTAATTAAGAATTAAATAAATTAAACACTTTAATTTATCATTAATTCACTAATTAATTAATTTACACTTATAGATCATGAGTGGCGTCTAGCAATGTATCATGACCACCCAAGTGAATAGGAAAGTCATATGGTAGACCATACCCATCAATAACAATGTTTCCGTGTAATTAATATCCTTTCACCACACTATATCCCAATTAGTTTAAAAGTATAGTGCTTACTATTAAATGACTAATTTATATTTTTTTGTTTTAGAAATATAACTCTCCATGATGTATAATCTTGAAACTACTTTCAAGTTATGCCATTACTTATGCAGAAGATTTATGAGTTAATATTTTCAACTAATGGCCAAAAAGGGATATACACTTCTATTAAGGAGTGGTGAATCCTATATTAATTACTCACTATTTTTTCATGCTTCTAACTATATTCAATCTCTAACCTGTGGGCTATCTTTTTACGGGCACCGAGAAATAGAGTCAAAATATAGCAATTCACACTCAAAATACTATGGTAATCTCAAGTCAAATGATCACTTATACCATTGCCATTAAGAGTTTAACCATTGGCACTATAGTTGAAAACTCTTGGCCGATCAATCTAATGAACTTGTTCTCAAACAAGCATTCAATACCAACTTAAGTGTTACGCACACCATAGTCAATGAGATCAACTACTACTTATTATAAGTAGAGGCAAAGTATGTGCTAGTCTATCCGTATTAATGATATCCAATCTCATTAATACTATAATTAGGGATATTTAAGAATATGACTTTATGTATTAGAGTCTCATAATTGTAACCCTTACAATCTCTAATACACAGTCAATATTCTAAGGATTTTATCAAACTAACAAATAACATGAAAATACAAGTATGGATGATAAAGAAAATATCACAAGAATAAATATAACATAAATAAGTGTAAATACAAAAAGTCTTAAACCATCTTAGTTTTTGGGGCATATACTAATAAACTCTCACTTGCACTAAAACCAACCACTCATTTGTTTTAGGCCAAAAACATTTATATGAGTATCATACTTTTTCTGGGATAAGGCTTTAGAAACATGATTAGCTATGTTGTCATTAGTGGGAACTTTTTCTATCTTTACATCATTCCTACCAACTATTTCTCTAATAAGATAGTAGCGCCTAAGTAAGTGTTTCGATCATTGATGAGACCTAAGTTCTTTTGCTTGGGCGATGGCACTATTATTGTCACAATATAAAGGTATAAAATCAACAATGAAAGGAACCACTCCTAATTTGGTGACGAACTTCTTGATCCAAACAACCTCTTTTGCAGCTTCAGAAGCAACAATGTAATCGGTTTTAGTTATAGAATCAGTGGTAGTTTCTTACTTTGAACTCTTCCAACTCACAACACCACCATTTAACGTGAACGCGAATCCAAATTGCGACTTGCTATCATCCTTGTCTAATTAAAAACTCGTATCAGTAAAACCACACACTTCTAAAATATGTCCTCTATAAATAAAAAATAATTCTTTAATTCTTCTCAAGTATTTAAGAATACTCTTGACAGTTACACAATGACCCTCACCAAGGTTAGTTTAGAATCTACTCGTAACACTTAGAGCATAGCAAACGTCGAGTCTCGTATATAGTATAGCATACATAATGGATTCTATTGCCAAGGCATAAAGAACCTTTTGCATGCTATCAATCTCGACAAGTGTCTTAAGACACATGTCTCTCGAAAGATTAATTCCATGTCTTATGGGTAAATACCCTTTCTTCGATTGCTCCATGCTAAACCTCTTTAGTATCTTGTTTATGTATATCGATTGACTGAGACTAAACAACCTCTTGGATCTATCTCTATAGACCCTAATACCCAGAATGTATGTTGCCTCTTCTAGATCCGTCATAAAAAACTTTTGGATAGCCATACCTTTATGGTTTGTAGCAAAGGTATATCGTTTCTCATCAACAATATATCATCCACATAAAGTATTAAGAAGACGACAACACTCCCACTCACCTTCTTGTATACACAAGACTCGCCTTCGTTTTTTAGAAAATTAAACTCTTTGATTGTCTCATCAAAACGAATGTTCCAACTCGAAACTTGCTTGAGTCCATAAATAAACTTTTGTAACTTACATATATTATGACTATCAATAGAGTCAAAACCCTCAAGTTGTGTCATGTACATATCCTCTTGTAAATTCTCGTTAAGGAACGCAGTCTTGACATCCATTTGCCAAAACTCATAGTCATAATCAGCAGTTATAGCAAGTAAAATCCTTATAGATTTGAGCATAACTACTGGCGAAAAAGGTTTCTTCAAAATCAATTCCTTGCCTTTGTTTGTAACCTTTTGCCACTAACCTTGCTTTACAGGTAATAATGTTACTATTTATGTCAGTCTTTCTTTTAAAAACCCACTTGCACCCTATGGGTTTTATCCCTTCAGGTGGCTCGATCAAGGTTCGTACCTTGTTCTTGTACATAGAATCCATTTCAGATTTTATTGCTTCGCGCCACTTCAAAGAGTTTACATTAGACATAGCTTTTTTGTAGCTAGTAAGATCGTCATCATCCATGACTAACACATCATTACTCTCACTAATGAGAAATCCGTATTTCTCAGGAGCATAACGTGTTCTACTAGATCTACGAGAACCTTGTGTATCTTGAGCTTCCGACTGCGCCTCATCAACATGTGGCGTAAGCTCTTGTTCCAACTGTTGAGTACTTTGTGGTTCTTAAATTTCTTCAAGTTCTACTTTCCTCCATGTTTCTTTCCAGAATAAACTCTTTCTCTAGAAAGATAGCATGTCTTGAGACAAACATTTTTTGCTCAAGGGGATTGTAGAAGCAGTATTCTCGACTCTCTCTAGAACACCCCACAAACAAACACTTATCAGACTTAGTTTCAAGTTTATCTGACATATTCCGCTTTACATAAGTGGAAATGCCCCATATTCTTAGATAACTAAGGTTTGGTCTTTTATCATACCATATCTCATAAGGCGTGGTATTAACAAATTTTGTAGGAACGCGGTTGAGTGTAAAGGATGTGGAATCTAAAACATAACTCTAAAACGAACTAGAAAGAGATGCATGACCCATCATGAAATGCACCATATCTAATAAGTACGATATCTGCTTTCAGACACACCATTTAGTTGTGGTGTGTACGGAGGAGCCCATTGAGAAACAATCCTATTTTTCTCTAGATATTGTTGGAATTTCTGACTTAAGTATTCTCCACCTCGATCAAATTTAAGCATTTTGATACTCTTGCCAAATTGTTTCCCAACTTCAACTCTAAAAACTTTAAAATTTTTAAAAGTTTCGGATTTGTGCTTCATTAGAAATACATAATCATATCTAGAATGGTCATCCGTGAAAGTGATGAAATAAGAAAAATCACGTCTAGCATAGATCGACATTGGACCACAAACATCAGTATGTATAAGCTCAAGAAGATTACTAGCACGTTCACCCTTTCCGGTGAAAGGTGTCTTGGTCATCTTGTCAAATAAATAAAATTTGCATGTCCCAAATGATTCATAATCAAATAAGTCCAAATATCCATCTTTATGTAACTTGGATATGCGTTTCTGATTTACATGACCAAGTTTACAATGCCAAAGGTATGATTGGTTTACAATATCTAATTTTTGCTTCTTGGTATCTATATTGATAATGGACTTATCTTCATCTAGAATATATAAACCATTAATCAATGTACCAGTACCATAAGTAATACCATCACATAAAAAAGAACAACTTTTATTCCTTTGTATGATGATAAAACTATCCAAATCTAACAATGAGATAAAAATGATGTTCTTAGTAAGTACGAAAATAAAATAACAGTTTCTTAATTCTACAATAAGCCCAGTGGGCAAAGAGAGTATATAGGTTCTTACGGCTAATGTAGCAACTCTTGCTCGATTCCCCACGCGTAGCTCGACTTCTCCCTTTACCAAAAATCTACTATCTTTAAGACCCTGCATATTATTACAAATATGAGATCCAGATTTGGTATCTAATACCCATGAGTCTTGGTTAGTAGATAGATTAATCTCAATCATAAACATACCGGAGGTTGAAACTTCACCAAGCTTTTTTGACTTCAAAGAGTCAAGGTAGGCCTTACAATTCTTTTCCAATGCCCATCTTGTCTGTAATGAAAGCATATGCCCTTGGGTTTGTCCTTCTTAACGCCACCTTTAGGCTTGATTCTCTTCTTCTTGGACTTCTTAAGTTCAGAATTGGGCTTCTTTTTTTTGGAACCCGAAACAAGCATAACGTTGCCCTTCTTTCTCTTAAGATTGGGCTCAGCAATCTTGAGTATGTTCATTAATTTAGTCAACGTGCACTCAACCTTTCGTATGTTGAAGTGCAAGATGAATTGTGAATAGTTCTCAGGGAGGGATTGAAGAATTAAGTCAATGCTTAATTCATTGTCCAAGACGTGTCCCAAATCAGCTAATTTTTCAATTAGTCCGATCATTTTCAATACATGGGCAGCCACAAAAGATCCCTCTGCCATCTTGCACTGATAGAGCTCCCTTGATGTCTCATACCTCTCAGTCCTAACTTGTACATCGAACATTTTTTTTAAATGACGCCAAGGACATAGCTACTAACATGATACATGTTGCAGCATCATTGTTAGCTTTGTGCATCTCATATGTATCTATATCCTCAGGTGATGCAGTAGCAGGAGGAAGAGGGGACATGGGTTTATTGAGGACATACTCAATTTTTTCATATTTGAAAACAATTCTCAAATTGATATTCCAGTCCTCAAAGTTGGTATCATTGAGTTTGTTGTCAAGAATCGGTGGCAAATTCACATTAGGCAGTCTACAAAAAGTAAAGACAGAAAATAAGTATTTGTATTGTGTTATATATGCAAACCAAAAATGTAAATTCGTAAATTTATTTGGTTGGTTCTCACTATTTTACTTCAAATAAATAACCCTCAATATTGATTCGAGAATCCGTTAGAAATTCCTAGTGAGTTAGGATCTCATATAATCAGCTTTGAGCTTGACAGTAGACCAACAATCCAAAGATAATTTTTATTAGGTAGGTAACTTTTACCAATCACAACCTTTGTGACTTCTAGATTGTTTGACGTATCAACCCTTGATGTCAAACATTGCCTCAAAAATGCCATAACCTTGACGGTGGGCCAACAAGTTATGTATTTTTGTTAAGGCATATCCATTATTCAGATATCAAATCTCATAATAAAAACATATTTCGAGTAAGGTAACCTTGACGGTGGGCCAACAAGTCAACATTTAATAGGAACTCTTCGTTTTTGTTATAATAATAGAAGGCAACTTCAATTTGTGACTTAATATTTAATTTGAGAGATTTAGTTTAAAATAATGTCTCGTCATATTATGCAATTAAAATATATTAACATATAAAATAAAAGCATAATAACCGCGAATGATTATAGACTTTAAATAATAATATTTTCTTCGAGTCTAGAAGAAAATATTTGGTTAAAATTCTTAAGGGACGTGTCAACTCCTTGATGCGCCTCCTTGGTTGCTCTGTGGTGCCATCTCCGTCTTCTTGTACATTACATATGTAATTCTAATCTAAACAATTTAAAAAATAAACCTATTCCTAACCTATACTATGTACATTACAAGTATTGGTCAAGAAATCTCGAGTTACATTCGATGGGAGTTTAGATGAGAAAAGAGTTATATTAGAAAATAGAGAGGGAAGGACACGCAGGTCCTATTTATAAAACCAATACAAGCCATCCATAAAAATAAATAATAACCATTCAATCACATTGGTCTAGTTCATAATCATCCACCATGCCATCATTCAATTTAACAATTAGATAAACTACTTTATTTAATTCTAGTTATAAATCACATGATCTAAATAAATTAGATTAATGTACTTAAATTATTTGTCTCAAAATAATGTTATAGAAGGTTAAGGTTTCCAAAATTTAACTTTCCAGATATTAACAATTAATATTGTAAAGTGTTTTCATAAAGTAGTTGCCAAAAATCAAGTTTTTCAAAAATTTAAAATTTTTTGCCAGGATACTGTTCGCGTATCCACGAGGATACCCGCGCATGGGAATCATGTCACGGTTATGCAAAAATTTATGCCCTGCTACATAGGAGTATAGCTGCGATGCGACTGCTCTTACGAGTACGCGAAACTCTTACCCGCGAGACTTAGCCACGATGCAGCTATCTCCGCAACTAAGATTTTAAACAGACAATCTCGTATCTGCGACGATATCCAAGAATAGATACCCTCGCGGATACTTGCATCGAACTGTTTTTTTGAAAAACGTTTTGACGAATTTTTGGTGTTTTTCAAAACTCTTTTGATCAAAACATGTTAAAACTCTTTTAGCACGAAAAATAATTTTAAAAAGCATAAATACAACCTTAAAAACTTATTTTAATTATTTAAAACACTTTTAAACAATCAAGAACTTTTCTTAAAAATCAAACTCTTGATTTTTCTGCAACAATTTTGAGACAAATATTTATCAAGAACAAACCATCCATATTTATGACAATTAAATAAACACAAATCATATAGATATAATCATAGGAGGTTTTGATACCACTGCAAGGGCAATAGCACAGGTAACATAGCGAAAAAATAAAAATTTATTACCTTAACCATGAATCTCCTTGAGATATCTATATAATTAACAAAGGGGTTTGTATGAAGATTACCTCAAGCACAGAAGATTTCTATGCTACTATGGCAAAGATCCTTCGAAGAAGAGGTTAGATCTACCGTGAAAAAGCTCTCCAAGCGTAGAGTCTCTAATGATATCTACACGAACTTCTTTAGGAACCTTGTAAGCTTGTTTGTTTTGACTTTTGAGTGCTAGCTCCCTTGAATTATTTAAGAATACAAGAAGAAGAAAAACCTAACAATTAAGAGAGAAAGACGCCTAGAAGAGAGAGAAAGTGGTGTGCTTTTCTTTCTTCAACTTTCCTCTCACTAGTTTTTTTTTTTTGTGTTGCAATAAAAATTCAAGAGTCAAAGCATGTACCTATTTATAAAAGAAGTATTCTAGTCTTTTAGGAAATAAAGCTAATTGGAAACCAAGAAGGTTTAGGTAACTTACTTTAGCTAAACCTTTTCCTTTAGGAAATCTATTCCATAAGGAAACTAATTAGTTACTTTATTTCTTTTAGGAAACTAACTTCCTACAAGACTTAAAATATTTATAAATAAGTCTTTTAAGTTAATTTATCTCATAAATTAACCCCATAAGTATCTCATACTTATCTTACATTTTAACCCAAAGATTTTGTTCTTTATGTGTGTGACTCATTAGGCTCCATTCACGTTGGCAATAAGTACAAATTATAACTCTTTAATTAATTAATTAAGAGTTAGATAAATTAAACACTTTAATTTATCATTAATTCACTAATTAATTAATTTGCACTTATAGATTATGAGTGGCGTTTAGCAATGCATCATGACCACCCAAGTGAATAAGAAAGTCATATGGTAGACCATACCCATCAATGACAATGTTCCGTGTAATTAATATCCTTTCACCATACTATATCTCAATTAGTCTAAAAGTATAGTGCATATTATTAAATGATTAATTTATATTTTCTTGTTCCAGAAATATAACTCTCCATGATGTATAACCTTGAAACTACTTCTAAGTTATATTATCACTTCTACGGAAGATTTATAAGTTAATATTTTCAACAAGTGGCCATAAAGGGATATACTCTCCTATTAAGAAGTGGTGAATCCTATATTGATTACTCACTATCTTTCCATGCTTCAAACTATACCCAATCTCTAGCCTATAGGTTACCCTTTTACTGGCACTGAGGAATAGAGTCAAAATATAGTAATTCACACTCAAAATATTGTTGTAATCTCAAGTCGAAAGATCACTTACATCATTGCCATTAAGAGTTCAACTATTGGCACTATAGTTGAAAACTCTTGGCGGATCAATCCAATGAACTTGTTCTCAAACAAGCATCCACGTATTAGCGTAAGTGTCACGCACACCATAGCCAATGAGATCAACTACTACTTATTGTAAGTAAAGGCAATGTATGTGCTAGTCTATCCACATTAATGATGTTCAATCTCATTCATACTATAATTAGAGATATTTAAGAATATGACTTTATGTATTAGAGTCTCATAATTGTAACCCTTACAATCTCTAATATATAGTCAAATATTCTAAGGACTTTATCAAACAAACCAGTAACTTGAAAATACAAGTATAGATCATAAAAAAATACCAGAAGAATAAATCTAACATAAATAAGTGTAAATACAAAAAGCCTTAAACCATCTTGGTTTTAGGGCATACACTAACAAAACTATCGAACTTTTTCAAAAATATTTATTTTCGAAAAGAGTCACCCGATCGGATCGTCTTTTCGGGGCGCAACAGTCAATGACCCCACCGTGTGCCATTTTAGGACACGATACATCTCGTGCAAATGCTCATTGAAAAAGTCCCTCGTGAAGGCAACACAATCCTTCATTATTGTTGGCCAAAAAAGGTCATGCCTTAGCAGAGTCCAAGTCATCCTTCTACTAGCCTAATGCGCCCCACAAGTTTCTTCGTATACCTCCAGCATTGCCAAATATGCCTCTGTTTTGTTCAAATACTTAAAGTACTACTCAGCTTTATCCTTCTTATATAGCACCCCATCTTAACAATCGATACTTGGCTGTTCTCATCCTTATCCTGCGAGTATGCTGACTTGGATCATCGAGGAACAACTTGATTGGTTCTTTTCGATCATCATCACCTTTCGCATCAATGGAGTATACGCCCATACCACTAGCACGCTTATGATACGATGACAAGCTTCTTTTAAACATTGTGAAGTTTGCTGATGAGCTTCCACCAGTTATAGTTGTTTTAAACACCATTTGTGCCAACTTATTTGCACATCCATTGTTTCTCGTGGCACATGGCGAAACTGAATATCCCAAAAGCATTCAACCAAATTGTTAATAGCTTGAAGATATTGCGTTCGCATTGGGTTCTCACATGGGTATTCGCCTAAGATCCGACTAATCAATAGCATGGAGTCTCTGTATACTCTTACCACATTAACTTTTAACTCGGGCAATATCTCAAGACTGATTATGAGAGTTTTATATTTAGTCTAATTGTTTGAGCATTCGAACATTAGCATAAAAACGTACTGATAACTCTGGCTGTCGGGGGTTTCAATTACCACTACTACTCCGCCAACGGTTCTAGTAGACGAGCCGTCGAACCACATTTTCCATGGGCCTTGGTTGTGAGATTCATCCTCATAATTGACCAACCCATCTAGATTCGATGCGTGATCGACTATAAAGTTTGCTAATGCTTGCCCCTTGACGGCAATTTGAAGGACGTGCTGGAACTGATACTCCATTAGATACCGTGCCCATTTCCGAAGTCGACCACTAAGTGTTGGCTGATTTACTAGGTATTGGACAAGGTCTAGCTTTGAGATCACAAACACCATTACCGGCAATATAAAGTGCCTCAATTTCCTTGCAACAAAATACAAGGAGAGGGCACAGCTTTTCCACAGTTTGATACTAGCATTCTGCAGGCGTTAGTAGCCTGCTTAGGTAATAGACAACCCGTTCCTTTCTTTCCTCATTATCCTATGCGAGGAAATATTCGGTCAATTTCTTGGCCGCTGACAAGTACAACTTTAGAGGTTTGGATTGATCAGGCGGTACTAGGATTGGCAGGCTAGCCAAATAGTCCTTCAAATTATCGACGGCCGATTGATGCTCGTCTCCCCAAACAAATTGTTTGTTCTGCTTTAGCTTCAGTAATGGGAAAAAGATCCCGACTTTGACAGCAAGGTTGGAGATAAATCTTCTTGAGAAATTTGCTTTCTCGAGAAACTATTAAACCTCCTTTTTATAGCCTGGTGGTCGTGCCTTGTGAATGGCATCGGCCTTGTTTTGGTCAACTTCAATCCCCTTCTTATGCCCCAGGAAAACTCTTGCGAAAATAGTAAATGCACACTTCATAGGATTGAGTTTCAACTGATTTTGATGCATTCTTGTGAACATCTTTCTCAGGTGATTTAAATAAGCCTCAAAACTGGAACATTTAACGACTATGTTGTCAATATAAACCTCAATGAATTTCTCGATATAGTCATGGAGCATGTAGTTAGTTGCTCAATTGGTCTATCAACGATTCAGCAATTAAAGTTCTTGTCAAAGTTACAGAGCATGCCCATTATCATATTAAATTATACAAGTTCTCTATAGTAGTAAATTAGCATGAAAATCAGTGTGGACATGTGCCAGATTCAACCACTATGCAAAACCGTCACTATAGTTTTTTGAAGGACCAATTTGTTGACTCAGTTAATGATATGGAATCTATGTAAAATACTAGTTTTTATATTACACTAAGAACACCAAAAAACACACTTTTTTCAACCTACATCTTTAAACAAACACACACACCGTCAAGAATACACACCACATATCTTCAACTTTCACACACCACACCAAGCACACACACCACATCTTCATACAAACATACACTTCACCAAAAACACACACCACATTCCAAGAACTTCAACAAACAAAAACACACCACATACTAAAAACACACACCACACACTAAGAACACACATCACGCAAACACTTTACACACACCTCTCTCACATACTACACACATCATTACCTCACACACATACACACACAAATATTCACACGAATCCACACATGCTACACATAGATTTAGCACACATACAGATGCACATAGCCTCACACACACATAAACACACACAGAGCAACCCACGCACACACTAAACCTCACCATTCTCACACACTGATTCACACACATACATGCAACAAAACACGTACACACAGTCATCCAGATTCACAACAAATACTCACAAGTAACACACAATCTGGATACATATCACTCAAAAATTAGATCCATTTTCACACACAAACACATATAGTTCACACATCCAGTTACTACCAATTCCCTCCAGGTCTTGGCTTCTCTGTTTTCCTCGACCACCCATAAACCATCTGTTGAACTTAAATCAATCACATGCCCAGTTTAACTTCCACCTCCTTTACCTGCTTAACATCCATACAACAACCAAACAGCCTCAAGAACTGCCATAGTCGTTGCTATCAACCACTGTAACCGAAAACAACTACCATCAAATGCCCAGAAAACCACTGCAATCAACCACTATAGGCCCCAAATCCCCTTCCGCAGACACCAATTCCCAAACAACAAACAATATCCACCCCGATCATTAATTGAGCCATCACAAACCCACAATCGCTAGCCATAATCTTCGTTTATACCTTCAATTTCCACTAGAAAATATTCCTAAACTACCTATAGCCTCCAAATTGCCATAGCCCAACACTTAACTAATCATTCTCACAGCCCAGTTGCTCATCTCTTTCTCCCCTGCTACCACCCAAGCCTTAACCAATCCCCATTACTTGCACAGCAAAAAGTGACAATAAGGAAACCACCCAGCAACTATCAATTTCTATCGCCGTGGACAAACTTGCAAAGAAAAAAAAATAGACCAAGCATCCCAACGGCAAACCCACAAATAGCCCCTATAAGCCCCAAATTGTAGTCCCTCAAACGCCACAACTGCGAACATAGTAGCCTAAAGCTGCTCACCACCAGAGACTGCATCATCAAACTACCACCACCAACAGTCAATTTCTCCACCACCGGGAAACAGCAAACAACCGTCAACCACCAATAAGGCTACCTCAACCACTTCCACAGGCCTGGGTAACTACGCCCCCAATAGGCAACAGCCCAAGCTCCATCAGTAGCTTCCTAATTCCTACCAGGAGACCCCACTATCAGCTTATTCTCCTCCACCACCACCATCATGTTCCAGCAGTAGTGCCACCCGTAACCTAATCGGAGCTACCACAGTCATGGTCACGACCTCTATTCCCCCTGACCTCGGTAAAAAAAAAAAAAAAAAACTTGATCATTCTTCAATTCTATTCGCATATAAAGTATATTCATTGATTTTGTGATGAATTGGCTTAGACTTGAATTAGTGGTTTAGGGATTTTTGTTGAGAAAGAAAGATTTGGGGAAATTTCAGTGAGGAAACTGTTTGGTTCTTTCTTGAGGAGTTGGAGCTTGGCAAAAAGAATGAAAAAGGAAAGAAAGAGAGAGATCAGAGTGTGAGAGAAAGAGAAAGCAATAGAGGGAGAATGAGAACACAGAAGAATAGAAGCGGAAAGAAAGAAGAGAGTAGACCGGAACGGAAAGAAGGAAGAAAAAGAGAGAGAGAAAATGGAGAGAGTAGAGAGAAAGAGAGAACACTGGAAGAACAAGAAATTGATTGAAAAAATTGAGTAATATAGGATTGGGGATTTTCGGTTTTTGGGTTTTAGATTAGGAGTTGTTGTTTTTTTTTATCTTATTATTATCAAGTTTGATTAATCAATTATTTTGTTTTGATTTGCTTTTCTTAATTTAGTTAATTAATATGTTTAATTAGTTAATTTAGTTAATTAATATGTTTAACTAGTTAATTTAATTTAATTTAATTAATTGATTCAACTAAGTTAATTTATTTAGTGAATTTATTTAATTTTTTAATTTAGCTTGGGATTTCCTTTTTCTGGTTATTTTTATTATAAGATAGTTACTTATTATAAGTCCCTAATAATTACTGATTGACCCCCTCTAAGTTTAGTTTCCTTCAATTAAGTCCTCCTAATTGCATTTATGCCTCTTACTTGCTGATATTCATGGTTTTGCCTCCCCATAATTTGCTTTCATTTCGTCCCCACCCCTTAGATTTGCTTTAATTTTTAATTTTACCCCTTAAGGTTTAAAGAAATTTTGTTTTAGCCCCCTTGTTAGACTTTACATTTTACCCCAATTGTCAATACTTCCATATTTTTAGTCTTTATTTGTTTATACCGAGGCACCTTGACATATTTTTTGTGTTCTCAAGCATTTGTACCGGGTCTTCAGAGAGGTATTCCTATTTTTTCATTAATTTCACCTTATGTGCTTCAATGTGTTCCAATATGATTTTTATGCATATTTTTTATGTGTTTTCTTATTTTTATATGCTTTTTGCATATTATTTACTTTGTGTTATTTAAATTTTGAATTTTATTATTTTGACAAACAATGTAATATTTTTGTATTTAGAATAGTCAATGTAAGAGTTAAATTACTTTCCTTTCGTATTTTTCTTATAAATGTTTTGTATTTAGATAATAAGTGTAATAGATAAGTCGTTCTTACTTTTTACCTCTAAAATTGTAGTTAATCTCCCGATGTAATAGTTAGGGCTTGTGTGCTTTTGCGTGCTTGTGTACTTATATGCTTTACCGCTTTCTTTAGGATTTTGCATATATATATATATATATATATATCTTGCTGACGTGCTCTGTGCTTCTATATGTCTTTATATGTTTATTTGCTTTTGATTCATGCTTTATTGCTTTAATTCATGTTTTATCAATTTTATTGTTCCATCACCCTACTAGTCCAACGCTAGTTGTGGCTTTATTATTTTTTTGCCAGTCCAACGGTAGTAGGAATCCCTAGAAAGGGTTAGTCCAATGCTAGTGGGAATCCCTAGAAAGGGCTAGTCTAACGCTAGACCCTCAGGTCATCTTAGTCATAGTTTCACTCTCTATGTGCATTTATATCATTTCACACACATTTTCTTTTTTTTAGAATTTTTCATATTTGTACGATTTTTGGTATATATTTTATTATTATTACCTACTTTTACATAAACTCAATGCATGACATTTAGGTTGTCTTTCACTTAGAAATTAAGTCATTTTGTGTGATCTGACAAGAAATAGCCATCTACTTACGTGGGAAGCGGTGCACTGATAGGCCGTTCCCTCCTCCATGAGTAGAGAAATATCAGCCACAAGTTATTAGTCCCCCTTACCCGTTATGTTGCATTCCCACTTTCTTCAATTACTTACTATTACTAGTACTATTTTCCTTTTTCTTTTGGCATTTCATTTTGCATCTACTCCCTCGAGATCTCGACTCGGGTCTCATAATTAATGCGATAATATCGACCCAGCCTCAACGGAACATTTTGACACTCCCGGTACCCCATTTAGTTTAGGATTTGCCTTCATATAGATACATCCAAATGCGATAGAATTTAGGATTAAATTAGAAAAATTTGATTAAATCTCGCAACTAGCCTCGGCTAGGTAAAAAAGGTGCCTTAGGCGCGAGCCTTCGCCTTATTTTTCTTCAAATATGACTCTTGGACCTTTTCTCTTGTTTTTTGTAGACTAGAGTTGAAAAAAGGTTTTTAAATGTTTTTTCTAATTTTTTTTAATTTTTATTTTGTTAAATGATTTTTGGGTGACTTGGTACACCCTAACTCAATACTAAGTAGCGACTTCATTTTTAAAATAGAGCTCTTTTTCAAAATTAGTTAGTCAAAACTAATGCATTTTTAATCCCGGCCTTATTTTATTTTTAAAATACCATTTTCTTAAAAAATACACTTTTTCATTAAAAAAAACCCAATTTTCATCACACACGCATGGTTTTTCCAAAAACCTTTCTTTTCGAAAACGATCCCAAACTAAACTGCCTTTTTGGAGCGCGACAGCCTCAGACCTTGACCCGTGCTATCGATTTTGGGATGAGACATTATTATATTTAATATTTTCTTAAAATTGATTTTCAATTATTAAATACTCCATGCGTTGTAAACTTAAATTAAATATATACTACAATGTGAGATATTGATATTCAAATTGTTTGAAAATTTCGTATTGCTTTAATTAACAAAATATAGAATGATTAGTTGGCATAAATACTTGTTCAAAGATAAGCAATATAACACTCTGCTAATTGATTGTGATTATGTGTTAAATAGTTAATAGTACTTGTTTTAGTAACCAAATTAGGTACCAATTCTATGTTCTTCAACTTTATAACTGATGAAGCATTACTCAATAAGAGTTTTTAAATATTACAATAAAATAGTTCACTAAATAACTAAATTTTAAATAATAATAGTAGTAGACAAATATCATCCCAAATGATCAAAGCCATCTTTCGCCATTACTACTACAACATCCTATTTTCTTCCTTTACTATAACAGTGTGAATGATCTATCTTTCACTATCATTTAATTTAAAGAAACATGTTTTCCAATTTTGTACAAACAAATTACATAACTTAAGCAAATAGTTAAATATATGTTTTTCTTTGTACATCTCCAATGGACAAAAACATTTTGATTCTTGTATATGGTTAAACAATTAGTTTTATTAATACATATGTAATTTGAGTACATTATTATAGACCAAAATTAAGTGCCAAATGCAAATGCAACATATACCAATCTAAGAAAAACCGAAGCAATAGGCTAAGATGCTTCCATGGTAATCTCACAAAAGCCTTCCACATCATCAATGTCTCTTTGCATTCTAATAATCCATTTTCATCCCGTTCAATACCCCATAAATTCTTCATCAACCAATATTTAATCCCATTTAGTGTACCATCATAGCACAAAAGGGCATTTTAGGCATATTTGAAAACTACCACCACTAAGTACAAAGATTCTAAACTTACTAAAACTAATCATACCTTTAAAAAGAGAATAGATTTGACTTGTCCAAAAAAATTGAAGGCTAAACCTTTGAAGAATTTGGGTGAATCAGGTGCTGCCTTCGCATCAAGTTTATAAGCTTGGACTTGACATCTTTCAGAAAATATATATTCGGATGAGCTTTGTTGTTTCCCCGTGAAAGGCACTCACTTCCGTACAACAATGCAAAATAATGGTACAAGTAAAGAAATCAATCTGGAATAATGCAAAATGATGGTACAAGTACATAAGTTTTGTCCAAGAACCACAATGGAATACAAGTGATAAATTTGTCTAGGAATCATACAGGAATACAAAGTGCTTTAAAGAGTTGGGAATTACAAGATATAAACCCAATTGCATCAACTCATCGTCTTGAACAATGTATGCAACAATAAAGATGCAGGAAATTTTACTACACGGGCACACACAGATTGGAAAAAAAACAAAAATGCAAAACTCAACAATAAAGATGCAGGAAATTTTACTACACGGACACACACAGATGATAAGGATTAGAATCCATAATCTGAGTTATTTCCGAAAACTGTAGCTTTTAGTTCATGTTTACAGGGATAGGAGGCTGCCCATTCCATTGCGCTCTTTGTAGCAAGAGCTTCAGCAATTAGTAGTGCACAAGACCTGCAGTGAAAGATTGAATCAAATCGACAAACGTTCATCCTAACAACTTTATTCCCGTTGTCAAGCTCAAGAACCAAAAGAAGATACTGGCACCTTCCGTCAAGATTAAAAATACCCATCTTGATAACAAGTGGAGAAGAATAATGCATATCTCCAAATAGCGCAACGATGTATTTAATATGTTTAACCGTTCATACGAAAAAGAGAAACTCCTCTTTTTAGGGATCAGAAGCCAACCAATGACAGTTTACCTAAGAGTACAAAAATGAAAAACAAGCAGTCATGCTAGTTCTATGGCTATGCACTCAGAGCATTAATTTTGTCGTGCTAAATGATTAATACAACAACCAAAAGGAACTCAAAAACTTTGATACCAAATTCATAACTGGAGCATACTAGTTCACCATCTACAATTATTGAAGGGTGAACATTACTCATAATATTTGTGAGAATTTCCTTAGTGTAGCTTAGCAAAGTAGCTTATCCTGGTTCTTGCGTTATTAATACTGTCGACTTCCACTTGCTGGATGGATAGATGCACAGATGGTTTTAAAAGATTTATGATGGATTAATTGAGAGTTTTTTTCAGAGAGGGTCTCTTTTCTGTTGGGTTAGCAAGTGTGAGTAGCGTGGACAAGGGAGGGAATAACTAATGGAAAAGGAGAGTAATTAATAAGACCGGAACTATGTTTAAGTAGATAAATTTGGGAGGAGAAGAGAGACTTACGAATGAGAGGTTGCATAACATGGCGAGATTGAGGATTGTCCCACTCTAATGCTTGCCACCACTCCTGTTCTTTTTCAGAAATTTCGATCCTCCGAAGAGCTGGGGGAGGAGATAGTTGTCCCTCAATAGTTGGAAGAAAGAGAGGCATCCTTTTCAGATTTGAACACTTCACTATCTGAATTATCTGAATGGAATCACAAATAAGGGTTCCCTCATAGATACTCCTCAACTTTGGCGTATCTTTCAATTTCAAATATTTTAGCTTTGGGAGGCTGAGCTGGACAACAGTAGGGTTAGTTCGTGGTGAGTGTGAGAACTGGTCAATGCCTCTGGTCTCTTCTGCCGTTATTATCTCCTCTAGCCCTTCACAGGCTACAACCCAAAGCTCTTCGAGATTCGGTATGTGTTGCAGCAACAACTTGGGGGTGAACAACTTGATGACCCAGGGGTAGCGAAAGATCTTAAGGCAGGGAAAGATGGAAGGTGGAAGAGTTGCGTTGGCTATTACCGACTCTAGCCTTTGTAGAGTGGCGGCGCATGGAGAGATTCCAATTTGCCCCTCATCCTCCTCCACTACAATTCCTCCTCCTATTACATGGTTGGCAGAAGAAGAAGAAGAAGAAGAAATGGAAGAAGAGGTTGACTTAAGGATCCACTTTATCTCATCCGAATCATGTATAAATAGACGTTCAATGCCATCTGGCAACAAAACCTCACTTATTCCTCCTCCCAGGCCTGACCCCACAAGTTCCACCGACTTGTCAATCAATCGAAATTGATTTGGAATATTGTACTTTGAGAAATCAACTGCTGGTCCGCCTGTGATAAGATAAAAATTGGATCCCACGTGGCTCTGGTGAGATCGAACAAATTGATTTAGCTTACTAACCTCACCGAATCTAAATATAAATTCTTCTAGATCTTTCAATGCTTCTAATTCTTCTGCTCTTATTTCTACATCAAATGAAATATAGAGACGTCGAAGACTGCAGAGTCTGGATAATATCCCATCTGGAATATTCCTCAGTCTTGTGCGATACATGTTTAGGCTTCTAAGCTTTACTAATTTTTCTGGGCCTTCGGGTACCTCATCAATATTTTTGTTGAATAAATCTACCTCTCTCAATGCCTCCAGATTTCCCAGAGGCGCCACCGAATTGAGCTTCTCACAATTTGTAAAAACAGTGCCTTAAGGTTCTTCAAGTCCGATATACAATCTGGCAGCTTTGTAAGATCATTGTTAAAGCTTAAATCCAGAATTTGGAGCTTCCCCAAGTAAGCAAAGAATGAATCTGAAATGGAACTCAAACCACTCCTTTTCAAAATCAAAGTTGAGAGTTTTGGACACTTCGGTGATTTGCCTAAGGGTATCAACTGTATGTCGTTATGCATCAATGAAACCTTGTCAAGATCCTCTTTCCATTCCCTTTCTTCTGGTATGTCTTTCAATCCAATTCCAGCTTTCACCATATATTTAGGCTTTATCACTCTTTGTTATCTTCAGTGCCATGTCTCTTATCAAATCATGCATCTTAACATATTTACCTTCAAAGTTCTTGCCACCTTCCAACAAACACACATTTTCAAGTTTATTCAGTATTGTATGGCCACAATCAAATTCTGCTTGCCTGCTCCTTTTTCTCTATTAATCCTTCTGCAATGAACAATAAATTAGTTCATCTCGTTCAATTGTCCAATCTTCTGGGTATAAAGAGCAACACAAGAAACAATCCTTTAACTGTTGATCTTTCAACCGATTATAGCTGTATTTCAGTATTGGAAACACAGCATCATCTTCCCCAACAGAACATTGCTCCAGATCATCCAATGCATCCTTCCACTCGTATATGTCATCCACCCCTTTCATGCTTCCAGCTACTGTTGCGATAGCTAGTGGCAACCCAGCACACTTTTCAGCCATGGACTTGGCAACCTTCTTTACATCTAAAGGGAGTTCCTTGTCAAGACCAAGTTTCCTTTTGAACAATTCCCAAGCTTCTTCCTGACAAAGAGTTGTCACTTTGATTTGCATTTGGCAATCCATTTTGCGACAAACGTCTACAGATCGACTGGTTACAATTAGCTTGCTTCCTTCTAAAGGAATTCCCATCTTCTCCGCATCAAAAGGGGTCCATACGTCATCCACTATGATCACAAATTTCCCCATTCTCTTCAATGCCTCTGACAACTTGGCTGCTCGTTTCATCTCATCATCTTCGTTTGAGAGATTCAAATTTATGGCTTTGGCAACGTCGTTTTGCAATTTAAGAATGCTGGCCTCTTGTGAGGCAGTGACCCAGTAAACCTGACGCGAGAATGTAGTTTCGCGTAAGAGATCGTTATGGATAAATTTTGCCAGGGTTGTTTTGCCAACTCCGCCCATACCATAGATTCCAACACTTTTGATCTCTGCATTCATATACCGTGCCCAAATTTTTCGCAAATTCCTTTCGAGCGAAGGGCATCTCCATTCTATTTCTACTAGTGGCAACCCCTTCGGCTCTACATCAAGCCAAAGCTCCCCAAAAGATTGACGCTGTTGACTGAGATTTAATATTTCATTCATCATCGCATTAGCACGTTGCGGTAACTGCATACGCGAGATACATCCAGCTTGCTGAACTTGCTCTTTTAGACTCGCGAAATCTATTTTCTTCTTTTCTACTTCTTTCAACCATTCTTCAACTTCCCGTTTTCTTTTCTTTCCTTGACATAATTCCGCATTTTGTAGCATTGTGACCACATCAGATGCTTGATGGTCTAGTATATTAATCATTTTTTCAAGGTTTTGCACCTTTTCCTCGAGGTTAATGTATTCTTTTGCCCCTTTAGTGACAAGTTCTATAACTTTATCAGCCATGCTACCTGCAAGCAACACAAGCAAAAATGAAATTATTTAGTGCTCCAAAGATAGCGAGGATCTATATCAGCTCAAACAAAGTTCTAACATTATCGAATCAAATTTGAATGGAAGACAAAGCTCTGGTGGAAGATAAAACTGTTCAAGAGCTGAGAAAGGAAATAAAATTCTTGGTAAAACCTTAATGAAAAATGTATGTAAAGCAAGAACATATTCATGATAAATTGTACGAAGTTTTGTATGAAAACCAGGAATATTTTAGATGTCTTTGATATAAACCATAATCAGTAAATCAGTGGTGTTTTTTCATTATTCTATACAGGACAAATAATTTCAATATCTCCCAAGAAACAAGATTTAAAAGTTTCCTATACATTACATACCTGTTAAAATATTAGTTTGTAAAACTAATTTACAAAAATGCTGGCTTCTAGTCAATCATCGCGTAATCAACTTAATTTTGCAGCTTACACGCTTTGTATAATACTACTACTACTACTTCTGAAGAGCCCACACTACTTCAAAATTATATCACGTGGGTATTCAATACAAAGACAGACAAAAAAAAGACGGGAATAAAAGGACAAAGCTTGACCACCCTGTCGGATGATGCATAAAAGATATATATTAGTACTAAGGTGGATAATCTCTAATCTTTAATCTTATAAATCTATGTTGGAAATCTCCTACAGCACTATGATCATGCAAGACTAGAAAAGAAGTACAGCTGGGCAGGTTGAAAAATTAGATCCGGCTGCCTAGAACACAATCTTGGTACTAGTCCATAAAAATCAAAGTCGAATAGCGATCCTTTTACGGAAGCAAATTCAACGAAGTAAGAACTAGTCATCTCTACAGTAGAGATTCTTGACTAATTTAAAAGATATCATTTAATGTAGTTGAAATAACGAATTTTGGCTCTTCAATCAAATAAAAGAAACTCAGTAGAATTCAAAATAGTCTCGATTTTATTAATTGTCCTCCTTTTTTTCTTTATATTGTCTAAATATTTAGGAGCTATAAGACCACTCTAACGCCCTATACATATACACGTAATTCACATTGAGTTATTGAGTTATTGGTTGCAAACAATCATAGTAGATTTCATTTGGAAAATAAGAAGCTCCATAAGTAAAATAAAGGGCAAACTAAAAAACATTTTAGTTAGTTTTTCCTGGTAATGGTCGTCTTGAAATTGCCAAAAGTTGAAATTTTTAACTTTTTAAAAATTTTTATTATTTATTTTTATAGAAATCTTTATTTTAAACATTTTTACATATTCTTTATTTTTTTCTTTAATTTCTAGAGAATTTCCAAAATAATTTATACAACTTCATATACTTTTCAATTCAAAAATTTATTCCTCAAAAAGTTAAGGAAACATGCTTCAATAAGAACTACATTCCTAAAGTATATACCCAATAATAATATTACAAAATTAGCCCTAACAATTATAAGAAAAGTCAGCCATTATATTGCCATTAATTTGTTTTGTGAGGTGCACTATGGAAAAAAAAATATAACAAATTGCAAAAATCTCCCTTTTAATTATATATATATGTGTGTGTATACAAACACATATACATATATATATATATATATATATATAAAGACACACATATATGTATGTATGTATGTATATGTGTGTACACACACACACATATACATAAATCTATGTCTACACACACACACACACACACACACATCTATATACTAGGTATAGTGCACGTGATTCGCACGTTTAATAGTTCATTTACCAAACAATACAACAATAAGAAAAAATGAGAAAAAATAGTTAAATAATTTTGGTTTTTCTAGTTTTTGAAAAGCCATATCTAAAAGATTATCCTAAGAAGCAAATAGATGATAAGTACTATTATCAAAACCTATATTTTATAATTACAATTGTCATTTAAACTATTTATGTATCAAAATACTACTATTTTTACTTTAATAATTTCACATATATTTTATGATAATTCAAAAATATTATTTTCTTTTTTCAAAAAAATTGAATGATTCAAAACAATATCTCCAATTGGCATGACGGCGGCTTTTCTAAAATCTTAGGGAAAGAAATTATGAAATCTTTTAAAATTTTTCACTTGTTATCATATCAAAGGAAAATTACTTTTGTTTAAAAAGATGTAATGATGCTTGAAGTCTCTAAACTTTTGATATGTTGACCACTAATTTTATATGTCGCTATTCTATTTATAAAGTATCAAATGAGACTTTATTGTAATTGTACCACAATTAGTATTTCCAATGAATCTTTTAAAATTTTTTAATACTCTTATTTTGTTTAAATTGATTTACTATAATTTCTTATTTATTAAAAATAATATGTATATAAAAATGATAATAGCCTTTTAGGGTAAACATACCAAATAGAAATGCACTTATAATCTAGTGGTTATAACTTTTGGGTATTGAATCATTTCAAAAGTAACACTTACCTATTGCATATAAACATATTGCTGCCATCATGCAAAATTGTTAAGTTAGTTAAGTTATATCATTCATTTGCATTAATTATGCAATAAAAGTGTATAATTATAATTTTTTTTTGCATATCATTTGCAATTTTGTAATGAATTATCTTATTCAGTTAGGTGATATCATTTTTTAAACTATTTTAATTCTATATTTATCATAGCTATTGCTTTTTTTTCCACATGGTTAATGATATTTTCCTCCTTGCTCCCTCTACCCATAAAAAATAATTTATATGTCTAAACATTCAAAAGGATATGTTATGATTTATTTTCTTTATCTTAAATAATCCTATATAATAAAAAGATAATTATACAATAAAATTACAACTTTGTATATAAGATGCATTTGAAATTTAATATCTTTTTGTGTTGCATTTTTACATATATATTAAAAATTTAATAGCCCAGTTTTTCTTTAGTTTTTTTTTTAAATAATAGAGCTCAGATATATATTATCACCAAAGATAAGATTTTTATTGTATGATATCTCATAATGATACACTTTTGTATGTTTATAATGAAGTATTCTTTCATATATGATTTTCTTAAATTTGACTCATTATGATGATCTTAAGTAATTTATAGATAGATTTTATGAAATTCTTATTTTATAAGTTAGTATTATTGAACATTTGGCTTTTTCTTAGACACTAATTTAATGGGCAACTTTGTAAAATCAATTAGAGTTATTTGTTAAACTTACAAATTTATGTAATAAAATATGACTTTTCATTGTCAATTAAAGTATTATATATTATATGAAAATGATGAGTTTTGAAATTTGTTGATGACTGTAACCTCATGAGACTTGCAAAATTCTTATATTTTTGTATTTATTGTAATAATTAATGCATCTACATATGTTGAGCTTCTCACCTCCATATTTATTTGTTTTTCTCTTTTTTTTCTGTCTATTATAAGAATCTACGAAATAAAAATATCTCAATTTTGCATTATATGAAATTTTAAACTACATACTTTTTTTGTTTAAAATGTATGTGTTCATGTTACCTCACAATTAGTTAGTTTTTCAAATTGACTTCACTTTTGTAATAAGTAACATTGATAGTTCACCTAAGCAGTGCCCTAAAGCACACATTAGCCAAACCCATATAGTTTTCTTCAGCCAAACTCTTTGTAATCAATTAATCACTTTCTATATTATCAAAATATAACATCATTAATAACAAGAGTTTGAACACTGATTAGCTTTCGTATTAAAAAATTATAAATAATTGTTCATCTATATTGGTTGAGTTGTTAAGATATTGGTTTGAATTCAAAATGCCACATTCGAAATCTCGGTCTATATTAAAAAAATATATCAATTTCTTGACTATAGAAATTTTAATGATTAAAGTTGTGAGGCTACCTTATTACACATAATGATCCTCTTGATAGAATGAGTTTAACATTATTAAAATTCAATTCTTGATGACTATTTATATTATGAATAGCTTTTTAGAAATTCAATTCTCAGTTTTTTGAAACCTTGACTTAGTTAATTTTTTATGACATTTTTATATTTTAAAGTATTTACCTAGGATAAGTTTTAGCAACATCTACATTTGATTCTTTGTTTGTAGGTTTTTAAAATTATTTTTTATATTAATTCCATAATGTGATATCACGACTAATAAATTTTTAATCAAATAGTTCATCCAAATCCCAAATCTAATCTTGTTGATAACATTTCTATCTTCAATTCTATCTTCTTCAATCAAGATTAATTGATAAAACTTTATTGCGTCTCGGTCACAACGCATGTTACTTCATTATTTTTTAAGGTAGTGTAACAGTAGTTTTTTTTTTCATCTAGGATTTAATTTGCTAAAGTTGTTATTTTTAAATTTAGTAAATGAAACCATAGTAAAAAAGAAACAAAGTAGTACTACTAAATAAATTCAAGTACAAATGTGTAGACTTTTTTAATTTAAATTAAGACTTAGAAAATAGGATTGACATCTATTTTTCTCTAAAAAAAACATTATTTTTGCTTTTTATTTGTGTAAGAAAGGTAGGCTTTCTATATGTAAATCTTAAAGCTAAAAATGGATTTTAATAATTTATATGTAAAGAGTGATAGAGATAAACATAAAAGTGATTGAATAAAGAACAAAAAGGAGAAAAGTTTTCAAGTTATAACCTGTTGCATATCCAGTTAGATTCTACTCCTATAACTTTTAAAATTCTGAATCAACTACAGTGTAGTTATCACTATTAAAAGTATAATTTTTTTTTAAGAAAATGTATTAAATTTGTATTATAAGATTTGAAAGACTTTTGAATGTTGAGTTTTATTAAATTTAATCGTTCTTACTCTTTACTTTTTCATTAATGTTCTTTCTTAATGCAATTGCAATGTGAAAAATAAGGCTATTTAAAAAATGTAATAGTAAATGTTAAAATACCAAAATATTTAAGGTCAATAGTGTTGAACAATTGGTATAAGTAATTGTTCATAATTAATTTGTAATTAAATAGTTATTTATAATTTATTGTTTGTAATTAGTTACTTAAACAAAGGATTGTGTAATTATAAAGTGTGTTTGCTTCCATCTAATTTTATATAATTATCGTTACTGGATTTAGTTTCTCAAGCACGTAATGTTTTTCTTGCTGTTATTAGTGTACGAAGGGCTTTGTGTAATTACAAAATGTGCTTGCTTCTATCTAATTTTATATTCTTATTGTTATTGGATTTAGTTTCTAAAACACGTAATTTGTTTCTTGTTTTTATTTGTGTACAAAGGACATGCTTTCTATGTGTAAATCTTAAAGCTAAAAATAGAGGTTTATGGCCTATGTGTAAAGATTGATTGAGATAAATATCAAAATGATTGCACAAAGAACAAAAAAGGAGAAATGTTTTCAAGTTATAACCTATTACATACCCGACTAGATTCTACCCCTATAACTTTTAAAATCTGAATGATCAACAGTGCATTTATTACTTTGTGCAAATAGAATTTTTTTTAAGAAAATGTAGACTTCTATTATTATAGTAATTGATATTAAAACTAATACAAGGTATATAAATTTTCAATTTTGCATTGAAAATTCCATTTGAATTTTATTTATGAGAAGGAGTTTTTTGTTTTGTATCTTATTGTGCATTTTCATGTTTTTTATTAATTTTCATTTAAATTAAATTTTATTATAAAAGACTTGATATTTCATTTAAATTGTGTTCGTGAGGAGTAGTTTTTTCCTTCATAATTTTATCTGTGCATTCATTTAAGTTAAATAAAAGACCTAATTTTTTTTTGAAGGAATGTTAAATTTTACTAAAACCTTATTAATCTAACTATTTATAATGTACATACTTAATATGATTACGACTTAAAAAAATACAAATATTAAAATCACATCTAAATATAAAATTAATTCTTATTGCAAAATATTTGAAAATGATTTCTTTTCAGTTTTTGATTTTTTGATTTATTTTTTGCTCATTAAATTTTTTTTTTGTTTTTGATGCTGCGTAGAGCATAAATTTTAATTTATATACTGATCATTTAAAAATATTTTAAAATAAAAAGAGAAAAATTAATGTTTATACTAACCAAATAAATATTTTTTTGTAAGATCCAATTTGTATTTGTAATTGTAAATTAAATTTTAAACTAACCAATAAATTTTTTTTTGTAAATAATCCAATTAAATATGTAATTGTAAAAGGATTGAAAGAAAATTAAAAGAAAGTTCAATTTGATTAGGATTTTGATTACTCTACCTTTTATACATTTTCATTATTATCCTTTTCTAATGTGACTATGACCAAAAAGATGAGGGTGTTTTAGGAAATACATTAATTGTTATGTATATATATGTGTGTGTGTGTGTGTTTAAAGGTAAGATATAAGATATATAGGATACTACTAATACATCTTAATAGTTTGCACAACTCAAATTTATAGTATGTGAGTATTCAATAGAAGTATAGACAGAAAAGGGAAGAAAAGGACAAAGCGCGACAACCTTGGAGGGTAATAAATAAAAGATATATATTAGTACATAGGTGAATAATCAAAAGTATTATAAACCTGTATTAGAGATCTCCTTCAGAGCTATTATCATGCAAGACTTACAGATGGGCATGTAAAAAAATACTTACTATTTATATGTTTTTCATATTAGATGTAGCAACCTGGGACACGATTTTAATACTAGTTCGTAAAAATCAAAGTCAAATCACAAATGTTTTTCATATTAGATCCGCCTGCCTGAGACACGATTTTGATACTAGTTCGTCAAAATCAAAGTCAAATTACGATTTTCTTAGGGAAGCAAATTCAATGAAGCAAAGTTTCTTGTCAAATTTGCAAGATCATTTTAATGTAGTTGAAATAATCGAATGTTGGAATGTTTGATCAAATAAAGGAAACTCAATGGCATTCATAATAGTCTCGATTTTACTTTTTAGCCTTTTTTTCTTTGTATTATCTAGGACTATTCAAATACATCATACCCGCGCCTACGTGTGTATTTAAGCACTAAATTATTGAGTTAATGGTAGGAAACAATTTAAACACACACGTACACGTATTTATAGAAACTGAGTTACTGAGTTATTGGTAGGAAACAATCATGAATATTGAAGATTTCATTTGGAAAATAAGAAGCTCCAGAAGTAAAATTAAAGGCAAACAAAACCTTTCAGTTAATTTACCTTGTAATAGTTCTCTTGAAATCACCAACAAATTGACAGAGAAATGGGTATGGCAGTAGAAGCCTAGTTGATCTGAATTCTGAAATCCTGATCAGGAACCAGCAAACTTCTCCGCCAACTGATCAGAGTGTTGAAGTCCGAGAGAAAGAGGAAATTCTGGATTCTGGATGGAATAGAAAAGGTAATTAGGAAGGAAGCAGCAAACTAGCCTCGAGTAGAAAGACTAAGGAGGTAGTGGTGATTGGTGAAGCGTTGCTTCCCAGTAGCTTCAGTCTTGACTCGAAGTCTTCAAGAAAAAGAAAAAAATGGAGCAGAAGTTGTCAGTAAACTCAAGCAACAAATGAACCAGGGAATTTCATAATCCTATCTAGGAAGCTGTTCTTACGACTTCCCGCTTGTTTCAATTATATTTTACAATTGAAAGTGACATTTATAGTAGAATAGAAGACTAAAAGCTCGGAAGAACTCTCACTTGGTTCAATTATTTTCCCCGCCGAGAGTGACAAATTTTTTTTTTTTTTGAGTGTAAAAGGAAACCGAGGTGACAATTTAACATGAAAGTAAATAAACTAGTACTTGTGCTGTTGTCATATGTAATAGTATCTTATGTATTTTTGAAATACCCAAAACCTTAGGGGTCTAAACTATAATTTGGCAAAGTTGTGCTTTGCCCAAAAAGGGATTTCAGCCTTCTTTTCCTTCATTTCATTTTGTCTTCTCTCTCTCACGGTTTTCTCCTCTTTCTCTTCTCTTCTCCTTCTTGCTCTCTCTCTCTCTCTCTCTCTCTCTCTCTCTCTCTCTCTCTGTTTCTCTCTCTAGAAGAAGAGGAAACTTGAAGCTCAACCCAACATCCTACCAATTAAGGTATTCTTCTTCTCCCATTTTACTTTACTATATATGGATTTTCCTTAAGATAATAGTTAAAGCAATTAGTGCATAATTAGAGGATTATTGTGACAGCCCCACCTTACCCAGAGGCGCACCAAAGGGCTCAGCGGATTGCCTGCCTAGCTCTCGCCAGGTCTCGATACGCACTCACGCAAACGTCCGAGCGTACTTAACTTAAAATAAAATAAACTAAAATAAAATAAAATGGAATAACATAAAATACACTCATTTTATTTACTTAAAGAGTACAAGTCACATCAAAAGTTTACATATCATAATTTACATGAATTTCACAAAGATAGCCTACACAGTTTGGCTATTACAATAACTAAATATTTATAATAATCAAACTAGTCAGTCCGGCTTTAATTTTTCGAGCAACCTGAGTAAGGGAAAACAAATAAAATGGAATGAGCTATAATAGCCCAGTGAATGTCCAAGTCATGCAATCATATCAAGAACTCATTATTTTTAGTAATGAAATAATCGAACAATTAAATTAATAAATCAAGATATAAATAATTTAATTTAACATGTAGTCAAAGGAGGATACAGGGCTCAACTACGGAAGCAAGCTTAACCGTAGAAAGAGCAAGTACTGATCATGTAGTCACGATATTTGGACCGAGATAATAGCTCAGGTCTTTATCAAAGAACATATCAGTTTTATCAAGCACAAACCCTAACCGCCAAGCACCTTATAACCTCTGTACAAGCTACCACATCCAGGGGAGAAAATCTCAACCCTGAAGGGCCAACAAGCACACATAAAGTTCAATCCGGAGTTGGCCTCTTTGAGGATTCACAACTCAAAAGGAAAGAACTCACACCCTAAAACACCCAGCACCTTATGACCTCCCATGTGCAGCCGGGTTGACTATCCATGAAATAACGATGAAGTTAGTCACGGTAGTCTCACGCACACACAAATAACACATTGGTCAAGAAAGCAAGTAACACATTGCGGAATAGATGTGATAAAGTACACATCTTTCCTCAAGTAGCACAGGTATTCACATAGTACTTGCAAATTTGCGCATAATATTTATCAAATAAATATCACATTTCATGCATCATGCACACATAAAGACACTCACCTTGAAAGCCTAAGAAAATATCTCGTGAAACGGTCGTGCTGTGTTTTCGGACCCTGAAATTTAAAAGAAATAATAACATAAAAACTCAATTAAAATCCTAGTAAATTTAGTAAGAAAAATCAAGAAAAATACCCCACTTATTTCTAGGGTTTTGGTTTTAGGGTTTCTAGGGTTTAGAGTTTACTTATTCTAAGAAAGTCTAATCTATCACTAGATCATTTCTAAAAAGTCCTACACTTAAATTTCCCTCAATTGAACACATTCTAAGCTCAAAATTTCACTTATCCATTTTTCTTCTTTTAATTCTACTGAAATTTCGGCAGCATTTCCCCTTAAATCGGACTAACCAAAATTTTTAAACCTGCAAGAAAATTCAACAACCCAATCCATTCAACATGTACCACAACTTCTATGTTCAATTTAAACTCAAATTCAATCAATATTCCACTCAAATTCAAAATCCCTACTCCAAGAATTCATCACCCAACTCTGCACAGGGTTGGTTTTCAGCCAACTTCGTGCCATTTCTGGGGTCAATCCACTAAGAACTAGGGAATTGTGATTACATGGTTTGAAATTACGTTTATAGGGCTACAACTTTCATGAAGATCATCACTTAAAATTCGAACTAGAACAGGTTCAAAATCAGGCTCCAAGTTGGCTCTTCATCAAAACTGTTTACGCAGAACCGAATTTTCAGCCAACTTTGCAGGCTTTCTGCGGTTAATACACAATGAACCACCATGCAAGCTTTATACCGTTTGAAAGCCCTATGAATCTAGTTTCTAAAACAACAAGAATCATTCGAATCCAAGCTATCTACACCAAGTTATGAAAGTTTTACTAAACCTGGTCCAGCATGACTGTTTTAAGTGTTCTTGAGTTCCAACTTAAATCTTCAACTAAACCACATATAAAACATAAATTTTCAAGGTTTAAAGGCCATATACTAGTCTATCTAACCACAAGAACACTTTATATAGCAAGTAATTCTCAAGTTCTAACTAATTTCTCTAAGTAGTATTAACAAGAAACTTAGTCTTAAACTTGCATAAAAACTAATTAAAACATGAAATTAATAAGATAAGTTCATGGTAAATACCTTAGATATGCTTAGAAATTTGCTTAGAAAAGGTAGAAGCCCACTTCCTATGGTGGATTTCTTCCAACTTGAGAGATGAAAGTTCAAGAAGTTGAGAGCAAAAAATGAGGGAAGAGGGAGAAAGAAGATGGCCGGCCAAGGGAAGAGAAAGAGAGAAAGAAATAGTCTAGGAAAAATGAAAAAGAAATGAAGAAAAGGTGGAAAATTAGTTGGCCAATGAAAGTCCCACATGAGTAGAGCAAAAAGTGAGAATTTAATGCAAGTATATAGACTTGGTTTAATTTCATTGGTTAAAATTATTAACTCTTACCACTTAATATCAACAATAATAATAAGTCATAAATCATTAAAGCAAAAATAGAGTAAAATAAAGAGAGAGAAACCGGCCCTAAGGGAAGAAAAAGAAAAAGAATTTTCGGCCAAAAGAAAAAGAAAAGAAAGAGAAAAATTTCAGCTAAGGGAAAAGAAAATAAAGCAAGAAAATAAGTGAAATTTTTGAGAAAATTGAGCAAAATTTTCAAGTAGTCCAAAGACTAGAAAATAGTAAAATGAACTATTCAAAATTTAAACACTAATATAAATTAAATGGTCAAGTAAAATTATTCTAACTTTAGCACTTAAGTGTTCTTGCTTCAAAATGAAAATCTTAGCTAATTAACCTAATTAACTCAAGAAATCTCCCAACTAATAAATCAAGGATTAACACTTAACCCTAAATAAGAAAAGAAAATGTCTCTTATATGTGCATTTTCTAGGGTGTTACAATTATATGGTTGCTTATGCTTCTATGAGTTTGTGCTTTGTGGTAGGAGTGAGTGTGTGTGAGTTGGAGGGTTGATTTATGGTGGATTTGAGTGAAAAGTGTTGAGGGATTAATGTATGATTTTGGTGGCAAACTATGATTTGTGAAGTATATTGTGCATATATGATGTTTTCTTGGCTTATGGTACCATTTGAAGTTGGATTGAGTGTTTGGATTGTAATGTATGAGGGTTGAATGTTGGAAGATGGTGTTGCAGGTCGTTTCTGGGTTGTTTCTGGTGCTATCCGCGGCCCCATCCGCGCCGCGGATGTTGGGTCTTAGTCTCTGCCCCAATCCGCGGCATGATCCGCGCCGCGGATCAGGCCGCGGGTGTGAGCAGCGGGGCGAGCCGCGGCCGCGGCTCGTCATTGTTCACCCGCGGCTCGACCCGCTGTGGGGAGCCGCGGGTGATCTTTGTGATCCGCGGGCACGGATCACTCTTCTTTAGTTGGGTTTTGCTTTGTTTTGTATGTAGAAGTTTAGGATTTGGTTTTATACAAGATTTATGGATAGATTAAGGTTATGATTAAGTGCTTAATTATGTATTTTAGGTGAAGACGATGTTCGTTTATCTTTGGGTTAATTGATTAGCTTGGACCGAGGTAAGTAGTACTTGTATCCTTTATGCTTTTGAAAATGTATTTGTTACAATGAACTTTTCTAACTTATTTTGCATATGTTAAAGTGGCATGAGTATGTATATGTTGATGATTTCCCATGAATATGTAAATGTGGTCAAATGTGAATGAATGAATGTTTTGTGATTGAGCTCTAGTGTAGAGTAATTATTGGCGGGACTAGTTCCTTAAATTTGGTATGAATGATGTGAAATCTTTGACCGCGCTAACCGGGGAGTGTTAGCTTATTGTTTTGAACCGTGTTAACCGGGTTGTAGTTAACAACTGGATATCCAGGGTCAATGTGCTTTATTACTTGAGCTCTTTCTTTAGTATCTATATGAAATGTTATGTGGGCCACATTTATTTGAACAAATGGTGATTAAAGTAATGATCATTTGAATGATAAAAATACATATGTAAATGTAACATACTCAGGCCAATAAAGTGATACCTGTGCTACTTATTGGGTGAGTTTTCACTCACCTCTTTTGTTTTTATACGCAGAGAATGATGATTTTGGATTCAAGGATTTGGATTAGCTATTGGAGCCTTTGCTTTAGAAGATGTGAAATAAGGCTAGTAGTAGTAATATAGTTGTTTTGTTAGTCTTTGACATGTTAAATTAGGATATGTTTTGGGATTCTAGAATGTTAGAATCTTGGTTGTGTATTTCAAAGTTGAAAGTTATTATTTTGAGAATTGTAATATTTGGGATTAATGTCATCTTTAATTTGGATATTTGGGATCAATGTTTATCATTATATGTTATTTGGGATAATTGTTTAGATGGTTTTGGATCTTTTGAGCCTTGTGTCTCAGCGTAGTCTAGGCACGGCGGTGCCACGTCCCGGGGCACGGGGCGTGACAATTTTCTTTTCCAATTTGCACTAAAATATTACCACAAACTTTTACCTTAGTAATCTGCTATGCCCGCGTCAACACGGAAACCTTTAAATATTTAGATATTTCATTCTTTTATGTACTTGGCGTATGAAGAGCAAAAGTAGCAGTCATGCGAGTTTTCAACTATTGTTTCAAATTCAACATTAACTAATACGACGAGTTTTACATTCTTTAGTGTTATCCTTCAATTATCGTATACTTTATACTCAATACTGATATTAACTATTTTGGCACATTCTATGTGAGTGCCTAATTTGAAAATATATGTTAAAGTTATGTTTCTGATAAAGAAAATTATCACCTAAAAAAATATTATATTGGCCATCATTTTGAAAGAAAGATGTGGGAATGTAAATAATGACTGATATTTTAACCATTTTGCCAAATAGTAGCAAAATGAGTGACATCCTCCTCCGGCGTTATTAATAGAAAGACGTAAATGTTGAAACTAAAGCATTCATTCAGACGTGGCGAGCAAAGCGACAGCCCACCTAGCTCTTTTACTAATTTGTTTTGTTTTAAGTTTCATTTCCGTCTTCTTTTTGTCTCCAAACCAGTTTGCACTCCTGAACTTTTAGATTTTAACACCATTAACCAATGGAATCGTCCCTGTTATACAGAATCCTTAGGATTTATTCCTTGTTCACATTTACCGGTGCAGTAACTCGTGTTGGTTTGGGACTCAGGTCTCCTCCCTCCGATCCATTGGAACCACTTGAGAGTTCTTTTATGCTAGATTAGAGTAGGCTACTAATAAGTAGACCTTGCAGCTTAGAAGGAAGAGGAGAAATTCAAAAAAAAAAAAAAAAAGGATCTGTTGCCTCCAACAACCAATATTGTTGTAAAGTATAGGTGAATTTAATCTATTTTGGATCTTAGTGGTATGCTATACATGTTAGAGGAGTATCGTCAAAAAATAAACAGCAGGATATTTGTGGATGAACTCATTCCCTTTTCACCTCTTATGCTCCCTTAATCCATTGTTCTTTTGTATGCCTAAGATTCACTTAATTATTTTGGTAAATTACATCGCTTATTTTTTGTCTTCAATTGAAAATCAATGAAGTTAAATTAAAAACTGAGACTACTAAAATGCGAATAAATATATAGACAAGGAAAAATCAAAAGCATTTGATTAGAGACGTACCGCATTGTTTATGCTCGAGGTGAGCTATATAATCCATATTAAAGTTCAAGTTATAATGGGTTTTCCAATCCATATTAAAGAAAAATGGTTTTTTCTAGTCTCAATTATCTTACCCAAATTGCAATGTCAGTGTATATGCAAAATCAAGACCCAAAAGCTACATTTTATAAAAAGAAAAAAAAAAAAAGGACCCAAAAGCTACAGGGAAGAATTCGATCGGGTCCATGATAACCACAAGTTCTCATTTGTTTTGCTTTTTGGAGATGGGGCTATAAACTCGTCGCCATATTCGAAATGAAATCATTTAGTCCCGGCAACCCCAAATACCAGAAATTTTTAAATGGATTCGATTCACGGTCCCATATGTGAACCTTGTGATTTAAAAAAAAAATCACGTAAATATTCTTATATTATTTTTTTTATATCAATATGCATCACTTTGCTTGCTAGACACTCTTTTAAGTTACAAGGTCCACAAATGGTGTCGTAGATTTGGTTCACCTTAGAATCTTCTCCCAAATACCAGGGAGCCAATAAATTTTTTGATGACTTCTATTCCCGTTGTTTTAGAGGATTTCTTTTCTCCAAATTCTTCTAATCGTAACAATGGTTTTCAATTCCCCAACTTTAACTGTGTTTAATTTCTTTAGAAACTAGAATTGGATTATCCCAAAGGATAGTAGTTAGAGAGATTTAATGCCATTCACAAGGTTAGACACATAATAATAATAATAATAATAATAATAATAATAATAATAATAATAGCAACAAACACAATCACTTGTTACAAAGACTGATTATACTACACCATATTTATTGGTACGTTCAAGAATTTTCCAAAAATAAAGATTCGCCCAAGCTACAAATCAGATAATCCATTGGATCTAAATAATTGCATTTTGATTTTACAAGTCAACTAAAAAATGACTCCAAAAATTTGAATACTGATTACAATATGTCTAATGAATGATCATCCTAATCATCAAGAAAAAAAAAAATTGAAAAGCAGCGTAGCTAAAGGCTGATGCTAAATTGCGAAAAAGGCAGTAAATGGGGGTGTTAATTTAGAGAATGCCTAACCGACTAAATTTTGTGACTGGAATAGAATATCATTACCGGGTAGATAAAAGATTTGGCAATGACAAAATGCACCAATGCATCAATATATCATCCTAAATGACCAATACCAAAAAAAAAAAAAAAAAAAAAAAAAAAAAAAACAAAGAATGAAAAGCTTTTCACATGCTGAGGAAAGTAGTCAGAAGTCTAAAAGTCGAGACTTGTTCAATTACAATACAAAACTTGAGCATTGGTCTTCGTCAATAGAAGAGGCTTACTCGAGAATCAGTAACAAAATTAATCAAAGTGAACAAACGGTTGAAGTACACTCTTTAGACCAACATCAGCCCATTCTAACGATTCCCTCCACTTGCATTCCATCTCAACTATTTCAATTGCACGAGAGAATCGAACCTGAAATTCTTCCGAGCCCTTCTGTTCTTCTATTTATCCGTGCATTTCCACTCCTTTTGAAATCTTCAGGATTTGAAGATGGGAGTGTGTGATAATGTCTCATCTGGAATATTCTCAGTCTCGCCTTACCTATATCTAACATTGGCCAATATTTCCACACCTTCAGATACGTCCTCGACATCGGCCTCATACAAGTTTAAATCTCTGAACAACTCTATAGGTTTCCCAATGGAGGAGCAAATCTACCTCCCCTATGAAACTGTAGCAGCAGTGCAGTAAGGTTCTGATATACAATCTGGTAGCACTTCAAAGCCTGTTTTTGCAAAACCAAACACATCAGTAATTGGATTTCTCCTCGAATTTCGTAACATGTAGCCCTCGTTATAATTTCAAACCGTAGAATTCAATCAACCTTCTTAACATAGAAGAACAATTTACAGGATAATTTCCTCTTCCTTTTGCAATGATTGAAAAGTCTCTAAATTCACGAGAGTTCATTACTTAATGATTTCTTAATATCAAGTGCTAAAAGAACAGCCAGAGAATCTGTTACCTTTATTCATAATTGATAATTTTTTTGGTTCAATTGTCGTCTGGAAGTTAATGTATAGCCTTAAAAATTCGACTGGAGCATTCTTAGGTCTTCCAGCGAATATTCTGGCCACTGAAAGTTTTTGCCCCTGCTTGCTGGAGGTTACTAAATTACTTTCCCATAAATCCCATGCGTAACTTTCTTTGCACACCGTATCGCTGGTATCGGATTGATGCAGATATTAAGTATTTAGTGAAGGGTAGTGTGTCGATTAAGGACGGAACCCAGTTCCTTCCTGGAAGGCTAACGATGAGAGGAGAAAAAAGAAGTTTTCACTCTTAGTTTCATTTCCATTACCATCAGAAGGGCGGCTAGTCTGAGATAAAAATCTTTTTACTCTTAGGGGGTGTTTGGTTTAGGGAACCAAGGAAGGGAATGGGTATCACAAGTAATGACACCCGTTGTTGATATTTGTAAAACAATTATTACTATCATTCAATGGGAATGATGGTGATTAATTGGAATGTTAATGATTCCCCTTAAATACTATTCTATTAAACCTATTAACCCTTATGATTAAGGGTAAAAACACACCCACTAAAAAAACACATATCTTTTAAATTACCCATTCCTAATATACTATTCTTCTCTCTCTCTCTCTCTCTCTCTCTCTCTCTCTCTGTTTTGTCTTTTGAATTTGAATATTTTTTATTAGTACTTTATAAAAATTTTTATAAAGATTCCTTTTAATAATTTTTTTAATTCAATTTTTTTTTAAAAATTTGAGCTGCAAATAAAAAATATATAGTGTTCTTTGTTAATACAATAAAAATGAATTTTTTAAGGTTATTATTTGCATAAAACTAAAATTAGAGCATGGCTATATTTAAAATTAAAGAAGTCTTTTTAGAATTTTTTTTAAAAAAGATACAAAATAAGAAATCTAAAAAATATGTATATCATAAATAAAATATTTAAAAATTTTAAAATTTACTTGAAAGTCATTCCAGCAAACTAAACAAGTATTTTTATAATGATACCCATTCCTTTATTAAACCAAACATGTTGGGGGAATCATCAAAACCCATACTTATTGTAGAAATAATGATACCCATAGTGATAGTGATTGAGAAATTTGAATCAAACGGCCCCTTAGTTCCATTTCTGTTTCTGTAAAAAATTTAGCTCCCTCTCCATGTATTAATCACAAGAGAAAGAATGCAATAAAATCAGATCAGAAATACATTGGCAACATAACAACCCATTAAACAAAGAAAATAAGTTTCATTAAATTGTTCTCAAAGAAGAGGTAGGCATTTCATAACTGTTAGAACAGTAATTAAGACCAATTGAGAAAGTAAGTATCGAACCTAGAAACACCTCGATAAGTCGCTCCAACATTCTTCAGGCCAAACGGCATACCTTCTATTGACAGATCCCTATTTGACCGAGGGCAATGAAATGCCATTTTCGACACATCATCCTTAGCCATGACGATCTAGTTATACCTCCCATTCCCGTCAACGAACGTCATCACTTCGTTACATGTTGATGTATCCACAAGCAAATTGGCAACTGGCGTGGGATATTTCTCTTTTGGAGATGCCAAATTTAAATTTCGAAAATCTATGCACAATCAGATGCTCCTATTTTTCTTCACTGCTCTTACTATATTAGAAATCTATTCTGCATATACCCTCACTTCTATGAAGTTCACCATGAGCAGTCTCTCAATCTCTTCTTCAACTTTTGTAATAACTTGCTATGAGAATCGCCTAGGTGGCTGTTTATGAGGTCAATATCCCACTTTCAAAGGAATCCGTGCTCAATGATCTGTCAGTCTGAGCTAGTCATCTCAGTATAATCCCACGCAAAGCAATCTTTGAATTCCATTAGTACCTCTACTAGCTGCTTGTTTTGGGTTGGCGTTAGCCGACTGCTCACTTACGCGGGCCTATGTTGGTCTAGAGTGCCAAGGTCAATTTCTGACACAGGATCTCTAGCGTCAAGTCTTACATCATTAATTCTGAACGGCATTGTAGATAGCTCAAAAAATCTGGTGACAAGATGACTACTTCCTCCATCCTCCTCAGGCACAGCATCAGCCTATTCCACTAGCTCGTTCTCCACACTTTGATTGTCCTGGCTCATTATATACTTATAGTCTCCTTATATACTGATAGACCCGTACCAACAATTATTTACAAATCTCTATCTTCTTCTGTCTTTGGCTAATTTGTGCTTTTACATCAGCCGTATAAATCTGCTTTGGCTTATTCATGAGAGAAAATGTCACCGCAGTCTTTCGGCTAATTATTTATGTTGCACGGCTTGCTTGCCTCCTTGCTAGAAACAGGAAGAAATATTTGGGCAATACCCAGTCCGCCGATAGAAGAACACCTCTTAATATGGCTTCCCTAGTTGATGTGTGTAGGAGTTATGTTGTCACAGTAGTGCATTGCTTCGGCAGCACTAGTTTTAGTGTTGAACAGTTTTGCATCGACCCAAACAACCTCAGCATTTTTACCATTCTATATGAACAAACTCTGATGTAATGATAATGGGATACATTTAGAAGTATGTATCAAATCCCTTCCCAACAGAGCATTATATGTCGATGTAGTATCAATAACGAAGAAAAAAGTAGTGATCGTGTTTGCTCCCACCGTCACGTCCAAAGGCAATATACACCAAGTATCAGTAACACTTCCTATGAAGTTATTAATAGTAATATTGGTGGGCATCAAATCCTTGCTTGTCTTGCCAATCTTCTTCAACATGGCTGCAAGCAAGATGTTCACGATGGCATCGTTATCGACCAAGACATGTGCTATTAGCACTTCTTCCAGGTGTGCCTGGATGAATAAAGGGTGTAGGTGCCGGCTCATCATATCATCTGGCTTAGTTAGCAGAATTTTATCAGGGCCTTTCATACTTTTGACAACATGGATCTCTCTTTTTACCTGCTGTTGGGATGCTGAGTTTGATAACTCTATCTCTATGACTCCTTGTTTTTGTTTTGTGACCAACAATGGTTCAAAATCCACCCGTTGGTCTTCCCTTGGTGACATTTGCAATGCCACCACCATGTTAACTTCCATGGCTTACGTGTCAACTTTCCAGGCCCCTTCTCCATTCTTTATCTCTGTTTCCTTTCTTTCAGGATTGCTCGATTCCAATAGCTGACGGATTGCTTGTTGTCACCTTTGCCACTGTCTTTTTTGAGTTTTGGTCATCTAGCGAGGGGCAATGGTCCAAAAACTTTGGATGTTTGACCACCCGCCAACGGCTCGAGCTAATCGGCGCCAGTTTGTCAGCCTTTGGCCTGTGACTGCGTTCTGCTGCCTTCTTTTCTTTCAGGTCAATCTTTTGTCTCACTGTATTCCCCCCGCCAGGGACATGACCAACCCCTGAATAACTGGTGTATGACTTTGTCAATTGTCTGCTTCGCACCCAGGTTTGAGGCTTCCTATCAACCAATATGGTCATCTCTTTGGTCGGGAAGGGTTGTTAGCTGTCCCCATATACCACCTAATTCCTACAACCATTTATTTCTATTGAAATTTGAGCAATTTGGTGCATTCGATGGATGCAATATTTACACTACTGTAACTCAGAACACTACGCAACTACTTGTGACTTGATCAGCTGCTCCGGTTGCATCCAGGGTTCAAAGACTCAGCCGAGTCGCCGACGACTCGGCCGAGTCAGAACCGGATCGGAGCCTACCAGTCCGATACCGTTCCGGTACCACTCCGAGACGGCTGAATCTTCTTCCTGGGCTTGATCCGATTGATTTCCTGGCTTTGGGGTTGATTTTTGGATGGTTAAAACGGTTGATTTGGGGGTTATTTAGTGTTTATTGTTGCGGCATTTTGCTTGGGTTTCCATGGGATGGTGGTTGAGGTTGAGTTGAGAGCAATGCTTCGGAGGTGATGACAAGCGAGGGAGCGTTCCGGTGGCGGCGGCGGCGGCGACGGTCACTTACTAGTTGGGTTCGAGTGGAGAAGAGGAGAATAGAGGAAGACGACTGCTGCTTTTTTTTTTGTGTTGTAAGAGGTGTGCCCTTTTTTTTTAATATAAAAGCACCGGTGTGATGCGTGGGGTGTGCTTTTTTAAATAATTAAAGCACCTGCACAATGCGCGCGGTGTCTTCTTTTAATAATAAAAGCACCCACGCGATGCTTTTTATTTTGAAAAAATGCGCGTTCTGCGCGATTTTTTTAACAATTTGAACAGTCTTTTTTTTGTAATTTATCATCAAATTTTTTTCTATATAAAGGCCACATCTAGTAAGCCAAACATATCAAATTTCTTATCTTACAAACCACAAAACTTCAAAGCATCCCACAGGTAGCTCTTTGGAAATCGATTTTGCCTCCCTTAAGCAAAATTTCAAGTTAGTTTTCCTTTTACTTATATATGGTTTTTTGTTTTTATAATGTTTTATTTTTTATATATTTTTCGTATGCATATATATTATTGTTATGATATATATATATATATATATTATGTTCTAGATTTGTATATGTATTATTGTTGTAATACACACACATAATATATATGTGTGTGTGTGTATTATTTTTTTGTTTTTATAATGTTTTTTTTATATATTTTTCATATGTATGTATATTATTGTCATGATATATATATATATTATATTCACACACACATAATATATATGTTATTGTTATGATTATGTGTGTATCATTGTTTTTTTATAATGTTTTATTTTTTATATATTTTTCATATGTATATATATTATTGTTATGATATATATATATTATATTCTGGATTTGTATATGTATTATTATTGTAATACACACACGTACATATATATACACGCGTTTGTGTATATATATATTATCTTTGATATGTGTATATTATTGTTTGTTGTTTTTATAATGTTTCATTTTTATATATTTTTCATATGTGTATATATATATGTTATTGTTATGATTATGTGTGTATTATTATTATTTTTATAATGTTTTATTTTTTATATATTTTACATATGTATATATATTATTATTATGATATATATATTATATTCTAGATTTTTATATGTATTATTATTGTAATACACACACACACATATATATACACACGTTTGTGTGTATATATATATATTATCCTTGATATGGGTATATTATTGTTTGTTGTTTTTATAATGTTTTATTTTTATATATTTTTCATATGTATATATATATGTTATTGTTATTGATAGGTGAACATTCAAAATAATATTAGACATATTTTCAATTCTTACATTTTGTTTAATGTGATTCCTTTTTAAAGATATAGATTGTTTTTTTATATTAATAAAAATGATACATTTTAGAGATTTTATTTACTTATTTTTTTGGTTATTTTTGTGTAGCATACTTTTTTTATATTTTGAATGATTATTTATAATTTTTAGAATAGAAATTAATTTAAAATGTGTGTATCACCGAGACCGCGACAGAGACGCCGAGTCCGATGTGGAACGATAGGCGCCGCGACCACGACCGAGACCGTGACATTGAACCATGGTTGCATCCGACTGTCCATCATTTCTCCTATGTTGATTATATTCAAATCAACCATTTGTTGACATGGTTTTTTTCTCAACCTTCACCAATGGCTTATGTTCCTCAACAAATTTGGACAAGCCTTTCACGATCGACTGCTGGATATAATTCCTGAATACCAGACAACTATTAGTGAAATGGGTAAATGACCCATGGTACTTACAGAACTCCCTTCCAGATAGCTTCTCTGCTTCGGATGCTTGTATCCTTTCGAAAATTTCTCATGACCATCCTACTGCAAGTAAGTGAAGATCTCATCAAGTTTTGAAACGTTAAAGCTATACTCCTTAGAGGCTCCAATCACTCTTTTCTTGGTGTTTGGGAGCGCGGAGCTTAGCAATGGTTGTTGTATCGATGCGGGATCAATGCCTAACATGTGAATACCCTATCGCCAATTATACATCAACATCAACCTCTTGAGCCTCTTGCATATCAGAGCACCTACCATGTACCAATGAGATGTTATAGCTCGAGTCTTTTATCATTAGTCCCCTACGACTCCGCTTTTATGACTTCTTCTTCCCGCTCCTAAATCCGTTTATAGCACTGTACTCTTGCAATCAATTTAGTGAGATCCCTAAAGTTCTTGCCTTCAAAGTGTTTGACAGCCTCAAAATTCCTAATCCCCATTATTGCTGTATTAACAAACTCTTCTTCGGGATTGTGAGAACTACACCTCATCCTTGTCGACTTGAATCATTCCAAAAGCTGGCTAGTTGACTCACCACACTTTTGGGTCATGCAATTGATATCGATGAACTTCAACTCGGGCACTGGGGAATGAAACTGCTGGTGAAATAACTTTTCCATATGGATGTGTATTTGTAGTAGTGTGGGATATTTAACATTGGTTGGTGAATCATACTTGTTCATTATGATCACTAAAGGAGACATTTCTTTTGTTTGATAGTGTGAGTAATTGCTATTTTTCTTTGGTTGTAGGCTATGGTAGATAGGGGAAGTTTTTCCAAGGCAATTGTGTCAGCAAGTTCTTCAAAGAAGAGTAAGACTAGTGTGTCAACTAGTAGGCCTCAGCAGGAGACGGAACATGATACCACACGTTTTACTTCGTTGGAGAATCAGAGGTGGTATGAGGCAAGACATTCAAAGTTTATCATGAAAAAGAAGAATGTGCATCATGAAGTTGAAGAATATTTTCATGTGTCTCCCGAATTGGCTAAGTTGGGTTGGGATGCAATTCTAAGATTCTCGCATTCATGTACCCCATTTGGTTTGAGAGTTTTATGCGAACGTGACGGATAAGAATAAGTACTGCGGGAATTTTATTCAATCTCACGTTCACTATAGGCACTCGACCATCAGTCGTGAAGAGTTGGTCGCAGCATTAAGATGCTGGAATGAAGGCTCTGATGTGGAGCTCTATAAGGATATTACACTTCGGGTGCTAGGTTATGCGCGAGGCACAAGATCGCTTCCATATGGAGCCAAATAGATCTAGAACTATGGTGAAAATAACTTATTTTGTGAGTATGTTCCAATCATTGTAGCATTATTATTTTATATCTTTGGATGTAATGTCATTCCTAGGAGAAGTGGGGAAAATGAGGTGTGGACGAGTGATATGTTCTTTTCGGATACTATATTTCATGGAATTGATGAATAACGGCGCCATATCCCATTTTCGAGTATCATCACATACTATATGAGGAATGTGATATAAATCGATCGATACTTGTTTTGGATTTCCACATGTCCTCACTTTACTATTGCAGTGAGTTGATGTGGATTTCTCAATAGAGCAAGCGGTAGATTTAGAGGGGTAGACTATATTATGGTAAACACTTTAATTAAGCTCGAGATGAATTTGCACGTCATTCGTGCTCTTGGAATGAAAGAAGTGAAGGTGAGGAAAACGATGAAGAGGAGAATAATACACCTGGGGATAGTTCGCGTCTCATTATGCATGCATGGGCGAGGGCAGCCATGCCACAGTTCCAGTGGGGTTGATTGACAAGTATGCTCACGTAGTTAGAGACATGGATGATAGGTAGAGGCGATATGATTGAGAATTGAGGATGCAGAGATTTGATGAGCAAGCTTTGCAGATAACTCAGTTATATGAGGAGATGCGTGCTTTTCGTGGTTTGGGCAGCAGTTCTGATGCAACTCCATCATGTTCTGACCATACTGGACAGGGTGGCGTAGATCCTGCGACATGAGATTTACTATTACTATCCATGCTTATGTGTTTTCTTTTAGTTATTTTTATTTTTAGATGTTGTCTTTTTGGCCTATAATATAAGTAACTCACAGGATTTACTTGACTCTATCGACTTAGCTATAATCTATAACTAATCTTTTGGATAGTGTAATGCTTCATGTTATGATGCAGCTACTGGTTCCTTCCCTTTGATTAGATGTCTCATGCATAGTGGCGGTGTTATAACTGGATTAGCAACATACTGTGAAAAAGAGGAGCATTGGTTGTTATTTTATGTTTTTCTCTATCTTTTTCTTTTTTCACACATTGAGGACAATGTGTTATTAAAGTGTGGGGAAGGAAAAGTGGGATAATGCGCAGTTGATGCTGTGTTTTAGATAATTGGGATTGGAAAATGTCTGGACATTATGTTTATATGTTTGGTGTTGACAGGGAATTAACCCTATCTGAGGGGAGACTCTTTCAAATTTTTTTTCAAAAGTTCTCCAAAAAAAATTGTCCAATGATTGAGTTTTAATGATTTACTTGGTGTATTTTATGAAGTATCTGCATTATCTAGGTATTAGTTGTTAAAATTCCCGTATCCAAGTGTCATAATTATGTATGCTTTTAAAAATTTCTTTAATAAATCACTAGGTAATAATTATTAAGCAATTAGGATTCTTAATTTTAGAGAAAGTATGTTAAGAAAAATAGAGAGAATTATGCTGATATTTTGCTAGGTTGATGAATTTTTTCCATTTTAGTTGATTTTTATAAGTTAAATAATGAGTATAGTTAGTAATAGGAAGTATGTTTATGGTTGCTGAAGGAAAGGGATATTATGTGCTTATTTGAAAAATGTAAAGAAGAAAAAGAGAGAAAAAGTTCTTAAAAGGAAAATTCAAGAGAGATAAGCTTAGGGTCTACTCATGTCAACTTTCACGTAAAAAGGTGCTAGAATTATGAGTATGCATAACAACTTATCAGCGGCCCCCATCTACCAAAGTCGATCTTCGCGTAAAAAGACTGCTTCATATTCCAAAGAAATGCTAAACTTATAATATGAAAGTCCCTATTAAAGAAGTTGAATAATCATAGGCATACCTAATACTTATTAAGCATAGGAGTTACTTGCTTATAAATTTTAGGTAGAATAAAAGAATGGACTTGAATAAGTGGAAATTGAAGTATAATTATTTTTATTTTGCCTGATATCATGAGCATTTGAAGTGAGATGAATAACTGCGCAATGGTGATTTACTTAGTTATTGAAGAAAGTGTTTTTAAAAGCATGTGTGTTACTTTTTCTTGGAAATTAAGCCACTAATTTAGGGTTTGTATTTGAATGCTTGAGGACAAGCAATGGCATAAATGTGGGGAAATTTGATAGTGATAAAGTAGAGTCTTAGTTAGGAATTAAGGTTAGATTTTATGCATGTTTGTTGTGTTTTTACTCCATTTAGTTGTGATTTTGTTGGCTATTGAGTTGATTGATAAAGCGTTTAATTGTTTTATTCTTGGGCTTTTTGCAGATTTTCTAATGCTACCTTCGTCATCAATTGAAAGTGTTACAAAGAATCTAGAAGTGCATTTTGATGATGAAGTGAGGTGGAGAATGAAGCAAGGCTAATTGAAGTTAATTGAGCAAGGTGGTGAGATTGAACAAGTGGAGAAAATGTGGAGGCTGAATTGCTGAGAAGCCTTCCATGGATATTGCTGTGACTTTTTCACAGAGAAATGCATGCATAAAAATGCAAGTGGATTATCCAGCAGGTTCTCAATAGAGATTTGCCGTGGCAGAATCCAGGTGTGGCTGTTTTGCGAGCAAGTCTAGCTTGACAGAAAGAGTATCTGGGGGTAGGGTGAGAAGGATCCACAGACGGCTGTTGGTGGTGGACTTTAACGAAATTTTAGCAGCTTAAAGTGGGTTTTTATTGGCCTTTTAGCCATTATTAGGAATTCTACTAAGAATAACTCTCTTATACATTATAATTTGAGGGTTAGTATAAAAAGGGAGAGGGCTAGGGCTCTAAAAACACACACTTTAAACCTTAAGAATCTCATAAAGCAAGAATAGCAAGAGGGGAGACTAATTGTAATCAACTAAAAGGAGAAGCATTTTGCAAATTGTGGAGCATGGTACATCAATAAAGACTAAGCTTTCTTAATCTTTTCTCTTTGTCTTTGAGTTATTATGAGTTTTCTATGCAAAGTTTTGATCTTTATTATTAAATCCTCTATGGGTAGCTAATTCTCTTGTCTAGAGTTTAGAGGAAGCTAATGATTGAGGGATTATGTGTTAATTGATTAAAAATTCATGTCATGTCTTGCTTTTGCTTATTCACTATTTTGTTCATTTTGATTTATGATTGACTGACCATCAATTGTAATGACCAAATTATTGTTATCTTAATGAGAGGTGGTAATGATGGTGGAAAAGAAATAGATAAAACTTAGGTTGCATGTCATACGAGAGTAGTGGTGCTCTTAGGTGGGTTAATTGGAAAAATTTATGAGGCAAGTAAACCAATACTACTATTTTTACCACGAGAGTAGAAAAGAAATAGTAAGTAGGTAATTGATAACCTATTACGAGAATGAAGGTTAAATATAGTTGGAATTAGACCTAAACATAGCAAATAAAGGCGTGAATTGAATCAATTAGCATTGCTCTAAGGTCATTAGTGGAATCCAAGTCCTAGATATTTGGCATACATATTCTTCGAGCTTTGCTATTTTGTGTTCTAATTTATTTGCTTTCATTAGTTATTTTAATTTAGTTTAGATTAATTATAGATTAATTAGTTGTTTAAATAATAAAGTGAGTATAATAGTTCAAGTACTTCAGCTATTCTGTGCGAGATCAACCTGATTACTTTATATTATTGAACAATCTGTACACTTACAGTAAGTAGAGTAATTGGGTATTAAACTTGATTATTTTATGTGATTTGATCGATCTTATTTATGATATTCTTATCCTAATAACACACGTATCAATGGCCACCATGAACATAAGAAAAGTTCTAAGCTTTCTGGAAAGTTCAAGTTTGGGAAAAAGAGTTATGGGGGAAAGCAACTTTGTTCAGCAACGAGGTGAGATTTTGTATTAAATCCAAGTTCTATGATTCCCAGTCAAGCCCAATTTTTGGCCCAATTTGACCTATTTTTTAGATTTTGAGTTTTTAATTTGACTCGGTCTGGATATCTAGCTAGTTCCCTATCTAACCATTCGATCTGCGGGACTAGTTATCACAGCGTATTGCAATTTCGAGGAAGTTGGGAAGATCATCTGATGCTTGTAGAGTTATCACCTAACAATAGTTATCACAGCAGCATTCGACTTGCCCCATTTGAAGCTCTAAGAAAATGTTGGTTACCCTTGTATTGGGATGAAGTCGGTGAAAAGAAGTTAATCGAGCCTGAAATTATTCAAAGTATGATAGATAAGATAGTCATAGTTCGACAAAAGTTAAAAGTTGCCCAAAATCGTTAAAAGATTTGGGTTGATATGAAGCGGAGACCACTAAAATTTTAGGTCGGTAAGGTAACAAAGTACATTTAAGAGTTTCACCTCTCACAGGAGTAATTAGATTTGGTAAAGGCGGTAAGTTGAATGTGAGATATATGAGACCTTTGGAGGTGTTAGAACATATTGGAGATCTAGCTTACAGTTGGGCATTACCCCTCATGTCTCCCAACTGAGAAAATATGTGCTTGATCCTCATCACATGGTGGATTATGAACCTTGCTTCTTAGAGACAACTTGACTTATCAGGAGAAAGCATTGAGAATTCTGGATCAAAAGGATAAAGAGCTTAGAAACAGATCAATTCCTTGTGTTAAGGTTTCACGACCAAATCACAGAGTCAAGGAAGCCACATGGGAGCTAGAAGAAAACATACGAACCAAGTACCCACATTTATTCAAGATAAGAGGTATGTTAAGTTTTGAGGCCAAAAATTTTTGTAAGAAGGGGAGAATGAAATACTCAAAGTTCAATTCCGTATTTTAGAAAATTAAACTTTGACCCTTTTAGATTCATTTCCTTGAATTGCATGACAAGCATGGAAACTAGACTAGTGTTAGCATTTTACCCAAGTACAAAACATGGTGAATTTTACCTTGTATTACATAATAAGCTTGGCTAAGACAATTATTAAGCCACTAATTAAGTTGTCATAAGTTGATTGAAAGGAAATCCAAGAAAAATCTACCCATTAAGCTAGTTGGTCAGAGAAAATAGTAAGCAAGTAGGAGGTGCCAAGCATTTGGGAATTTAATGGTGAAGTAAGTAGGTGAAGCAACTAGCTCTTCAGCAACCAGCTTAATGTCTTCATTAAATAACCTTAAAATCACAGAAAAATGAGAAGATAATGGCCCACAGTCATGCAAGAGGGAAAGAGAAAAGAGCGAGGAAAAAATGGACAAGAACAAGCTGGAAATTGCAACAAGATTGAAGACTCTTGAAGGTAACACCAATTTTCTTGGCTTCTTGCTTATTTCTAGATGTTATTTAGCAAAGTACAAATATTTTCTTATTCTTATTCTTATCAAATATTTTCTTAATTGATGGATTCTACTTATATTTGATAAATTAGTATTAATAGTAGGAACATAAAAAGAAAGGAAGGAAAAAAGAGCTAGAAGATGAATTTTCCAAAAGACTTTTGTGCAGTTTGGCGTGGGTGCGTCAAAGTGTTGCTGTAATACCCGGGCCAAATAATGGGCTTAGGTAAATTATTTACTTTTATCCTTAAGTTATTTTGGGCCAATGGGGTCATTAGTTTAAACTCACAAACCCAAGAGTTAAATAAATAGTTAGGGTTTCATTAGCATTAATATATTCTTCTCTTTTAAGAGGTTTAGAGAGAGAAATTCTTAGAGGGAGGCTATAACACCTTGAAAAACTTGGAGAAGATCAATTTGTTGCTGTTTTGGGTGATTAAATGTAAGATTTTAAGCTTTTTTTTATGGTTACTTTGCATTTAGGTGTGGTTTGAGGATGGTTTACACACAGGAAGAGAAAGAAAACCAAATTTCGGCCAGATTCCGGTGAGATTCCGGTGACCAAATTAGTGTCAAAAGATTCTTCTCTTCACCACGAATCTAACCCACTTTACTGATTTCAATTTCGTTGGGTAGATTGAGAGAAATCAATTTTTGAAATTTAGAATTCTAAGTTTTCACCATGATTGAAGGGCCAAATATTGATGTCGGAAACTTCCTCATCGGCACTGATTACCAGTAGACCTTGGGTGGATTTTGTAGAGCGATGTGAGATCTTTCATTTGGCACCAACCTCATGTCCATAGCCCTTCTGTAGAGAGAGATGTGAAGCCATGAAGTTGTCTACTTGAAAATTCAAAATCTGGAAAATTTCCAGATTAATGAAGAACTGGGTTAGCAAAATCCAGTCGTGGGTTGAGGAGAGTGAGGGAGAGTGTGAGTTGTGGGTAACTCCGATTGCTACCAAATTTTGAGAGAAACTTCTATTTTTCATTTTCTATTTATGTATATTTTTACTGGAATTTTTCAGATGCTGTAACTTTGATAGAAAAATCAAATACCCTTATTTTTAGAGTATTTTGGAGAGTAAACTTTATCCTTATAATATTTCGGTCTGTAAAAATTACAGTATGTTTAAATTGTGTTTTGAAACCTATTTTTAGTGGTGGTGTGTCCCTTCACAATTTTTAGGAAAAATTATATGAAGTCTTATTTAACTATTGAAAATTTCCAGAAAATTCAAAAAATTGATTTTTAATTACTTCTTTAGAGATTTTAGCTATACCATTGGGTAGTTAACGTAGGGAGAGATTAGGGAGATCATGCATTGTATTCTTTTGTAAATCTATAGTTTATTTATTTGTGTTAATGTGTCTAATTTGAGGATTTTGAGCATATTGGTGATATTGTTGAGTTTAGAGTATCAGGTAAGTGGTGATACTTTTCTATGGGATTGAACACCCCTAAAAGTGGATTGAAAGTAACTTTGATGCCTCCTTTACTTTTTGAATAGAACTTTAGTTTCAAATTATGAAGAAAGCATGTGTTTTGATTTGAATATTATTGACTATTGAATGTTAAATCAAATGATTTATGTTCTTTGGGCTGTATTGTCTAGACCCTGCCTCAGGGGGTTAACTATGGCATTTGTGTGGAACCGAGATCCTTGTGAATGTGAATATGAGTTTGTATATACAACCTTAAGGACAAAATATTGGGATTTGAAATTGTTTGACTATGAATATGGATTTTATTATGAAAATTTGTTTTGTGACAAAATGTATTGTTTTGTTTGATCCTCTAGTTGGGTTGATCTACTTACTGAGTGTATTTACTTACTCCATTATTATATCATTTTTTTCAGAGGAAGAGAAGTCAACATGAGGAGTGGCATTTAGGGAGTGCGCTAGTAGCTTAGTAGACTATTTTGACTTAAATTTGTGAAAACTCACTTTGAGTGGTTAGTTCGTTTTGAGGATTATTGGTGGTTGTTTTATGATTATTTTTAGAACATAATTCAAGTATTGGATTTTATTCAAGGAAGTTTTATTGATTTTATTTTTAGTTTTGTGTAATTAACCTTACATGCTTATGTTCAAGCATAAGTGTGTGGCGTTGTCAGGTTCTTGACTTTCGGGTCAGGGGCACGACAGTTAGTATCAAGGAAAAATATCTTTGCACGTATCTCTGTGCATACAAAGGAAGCTTCCAAATTTAAAGATTGCTAAGATGAATGTTTTCTCATAAGTATTATATTAATAGTAAGAAACTATCTTTCCTTTATCTCTTTATTTTAGGATATCTCTTCAAAAATCGAATTTGATAAGTATTAGATAGCTAAAAATTAGGAAAAAAAGGTGGAAAAACTTTGGGGACTGATCATTGCATTTGGAAAAAGAGAAGAAAACATTTTCTTCTCTGGTATATCGCATCAAACATGATTTTTCTTAGAGAGAGAATTTTCTTCATCCATTAAGTAGTGCTTTCTTCCATGAAGTGCAACTAAACTACTTTTTCTAGTCAAGGGTCAATTTGAAGACTTGGTTCCAAATATCTGTGAGATTGAATTGATTTAAATTTTTCTTTTTATTCATTAATATTTATATGTTCTTTGATTTAACTTCTGCTGATTGCTTTGTTATTTGAATGTCAAGGGCGCTCGATATTCGAATTAACTAAACAGTCTATCGCCATATTAACTGGTTAAATCCGTAATTGTTTGATTGGTTTAATTCTAGTGGTAACTAGCATGATTAGTTTTATGTTTGGGGTGTATATGATCTCACTTTAATACACCCTTGTAGCGTGTTTATTGGTTAAGGTTGGACTTTTCTAGTTTTTAATGCAATTGAGGAATTAAATTCTACGGTTGTACCTAGGGTTATTTTTCGGTCAGGAAATAGACAATGATCATACTTTGGTTATTGATAAAGTAAGGAAAATTTGGTTGTTAGAGCTTGTTGATGGCTATAACTAATTCATTAATGAGTAATTGAACCATTCTTGCAACAAGGATCAATTGTGCAAACCACATGAAAAATTATACCTTTGGCTAGAGATTTGCTTATTATTAATTTAATCCCTACTTATTTCTCTAAATTGTTCTTGTTATAATTAGTTGATTATTTACTTTTGAATTCCTTCAAAACAAATCCCCCACAGTTTTACTTCAAAAGAAACAAATTTATCCTCAATCCTTGTAGAGACGACCCTACTCGCTATTATATGCAAAATTTATAATTTTTGGAGTAGGACTTTTATTATTATACCAAAATCGTTTGAAAACTAACTACAAATCTAGACATGCAAAAAATAGGGTTGTTGAGGTACTAATATTAAGCCAATTTTGAGCTTGATATGATTTATATATGAATTGAAGCCCTTCATAAGAATCTTAGTGCTTGAATTCTAGTTTCTATTCATGTAAATATCATTCTCATACAAGATATATTCTAAAAAATATGTTGAGTTGAAAATTGGCACCTAGCTAGACTAAGAATTTGGTTTAGCACAAGATGGTTTGCAACTGGATTAAATTGTGGCTAAATTGTTACTGGGTTAGATTTGAATTTTTAAATTATTACTACTACAAATTGTAGGAAATTGAATCTAGTGTTCAGTAGTACCGATTTTGTAACATTTGGACGAGTATAGCCCAACTTATGCTTAAATGAATGGAGGCTGTGCAGGAAGCCACAGGAGGATCTGTGAGCTTGAAGCCTACGGCTCCACTCATTGTTCCTCTCCAAATTGCTCTTGCCAGGATAGCTTTCTTGATCCATTTGTAGCTTATTTTGAAAGGGTTTTCACTTGTTTCATGGCATATCATGAGACATGCTTTTATTAAGTTGATTTTAAGTTCATGATTTGGGTTTTCTTAAGTGATTCAATTACACTTTGTAGGTGATTTTGATGATGCCAGCAACTTAAGCGATTTGAGTTGATTCTGCCAACGGTTGGTGATAGTTTTGGACAAGTTGACGTGAGGACCTTCTTCTACTTTAGATTTTTGAAAAAGTATAATTCCTACGTATACTTGACTTTAAATGACTATTTTTATATCAAGTTGGCATGAATGAAGTTTGAGTGTGCATGAATGATTCTTACGAAAAGAATGTGATCGAATGATTCATTCAAAAAAATGCGATTGATTGAAAGTATTTGATATTTGTTCATATGTTTGGAATGGCTTTTTATTTGCTATGTTAATTATTCTACCAAGATTAGTCTGTATGATACGAATGATATATGCCTTACCAAGCGGGAGAAATAGCTAGGACATAAGTATGGCTTGCCGGTGGGATAAATAGCTTGGCTAGAATTCCAATGGGTTGATATTGAGCTATTCATGAATGAAGCTCAATATATGTATCTGAGTGAATGTTATGAACTAACTCATGCCCTAAAGTGATAGGGTGCGCATAAATTGATTTATTTGTATTTATTTCCTTTTTAGTCTTACCAAATATTGTATTAAATGATGGATTTTACTTATATTTGGTAAATTGGTGCTAATTTCAGAAATAAAAGAAAAGGAAGTTAAAGAGATTTTTTAGGAAGGCATGTGCTGGTTGGCGTCAGCGCGCCTAAGTTTGGTAATCAAAGCTGGAAGTCCAAAGAAAATTCTGCACGTGTAAAGAATCTTCCATATTTTGAGTCAAAGCTGAGATGCCCTGGGAGAGGTTGATAAGAAGAAGCTGTTAAAGAATCAGCAGCTATTGAACCCTTCTAGTAGTCTATTTATATTAGGAAGCTATTTTCTATTTGTTTCCTTATTTTTAGGATATTTCTCCAAGAGGAGAATTTGGGAAGTACTTGATTGCTAAAACTTAGGAAAGAAAATACAGAAGGAATCTTCTCATGGGGAGGAAACGTTACGTTTGGGAAGAAGAAAAGAAACGTCATTCTTGCGCAAGAAATTTCTCATAGTACATGTTTCTTCTTCCATAGAGCAAAGTAGAGAAAAAGCAGGCATTATTTTTTCTTCTTTCTAGAAATTTTCTTTTTTCATCTTTTGTAGTGCTTTTCTTCCATAGAGCACAACTAATTTCATCTCTCTAGTCAAAGGGTCAATTTGACTATTTGGTTTCGATATCTATAAGATCTAATTAATGTTTATTTTTTTATTTTATTCATTGGTATCCATATGTTCTTCGATTTATTTTGCTTATGATTATTTTGTTCTTTGAATGTCAAGGACCTGATATTTGTATTAACACAATAATCTATAGCCATATTAATTAATTGAATCCGTAATTGTTTGATTATTAATTCCAGTGGTAACTAGCGTGATTAGTTTCATGTTAGGGAATGTATCATCTAATCTAAATAAACCCTCGTAGCGTGTTTATTGATTAGGATTTGGGCTTTTCTAATTTTAATGCAATTGAGAAATTAAATCCTAAGGTCCGACCAATAATTATTTCTTAGTTAGAGAAATGGGCAACGGTCGTACCTTGACTATCGATAAAATAAGGAAAAGTTGGCTATCGGCTATAAGTAATCTATTAATGAATAATTTGACTATTCTTGCATCAAGGATCAGTTGAGTGAACCATAACTAAAAATTGTACCTTTGGCTAGAGCTTTCTTTATTATTGATTAAATCTCCGTTTAATTCTCTGAATTATTTTTACAATTAGTCGATCATTTATTTTTAATTTCTTTAAACCAAATCCCACCATCATTTTTTACTTTGAAAGGAACAAATTTTTTACCAAACCCTATAGAGACAAACCCTACTCACTGCTAGACACAAGTTTACATCCTTTAGAGTAGGATTTTATAATTGCACAGACTCAACACCTGTCATAAAGTATAATTATAGCTCCTCACTTAGCAAGTGAAGCCCATTCCTCTTTGATTAATCACTTGCAGGTTCTTGTGTTTTGGAAATAGGCTTTTGGACTTATTGGGTTGGATTGTTAAAGATGAGCCTAGTATATGTAGTAAGATTAGGAAGCAATGTGCTTGGTAAGGTTTGCAGTGGCAATCATGTAATGTAAATACTTAGGATTTTGTATTATATGGGTTTTGATGTAAATTATGCTTTGCTTGTGGATTGTAGATTGTGAGATTGCATTGTAAGAATTGAATTTAATTTTATTTTATAGCATGTTTGGGAAATGAAACTTTGATTGTCAGGTTGTGATCATAGGAGATTTTATTTATGTTAATAGATAATTGACAATATTTCAAAGGACTCATTATTGATTGTTACATTAGGTCCTCTAATTTCACTAGCCCAATATTGTGGGGTTAATTCTTCGTGATGTGGTGAGGGTGTTATGCCAAGTACGGGGTGTGACATGTAATATCTTGAAAGCAAGAATATGGTAAATTTTGGACTTTGTAAAAGAATTTTTAATAAAAAATGACAAAATGTTGCAGATTTTTTTAAAAAGAAAACAGATTCAATTTTGAGAAAACATGATTTTTTGTTTTAGTAGAATAGAATATAGAGCAAAGTAAGTTTACATATTTACCTTTTTTTTTTAAACATAAGGAACCAAATCAAATTTTCAAGTATGAATATAAGAAAGATACGCCAAATCATATTTTTATTGAATATCTACATGATTATAAATCACATACTTAACAGCTCTCCCCCTCTTCTTCATCCTATTTTCGTGGGTTTTGAATTTTGATTGTTGTAAGCTAGCCAGCGGACGGTGCTGGTGTGCTGTTGCTATGGTTGATCCATTGCCTGGTATGATGGATTAGCCAAGATTGCCTTCACTTGAACAACGATCTTTTGCTCAACTCTTCACAACTGCATCTCAATCACCTATCCCCTTGAAAAAGTCATCGTCACATAAGGGTGTTCCAGGTGTGTTTTTTTCTTGCAGAAGATATTCCGAAGTTAGCATCCCCTCTGAAACTAGCATTGCTAGGGAAATTGTCCTATGATCGTCCCAAGTTAGAGGAAATCAAGAAATTCATATCCTCTTTAGACTTGAAAGATGTATGCCAAATTGGACACATAGATGCTAGGCAAATCATGATATGTTTCTCCTCAGAATTCGACTTCAACAGAATATGGGCAAGGGGGCTGTGGGTTGTTGGAAAATTCCAGATGAGGGTTTTCAAATGAACACCTAATTTTCATGTGAATTGAGAAGCTTCATTGGCTCCTATTTGGTTCTCATTTCTTGGATTACTAGTTCACTTCTATGATAAACACTCCCTTTTTTCGATAGTTACCCTGTTAATTGATTCTCCAACGCTTAATTTGACTTGGCCAAGCGTGGCTCGAATCTATATGGAGGTTGACCTGATGAGGGAATTGCCTGCAAAGATTTGGATAGGGATGAAGGAGTCCATGGAGGGTTTTTGGCAAATGATTGAACCGGAGAATTTGCCTGAGTACTGCTCGAATTGTTGGCATCTTGGCCATGCAAGGGAGTCATGTCAAAAAATTCTTCGCATCGACAAGAATTCTCAAGGGTAGACAACTTTTGGACATGTCGAGAAATCTCAAATTACTGAACAAGAAGCTACTAATATCAGGAAGGAATAGCATTGGTTGGTGTTATCTAAAGAGCAGCCAAAAAAGGATGGTGCTATTATTAAAGTTGAGAAGGAACAGCAAGTTGGAATTAAAGAGGTAGTTGTAGAACCGAAGAAGGTGCAACAAGTGGGAAATAATGGTCCAGTCGCTGAAGTTGATAACAAATAGCAAGAATGAAATAATCAACTGGCAATAGTGGACCAAGTTAGAGCTCATGGGAATCAAATTATAAGGTTGGATCAACAGAAGGAACAACGATCTAACTTGATGCTAAAAGCCTTGCTGCATGAGCAACAATAGGACATTTCACAATTAGAAAAAGAGGTACAATAGATTAATCCGAACGACGAATTGGTGCTGGACTCACAAGAAGCCTCGTCGAACCAAATAATATAGGTAGATTTGCCTATCTATGTTGGAAATTTGTCACCAAGAGGACCTGCAGGTTTAGATGAACATGTTAAGCCTTCGATTGTTGTTGCTGTTGGATCAAACAATGACTTGTTTCACGAAGTTAAGGCCAGGAAGAAAGAAGTTAGGTTTGTAAGTATTTCGAACAAGTAGTTGCGATCAACATAAAAAAATCAGGTAATGCTTTTTAACCTTTATCCAATGATTAATGTACTATTTTGGAATATTCGGGGGCTTTCTAAGCCTTCACATCCTAGATGGTTGAAAAGACTAGTCAAGCAACATAAAATTGAATTGCTATATGTCTGTGAAATATGGGTAAATTCTGCTCAAGCTTGAATCGTTTAGATTGAAACTCTAGTTTGAATGCCTGTGTTGTAATGATGAAGCATCAATCTGAATCTTCTATAATAATTCTTTTAAGTGTTCATTGTTGGGTGAAGGTGGCAGATTCCAATCTTGCAATTGAGCACAACCAATTTTTAGTTCCTGTTTGTATTTCTTTCGTCCATGCTACCTATACTAATGATGAAAGGAGGAAGCTATGGGCAGATCTATTAGCTGGTAAGCCAACAAGTGGTTTGTGGATGGTTTGTGGAGATTTTAATGTAGTGTTGGATTCTTCTGAGAAAAAGGGGAGGACGTTTTTTTAAACTTTCTAAATCTAGGGATTTTTTAGATTTCATGACATGTGGTACCTTGTTTGATGCTGGCTGTTCTGGATCTTCATTCACTTGGTGCAACAATAGATATGGACGTGCTAGATTTTGGAAAAGGTTGGACCAACTACTTATAAATATAGCATGTGCAAATGCGGGGTTGGATTTCTCTGTGATGCATTTGCATAGGGATCCTTCATATCACACACTTATTTTGATGGCAATTTTAACAAGATTGGATAACAAACCTTGACCTTTTCGGTTTATCAATGCTTAGGTGAATGCTCAAGAGTTTTTGGATGTTGTTAGAGAGTCTAAGCAACAACAATGTGATGCATCACAAATGCGCTAGGTATGTCTACAATTGAATAGATTAAAACAAAGAATCAAGGAGGGGAATAAGGATTGCTTTGGGAATATTCACTAAGCTGTTAAGTTGGTAGAAGAGAATCTTACCCATGCTGAGCTCCACCTCCAGCAATCTAGTTTGGATGCTCATCACGAACAACTCAATGTTGCTAACATTGAGACACATTTTGGCTCTGGTAGAGAGTTATTAGAAGCAAAAGGCAAGAGTTTAGTGGTTGAAACTAGAAAAGAAAAGCACCAAAATTTTTCATACTTTGGTGAAGCAATGTGGAGTTCAGTTAGTAATTCATAGAGTTCAAAATACTACTGGGATATGATTATCAGACAAGAAGGAGATTGCAGCTGAGGCTACAAGATTCTTTTCATCACTTTTTGCAGCTGAGGCTATTAATCATGATGATTTGGAAGGCACAATTTCAAAGTTGGTGTCCTTAAGAAAATGATGCTTTAGAAGATATTCCATCATTCGAAGAATTTAGGAAGATGGTGTTCAAAATAGATGGAGATAGTGCAGCAAAGCCGATGGCTTCATGGGAAAGTTTTTTTTACATTTGCATGGGATGTTATTGGTGAGGACATCTACATAGCAATTGTTACTTTTCTTTTTTGTTTTTGTAGAGCTGAAAGTCTGAGGTTTATTACTGCTGTCTCTATTGTGTTAATTCTGAAGGTTGCTAATCCTATGGATTTTTCTAAATTTCAGCTAATTAGTCTATGTAATCTTTTAATAAAATTTTTCTAGACTAATGGCTCACAGGTTGGCTCCAATCTTACCTAAGCTTATTTTTCCTAACAAAAGTGGATTTGTCAAAGACAAACTAATTTTTGACAATTATTTGTTAGCATAGGAAATCTTATCTGGGTTGGAAAAGTGAAATAGGGGAAGCAATGTTGCTATTAAGCTTGATATGGCTAAAGCGTTATGACACTGTAAATTGATTTTTTCTGATTCGAGTATTAAGGCCCTCTGGTTTGGGAAGCGATGGTTGGACATGATATGGAGGTTAATATCTAATCATTGATTCTCGGTACTTGTCAATGGCTCAACCTGTGGATTCTTTAAAGGCTCTAGGTGTCTAAGACAGGGGGACCCATTATCTCCAGCACTTTTTATTCTTAGAGCTGAAGTATTATCCATGCTTCTTAATCAACTATTTTCTAAGGTTGGTTTTCATGGTTTCAGGCTACCAAGGAATTGTCCACAAGTTAAACATTAGGGTATGCTGATGATATCATTATTTTTTCAAGTGGAATGACATCCTCTCTACAATTGGTATTGGAGGCAATTAACATATATCAGGAACTATTGGGTCAAAAGGCAAATATTGATAAGAGTTGTTTTATGATTCACCCAAGGATATCTAGGTCAAGAAAGATGTGTATTAAGCAAATCACAAGTTCTCAGTAAAAGAATTTCTGGTAAGGTATTTAAGATATCCTTTGTTTGTTGGAAGACAGAAGAAGCATTTTTTTGTGGAGGTTTGTAAGTCAGTAATTGGTAAGGTAGATTCTTGGAAAAACATCTATGAGAGGTAAAATTGTGTTGATTAAACATGTCCTCTTATCTATTCCTGTTCCTTTGCTTATGGTAGCATCTCCCCCATTATCCATCTTAAACGAGTTAGAAGGAGTTTTTGCTAAGTTTCTATGGGGGGAGGCTGGTAGGAGTGTTAAACACCATTGGATTAATTGGGATGAATTTTATGAGTCTCAAGAAATAGGAGGTGTGGGTTTTCAACGTCTTAAAGAGGTAAATGCAACTTTTTCAATTAAGCTTTGGTGGGGCTTTGAACCAAATAATTCTCTGTGGGCCTAGTTTATGATATCAAAATGTTCCTTAAATGTCACCCATGTGTGGTTGATAACAAGCAATCTGCATCACACACTTGGAAAAGGATGTTGAAAGTTCGAGACTTGGCTGAACAGAATATAGGGCGGATCGTTCAATCTGGTAATTCAAACTTTTGGTTTGACAATTGGATGGGCTCAAAAACATTAGCATCCAAATTAGTGGATGTTTCTGATCATCAAATTAATTATTTTTGTAAGGAGGCATACTGGGATTTGGACAGATTAACTCATTGGGTCCCTAGGCAAATGGTGTCACAGATTACAGATCTTTCTTCGTCAAGAGGGCAGATCCTGGACAAAATGATTTAGCAGCATTCTCAGTCAGGTGAATTTCTTTAAAATCAGCTTTTAAGCTGGTACATAGTCCTAAAAACCAATCATTTATATCTAGTACAATTTGGCATCTTGGAATTCCTTTAAAAGTGTCTTTCTTTATTTTGCATTTTATTAAAAGATAGGCTTCCTCTTAATTTGACTTTATGCAAGATGGGTTCCACATAATTCTAAGTGTTTTTGCTGCAGAAATTTAGAATTTGAAATTGCCAATCATATTTTTTGTGAAGAGGAAATTGCACAATGGATATGGAGCAATTTTGGCAATGTGATAGGGATGTTGTACAGGGATTATTCAATTAAGTGTTTTATAGCAATTTGGTGGTTCAGGAAGGCTAATAATAAGTTTTTGGATTTTGTTTAACACTTGATTCCATTGCTAATTTGTTGGAGACTATGGACAGCAAGAAACTGTGCAATTTATAATGGCATCTTACCTAGGGTCAAAATGGTATGTATTGAGATCTTCAAGGACATGAAAGAATTGTTTAACTTGTAATTTCTGAGTTGTGTTGTTACAAGTTCAAATTGGAGGTCATTTTATGATGAGCTTTTTGGAGTTCAAATAAGTAATGGGCTTCAGTAGATTATGTGGATGATGCCAAGAGAGGGAGTTCTAAAGCTTAACATTGATGGCTGTTCTAAAGGGAATCTGGGAAGATTAGGAGGAGGGGGGATCCTAAGGAGTAGTATGGGGGAGTCTAAATTGGCTTTTTCAATTAATTTTGGAGAACCAAATAGTATTCAAGCATAGGCTTAAGCATTAATTATTTGGAGTCAATTATTGTTTGCAATATGGTTATGCATCTTTAATAGTTGAAAGTGATTCTCAAGTCTTGATTCGTATTCTTCGAAGAGAGTTCCATTGTCCATGGTCCATCTATAGAGAGGTACAGCAAATTCATCATTTGGAGCATTATTTTATTAAGTTGCATCACTGTTTTTGGGAAGCTAATCAACTAGCATATGCCTTGTCTAACATTGGAGTGGCTCATTCGAATCCCAAAATTTATAGATGGGTTGCTGATATTCCAGCTCAAGCTCGTGGTCTGTTTAGAGTTGACATGTTTAGAATTCCTTCTTTTCGTAGAATCAAGTGAGCTTCAGTGTAAAGGGAATAGTATTTCTAATTTTTTTTTGAACTATCATGTAATAAGAGAGATAAGGTTTATGTCTCCTCATGTATTAATTTTTGTGTTATTAATAAAATTTAGGGGTGGCGTCCCTCCCCTGTTCAAGGTTTTGCCCAAAAAAAAAAAAATACCAAAGTAAATCACATTGTCACAAGAAGTGTAGTAAACCATTCAAGGTATCAAAAACTTGTTTAAAGTTCCTAAAAGACAATAGAATGGTCAACATTGGATGATAATTTGAAAAGATGAAAAAATTGTATGATTTTTAAGAAAAATTGTATTTGAAAAATCATGATTTTTGTTTTGAGGAAATGAGGAATAAAAAAAAAAGTGCCAATACAGACATTAAAAGCTTGAATTCGGACTTTTGCGTTCTGCTACTGCATCCAGATCATGCATCCTCATGACTACAAATAGTCACTTATCTAGATGTTCATTTGGAACTTATCCGGACATCATCTAGATGTTCGCTTTCCTTACGTAGTTGTCCTCATCACATAGAAAATCTTATTGTCTTTTTTATTAAAATAAAATCTATAATTTCAAACTTTATTTCTAAAAAGAAAACAACTCTTTTAAGAAGGAGGTAGACTGAAAATAACAAATGACTTGTGAATCAATCAAAGAAAAAGAACACGTGAGAACTTTCAAAATATATTGTATATTGTTCATGATAAATGGTCCAAATGAAAAAACTTTGAAAAAATAACAAGTATTTTTGAAAAAACCAACATCTACGTGCAATCATTAAATCATATTTTTAAATGCTTACATGTCTCGTAGGAACCATCAAAATATTCAAAATGCATAATATCAAAATCTTCTCAAATTATCATTCTTGCATAAAATGATTACATGTTCATACATATTCAAAACATATAGATGCACAAAAATGCATTTTTGACTTGTAGACACCAAATTTTGACACACCCTTTATATAAAAATGTATTTTACTTCATTTAGGGGGTATTTTTTTGTTTTTCGGGGGTAGATTACAATTTTCATGTATGTTATGACTAATTCGTCACATTAGAGGCAAAATGGTAATTTCACCATGTAAATATTATTCTATTTTATTTTGTTTCTTACATACATAATTTTACTGCTTGATCATTATTTCTAATTTTAATGATTTTTGGGAGTCATTTATTATTTATTTAAAATTTTAGTATTTTTTAATTCAATGGCACATTTTCCAATGCACTATTTTTAAGAGAATTTTCAAGTGACAAATTTTATATATGCATTTTGTATATTCATAAATTTTTTGTAAAAATTTCATGATTTTTAGAGGTCGTTTAGTATTTATTTAATTTTTATCTTTTTATTTATTAAGGGCACATTTCCCAAGAATGCGTTAATTTTAAAATTTTGAGTGAAAACTTTAGTATATGTGTTTCATGGGATAATATATTTTGTGTAAAATTTTTGTGAATTTTAAGAGTCATTTAGTATTTTTGTGATTTTCATAATTTTTATCATGTTATGTCACGTTTTCCAATGCACCTTTACTTAAGAATTTTTGTGTGAAATATTTTATATGTGCATTTAATACTCATACATTTTATGTAAAAAATATTTAATAATTTTTTAAGACTATTTGGTACTTATTTCGAATGGTATCCTTTTGTCTATGACATGTTTTTTTAATGGTGAAGTAATTTTAAAATTTTAATTTTTATTATTATTGAATTTTCTTTTTCTAGTAATGCTGAATTTTAATTATAGTTTTATTTTATTTTATTTTATTTTTTAATTCTAAGGAGTCCATAGGGTTTTATTTTATTCCAATTTTCTTCATTTTCTTACAGTTTTCTCTTTCCAAAATTCCAAAAAAAAAAAAACCCGAATTGAATGCAAATGGCTGCTAAGCAACCCAAACACCGTCATTTTGACAGCCAACCTACATTACCAACCCCCCTACACTCATCATCTCCTTGCCAAGACTAATCACATCACTCCCTCACATCTTGCACTCTTGGCCAAATTTTATGGGATTTGGTTCAAATTTTTGTTCACACTCACAGACTACTGACACTCTCCTTCACTTTTTCCCTCACTCTCGGCCTCCCTCTCTGTTTTCCCTCTACCTGATCTACACACACACAGATAACTCTCCCCTTATGTTTTCCCCTCACTCCACCAGACACACACGCTTTCACTCACCATTCCCCTACCATTTTCCTCCTCTCTGTTTGTCCCTTTCATTCACAACAACACTCTCACTTCCCCAGCTCCATCCATCACACCTCACACAGCTGCACAAACACCTAGTCACACAAGTTCATACCTCATGGCTCACTGGCACACAATTCACACTATCCACCATTGCCTTCCTGCACTTTCACCAGACAACACACACATCTGCACACACTCTCACCTCTCCCTCTCAATCTCCCTCACAACATCATCACCATTCTTCTTCAGTCTTCCACCAGCTCTGTGACAGCCCCACCTTACCCAGAGGCGCACCAAAGGGTTTAGCGGACTGCCTGCCCAGCTTTTACCAGGACTCGAGTCAAGCACTCACTCCAGACATCCAGACATATTTAATCCAAAATAAATACATTCATATAATTTAACGTAAAGGTACAAGTGTCACTAAGAAGTTTATATGCCAAATATACATATTATTTACAATAATAGCCCAAACAGTTTGGCTATTTAAAATATGTAAAATATTCACTATACCCAAAACCTGCCGTACCAGCTTTAATATTTTGAGAAACCTGGGTAAAGAAAACAAATAAAAGGAACACTACAAGAAAAATGGCCTATAAGGGCATTTAACAATGTCAGTAAAACAAATGTATGCTGACACTTTACTTTTCCTGACATTCATATTAAGTGTCGTCCTTTCCAGTGTGAGGATAGGTTCATGACATTTTAAAGTGTCAGGAAAATTTGCTAATATGACGGTATAAATGATAAGAAATCATGCCATTCTTGACACATTATAAATGTCTGGAAAGCCAAAAATAGTTAAAAATTAAATAGTTATAGAGACATATGAAAGTGCCTTGTATATATAATTTACATGACACCTCAAAGTGGCATTAGATAGTATTTTTGGTGACACTTCTAAGATGGAATTAGTTTTTGCCATTGATACAGGCTATGCTTGTGACAGCCCCACCTTACCCAGAGGCGCACCAAAGGGCTTAGCGGACTGCCTGCCTGGCTCTCGCCAGGACTCGAATCGAGCACACACTAAAATTCACAAGCAGATGTAATTCGGTAGAAAACTCGTAGCTACCAACTGTGACAGTTCTCAGGGTCACATCACATTCAAACTTAAAAGTAAAAGTACTAGTTAAACAATTTACATTACATACATTTGTTATTACAATAATATCTCAAGCAGTCCTTCTACCCAAAAATCCTACCCAATTCTACCCTGGATTCCTCACCACCGGCTTTAGAGATAGGAGCCTGTTTAAGGAAAACAAATAACAAAGAGTGAGCTATAATAGCTCAGTGAGGTTCCCACACATGCAGATACGGAGGCAAACCAAGAGAGAATAAGTAAGCAAATAACATGTGTCACAAAATCACATAGGAAAATAATTAAATAAATAATTATTTAAACAAGGGAGGATACGTTCCAATCACGAGAGCAAGTACTGATCGTGTGACCATGATAGTGAGAGTGGATTGCCGGTTAAACCTGCATTTTCAAGCAAAAGCCCTATCCGCCATTCACCTTATATCCTCCTGGAGTACCGTCCGACCCATCTAGGGTGAGATCTCAACGCCGGAGGGCAACAAGCAAGAAGGTTCAGTCCAGAGTTGGCCTCTTTGAGGATTCACAACTCAAGGAAAAGAACCACAAGCCCTAAAACACCCAGCACCTTATATCCTCCTTTGTACCCTCCTGCCTGACTAACCGCGGCATAACCACGGAAGTCTAGGCAACAAGTTAATGTAGTCGAAAATTCACAAACAATTATATTCACATCAGATAGAAATTGTGCTTGTAACAAACCATGGGGTAAGTGCGATAAAGTACACACTTTCCCTTCATATAATACATTATGACAATTTATGAATATCAAGAACACATAGCACGTTGTGACAAGTCACGAGCATCAAGTATAAATAAGATCACATTTTGAACATGCATTATGAATATGTGAAGAAACACTCATAAACAAAAGCAAAGGAACACTCACATGCACAAGTAAAGGGACACTCACCTGGAACGCTTAAGAAAATATTTCGTAAAACGGTTGCGTCTCACTTTTGGATCCTGGAATTTATAAGAAATAATCTAATGAAACTCAATTTAAACCCTAATCAACTTAGAAAGAAAATTCAAGAAATACCCCATTAAATTCTAGGGTTTTAGTTCTAGGGTTTAGGATTTAGGGTTTAGGGTTTTCTAACAAAATTTTGGCATTATTTCCCCTTAATTTTCGGCCATCCAACTTTGTTTTCCATCAAGATTTCAATCATCAAACCCATAATTCAACAAGTGCTACAACTTCTTAGTTCAATCCAAGCTCAAATTCAATCAAAATTCCACTAAATATCAAGAATTATACTCCAAGAATCATTACCCAAATTTGCACAGGGTTGGTTTTCAGCCAACTTCGTACCATTATTGGGGTCAATCCATCAAGAACTAAGGAATTCTGATTACATAGTTTTAAAGTACGTTTATAGGACTACAACTTTCGTGAGATCATCAATCCAAATTCCAACTAGAACAGGTTCAAAATCATCCCTCAAGTTGGCTCATCATCAAAACTGTTTCACGCAGAACCGAATTTTCAGCCAACTGTATAAACTTTCTGCTATTAATACACAATGAAACACAGTGCAAGCCTTATACCGTTGGAAATCCCTATCAATCTAGTTTCTAAAACAACAAGAATCACTCGAATTCAAGTTATCTACATCAAGTTATGAAAGTTTTACTAAAACTGGTCCAGTATGACTGTGAAAGTAAAACTTGAACAACACCTTAAATAAAGCTTAAATAAAACTTAAATAAACTTGAAATTAATAGCAAAAGTCCATGGTACATACCTTAAACAAGCTTAGAACCTTGCTTAGGAAGAAGAAAACCTCACTTTCTATGGTGGAATTTGCCAAAAATTGGAAAGAAAGCTCCAAGAAAATGAAGAACAAGAGAGAGTAGAGAGAGGGCAAGCTAATTTCGTCCAAGAGGGAGAAAGAAAATGGGAGAGAATTCAGTCAAGAGAGTATAAAAGAAGTAGAAGAATAATGGAAGAAAGTACAACCAATTAGAGCTAAACAAGAGTCAAGCTAGAGTTTAGATATTTTGGCATAATAGGTACTAGTTGGCGAAATATAATTGGTACAAATTTTTAATCATCTAACACTTAACATTTGGCAAGTTTTGTAGCATAAAATTTTAAAACAAAAGAGAGGAAAAAATGAGAAAGAGGGGCCGGCCATATGGTGGGGAAAAGACAAGGGTTTAAGTGAAAATTTTAAGTTAATTTTTGTGCTAAAGTTCAATTAGTCAAAAGGCTTAATAATGGTAGAGTTGGTTAGTCAAAATTACACACTATTCTAAACTAATAGACCAATAAAATTAACCCAAGTTTGGTACTTAGGTGTACCACTTAATCATACAAAAATCTCATTTAGTTAACCTAACTAACTTAAGACATTTTTCAACTATTAAACCAAAGATTAACACTAGACCTTAAATAAAAGAAATGCCCTATTAAATGCACTTTAATTTCCCTCTTCTTTTCTTTTCTCATTCATTTTTTTTTCTACTAATAAACATAACATAAATCAGATAATCTTTTTAGTGCGAATTTCCGGGGCGTCACAATGCTGACACTTAAGTACACAAGGGATTTTTTTTTTTTTTTTTGCTTTTTTAAGATAACAACCTACTTGTCCACAATTTCAAATGATCTTATTCAACATTTCAACACTGCTTGTCAGATAATAAATCCAAACTCTAAGAAAGATGACAATTCAGATAGTAAATTCCAAATCAATCTTTAAGACATACGAATATTAAAAATTTAAAGTGCAACACAATCAATTATCGGATTCATCTATAGTGAAAAATACCAAAGTATTTCATAAAAACAAAAGGCATTCGACGTGAACCAAATCTAGGCAGTTAGATACATAAATCATTCACCACTCTACCAATTTTTCAGCAACCAAATTTATTCTAAAACCATAACAAGCATTTCTATAAGGAAGCTTCAACCAAAACAAACAGGAAATAGACTAGAATTGAAGCTTCAACCCATCTTCAAGAAGACATTCCCATTAATCTTCATTCGATGTCACCTGTACATGAACAAGAATGGATACATTAAAATGCAGTCTAAAAGGCTTAGAATACAATAGAAAGAAATTCAATTTAAGAGATTTCAGCATGACTATATAAATAGTCAGTTCTTTTGTAGGTAAAAGTGAATTATATTACTTATTGATGAGCTCTGTGGTAAGGCGTAGAGAGATTAATTCCTATCTTTACACCATTTCCTACTCATTCAGTCTTGTTATTCTATCCTTCTCTAGCAAGGTGACCATAACAATTAGTTCTTTTTAACTTGAACTGGAATTATTTTTTTAATATTTAATCAATTAATGAAATTGAATATTTTTGTCTTTGTTTACACATCTACCTCATTGGAATATAAAAGGCAACCTCTTTCAGCTCAAAAAAATAGTCTTTCTCGTCTTAGTAAGTGCCATGTTGATCCTGATAAAGTAAATGGCAACTATACTGCTTGACGAGATTTGAAACTACTTTCCTTCAACCTCAATTTGGTACGTTAGCTTAATTATTTGGTAGGAAAATTGTGAACAAGACTAGACAACATGTATATGCCTTAGTAGAATTGCAAGCTCAATGATTGGCAAAATAAAGTACCTTTTTGGAATTCCAAAGTGTCTCTTTTTGCTTTTTGCACTTCAACCATATGGAAAGAAGGTGCAACTTGGAATACCTAATACAAAATTCAAACAATCAGATTTGAAACTGAAAAGCCCTTATATATGCTGAGCTCAGAACCAGCCAAGCAAGATTTATATTCCATACCTCAGTGGCAACATTGAGGTTTCCCTTTCTTCCTGCTTTAACATTTTCAAGCCTCATCTGTGATCAAACATAGGTAAATGCATAATCAGTTCTTTGATAAATACATGAACTTTTTCAACCACCCTACTCTACGGTGTGAATTGATTTTTTTTTTTTTTTCAAATTTGACGATTACCTTGTAGTTCTTCTTGTGAACATCAAAGCCCAGGGGCTTTGCAGCTTCTTCAATTTTATTGACTATCTCATTGGCTGGGCATTTAGATGTAAACCTCGTTTCCCTTTTGAAATCCTACAATTAATGTACCCAAACAAACAAACATCTGATTAATAAAATCAAGTCAGAAACAGGATGAAATTTCAAACTTTTCCAAGCAGAGATTCCAATAGTCTTCCATTTCTCTGATTTGCTCAATGAAGATTTTTCGCAGTAACAATTAAATGGCCTGACCAAAGATTGAAAGCAATGACTAGCATATTCTAATCAACAACACACAATGACATAGGCATATTTCATCTCGAGTATAATTGCCTACTTGTATCTCACCCATATGGCAATACATTCTAAAACAATTTACATAGAATATCATTGTCATTATCATGCTATCAAATAATCCATGTGTTAACAGATAAAATATATACAAAGATATGCTATTTGAAAGAAAGGCATTAACAGCCAAGCAGGTTCGCTTTTAAATGCATAATAAAAAATTCGGTTCTTCTAAGATGAAACAAACCATATTTCTTATCCAGCCTTCATGAAGATGAAAGGGTTTACATGCTAACGCTATTAGGAGGACCGAAGATGTACAATCATAAATAGCTTGATTTACAAAAATAGTAATTTATATATTAAGAAAACTTGAAAATCCACTTCAATTAAACTATAAGCAGTATGAACAATTGATTATTCATAGCTATTAACCTCAAATATGAGATAAATTAGAAATTCCGTGAAATTTCAGTGAAGAAAACTTCCAAAGATTCAATTTTTATGATGTGAACATAAGAACACAAGAGTGAAAGAGAGAGGGATACGCAAAATAATATCTCAAGGATAGAAATTCCATCAAACACTCCATTATTGAATTAAAGAAATCAACTATTTCAGTACAAAGCTGTAATTTTTTGCTTTAAAATTAACACAAGGGAAGAAGAGAGTAATTGGAGCCTAATTGAAAAAAAAAAAAGAAAAGAAAAGAGAAGCCGATACTCTTCTTGTGAGATTGTAAAAGTGTGTTCCTCGTCATTCATCAAATTCATCCTCAATTTATTAGCCCGCTGAATCCTTGGGCTTCAATTTCTTCTTTTACAGGGGAATGGGAGTGAGATTTGGGTTGTGATTTTGGACAACAAGGAACATGGGTTTTTTTTTTTGACAAAAGAATTTGAGAAGGTGCGTTTGTGGGTTTGTCATTTTCGGCAAAAGAATTCAGGAAGGTAAACTGGAAAAAGAGTATGAAGGAGCAGATAAAACCCTTAATCTAATTTCACATTTTGAAAAAATTTAGGCGCTTAGTCTTAGCACCAAGTGAAGAAGAAGAAGTTTTTTATACCACTTATCTTGACATGTTTAAATGTCATAATAAGTATTCTAATTTGACATCTTACTTTTTCTAATTAAAAACATAAAAAAATAAAATAATGTTACACTATTATTTTTGTTGAATTTATGACACTCAGGAAACTAATGTCATAATAGAGTGATAAAATGACATTTATTAAAAAGTGTCCTTATAGGTGTGTCATAATAAGTGTTTTTTCTTGTAGTGGAATGAGCTATAATAGCCCAGTGAGTGCCCAAGTCATGCAATCATACCAGGAATCCATTATTTTATTAAACAAAATAATTGACAAGTTAATAAGCAGGGATCAACCATTTAATTAACAAGTAGTTAATGGCAGATACAGGGCTCAACTACGGGAGTAAGCTCAACCGCAGGAGAAGCAAGTACCGATCATGTAACCATGATGTTGGGACCGAGATAATAGCTCAGGTCCTCGCCAAGGGTCATACCAGTATTAACAAGCAAGTACCCTAACCACCATTCACCTTATAACCTCCGTACAGGCTACCACACCCAGGGAGAAATCTCGACCTTGGAGGGCCAACAAGCAAGCAAGAAAGTTTAATCCGGAGTTGTCCTCTTTGAGGATTCACAACTCAAGGGAAAGAACAACACACCCTAAAACGCCCAGCACCTTATATCCTCCCACGCACGACCAGGTTGACTAACCGTGAAGTAACGGTGAAGTTAGTCACGGAAGTCTCAAGCACAAATAACACATTGGGTCACGAAAGCATGTAACACATTGCGGAATAGATGCGATAAAGTACACATCTTTCCTCAAGTAACACATTTCATAACATAACATTTACAAGTATGACATAGCATTTCATGCATCATGCACACATAGAGACACTCACCTGGAATGCCTATGAAAATATTTCGTAAAATGGCTGAGACTCGCTTTCAGGTCCTGGAATTCAAAAGAAATAATCTAATGAAAACCCGATTAAAACCCTAAGTGAATTGGTAAGAAAATTCAAGAGATAACCCAATTATTTCTAGGGTTTCATTTCTAGGGTTTTAGAGTTTAGGGTTTTACTCTAGGGTTGAGGGTTTTAGATTTAGGGTTTTGGTTTTAGGGTTTTCTTGTTCTAGGAAAATTTAATTCATTACTAGATCATTTTCTAAAAATTTCTGCACACCAAACTCTCTAAATTTAGCATATTCTGGGTTTAAAATTTCACTTGTCATTTTTTTCTTCTTTAATTCTACCGAAATTTTGGCAGCATCTCCCCTTAAAATCAGACTAACCCAAAATTTTACCTACAAGAAATCAACCAACTAATCCAATTTCCAACAAGTTCTATAGCTTCAATGTTTAAATCAAACTCAATTTCACTCAAAATTCCACTCAAATTCAAGATTTCAATCCCAAGTTTCTTCAACCATTCATCACATAATACATATTATTTCAAGGTTTAAATGCTATCTACTAGTCTATCTAACCAAGAGAACACTTTATCTAACAAGTAAAACTTCATTTCAAACTTAAATCTTCAAGTTGTAATAATAAGAATCTAGTATTAAACTTGTACAAAAGGCTAAATAAAACTTGAAATTAATAGCAAAAGTTCATAGTAGGTACCTTAAACAAGCTTAGAACTTTGCTTAGGAAGAAGAAAAGCTCACTTTCTATGGTGAAGTTGTCCAAACTTTGGAGAGAAAGCTTCAAGAAAATGAGAGCAAAAGAGAGGAAAAGAGAGAAATAGGGAGGCCGTCCAAGAGCAGAAAGAAAAGAGAAAGAAATAGGCCAAGAAAATAAAAAAGAAATAAAGAGAAAAGTGGGAAAAAGAGTGACCAATTATAGCAAGACAAGAGTCATCTTAGGGTTTATGCTTTTAATGTAATAGTGACTAACTTGGTTAAATTTGATTAGTATAAATTTTAATCACTTATCACCTAGTAATTAGTAAACTTTATGGCACAAATTTTAAAGCAAAAAGAGAGAAGAATAGGGAGAGAGAGGGCCGGCCATGAGGAGGGGGAAAAGACAAGAGAATAAGTGAAATTTTGAGTTAATTTTTGAACTAAAGCTCAATTAGTCAAAAGCCTTGAAAATGGTAAAATTAGTTAGTCAAAATTAAAAACTATTATAAACTAATGGTCCAATGAAATTAATCCAAATTGGGTACTTAGGTGTCCCACTTAATAATGAAAGAATCTTATTTAATTAACCTAATTAACTTAAGAAATCTTTTAACCAATAAATCAAGGATTAATACTAATCTCTCAATAAAAGAAGTTTTCCCCTTTTTAAAAATGAAATTTCGGTTTCCATTCTTCTTTCTCTTCTCCTTTTTTTTTTTTTTTTTCTACTAATAGACATAACATGAATTAAATAGTTTTTATATGAATTTCTAGGGTGTTACAAGCTGACTCACATTCACAGACCACAGGCAACTCTCCCTCACTTCTCCTGGCCTCATTTCACCTGCACAAACACACCTACACATACACTCTCGGCCAATCATACATACAACACACACCAGACACACATTCACACCTTCAAGCACACAACGCACACACCAGTTTCACTCTCACTGAGTCACACAATTCACACTCACCAGCAGCACAATCACACATTACACACGCCTACACAATCACACTTATACACACAATTGCACACAATACACACACAGAGATTCATACACAGCATATACACACATACACATCACACCAGTCTGAAACACACACACGCACAATACACACAAACACACATTGCAGACACCAGTTTCAAACACACACATGCATAATACGTGCAAAAACATGTACATATCCCTGCAAAACACACACGCACATACCTGCAAAAACAAAAACAAGCACCACAAAATCTCTCCTAATCACCACCAGCAGTAGCAACAACCTGTTCGCCACCACCCGTTGCCCAACCAATCGGCCGAATTCCACCACTGCCACTCGCACCACTGCCAGCGCCCTTAGAAGCACTACTATCTCCACCACCAGAGCCATCATCTCTAGAACCGGGTAAATTTCGGCCCACCTCTTTTTCAATTCCTTTTGTTTGCGGTTGATTTTGAATTTGGGTCAAAAATTTAGTAATTTGTGTGTTTGAACTTTCGGTTGAGAGGAACCGGTTAGAGAGAGAGAGAGAGAGAGACGAGTGAACCGAGAGCAGAGGGGAAATGAAGAAAGAAAGAGAAAGAAGAAAGAAGAAAGAGAGAAGATAGAATCCGAGAGAGAGAGAGAATTGAGAAAGAAGAAGAAAGAAGAGAAGGAGAAAAGAGAGAAATAGAAAAAAAAAAAAAAAGAAATCTGGAGAAGCAGGAAAGGAAAAAAAGAAAGAAGAAAGAAAAAGGAAAGAAAAAGAAAAAAAAAGGGAGAAAATCGTAAAAAAAAAGTGTTAGCCAAAACTACATCATTTTGGCATGAAACGACGTAGTTTTGGTCAGTTTATTTTACTTATTTATTATCTATTATTTTATCAGATTAGATATTTATGTTTTGCCCCTCAGGTTCTTGATTATTTGATTATGCCCTTCAATACTTTTAGTTTACTTCATTTAAGTCCTTATTTATTTAAATTGACCTCTAGAATTTGTGTTTCCTTTCAATTATATCCAAAATAATTGCAATTTAGTTTTAAACTTGCTAGAATTTATATTTTGCTCCCCAAGTAGCTAGAACTTGCATTCTTATTCTTGAATGTTGCTGAAAATTATAATTTGGTGTTTAATACTTGTTGGAATTTACAAATTGGGGCTTATTGCTGCTGTAAAGTTCATTTTTATCCTTGAATATTGCTGGAAATTGCAATTTAGTTATTAAGTTTGCTGGAATTTCATTTTGATCTTCAAGCGTTGCTGGAAATTTGATTTTTACCTCACCAAGCTTGCTGAAATTGCATTTTTTGCCTTTAAATGTCGCTGTACATTATGTTTTATCCCATTGGCTTACTATAATTTACATATTTGGCTTTTAAACTTGCTGAAAATTTTTATTTTTGTCATTATGCTTGCTGAAAATTATATTTTAGCCTTTAAATTTGTTGTAACTTATATTGTTACCTTAACTATGGTTTGAAATTGTAATTTCACCATTTAGTTTGTTGTAAATTATATTTTTACTCTAAGAATGTTGTCTAAATTTTCACTTTTAACCTAAAACCTTGGAACATTTTTATTTTTTGCCAAAAAAAAAACAAACAAAAAATTTAATTAATTCCTCAAGTTTTTTTAATTATTTCTTTTCATATTTTATTTTTATTTTAATGTTCCAAAATTTGGTCTTTTTATTTAACTAATGCTCAAGTTAGTTTCTTTATTTCTCTTTTAATTATTTTGGTGATTTTTATTTGTGTGCTAAAAGATTAATTATGTATTATGGCATTTTATTTTTTATTATTTTTATTATCTTTATTTTTTTATTTTATTTACTTTTGTTTAATTTTTTTTAACTAAATACTTTTCATTTTCTTCCTAAATATTTAATTATTGCTTTTAAATTTTTGCTTATTATCGCTGTAATTGTTTTGAACTATTGTGGCATGGTTATAGTGATTAATATGAAATTATTTAATTAATGATTTATTTATTTAAATAGTGATACCTTGATAAGTTTGTTCATGTTGTTAGCATTTATAGTGAGTCTTTGAATAGGAAGTACCCCTATTATCCTTCCAATGTTTCTTTATGTGCTCGTACGTGCTATTATGTATTTTTCTATGTGTTTTTTTTATGTATCTCTTTGTGTTTATAATTTTTATTCATGTGTGAGTATTTATTTATTTATGTCATGTTATTTATTTGAATTCAATTTTTAATTATTCAAAGAAATGTAATAGATAGGTAATATTCTATTTAGCAAAATTTTTTTTATTTAGATAGTTAATGTAATAGATAGTTTATATTTTTATCTATTTAACAAAAGCTTATGTATTTTAGATAGAAAATGTAATAGATAGGTTAGATAGGTCATCTTTTATCTTTTTCCATTTTTAGATTGTAATTGGGTTTTTCTTCGGTGTAATAGTTAGGGCTTTTGTGTGCTATGTGTGCGTGCTTGTGTGTTTTATTCGCTTTCCCTAGGAAGTTGTATTTAGAATATCGTGCTTATGTGCTATGTGCTCCTATGTGCCATTATCTGCATATATGTGATTATTGCTTTAATTTATATTATTTATTTATTTATTTACTTGCTTTATTATGATATATGTGTACTGTCGTCATACTAGTCCAACGCCAGTTGTGGTTAATTCCCATTTTTTCACTAGTCCAACGCTAGCGGAGAATTTCTAGAAAATAGGCTAGTCCAATGCAAGACCCCTAGGTCATTTTAGTATTAAAATCACTTCTCGTGTGCATTTCACATCATTTCACACACAGTTTCTCTTTTTAGACCTTTTTTTCATTTTTGCATAGTTTTTATGTATTATTATTCTTATAATCTATTTTTACATATATTCAATGCTTGACATTTAGGTTACATTTTACATAAAATCTTAGATCATTTGTGTGATTTTTACTAGAAATAGTCGCCTACTCACGTGAGAAGCGGTGGTGTACATGCCGTTCCCCCCTCCGTGAGTAGGAACAGCTAGTCACGAGTTTATTAGTCTTCCGTACCCGTTATGTTGCATCCCCACTTTCTTTGTTCACTTACTATCTATATTACTATTTTCCTTTTCTTTCTACATTCCATTTTGCATCTATACTCATGACTCCATCGAGGTCTAGATTTGGGTTTCACAATTAATGCGATAAATCTGATCAAACCTCAATGGAACATTTTGTCCCTTAACGATATTTATTTTAGGACTAGGTTTGCATACATATATTTACATCCAAATGTGATAAAATCTTACGGTTATATTAGAAAAATTTAGACTAAACCTCGCAACTAGTTTCGGCTAGGTTGAAAGGGTGCTTTAGGTGTAAACCTTTGCCTTCCCTTTCTTCAATTGTGACTCCCGAACCTTTTTCTCTTGTTTTCAAAGACCCGGAGTTGTCTTAAAAAGGGTTTTTCTTGTTTTTCTTATATTTCTCAAAATCATTTTCTAAATAAATCATTCTCGATTTTCTTACCTTTATAAAATATTTTCTAATGACTTGGTACATCAAAATTCAATACCAAGTGGTGACTCCCTTTTTACTAAAAACCCTTTTTAGACTCTATTTTCGGGCCCAATACCGTCGCATTTTTAAAGTCCCATTTAGGCCCTTTTTCTTTTGTTTTTCAAAATAAAACATTTTCTAAAGATCACATTTTTGTCAAATTACCTTTTCTTTTTTCCAAAATAAAGCATTTTCTAAAAAATCATTTTTACAAAAACCTACACTTTTTCCCACACTAATAAATCTATATTTTTTTCCATCTTTCGAAAAATGGGGCGCGACAGCTGGCGACTTCACTAGGGAGCACTAGTGAGTCCGAGCACTAGGTTTAGGCACCTTTTCCTTCCTTAACCCTTTCATTTTATTACATTTGGATGTTTAGGATTGCATTTTTTGTTTTTTAGGATTTCGCTTTGTATTTCACATACACCTCTTCGTCTCTCGCTTCTATGTGATGGATGATTTATTTATTTGTGATGTATGTTCGTATCGCGCTTGCATTTGGGGAGGGGGTCAGTCACCCTTAGAGCTTTTCGCGTGTCAATATTATTATTCTCTCCTCTCATAGGGAGCACTTCATACGTGCATATGATATACTTTTACCGCTTTTTTTCTCTTTTTGGTGGTTGTCACCCACCCGTCCCTTTAGGAATTAGGATCTATCTACTTAAACGTGTGACCGTGGCACGATGTGCACGTAACATTGTCTAGGTGATCACCCAAACTCTCAGCTTGAGTCCACAAGTCTGTAGATTTGGGCTTTAAAAATCGATTTGCTTGGACACGCAGCTGTGGCCCAACGTGCGCGTAGCAGTGTCCAAGGGATCACTCGAGCCATCGACCAAGGGCTTTGGGATTGATGACCGTTACCCTTAAGTCTGAAGGCTTGGGAACCAACAGCCTAATCAAGTCTAGATACATTAGTGAGCCCAATCTCATGCATCAATGTAGAATAAGCCTAGGGTAGAGTCAGCCTTACCCTATCAGGCACACCAGGCATGAGAGGAGGGAACTCACCTCCTTTATTTTTCTTTTTATGCCATTTACTGTTATCTATGTGTATTATTTATTTTTGCCAATGTGTTATGTGTTATTTGTTGAATAAAATAATGCCATTTCTTTCCTTTTTAATTGCATTCACAACCAAAGAATAAAGAGCTCTGGCAAGGGGCTCTCGTAGGAAACCAACCCATTATCGGCACGTTTAAATTTTTTGTGTTACCATTAATTTCTTCGACAAAGATGAAAATGAGATTTTCATAAAAATTTCAAAAATTGCATTTGGTTGTAGACAAAGCACCCCAAGGGTCCAATCATTGTAAATTTTATAAAATTTCAAAAAAAATAATAATATGGTTTTTCAACTTGTACTTTTCTAAATAAGATTTGCAGTTCTAAATCTTTTTTAAAGTTTCATTTATCTTTGTTGTACCTGTCAGTTTTGTCCGAATCAATTCTTCTTAGAATCAATAAATGTACCCAAGTGGTCAAACTTTTGCACAATTTGCATTTATCCTTTTTTCAAAGAAATTAATGCATCATTTTTGCCGTATCCCCCGCCCTTCCTGTGACAGCCCCACCTTACCCTAAGGCGTACCAAAGGGCTTAGCGGACTGCCTGCCTAGCTCTCGCCAAGACTCGAGTCGAGCACGCACTAGAATTCATGAAACAATTGACATTCTATAGAAAACTCGGAAATACATTCATATAATTCAAACTTAAGAGTAAATGTACCAGTTAAGTAATTTACATCATAAACATCTAACTAATATAGTAAAACCTCAAACATCCTTTTCTAGCAAAATCCTACCAAGATCTACCCTTGAATCCTCACCACCAGCTTTAATAATAGGAGCCTGTTTAAGGAAAACAAATACAAAGGGATGAGCTATAATAGCCCAGTGAGGTTACCACACATGCAATCACACAGGCAGACAATTAGAAAATAAATAGATAAATAAAAGTAGGTGCCATAAAATAGAATAAGAACAAGTTAAGTAAACAATTGATCACACAAGGAAGGATACATCGCAACCACGGGAGCAAGCTCAACCGCGGGAGTATCAAGTACATAATCAAGTGGCAATAGTATTTGGACCAATAGAGACCAGGTCCTTGCCAATGATCGGGTAAATATCAGATAACAGTACCCGAAACCACCCATGCACCTTTACCTCCTCAATACCTCCACTCCAGGGAGAGATCTCACCCCTGGAGGGTAAAACAGTTTGTTCAGTCCAGAGTTGGCCTCTTTGAGGAATCTTAACTCAAAGGAAAGAACACAAACCCTAACGCCCAACACCTTATATCCTCCTCAATACCAGTATGACTAACCGTGGTGTAATTGGTGAAGTATGACCACGAAAGTCTAGCCCGAAGGCTCAGTTCAGTTGGAAGTTCACAAACAAGCATATTCACATTTGATAAAAATTGTGCATGTAACAAATTATGGGATAGATGTGATAAAGTACACATCTTCCCTTCATATAGCACCTTGTGGTAGCCAACAAGTATCAGGCATAAATGGAATTAACAATTAAACATGCATCGAGCGCATACAAGGAAACACTCACCTAAAAATTTCTAGAAAGTTTCTCATAAAACGTGCGAGGTTCAGACTCGGATCCTGAAATTCAAAAGTAATCTAATTAACCTATTGGATTTTCTTTCAAAAGAATTTTTATAAAATGTACCCAAGCTTAACTAGCATTTTAAAATAAATGTAAATTGGCTATAGGAAAAATCCAAGAAGTTGTAATAAAAGCATTCGGGTAAAACCCTAAATCAACTGATAAAGAAATTTAAGAAATTCCCTTTTTGAAAGTAATTTAGTTCCAAGGGTAAATAATTCATTAAGTGTCAAAATTAAGCTTAAATTTAAAAGGAATAATTAATATTAGAAATTCGTTATTATTTTTCGCTTTATTTACTATATTAGTTGCAAAACTCTAATAATTCGCTATACATTTTGGACCAAAAGAAAATATTGCTAAATACTATGAACTAAAGAAGTAGTTTAATTAAATATTGATTAGGGTTCAAGGTTTTGGTGTAAAAAGAAATTTTGTCCAAAATAATTAGTTTATAAGTAAACTAGTTTTTAAAGTCCAAGAAAGATTTATTAGTAATTGTCAAGTATAATTTAATAACTTAGCAAAATTAATATAGGTTAAAATGAGAAAACTCCAAAATACCCTGTACTTAAGTAAATTAATAGTTTTGAACTAATTAATATCAAACTAATGACATTTAATTAAATTAAGACTCGTTAAATAACAAATTAGGGTTATTTGGTGAAAACATACTCAATCAAGTATAAAGTGAAACTAGTCAAATTTCACTCACACATTCAAAAGTCAAATTTCTAACTAGTTTAAATCTTCAAAATTCATAAGAGTTTCTTCCTAAAATTGATTAACAAGGTTCCAAATTCATTGCATAACATTTTTCTAAAAACGGGTTTAGTAAGTTAAGCTTAAGGTGCTCATTTTTTTGTGTCACTTTAACCAATTCACAAGCTGTAATTTCCAGCAGTTTTTATCACCAAAACTTGGCCAAAACAAGGTTAATATAGCTGGAAATATTAGGGTATCAAGGCAGAATTTTTGTAAACTAGTAAAGTTGAAATTTGTTCTAAGTTTTGGAACAAGGAAGTGCCGGTTTTCAAGCTGAAATTCCAGCAACTTCAGCCCACTGAACAGGCCTTAAATACTGAAATTCTTCCAGAATTTTTCCTCTAACAAGACTATCCAACATGCATCCTAACTCTAGTCAAAATTTCAACCATAGATTCGAAGGTTTTTGTGACAGCCCCACCTTACCCAGAGGCGCACCAAAGGGCTTAGCGGACTGCCTGCCTAGCTCTCGCCAGGACTCAAGTCGAGTACTTACTCAGACCATACACGTGTGCTTAACTCCAAATAAAATGAAATAAAATAGAATAAAATAAAATATATTCATATTATTTAATTTAAAGGTACAAGTAACATCAAGAAGTTTACATGTCACAATATATATGATTTTCACCAAGATAGCCCAAAACAGTTTGTCTATTACAATAACTAGACATCTATTATATTCAAAACCAGTCGATGCAGCTTTAATTTTTCAGAAACCTGGGTAAAGGAAAACAAATGAAAGGAATGAGCTATAATAGCCTAGTGAGTGTCCAAGTCATGCAATCATACCAAGAATCTATTATTTTATTGAACAAAATAATTGACAAATTAAGTAGACAAGTTATGAACAATTTAATTAACAAGTAGTCAATGGCGGATACAAGGCTCAACTACGGAAGCAAGCTTAACCGCAGAAGGAGCAAGTACTGATCATGTAACCATGATGTTAGGACTGAGATAATAGCTCAGGTCTTGATCAAAGGTCATGCCAGTATTATCAAGCAAGAACCCTAACCACCAATCACCTTATAACCTCCGTACAGGCTACCACATCCAGGGAGAAATCTCAACCTTGGAGGGCCGACACGCAAGAAAGTTCAATCCGGAGTTGGCCTCTTTGAGGATTCACAACTCATAAGGGAAAGAACATCACGCCCTAAAACACCCAGCACCTTATATCCTCCCACATGCAGCCAGGTTGACTATCCGTGAGGTAACGGTGAAGTTAGTCACGGAAGTCTCATGCACCAGTAACACGTTGGATAATGAAAGCGTGTAACACACTGCAGAATAGATGTGATAAAGTACACATCTTTCCTCAAGTAACACGTCATAAAATAACAATTACAAGTATAGCATACTATTTCATAGTTTAACATCCTCAAGTAGGACAAAGCATTTCATGCATCATGCACACATAGAGACACTGACCTGGAATGCCTATAAAAATATCTCGTAAAATGGTCGCGATTCGTTTTCAGATCCTGAAATTTAAAAGAAATAATCTGATGAAAATCCGATTTAAACCCTAATTAATTTAGTAAAGAAATTCAAGAAGTATCCCACTTATGTCTAGGGTTTTGGTTTTAGGGTTTCTAGGGTTTAGGGTTTAGGGTTTTCATTTTAGGGTTTTCTTGCCCTAAGAAAATTTCATTCATCACTAGGTCATTAGTCAAAAATTTCTGCACACTATTTCTAAATTTGACATGTTCTTGGGTAGAAATTTCATCTACTCTTTTTTCCTTTTTCTACAAAAATTTTGGCAGCATCTCCCCTTAAAATCAGACTAAACCAAATTTTTTTTCCTGCAAGAAATCAACCAACCAAGCCATATTTCAAAAAGTTCTACAACTTCTATGTTCAACTCGAACTCAAATTCATTCAAAATTCTACTCAAATTCAAGATTTCTACTCCAAGAATCTTCACCCAAACAACACATAATACTTGAGATTTCAAGGTTTAAATGATATTTACTAGTCTATCTAACCACAAAAACACTTTATCTAGCAAGTAAATCTTCAATTTTAACTAAATTCTTCAAGTAGTAATAACAAGGTTCTAGAGTTAAACTTATACAAAAGACCAAATAAAACTTGAAATTAACAAGAAAAGTTCATAGTAGATACCTTGAACAAGCTTAGAAAGTTTCTTAGGAAGAAGAAAAGCTAAATTTCTATGGTGAAATTGCTCTAATTTTGGAGAGAAAGCTTCAAGAAGTTGAGAGAAAAATGAGAGGAAAAGAGATAGAGTAAGGGCCGGCCAAGAAGAATGAGAAAAGAGAAAGAAACAGGCTAGAAAAATAGAAAAGAAATAAAAGAAAGGTAAGTAAAAGAATAACCAATTAAAGCATAACAAGAGTAAGGTTAGGGTTTAGTCTTTTAATGCATTAGTTGTTAACTTGGTTTAATTTAATTGGTGGAACTCTTAACCTCTATCACCTAGTAATTAGTAATATTATAACACAAATATTAAAACAAAATGAGAGGAAAATAGAGAGAGGGAGATCCGGCCACAAGCAAGAAAAGAAAAGAAAGAAATTCGGCCAAGAAGAAAAAGAAAAAGAAAGAAGAAATTCGGCCAAGAGAAGAAGAAAAAGAAAGAAGAAAATTTAGCCAAGAAAAAGAAAATAAAGCAAGAGAACAAGTGAAATTTTTGAGTAAAAATTGAGCTAAGATTCAAGTAGTCAAGAGACTAGAAAATAGTATATTAAACTAGTTAAAATTAAACACTATTATAAACTAATGATCCAATGAAATTAATCCAAATTGAGTACTTAGGTGTCTCACTTAATCATGAAAGAATCTCATTTACTTAACCTAATTTACTTAAGTAATCTTCCAACTAATAAACCAAAGATTAACACTAAACCCTGAATAGAAGAAATTTCCCTTATTAAATGCATTTTTGATCTTGCCCTTTTTTTTTCTCATCATGATTATTTATTTTTTTCCCTACTAATAAACATAACATGAATTAAATAATTTTGTACGAATTTCTGGGGCGTCACAGTTTTCCACTCAAATAAAGCATCAAATTCCTATATAAGTTCATACTAAGCAAGTAGGTCATAATATAGTTATTCTACTATCAAAGAAAGGATCAAAACAAGGGGAAACCTCATAATCATGAGCATAAATATTCACATATATAACAAGAGAACAAAATATAACCATAAATCTTAAGTATTTAATGAAATCATAAGTAAAACATAAGAACTCTTCTAATAAAACTTGAAAGAACTTGAAGTTTCTTGGTGAATTTACCTCAAAATAGGTAGGGTTTTAGTTGAAGAAGAGTGGATGATTGATCCCTTAAGAACCTTCAACTTTGAGCAAGACTTAAGCTTGAAACCTGGAGAGAATTTGTGAAAATTTGAGAGGATTTCTTTTCTAGTTAGGTTTAGCTTTTGGGGAAAGATTAAGTTAGTCTTTTAAGTGTTTAAAATAGTTGAAATTGAAGACTACTTTGGGCAATAGGGTGGCCGGCCAAGGCAGAGAAAAATGCAAGAAAATTTGTGCCAAAAAAAACTGAAAAGAATTGGTAAAAGTGAAAGCCAATAATAGGCAGCCATTCATGGTACTAGGTGGCATAATTTCCAACTATCTAAGTAATAGGTGGCCTTACTTTTCTAAATATCTAAGCTTGGTTGGTAAATTTTAATTGGTGTAATTTTCCTATGATTATCATTAAACATGTAATAATAATAATTCAAGAAATCAAATTGAAAAAGAAAATCATACAATAACAACTAATAAGAAAATTTATAATTAACATTCATAACACAGAAACTAAGTAATTTTAAGCTTCTAGGGTTTTACACTCCCGTCCCACATTACACAAAAAGTGATTCTAACACATATTTCAATCTACTTTAATAAATTGACATTTTGACTTGTATGTTCCTATATAAAGCCACGATCTTTGATTTCTTTCAATGTTGTGTCCTATAACCTCCTGGGGCTCGATTTTTCAATCAAATAAATTTGAAGTCAATAATCTTTTGTACAATTCATGGTTCATCTTTCTCAAAGAAATTCTACATCATTTTTTCAAAGTTTGCATTTTTTACATATTTTAACTTGCTTTAATAAACTGGCATCATGCATAAATCCTAGAGGGAATGCCATTTCGAGAATCCCATGACAGGAAAGCCGTCCTTGTGTCTTGTGTACTTAACCCTAAAAGACATGCACATTTATATTTTCGGTAAATCCTGGCGGGTGAGACCCTAGGTAAGGTAATACGAGTAGAATGGAGGCATCTCTTCTCGGCGGATCTGGCCTATCTATCTACGATTAAGAAGGGGGGGTCTCACCCTAAAGGATTTGCATTTCATGCTAGGCCTACCCTTGGCAATATAAGGCCTCCCTCTAGGACATGCATCCATTTTTTTTTTTACTTATACTAGTTTTGATTTTTTTTTCATTTTTACAGGTTCTCTAACGGAGGCAGTGAAATTAGAAAGACATCTGATACATATTTGATCCTACGTTCGAGTATTTTTAAATTATGATCCAATTCCAAATAAAATGTCACATGCTCAAGACCCATAAGGCTATCAAAAACATGAGTGCTATTTTAAATTATTCGAAGGATCATGGATGACCGAATTTTTTTTAGAATTAATAGTACCTAGAACCTAGATAAGTGAGTTTGGTTAAGATAAGCAATGCGATATATGAAATTGTATTTCATAGCTTGTCAATTGTAACAAAAATAGAAATAATTTGGATGCTAATAATTGCACTCCTTCTGTAAATTTAAGATTGCCTTGTGTCTAAAATTTTTCTCGGATGAAGTGTTAAATAAGTTACTTTCTGAAATTTGTTTATGACATTTGATTTTTCCTTCATGTCTTGCATTTAACTTTTGAAAAAGTTTTCTTCAAATCTTTTGTTATATTGAGCAAATGATTCTTTGATGAGACCCTGAAATAAATCACATTTCTTTCAAATCCTGATACTAGGTTTGTGTAATTGTAAAGTTTTCTCTTTCGATGAGTTAATGCAAAAAAAAAGGGGAAAAAACATTTTCTTGTATTTTTTATGGTGAAAATAAATGCCCATGGTCTTTGGATGTCATCTTATTTGAAGCTGATAATTGCCACTTCGGTATTTTTCTGATTTCAAAATAATGCAAATTTCAAGAGAGAATTAGAATGATGCCGAAAAAGAATCTGGACTCCGTGTTAAGGATTCTGAATAGTACAAAAGGAAAATCCAAGTTTAACTTGGAAAAGGTAGAAACTACAAACATTGACACCAAGACATCGGTCAAGGAGTTAAGTCAAAATGCACTTTTGCTCTGAAGATCTACAAAATGTCAAGCCAATTTAGATGTATGTTTGGACGATTCAAGCATAATAAAAGAACAAATATGCAGGGGATGCGACTTCAACCATTTCACAAGGGCAGTTATTGTTTCATATCCACAATGTATTATTTACCTTTAGAATGTGTTGTATAAGTTGTTGTAAGATTAAAATAAGGTGATGCCACATGCTTGTGAGTTATTGCTAGCAATTGTGATTTTGTCTAATTCTCCTACTTGTTGAAATTACTTTATGTGCGTCGACAAATGCTTTCTTTAAGCATTGAGAAATGATTATTATGTGGTTTGGAGTTTTATCCTTATAGAAAGTATATCTTGTAAAGTGGTTAGAATTATGTCTAAATTTTGTATGTTTGATGAAAATTTCTCTTCTTTACTTAATTTCACATGTTAAATGCTGATTATGGTCAATTAGTGCACTCATGTGATTTAACGTCTATTATGAGGGGTTTTCATGCTAAAAAAAAAGAAAGAAAGAACAAAAAATGAAGAAAAAAGAGGCAAAGAAAGAAAAAAAGAATAATGTAGCTTTTTTCTACTCCAATGGTTCTTATGCTTAGTAACCGGGAGTCTTCATCTACAAATGTCAACTTCCACATCAAACGACATTTGAATTATGAGTAACACATTGCAAATTTGTGCAAGTAAATTGTTGAGTAACCAGGGATCTTCATCCAACCAATGTTTGTCGTGTCCTAAAAATCATAAAGGTACAGGGTACTAGTGGGGTCGTTGATTGTCGCGCCCCGAAATGACACACGGTCTGGTGACCCTTTTTGAGAAGATAGAGTTTTGAAAAAAAGCATGCGTGTGTGAGAAAAAATCGTGTTTTAGTGAAAAAGTGTTATTTAGTAGAAAATGGTATTTTAAAAGAAAATAAGGCCAGGACTAAAGAAGTGCGACAATTTTGGCTAACTAATTTTGAAAAAGGATTTTATTTTGAAAAATGGAGTCGCCACTTAGTACTGAGTTAGGGTGTACCAAATCACCCGAAAAAATCATTTAAACAAAACAAAAAGTAAAATTTTAGAAAAATTATTTAAAACTCTTTTTCGACTTCGATCTACGAAAAACGAGAGAAAAAGGTCCAGGAGTCACATTTGAAGAAAGGGAAGGCAAAGGCTTGCGCCTAAGGCACCCTTTCAACCTAGCTGAGGCTAGTTGTGAGGTTTAATCAAAATTTCCTAAATTAACCCTAGATTCTATTGCGTTCGGATGTGTCTATATGAATGCAAATCCTAAGTCTAAATGTTAGTATTCGTAGGGTCGAAGTGTTCTGGGTCGAAGTGTTCTGTCGAGGTTTGGTCGGAATTATTGCATTAATTGCGAAACACGAGTCGAGACCTCAAGGGAGTCATGAGGTTTTACGCAAAATGTGATGCAAAAAGAAAAGAAAATAATAATAATATATATTAAGTGAAGAAAGAAAATGGTATGCAACATGACCGGTACGGGAAACTAATATCTCGTGACTAAATGTCTCTACTCACGGAGGGGGGAACGGCATGTACGCTACCACTTCCCACGTGAGTAGGCGACTATTTCTAGTCGGATCACAAAAATGACCTAAATTCTAAGCGAGATGCAACCTAGATGTCATGCGTTTGAAGATATGTCAAAAATAAATAAATAATAGTAATAACAATAAAAGTCATGCAAAATGGAAAGAAAACTAAAATGTGTGAAGTGGGATGTGAAAAGCACATGAGTGTACCTAATGCTAAAATGTCCTAAGGGTCTAGCATTGGACTAGCCCTTTTTAGGGATTCTCACTAACGTTGGACTAGTGAGAAAACGATAAACCACAACTAGCGTTGGACTCTTGTGGTGACGGAATACCATAAATCATGAATTAAATATTAAAGCGTGAATTAAAAGCAAATTAAACATATAAAAACATATAAGATCAAATAGGAGCACATAACACATAAGCATAATATTCTAGATGCAAAAATCCTAAGGAAAGCGGTAAAAGAAATAAACACGTAAGCACGCAAAAGCAAATAAACCCTAACTATTACACCCGAGCTTAATTTACAATTAAAAAGGGAGAAATTAAAAATGCCCTATCTATTACACTTTCTATCTAATTACACAATTTTTGCTAAAATATGAGAAAAATAATCTAACTATTACATTGACTAGTTAAATACAAAATATTATATTTTTCCAAAATAATAATAAAAATTCAAAATCAAATAAATTAAATACGTAAATACGCAAAAAGGTATGTAAAATAAAAAATAAATAAATAATAATGCATAAAATCACATTGGAGCATATTGGAGCACATAAAGAGGAAAATAACAAGAAGTTGGGATACCTCTTTGGAGACCCGGTACCAAAGCTTAAAAATGAACACACATGTCAAGATATGGGTAAAACGTGACATATGAAAATATGGACAAATCGGGATAACATATAAATCTTAGCAAACATAGGGACAAATATAGCAACTTCACACAAATTAGGGGCAAAATCATAAATTCAAACAAACGAAAGGGTAAAAATGAGAATTCGAGCAAAGTTAAGGGCAAATATGCAAATTCAAGAACGAATGGGACTAACGTTGCCACTTTATCAAAGTCAAGGGGTCAATAATTGTAAATCTCATCAACTTAGGGGCACCAAAACATAAATAGGACCAAATTAAAAAAAATCAGCAACCATGGGGTAAAACTAAAAATTCCAACAAAGTGAGGGGCTAATTTACAATTTGTTAGGACTTAATTTGAAAAGAAACAAAATCTATGGGGTCAATTTGTAGTTATTAGGGACTAAATTACACAAATTAAGAACATGCAAGTGGTACAATAGCACTATCTAAGATCTCAAAGGGCCAAAACATAAATAACTATTCTTTGGTAAATAAATAATAATAAAAAAATGCCAAAACTAAATTAAATAAACTAATTTAAGTATCCAGATTAATTAACTCACTTACCGTGATTAATTAACTTAATCACTAAATGAAACTAGACTAAAATATTTAATTTACAGCATGTACTAAATTAAATAAAATTGAATGAAAATAAAAAAAAAGGACTAAACACAACCATTAACTTAATAAAAACTTTAAGACTAAAAGGAACCAAACAAAACAAAAAAAAATAATTAAAATAAAAAAAATCATCTCCCCCAAACCCAATTCTCACTTTCGGTTTTTCTTCACTCCTCCCCCCTCCTCGCCCCCTTCTTCATTCTTCTTCAGCTATTCTCTCTCACTCTCCTCTCGCATCTTCTCTCTTCTCCCTAGGTTTCTGTTTTCTTCTTCAACTTCTTTCTTCTTCTTTCACTCTCTCATTCTTCATCTGTTCTTTTCCTCCCTTTGTCCTCTCTTTCCCGCTTCTATTCTCCCCTTTTTCCTAGTTGTTCTCATCATTTTTCTTTTTCTCTTTTCTTCTTTGCGTTTCTTGTCTCTATTTTTATCTCTACTCTTCCCCTATCTCTCAATCCCTTCTTTCTTTACTTCTCTCCTTCCTTCCGTCATTCTCTCCTCTCATTTTTGCTCTGTTTTCTTTTCTTTTGTTCTCTATTTAACTAAATGCCCTCCAAATTTTAGGGGTTAATCACTCAAATGCCAACATGGGGAAAGAGAGGCTGCTGTCGCAGGTAGCACTGCAACAATGGAGGTGATTTCTGGTGGCGATGAGTTGGTGGTTCAGAGGTTGAAATTGGTGAGCAGAGAAAGGGGTAGCTGGTGGTGTTTCTGAGTTATTGGTTAATTTCTGATGGTGATGACTTAATGAATTGGGGCTATGGATCGGGTTGCTCCGATGGGGATGAAATTGGTGGTCGATTGATTATGGTGGTTAACTGCTGGTATTGTTTTCTGCAGGTTTGGTGTTTGTGGTGATTATGATGGAGTTGAATTCGATGATGGAAATGGTGAGGGCGGAGACAGAGTCTGCTGGTGGTGAGTGGTGGTTAGAATTGTGGTGATGGAAAATGGTGAAGGGAGAGGGAAATGATGGAAGGTGGTCATGCGGTTGTGAATTCTGGTGCCAATGGGGAGGCATTTGGGGTATGGGTAGTGAACTTTGGGTGTTTGATGATGGCTCTGGGGTTGGGCTTGTTGTTTGAGGGCATAGAGAAAGTTATTTTGTGGCTGTTTGTGGGGAATTTGGGGTGCTGGCTTAGTGAAATTGGTGGTTTGGGTTTATTTGTGATGACTTCTGTGTGCGATTGTGTGTGTGCTGGTGGTGTTGGATAAGGGATTACTGATTATTGATGGTTCTAGTGGGTGTTCTGCGGTTGTTTTGAGGTTGGGTGGTTGGTTTTGAGTGCAAATTGGTATGAATAGTAGCCTGATTGTAGCCATTTCAAGTTGTTTTGTGATGATGATTATAGATGGGCTGGGACGATTTTGGGGCTACAATTAGGTAGGGTAATTGGGTAGGGATTTTGTTTGGGTCATGTGTTAGCAAGGACAGGGGAGACGAGATTGAAGATTGTAGCTGTTTAAGTGGCTTGTAACGTTTTCTGGTTTACTGGTTTGTGGTTGTGAGTTTAGATGGAGGAAGGTTGAAGGTGGTCTAGTGGAAGATTTTCTGGGTCTATTTTTACTTTTGCAGGTTATGCTTCATGATGGAGGGATAAGGATGGTGGGTCTTCGATTGTTGGTGGTGGATTAATGGTAGAACTTTGAATTTCTGGTGGCGAGGGATATATTTGGAGGCTGTTGGAAGAAGGAGGAACAATGGAACTTACAGTCCCAAAAACCCAAACCCAGACCTAGGAATAAAGCAAAAAAATAGCAAGAAAAACTAGATAAAAAAATCTAAAATTCAATCAAAACCTTCAACAATATAATTTTGGTTTTTGTTCATTACCATTAAATCAGATTTTCATTATGCTAATTGAAGAAAATAAAAATGAATCAAGAGCAAAAGAAAAGAAAAGGTTTTACCTTTGAAATTTGCTTGAAGATGAACAGTAGTTGTTCTTGAAGAACAAGATGAACAGTGAATAGCAAGACAATTGCAAATGACGGCTATAGTATGTGTTTGTTGGTGTGAAATGTGTGTTTTTTATCCTTAAAACATAAAAATAAAACTGTTTTTAGGGTTTGCTTTTTTTCTTCATAGTTTTTTGCTGATTAAAGGGATATTTATAGGTCACTTGTTTTGGTCATCAAAATTGCTACAAAATGACGAAAACGCCACCGGTAATGAAAAATACTAATTTTATTTTAAAAAATATTTTTTAACCTCAAAAATTAAAAATTAATATAAAGAAATGATAGCAATATCTAAATTTTTCAAAAAGAATTCAAAGTAGATTTCAAAAATAAAAGATAGAGTTTTAAGCTGATAAAAATGTGTTTGGGGTGTGAAATGACGATTTTGCCTCTAGAAAACGAAAATGCACAAAAAATGGCTATTAGCCTCAAAAAATTACCAAAAATTAAAAATAAACTTAAAACACTAGAAAATGCCTTTATGACTCAAAATTTAACAAAAAAATAAATTTAAATTATAAAATAATGATTTTGCCTATGGACAATGAAAATTTACAGAAAAATAGCTATTGACCTTGTGACAACCCCACCTTATCCAGAGGCGCACCAAAGGGCTTAGCGGACTGCTTGCCTAGCTCTTGCCAGGACTCGAATCACACTCTCTCTCAATACGTACACATAAGTAAATACGAAATATAACACATTCATAAAAGAAATATATTCATAAAATTCATTTGAAATACAAGTAGTACAAAAAGTTTTACACACTAAAATTTATATAGTATGTACAAGAATAACCTAAACAAGTGGCTAAGAAAATACACAAAACGAAACATGTAAAATGTCCAAAATCAGGTTTTCCCAGCTTTAGTATTTTGAAAAACCTGGTTAAAGGAAAACAAATAAATGGAATGAGCTATAATAGCCCAGTGAGTGCCCAAGTCAAGTAGCATACCAATAAACGAGTAAACATTTAATGACAATAATTAACAAGTTCAATGGACAAGAAATACACAATATGAAGTGCCATATAAACAATGGCGGATACGGGCTCACTGCAGTTGCAAGCTCAACCGCAGGAGTATTAATCATGAACAAGATAACATGAGTATCAGGACCGAGATAAAAGCTCAGGTCCAGGGTACTTGTAAAATTCAATCCGGAGTAACCCTCTTTGAGGAATGAAACTCATATCAGAAAGAATATCATGCACCTATATCCTCTAGCACCTTATATCACCCCAAACTCAACAAGATGACTAACCGTGGTGTAACGGTGAAGTTAGCCACGGAAGTCCCAGGGTCATGCATAGAGTTCAATCGTGAGTTAGCCTCTATGAGGACTCTACTCAGATATGAACATTAACACACACCGAATAACACCCAACACCTTATATCTCACCCATCTCACCCAATTTGACTAACCGTGGAAAACAATGAAGTTAACCACGGAAGTCGCAAGCACAAGTACACATTTAGTCATGAAAGCATGTAGCACGTTGGGGATAGACGCGATAAAGTACACATCTTCCCTCATGTAACACATTCCTTGAAATAACAATTACAAGCAAAACATAATATATTTTATGCATCACATAATAATTCATGCGTCATGCACACATAGAGACACTCACCTAGAATGCCTAGGAAAATATTTCGTAAAGTGGTCGAGATTCCCTTTCAGGTCTTGGAATTCAAAAGAAATAATCTGATGAAAATCCTAAGTAAATTAACAAGAATATTCAAGAAATAACCCAATTATTTCTAGGGTTTCATTTCTAGGGTTTTTTAGAGTTTAGGGTTTTACCCTAGGGTTTAGGGTTTTAGATTTAGGGTTTTGACTTTAGGGTTTTCTTGTCCCAGAAAAAATCAATTCATTAATAGATTATTTTTCTAAAATTTCTGCACACCAAACTCTCCAAATTGAACATATTCTAGGTTAGAAATTTCATTTCTTATTTTTCCTTCTTTATTACTACCGAAATTTCGGCAGCATCTCCCCTTAAAACCAGACTAAACCAAATTTTTCCTGCAAGACAATCAACCAACCAAGCCATATTTCAACAAGTTCTACAACTTCTATGTTCAACCCAAACTCAAATTCATTCAAATTTCTACTCAAAGTCAAGAGTTCTACTCCAAGAATCTTCAACCCAAGCAACATGTAACACATGAGATTTCAAGGTTTAAGTGCTATTTTCTAGTCTATCTGACCACAAGAACACTTTATCTAGCAAGTAAATCTCCAATTCAAACTAAGTTCTCCAAGTAATAGCAGCAAGAATCTAGGTTTATGCTTGCATAAAAGACCAATTAAAACTTGAAATTAGTAGGAAAAGTTCATAGTAAATACCTTAGATAAGCTTAGAACTTTGCTTAGGAAGGAAAGAAGCTCACTTTCTATGGTGGATTTGCCCAAAATTTGGAGAATAAGCTTCAAGAAGTTAAGAGCAAAATGAGAGGAAAAGGGAAAGAGAGATGGCCGGCCAAGAAGAAAGAAAGAAGAGAAGAAATAGGCTAGGAAAAATGGAAAAGAAATAAAGAAAAGGTGGGAAAAATAATAACCAATCAAAACCCAACAAGAGTCAAGTTAGGTTTAGACTTTTAATGAAATAGTGACCAACTTGGTAAATTTTGATTAGTGGCAGTTTTAATCATTTATCTCTTAAAAATTTGCAAGACTTTATGGCACAAATTTTAAAGCAAAAAGAGAGAAAAATAGGAGAGAGAGGGGCCGGATTTTAGAGAGGGAGAAGGCAAGGAAATTAGTGAAATTTTTGGGTCAAAATTATGAACTAAAGCTCACTTAGTCAAAAGTCTTGAAAATGATGAAATTAGTTAGTCAAAATTAAACACTATTATAAACTAATGGTCCAATAAAATTAACCCAAATTTGGTACTTAGGTGTACCACTTAATCATGAAAGAATCTCATTTAGTTAACCTAATTAACTTAAGAAATCTTTCAACTAATAAATCAAAGATTAATACTAAACCTTAAATAAAAGAAATTCCTTATTAAATGCACTTTGATTTCCCTTTTCTTTTTTTCTTTTCTCATTCATTTTTTTTCCTACTAATAACATAACATGAATTAAAGGATTTTCCTATGAATTTCTGGGGCGTCACATCCTCCCCCCCTTAAAAGAATTTCGTCCTCGAAATTCCATCTCAAGATTCCATCTTGATTTTCCTCTGATACCAACTGTGACAGTTCTTAGGGTTACATCACAGGGTACCTATCAGCTTGGGGTAACCTTCCACATCTCTTTTCTACTTTTCTCAATTGGTTCCTTCTAAGTCATAATGCTTTCAGAGAATTTTTAACAAGAGGAATTTATTTGTTTATTTCTCAGTTCTTTCACTTTACGATCTAAGATCTACTAGTAGTTTGATTAGACAGTGGAAAATAGGAATCGTACATTCAATGACTGCTAACGATTCCTAAGCATCATGCTTGTCTAGTGCATAACTCGAGTCGGTACCTTTCGCTTGTTTCCACTTTCTTTGTCTTTGTCAAGATCCTTGTGCCCCGGCTGAGTTATACCTTGCCCACTAGTCGTTTGTCTTGGGCAATGTCTCATTTGATGATCGATACTACCGCAAAGGAAACACTTACAGCTTTTCCTTCTCAAATACATTTTTGCTACTTGCTTAAAGATTGAGATGTTGAGTAACCGGAAACCTTTATAACCAATGTCGATTTTCGCGTCAAAAGACACTCTCGTATCTTGAGTGATTAGTTCACTAAAAGAAATTTCCCTCAAGTGAAAAATGAAATTGATCATAGACACATGTTGTGATTTGATTGATCATATGATTCATTTGCTTGTGAAATTCAGTAAGACGAAGAAATTAAGTTGAGGTAACTTGATTGTAATATAATTCCTTTCCCTTTACTTGATATTATGAGTATTAAAGACAAGACAATAAATTACATAATGATTTTTTACTCGACCTTGAGGAAATACATTTTAGAACACACATGTGTAATTTCAATGCTTGAATCATTAGTTGATTTGCATTTTTCAAATCGTTTGAGGTCAACTAACGATTCAAGTGTGGGAGAATTGACAAAGGTAAAAAATAATGCATTTTGGTATATTTGCTGACTCAAAATTTATAATTTTCTTTGAGGTAAAAAAAAAATTAATTTTGAGTAGATTGACATACCAGTTTTTGTGATTTTTTGCAGGATAATGACGTTTAAATAGAGTTCGGATCAGTTGGTGCACGATAGCTCTCATCAAAGAGAAATGAGAATAGGCATTACCCTAGGAAAACTGTGTTCCAGCAGAAGTGAATGGTCGATGTAGTTACCAAATTTTGACACACCATTTACTTTTCAAACATTGGGGAAGTGTTTATATTTTTCGGGGTCAAATTTTAATTTTTCAATAATCTCAGGGGGGTGAAATAGTAATTTTTATCTGTAAATATTTTTTATTAGTTTTGGGGGTTTTAAATTCACATTTTTATTTTCACATGTATTTTTTAATTTTCTGTGATTTTTTTGGATTTAATTAGTATTCTTTTTATATTTTACCAGCACAAGGGTAAAATGGTAATTTTGCCTCACGAACACCATTTTAGCTCATTTCAGGTCCCAAATTTATTTTTTTTAATAAATTTTCTTGATTTTTTCAGAGACGATTGCTATTTTTTTCTGTAAATACTGCATTCCAGGGTAAAATCGTCATTTTATAGTTTAAACTCATTTTTTTTTGTCAATTTTTGAGTCATAAATGCATTTTCTAGTGTTTTAAGGTTATTTTTAATTTTTAGTAATTTTTTGAGGCAAATAGCTATTTTTTTTGTGTATTTTCGTTATCCAAGGGCACAATTGTCATTTCACATTTCAAAACTCATTTTTCCCCTATTTTTGGGTCCCAAATTCCTTTTTACGTTTTAAGCAGGTTTTTAAGTTTTTCTAACTTTTTTTTGGGGTGAATTTCTATTAACGAATTTGTTATTTACATCTTTCTTAATTTTTTTTTTGTGAAGAAAATAGATTTTTAAGGATAAAGTTGTAATTTTGGCAGTCAAGGGCGTTTTGGTCTTTTAGCTATTTATTGGAAGATAAGTCTCTTGTTCGCTATAAATACCCCCACTTGAGGATTTAAAAGGAGAGAAAAAAAAAGTCTAGAGAGAGTTTTAGTTTTTTTTAGTTTTTAGTTTTTCTATTTCACCAAGAATACCAAGAATAGACACTTTTTTTTTACACACATCTTCAAGTTTTCACACACCACACCAAGAACACACACCACACATCTTCAAGTTTTCACACACCACACTAAGAACACACACTCACATTCTCTCTCACACACTACACACTCACTCTATCTCACACACTACACACATTACTCACTCTCTCACACACACTACATACACTAACACACTCTCACACACTACACACACTACACAGTTACACTACACACATATTCACTTTTCTCTCTCACACACTACACACACTTCTCACGTACATAAACACACATTCATACACATTCACAAAACACATACAACACACACTAGATTCATGTACTCCCCATCAGCCCAAAAACTTCACTCACTTCTCTCTCACACACCACACACACTACACACAATCACATCTCTCTTACACACACACACACACACACACACACACACACACATCTCTAGCAATCACATAAAACTCACACACAGCCATTCAAACATACAAACACAAACCATTTTCATGCATTAAGCTCACATACAACACACAAATCATACACAAACACACACAACACATACACAAAGCACGCACTTCACAGAAACAATACGCAGATACATACACCAAAACAACACACAATCACACACACTCAAATTCACACACAACATAGACAGTCACAAATGCACAGTAGCATACACATTCCAGCAGACACACAAATAATCACGCATTCCAGGCATACACGCATACATGTACAAACACAAACACATCTACAACTCAATTTCCTCACGACCTCCACTGAACTACCTACAACAATCTTTAGCCCCCATAAACACCCCTCCAACACTGCAGTTTCGCCTCTCTCTCTCTCATGTCGTGCAACCTCCAAAACAAAATCACTAGGATAGCCTAGTCCAAACTCCATCACCACCTGCAAAACGAATGAAATCATCACCACAGGAGTTCTAATCATCTCCATCGCTTCGCCCAATTCACAATAAAAAAACACCTGCCAATCCACCATCAATCACCACTGAAACTGTCAAGTCAAGCATGCCCAAGAGCTCACCTTCTCTTCTCCCTCACAGTCTCACTTCCACCTGCAAGCATTCAGCAAACCATCTGCACACCCAAGATTGAGCTAACAAAAGAACCTCAATTAATATTTAATCGCCTCCCAAATCCTTTCACTACTGCCCTGCAGCCCCTACTAAATCCCCAAATCATCATTACTCTCCATCCCTCACTAACCCACAGCTCACCGTTAATGCCATCACTCCTAGCTCCAGAACCATCATCATCTCGCAGCAATTAAAAACCTACTCCAGCAAGCCAGCAGACAAACACACATACATCACCACGCCAAAATCCAATCCAGACCATCACCTACCTCCTCAGCGCCTTCCAACAACACCGCCACCCAATTTCAGCTCTACCTTTCCATCACCGAAAGCCACCTGCAAAAACATACCATTAACAATCAAATCCCAATCAAGACCCATCATTCACAGTATTGGCAACTAGTTCACAACCATCCCTATCACCGTTCAAGCTACGAGTGGCTGTAAATTACCACCAGCTGCCTAGCAGCTCCATGGTTGGTCACCAGCAAATTGCGCCGTCCCAAGTTTCGCTCAATCCCAGCAATTAGCCACCAGAATAACACTGGCAAGTCCAAAGCTCCACCGAATCCTCTGCTCGGTTTATCTTCAACTTTTCTTTCAATTTTGATTTAACTAACATCCTCTAAATGGGACTTGTGTGGAATTTGGTTTGATTTGTGGTGGATTATTTATAGATTCTAGTAATTTGGGGATTGAGTGAGAAGATTTGGGATTTGGAAATCTGATTGCTGAAACAGAGGAGAAGTGAGAGGGAGAAGTTGGAAAAAGAAGGACAATGAGAGAGAAAACAATAAGCAATGCCAGAGATAAAGAAAAGGTGAAACAAGAAAGCCGGAAGAAGAAGAAAAATTAGGAAGAAAGAAGCAGACCAGAAATAGAAATAAAAAGAAAGATCAGAAGGAGAAAGAGAGATTGAGAGAGAGTCGGCAAAACAGAGAGGGAGGAGAAAAACTGGAGGGGCAAAGAGTGAAAAGAGAAGAGAAGAAAGTTAGAAAGAGAGAAAGGGAATTGGTTAAAAAAAACAAAAAAGAAAAAATAGAAAGAAGAAAACAAAGGAGGAGAAAGAACGAGGGAGAGAAGAAGAGATTAGAAGAGATATAAAATGGGGAAGAAGATGAAGATAAAATTGGAAAAAGGGGGATTTTTGCTATTTTCCTTTGATTCTTGTCTTAATTTAGTTCATTTCTTTGTTATTTATTTAACTGTTTTTGTGTGATTAGTTTCTAATCTAAACAAATTTCATCTAATCAAGTAGTTTAATTATTTGGCCTAGTTTAACCCAATTTAAGATTTTTTTATTTTTATTCTATTTATTATTATTATGATTATCATTATGATAATTTTATTATTATTTGGCTATTCTTGTTGCAATAAGGTTATTTATGCCCAAGTCCTCACATGTTTTGAATATTGTTAATGTGTCCTAATGTAGACACCAAATTTTGACACACCATTTATTTTCAAACATTGGAGAGGCATCTTTGCACTTTTGTGCGAAATTTTAATTTTTCAATAATTCGGGGGGCAAAATAGTAATTTTATCTATAAATATTTTTCTATCAGCTTTTGGGGGTTTTAAATTCATATTTTTACTATCATGTGAATTTATTAATTTCTTATGATTTTTCTGGATTTAATTGGTATTTTTTATATTTTTACTAACTAAGGGCAAAATGGTAATTTCGCCTCGCGAATATCATTTTAGTTCATTTTTAGTTTCAAACTCATTTTTGTAATTCTTTAGGCATGTTTCTTAATTTTCTTGATTTTTCAGAGATGATTATTAATTTTCTGTGAATTTTCATTGCCCAAAGGCAAAATCGTCATTGTACAAATTAAATCCATTTTTCGTCAATTTTGAGTCAAAAATGAATTTTCTAGTGTTTTAAGCTTATTTGTAATTTTGGATAATTTTCTGAGGACAATAACTATTTTTCTGTGAATTTTCATTGCCCAAGGGCAAAATCGTCATTTTACAAATTAAATTCATTTTTCATCAATTTTGAGTAAAAAATGCATTTTCTAGTGTTTTAAACTTATTTGTAATTTTTGATAATTTTTTTTTAAGATCAATAGCTATTTTTCTGCAAATTTTCATTGCCCAAGGGCAAAATCGTCATTTTACAGCTTAAATTTATTTTTTGTCAAAATTTGAGTAAAAAAGGCATTTTCTAATGTTTTAAGCTTATTTTTAATTTTTAATAATTTTTTGAGGCTAATATCTATTTTTTTGTATATTTTGTTATACAAGGGCGAAATTGTCATTTCACATTCCAAACTCATTTTTCACCAATTTTTGGATCCAAATTCGTTTTTAGGTTTTAAGCATATTTCTAAGTTTTATTAACTTTTTTCGGAGTGAATTAGTGTTAATAAATTTATTGTTTACATTTTTCTTGATTTTTTCATTATTGTGAGAGAAAATAGATTTTTAAGGATAAAGTTACAATTTTTGTAGTCAAGGGCATTTTGGTCTTTTAATCGTTTCTTGGAAGTTAAGATTTGTGCAGTATAAATACCCACTTAGGGATTAAAAAAAAGGGGAGGAAAAATAAAAAGTCTAGGGAGAGTTTTAGTTTTTTATTTTAGTTTTTAGTTTTTCCATTTCACCTAGAACACCAAGAACACACACTTCTTTTTTACACATATCTTCAAGTTCTCACACACCACACCAAGAACACAAACTTTTTTCTACACACATCTTCAAGTTCTCACCTAGAACACCTAGAACACACACTAATACATTTTCAAGTTCTCACCTAGAACACCTAGAACACACACTAGTATATCTTCAACCACACACCTAGAACACCAAGAACAACCAATACTCTCTCTCACACACTACACACACTACTCACTCTCTCTCACACACACTACACACACTACTCATATTCTCTCTCACACACATTACACATACTACTCACATTTTCTCTCACACACTACACACTACGTATACACCTCTCTCTCATACACTTCATTGTTTCTCTCTCACACACCACACACACTAGCCCCTTACAATCACACAATTTCAGTTTTTCACATGTATTCAGTTCAAACTACACACACACTGCTCACACATGCCTCACATTTTCACGTTCACTTCACACACACACCCATGCAGTTTCTCACACACTACACACACTGCATAGATTCAAAAACACACATACACATTCACATACTCCACACGCACTATCGCATCATATTCCACACACAGCACACACTTCATAGAAACAATGCACAGATACACATACCAAATACACATACAATCAGCATACACGATCCACTCATGCATACACACAATAACTCACATCCAAACACATAGCTCACACACAATACATTCACACACAGATTCAGCATACAGGGATACACACAACTTCACACACCAATTCACACAATTCACATACAATACCCACACAGTCACACACGCAGTTCACATGCATATTAACATGCACACAGAAAAATTCAGGCACCCTAATACACACACCAAACATTCAAATACACAAAGTAAACCAGTGATCAGCAAAAACACTACCCAATCCCCATAAACGACCTCTAAACATCTTCAACAATCCATCAAATTCCTCCACTTTCCCTGCCAAAACCAAGTCACAGGCAACCCAATTTCCACCATTTGCAGTCCCAATTTACATCAAAAACTCAGCCAAAACCAACCTAATCCAATTACAATAGCCTGCAAAACCTAATTTCCAATTAGCTCCTCCGCCACCTACAGAAACAACAGCAGCTGCTCACCACATTCGGCCTTCAAATTCTAGTAACCACAAAACCCACACAAACCCAGCCACACGACCATCAGGAGCCTCCCATTCCATGGCCCTCATCACAGCCCTGTAGCGGCCAACTACCAAAACCACCATCCCTTCCCCCTTTTTGCTCACAACTAGCCTAGACAGTCTCAAAGCTGCTCCCTCGTCCTTACCCACAAACCTGCAGAAAACAAAACAAAGGCCCAAACACAGCTCCAACTCCTACGGCGTGTAATCAGGCGCACCTCAGAATTGTCACCGATTCATTGCCAGTCCATCAACTCCGTCAGCTTTTTCCCCCACCATCGCCTCACTTCACAGCTCAATATTCAGGCAAGATTCGCAACTTTCCCTTCAAGTTTCCAATATGCATTTTTTATGGGTAAAATCAGATATTGTATCGATTGATGGGGAATGGGTTTGGGAAAGGAGAGATGAGTACATAATTGAGCGGAATCCAGAGAGAAGGAAGAGGCAGAGAAACTGGGGAAGAGGGATAGAGACCAAGAGAGAGAGACCGAGAGAAGAGTGAGCCAGAGAGAGAGAGAGAGAGAGAGAGAGATCGAAAGAAATTAGAAAATCGGAGAGGAAGAGAAGCAAGAAAAGAACAGAAATAGAGAAAGAGAGAGAGACTGTGAAGGTGAGAGAAGAAGAGAGAGTGAGAACCAGAATAGATGAAGGAGAATTAGAGAGGTAATGACGAGAGGGAGAAAGAAGAGAGCAGATGAGCTGAAGAAAGAAGAGGGCAACTAGAAAAGGAAAGAAAAAGAAAAGAAATAGAGGAGAAAGCAAAAAAAATCCGGAAATGAGAAGAAAAAGAAAAAGAGAAAAAGGGGCACAGTCAGGAGGAGGAAGAAAGTTTATATTTTGGGATTTTGATTGTTGAAGGACCGAACCAGGGGAATTTGTGGGTGTTTTGTTTTGGTTTTTGTTTTTAGTTGTAGTTGTTTTTCTTGTTTTAGTTTATTCTTGATCATTTTGCTTAACTCTCCTTAGTTACTAATTGGGTTCTTGATTTAATTAATTAAGTAGCTTAGTTAATAATTTAGTTTAATCTAGTCTAATTTTTGTCGATCAATTTTATTACAAAGTATATTTATGTGTTAGCCCCTTACGATTTGTTTTTCTTGTCACTATGTCAAGAAGTATTTTTATTTTCTGCAATTAAGTCCTTAACAATTTATAGATTGACCCCAAGTTACATTGCTTTAACCAAATTCTGATTGATTGTAATTATATCTCAAAATTGTTGGAATTTACATTCTTACGCCCCAAACTTGCTACAATTTATTATTAAGCCTCCCATAATTGTAAATTGACCCGTTAGACTTTACTTTCCTTCAAATAGGTCCTCTATCCTTGCAATTTGGTCCCACATTTGCTAGAATTATATTTTTGCCTCCCAATCTTGGTTTAATTTTGCACTTCCGCTCCCTTAGACTTACATGAATTTTAATTTTGCCCCTCAAGCTTTAGAATTTTGTCTTTAACCCCCTTAGTTGCTAGAATTCATTTTTATCTCAATTCGTTAATAGTTATATTTTAGGTTTTATTTGATTATACGAGGTGCCCTGACCTGTTTGTTCATTTTGAGTAGTATTTGTACCGGGTCTTCGAGAGGTATCACTATTTCTTACTGATTTCTCTTTTATGTGCTCCAATGTGCCTTACGTGATTTTTATGCGTTTATTCACATATTTCTTATTTGATATGTTCTTTATGTATTTATTTCTTTCATATGACTTCATTTTAAATCTTATTATTTCTTTATTATTATTTTTATAAAAAAATGTAATATTTTTGTATTTAGCTAGTCAATGTAATAGTTAGATTTTTTTTTCTTTCATATTTTAGCCAAAATTGTGTAATTAGATAGAAAATGTAATAGATAGAGCATTTTTAAATTTCTCCCCTTAAATTGTAAATCAAGCCCCCCGGTGTAATAGTGAGGATTTATTTGCTTACGTGCTTATTTGTTTTACCGCTTTTATTAGGATTTTGCATCTAGAATATTATGCTTATGTGTTATGTGTTCCTATGTGATCTTATATGTTTTTATGCGTTTACTTGCTTTTAATTCATGCTTTATTGCTTTAATTCATGTTTTATTAGTTTTATTGTTCCATCACCATACTAGTCCAACGCTAGTCGTGGTTTCATCGTTTCCCCGCTAGTCCAATGCTAGTGGGGGATCCTTAGAAAGGGCTAGTCCAATGCTAGACCCTTAGGATATTTTAGTGTTAGGTGCACTCGTGTGTATTTTTACATCTCACTTCATACATTTTTAGTTTTCTTTCCATTTTTGCCATGATTTTATTATTATTATTTATTATTATTATTATTATTATTATTTTGACAACATTTTCAAAAATTCATGACATTTAAGTTGCATCTCACTTGGACTTTAGGACATTTGTGTGATTCGACTAGAAATAGTTGTCTACTCACGCAGGAAGCGGTGGCGTACATGCCGTTCCCTCCCTCCGTGAGTAGAAACATTCAGTCACGAGCCATTAGTCCCCCGTACCCGTCATGTTGCATCCCCACTTTCTTCAATCACTTATTATCTATATTACTATTTTGCTTTTCTTTTAGCATTTCATTTTGCATTCACACTCGTAACTCCCTCGAGGTCTCGATTCGAGCTTAGCAATTAATGCGATAATCTCGGCCCAGCCTCGACGGGACATTTCGACCCTTTCGGTATTCACATTTAGATTTAGAATTTGCATTCATTTAGATACATCCAAAACGCGATAGAATATAGGGTTAATTTAGGAAAATTTGATTAAACCTCGTAACTAGCCTCGGCTAGGTTGAAAGGGTGCCTTAGGCGAAAGCCTTTGCCTTCCCTTTCTTCAAATGTGACTCCCGGACCTTTTTCTCTCGTTTTTCGTAGACCGGAGTCGAAAAAGGGTTTTAAAAATATTTTTCTAAAATTTTATTTTTGTTAAATGATTTTTTTCGGGTGACTTGGTACACCCTAACTTAGTACCAAGTGGCGACTCCATTTTCCAAAATAAAACCCTTTTTCAAAAATTATTTGGCCAAACCTGTCGCATTTTTAGTCCCGGCCTTGTTTTCTTTTAAAATACTATTTTTCTTAAAATACACTTTTTTCTACTAAAATATGATTTTTCTCACACACCCACGGTTTTTCCAAAAACTTGCTTTTCAAAAGGGTCACTGAGACTTTACGTCTTTTCGGACGCGACAGTCAACGACCCCACTTAGCACACCTTTTACCCCACGATTTTTCGGACGCGACACCTAATACTTTTATTTTGTGTTACAATTAAGTCCCTAGTATTTATAAATCAACCCCTAAATTTTTAAGTTCTTGTCAATCCTATCCTATAAATCATGTTTCGGCCCTCCATATTTGCCATACTTTTACAATTTCACCTCTCTCACTTGTTGTCATTATATTTTGCCCCCTCTTAGTTAGTAGTACTTTACGTTTGTGCCCCTATGATTGCTTGAATTTGCAATTTGTCCCCTTTATTTGTTTAAATGTCTATTCAAACCCCCTTCGCTTTACATTTTACCTTAATTTGTTGAATACTTACATATTTAGACTTTATTTATTTATATCGTAATACATTGACATGTTTGTTCATGTTGGGTAGTATTTGTACCGAGTCTTCAAAAAGGTATTTTCGTTGCCTTTTAATTGCTTCTTTATGTGCTCCAATGTGCTCTAATGTGATATTTTATGCATTTTTCTTCATGCATTTATTATTTTATGCACTTTTTGCGTATTTATTTATTTTTGTGTTATTTAATTTTGAATTTTAATATTTTGACGAAAAATGTAATATTTTTGTATTTAGCTAACCAATGTAATAATTAGATTATTTTCTTTTTTATATTGTTTACAAATATTTTTGCATATTTGGATAGCAAGTGTAATAGATAGGGCATTTTTAATTTTCTCCCTTTAAATTGTAAATTAAGCCCCGGTGTAATAGTTAGGGTTTATTTGATTTTGCGTGTTTATGTGCTTATTTGTTTTACTGCTTTCATTAGGATTTTGTATCTAGATATCATGCCTATGTATTATGTGCTCCTATTTGACATTATATGTCTTGATATGTTTAATTTGCTTTTAATTCACACTTTATTATTTAATTCATGTTTTATGTTATTCCGTCACCACACTAGTCCAACACTAGTTGTGGCTTCTCGTTTTCCTGCTAGTCCAACGCTAGTGGGGAATTACAAAAAGGGCTAGTCCAACGCTAGACCCTTAGGGTATTTTAGTGTTAGGTGCACTCGTGTGCATTTTACATCCCACTTCACACATTTTTTAGTTTTTCCTTCCATTTTGCATGATTTTTATTACTATTATCAATATTATTGATTTATTTTCGACACCTTCAAATACATGACATCTAAGTTGCATCTTACCTAGAATTTAGGTCATTTTGTGTGAGCCGACTATAAATAGTCGCCTACTCACATGGGAAGTGGTGGCGCACAGGCCATTCCCCCCTCCGTGAGTAGAAACATTCAGTCACGAGATATTAGTCTCCCGTACCTGTCATGTTGCATGCCCCCTTTCATTCTTCACTTAATATACTATTATTATTTTCTTTTCTTTTAGCATCACATTTTGCATAGACACTTGTGACTCCCTCGAGGTCTCGACTCGGGTTTCACAATTAATGCGATAATCTCAGCCCAGCCTCGACGGGACATTTCGATCCTCCTGATAATTACATTTAGACTTAGGATTTGCATTCATTTAAATACATCCGAACGCGATAGAATCTAGGGTTAATTTAGGAAATTTTGATTAAACCTCGCAACTAGCCTCAACTAGGTTGAAAGGGTGCCTTAGGCGTAAGCCCTTGCCTTCCCTTTCTTCAAATGTGACTCCCGGACTTTTTTCTCCTATTTTGTTTCGTAGACCGGAGTCGGGAAAGGGTTTTAAATAATTTTTCTAAAATTTTACCTTTTGGTTTTGTTTAAACGATTTTTTTGGGTGACTTGATACACCTTAACTCAGTACCAAATGGCGACTCCATTTTTTAAAATAAAACCCTTTTTCAAAATTAGTTGGTCAAAACTGTCACATTTTTTTTAGTCCTGGCCTTATTTTTATCATTTTTATTAAATAGCACTTTTTCAATAAAAACTCAATTTTTCACACACGCGCACGGATTTTTCCAAAACTTACATTTTGAAATCGGTTTCGGACCGGACCCATTTTTCGGGACGCGATAGTTAACGACCCCACTAGTACCCCTTTTACTTACGATTTTTAGGACACTACAGTCGGATCTTTTCTTGGATCATTAATTCAGATACTACAAAAGACTTTCTTATCTGATTTAGTAAATTTTCTTTTAAAAAAAAATTTTTGCAAAAGAGACGGATCAAAGCTAGACCATCTTTCTTTTCCACAAAAAAAAAAAACCTTTTCTTCTCTAGTTTACCCTTGGAGCCTCCAGAATATGTGATTTTCATTTGATAGCCCACTTGAAGGTCGCACCCCTTCCACATTGGGATAGTTTTGTGATATTTCATCCCACACTAAGACAAATTTTATTTCGACTTGCGTTTCAAAAAAAAAAGGAAAAAAAAAGAAGAAAAGAAAAAAGAAAAAAGAAAAAAGAAAAAAAAGACAAAAAAAAGGGGGAACTCCAAAGAAAGCAATATACTTGGGCAAATTTTCTTTTTAGAAAAGAGAAAGGAAAAGAAAAATTCCAAAAGTCAATGGCAAAATTGGGATATAAAAAAATTAAAAAAAAAAGAAAAGAAAAGGTGAAAACTGTCAAAACTGGGGCAAATATTAAAAAAAAAAAAGAAAAAAAAGAACCTCAAAAGCTCATAGCAAAACTGGGGTGAAAAATTTGTAAGAAAATGGAAACTGCCAAAACTGAGACAAATTTCTTTGCAAATGCAATCTTAAGTTGTTTAAACACTTCATGAATTTTGCATTCCAACATCAACTTTTCCTGAACATTACCTACCCCATTTTAAAAACTAAGAATGTTACCGACCTCCGTCTTTATTTTTGTGATAATTTTGAGATGAAATTTTGCAAATCAAAAAGTCATATGATGTTAATATATCTATCCCAAGTTCACCAAGGGAAGATTGTCTTACTGATGCCAAATATTTTTCAAATACTACTCTGATTTAATGAAAAGGGGAATGACCATTCAAGACTTGAATGATTGTTGCTCTATGTCTCCTTTGTAAAGGCGAAAACCCAAAAGGGCGCCTAAAAAAAAAAAAAAGAAGAAGAAGAAAAAAGAGAACAAAAACAAAAAAAAAAGAAAAAAAAAGGCCGGGGGAAACCTTAGTGAAAACCTAAAAGGGCATTAAGGTGGGAATCTTGTGCACACAAACAAAGCCGGATAAAAGAGAAGTGACAAAGCTGAAAGAGTTGGTGACTATGTTTGCTTGGGTTTTTCTCTTCATGGTTGTTCTTCTTCTGGCAATATCAAGCTTCTGATTGATGACATCCAAAAGGGTTAAATATGATATTCTTGGTCAAAAGCCTGGTTTCAACACCGTGTAATAACTTGTTTGGTCACAATTGAAATTCTTAACTTATCTTTAACAATTTTACACTTATCTCTGTATTACTTGTTGTAATGTGTTCTTTTTCCATTTTGTGGTTTTGTTTTCAATTTCTTGAAATATGATTGTTGCATCAAAAATAAAATAAAATAAAATAAAAATAGTGAAATGAAATAAATTGTTTTGCATCAGTCCATTCATTAGATTTGTGTTAAAAGACAATCCTCCTAATTTATCATGAAAAATCATGGCAATTGATGTTTGTAAGTCATAGTAAAAGGGCAATTAATGGATACTGATGGATTGCAAAGATCAGAAACGACTCACAGGAATGGATTTGGGATTAGATGTTGGTGCCAAGAATTCATGTTTATGCATTTCGCAAAGCCTGAGGGACCACATGATGGCGGCACATTATTTAATCATACCTTATTTTCTGGCTGCAGGTAAAATTATGAGTTCACCATTGATATTTCATTGAAAAGAGAAAACTATGGCAAATCTTTTGCAGTTAGCAATGGTCTAATTGAAGCATAATTCCAGTCAAAGATTGATTTTAAATTGATATTGGGGCATATTTTTTGAAAAATTTTGGTTTCACATTGATTTTGATATCTCATGTTCGAACCCGTCTTGAGAAGGACTGACTTCAAATTTACACTGGGACAAATTTTAAAGGATGGATTTCAAATTGATTTCACTTGATTTATACTAGGGCAAATTTTTGGTATAAGATTTTATTTATTTTTTTATTTGTTTGTTTCAAATAGATTTTGATATGTTACCAAAAAAAAAAGAGACCTTAAAGGAGAGATTTCAAATTGATTTAGGAGCTAATATTGGGGCAAAATTTGAAAAAAAAAATCAAATGATTTGTTGGTTGCTTGTCGACATAAAAAATATATATAAATAAAAAAATCTTTTTCACGTATTTGTCCAGCAAACTAGACGTTTCACATTGATCTGTGGACCATTTTCAACATTTTTTAATCTTTTTCATGCACTTGTCCAGCAGCTTGGATGTTTTCACATTGCTTTCTGGGTTGTTTTTCGACACTCAAAAAAAAAATATTTTCATATATGTCCAGCAAACTGGACCTTTCACGTTTATTTTCTAAGTCTGACAAATCGAATTTCGCATTGCATTTCACCCCAATAAACTGGGTGCATGTCCAGCAAACTGGACCTTTCACGTTTATTTTCTAAGTCTGGCAAATTGGACTTCGCATTGCATTCACCCCAACGAACTGGGTGCATGTTCAGCAAACTGGACCTTTCACGTTTATTTTCTAAGTCAAGCAAACCGGATTTCGCATTGCATTCACCCCAGCAAACTGGGTATATGTCCAGCAAACTGGACCTTTTACGTTTATTTTCTAAGTCTGAAAAACTGGACTTCGCATTACATTTCACCCCAGCAAACTAGACCTTTCACGTTTATTTTCTAAGTCTGACAAATCACACTTCGCATTGCATTTCACCCCAACAAACTGGGTGCATGTCCAGCAAATTGGACCTTTCACGTTTATTTTTTAAGTCTGGCAAACCGAATTTCGCATTGCATTTCACCCCAACAAACTGGGTGCATGTCTAGCAAACTGGACCTTTCACGTTTATTTTCCAAGTCTAGCAAACCGGATTTCGCATTGCATTCACCCTAGCAAACTGGGTGCATATTCAGCAAACTGGACTTTTCACGTTTATTTTCTAAGTTTGGCAAATCGGACTTTGCATTGCATTCACCCCAACAAACTGGATGCATGTTCAGCAAATTGGACCTTTCACATTTATTTTCTAAGTCTGGCAAATCGGATTTCGCATTGCATTCACCCCAACAAATTGGGTGCATGTCCAGCAAACTGGACTTTTTACGTTTATTTTCTAAGTCTGAAAAACTAGACTTCGCATTGCATTTCACCCTAGCAAACTAGGTGCATGTCCAGCAAACTGGACCTTTCATGTTTATTTTCTAAGTTTGGCAAATCGGATTTCGCATTGCATTTCACCCTAGCAAACTGGGTGCATGTCTAGCAAATTGGACCTTTCATGTTTATTTTCTAAGTCTAGCAAACCGGATTTCGCATTGCATTTCACCCCAACAAACTGGGTGCATGTCCAGCAAACTGGACCTTTCACGTTTATTTTCCAAGTCTAGCAAACCGGACTTCGCATTGCATTTACCCCAGCAAACTGGGTGCATATTCAGCAAACTGGACCTTTAACGTTTATTTTCTAAGTCTGGCAAATCGGATTTCGCATTGCATTTCATCCCAGCAAACTGGGTGCATGTCCAGCAAACTGGACCTTTCATGTTTATTTTCTAAGTCTGGTAAATCGCACTTCGCATTGCATTCACCCCAACAAACTGGGTGCATGTCCAGCAAACTGGACTTTTCACGTTTATTTTCTAAGTCTGGCAAACCGGACTTCGCATTGCATTCACCCCAGCAAACTGGGTGCATGTCCAACAAACTGGACCTTCATATTTAATTTCTTTGCATTTCATCAATCCTAGCAAACTAGGGTCACACACCTCTTCAGCAAACTAGACGTTTTATATTTTATTTTTCAAGTCAGGCAGCCCAAACATTTACTTTCATCATTCGAACTACGTTTGACCTGATTCTACTTCATCGGGATATGTAGGCAGCTCCAAGAGAGCCTGGTCACTCTTTCTGCATTTCTTACATTCATCTTTATGGGAGTCAATGTATTTGTGATTCATGTATAGGTGAGTCAAAATTTAGTTTCGTCTACGTCTTTGTCTAGAACCTCTCCGAGCTTCCGACAAAGAGGGGCAAGCTGTGGATACCAAAATTTGACACACCCTTTATATAAAAAGTAAAAATGTATTTTACTTCATTTAGGGGGTATTTTTTTATTTTTCAGGGGTTGATTACAATTTTCGTGTATATTATGACTAATTCGTCATCTCAGGGGCAAAATGGTAATTTCACCATGTAAATATTATTCTATTTTATTTTATTTCTTACATACATAATTTTACTGTTTGATCATTATTTCTAATTTTAATGATTTTTGGGAGTCATTTATTATTTATTTAAAATTTTAGTGTTTTTTAATTCAATGGCACATTTTCCAATGCACTATTTTTACGAGAAATTTCAAGTGAAAAATTTTATATATGCATTTTGTATATTCATAAATTTTTTGTAAAAATTTAATGATTTTTAGAGGTGGTTTAGTATTTATTTAATTTTTGTCTTTTTATTTATTAAGGGCACATTTTCCAAGAATGCGGTAATCTTAAAATTTTGAGTGAAAATTTTAGTATATGTGTTTCATGGGATAATATATTTTGTGTAAAATTTTTGTGATTTTTAAGAGTCATTTAGTATTTTTGTGATTTTCATAATTTTTATCATATTATGTCACGTTTTCCAATGCACCTTTACTTAAGAATTTTTGTGTGAAATATTTTATATGTGCATTTAATGCTCATAGATTTTATATAAAAAATATTTAATAATTTTTTAAGACTATTTGGTACTTATTTCAAATGGTATCCTTTTGTCTATGACATGTTTTTCAATGGTGAAGTAATTTTAAAATTTTAATTTTTATTATTATTGAATTTTCTTTTTCTAGTAATGCTGAATTTTAGTTTTAGTTCTATTTTATTTTATTTTATTTTATAATTCTAAGGAGTCCATAGTGTGACAGCCCTACCTTACCCAAAGGCGCACCAAAGGGTTTAGCGGACTGCCTGCTTAGCTTTCGCCAGGACTCAAACACGCACTCGCTTAAACATCCATCCGTACTTAACTTAAAATAAAATGCACTCATAAATAAATACATTCATAGTATTTACTTGAAAATATAAATATTACAAGAGTTTTACATCCCAAAATGTAAATAATATTTATAATAAAAGTCAACACATTTAAGCTATCAAAATACAGAAACAAAACATGTACAAAGTTCAAAATCAGCTCCTCCAGCTTTGATAGTTTTGGAAACCTGATTAAAGAAAACAAATACATGGGATGAGCTATAATAGCCCAATGAGTGCTCAAGTCATGCAACCATACCAGTAATATGTGATTTTTGTTCGATAAAATATTTAACGAGTAAATAAACAATTTATGAACAATTTAATTAACAAGTAGTCAATGGAGGATACAGGCTCACTACGGGAAAATGCTCAACCGCAGGAGTATCAATCATGAACACGATAACATGAGTATCGGGACCGAGGTAAAAGCTCAGGTCCGAGATACTTGTAAAAATTCAATCCCAAGTTACCCTCTTAGAGGAATGAAACTCATATAGGAAAGAATATCACGCACCTATAACCCACAACATCTTATATCACTCCAAACGCTCCCGGTTGACCAACCGAGGAATAACAGTGAAGTTAGTCCCGGAAGTCCAAAATCAAGAATAAAATTCAATCATGAGTTAGCCTTTTCAGGACTTTACTCAGATATAAAATTAACACGCACCAAATAACGCCCAACACCTTATATCTCTCCCATACGCTCCCAATCTGATTAACTGTGGAAAATAGTAAAATTAACCATAGAAGTCACAAGCACACATAACACATTAGATAGTGAAAGCATGTAACACATTACAGAATAGATGCGATAAAGTACACATCTTTCCTCATGTAACACATTTTATCAATTAATAATATCAAGTAAAACATGGCATTTCATGCATCATGCACACATAAGAACACTCACGTGATGCCTAAGAAAAGATTTCATGGTAAGGTTGATTCTCACTTCCGGATCCTAAAATTCACAAGAAATAATCGTATAAAAATCCCGACTAAAATCTAAGAAATTTCATAAGGAAATTCAAGAAATACCTCAAGTCTTTCTAGGGTTTAATTTCTAAGGTTTTGGAGCTTAGGGTTTTACCCTAGGGTTTAGGGTTTTCGAAATTAGGGTTTTCTAACTTTCTAGGGTTTTGCTCGGAAAAGTTTAATTCACTAATAGCCAATCTACAAAAATTTCTGCACGCTTAAATCACTAAATTACAGCTTATAAAGCCTTAAATCATAGCCTAATCACTTTTATTTCCTAGGTTTTACCGAAATTTTGGCAGCACTTCCCCTATAATCGGACTAACCCAAAAATTTTAAACCTGCAAGAAAATGTCCAACAACCCAAATTTCAAGCAGTTCTACAAATCTCACATCAAACTCAATTCAATTCCATTCAAATTCATCACAAAAACACCTAAACTACTCCAAGGTTCTTCAACCAAATCACATTCAAATCTTGATATTTCAAGTTTAAATCATTATCTACAAGCATACAAGTCCATAAGCTTCACATTCATGGAATAAAACTTCACTTTTCATGGCCAAAAATCAATCTTACTTAACCAAAAAAAAACATAACTTAAGAGCTAAAAACTATAATCTTACACTTGAAATTAAAAGAGAAATTCATGGGAAATACCTCTTGGTAGATAAGATTGTTGCTTAGGAGGAAGTTCCACTCAATTTCTATGGTTGAAAAATGATTAAATGGAAGTAAAAGATCCAAGAAAATTGAAAGAAAATGGAGAGAAAAGAGGGAAGCAAACAGTTGGCCAGCAAGAAGGAAAAAGAAGAGAAAAATTGGTTAAGTAGGAAGAAAAGAAATGGAAAAAAAAATGGACCAATTAAAACAAGACAAAGATAAAGAAGTCTTGACTTTTCTCTCCATGAAAGACCACACTTGGCATGAGCTAATTAGAAAGAAAATTTGTTATTTATCTTCACATAATTCTTGCAAGATTTCCTAGGTACAACTCTTAAAGAACTAAGTACAACATGCTCTTTTTTTTTCCACAATTTCGGCCACCACTTTTATTTTTTTTTTCCTAATGAATATAATACAAAATGAATGGTCTTGGCATGAATTTCTAGGGTGTTACACATAGGGTTTTATTTTATTCCAATTTTCTTCATTTTCTTACAGTTTTCTCTTTCCCAAATTCCAAAAAAAAAATTGAATTGAATGGAAATGGCTGCTAAGTAGCCCAAACACCATCATTTTGACAGCCAACCTACATCACCAACCCCCCTACACTTATCATCTCCTTGCCAAGACTAATCACATTACTCCCTCACCTCTTGCACTCTTGGCCAGATTTTATGAGATTTGGTTCAAATTTTTGCTCACACTCACAGACTATTGACACTCTCCCTTACTTTTTCCCTCACTCTCAGCCTCCCTCTCTGTTTTCCCTCTACCTGATCTGCACACACTCACTCTTGCATTCTCCCTGCATCCTTCACACAGCACAGACACACACCACACACACTCACCATACACTCCCTCTTAGCCTTCCCTCCACTAGCATACACAAACAACTTTCCCGTTTTGTTTTCCCCTCACTCCACCAGACACACACATTTTCACTCACCATTCCCCTACTATTTTCCCCCTCTCTGTTTGTCCCTTTCATTCACACCAACACTCTCACTTCCCCAGCTCCATCCATCACACCTCACACAGCTGCACAAACACCCCAGTCACACAAGTTCACACCTCACGACTCACTGGCACACAATTCACACTATCCACCATTGCCTTCCTACACTTTCACTAAACAACACACACATCTGTACACACTCTCACCTCTCCCTCTCGGTCTCCCTCACAACATCATCACCATTCTTCTTCATTCTTCCACCTGCTCACTCACACTCACAGACCACAGGCAACTCTCCCTCACTTCTCCTGGCCTCACTTCACCTGCACAAACATACCTGCACATACACTCTCGGCCAAGCACACATAAAACACATACCAGACACACATTCACACTTTCAAGCACACAACGCACACACCAGTTCACTCACACACTTCAAATACACACCATTTTCACAAGTTCACTAGACATAAAAACACACACAATTCATTCGTTTCACCAGCAGCACAATCACACTTATACATATGCACAGTACACACAAACACCATACACACACCAGTTTCACTCTCATTGAGTCACACAATTCACACTCACCAGCAGCACAATCACACATTATACACGCCTGCACAATCACTCTTATATACACAATTGCACACAATACACGCACAGAGATTCACACATAGCATACACACACACGCATCACACTAGTCTCAAACATACACACAAACAATACACATAAACACACATTGCAGACACCAGTTTCAAACACACACACACACACCTGCAAAAACAAAAACAAGCACCAAAAAATCTCCATCAATCACCACCAGCAGCAGTAACAACCAATTCGCTACCACCATTGGCCAACCAACCGGCCGAATTCCACCACTGCCACTCGCACCACCGCTAGCACCCCTGGAAGCGCCACTGTCTCCACCACCAGTGCCATCATCTCTAGAACCGGGTAAATTTTGGCTCACCTCTCTGTCAATTCCTTTTGTTTGCAATTGATTTCGAATTTGGGTAAAAATTTAGTAATTTGGGTGTTTGAACCTTCGGATGAGAGGAACCGATTAGAGAGAGAGGGACACAGAGAGAGAGGTAGAGAGATGGGAAAGAAAGAGAGCAGAGGGAAATCAGGGGAAGAAAGGGAGAAGAGAGAAAAGAAGAAGAAGGAAACGAAAAAGAGAGAAATAAGGAAAGAGAGAGAGAGAGAACGAACCAGAAGAAAAAGAGAGAAAAAAAAAGAAATCTGGAAAGAAGAAAGAAAGAAGAAAGAAAAAGAAAGAAGGAAAAGAAAGAAAAAAAGAGAGGAGAAAACCATGTGAAAAAAAAAAAGAGTTGTCGTGCCCCATTTTTCAAAAGATGGAAAAAGGGGATATTGTGTTTATGCTTATGTTTATTTATTGGAAAAGGAGTGTAAGTTTTTGTAAAATGATTTTTAGAAGATGCTTTATAATGAAAACAAAAAAAAAAGGGCCTAAAATGAGACTTTAAAAATGCGACGGTTTTTTGGCCCGAAAATAGAGTCTAAAAAGGGTTTTTAGTGAAAAAGGAGTCGCCACTTGGTATTGAGTTTTGGTGTACCAAGCCACCAGAAAGTATTTTATAAAAGGTAAGAAATCAAGAATTATTTATTTAGAAAATGATTTTTGAGAAAAATGAAAGAAAAAACAAGAAAACCCTTTTCAAGACAACTCCCGGTCTTTGAAAACAAGAGAAAAAAGTTCGGGAGTCACAGTTGAAGAAAGGGAAGGCAAAGGCTCACGCCTAAGGCACCCTTTCAACCTAGCCGAAACTAGTTGCGAGGTTTAGTCCAAATTTTCCTAATATAACCCTAATATTTTATCACATTTGGATGCAACTATATGGATGCAAAAACCTAGTCCTAAACAAATAAATATCGTTAAGGGACAAGAATGTTCCATTGAGGTTTGGTCGGGATTATCGCATTAATTGCGAAACCCGAATATAGATCTCGATAGAGTCACGAGTGTAGATACAAAATGGAATGCAAAAAGAAAAAGGAAAATAATAATATGGATAATAAGTGAACAAAGAAAGTAGAGATGCAACATAACGGGTACGGGGGACTAATAAACTCGTGATTAACTATTTCTACTCACGGAGGGGGGAACGGCATGTATGCCACCGCTTCCCACGTAAGTAGATGACTATTTCTTAGTCAAAAAATCACACAAATGACCTAAGATTCTATGTGTAGTGGAGTCTAAATGTTATGCATTGAACATGTGTTTAAAATAAATAATAAGTGATAAAGTATATACAAACCATGCAAAAATGGAAAAAGGCCTAAAAGAGACAATGTGTGTGAAATGAGATGAAATGCACACGAGAAGTGATTTTAATACTAAAATGACCTAAAGGTCTAGCATTGGACTAGCCTATTTTCTAGAAATTCTCCGTTAGCGTTGGACTAACGAAGAAACCGGAATTAACCACAACTAGCGTTGGACTAGTGTGGCGACGATACATATATATCATAATAAATAAGTAAATAAATAAAACATAGATTAAAGCAATAATCATATAAAAGCACATAATAGCACATAGGAGCACATAGCACACGAGCATAATATTCTAGATGCAAAGTCCTAGAGAAAGTGAATAAAACACATAAGCAAATAGCACACAAAAGCTCTAACTATTACACCGGGGAACCCTAATTACAATCTAAAAATGAAAAAAAGATAAGAGATGGCCTATCTAACCTATCTATTACATTTTCTATCTAAAGTACATAAGCTTTTGTTAAATAGATAAAAATATAAACTATCTATTAAATTATCTATCTAAATACAAAATTTTTGTTAAATAGAATATTACCTATCTATTACATTTCTTGGAATAATTAAAAATTAAATTCAAATAAATAACATGACATAAATAAATAAATACTCACACATGAATAAAAATTATAAACACAAAAAGATACATAAAAAAAACACATGGAAAAAACACATAGTAGCACGTAGGAGCACATAAAGAGATATTGAAGGGATAATAGAGGTACCTCCCATTTGAAGACTCGGTGTAAATTGCTAATAAAATGAACAAACATATTAAGGCACCACTATTTAAATAAATAAAGCATTAATTAGATAATTTCATATTAATCACTATAGACATACCACAAAGTTCAAGACAATTCTAACAACAATAAACAAGAATCAAAATAATAATAATAATTAAACATTTAGGAAGAAAACGAAGATTGTTTAGTTAATTTAAAATAATAATAATAAATAAATAAAAATAAAAATAAAAATAAAAAATATATAATAATACCTAATTAAATTTATAGCGCACAAAATGATAAAAAAATAATAAAAATTAATAAAAATACCAAAATAATTAAAAGAGAAACAAAGAAAACTAATTTGAGGATTAATTAGACAAAAAAGACCAAATTTTAGAACATTAATCATAAATTTAATAAAATAAAAATAAAATGTGAAAAGAAATAATTAAAAGCTTTGAGAACTTAATTAAATCATTTTTTTTTTGCAAAAATAAAATGTTCCAAGATTTTGGATTAAAAATGGAAATTTAGGCAACATTCTAGAGTAAAAATGTAATTTATAACAAACTAAAGGGTGAAATTACAATTTCAAACCATAGTTAAGGTAATAACATGATTTACAACAAATTTAAAAGGGCTAAAATATAAATTCCAGCAAGTATAATGCCAAAAATAAAAATTTCCAGCAATACTTGAGGCCAAAAATGTGATTTCAGCAAACTTGGGGGGGGGGGTGAAAAATGCAATTCCAGCAACATTCAAGAGTAAAAATACAATTTTCAGCAACATTCAATGGCTAAAATGCAATTTCAACAAGCTTGATGAGGTAAAAATCAAGTTTCCAGCAACATTTGAGGATCAAATTGAAATTCCAGCAACTTAAGAACTAAATTGCAATTTCCAGCAACTATTCAAGGATAAAAGTGAATTTTACAGCAACAATAAGCCCCAATTTGTAAATTCCAACAAGTATTAAACACCAAATTAGAATTTTCAGCAACATTCAAGAGTAAAAATACAATTTTCAGCAACATTCAAAGGCTAAAATTCAAGTTCTAGCTACTTGGGGGGCAAAAATATAAATTCCAGCAATATTGGAGGGCAATAATGTAATTCCAGCAAAGCATAATGATAAAAATAAAATTTCAGCAAGGTTGGGGGACAAAAATGCAATTTTCAGCAACATGAGGGACCAAATTTACAATTTCCAGCAACATTCAATGGCTAAAGTACAATTTCAGCAAAATTGAGGAGTAAAAAATGAAAACTAGAGCAAACTTAAGGGGTAAAAACGTAATTTCAGCAAGATTTAAAGGACAAAATTATAATTTCTAGCAAGCTAAAGGGGCAAAATATAATTTCCAGCAATATTAGAACCAAATTGCAATTAATTTGGACATAATTGAAAAGAACTACAAATTCAAGGGGTCAGCTTAAATAAATAAGGACTTAAATGAAGTAAACTAAAAGTATTGAGGGGCATAATCAAACTATTAAGAACCTAAGGGGGCAAAACGTAAATATATAATCTGCTAAAATAATAAACAATAAATAATTAAATAAAACTAATCAAAACTACGTTGTTTCATGCCAAAACGATGTAGTTTTGGTTAAGACTTTTTTTTTTTTTACCGATTTTCTTCCACTTTTTTTTTTCACTCTTCTTTCTTTCTTCTTTTCCAGATTTCCTTCTTCTCTTTTTTTTTTTTGTTTCTTTTTTTCTTCCTTCTTCTTCTTTCTTCTTTTCCCTCTTCTCTCCAACTCTCTGATTCTCTCTCGTTCCTCTCACTCTCTCTGATTCTCTCTCTGTTTCCCCCTTCTTCTACCTCTCAATCTCCCTCACCTTCTCTCTTCTCTTTTCGGCTGCTCTGTCCGGCTCTCTCTCTCTCTCCTATATCTCAGTCCCTCGGTCTCTCTCTCTTTGTTCTCAGTCCGTCTCTCTCTCTCTCCCTCTCTCTCCTAGTTCCTCGATCTCTCTCTCTCGGCCTGCTCTCTATTCCAAATTACCTCCCCAAAAGTTCAATTTTTAGTTTCTCCATTGTAACACCCTAGAAATTCATGCCAAAACCATTTATTTTGTATTATGTTCATTAGAAAAAAAAAAAGTGAAGGGCCGAAATTAGTGGGAAAAATTAATAAGAAATGATTTTTTATTTTACTACCATGTTGTACCTTTACCTTTAGGAATTGTACCTAGCATCTCTTGCAAGATATAATTATAGGATAAATCACAAAAACCTCTTCTAATTACCCTTTTCCAAGTGTGGTCTACTATGGTTAAGAAAGTCAAAATTTGCTTTGTTCTTGTCTTGCTTTGATTGGTCAAACTTTTTCCAATTCTTTTCCATTTCTTTTCTTCTTTAACTAGGCATTTTCTCTCTTTTCTTCTCCTCAAGAAATCCGGCCCTCTCTTCTCTCTTTTCTCTCCATTTTCTTTCATTTTTCTTGGAGCTTTTACTTCGATTTACTCATTTTTCAGCCATAGAAATTGAGTGGAACTTAGCAACAATCTTGTCTACCTAGAGGTATTTCCCATGAATTTCTCTTCTAATTTTAAGTGAAAGATCATAGTTTTTAGCTCTTAAGTTATGTTTTTATGGTTAAGTATGATTGATTTTGGCCATGAAAAATGAAGTTTTATTCCATGAATGTGAAGCTTATGGACTTGTATGACTTGTAGATAGTGAATTAAACTTGAAATGGCATGATCTATTTTTGATTTAGTTGAAGAACTTGGAGTAGTTTAGGTGTTTTTGTGATGAATTTGAGTGAAATTGAAGTGAGTTTGATGTGAAATTGATAGAACTACTTGAGATTGGGTTGTTTGGATGTTTTTCTTGCAGGTTAAAAATTTTGGGTTAGTCCGATTATAGGGGAAGTGCTGCCGAAATTTCGGTAAAACCTAGGAAATAAAAGTAATTAGGCTATGATTTAAGACTTTATAAGCTTTAATTTACTGATTCAAGTGTGCAAAAATTTTCGTAAATTAGCTATTAGTGAATTAAACCTTTCCGAGCAAAACCCTAGAAAGTTAGAAAACCCTAATTTTGAAAACCCTAAACCCTAGGGTAAAACCCTAAACTCCAAAACCCTAGGAATTAAACCCTAGAAAGACTTGGGGTATTTCTTGAATTTCCTTACGAAATTTCTTAGATTTTAGTCAGGATTTTTATATGATTATTTCTCGTGAATTTCAGGATCCGGAAGTGAGACTCAACCTTACCGCGAAATCTTTTCTTAGACATTTAAGGTGAGTGTTCTTATGCGTGCATGATGCATGAAATGCCATGTAATACTTGACGTTATTATTTCGATGCATGAAATGATATGTTATACTTAACATGATCATCTAATGAAATGTGTTACTTGAGGAAAGATGTGTACTTTACCGCATCTATTCCGTAATGTGTTACATGCTTTCAATATCCAATGTGTTACTTGTGCATGAGACTTCCGTGACTAACTTCACCGTTATTACTTCACGGATAGTCAACCTGGTTGCACGTGGAAGGATATAAGGTGCTAGGTGTTTTAGGGCGTGATGTTTTTTCCCTTATGAGTTGTGAATCCTCAAAGAGGCCAACTCCGGATTGAACTTTCTTGTGTGTTGGCCCTCCAGGGTTGAGATTTCTCCCTGGATGTGGTAGCCTGTACGGAGGTTATAAGGTGAATGGTGGTTAGGGTTCTTGCTTGATAATACTGGCATGACCTTTGATAAAGACCCGAGCTATTATCTTAGTTCTAACATCATGGTTACATGATCAGTACTTGCTCCTTCTGCGGTTAAGCTTGCTTCCGTAGTTAAGCCTTGTATCCGCCATTAACTAATTGTTAATTAAATTGTTCATAACTTGTCTACTTAATGTGTCAATTATTTTGTTTAGTAAAATAATAGATTCTGGGTATGATTGCATGACTTGGATACTCACTGGGCTATTATAGCTCATCCCGTTCATTTGTTTTCTTTAACCAGGTTTTCCAAAACACTAAAGCTGGAAAAGTTGCTTTTGGATATAGTAAATGTTTTGCTTCATGTATTTTGATAGCCTAAATGTGTAGGCTTTTATTGTAAATATTGTTTATATTTTGGGATGTAAAACTCTTGTGATATTTATACTTTCAAGTAAATTTCATGAATGTATTTCTTTATGAATATATTTTATTTTGGGTATGTACGCTTGGATGTTTAAGCAAATGCGTGAATTGAGTCCTGGCGAGAGCTAGGCAGGCAGTCCGCTAAGCTCTTTGGTGCGCCTCTGGGTAAGGTGGGGCTGTCACATCCATCCCCAAAATTTTGATTGGCTTTCCTAATACTTATCAAAACCCAACCAAAAGAAATTGAAATCAAAAACATTGAACAAAAATCTGTAAAGAAAAAGGAGAGAAAACTATACCTTCTTAGCCGAGAGAGAAAACAACTTGATGGTGGCAATGGGGAGGCGCTGACTTGGTTGGTGGTGGTTGGTCCTGGAGCCGTTTGTGGTGTGAAATCAATGTGTGTATGTATGTGTGCTGGATGGCTGTGGTTATTGTAGACACCAAATTTTGACACACCATTTTCAAACATTGGGGGGCATGTTTGCACTTTTGGGACAAATTTTTAATTTTTTAATAATTTGGGGGGCAAAATAGTAATTTTATCTGTAAATATTTTTCTATAAACTTTTGGGGGTTTTAAATTCATATTTTTACTTTTATGTGAATTTGTTAGTTTCTTATGATTTTTCTGGATTTAATTAGTATTTTTTATATTTGTACCAACTAAGGGCAAAATTGTCATTTTATAGTTTAAATTCATTTTTCACCAAATTTTGAGTCAAAAATACATTTTCTAGTGTTTTAAGTTTATTTTTTAATTTTTGATAATTTTTTGAGGTCAATAGCTATTTTTCTGCAAATTTTCATTGCCCAAGGGCAAAATCGTCATTTTACAAATTAAATTCATTTTTTCATCAATTTTGAGTCAAAAATGCATTTTCTAGTGTTTTAAGCTATTTGTAATTTTTGATAATTTTCTGAGGACAATAACTATTTTTCTGTGAATTTTTGTCATCCAAGGGCAAAATTGTCATTTCACATCCCAAACTCATTTTTCACCAATTTTTGGGTCCCAAATTCGTTTTTAGATTTTAAGCATGTTTCTAAGTTTCTAATTTTTTTGGAGTGAATTAGTGTTAATAAATTTATTATTTATGTTTTTCTTGATTTTTTTTGTTATTGTAAAAGGGAATAGATTTGTTTTAAAAGATAAAGTTGTAATTTTTATAATCAAGGGCATTTTGGTCTTTTAATCATTTCTTGGAGGTTAAGACTTGTGCAGTATAAATACCCCACTTAGGAATTAAAAGAAGAAAAGAAAAATTTTAGAAAACCCTAAAAACACATTTGATTTTGTCCAAAAAAATCAACACACATAGCTAAACACCAAAAAAAAAGCACACACTAGCAAGCCGTCTTTCTTTTTCTGGTCACTATTCATCTTCATCAGCATGTTACCACTCATCTTCACTACCGTTCACTACCAGATTATTTTCAAGATTTAAAAGGTAATTCTTCTCTTTTATCTTTCATTACCATGATTCCATTTTCTTTATGAATAATCGGACTTTTAAGTTTATGTTTTATTGATGTTTTCTTCTGGGTTTAATTTTTCTAGTTGTGCCGTTTATCTTTGTTTTGGCTTTCTCTTTCTCTTGTTGGTTTTCTTTTTCTGATTCTCAACATTCTGGGGTTATGTTATGCTCTTCTGGGTTTGATTTTCTTTACTGTCTCTTTCTTCTCTCTCCCCCTCTTCCACCACCTGAGCTACCATCACAGCTCCTCCCTTCACAGTAAATTCCACATCATCAGCACACACCAGTCCTCCACCAAACAAGATCACCTAAAACTCAAAATCGCCACCACACTCCCACAGGTCCCAAACAACCATCCCCCTGTCAGCCAAGCTCCAAAAGCCCCAAATCACCACAGCCCTGCACAACCATCAACCCCACGGACATCTCCAATTAGCACCTCCTCCATAAAGCCCTTCACCTGCACGAGAAAAAACCTGCAAACAAATAGCCTCCATCGCCTGAATCTCACTACACAGCCCCTCAAAACCACCAATGACATCTCCCCTGCAATCAATATCAGCAACCCAAATAAACTCACAGTCACAAACACTTGCACACAGACACAATTTGCACAAACAATCGCGCACACACACAGTCTGATCTACAGACATAATTTACACAAACAATCGGTCACACACAATACACACACTCGAACCACACCAACCAGGAAACTACAACCTGCACAAAACCAGCACAGAACATTCCCAATTTCACCAAGAACTGCCTGCCATTACTTCATCATCACAGCTCCATCTCCAATTCTCCCGTAATCACCATCAACAACCACAACTAACACACAAGCACCACACAATAATAATCATCAGTTCCAGTAGCCCCTGCTCCCTCGGACCAGCTGCAAAATCATGAACAAAAATCAAACCCAATAAGAAAAAACCAATTCCATGGCCATAGTAGGGAGAGGGACCGAGAGAACAACGAGACAGAGAGAAACAAGCAGAGAGAACCGGAGTTAAGAAGCTGGAAAAGCAAAGTGGAAATAAAAAAATCTGCAAGAAAGGAGGACTGGAGAGTGCGGAGAGAATAGAGAGAAAGATTGGAACCAGGAAAAGAAAAGATCCGAGAAAAGAAAGAAAAGAGGGGGTAAAGTTTTTCCATTTCTGATTCGGGCATAAGAGAAAGAAATCAAGAGCAGAGAGAACAGTGAGGGAGAAGAGAAGAATAGGGGGAGAAATAGAGAGAATGAAATAGAAATGGGAAGGAGAAGAGAATGGAGAGCTATGGAGAGATTAAAGAATGAGGGAGACGGTCGGAGAGAGAGAGAAAACAAAACAGAAAGGAATAAGACAGAGAAAGAGAAAGAAACGGAAGAAGAAGAAGAGAAAAGAGAGAAAAAGAAAAGAAAAATGGAAAAGAAAGAAAAGAAAAATCGAGAGAAATGGGATTTGGGGATTTTTGTGTTTTGATTTTATTGGACTAGTTTTTAGTTAATATTCTGATTTGATTAAGTGTTAGTTTAGTCAGGTAATTAAGTATGGTTAACTTGGTTAATTAAGTTAGTTAGCTAATTAGTTTAGTTGGTTATTTAATTAAAATTATTTTAATTAATGTAATTAGTTTGTCTAATTTGACATTAGTTTCTAGTTATTTTATGAAAAATATAAATTTGCATTTTTGCCTTCTAGGTTTCATTTTTTATCAAATGCATTTTGTTGGTTTATATCTTTGTTTATAATTGTTGTGATTTAGAATTTGGCTCCTCAAGTTGTCAAATTTTAAGACCTAGTCCCTTATTTTATTAGTATTTTTAGGGGTTATCCCATGGTTGCTAAAATTTTATAGTTTGGTCTTTTAATTTGTCCATATTTATGTTTGTGCCCCAATTTGACAAGATTTACAATTTTCGAACCCTTGATTTTGATGAATTGGGTTTGCTTGAATTATCATTTTATCCTTTTGTTTTGTTTGAATTTATGATTCTCCTCCTTAATTTGTGTGAAGTTGCAATTTGTGCCCCCCAATTTGCGTTGATTTATATTTCTGCCCCTAGACTTGTGTAGACTTTTAATTTTTGTCCCGACTAGTTCAAACTTACTATTTGGCCCCGATTTACTCTATTTTTTTTATTTTTTCTCTAACTTGCTATAATGTACATTCTTCTAATATGTTAGTATTTCATATTTTACTCTTTGTTTTATCAAATAGTTGTCCTTTTAACTTGTGTGTTCATTTTTAAGCTTTTGTACCGGGTCTTCAAAAAGGTATTTTCGTTACCTTTTAATTGCTTCTTTATGTGCTCCAACGTGCTCTAATATGATATTTTATGTAATTTTTTATGCGTTTCTTATTTTATGCACCTTTTGCGTATTTATTTATTTTGTGTTCTTTAATTTTAAATTTTATTATTTTGATGAAAAAAATGTAATATTTTGTATTTAGTTAGTCAATGTAATAGTTAGATTATTTTTCTCATATTTTAGCAAAAATTGTGTAATTAGATAGAAAGTGTAATAGATAGTACATTTTAATTTCCCCCCTTAAGTTGTAAATCAAGCCCCCCAGTGTAATAGTTAGGATTTATTTGCTTTTGCGTGCTTATGTGTTTATTTCTTTTACTGCTTTCTTTAGGATTTTTGCATCTAGATATCATGTTTATGTGTTATGTGCTCCTATGTGATCTTATATGTTTTTATATGTTTAAATTGCTTTTAATTCATGCTTTAATGTTTAAATTCATGATTTATGGTATTTCGTCACCACACTAGTCCAACGCTAGTTGTGGCCTCATTCTTTTCCCGCTAGTCCAACGCTAGTGGAATTTTTAGAACGGGCTAGTCCAACGCTAGACCCTTAGGATATTTTAGTGTTAGGAACATTCGTGTGCATTTCATATCTCATTTCACACACTTTTAGTTTTCTTTCCACCTATCATGATTTTATTATTACTCTTATTATTTATTATTATTATTATTATCATTATTTTGATACATTTTTAAAATGCATGACATCTAGGTTGCATTTCACTTAGACTTTAGGTCATTTTTGTGTGATCCGACTAGAAATAGTCGTCTACTCATGTGGGAAGCAGTGGCGTACATGCCGTTCCCCCCTCCATGAGTAGAAACATTCAGTCACGAGTTATTAGTCCCCCAAACCCGTCATGTTGCATACCCACCTTCTTTCTTCACTTACTATATATTATTAGTTTCTTTTCTTTTTGCATTTCATTTTGCATAGACTCGTGACTCCCTCGAGGTCTCGACCCGGATTTCGCAATTAATGCGATAATTTCGACCAAGCTTCAAGGGAACATTCTGACCCTCCCGATACCCACATTTAGACTTAGGATTTGCATTCATATAGATACATCCGAACGCGATAGAATCTAGGGTTAATTTAGGAAATTTTGATTGAACCTCGCAACTAGCCTGGGCTAGGTTGAAAGGGTGCCTTAGGTATAAGCCTTTGCCTTTCCTTTCTTCAAATGTGACTCCCGGACCTTTTTCTCTCGTTTTTTCATAGACCGGAGTCAAAAAAGGGTTTTAAATGATTTTTTCTAAGATTTTTATTTTTGTTTTGTTAAACGATTTTTCGGGTGACTTGGTACACCCTAACTCAGTACCAAGTGGCAACTCCATTTTTTAAAATAAAATAAAACCCTTTTTCAAAATTAGTTGGCCAAACCTGTCGCACTTTTAGTCCCGGCCTTGTTTTCTTTTAAAATACCATTTTTCTTAAAATACACTTTTTCAATAAAACCCGATTTTTCACACACGCGCACGATTTTTCCCAAAAACTTGCTTTTTTTCAAAAGGGTCATTAGACTAGATCGTCTTTTCAGGACGCGACAGTCAACGACCCCACTAGCAACCTTTTGCTTTTACTTTATGATTTTTTCGGATGCGACAGTTATGTGGCTCTGTGTGATGCTGTGTGTGTCAATGTGCGTCTGTGAGTGTGTTTTGTGTAAGAAATATGGGTGTGTGATTGAGTTGTGTGTTTGTGAATTGCTTGTTGTGTGGTTGTGTTTTTGCAGGTGTGATGTGTGTGCTCTGCAGGTGTGGTGCATTTGTGAATTGTGCAGGTGTGTGTATGTTTGTTTGTGAAGTGTGTGAATGAAACTGGTGAGTGTGTGTGAAATCCGTGTGTAGTGTGTGTGTTTGTGGATGGCTGTGAGTGTATGTGCAGGTGTATTGAAGGTGTTTATGCTGGTTTCTAGATAGTGTGGGAGTGAATTGTAGTGTGTGATATGTGTGTTGTGAGAGAGCCGAGAGGGAGAGGAGGGAATTGTGCAAGTGTGTATGTTGTCTGAGAGTGAGGGTTGAGTGCCTGTTGAGCCGAGAGAAGTGAGGGAGAGCTGTGAATTTGTGTAGTCTGGTAGAGAGAGTGAAAAATGGGTGAGCTGAGTGGGTATCCCTGCAATTGTGCTGAGGGGAGGGTTGGCCAAGAGAGTTGAGAGTGAGTGAGGTGAAGGTGGTGCTGAGGTGAGTGAATTGTGTCTGCAGGTGGTCTGTGTGTAGGTGTGTGTTTTTGCAGTGAATGAAGCTGGGGTGCTTTGGGAGGGATGACAGAGGGAGCTAAGAGTGTCGTGTGGTGGGTGATGAAGGTGAGATCTGTGCAGGTGAAGTGAGTGTTTTCTAATGGAGTTTTTGTGTGTCCAGATGTGATTGTGTGAGTGAGTGTTAGTGAGTGTTTGGAATGCAGGTGCGTGTGTATGTTGAGAGGAGAGGATTGTGTGCAAGTGTGAAGCTGTGTTTTTTATAGGTCTGAAATTGTGAGAATTGAGAGGGGAGGATTGTGATGATGAGGGTGGGTGAAGAAGGAAAGAAAATCCCCCCAAATCTGGTTTAGAAAATGCAAGTGGTGGGGGGAATTGGTGATGTAGTGTAGTTGTCAAAGGGATGGTGTTTGCAAAAGCAACACCATTTGCAGAAGCAACAGCAGTAGCAACGCTGCTGCTATTCTATTCAGTTATTTCTCTCTCTCTCTTTTTTTTTTAAGGGAAAATTTTGTACGGAAAATAAAGAAAAACAAATGAAATAGAATAAAATAAAAGATATTTGGTCTCCCCTAAAATCAATAAGAAAAATATTAAAATTTAGACTTATAAAAATGAGTAAATAAAATTTACCGCAAAAATTCAAAAAATTAATATAACATTAAAAATGTGCGATTAATAGACAAAAAAGTAAAGTATTGAAATAAATATTAAACGATTTCTAAAAAATCATGAAATTTATACAGAAAATTCATGAATATATGAAATATGCATAAAAATTTTTTACTTGAAAAATTCTCATAAAAAGAATGCATTGGGAAACGTGCCATTAAGTTAAAAAAATACTCAAATTTTAAATAAATACTAGATGACTCCAAAAAATCATTAAAATTAGAAATAATGATAAAAACAATAATATTATGTATAAAAAAAAACTAAAATAAAATAATATTTACATAGTAAAATTACTATTTTGCCCCCCATACAACTAATTAGACATAATTTACGCAAAAGTTACAATTAGTCCTCGAAAAATAAAAAAGTATCTTCAAACGAAGTAAAATATATCCTTTTTGTAAAGGGGGTGTCAAAATTTAGTTTCTACAAGAGTCACAAAACTACGTCGTTTTAACATAAAACGACGTAGTTTTCGTTAGTTATCTATTGTTTATTATTTTATCAGATTAAACATTTATGTTTTGCCCCTCAGGTTCTTGATTGTTTGATTATGTCCTTCAATACTTTTAGTTTACTTCATTTAAGTCCTTATTTATTTAAGTTGACCCCCTAGAATTTGTGTTTCCTTTCAATTATGTCCAAAATAATTGCAATTTAGTTTTAAACTTGCTAGAATTTATGTTTTTGCCCTCCAAGTAGCTGAAAATTGCGTTTATACCCTTAAATGTTGCTACCTTTTTATCCTTGAATATTGCTAAAAATTGCAATTTAGTTCTTAAGTTTGCTGGAATTTCATTTTGATCCTCAAACGTTGCTGAAAATTTGATTTTTACCTCACCAAGCTTGCTGAAATTGCATTCTTTGCTTTTATATATTGCTGTAAATGATGTATTATCCCATAAGTTTGCTGAAATTACATTTTTGGCCTTAAGTATTGCTGGAAATTTTTATTTTTGGCTTTATGCTTGCTGGAAATTTCATTTTAGCCTTTTAAATTTGTTGTAAATTATTTTATTACCTTAACTATGATTTGAAATTGTAATTTCACCCTTTAGTTTGTTGTCAATTATATTTTTACTCTAAGAATGTTGCCTAAATTTCCACTTTTAACCTAAAACCTTGGAACATTTTTATTTTTTGCCAAAAAAAAAACCAACAAAAAAAATTTTAATTAATTCCTCAAGTTTTTTTTAATTATTTTCTTTTCATATTTTATTTTTACTTTAATGTTCCAAAATTTGGTCTTTTTATCTAACTAATGCTCAAATTAGTTTCTTTATTTCTCTTTTAATTATTTTGGTGATTTTTATTTGTTTGCTAAAAGCTTAATTCTATATTATGGTATTTTATTTTTTATTATTTTTATTATCTTTATTTTTTATTTTATTTACTTTTGTTTAATGTTTTTTTTAACTAAATACTTTTCATTTTCTTCCTAAATATTTAATTATTGCTTTTAAATTTTTGCTTATTATCGATGTAATTGTTTTGAACTATTGTGGCATGGTTATAGTGATTAATATGAAATTATTTAATTAATGTTTTATTTATTTAAATAGTGATGCCTTAATATGTTTGTTCATTTTATTAGCAATCTATACCGAATCTTCGAATGGAAGGTACCCCTATTATCTTTTCAATGTCTCTTTATATGCTCTTACGTGCTCCTATGTGTTTCCTATGTGTTTTTTTTATGTATTTCTTGGTGTTTATTATTTTCATTTATGTGTGAGCATTTATTTACGTTATGTTATTTATTTGAACTTAATTATTATTATTCAAATAAATGTAATAGATAGGTGATATTTTATTTAACAAAATTTGTATTTAGATAGTTAATGTAATAGATAGGTTATATTTTTATTTATTTAACAAAATTTTTTGTACTTTTAGATAGGAAATGTAATAGATAAGTTAGATAGGTTATTTTCTCGCCTTTCTCTCCTTCTAGATCGTAATTAGTTTTCTCTGATGTTATAATTAGGACTTTTGTGTGCTATGTGTGCTATGTGCTTATGTGTTTTATTCGCTTTCCCTAGGATTTTGCATCTAAAATATCATGCTTATGTGATATGTGCTCCTATGTGCTATTATCTGCTTATATGTGATTATTTCTTTAATTTATGTTTTTATTTATTTATTTACTTGCTTTATTATGATATATGTGTATCGTCGCCACACTAGTCCAACGTTAGCTGTGGTTAATTCCGGTTTCTTCGCTAGTTCAACGCTAGCGGAGAATTCCTAGAAAATGGGCTAGTCCAATGTTAGACCCTTAGGTCATTTTTAGTATTAAAATCACTTCTTGCATGCATTTCATATCATTTCATACACATTTTCTCTTTTTAAGGCTTTTTTTTTATTTTTGCATGGTTTTTATGTATTAGTATTCTTATTATCTATTTTTACATATATGCAGTGCTTGACATTTAGGTTACATTTCACATAGAATCTTAAGTCATTTGTGTGATTTTGACTAGAAATAGTCGCCTACTCACGTGGGAAGAGGTGGCGTACATGCCGTTCCCTCCTCCGTAAGTAGGAATAGCTAGTCATGAGTTTATTAGTCTCCCGTACCCGTTATGTTGCATCCCCACTTTCTTTGTTCACTTATTATCTATATTACTATTTTCCTTTTCTTTTTTTTTACATTCCATTTTTGCATTTACACTCGTGACTCCATCGAGGTCTAGATTCGGGTTTTGCAATTAATGCGATAATCCCGACCAAACCTCAATGGAACATTTTGTCCCTTAACGATATCTATTTTTTAAATCTAGGTTGCATTCATATAGTTGCATCCAAATGTGATAAAATCTTAGGGTTATATTAGGAAAATTTGGACTAAACCTCGCAACTAGTTTCGCCTAGGTTGAAAGGGTGCCTTAGGTGTAAACTTTTGCCTTCCCTTTCTTCAACTGTGATTCCCAAACCTTTTTCTCTTGTATTCAAAGACCTGGAGTTGTCTAAAAGGGTTTTTCTTGTTTTTCTTACATTTTTCTCCAAATCATTTTCTAAACAAATCATTCTCGATTTTCTTACCTCTTATAAAATATTTTCTGGTGATTTGGTATACCAAAATTCAATACCAAGTGGTGACTCCCTTTTTACTAAAAACCCTTTTTAGACTCTATTTTCGGGCCCAAAACCGTCGCATTTTTAAAGTTCCATTTAGGCCCCTTTTCTTTTGTTTTTCAAAGTAAAGCATTTTCTAAAGATCACATTTTTGTCAAATTACCTTTTCTTTTTTCCAAAATAAAGCATTTTCTGAAAAATCATTTTTACAAAAACCTACACTTTTTCCCACACTAATAAATCTATATCTTTTTTCCATCTTTCGAAAATTGGGGCGCAACATGACTTATTCACATAAATGAAAATTTTTATTCCCATAAATAAAATTTTCAATCATACACAATAAACATCATTTTTAAACAAGTAATAAAAAGAATAAACAACTAGCTTACTCCTTAGTCAATGTTATCTATGCACCATTTTGACTTTTTTGTTTTGACCATCAATCCTACAAGAATGAGAAGCAATTTTTGGTACCAATATCTTTTTGGGTTCGAAGGAGTTAGCAAAACCTTTCTCTAACCAAATGACTTTTATGCCTAACTTAATATTCATTTTAACATAGCATTCTCTATGCATGTGGCCATGTTGATGGCAATAATTGTAGGACCCAAAAGCAACCTTATAGGAGGGTGAATTAGGTTGTACAAAATTCTAGATGCAATTATGCTCAAATATTCACCCAAAAATAAAACTAAGTCATGAAACCAACTTGCAATCAAGAAACGATAAAGATATATCAAGATAGGCTCACAAACATACAATAAATAAAATAAAAGAGATAGAGAAAAAACATTACAATTTTTATAGTGGTTCGGCGCCAAACTCGACATTATGCCCACTCCCAAATTCCTCAACTTGGAAGTCAAATACACTAATGATACACGTGGATGAACGTGGAGTTGCTTGAAGATCCAAGTGAAGCTTCGAATTTTCCCATGGAGGATTTCGACCCTTCAAAGTGCTCAAGTAGGACCAATTTGAGCGAGTTCAATATGCCTACCTAATTGCTCTAAAGGACTTAATTAAACAAGAAAGAAACTCTAAGGTAGGGTTTTGATCTTGGAATCACTTGACAAGATCAGGGGTAATTCTTAATCAGTAAAGAACCAAAGAAACTCTCAATTTGAGAACTCTCAATAATAATAATCATAAAATCATCTTAAAATCGTATGAACAGTAGCATAGCCTTTTATAGGCTTATAAAAATGACTCTAGAACTTAGAATTGTAAGTAACTATTAAAACTAGTTATAACCCATCACAATTAAGCAACTAACTAAAGTTACAACTTGTAAAGACTTAGAAAACTATTAAAAACGAATTTAAGCGTAAAAATAGACAAAAAATTCGTGTAAGAATTCCTTATGGGCTGGAGTTCTTCAATTGTTGGTAAAGCAAACCAACTTGTACATAAGGGATGATCTCTCTTACTCACTCTTCTTAGCTTTAGTTGAGCTGAAATTCTCACTTTGCTCACACTAAGTTCTACCGAGACTAGTCAAGAGTTTTACACTACTTACAACTCCCACACTATGCTATAATTGACTACTTCTATCCATCCAATTGAAAGCACTCAAAACTCCAACAATCTACCTACCAAAGAACTACAAGCCTACCCCAAACAAGAATATTTTTTCTCAAAATTACTCTAAAACACTTGTAAACTTTGTAGGCAATAGTTATCTCAAGTCCTACATCAATTTATACATTATAGGGGGTGAGAAATTAGTGGCTTCCAATGGTCAAATCTAACTTTCTACATAAACTAACCGTTAGACAGTAAAATCAAGATCCGAAAGTCTGCTATTGTTCATCCAAACTTCCACATGCACATCCTGCTGCCCATCTGCAATCATTTTGTCCGAATTTTGACTTCTATTACTGTCCATTAGGACAGCTTACTATTCATACAGGCTTCCGCATCACAATTTTTTTGTAATTTCTTTATCTTTTTTATTCCTTTTGATTTTCAAATACTTTTATTACAAGAATAGTTCCAATGAACCATTATGTTACTTCAATCTTTGGGCCAGATGTATGTTTTAAGTGTGAGCTTTTATTTAATTATATTAGTAAATAATTCAAATCACGTTACGTCCTGAAAAAATTCTTGTTGATTTTGCAGCAAGATATCTATAGTGGCGGGGGTATTAAAGAATGTGTTTTTATGGTTTTGAACGTGTTGGGTGATGTGGTAAATTTGTAAATTTTCTCGATAAACTACTAATTCATCAATGAATTTTATCAATTTTTTTTTTTTAAAGTTAAGCCTTGTCACTCTCGTAAGAGTGATAACTTTCCATTTCTATGGCTTATTGTCTAGATGCTAATGTTAGGTGAATTTTGTTCAGGAGTCACTGATTGAACTTTATTAATGAAATCATCCATTTGGTTCAAAAAAATAAAATCAGTACCCAAAAGAAAAGAAAATGACAAAATAGTTGCTTAAGAAAAGTTTACAACATTTAAGTATTATCGATTGGTGTGCATTCCATTCATTTATAGGGACTGAGTCGTCAAATAAATCAATCTCCATAATTTCTACAATTCATAAACGGCAGTGGCGACAATTGTTGACATTTTCTCAGTTTTTTTCCCACTTGGAAATCAGTTTATCTACTTTTTTTTTTTTTTTCGTTTTCAAGCCTTTCATAGTCAAATTTATTATGAGTCATGCAAGGGTAATCTGGCAACCAAATATATATAAGCATTTGATAAGGATTTCATTTTGTCTAGATGGACTAAATTTGTTACCTTAAAAGTAAAATAGGAAAGTAAGTGTCATGCTCCTTCTCAAGTGTAGACACTACATGAAAATGATAATTTTTTTTCTTTTGGTCTCAAAACTACCTAGATTGTAAATTAGTAAACTTCACTTATAAGATCATTATAACTTCACATGCGACATGGGAAGATCACAAAGGGAAGACATCGTGGCTTGTCTGGAATAGTTTCATAAGAACAAGAGGAACAAATTAAGTGCACCCAAGACCATTTCGTATATTTAATATTATTCAACCATATCAATACGGCTACCCTAACACGAGGATATTTATAGAAAGGAACTACAAAATACAATGACTGAAATACTAAAATAATATATGACAGGTTCCTTCTCTTAGAGTCCAAATTGACGGTCACGATGTCCCCATCATTGCGATTTCGGGATGTTTATTTTTATTTTATAACCCTAAGCTTAGAAATAAGAAGGATTAGCCAAAGTCAACAGCTCAATTTTTCTAGCTGCTTATGTGATACGATTTTCAACAAATATAGAGAACCACCAGCATCTGCGAGAATTCACGTTACTTGCCCGAGTGAATTCTTCTTAACTTTGCACCAAGATTCCAGCACGTCACTTGCCCGAATGTATTCTTCTTGGCTTTGCACCAAGATCAGCCAACTTGGAGAATTAGTAAAAGAATCCACTAGGGGAGTCGTAGGATAATTAAGGGATATTTCAGTAATATTTCGAATTCAGAATAATTTTCAGAAACCTTCTCGAGATTCTGGTAATTTTATTCAATGTTTCTGAAGTTTTTAATATTAAGCTTGTGAAGGCCTATAATACTAGTGGTTACATTAGTTGATTATATACTTTCTAAGGTTGATCAAGGCATTCACAGTGAACAAATTATTTAAGCCTAACTACTAAAAGTTATTACTCTTGCAAATCATAAGTAAAGTGGTGACAATGTGATTAACTTGTAAAAAAAAAAAAAATCCCCATTGTTCGTATCTAAATAATTGCTTATACATTTTCTAAGGTTAATTTACATAATATTAATAATACTTCAGCTGACAAAATATAGTATTTAGAGTTAGCACACTTGAAACCATAAAACCCATAAATGATAGTGCAACATGCATTAGTTATGAACAAAATATGTATTACATACACATAATTATTTGAATGGCATAATTAGACACTTAGATAATATTTAATTAGGTCAAAGAAACAAAGCAGAAAAAAAAATAGAACAACAAAGAAAAGCCAAGCTAAGAGCCGGCTGGACAGGTTGGAAACTAAGCTGGTAGGAGGTGGCAAGTTGGGGAGAATTTGGGGAAGTTAGTAGGTGATTCATGCACTCCCTTAAGCTGACCACATGAGAGACTATCGTAGTTGGTTAAGTTAGTAGCTAGGAGAATAGCAAAGACGAGAGAATAGAAACCAGGTGAAGAAGGAAACCAAAAGAAACAAACCAGCTGTCTGAGAAATTAGGAGCGGTAGGAGAAAGATTGAAGGAAATTAAGAGAATCAGTTGTAAAGGTAAGATTTTCTTGGGCTTCTTGAGTTTTATTATAATTTAACACATGCTTAACTGGTGAGTTGAACCTGAAAATTTTGCTGGAAATCTCAGAAGTTGATGTTAAAGTAAATGAACTTTAAAGAAACCCATGTAACAGGCAGTCTAGACTGACTTCGAGAAAATGATCACAACTTGGTGTAAGAACCTTCAAATTAGGTGATTCTTGCTGTTTAAAAACTAGATTCAGAGGGATTTCTATGGGTATGAATATCTTGGCTTTGTTTAAAAGGTATAAACCGTAAGATGTTTCTAAAGTTGACTGAAAAACCAGCTGCGCACAGGATGGGGTGTGATAGTGTTTGAATTTTAGTGAGGTTTTGATTGTGGTCTGATCAAAATCAGGACAAGAATTCTTCGTAAAACTTGTTTTATATTGAATCTAGTTTACAGGAGTGTAAATTTTATAAATTTTCATTGAGTATATTTTGAGATATGACGAATTGAATGAACTATGGTTGAAGAACTCGTGATGCAGTCTTGCTGGACCAGTTTCAGTAAATTAGTCATAACTTTGTGTAGGAAGCTTGGATTTGGATGATTCTTGTTTTTTTAGAAACTAGATTCATAGGTATTTCAAATAGATTAAGGCTTAAGTCCTGATTTAATGTGTAGTGGTACCAGAATTCGTGCAAAGTTGACTGAAAAACCAAATCTGTGCAAACAGGGTTGGTGACGGGCTAAATTGTGTACAGGTTTTGAACCTATTCTTGTTGGAATTTGTGTAGGTGTTCTTCATAGATATTGTAGCTCTTCAAATTTAGTTTTCAACCACTAATCCGTAACTCCTGATTCTTAGTGAGTTGAATCCAGAATTTGATGAAAATGGGCTGGAGTGTGAACCCTGCAGAGCAGGGTTGACGATGCACAAGATTGTGACCCAATTTTGACCCAGTTCTTGTTAGAATTTGAATTTAGTTTCTTCACAAAAGTTGTAGTCCTTGAAACCTAGTTTCTAACCAGTATAAATTTTGAAGCAAAGTGAGTTTTATACAGAAAGTTATGCTCAATTGAATTCACATACTTGGAATGACTGAAAGCAAAATATTGACAGTAAATGAACTGCTTTGTAATTGGAATTTGGTTGGGATATGATTGGAATTAGATCTTGCTTTTGTTATGAAAATCACTCCAAACTAAGTCTAGTTTGCAAGAGTATTGAGTTTGGGAAACTTGGTTAAGTAGAAATTGAGTTAGATTTCTCAAATGGAAAATCCATAATTTTTATAATTTGTTCATTCACCTTGATTTGATAGGTAACTATATTGCCTTGAATTGATAGGTGATTCAGGTGATCCTAGTGGCAAGCATTTGAAGAACCTATAAACTTTGACATACCTGTGAGTGTCCTAAAATTATTTTTACATATGAAATACTCTTTTATTAAAGTATGTGTCTTGTTATCGATACTTGAAATCAAATGGTATTCTGAAAATTTCAATACTTATTGTGAATGTCTATGATTCTTTCTTATTTACGAACTGTTGTTTTACAAGAATATATGGTTTAGTATTAGTATTTGAAAATGAACGATGTTTTGAAAATTATATGATTCAATATGAACTACTCGTGCTCTACAGGGATATGTGACTATTGTTTATTTATACGGCTTTTATTTACAACTACATGAGAACGGTCATTGTTATTGCCAAGCAAGTGTCCTTAAATTTAATTTTACTTACAAGTTAGGATTTTGTAATCACTGTGATTTGTTTATTTAATACCCTTGCTTTTACGGGAGATTCGTAGGCTTGGGGATATATGATGAATAATGATTCGTTTACTTGGTACCCCCTTGCTTTTGACGGGAGATTCGTAGGCTTGGGGAGGTATGGCATGCATTGGCTGGGTTATCTGGTACCCTTGCTTTTACGGGAGATTCGTAGGCTTGGGGATGTGTGGTGGTGTAATGACTTGGTTATTTGGTACCCCTTGCTTTTAATGGGAGATTCGTAGGCTTTGGGGATATATGATGGGTATTGAATCGTTTACTTTGTACCCCTTGCTTTTGACGGGAGATTCGTAGGCTTGGGGAGATGTGGTGTATATCGGCTTAGTTACTTGGTATCCCTTGCTTTTACGGGAGATTCATAAGCTTGGGAGACACAGTGACGTGTAATGACTTGTTTACTTGGTATCCCTTGCTTTTACGAGAGATTCGCTAGGCTTGGGGACTCGTGATGTGTAATGACTTGTTTACTTGGTATCCCTTGCTTTTACAGAGATTCATAGGCTTGGGGTGTATACCGTGAATTCACTTGTGTATATCTTTTGATCTCTTTCTCTATTAAAATAAATTTTTATCGTGAACTTTTCTAATAGTTTTAAAATGGACCTCACTGGGCCTTAAAGCTCATCCCACGTTTCATTTTCTTTTCTTTACAGGTGTTTAACGACAGGAAAAAGATAAAGAAATAAAGAGAAGTTTTTCTTTAGTTAGAATTAGCTATAGGATGGATGTAAATCGAGGCCTAAGTGGCACAAATGTTGTAATTAGTTTTTGAAGTTTTTGAATGTATATGTAACTTTTAGCGTTTGGTTATATTTTGAGCATATAAATGCTTGTACTTGAGTCCTGGCGATGAGCCAAGGCAGGCGTCCCGATCAGGATTATAGAGTAAGAACTGGTGGGGGGCGTCACAAAGCTTACCTTTTCTATTTTGAGTTTCAATTTAACAATGTTGTTCCATATGCATAAAAAATTGTTTTGGCATGCAAAAAGGTTATTTTCAATCACAATTATTCTTCTATGGCTTACCACAATATAGCAATTTTAACTAAGGAGTCGTTTGGTTCAAATTTCTTAATCACTATCACTATGGATATCATTAATCCTACTATGATTATGGGTTTTGATTATTCCATTAATATGTTTGATTTAGTAATGGAATGAGTATCGTTCCTCCAAATGGTTAATGAATTTGATAAAGTCATATTTTGGAATGAATCAAAGAGATCCAAATTAATCACTTTTATTCCTATTGAATAATAGTGATAGTTATTGTAGACATCAAATTTTGACACACCGCTTATTTTTCCAACATTGGGGGTATTTTTCTATTTGTTGGGTCAAATTTTAATTTTTCGATAAAAGGGGAACAAAATCAGCATTTTCGGAGGACAAAATAGTAATTTTTTAGATGTAAATAGTTTCCATTAGTTTGGGGTTTTTTAAAATGTATTTTTCTGTATTTTTATACATGTTTCTGAAATTTTATAATTTTTTCGGGTTTAATTGATGTTATTCTGTACATTTTGTTAGTGCAAGGGCAAAATGGTCATTTGGCTTCGCAAATACCATTTTCACCCATGTTTGAGTTCTAAGTTTGTTTTTCAAGTTTTTGAGCATTTTTCTAAATTTTTTTTTATTTTTTCAGGGATGATTGCTATTTTTTCTTTAAATACCGCGTTCAGGGGCAAAATAGTCATTTCGCACCCGAACGCATTTTGTACTAATTTTTGAGTCATAAATTCATTTTTTAGGGTTCTAAGCTTATTTTTAATTTTTAAAATTTTTTTAGGCTAATGGCTATTTTTTCTGTGTATCTTCGTTTGTCTAGGTGCAAAATAGTCATTTCGCACCCTAAACGTATTATTTACCAATTTTGAATCCTAAATTCACTTTTTAGGGTTTTAAGGTTATTTTTAATTATTAGAAATTTTTCGAGACCAGTAGTTATTTTTTTGTTTATTTTGTCATTTTAAGGGTAAAATAGTTATTTCACACCCAAAACGTATTTTGTCAAGTTTTGAGGTTTCTAAACTCATTTTTAAGTTTTTTGAGCCTATTTCTAATTTTTGATAATTTTTTGCGACCATTTTTCATTTTTTTTTGTAAATCCTATATTTAGGAGCAAAATGCTAATTTTGTATAAAAATATATTTTTCTTGCCCAAATGTTGTTAATAAATTTATTATTTACATTTTTTAGGCTTTTCTACTTTTTGAATGTTTTAGAAAAATCATGACATTTTAATTTTTTAGTTTTGATTTTAGTTTTAGTTTTAATTTTACCGAAAGCTATTTTTTAGAATAAAATTGAGATTTTATTACTAGGGGCATTTTAGTCAATTTTTACCGATTTCTTGGAGGACAAGACCAACTTGCACTATAAAAGAGCATGTTGTGGAAAAGAAAATTGGGAGGAAAAAGGAAAAAAAAAAAAACCTACAAACATGTGTTCTTTTTAGCCATTACACACACTCATACACTAAAACTCACACACTACCAGCCATTTCTTCATTTTGCCCACTGTTCAACTTCAACCCCAACTCGGGTCTACTGTTCATCATCAAAACATCAAGATTTACCAGGTAAGATTTTAGTTTGTTTGCTTTGATTTGCTTTATTTCATGTTTTATCATGTATAATTTGATTAGTCTTAAGATTTAATTCATGGAATCTTTTTTTGGGTTGAGTTTTTCTGGATTTTCGTTGCTGAGGTTTAGTTTGTTTCTGAGTTTTTCTTCCGTGTCTCTTTTCTGGTTCATCTTCTTCTCCCTCTCTGCTTCCATACCAGTCACAACTATTATCAAAAACCCAGTCCCTCTATGTCTCATCCACCATCATCATCTTGAGATAGCCATCATCGTTCTCACCAAAATTCACCCTCAATCAAACATCCTCACTACCTTCAGAAACAAAGAAAGTTACCTCCGACAGCCCCAATCCATTAGCAACAACCCAAAACCAATACCAATTGCAACCAGTCAACAACCTAAAACCCATTGCCAACCACCAGCAATCCATCGTCTTCCACCAATCACGGCTCTATCAGTCCAAATCCACTTGCAGAAATCACGACTCAACCATCACAATTTCAACAGCACATATCAGTCACCATTCTCTACCATTGATTATTACAGCCTTCACAATTCCCATTTATTACCAACAAGCCAGCAGGAGAGGCCACAAATTCGCTTGACTCCGGCCAAAAGATTCACAAATACACATCATAGCCTATACTGTCAACCTTCAATTATATTGCACAAACACCTGCCTTCATATTCACAATCCATACCTCAGTCACCTCATCACCCAGTCAGTCACTTCATCACTATCTTCACCAGACAAAGTCACCACCACCACCTCTCTATCCTTATCATTACTATCCAACAACAGATTTTCTCTACATCCCAACAACAACCCAAACAGTCAAAGCAAAATCACCATCTAACAACCACCTGCAGCCGCAAAACAACATTTTTCACCAAGTCCCACACCTGCAATTATCACTCAATTGGCCATCAATTTCAACCAGAAAAACCATCTCAGAGCTAACTTCCAACCAGCAACAGACAACCACCGTAAGCCCAATCCCAAACTCCACCACTGCCACTGCCTTGCCAATCCAAAGTCTCCACCAAAGGCCACAAAAAATTAGCAACCCAAGTCACTCACAGCCTCCCCATGATCATACTACCACTCAAAAACCTAAACAAACAAACCCAAAACAGCCGTTGCCTCCTCCACCATTGGCCTCACTAGTTTCAATCGTGCACAACCAGGCATACCACAGCAATGGTCACCTATCAAAGCCATCATCACCCACAGCCAGCACTACCCAAAACCTCACTAACCACTTTCACAGCCACTACCTCAACCTCACCTCTCCTGTCACTACTGCCTCTTCAATTCTACCCTCACAACCAAATTCAATCCTACAGCCACCTAAATTCCACCAGTCAAATTACCAACACCATAAAGCAAGCTACCAATCAACCTGCAAATTCACACACAAATAGCTCCACATCATTGGACGTAACTCTTGCTACCCATTTACTCACAACCCCACCAGCAGCCTGGCCCCAGTTGTCACTCCACACAGCCAAATTCAACCTCCACAAACCCACTACACCAGCTACCAATTCACCACCGAAAACAACCCCCAATTCCACCTGAATTCAGCCACCCAATTGGCCACCGGAAGTCATAAACCCACCCAAGTATTACATGCCCTCATTAGCTACCAATTTACCACCGAAAACAACTATACAACAGCCTCCAATTCCACTTGAATTTAGTCCCCACTAAGGCCAATCGCACCAATTCCAAAGCAGCCCCATCGCAGTGTTAAATCGCACTCAATTAGCCCCCAAATATCCACCGAAACACCTCCAAAGCACTATCATCAACATCCATCTCTGTGACCAGCAGTATAGCCTCCATTGCCCCAAAAATGAGCTGGTCTTCAGCCCCCCTCCCTTACTCTCATTGCAATGAATTTCAAATCACTAAATTAGGCTTAAATGTTAATGATTGCTTCACTATTTGAGGGAGATTAAAAGGAAAAAAAATAGAGACAGAGAGTGAGAGAGAAGAAAAGATTGAGAGAGGTGGAATAATTGGAACGAAAGAGAGACTGGAGGGAGACCAACGAGAGAGAAAATAGAAATAAAGGAAGAAGAGAGAGAGGGAAAAAGAGAGAAAAGGAAGAAGGAAGAAAAGAGAGCTGGAAGAGAAGAGAGAGAGAGAGAGAGAGAGAGAGAGAGAGAGAGACGAGAAGAAAAGAAGAAGAGAGAGAGGGAAGTAGAGAGAAATGGCGACAGTGAGAAAGAATAGCGAGAGAAAGGAGTAGAATGAAAATAGAGAGAAACAGAAAGAAATGGAAGGCTAGGCGAGAAAAGAAAGAGAGAAGGAAAAGAGAGAACGAAAAAAGGGATTAGAGAATTATTTTTAGTTTTGTTTGGCTTTAGTTTATTTATGTTATTTAATCATCTTTGACTTATTGCTAACGTAGTCTTAGTTCAATTGGGTAATCATGTTATCATTTTAGATAAATTTAATTAATTAATTGAGCTTTAGTTCAGTCAATTACTTAATTTGGTTTTGTTTTGACTTAACATTTCTTTTCTTTTGTTTTTATGTTTATCTTTAAATAAAGTAGGCATTTATGTCTTGGCCCCTACATTCCCAAGTATTATTAGTTAAGCCCCTAAGCATTTTTGTTTCTTTACATTAAGTCTTTGTTATTTACAAATTGACCTTCTAGGTTTTAATTTTCTTTCAATTAAATCCTCCTGATTGCAATTATGTCTTTTACTTGCTGAAATTTATGGTTTTGTCCCCCTAATTTGCTTTTATTTTTAATTTTACCCCTTAAAGTTAATGAAAATTTAATTTTTGTCCCTTTAGTTGTTAGACTTTATATTTTACCCCAAGTTGTCAATATTTACATATTTCTAGGTTTTATTTGTTTATATTGAGGAACATTGACATGTTTATTCGTGTTTTTAAGCATTAGTACCAGGTCTTCAAAGGGTACCCTTATTTCTCGTTAATTTCTCTTTATGTGCTCCGATGTGATTTTTTATGCATTTGCTTCAGATGTTTCTTATTTTACATATTCTTTGCGTATTTATTTACTTTATGCTATTTAGTTTCGAATTTTTATTATTTGGCAAAAATGTAATACTTAGATCACAATATCCTTTATTTTAGTCTATATTTTGTATTTAGCTAGCCAATGTAATAGTTAGATTACATTTCTTGTATTTTTAGCAAAATTGTGTATTTAGATAGCAAGTGTAATAAATAGGTCGTTCTTACTTTTTCCCCTTAAAATTGTAGCTAACTCCCCGGTGCAATAGTTAGGACTTGTGTGCTTTTGTGTGCTTACACGCTTATTTATTTTACCACTTTCCTTAGGATTTGCATCTAGATTTCATGCTTACGTGTTATGTGCTCCTACATGCTCTTATATGCCTTATATGTTTATTTGCTTTTAATTCATGTTTTACTATTTTAATTCATGTTTTATCAACTTTTGTTATTCCGTCACCACACTAGTCCAACGCTAGTTGTGGTTTTATCGTTTCTCCGCCAGTCCAACGCTAGTGCAAATCCCTAGAAAGGGCTAGTCCAATGCTAGACCCTTAGGGCATTTTAGTGCTAGGTGCACTCATGTGCATTTTACATCGTTTCACACACTATTCTCTTTTTAGTTTTTTCATCATTTTGCATGATTTTTATATATGTATATAGTCATCATTATTATCTATTTTTTTAGTATTTGACGGTGCATGACATTTAGGTTACATTTTCATTTAGACTTTTAGGATATTTGTGTGATCCGACTAGAAATAGTCATCTATTCGCGTGAGAAGCGGTGGCATACATGCCGTTTCCCCCTTCGTGAGTAGAAAGATATTAGTCATGAGTTATTAGTCCCCCATGCCCGTTATATTGCATACCTACTTTCTTTGACCACTTAATATCTATATCACTATTTTTCTTTTCTTTTTTCATTTCATTTTGCATAGACACTCGTGACTCCATCGAGGTCTCGACTCGGGTTTCATAATTAATGCGATAATCCTGACCAAGCCTCGACGAAACATTTTGATCCTCCCGATACCTATTTAGATTTAGGATTTGCATTCATTTAGATACATCCACTCGTGATAAAATTTAGGGTTAATTTAGAAAAATTTGATTAAGCCTCCCAACTAGCATCGGCTAGGTGGAAATGGTGCCTTAGGCGCGAGCCTTTGCCTTCCCTTTCTTCAAATGTTACTTCGGACCTTTTTCTCTCGTTTTTTTCGTAGACCGGAGCCGGAAAAGGGTTTTTAAATGTTTTTTTCTAAAATTTTTTATTTATATTTATATTTTTGTTAAATGATTTTTGAATGACTTGGTACACCCTAACTCAATACTAAGTGGTGACTCCATTTCAAAATAAAACCCGTTTTTAAAATTAGTTGGCCAAAACTGTCGCACTTTTTAGTCCCGGCCTTATTTTATTTTTATCATCTTTTTCTAAATAACACTTTCTCAATAAATACTCAAGTTTTCTTACGCACGTACATTTTTTTTCAAAAACTTTCTTTTCAAAAAAGGTCACCGGATCGAACTGCCTTTTTGGGACACGACAGTTAGCGACCCCATAATGCTATCGATTTCGGACGCGAAAGTTATTTTCCAAACATCAACAACGGATGTCATTACTACTTATACCCATTCTCCTTCTCGATTCTTCTAAACCAAACAGTCCTTAAAAAGTGACTAGAAAATATGTTAAAAGGGAAAGAATTGGATCCTAAAAAAATTACTTATGGCATACTACAAAGGACTAAGTAGATTATAACAAAATCATGGAGCAAAAATTTATATTTTAATATTTTTTTTGGCTAACCCCGTATAAGGGGGAGGGCGCCACTCCTAGATTTTATTAATCATAATAAAAAGCCTGAGGGGGACCAAACCTTACCTCGTTATTACAAAAGAAAGGCATAAATGAGGTGTACTACTCCTTTTACATCAAACTATGAATAAATGTAAAACCTAAGCAATTCTAATAGAAGATAAACCTATTCTATCAATCCGCAATTCTCCCTTAGCAAGTTTTGGCAACTCTAGCTCTGTGTTATAAATAATCAATGATCCAGTCGAGCATCCTTCATTTGATAAAATGTTAGCCAATTTATTAGCTTTTCGAAAACAATGAGAAACTGAAAGAAAAGCATCCGAAAATTCAAGCAGCATATCCAAACTTTCAGCAATGGTCCATGGACAAGCAAACTTCCTAGAAAGAATGTTTACTAACAACAAAGAATCAATTTGCACATGAAACTTACCAAAGCCTCTTTCCAAACATAGTTTAACCCCAGTTAATAAAGTTGTTACCTCAGGCTTGCAAACTCGTTACGTGATGAAAATGACAAGCAAAAGCAAAAATCAAATTACCACAATCATCCCTAAGGACACCTCCACCTCCACCTACTCCTGGATTCCCCTTGGAACAACCATCTGTATTCAGTTTTAATTCTCCATGAGATGGTCTATTCCAGAGAATGAAAATGATCCTTGGTCGATTTGAGAGCTTCGAAACCCAACTATAAAAAACAACCCATGAAGTTGGAATCTGATGCAGATAGAAACCAAATTGTATAGAGAATAAATTCCTCAATTCATCAAAAATCCAAGACACTATTGTCTCTGCTGGAATAAGAACCTCTTCAAAAAAAGCCAAATTTCTAGCTTTCCATAAAAACCAGCATACTAAAGAAGGCAAAATTCGAAAAATAAAGCCTAAAAATATATTGTGCTTATATCCAAACCACCAATCTGCCAAAGTAGTTCGAATAAAAGATCCTGTAAACCGTATACCACAAACAGAGGCAAATCTCATCCAAGTATAACGGGCTAAACCACCATTAGCAAAAAGGTGATCAATGGACTCAACTTGCGATTGTGCACAACAAAAGCATTTCGATGGTCCATGAACACCAAAATTATAGAGGATTGGGAATATTGGTAACCTCATCTTCAACAAGCGAAGCATAAAAAAGGATATTTTCTTAGGTAAACATTTATGCCAAATCATGGAGGACATAAAAGACATCGGAGCAGCTCTCCTTGCATGCATGAATGCCGAAGAAAGAGAAAATTTACCATGTTGTGTTAACTTCCAAACCATAGTATCCGAAAGAGTAGATGTTGGGGACCTTCTTCATTAGTACTTTTTGAACCAGTTGTTGAGGTAACATGTCATGAAGTTTTTGTAAATCCCATGAACCGTGAGAGACAAAATCTCCAATGGCATGATTCCCTCGAACACCAACTTGGTGTGCTAGAAGTCCATCTCCAATCCAGTTATCCCACCAAAAATTACACCCTCCATTTTTAACTAAAAACTGAGTATGTGATTCCACAAATTCCCGAACCAACAACATTCTTTTCCAAGTGTATGAGTCCGTCGCCTTTAGTTCTACCTCATTTGGGTGTTTCTTTTTGCAATATTTAGCCATCAAAAATTCTGCCCATAAAGATTCTTGTTGCCGGAATCTCCACCATAACTTAATGGAAAAAGCCTGATAAATATCTTCCAATGACCTCAGCCCCACTCCACCTTCCTTCTCCGGCTTACAAAGATCACCCCATTTGATCCAATTAAATTTTCGAGACCTATCCGTTGAAGTCCATAGAAAGGCAGCAAAAATTCTTTCCATGTCATGAAAGACCTGTTTAGGAGGGCTAACAGACGACAATATATGCAGAGGCATAGAAGCAAGGACATGTCTTATAAGAATGAGTTTACCTCCCGAAGATAATAGGCGAGCTTTCCACGTCAAAACTCTTTGTTGTATTCTTTGGCATAAATCAGCAAAAAACACCTTTTTCGACGCCCATAGAACAAGGGGCAGCCAAGGTATTTAACTGGAAAAGAAGCTTCAGAAAAACCCGTTATCTGAGCTATCAATTGTTTACGTTGCCGAGAAAGCTTATCATGCACCAAAAAACAACTTTTATGTACATTAATCACCTGACCAGAAACCTGCTGATAATGAGTCAACACCTTCAAAATCAATCTCAAAGAATTAGAAGTAGCAGATGAAAAAATCATCACATCATCTGCATAAGCTAAGTGATTAATAGCCGGGCAACCATTTGGAATATAGAATCCTTTAAAGCTACTACGTGTATTAAGAAGATTAAGAGACCTGGATAACATCTCAGCAGAAAGAATAAACAAAGAAGGTGAGAGGGGATCTCCTTGCCTCAAACCCCTATGAGACTTGAAGAAACCAATCGGAGCACCATTGATTAATACAGAAAACCAACAATTAGAAATCAAACGCCAGACCATGTCAATCCAACACTCTCCAAATCCAAAAGCACGTAATACCTGTATCAGAAAAACCCGTGAAACCTTATCATAGGCCTTAGCCATATCTAGCTTCAACACTACATTCCCACTTCTATTTTTGTGACCAATTCTAGAAATTAATTCTTGGGCAAGCAAAAAATTATCTGAGATGAGACAATTTTTGACAAATCCAGTTTGTTCCCTGGAAATTAGCTTAGGCAAAATAGATGCAAGTCTGTTAGCCAATAGTTTGGATAATAATTTATTAAAAAAATTACACAAACTAATGGGTCTGAATTGAGAGAAATCTTGCGGAGCTTGATTTTTAGGGATAAGCACCAAAGAAGTCGAAGTCATGTATCTTGGTAGGGATCCACCACAGAAAAACCATTTGATTGCTTTAATCACATCCTCAGAAATAACATCCCAGCAAGATGTAAAAAACTTGCCTGTAAACCCATCAAGACCCACGGCACTATCACCATCCATACCAAGGATTTTCTCTCTCTAGTTTCTCTCTCTATTATTTTCTCTCTATTGCCGATTCTTGAGTTTGATTTTAGGGTTTATGGAGGCCCTTCAACCTAGTGTTGGAGGGCAACCTAAGCAACCGAATAGATCATTTGCAGACGTCTTGATTAACAAAACACTTTCTCCTCTGAAGATCAAGCCCCCATCAATACATAAGGGAGAACCGGCTGTGGTTTTTTCTCAAGATGATGTGAAAAAATTGGCTGCACCTTTCCAGTTTGCTCTGATAGGTAAGTTTTCCCATGGAAGACCAAACATGGATTCAATGAGGAAGGCCTTTGCTGCTATAGGTTTTTCGGGTAACTTCTCCTTAGGTTTGCTGGACCATCGCCATGTGTTGATCAGGTTGTCCAATGAAGAGGACTATTTACGTTGCTGGATGAGGGGTCTTTGGGTGATAACTGATTTCCCTATGAGAGTGTTTAAGTGGTCCACCGAGTTTAGGGTGGATACAGAATCTACTCGGGCTCCAGTTTGGGTCGCACTAGAGGGGCTACCGGTGCACTTCTTTGATAAATCTGCACTATTTTCTATCTGCAGTGCAGTGGGTAATCCTCTAAAATTGGATACTGCTACGTCAACACTGGCTAGACCTCACTTGGCAAGGGTTTGTGTCGATGTAGATATCACTCAACAACTTCCTGGTCGTGTATGGATTGCATCTGGTGCAGACGGGTTCTGGCAGAAGATTCGGTATGAAGATCTTCCTCCTTATTGCACTCACTGTAGTAAACAAGGGCATGACACCTCCAGTTGCAGATTTCTCAATCCAAAAGGCAAGGATAAGCAGGTGGTGGAAGACCACAACAATGGCCAAATCGTAAAACCACACTATCGTCCGAAGGTCCAGCATACACAGACGGAGGGAGAGCAAAGCGCGAGAGGCCTGGAAGGTGCGCAACAGAGCGGTCAAGTTTTTCAGGTGACTAATTCGCCTGTCAAAAACCTGGTGAATGAGCCGGAACTTACTAGGGAGGTCCCTGGTATCGAAGCAATCAATATGGAAGCTACGAAAGGGAGTGCTACGCCTGGGGTGCAGGAACAAAATCTGCATGTCGAGGGTTTGATGGATGAACAAATCCAGAAACATTGTGACTTACGGTTGGAGAACCTAGGTTCTGCTGGGGTGGAAAAAGATGTGGATGGACCTGGTCTTCTACTTCATGAGGTGGAGGTTGTTGCTGGGAATTTATCACCCAGAGGAACAAGGGAAGCTGCAGCAAGGCCGAAACAACAAACTGGACATGAGCTAGACTTAGAATACTGCAACCTGGAAACAAGTTACAAGCGGATGGAGGATGTTAGAGATGATATCAATGCTGAATGGAGGAAACCTACTCGAGGTAAAAAGGGTGTTAGGTTCTTGGTTTCTGATAGAATCCTCCGATCTAAAACCAAATCCTTAAATAATTCCTTTGATATTTTATCTCAATGATAAAGTGCATGTTCTGGAATATTCGGGGGGTTGGAAGAGCTCCTAATTTGAATAGATTGAAAAAGCTAATAAAGTTGCATTCTCTTCAATTTCTTGCACTTGCTGAACCAAAAATGGATACTAGAAGATTTGAATATATTCGTATGAAGTTGGGGATGGATTTAGGAATATATAATGGGGATGGCACGATCTGGATTTTCTTTCGTAGGTCACTTTCATTGACTTTAATTAGCGAAAGTACTCAACACCTTTCTGTGGAGGTTCAGAGTTCTTTATTCTCGCAAACATGTTTGGTTTCTTTTGTTCATGCAAAGTGTTTGGAAGAAGAACGTCGAACCCTGTGGGATTCTTTGAAAAATGATGCAAGAACTGATATGCCATGGATGATTATGGGTGACTTTAACGTGATTGTAAATGCAGAAGAAAAAAAAGGGGGCCGTCCTTTTCGGGTTAATGAGGCTGTGGATTTTTTAGAATTTATGCATGATCTTCAAATCTGTGATGCAGGTTTTAGTGGCTCTCCGTATACGTGGTGTAACAATAGGCATGGGCAGGCCAGAGTTTGGAAAAGATTAGACAGGACTCTCTTAAATCAAACGATGCTAAATTTAAATGTGCTGGTTGAAGTTCAACACTTGGTACGATGTCCATCTGATCATGCTCCGTTACTGGTTTCAGTTTCTACTAAGGGGGATGGTAAGCCTAAGCAATTCCGTTTTTTAAATTTCTGGACTCAGCATAAGGGTTTTCTAGAAGTTGTTCGGAGCTGTTGGCAGGATGATTGTCTGGGATCGCCTATGTTGTTACTAGTTGCAAAATTAAAAAAGGTTAAAAAACGTTTACAACTGTGGTCACGTGAGACGTTTGGCGACATTTTCCAGAATGTGAGAGAGGCAGAGAAACAGGCCAAAGAGGCAGAACAAGTTTTTGATGAGGATAACTCCACAAATAATCTTGAGTTAATGCAAAAGTCTCGAGCTCAGCTGAATAAAGTTATCTCCATTGAAGAAAAATTTTGGTCGCAAAAGGCGAGGGTAAAATGGTGGCGTGAAGGTGAGAAAAACTCTAAATATTTCCATTCTATTGTTGCAGATAGACGGAAGAAAACTATTATCCACCGTATTAAAGGGGCTCAGTGGAGACTGGATAACTGATGAGGAGGTTATAGCTCAGGAAGCTTGTCAATTTTTTTCTAATTTATTATCTAATGAAGGGGGAGGTGGAAACTTGAATTTTCAGCATATTCCTAGCTTGCTTGCAGAGGAGGATCGTTGTATGTTGGAAGATTTTCCATCCATAGAGGAAGTTCGTACAGTTATTTTTGATATGGATGGGGAGAGCGCATCAGGGCCAGATGGTTTCACGGGTAAGTTTTTCTCTGCAGCTTGGGATATTGTGGGTGCAGATGTCTATCAGGCAGTTATTTCCTTTTTCTGTGGGGAAGAGTTACCAAGGTCTGTTACCTCTACAATGCTTATTCTTATTCCTAAAGTTTCTCATCCTCAAGACTTCACTCAGTTTCGCCCAATAAGCTTATGTAATTTTATTAATAAAATTATTTCTAGGCTTTTGGCTGACAGGTTGGCAGGGATCTTGCCTAAAATTATTTCTCCCCAACAAAGTGGTTTTGTTAGAGGCAGACAGTTAGCTGAGAATGTCTTATTGGCCCAGGAATTGATCAAGGGCCTAGGAAAGAAACAGCGTGGGGGTAATGTGGTTGTAAAGCTTGACATGGAAAAGGCATACGATAGGGTATCCTGGCCTTACCTGATGGGTATCTTGAGGGCTTTTGGGTTTGGTGAACGTTGGATTGACATGATCTGGAGACTAGTTTCTAATTGTTGGTTCTCTGTCATTATTAATGGAGCGCTACATGGATTCTTTAAATCTTCTCGAGGATTGCGACAAGGGGATCCTATCTCCCCTGGACTTTTTATCATTGGTGCTGAAGGCCTTTCAAGAGCCCTAAATTCTCTTCTTTTTACCCGAGAATTCACCCCTTTTTCTGTTCCACGTAATTGTCCACCTATTACTCACCTGGGATTTGCAGATGATGTGATGTTATTTTCAGGTGCAGATAGACGGTCTTTAAAGATGATTATGGATACATTGAGAAAATATGAAGAATGCTCAGGCCAAAAAATTAATAATTTGAAGAGTGGCTTTCTATGCCATCATAGCACTCCCCCAGGTCGGGTCTCTATTATCTCTCAAATAACTAGTTTTTCAAGGAAGTATTTTCCTATTCGTTATCTTGGATGTCCCCTTTACTATGGTAGAAGGAAAAGTCATTATTTTTCTGACCTAGTTCAATCAATAGTGGGGAAGATTTTTATATGGCATAACAGATTGCTGTCTTTTGGTGGGAAGTTGATCCTTATTAAACATGTCCTATCTGCTATTCCCTTGCATATTCTTGCTGTTTCATCTCCCCCAAAGGGAATTTTCTTGCAGCTTGAGAGGCTTTTTTCAAGATTCTTGTGGAATCATACTCAAGAGGGGGCTAAAAGACACTGGATTAGTTGGAGCAATTTGTGTCTTCCTACGAATGAGGGTGGTGCGGGGATACGAAGTCTGATGGATGTGTATAATGCTATGTCAATAAAGCTATGGTGGCTTTTTCGAAGAAATGAGTCTTTATGGGCGAACTTTTTGCATGCTAAATATTGTAAGTCTAGACATCCCATGCAGGTTTCCCAGTCTCCTCTGGATTCAGGGACATGGAGACGAATGTTGGAGATGAGGCATCTTGCTGAAGCTAATATGTTCTGGCAGTTGAGGAATGGTGAAATAAATTTTTGGCATGACACTTGGGTTGACTCGGGAGTCCTGTCATCATATGCCGCTAGCCATGTTTCTTATCAGGTTTGCGATTTTATAAGGGAGAATGGATGGGATTTAAATAAACTGTTTAATTTCCTTCCTTACTCAGTGGTGCAGGAAATTAGGAATATTGAACCTCCTGATGCTACGGGTCCGGATATTCTTGTGTGGAAGTTATCTACATCTGGGGAGTTTTCTCTTAAATCAGCTTTTGAAAATAGTCGCCAAGTACGAAGTAAGAGCTTAATTTATTCCTTAATTTGGGATAATGCTATTCCTATCAAAATCTCTTTCTTCATTTTGAGACTTTTAAAGGGGAAAATCCCGGTTGCTGAAACTTTACAGAGGTTTGGGTTGCATGGCCCTTCGTGGTGTTATTGTTGTGATAGACACTCTGAAGAGACCATAGACCATATCTTTAGTTTTGGTGAAGTTCCTGGGCAGGTATGGAAAGTTTTTGAGCAGCCAATTGGCATAGCCATTAAACAACAAGGCGTGCGAAAAAGATTGATGCAATGGTGGGTTATGCCTTGGAAGAACAAATACCAAAAGTTTTTGTTACAAGTTGCTCCACTTGCCATCCTTTGGCATCTCTGGAGAGCAAGAAATGATTGGTTTTTTTCTAATGAGCTGCCAAAGTGGGACAAAATCGTGGGTAAGATATTTGTTGATGTGAAAATGACCTATGAGCTTAAGTTCAATACTACAATAGTCGATAAAAACTGGTTTGATTTTGTTGATACTGTGAGTGAGAAAAAACCTAGTATTGGGGTGACTATGGTTAAATGGTGGCCTGGTAGGGGCATGTTCAAATTGAATACTGATGGGTGTTCTAAGGGTAACCCTGGAGAATGTGGAGGTGGAGGGATCCTAAGGGATGAACAGGGTCAATTTATTTTGGCTTTTGCTACTGCCTTTGGATACGGTACTAGTTTGGAGGCTGAATTTAAGGCCATGTTATTTGGGATTCAAATTTGTTGTGAAAATGGATATAATACTTTACATGTGGAGTCTGATTCTCTTATTCTTATAAACATTCTTCGAGGCCTTACTTCTTGCCCTTGGTCACTTAGGCACATTTATGAGAAAATTAAAAAGTTTCAGCCATCTTGCGGCCTTTTCTCTCATTGTTTCAGGCAAGCTAATGGTCCTGCAGATCTATTGTCTAATGAGGGTATCCACCTGGGCACTTCACGAGTATTTTACACGTTTTCTTCTCTCCCAAAGGCTGTTCGTGGAGCGATTAGGATTGATAAATTAGGTTTTCCATGCTTTAGATTTAAGAGTTTTTAATTTCAAATATTGTAAAGGGAGTAGTACTCCTAATGTCCTTTGTTATAAATTTATCTCAATATGTAATAATTGGAGGTTTGGTTTGGCCCCCCTCCTTGTATTATTTCCTTAGTTTAATAAAATTTGGGAGTGGCGTCCCCCCCCGGGTATGGGGTTAGCCAATTAAAAAAAAAAAAGTTTAGGAATTACATTAGGGATATCCCCATAGTTCGAAATCTCAGGACTAGAGAATACTTGTTGGAAATATTTCACTACCTCTTCTCCAATATCCTGGTTATGAACTAACCACCATTTTCAGCTTTAATTTTATGAATCGCTGAGCTGATCCTTCTTTGAGTAACGTATGCATGAAAAAATTTGGAATTGTGATCTCCTTGTTCCAACCATTTCATCCTTGCCTTTTGTCTCCGAAAATTCTCCTCATCTATCAAAGCTCGCCTCAGATTATCTTGTGCGATGCAAACAGCTCTCCTAGTGTCACCAGTCGAGGGTTGCTGGGCAGTAAGATCAACCTGTTCCACCACCTCTTCAGCCTGCTTAACTCTATCAAACACATTCCCAAAAACGTTTTTATTCCATACTCTCAATTCCTCTTTCAGCTTCTTAAGTTTACTCATTAAAACTATCAGTGGATTCCTCTCAAAATCCTGCTGCCAACATCCTAGAACAACATCCAGGAAGCCATGATGCGAAACCCACATGTTATAGAAACGAAAAGCTTTAGGCTTATTATCGATCCTTGTCACTATAGAAATTAATAAAGGTGCATGATCAGAGGGAGCACGAACCAGATGTGAAATGGTGACTTGTAGACCGGATTCATACACTGCATCATTGATCAAGAAACAATCCAGTATTTTCCATATACGAGCTACACCATTCCTATTATTGCACCAGGTATAAGATGCTCTAGAAAAGCCAGCATTAGAAAGTTCTCCATCAGAAATAAAAGAGAGAAAATCCCTTACTTTCTCCAATCCTAAAAGGTCTCCCACCCTTCTTCTCATGCAGATTTAAAATACAGTTAAAATCACCCCCTACTATCCGAGGGACCATTCGATTTGTCGCTAAGCAAATCTGCCCACAGATGCATGCGTTCTTCAAGAGTACAAGCAGCATGAACTAAGGATGTAGTTACCATACTAGCCAAATGTGGGATGCTGCATTGATATAGATAGATGTTGGGAACTCTCCCCAACTTTATTGATGACAAAAGGAGATTTAAAGAAAACCCAAACAGACCCATGATTATTACAAATCACACCATCAAACTTGAGACAGAAACAAATGTTTTGATGACAAAGACACAGCACATTTTGGTTCACAATATAATAAGAAATTGTACATTATGCTTCTTGATTAAACTACGCAAACATCTAAAATTAGAGGGACGAGACAAACCCCTTATGTTCCAAAATAATGTGTTAATCATTGAGAAAAAACATCATCAGAATTACTGACCTACTTGGACCTAGAACGTAATTCCCTATCTGATGGGAATTTCGCTCTTATGCCCTTCGCAGTCTCCTTCACAGCCTGAGGAAGATAACTGGAAGTATCTAAAATCCCTGCTTTTAAAAATACTAATATCCATAAAAAAAAACTAAAGTACCAAATTCAACTTTTAAAGCACTTATTTTACGAAAGTAAAAAGGACAAAGAAGTAATATCTATTAGTAATAATGAAGCGGTTTACATGATCACACTTCACAGTATCTAAAAATGAATGTAATAATTTTTCCATGTAAAGTTTAATTAAGTATTTTCAAGCATTGAGCAAGGATTATATTTTTAATTCTCTTAGTAACCGTGTTATAATATATCTAATTAGGTGGACATAACTAATTTTTTAAAATCTGTTTATCTCATTTTTTTTCCATTTTCAAGCCTTTTATAGTTAAATTTATTATATGAGTCATGCAAGGGTAATTTGACAATGAAATATATTTAAGCATTTTACATGAATTTCTTTTTATCTAGATAAACATTGTTACATTAAAAGTAAAAAGAAGAAAGCAAGTGTCATACTGAAAATCTTAAGAGTGCTGATGTGAGCAAAAGACTTGAAGTTATTTGCTTTAACACCAAATAACACGTGATCCTTGATTAAGGTCAACCTAAAATCGGATTGATTCAGAATTAGGATCCTAGAGAGTTTTGAGAATGAAGCAATAATTTGACCCTAATCAAACTCGTTGATTAGACTAATGTTATGAGGTTGGATAGTTAGACCCAAATTAATCTTGTTGATGAGAATACAAACTCTGAAAGTTAGATTCTAATCAATCTCATTGATTACAACCTAGGCTATTGAAAAGCTAGACCAAAACCAATCCCATTGAGTAGGACCTATACTATAAGGTTTTGATCACTAGAAGTTGCCTTGATAAGATCAAATTAGTTCTTGACAAAGAACTAAGAGGAAATTCTCTCGATAAGAAAATACTCAATATTATTAATCAACTTTAATCAATGAATGATACAAACAAAAGTTAGCCTACTTAAAACAACAATCTAAAAACTAGTTTAAACTATTTCAAGTAGCTAAAAAGTAGCCAAAAAATAAAAAAAAATATGATGCAAAACCCATGGACAGATCTGTAGACAGATTCTCTTTCGCAGATTCTTTATAGACATTCTGAGGAGAATTTGCCACACCAGACAAAGAATCCATGGATGGGTTCAGATTTGCAGGGTACAACCAGCAAACTCTCCTCGCCTTTCTCCCTCATAGATCGCCTAGAAGATTATGCTTTGGATTTGCAACCAAATTCGCGATCACCAACAGATGAATCTGCAGATGGATTTTTGATAGAAGGATTTCATACCTTTTCCTTCATGTTTTGAGCCCTCTAAACCTCTTGAACACTTGGGTAAATGATCAATTTTGATGAGCTTCAATATTGGAAATAGGGGCTAGCAAATTCATATCAAGTGCCAAATGAAATCGTCAAAAATCTTAGGAGAGGTATCTGAAATTATCCCATCAAATTTAGACCACAAAAAGAAAGCTAGCCCTCATTCCATCTAAAATTAAACGTCTTACTTTCCCTGTTAATTCATTGAAAATAATATTCACTTTCCTTAAATGAAAATTTTAAATCATAAAGTGCTTTCCTTTCTAAATATTTTACACACTACTATTATAAAAGGTGTTAATGCCCTAAAATAAAGTAAGTTCTGGGGTTGTATATTACACTTATGTTCATGTTATATAAATAAATGTGACACTTGTTTTATCAATTAATAGTTATTTTTTTTATGCTTGTTTATTTGATAAAATCCTTAGAATATTAATTCTGTATAAGGGATTGTAAGAGTTATCATGATGAGACTCTTACTACATACATTATATTCTTAAATATCCCTAATTATGGTATTAGTGAGACTAGACATCATCAATGTAGATACATTAGCACATACTTTGCCGCTACTTATGATAAGTGATAGTTGATCACATCAACTATGGTGTGTGATATCTAAGTTGGTAGGTAAATGCTTGTTAGAAAACAAAATCATTGGATTGATCTGCTAAGAATCACCATATGGATAATGCCAATGGTTTGAACTCTTAATAGTAACAGTGTAAGTGATCCTTGGATTCGAGATTACCATAGTATTTTGAACATAGACTCTTAGACTTTGACTCTATCACTTGTTACTCATAAAGAGCTGCTCATAATATAGAAATTAGTTATAGTATGAAGCATGAAAAGATAGTGAGTGGTCAATATAGGTAGGATTCATCATTCTTAATAGTAGGAGAGTATAGTCATATCTCAAATTTGGCTATGTGTTGAAAGTAATATATAGCTCAAAAATTTTTCTGCAGAAGTAATAGTCTAACTTGGAAAGTGTTTCAAAGTTGTGACTAGAAAGTTATGTTTCAGAAATAAGAAAAGAGTAATTAGTCAAATAGGAGTGCACTACATTCCTAGACTAATTAGGGATGTAGTATATGGTGAAAGGATATTAATTGCACAGTAATATTCATTGATGGATGAAATCTACCATATGACTTTTCTTATTTGCTTGAATAGTCATGATATGTTGCTAGATACTACTCATGTCTATAGGTGTATATTAATTAATCAGTTAAATTAATAATAAATTAAAGTGTTCAATTTATCAAGCTCTTTAATTAATTAATTAGAAAGTTAGAATTTGTATTTATTGCCAATGTGAATGGAATCTAAATGGTCACACATTAAGGACATAATTTTTGGATTAAATTGTTATTAAGATAAGTATAAGATACTTATGAAATTAATTTATATGATGGATTAACCATAAGGATTTATATACAATTAATCCATGTCTTGAAGGAAAATGCTTCTCCTTGCCACGGAAAAAAGGCTTTCGATTACCATAAGGAAAAGGTTTCTTGTTACCACGTGGAATAGCAATTTTAATCTTAGTGGATAAGGCAAGCATCCAATTACTTATTGGACTCTTATTAACTAGTTTCCTAAAGACTTGAATTGGTTGGCTATCAAGATACCCTTAGCCTTGTCTCTTGGATATACTAAAAATATACAATTAGAGAAACACAAAAGTAGTGAGAGAAGATTTAGGAAGAAATAAAAGAGAAAAACATGTGGGTGGGTTTCTCTCTCTCTCTCTCAATGGAGATGCCACTTCCCCCATTTCTCTGGGTTTTGGTTCTTCTACTTCCTTCTCTATCTTTATACCTTGTTTGAAGATTCAAAAGAGTTAGAACTCAAACGATAAAACTAGATAGGACGAAAGGCTTATGAAGGTTGTGTTCTCGTAGATTACTATTAGAGACTCTACACCTGGAGAGCATTTTGTGGTAGATACAACACCTACAACAAAAGGATATGCCTTGCAATGAAACTTTCTGTGCATAAGGTATAATTCGTTGTACTCCTTCTATATCGTATAAATTATATCAAAATGATCATAGTTAAGGTAACAAAGTTTTAAATTTTTGCTGCTTAACTCTTTCTGTTACATTACAAAAGGGTCCACATGTTATATTGTTTTACAAGATAAGTAGATATATTTGTTGGAACAAAATAAGGGTATTGGAGATATTTTTTCCCTTAAATCTTTTTGTTTGGTTCACGGATATGATGAGATGGAATAATTCATCTTAGGTGCAGACACCAAATTTTGACACACCATTTATTTTCAAACATTAGGGGGCATGTTTATATTTTTTGGGTCAAATTCTAATTTTTCAATAATCTCGGGGGTAAAATAGTAAGTTTTCTCTGTAAATATTTTTCCATTAGTTTTGGGGGGTTTTTAAGTTCATAGTTTTATTTTCATACAAATTTGTTAATTTTTTATAATTTTTTTCAGTTCTAATTGGTATTGTTTTTATATTTTTACCAGCACAAGGGCAAAATGGTAATTTCGCATCGCAAACACCATTTTAGTTCATTTTAGGTTCCAAATTTATTCTTTAAGCATGTTTCTAAATTTTCTTTATTTTTTTGGAGATGATTGCTATTTCTTTTGTAAATACTGCATTCAAGGGCAAAAATCGTCATTTTATAGTTTAAATTCATTTTTCATCAATTTTTGAGTGATAAATGCATTTCCTAGGGTTTTAAGCTTATTTTTAATTTTTGATAATTTTTTGAGGTCAATAGCTATTTTCTATGTATTTTCGTTGTCTAGGGGCAAAATCGTTATTTCACACTCCGAGAGCGTTTTTGATCAATTTTAAGTTCTAACCTTTAATTTGAAATCTACTTTCAATATTTTGGCAAATTTTAGAATTTACTGTCATTTCTTTGTATTAATTCTTGATTTTTTTGATTTAAAATATTTTTTAATAAAATTAAAATTTTTTTTACCGGTGGCAATTTCGTTATTTTGTAATATTCTTGGTGACCAAGACAACTAGCCCTATAAATACCCCCCTTAAATCAGAAAAAAAAAAGAAGAGGGAAAAATCAAAAACCCTAAAAACACATACACTTTATGTGCAAAAAAGATCAAACACACACATTGCCTCACCAAAAACACACATACTCCAATTTTCCATTCTTGAGTTACTGTTCATCATCTTTAAGGTCATTACTATTCATTAGATTCTTTTCAAGCCTCAAAAGGTAAGTTCTTCTCTTTGTTTTTATTCATTGTTCTTCCATTTTCTTATGTGAATCTGACCATGTGTTTAATTGTTAAGAATTCTAGTTGAGTTTCTTTTTTCAGATTTTATTTCTATCCTTGTTCTTGAGTTTGTCTTTGGATTGTTCTCTGTTTTTGTTTTCTGGGGCTTTGTTCTTTTTGTTTCTGAGTTTTATGTTCTTGGGACTTTATGTTCTCAATCGTCCAACCTCTCCTAGTCCAATTGCAAACTCACCACAACCACCATCATCTTCCACCATCTCCACTGAACCTCTATCACCAACATCAACCATACCACCTTCCATTTCCTCCCACAATCAGCAAAAACAAACCTGCAGACAAACAACCAGGTTCACAATCATCATCTCCCTACCAAATCATCAACCCATGTAGTCCCAAAATACTATCAATTAAACACCTCCACCGCAACCAGTTCACCATCCCACCCAACAACCAGCAGCTCCGTTCACACCACCCTGCCTTATCCATCTCCACCAGTCTACCAGCAATCTCTCTGCCACCACCACAAAATCCCAAGTCAGATGCCAACGCCACCACTAGAATCACATTATTACCCCATAACCTTCTCAATCTACCAAGCAACACCAAAAATCAGCTAGCTCTGATCCACCTTAGCCTACCACCGCTAATTCCATCCCTCTCCTTATTGCCCAGAACTTGCAAAGAAAAATAACAGAGCACTAGTCTCACCACTAGTAACGTCCAGGCCAGTTCAATTTTTTTCATAACCACTGCCTCAACTCCTCCTCCACCACCTGCAAAAACAATGACAAAAACCAAAAGCTCAGCCCATTCCTCTGCCAAACCAGAATTTCACGCCACTACCCAATCACCCTCCTTCACTCACGTAGCCCATCCCCTGCTATCCGTTCACATCCTAAACCACTCAAACAACCATAAATAGGCCTCCCAAGCCTTCACCCACAATCACACAATAACAAAAGAAAAATCAGCAACTTCACCGTAGCTCCCGAACCACTATTGACAACCTGCAAGAGAAGAAAACCGAATACAATAGACCAATTACAACACCTCACTCTCCAACCCACTGCCAGCCCTATCACAGCCCTTCACCTCCAATTCAACACAATGCCCTACACGGCCTCAACCCTGTCGTAATCACCACTATCCAGCAACCATTCACAGTCCCCAATAGCCCCCACTACCACTCTCTCACTGCCCTCAACCACGCCCATAACCAGCCCCATTTCCCCCGCAAACCCTCATCACCAAAGTAAGCCCATAACAACACCAATTGCAGCCTCCTGCAAACGGTAGGCCCAATCCACTCAAGACTCACACACAATCACCCAAAGTAACCTCAATTCTCACCAGCATACCTTCCTCAAACACTCACCATAATCGACAAGCACACCACTACTGCCATAGTCCTCCACTCACAGCCATCACCATACACCTGCACAGCACCTCCACCCCTCAACCTTCGCTCGCCATCAGTCACAATCCCAGACCCCTGCTCACAAATTTACACTCAAAATCAGCTCCGTCATCCTTGTAGCCCTCGAATTTGGGATTTAGGAAATTTGGAGCCTCGGTTTGTAGGAGACTGGATTGGTGAAATTTGAGAGGGAGAGAGCGACGAAAGCAGAAGAGAGAAAGATAGAGACGAAACAGAGAGAGTTGAAAAGGGGAAGATAAAGCAAAGAAATAAAGAGAGCAAAAAAGCGGAAGAAAAAAGCAAAGGGACGGACAAATTAGGAGAGAAACTAGAGAGGGAAGGAGAAGAGAAACTGATAAAGGAAAGAAAGAGAGAAAAGATGGAGACAGAGAAAGAAAATTGGTATTGTCTGGGAAGAACACGAGTAAAGGAGGGGTGATCTGTTTCTTTTTGTGCGAATGTGTTTTTGTCTCTCTTTTTTGTTTTGATTTTGTTCATACTCCTAAATTGATAAAGAGAAAGAAATATAGATTAGGGGGTAGTTTTTGGAATATACCTTTTCTGATTTTGAGAAGTTGCATAGTTTGGAGAGTTTTGGTTTTTGAAGGAATGAGATTTTCTGGGGAAATTAAAACCAATTTGGACTTTTTTTTAGTTTAATGTTAATTAATTCTTTCATTTGTTTTGATTCTGATTAATTTAGTTTTAATTTAATTAATTGATGTATTTAGTGAATTAATTTATTTTTAATTTAGTTTGTTACTTCTTCTTTTTTCCACTTATTTTATTGTAAGTTAATTATTTATTTTCATTTTTTTTTACATCTTAGCCCTTAGATTCTGTGTATTATTGATGTGCTCTTTAAGATTCTTGTACTACTGCATTTTAGTCCTAACATTTTCCCTTTGGCCCTAATTTTGTTTGAGTTTGTTTTAAGCCCTTAGTTTAATAGCATTTGCATTTTACTTTCAATTTGTTACAATTTTTATATTTTGTGATTTATTTCATTAAATAGTGGTACCTTTAATGCGTTTACTCATATTCTTAGCATTTAAGTACCGAGTCTTCAAGAGGTATCTCTGTTCCTCATTAATATCTCTTTATATGCTCCAATATGCTCTTATATGATTTATTATACATTTTATTCACATGTTTCGTATTTTATATGCTTTTTGCGTATTTATTTACTCGATGTTATTTAATTTCGAATTTTATTATTTTGACAAAAAATATAATATTTTTGTATTTAGCTAGCCAATGTAATAATTAGATTATTTTCTTTTTTCATATTTTTTTATAAACATTTTTGTATTTAGATAGCAAATGTAATAGATGGGTCGTTTTTTACTTTTTCTCCCCTTAAATTGTAAGCTAATTCCCCCGGTGTAATAGTTAGGGCTTATGTGCTTTTGCATGCTTATGTGCTTATATGTTTTATCGCTTTCTTTAGGGTTTTTGTATCTAGATATCATGCTTACGTGTTATGTGCTCCTACTTGACCTTATGTGTCTTTATATGTTTAATTTGCTTTTAATTCTTGTTTCACTATTTAATTCATGTTTTATTTTATTTCGTCACCACACTAGTAGTCCAAATCTAGTTGTGGCTTTATTGTTTCCTGCTAGTCCAACGCTAGTGAGATCTTTAGAAAGGGCTAGTCCAACGCTAGACCCTTAGGTCATTTAGTACTAAGATTTACACATATTGTGTGCATTTTATATCATTTCATACACTATCCCCTTTTTAGTTTTTCATCATTTTGCATGATTTTCATATATGTATATAATCATTATTATTATCTATTTTCAAGTATTTAACAGCACATGACATTTAGGTTGCATTTTCACTTAGATTTTTAGGACATTTGTGTGATCCGACTAGAAAAGTCATCTATTCACGTGAGAAGCGGTGGCGTACATGCCGTTCCCCCCTCCGTGAGTAGAAACACTCAGTCACGAGTTATTAGTCCCCATACCTTTTATGTTGCATGCACTTTCTTTAATCACTTATTATCTATATTACTATTTTTATTTTCTTTTTGCATTTTATTTCTGCATTCACACTCATGACTCCCTCGGGGCCTCGTTCCAGGTTTCACAATTAATGCGATAATTCCGATCAAGCCTCGAAGGAACATCTCGACCCTTTCGATATCACATTTAGACTTAGGATTTGCATTCATTTAGATACATCCGAACGCGATAGAACTTAGGGTTAATTTAGAAAATTTTGATTAAACCTCGCAATTAGCCTCGGTTAGGTAGAAAGGGTACCTTAGGCGCGAGCCTTTGCCTTCCCTTTCTTCAAATGTGACTCCCGGACCTTTTTCTCTCATTTTTCGTAGACCAGAGTCGAAAAAGGGTTTTAAATGATTTTTCTAAAATTTTTACTTTTGTTTTGTTAAACGATTTTTTGGGTGACTTGGTACACCCCAACTCAATACCAAGTGGCGATTCTATTTTTTTAAAATAAAACCCTTTTTCAAAAATCAGTTGGCCAAAACTGTCGCATTTTTAGTCCTGGCCTTCTTTTGTTTTCCAAAATGCCATTTTTTCTAAAATAATACTTTTTTACTAAAAAATTGATTTTTCACACATGCGCACGGTTTTTCCCAAAATTTTCTTTTTAAAAAGGGCCACCAGACCAAACCGTCTTTTTGGGACGTGACAGTTAACGACCCCGCCGTGTGTCATTTCGAGGCGCGACATTAGGATTAATAATGTTGGGATAAGTCATCCCAAGCTTCACAATCCCACATGTCCCATGTGTGGTTGGTAACAGATTTGATAGACTGAATCTTGGGATGAGTCATCTGATATTTAATTAAAGACTAGATTATCATTTTATTGACTAAAGTGCCCCTAAATTTGTGTAATTATATTTATTTTGTAATTTAAAATACATTTTAATAACATTCTAAGAATTATACTGTGTTAAAATATAAAAATGGGAATAAGATAATTTACTATATTTATTGGTAATTCAACAAATAATATTCAAATAGTATTATAAGAATTGTCATATCAATAGCATAAATGCAATAACTGCAATAGACTAGAAATAAAAAAAATAGTATTTTAGATAAATCAAAGTTTGTGTTAAATATTTTTTAGGCAAATTAGTTTTAGAGAGAATTTGAAAAGAAGGCTGATTAGTTTTAGTTATAAGATAAGGATAAGGTTAAATTTGTTTAAATTTTTTTATCCCGCGTACTCTTCATCCCAGGATAACTAATCCCAACCTCCCTTTCTCATGGGATTATTTAATCTAATGAACAAGGGATTATGTTAGTTAAGTAGGATGACTAATATTGCCTAAAAAACTCAACCAAATATAGGATGACATGGGATTAGTTATCCAATCCCTTGTCATCTCATGAACCAAACCTACCATGCATAGTTTGTAACTTCTTACTTGTTTTTAACTTTCACAATATAAGTTGAATTACGTTCAAAACAAATCAAAATTTCTATCCTAGGATTTCTTGACATAATTTCTTAGAGTAGTAATACACTTATGATATTAAGATTAATGATTTCTCCTTACAAATGATAATCTATTCAAAAATAACAATTTCTAGTCAAATTCTATATACAATGTTTTAGATTCTATTAGCACAATGTAAACTAAATTAAAAAGCTCTATAAATTGTTAATTAAATTTAAGCGTTTATGCTTATTATCACGTCATTGCAGTAATACTTAAGGCTTTTACTTGTATTTATATTATTATCTTGAAGTATTCAATTGAACAATAAAAAACTCAAGCAACTTGATCATATTTACACTGACTCGGTTAAAAGGTTCTCTAACGATACAATGTCTAAGATGATTTTTATTGCTTAGGAAACGTGAATTTTACTCCCATTACCAGCTCTAGAATTTACGAAAAGAGAAACTTGCAATTTTAGTACCAAAAGTTTGGGGCATTAGTAGTTTCAGTCTTTAAAGTTTGCACAAAAGCAAATCTAGTACCAAATGTTTCAAATTGTTAGTATGTTTAGTCCCATTGACTAGTTTTACACAAATCTTATCGGAATTTGGTCACATGATACTCGCGCATCGGTTACAAAAGAATTTCAAAAAGAATTAGATTAAAGAAAAAAATTAATTACCATAATTTGAAATTAAAGGCACTAATTTGAGTTCATAAATAATAAATAAGCAGATAAAATTGAAAAAATCTACTTAGATAGTGCATTAACATGTGTGCCTTTAATTACAAATTATAGAAATTAAATTTTTTTTCTTTTTTTAATTTTTTTTGAAAAATTTTGTATTCGTCATGTGAGTTTCATGTGGCCGGATTCTGATAAGATTTTGAGAAAATTGGTCAATAGGACTAAATGTGCTAAAAAATTGAAACATTTAGTACTAGATTTGCTTTTGTCCAAACTTTGAGGAGTGAAACGGCCGATACCCCAAACATTTAGTACCAAAATTGTAATTTTCTCTTAGGAAAAAGAGAAAAGTTAAGAACAAAAATCTGCAGTTTGGTGGATCAAGGGATAGCAACTTGATGCAAAATCTCAAATTTTCAGTGACTTGTGAAGTCAATGACTTGTAAAGTCAAAAGGCAATAATAACTTCTTTACTTTTTTTATTTTTGCTCAAGATGAAGCATCAAGGAAGTGCAGATGTGACCTAATGAAATTGAAAGCAATGCTGAATTTCTTTCCTAAATGTCAAACCACCCCTACTGGATTAAGAAGTCATCTTTTTTTTTGGTATATAATCTAGTTATTAATTGGAAAAGAACTTAATTAAATTTTTATTTCTGTAACTATAGCTTTTTGCTGCTGTTGTTAAATTGGATCCTTATCAAATATATTTCTGAAGCTTTTGAGGAGAAATAATTGAATTCAACTCTGGTGTTGGACTCCGATCACATGAATTTTTAATATTTCTTCTTAAATTGATCGTTTGAAGTAGATACTATGACATACGAGTGGTGTAATACTTCAAGTAATAATGGACTGTTTAGTGCTTCATTATCAACCATAATACACGCTCTAGTGATTAATATCAACTCACGAAGGACTCATGCGTGATTAGTAGATTTATGGGTTATTGGTGAATGGATAAATTTAAAACATAATGACTTATTTATTTATTACACGTATAGCGAAATATGTTTTAGTTGTGAGCAATTTCAATAGATCAAAAAAAGGAAGGAATCCTTCAATAGCCTAGAACATTAGTGCAAGTACATTGGGAACATTGGAGAATTGTAGGCAGACGGGATATTAAAGAATGTTTTTTTATTATTTCGGAATGTACCACGGTAATGTGGTAAAAAAAATGTAAATTTTCTCGATAAATTGTTAAGTCATCAACCAATCTTATTAGTTTCTTAAAAAATATTATGTTCCTTCACTTAGGTTGCGTTTGGTAAAACTGAAACCTGAAACCTGAAGTCTGAAGTTTGAAATTTAAGTCTAAAAGTATTAAGTTGCTAAATTGATAAAGTTTTACTTGTTTGATAATTAATTGAATCTATGCACTAAATTTAATATCTCAAATCATAAATATAATTATTTTATCTTAAAATTAAAAAAAATTATTAGTAATGTTTACGAGAGATAGATATCATTTATTTGTGAGATAGAATATGAGTATATGTGCATTACAATGTGTGTGAGAGAGAGAAAGTATGTGTATATTTATATGTAAAGATGTATGCATGAAAATGTGTGTACGTATGTGAGAGAAGAAAATTAATATGTGTCGCGTGTATATGAGAGATAAAATGTATACGTGAAACTCTGTGTGTGTGTGTGTGTGTAAAAGTGTATATGTAAGAAAGTATGTAAGTTTATGCAAGAGAAACTATGTGTGGGGAAAGAGAAAGAAAGTGTGTGTATGTGTGAGAGAGGGAGGGAGAGAATATGTGTTTGTGTGAAAGTGTGTATATGTGTGTGCGCTTGCGTGTAACTGTGAGAAAGAGTGTGTGTGTATTTGCGAGAGATTGTACATGTGAGAAAAAGTACTTGTTTATATGTGTTTGCATGAGTGAGTGTGCAAGAGTGAATGTGTGTGTGTGTGTGTAAGGGGGAAAGAGAGTATCAAAATTCAACAAATTAAGTGAAAAATTTTCATTTAAAATTTTGTACACAAATAAAATAAGTACTTAATGTATTAAGTAATGATAAAAAAATTTTGTAATCAAACATATTGAATTCAAAAGGCTCTTAATCCGTTAATTTTCAACTAAGTATCAAACACCCTTAGTCTGGCATTAACACGTATTTTCCGTTTCTATGGCTCATTGTCTAGATGCTAATTTTAGGCTAACTTTGTTAAGGAATCACCAATTGAACTTTGATAATGAAATTATTCATTTGGTTCAAAAAAAAAAAAAAATCACTACTCAAAAGAAAAGAAAATGACAAAATAGTTGCTTCAGAAAAGTTTGCAACATTTAAGTGTTAACGGCCACAATGTCAAATAAACCAATCTCAACCAACTCGGCAAATCTAGTTAGGAGGATACCCTTAACATGTTTCCCTACCAAGTCTGGACTTCAAACTCTGACCTTGATAGTTATGAAAAAGAAAAAGAGAATGAGGGTTCAAGTGTTAGTTGCATGGGAAGCCCACAATCTAAATGTGTGTGATAAAAACAGTCCATGATGAGAATTTATTAAAAAAAAGAAAAATCAATCTCCATAATTTCACATTCTTAAATGGAGATGGGGTCAGTTTTGACATTTTCTAAGTTTTTTTTTTTCCCCACGGTGACATAGATGAAGATAGGTCTAATGGTTGGGATGAACTTATCATTTCATAGGAGAGCAGTTGTTGAAGGTTGACTTAGATGTTGCCCATGGACACTAAAATTGACAACTATATGTTGATGACTCACCTTAAAGGAAATAATCCCATTATGAAATGTTGTTTGAGAATTAGAGCTACAATGAATATTGAAAGAGTTAGAGATGCAAAGAGTAACCCCGTCAAATGCACGGATGATGAAATTGCAGCTCCGGGAAAGGAGACAGACATTGTTTTATAATTAGAACTACAGCGAATATTGAAAGAGCTAGAGATGAGAATATTAATATTTGATGAAAAAATTGCAGCTCTGGAAAAGGAGAGAGAAGAAATAACATAACCAAAGAACTTAACAGGCTACTCTCCAAGGCAAACTGTAGGAGAAATTATTACAGTATTGATAATAAAAAACTTGGAATTCCAACTGAAAATTAATTAGCATAGTTTTGGAAGAAATTTATTACATTATTTATATTAAAAAAATTTAGACTTCCAACTGAAAATTAATTAGCATAGTTTTGGAAGAAATTTATTACAGTATTGATAGTAAAAATTTAGATAAAATACCCTATACTTCCTGTGATTTTCGGATAAACTATATGATCCCTTTATAGTTTAAAAAACAATGCATCACTTTCCTGTGGTTTGAATTAAAGTGTTAAAGTGACGGAAATTAGTTTCTGTGATGGAACGTGGGTAAAATGTTTAAATTACTCTAGTGTTTAATTGTTTCATTTTATGTTTGAATGTATTTTTTCCTTGCAAAATACACTTTACACCCTTGTAGTTTTTTAATGAGCCACACAATATCTTTATGGTTTTAAAAGCTATACATCACTTAATGGCAATTTCTAGTACTTATACGAGATAATTTCAATATTTTATTCACGGACCGTTACGGAAAATAATTTTTGTCTATTTGAGGGGTGATTTTTTGAACACTAAGGAGTCATGTGATTTATCCAAAAACCAAAGGTAAAATGTAATAAACCCTAAACAAATTTACACTTCCAACTGAAAATTAATTACCTTAAGATAAAGTGATATATAATTTTATTAATTTAACTAGAAATTCTTAGAAAACCAGTGCACAATATGCATGCATTAACAATTGATAACTGACTTCAGTAAGATAGAGATGACTGCATTTGATAATTCATCTTAATATACAGGGTGCAGATAATAGCAATTTGATATTTTTGGGGGGTCGGGGAGAGAAATAATTTTTTTATGAGAAGTAGTAACAATAGAAATTGATTAAATTCTATGAGTTGTTTAGGTATTTGTCTCGATTTAGAGCCTATAACATATACTTGTGGGGTGTTACTTGTTAGGGTGTGAAAGAATAATTAGATTAGCCTATTCTGTATGATAATCCGGTCACAAAGTAGTTAATTAATTACCAAACATATAGACTTCTTCAATTTAACATCTAAATCTAATCGAACTTATAATTGAATGTGTCTGAAACTGATAATTGAATATGATGGGAAATTCGAGTGCAATTAAAAGATTAACACAATAACAAGAGTTATCCCCATGTACAAGATTCAAAACTCGATGAATATCAAGTATTAACAAACTTTCCATGTTGAACATCTTGCTGAAGAATTATAAAAATTTTATTATGGTTTAGTATAATAACCAAAAAGTCTTTAGTTATTACCTACAACTTTTTTGATGCCTCATTCCAACATTATTGGTAAAACATTTTCGACGAATCATACTTTAACATGATCATATAATTTCTAAAACTTTCCACACCACAAGTCTGAACAATGAAAAGAGTAAGACGAAAACAAGAGCTATCTATGTATGCAAATATTAGAAGTCAATGCATAAGTTGCTAAAGTAGGATTAACATCCTTTCTGCAATACATCTCCAAAGCATGTCTAATAAGTCCAAGACAACGCGGCATAACTAGTTGTAGAAATTGCATTGCTGCTAGTTTTTTTTTTTAAGTATTTTATTTAAATGGATCCTACCATTTTTTTTTTTAAGGTTTTGATCAGTTTGACGTGTTGCTTTGGAGAAATTGCTGAAAGTGGGATGATTTTAAAATCTCTTCAACAAATGGGTTTTGTTTTGTGCCGCGTTTCACGAGCTGTGACTATCGCAATTGATCAATGCGATTTTGGCCTTTTTTTAAAATAATCTTTCCAGAAGACCTGCACGGCATGTGGGTTGTTGAATCGCATTTCCTGGGTTTGTGGTCTTTTGACTTTTAGGGACTGGGTTTTGGATTCAGACTTTTATTTTTGGCATAACATTTCTTTTTTCTTTTTTTTTTTTTGGTTTAGGGTTCTGTGGTTTAAGGTCTTTAGTTTGTTGGGTTTAGGGTATTTATTATTTATTCTTTTGGAGCACAAAATAACTTATTTTTCCTAATTATTTATAATTTTTAATTTTAACTAATTATTCATACTTCCATTATTATTTCTAAATTATTGAAACTACATATTTTTGGACTATGCAACCAATACATCACAATAAAACTATATAATTAGAAATAATTTTTTTGTTAATCATAGTCTGTAATATTTTATTACTTTTTTAATTATTTCCCTTATTATATAAATTACATACTGTTTTGAACAAGCAAAAATTAATTCAAAACAGTACAATTATCTTCAAAATAATCATTTAATTTTCTAATTATTTCTAATTATTAATTATTTTCTTATTTGTTCCCACTCTCGTAAATTATTCCATTCTTTTTTTTTTTTGTAACAATTTTTCCTTTTTTATTTATTTTCCCAATTATATGGATTACATATTTTTTGCCAAAAATTAATCACCACAACTTAATAAAACTATAAAGGATGTAATTTTATTTTCCTTACCTATTCCTAATTATTTTTTATTTTCATAATTGTTTCTCTGTCTTAAATATTTTTCCAATTATCTTGATTACATAATCAGTAACCCCAAAAATAATGATTACAACTTGGAATGCGATATCTAACATCGCCCCATGTCTTCTACCAAGCCTGCAACAAACCAGACACAGAATTTGAAAAAAAAATAAAAAAATGACAATGTCTTTTTTACCAATAGTTAACAGGGGAAGAGAGAAGAGTAGAAAAAGGAGAGATGAAGTGTACAAAAGAGATCCATCTTTTGTATAGCCCATCAAACTTATTTACCCATAACCTAATCTATCACTTATTAAGGTGGAATATAATTTTTTTGATACAAGAAAGCAACTACTAAACTGTTACTAAAAGTTAACTAACCCTCACTTTTTGTAAATAAACTCCCACGGTCCATGAAAAAAATGAAAATGTCGCGTTGCGATAATACCTCCTGGAACAACTGCACAAAAGGGCCCCATGTAGAACGAATTTTAAAAGAATCTCAGTTTAAGCAATTTCTCCCGAGGGTTTTTACCACGATTCCGTGTCTGAACCGTTGGGAGTTGAGATCCGCACGTCCCGGTGCTTCTCAACTGCATAAAGAAGTACACAATTAGCCTTGGCCAAATCAATCTTGGTGATCTGAATCTTTGGATCATATATTCGTAATACTAGAACAGTTCACTACACTTTCTGAACCAGTAACCATTGACTTTGAGATTCATTCAATAGTGCCAATTGCAGAATACTCCAACTTTGCCTAAATTGTCTTTTCTTTCTTTTCTTTCTCCTCTCCCTTTTTGGATGAATACATCTGTTTTTATTACCCTTTGCGCAAGCAATTCAATCAGGAAGGAAATAATTTAGTACTTCGCTTACTCCTATCATATAGTAGTACTCGTTCCGAGAGTTAAACTATGGAAGATCCCAACAGAGAAATGGAGATGGTTTCCACTTGCATTGAATCTATCTTGCGTGATCTTAAGTTGATCGAGAAAAGCCTCGGGGATGATTTTGTTTATATGTTCAACACAGAGAAGAGATCAGCTTTTACGACCCTCAAGATGAGCTTACCATGTCTCTGGACATTTCTTTGGGGTGCAAGAAAGTGGACCAACAACGATGTGTCTTTAGATCTGGAATCTAATAGGGTGGATCTTCGATCTTTCTTATCTACTATTGAAGAAAATCTTAAGAAATACGAGGAGGACATTCACTCTCTTTGCCTTCGACCACAAAGTGAATATGTTGTAAGAAATATCGTCAATCAACTTCTTTTGGGTACATCAAGAAATAAATACATCTCGCCTTGGGAACCTGTGGTCTGTAGTTTTCGAGCACAGATCAGGTCTTTTATAGATGGAATCCACATGGTATACCATACTTTGTTGGGCTGCTGCTCATCCCGTCGCTTTTGCTTGAGAGATGATGAACTTGTGGAATTTGTGGACTACGTTCTGCAGAATCTTTCAGGTCTTCTCGATCCATTATTGTTGTGGGATGCGACGACTACCTTATATAAAAATAAATATGCTTTGCATGCTCGAATCAAGGATCTCCAAGGCGAGCTAACTTTCTTGAAGAATCTCACCCGCTTTGCCAAATTGAGAGCAATTGAGCGTGGCCTATTAGAAGATCTGTTGAATCACCTTCAGTATGCAGTTTTAAATGCAGCATGCTTGGCTTACAATTGTTCATTTTTCAAAGACAGTGAAGAAGTAGTTTCTAAGATGTGCTCCGCGATTAATGGACTACTCTGGGAAACTAAACATGTTGATCACGGACGTATGTATGTCAAAGTCCTTGAAGCTTCAAAATCATCAGCTTTGTTACGTACTACGGATATGGCTAAGCATATAATGGGGGACTTCAATGATTCTCTCATAAGTCGTCTTTGGCCCCTGCTGTGGAGCAGTACAAGTTTTATGGATTGTTCGACAGATCAGTTGCCAAAATTGTACGAGGGACTCAGATTCTTGAGAAGCATTCTACGGGAGCAGCAGGAGAATATACTTGATGAGCTAAATGGAACCATTGTAGATATCATAAGTTGTGCAGGAGCTATAATATGCTTTCTTTTTGCCTCCAATGTGAAACAAATTACTTGTCCTCCTCACTTTTCTGATTTGTTTGATTATATCAACGAGCATATCCATCATATTAAGGATCGGACCAGCAGATCGAGCATGATAAGAAGTCTTCCCTCGGATCCATCATATTGTTGCTCTATAATTGAATGCTTTCTTCCTTCGAATCATTGCTCTACATGGAAAAAAGTTGGCAAGAGATTCGACACTCTAATGGCATCAAACGGTAATGTTCGCTTAATTAAACCAAATTCTTAAATATTTATATGTTCTTTATGTATGGCCTGTTTTAAAAAATTTTTGTGTCTGTTTTTATATTTTGATTTTAAAAAATCTGTTTTGTGATATTCTCAATTGATATTTTCTTTTGTTTTTTGTTTTTTTTTTTGAAAACTAAAATACAGGCCAACTTTAAGATTTTGATTTTTGTAAAGTCATTGAAGTTATGTTTTAATTAAATTTTTATAGTTTATTTACTCAAGGTATTATATATCTTTTGTTAGTTTCTTATTAGAATTATATTATCTATTCCAACTGGATTTCCTTTTATTCATGCTTGGTGAGTTGTGGGGAACTTTACTATTTAAGTGAATTGGGAAAAATTGAGAATCTAAATTAATAAACTACAGAGTAGTTTAAGGCAATTTTACAGTGGGTTTATGTAGGTCTCATGAGAGCTAGGGATGCTTTATTTTATAATTTGTCTTCTCCCACATATTTTTATCTTTTGTAGTATATTAAAAAATAGAGTTTTGTGAGTGGCTAGATTTTCGTTCCCATATTGTCCTTGACTAAATTAATAGCAATATTAGGTCTCCAACATTAAATGCCTTTTCTTGTAATGGTTATGGCTATTTTTGTAATACTAATATTGAGTATTTGCTTTAGAAATGTTGGTTTTATTAGAGAGTTTTGTGAGCAGTTAGATTTTCTTTCCTATAGTGCCTTTATGAAATAAATTAATGGCAATATTTTGTCTACAATTTTAAATGCCTTTAATTATAATCGTTAGACCTAATTCTATAATACTCATATTGAGTATTTACTTTAGGAATCTAGGTTTTATTGAACCATATTTTCTTAATTTTTTAAACAATAATTTGTAAATTGGAAGGAATTTCAAGTTTTAGAAATTACTTTATAATTCTTTAGAAACTAAATAATAATAAAAAGATTGGACTATCCATTCATTGTCTGTGGACTTCAAAAGAATTGTTGATCTTCATGTACTGCCAAATTTTATTGTGTTTGTGTAATTTGCTCTCTCATTGATGTGTGCCGTGTTTATACAAGGCATACTGCCAGAGTCTAGTCCTTGAGTTACTATTCAAATGGTAAGTGCTTTTAATTAAAAAAGAAAAAACAATAACTATGGAGATGTTAAGCAGATAATGACATCATATCCTTGTGGTAGTTGCTCACTTCAAACCCTCTGTCCCCAACTTATACAATATTAGTTCATGGTATTTTTAAAAAACTCATAGAATTTGCAGGTTTTTTGACAAATACATATACAAATTAATACACATGACAATTGTATAATGAAATAGCAAACTGACACTTATTTGATAGTATGCATAAAGAAAAGTATCGTTAGATATAAACCTTCCTCTTGGTGTTAATATATCACTAGAAAGAACTAAATACAAGTGGCTTATAGTATTAAACCAAGATTTGCCAGTTAGTTAAGAAATATTACACACATAGCATCACTAATTTTGATCAATTCCCTAGTAATTAGCACTCTTACGACCATGTACTCCATCCTAGTTTCATGATCATGTCACAAGTGAATCATACTTTGCTTAGAAACAGCACAAACTTCTATAATCACATAGGTGAAGCACTCTCAAATTATAGCTAATAAGATAAACTGAGAGAAATTACACTTCATTAAGAGTATAAATTAACACATACTCAACCTTCCATTTTACACGGGTGACTTTTGAATGCTAGTGTTTACAATTAGTATACCACTTGTTATTACCTTTAAACCTTTTCACCTAGTAATAGTGCAAGAATCAAGGTAAGGTTCCTATTGAAAGTGATTTCAGTCAAATGGTTTTTAACCCCATTCTCGACGACATTAAATTCACTAAATCCCTTGGTAAAGGCTTAGTCTATGAATCCACTAAATTGTTGAATATTCTTATAAACACAACATCCACAATGCCATCTTTCAGTATTTGTCTAAGATACTCAGGTTTTAAACTAATATATCTAGATTTATCATTATATACCTTATTCAAGGCTCTAGGCATTGTAACTTTACTATCACAATATAAAGAAACTAGAGACATAGTTTATGGACACAACTTGATATCAGTAACAAATCCCTAAACCACTTCGTTTCTTTACATGCAGAAGTTAAGGCTATGAATTCTGGTGGAATATGCAATCACAGTTTGCTTCTTTGAAACCTAAGAGACATCACCGCCACCGATTGTAAAAATCCATCTAGTTGTAGAGCTTTGTCACACCGGCACAATTGTAAAAATCCATCTAGTTTTGGACCTTTGTCACTTACACTAGTAAACAAACTAGAATTGGGTGACTTTCAAGCATTACTGAAAATTTATTATAGAAGAGCCTTAAGCTTTTTTTCTTTTGAGATATCCAAGTACACTCTCGATTGATTTCCAATGATCAATTTCAGGATTATTGGTATATCTAGCAAATCTGCAAACTGCATATGAGATATCAAGTCGAGTACAATTCTTTGCGTACATTAAACTTCCAATTGCACTAGCATACTCAAGTTGTGCAATTGGTCTACCTAAATTCTTATCGAGTTTTAAGTAAAGACATCTTTGATCTTGAGATGTTGAAACTTATTCAACATCTTATCGATATAGTGAGTTTGGCACAAAGTATAACCTCCATTATACTTTTTGACTTTGATACCTAAAATAGTATCTACTTCACCAAGATTTTCCATTTTTAATCTAGAACATAAATTCTTCTTAGTATCATTAACTGCTTCAATCGATAAACTTACAATTAGGATGTCATCAACATATAAGCAGATGATTACATTATGCTCTTGTGTGAATTTAGCACAATTGCACTTATATCATTGTTGTACCTAAATCGATTTGAAAGTACTACAATTTCAAACTTTTTATGCCATTGTTTATATGCTTGTTTCAAGCCATACAAAGATTTAACTAGTTTGTAGACTTTATTCTTATTTTCAAGCAGTACAATCCTTTCAATTGTTCCATATACACTTCTTTGTCTAAGTCACCATTTCGGAAAGCTATGTTTACATCCATTTGATTCATAGACAAATTATACAAAGATGTAGTGACAACAACATTCTAATAGAGGTTGTTATAGCTACTGATGCATATGTATTGAAATAGTCAATTCCTTACTCTTGTTTGAATCTTTTAGCTACTAACCTCACTTTAAAGGTTGGTGTGGATCGATCTTTGGCATATTTTTTTCAAATACCCACTTGCAACCTATTGGTTTAGAACCTTGTGGTAAATCAATTAGGGCTAATATACCCCATGTGGTATCACTTTTGACAACATAACCTCCTTATAGTTTCAATATGACCAAATAAACCCTTTGTGGTTTTATGAAATGTAGAAAGTGGACGGAATCAATATTTCGTCATGGAATATTTTCAAAATATTTCAAATCTCATTCTACTGATGCATAATATTCTGTGACAGTGAGTGGGTTACATACATCTAATACGGAATATTCTATCCAATTTTTACATTTATAAAATCGTAGGGAGGTTATGTGGTTATATTAAAAGTATAGGAGGTTATGTGGTCAAAGCAAACCCCACAGGGTGTTATAAGTAATTTACCCAATCAATGAGGACCCATGTATTATTAGATAATAATGATTCCATCTCGTTGTTTATTATTTCTCTCTAAAATGCAACATCTCTAGATGTCATAGCTTCACTAAACATTTTAGGATCATCCTCTACATTCAGTAAGATAGGAGTCTTGTTATAAAGAGAATTTCTATATCCTCTAACTAAGAAGACAATAGATTATGAAGATATGAAAGATTACGAAGATATGAAATCCTACGGCAAATGCTTTTATTTTCTTGGTCTTTGACTCCACCTTGGTTCATTAGAAGAATCATTCTCCTTCTTATTATTATTAGAAGAACCAATGTTTTGGAGTGATTCCACACTAATTGAAGGATACACTAGAGGCTCTTTATTTTTAAAAAATTTATTCTCAAAGAATTGTACATCTCTTGACTCAACAATGACTTTCGAATCAAGGTCAAATGACCAATAGGCTTTAGAATTTTTTGCATAGCCTACAAACACACTTTTATTTGCTGTTGATCCCAATTTGGTTTTGTTATTATCCAGGACCTTATAGTAAGCAATGCACTCCAAACTCTAAGATAATTTAGGTTTGGTTTTCTCTCTTTCCATATTTTATACGAGGAGACCTTTGTTTCCAGAGAAGGAATCCTATTATTTATGTGACTAGCAACCAATAAAAAGTTCTTTTCTTTTTTTTTTTTTAGCCAAACCATTTTGTTATGCAGATATGGTGCACCAGATTGGTGTATAATACAATTTTGTTCACAATTTATAATATTTTAAACATATTGATATTCATCCTTATTTTTCACAAGATAAATATGCATAAACCTTGAACAATCATCAATAAAAGTGGCAAAGTATCTATTACCACTCTAGTTATAATGCCATTCAACTCACAAATATTTGAATGAATTAGTTCAAGCAAATTGCTATTTCATTCATTTTTTGAAAAGGTAGCCTAGTCATTTTTATTTGAACACATAGTTCACATTTCTTATCTTATTTATCATCATAAGAAAACTTGCCATTTTGGGGGCGTAAAATGTAGAGTTCTACTATTCACATGTCCTAGCCTATTATTCCATAAATTATAAGAAGAAGAACCAATCAAATAAGGAAAATTAGTTATTTTATTGATACTAAGTTTAAACATGCCATCACTTGAATAACTTCATCCAACAAAGACTCCATTTTTTGACAGATTATCTTGTCAAATTCAATTATAATTTAAAGACCATATTTATTCATCCCACTGCTGACACTAAGTTTTTCCTCATATTTGGTATATAAAGAACATTTGTGAGCACCAACATCTTCCCAAATGTGAATTGAAGATCCATTATCCCAATGCCTTGTACTTTGGCAGTGTTGTCATGGTTACCCATACATGTCCATCGGAAGCAACTTCATACATCTTGAATAGAGTCTTGTCATTGCAAACATAGACTTAAGCATCGGGTTTATACCACCAATCACTCGAATTAAATATAGACGAGGCCACATTCAGTCTGAAATCATGGATACCCTATATTCGGACACCATAGCAATGATTTCTACAACATCCTTGTTCTATACTGGGCAAACTTGGTCATTGTTCTTCTTTTGCTTCTTGTTTTGAGTACATTCTTTCTTGTAATGCCCCTTGTTGCCACAGTTATAGCATGTCCGATTCTTCTTCTTGTCCTAAGTGTTTGTATTTTGTCAAGAAAATTTCCTTCTTTTGGACCTCCATCATGTTAGCGATTCCTCATTTCAACATTATTTGCTCTAACACTAGCTTTTGTCTCTCTTCTCTGAATAATTCACACATCTTCTTCTATATGAAGATGCTTAAAAAATCTATTCTGCAAAATGACTTGGTAGTGTAGTAGTTTCTTTTGACAGTCGTTCTAAACTAGGGGATAATTTGGCTCTAATAGTTCCTACTTGCAATGATTTAGAGATATCCACATCTAAATCCTTAAGCTTTGGAACCAGTATTTGCAAATCATGCATTTAATCAAGCAGAGAGAAAGTTTCAATCATAGTAAAATCAAAATACTTCTTAATTAAAAATTTGTACACATCTTGCTTTTGCATGGTATACTTGTATCCCAAAGCATCCTAGATTTCTTTTGCTATCTTTATGGACTTGTAGACATCATAGAGACAATCTAAAAGTGTATCTAGGATGTAACACCCTAGAAATTCATGCCAAAACCCTTCATTTTGTATTATGTTCATTAGGAAAAAAAAAAAATGATGGCCGAAATTGTGGAGAAAAAAAAAATGATGAGCATGTTGTACTTAGTGCCTTAAGAGTTGTACCTAGGAAATCTTGCAAGATTAATTATGGGATAACTAATGAAAATCACTTCTAATTACCTAGTGCCAAATGGAGTCTTCCATGGTTAAAAAGTCAAGACTTACTTTGGTTTTGTCTTGTTTTAATTGGTCCAAATTTTTCCCAATTCTTTTCCATTTCTTTTCTTCTTTACTTACCAATTTTTCTCTTCTTTTTTCTTCTTGCTGGCCGGCTGCTTCTTCCCTCTTTTCTCTCCATTTTCTTTCAATTTTCTTGGATCTTTTACTTCCATTTACTCATATTTCAACCATAGAAATTGAGTGAAACTTCCTCCTAAGCAACTATCTTGTCTATCTAGAGGTATTCCCTTGAATTTTCTCTTCTAATTTCATGTGAAAGATTATAATTTTAGCTTTTAAGTTATGTTTTTATGGGTTGAGTATGATTTATTTTGGCCATGAAATATGAAGTTTTATTCCATGAATATGAGGTTTATGGACTTTTATGACTTGTAGATAGTGATTTAGACTTGAAATGACATGATTTAAGTTTGATTTGGTTGAAGATTTAAGCTTGAACTTAAGAACACTTAAAACAGTCATGCTGGACCAGTTTTAGTAAAACTTTCATAACTTGGTGTAGATAACTTGGATTTGAATGATTCTTGTTGTTTTAGAAACTAGATTCATAGGGCTTTAAAACGGTATAAAGCTTGCCCGGTGGTTCATTGTGTATTAATCGCAGAAAGCTTGCAAAGTTGGCTGAAAATTCGGTTCTGCGTAAACAGTTTTGATGAAGAGCCAACTTGGGGGCTGATTTTGAACCTGTTCTAGTTGGAATTTTAAGTGATGATCTTCACGATAGTTGTAGCCTTATAAACGTACTTTCAAACCATGTAACCACAATTCTCTGTCTCTTGGTAGATTGACCCCAGAAATAGCATGAACTTGGCCGAAAACCAACCCTGTGCAGATTTGGGTTGATGAAACACTAGGTTGTGGACCAATTTTGGAATGATTTTTGTTAGAATTTGACATAATTCTCTTCATGAAAGTTTTAGCCCTTAGAATATAGTTTCTATCCATATAATCACTTTTCTCATACGATATATCAATTGGAAGTTATGTTCTATTGAATATCCCTAGTTGGTAAACTTGAAATAGCATGATTTAGGTTTGATAGGGTTAAAGAACTTGGAGTAGTTTATGTGTTTTTGTGATGAATTGGAGTGAAATTGAAGTGAGTTTGATGTGAAATTTGGTAGAACTATGTGAGATTGGGCTGGTTTGGTTGTTTTCTTTGCAGGGAAAATTTTTGGTTTGGTCCGATTATAGAGGAAATGCTGCCGAAATTTTAGTAAAACCTAGGAAATAAAAATAATTAGGCTATGATTTAAGGCTTTATAAGCTGTAATTTAGTGATTTAAGTGTACAGAAATTTTCGTAGATTAGCTATTAGTGAATTAAATCTTTCCGAGCAAAACCCTAGAAAGTTGGAAAACTCTAATTTCGAAAACCCTAAACCCTAGGGTAAAACCCTAAGCTCCAAAACCCTAGAAATTAAACCCTAGAAAGACTTGGGGTATTTCTTGAATTTCCTTATGAAATTTCTTAGATTTTAGTCAGGATTTTTATACGATTATTTCTCGTGAATTTCAGGATCCGGAAGTGAGTCACAGCCTTATCGTGAAATCTTTTCTTAGGCATCAGGTGAGTGTTCTTATGTGTGTGTGATGCATGAAATGCCATGTACTACTTGACATCATTATTTTGATGCATAAAATGAGATGTTATACTTGACATAATTAACTAATGAAATGTGTTATTTGAGGAAAGATGTGTACTTTATCGCATCTATTCTGTAATGTGTTACATGCTTTCACTATCTAATGTGTTAATTGTGCTTGTGACTTTCATGGTCAATTTTGCTATTTTCCCATGGTTAATCAGACTGGGAGCGTATGGGAGAGATATAAGGTGTTGGGCGGTATTCGGTGTGTGTTACTTGTATATCTGAGTAAAGTCCTGAAAAAGGCTAACTCATGATTGAATTGTATTCTTGATTTTGGACTTTCGAGGCTAACTTCACCGTTACCCCTCGGATAGTCAACCGGGAGCGTTTGGGGTGATATAAGGTGCTGGGGTTATAGGTGCGTGATATTCTTTCCTATATGAGTTTCATTCCTCTAAGAGGGTAACTCTGGATTGAATTTTTTTTACAAGTATTTCGGACCTGAGATTTTACCTCGGTCTCGATATCCTTGTTATCTTGATCGTGATTGATACTCCTGCGGTTGAACTTGTTCCCGTAGGGAGCCGTATCCACCATTGACTATTTGTTAATTAATTTTTTTTTATTTTTTCACAAATTGTTTATTTACTCGTTAAATATTTTATCGAACAAAAATCACATATCACCGATATGGTTGCATGACTTGAGCACTCACTGGGCTATTATAGCTCATCCCATGTATTTGTTTTCTTTAACCAAGTTTCCAAAACTATCAAAGCTGGAGGAGCTGATTTTGAACCTTGTACATGTTTTGTTTCTGTATTTTGATAGCTTAAATGTGTTAGTTTTATTGTAAATATTATTTACATTTTTGGGATGTAAAACTCTTGTAGTATTTATATTTCAAGTAAATATTATGAATGTATTTATTTATGAGTGCATTTTTATTTTGAGTTAAGTACGCTTGGATGCCTAAGTGAGAGCGTGTTTGAGTCCTGGCGAGAGCTAGGCAAGCAGCCCGCTAAGCCCTTTGGCGCGCCTTTGGGTAAGGTGGGGCTGTTACATAGGATGTGCCCTTGGTAAAGAATTTTGTCTTCCAGCCTTTTCTTGCATTGTTACTTGATTTCATCATACTCGTCATCCTCGAGGTTTGAAAGAGGCGATAAAGATGGATCGAGAATATATGCAACCTTGATTGCAATGAATAAAAATATAATTGTCTTTCCAACGATTAAATTTGTTCTCGTGCCATCCAGTCTATCAAGTTGATGTCTCGATGATTGATAATCTGAAGTGCATTTTCATTTGAAGACTCTATTGTCGACAAAACCTTTGCACTTAGACCTTAACATTGCTAGTGACAAGTAGATCATTGATGAGATTGAGTTTTGCAAAAATCAAGGAAAGAAAATTTAACACTTTTGAAGCGTGAGATGATCACTATCCTTAAGGTCTTAATAGCCCCCACTACGCAAAGTATTTGCTGCAAATTGCAGGCTAGTTACCCCTAGGATACAACAAGAGTGTGAGACACAAGACAGTAAATTCTTGTTTCTCTTTGTAAAGAACTAATCAAGAATAAAAAATTAGTTAAATGCCTCACAGACTTGTTGTTTTTATAGCCATGGTGGTGTTTTATGCTTTCAAATCTGTATAGATAGAACTATCATACCTTAAGGCATGAAAATGGGGTAAATCATAGTGGAAGGGTGCCTAAAACGTTCAAAAAAATTGAATGTTATGCTCAACTGCGGACTTGTCGTTCGTTGGAGGTCCGCAGCTCAACCTGCTGCTTCTCTCTAGAATTGCAACTAGAGGTCAGCCATGGCTAAGTCGCACACCTATAGTCTACGACTGCACCCATGGCTTCTCTCTAGAATTTCGATCAAAGATCAACTGTGGGCTGAGCCACGAATGCCTACAGCTCCTCTCTAGAAAATTCTAGAGACTAGCTGCAACGCCAACCACAGACTTTATCATGCAATTTTACAATTAATTTTTAAAAAGTCTTACATATTTTATTTATAAACTAATTCAACATATTAAGATTTGAGAAGGACAAAGTGATATGTATTCCTAAAAATAGTGTAATTGCCTCGTCAAAAAGGTTCAAAAACTAAGTCAAAAACTTGTTCTTTTTACATAAATTGGAATTTATGTGAACCATACACACCATGGAATATATATCAGCAACCATACATCAGATGTATTGCTCATGTACACAGCAATGCTATAGCATTAGAAATGCAAAAGAATAACAAAAGCGGCTTTCTAAATTTATTAAAAAATAATCAAAGATTTACAATATACGAGTATAATTCAAACAAGATTCTTTTTTCTTGTAAAATTTGTAGCTTTTATTAATGTATGATAGTGAAATTTCTTCCAGAGGTCTTAGCCCTTACAAATTTACAATTACAATAAATCATAATATCCTCTTACTTGTTACATTGTATTCTATCTCTTAAAGCATAATGTAGATATCCCCCTTTCCATGACTAGATTCCAATTTTCCTTAGTTACTAGAACATCTCTAAAAGTTGTGCATTTTCCCCGGCGGCATTCACAATTTCTCCATTATTTGTTTTGAGTTAGCTTTATTCTCCTTATATACTACATTATTCCTTGCTTGCCACAGTTTATACACTGTTATGGATAGAGCCAAGCTCTTGAATTGAGCACTGAAAGAGTCCGCTTTCCAGGGAGTGCATAGCCATCTTATCTCCTCTATCCAATTACTTTAATCTTCAGTTTAGATCCTCGGTGCCATCTACCTAATGCCAACTCCATTGCCACCAATTAGGAGTTGTCACCTTGCATTCACACCTTAGTAGTTATCTAATCTATCCTAATTGTGAGATCTAATCTGTCTTAATTGTGATAAGCATTTTAATAGTTGTCTGATCTATCTTAATTGTGAGATCTGGTCTATCTTAATTGTGATAAGTACTAATGCAAGGTGGCAATTCCTGATTAGTGGCACTGGAATTGGCATAAGAAAGATGGCACTAAGGATCTGATATGCATTACTCCTTTATATTCATGACATAACTCCTACACCTTTCTCCATATAATTCCAAATATTTTACATTGAAAGAATAAATGGTCTATACTTTCCTCCTCTTTATATAATTGACATGTTGTTGATATTGTTTTTCACCCTATTTTACACGTTTTGTCTCTTGTTGGCAGCCTTCTCTTGCACTGCAACTACATGATCATAGCATATCTTGGCACACACCTTTTCCCCCACACAAGTTTATGCCATTCCACTTCCTCTCTTGTTTTAACTAAAGCCTTTAAGGCTGATTTTATAGAGAAAATGCCGTTGTTACTTGGGGTCCATTGCAAACTAACCTCTTGATTCTCCAAAGGAATCAACTCTACAGGTGCGTTTTCTTGTAGCAAGCAAACTTCTTTTGATCTTCTCCTACCTACAGGCCACAGCCATATTCCATTTGATGCACAGTCTACTCCTACAGCCCCTTCATTTGTCTAAAACTTTTTAGCAACTTCTCAGAGAATTTTTGGTGCAAAGGTTCCATTGGATGCCAATTATCAAGCCAAAATAATGCTTTATGGTCATTCCCTATCTTTGTTTTGATCAATGGTTGTGCCAGGCTTCTCATCTTTAAAATCTTATTCCACATCCAAGAACAATTATTTGGTTTTTTTCAAAATCACAAAATGCACCCACTTAAATCATATTTTGTCTTTTTTACAACATATATTTTATACTAGTTTCAATATTGAGCACTTTTTTTGCATCTCTAGATTCTACTATCCCAATCCCCCCTTCTCGTATGGTCTACAAATCTCCTTTCAGCTAACTTTTGACATTGAAATTTTGCTTCAATTCCCCAGTCCAAAAGAAAGAAGACAACATCTTTCTATCTTTTTATTACTGCATTAGGTAATATGAATACGCTAGACCAATATATAGGTAAACTATTCAGCACTGATTTGATTAGTTGCAGCTACCTCTATAACTCAACTTCTTTACTACCTAACCTTGAATTTTTCCTTGTGTTTTGCTAAATATAAGCAAGTAGTATTTTCACCATTTGACATAGCTCCACTGCATATTCGTCATCCACTCTCGTGAGAAATACACTGCACTTCATTAAGTTTGGTTTAAGACTAGAAAGCTCCCCAAATTCAACAAGGTAATCATTCAAAATTTGAAATGAATGCTTTGTGGCAGCTATAATAAGGAATAGACCATTTGCAAATATCACATGTGTTAGCTCCATCCCTTCACATTTGGGGTGATAATCAAATCCTCTCTCTTTTATGTTCCAATTTAGTAACATAGTAAATAGTTTCACGGCAAGAATAAAGACATAAGATGATATACGATCACCTCGTCTCAATCCTTTCTCACTTTGGAAATAATCCACTAGGAAGCCATTAAGATTTAAGGAAAAATCGGCACTGGTCACACATTTTTTTATCCATCCAATGAATATTTTAGGAAATCTCATTGCTTTCATCATAATGAAAAGGCAGTCCCAACTCAAAAAATTATACACCTTCATTATATCAACTTTTATCACACCTCTAGCTTTACCCCCACTTGTATGATAGTTCCTTACTACAGCCTGTATTAGCAACACACTCTCATAGAGTTGCCCACTTTTCACAAAGGCATTTTGATTTTTGATTACCAAGTCAGCTATCACCGTCTTCAGCTGTTAGTCAGAATAATGGAATAACATTTATACAATATATTGCAGCAGGCTATGGCTATGAAATCTTTCACGTTCTGTGCATTCTCCACCCTAGGAGTCAGTGTGATTGAATGCTATGCTATTCAATGGATGATACATATAGAAATTTTCAAAGCAAAACCTTATGGCATTAACTACCTTTTCGCCAATTACCTCTCAGTTTTGTTTGAAAAATTTAGCTACATATCCATCAGGTCCTAGTGCCTTTGAATCTTTCATTTCAAATATTGTCTTCCTTAATTCTTCAAGGGTGATCTTTGTTGTTAACTTCCGGCTTTGTTCTTTTATGGTTATTCTTGTATTTACTTGTTGTATTTTGCCTTCCGCTTCATTTTGTTAATCGAACAGTGCTACTGAATAGTTTTTTTATAGAACTTTACTGCCGCTTTCTTAACATCCATATAATTTGTTACTTGCACTCTATTTTCATTATAAAGGGAAATAATCATGTTCCATGCATTATGAGACATCATTTTCCTATGAAAGAAAACTGTGTTCTTGTCCCCATATTTTAGCCATTTAATTCTAGGCTTGCTCTGAAGAATTTTTTTCTCATTTGCTACCAACTCAATGTACTCTTTTTTATTCTTTCTCATGTTTAATTAGTTCTCCATCAAAAGGATTTCCTTCTAGCAGATTTGAATGCATGATAACTGCTCTCTCTTTTGCTTCACTCTACAACTAATATTGCTATAGTATTTCTCAATCATCTCCTTCAGAACTCCTTTCAGTCTTTTTAATTTAATGCATAGTTGTCTCACTGGATTTAATTGGAATGGGGATCTTGTATTCCAGGACTTGATCAGTATGTCTTTGAATAATTGATGTTGCATCCAAAGGCAATGAAATTTAAACTATTTAGGGCCAAAGTTGATCTTTTCCTTTACTCCTGCCATGATGGGGCAGTGATCAAATACATTTGGCTCCAAAAACTCCACCTCTGCTATGGGAAAGAGGACATCCACATTTCATTTGCAAATACTCTATCTATACTGTTCCATATCATGTCCTTCTTCTCTCTTCCATTGCATCAGGTGTAGAAGATTCCTTTCCCAAGATGCTCTTCCAAATCTACTCCTTCTATACACTTGTTAAACTCCTCCCTTTCTGTGTTGTTTATTTCTTCACTTCCCATTCTTTCACTAGGAATTCTTATAGCATTAAAGTCTCCCCAATATTATCCATGGTGACGTGTAAGTTTAGGTTATATCAAACTATAGCAATAAATCCACTTCAAATCACACAAACAAGTAATAAAATTTATAACCTAATACTCGTTTTGCAAATGCACGTGTCAATTGTAGTTGTGATGAGTATTAGGGTGAATCCCACGAGGAAACAAGATTTAGCAACTACCGAAGCTACTAACTTGCTTTATTATATAGACAATCAAACTTTGGGAGACGAAAATAGTAGGAAAAATCAAATTCAAGTTAACAAACAATGAAGAAACTAGTTAAACAAAGTTGATTAGGCTTAAGAATCTACCAAATATGAAGGTTTAGCTTATGGCCATGATAATTTTATTCAAGTTTAGGATTCAATTCCAATTATATTCCAAACTAGATCTCTCTATGAACGGAAGGCTACTAGTACATGAGTTTTCCTACTCTCATGGTAAAGTCTAGCATGCATTAGTTCGGTAACCTCATGAATTGTGGCTTTAAACCTTAATCTACTTATGTGAATCACTACTTTTATGAGATTCAACATAAGTTCCATTTACTCTTTCCATTATTAAGTTCAAATCTCTTTGTCAAATAACAGCTAGATGACTTGAAGTTAGTAGCTAATCAACAAGAAGTGTTAAAGACCAAGTAAATGAATAAACAAGAATAAATTTGCCATAAACCAATTCAAACATATTGGAGTTTCATCATAAACCTAGTTGAATTAACTTAGTTCAACATGATAAAGATAATATTAAGCACATAAATTAAAGTAAACAACATGCAAACATGAAACTAGAAAGAGTAAGGTAAGAAATGCTCAATACATAGTTGAACATAGCTCCTATGCATCTTCCTTCATTCCATCAAACATGTTGAGTACAAGTTTCTTAAAGGTTTTGTTACAAGAATTGAGAATTCCAACAAACCTAAGAAAGAAGCTAGTCTAAATATTTATAAGGAGTGCTCTTCCTATCAAACTATGGTTTATACATTTTCAAGTATAAAGCCAAGCATATTTTCTATGAACTACAAAGGCATGTATTTATAGAATAAACCCTAGCTCAAGTCCTTGTCCAAGTTGGAGACATAATGATGAAATTTGATTCCTTTGGCCTCAAAAGTCTTCCTTGAGCTTTGTGTTATCTTTTAGGGCATCCCAAAATGCAGCATGGACGTTAGAATTATCTGCAAAAGTTGTATGAATAGGCTACAAGTTGAAGAGAGCCGAAGTCTGCAAGTTGACATCGATACGCGAATGGCAACCTGTGGATCATGATCCGTTGATCACTCTCTTATACCATTTTGCCCTTTTCAAAATTTGGTTATTCCTTCCATGCCCTTGAGACCTTTTTCCACTGTTTGAATCATAATTTGCTTGGTAGGATTTGATGAAGAAAAATTGTTCTGAAAATTGCCAAGTTTAAGTGATAAAATGGAACATCTTGAATCACCTTTGATTTGATAATCCTTCTGCTCCAATTAATCCAAAATGTATTTAGCAATCATTTCCTTGAAAAATCAAATAAACTTGGGCATTAATTTGCTCAAAATAATATTTTGCCTCAAAACCCAAATTTCCAGACTTAAAACCCTAAGTTTGGAACAATTCTTTATTTGATGGAAAATGACGAAATTCAACCATTTTAATATCAAATATACTAAAAACAAACTCAAATCATACTAAAATCATATATAAAATATTATACTAAAATTAGTATATTTATTACTTATCACATGGTCTTATTTCAATTATTGTTTTAAGGCTTTTAACCTGCTCCCATAGGTCCCTTCTTTCCTCAAATTTATTTCAACCATAAACCAATGTTACAATCCTTTCCTTGTTGATTTGACGACATTCCATACAACAAGAGATGGCCTATTCATAACATGCAATCACTCTATAATTTACCACCTCAGACTTCAAACAAACCCACACTCTACACACTTTTGTACTATCTCCATTATGTATAATATTTCACTGGGAAGGCAATTACCAGTTATCTTGCCTACATTCTCCATTCTTACTTTATTTTCTACTTTGCCAACTACATCAGTTTTACTAATCTACTAATTTCTTTATGTTTTATAGAGTCTTTTAGACCTCTTATATTCTAATATAATATGTTCATTTTACACCAATGACAGTATTAATATTTACCTTCCTTCTCACACCTCTACCCATTTTCTCCTTTGGCTTCCCTACTATTGTTGTTGGTTGATTCTTTTTTTCAGCATGAGTTTCTCCAGTGTCTAGTGCATTGTAACTGTTCTACAATTGAAGTGGACCGCATTTGACCACTATTTTTGTAGCTTCCTCTCTCTTGCTGCTTTTCTCAAAATCCCCTTATTCTTATTTTTTCTTTATTGGTATTTCCTCTTGTTTACTCTTTTCTTCTGGTTTTATCAAACACATTTTCACTAGTGATTCCTTCCTCTTACTTTTTCCCTCATAACCCCCTTCTTCTTCTTTTCTCTTATTGGTGTTTCCTCTTGTTCATTCTTTTCTACTGTATTTCTCTCCTTCTCCTCTCTATCTCCTATCTGATTCTTAATTTCATTGTCAATATTTTTTCTTTTTTTTCCTTCTCCTCCACCTTTGGAATCCATTTCCTTACCATTCTATTAGTTGGGCATTAAAGTGGACGATGTCCAAAAGTTTGGCATTTCAAATAGCTAGGTGGAACCCATTCGCACTCTTCATCTTGTATGTGCCCTTTCCCATATTCATTCACAAAAGGAATTGCTTTTGGCCTATTAGCCTCAACTGCCATTTCTATGCATATTCAAGCATAAGATACTCTCTCCTGGCTAGCAGTTTGTTTATTAGCTAAAAAGGGTTTCCCCAAGTAACTGGCAAGTTTTCTCAGGTCAACACCAGTATAGTAGTGTAGTTTTGGATTTGGAAATATAACCCAAACATGTACACTTTGAAGCTCATTTCTGTCAGTTTAATCTTAGGTGTCCATGGCCTCAGGAACATCATTTTACTTCCAATAGGCCATCATAACTGTTTGAGAGTTTCATTTTTGCATCTTCATTAGAGAACTTGAACACATATACCCTATTCTTTAATGATATCACTTCAATAGTACCCATCTTCTTCCATCGACCTTTTACGAATTTCTTCATTATAGTATAGGGTATTAAGGCATCTATGGTGAATCCTATTGAAACATTCATCCATTTCTCCACTCCACTAACTACAACATCCTGATTCACTGTTATAGGTTTTCTTTCCTCCACTAGGCATTATTCCAGTATCATTTTGCTACTGAACAGTTGCCATTCACTATCTCGGCCCATGATTTTTCTGCTTGTTTCATCTCTTGTTTCACTTTACCCATATTCCCATTTCCCTATCTAGTGGGGAAAACTCAAAATTATATGCCTCTTTTCCTACGAAAATTTCTACTTCATCATACCTCAAATGCAGCTGAGGTTCGTGCAACTTAGCAGGCTAAATGGCCCTTTAGTCAAGCCTCTAGAACATGGATTGCAATATCCTAGGAGTTGATGTTGACATTTCCTCTATCTTCAACCTTTAATTTGCGATCTTAAATTTACCCTAATTTAGCAGAGAGAAGGTGTTGGAATAGTTAGTGATGAAAGAATTTGGTTAATTAGTGATAAATTAATTCATCTACAAATGTTGAAAATTTGGACATTAATAAAGGCCACAATCTAGCCACGAATTAAGGCCACAATGGCCTGCTGCGAGTAGGGAAACCACGACTCGGGTTGCAACTCATTGATTAATAGAACAGAATGTTTTTGTTCTTGGCTGCGGCACAACTCACGTCGTAGCCACGAACAGAAAGTTTCTATCCACAAGCTGCAGCCTGAGTCGTGGGTAGGGAGGCCACGACTCAGTTTGCGGCTCGCAGATAGAAGAAAAACGTTATCAATCCGCAGCTCAAGCTGTGAATGGCTTACTACAAGAAAATGTTTAAATTTTGTCTGTAATTTTGAAGAGTTTTCTTCAAGAGATTTTCCAGCAGACACAATGCATTACTTTGGAAGAAGTTTTAATATCCAAAAGACATGATTTCATTCAGTTTGAATTGGTTAGATGTCATTTCATTTGAATGTCTTCAAATTTAAAGGTATCTATTCATGGATTATTGTCTTCAAAAGGCATGAACATTCAAATGAATGTCTGAGAAAACTCTATAAGTATTAGAGTTTTAGACATTCAGATTATTATCAAGCATTATTCTTCCTTAGATTGCAAATATTACAAAACATATCAGACACATTATTCTCTTACTCATTTTTTAGGAGTATTTCTCTTTTTCTAGATGGAAATACTAGTTTTTGGCTTTGTTATTCCTGGAGGGGATTGCCATTAAACCCAAATAGCAACATAGTGGGGGCAATTTCCTCAAGAAAAGTGATATACACGTCAAAACCTATTATTTTATATTACAACCTTTCATAGTCTTTCGTACTATTTGTACACAAATTCTCCAACAATCTTGAGAAAATTTTGAAGACCATGAAAGGCACAAGTGCAGAAAATATGATGAACAAGTTCTTCAAGTCTGAAATGATCAAGTTGGACTGGTTTGATGGCACCAACTTCACAAGATGGAAGGACAAAATGTTGTTTCTCCTTATGGAATTATGAGTGGCCTACATTTTGGGAGAAAACTTGCCAAAGATTCTTGAACCAATGGAGGGTGAATCTGAAGAGATAAAGTCACAATGAAAGAAGAGAGAAAAAGATGAAGTTCGTTGTAGAGGCTTCATACTCAATGCACTTTTAGACTGTTGGTATGATTTATTCCAAACCATCAATTCTCCAATTGAAATCTGGAAGGCCTTGGAAAACAAATATATGTCTAAAAAACAAAGTATGGACAAATCTCTTTCCATGAAGTTTTTTGAGTTTGGAATGATAGATGATAAATCCATTGTGAGTCAAGTAGATGAATTGCTTTTTCTTGAATCTAGACTCAAAAAAATTTAGGTATAGAAGTGTCAGACCAACTTCAAGTGGGTGTTGTGATTGCAAAATTACCATCCACTTGGAATGACTATAGAAAGAAACTATTGCACACATCTGAAATTTTCACTATAGATCAATTGACAAACACTACAAGAAATTCAGTTTTTGCCCACACATAAAATTGCTACACATAATATGTGTGGGTATTTAGCTACACATTTATTTTATATGTGTGGATAAAATTAATAAGAATAATTACTATATATTTGACATTTATTTAATGTAGGTAAAAGTTTTTAGTTTCATATGAATTTGGTGGGAGTTTTTCCCTCCAAAATTAGTGATTAGCTTTATTCTCAAATTTGTTTAGAATGCTTATGTGGCTTTTTTGTTATTTATATTAAGTGTAGGTAAAAGTTTTCCGTTACGTATGAAATTGGTGGGAGAATTTCCCTCCAAAATTTAGAGATTGGTAGAATTTTCAAAATTTTTGTAATGCTAATTTTTCCTTTTTGTTAATTATATTAAGTGTAGGTAAAAGGTTTCCGTTACATATAAAATTGGTAGGAGAATTTCCTCCCAAAATTTAGAGATTGGCGGCATTTTCAAAATTTTTGAAATGCTGATGTGTCCTTTATGTTAATTATGTTAAGTGTAGGTAAAAGTTTTTTGATACATATGAAATTGGTGGGAGAATTTCCTTCCAAAATATAGGGATTGGTGGAATTCCCAATTTCTTTTAAATGTTGACGTGTTTTTTTTATTAATTATATTAAATGTGGGTAAATGTTTTCCGTTACATATGAAATTGGTAGGATAATTTCCCCCCAAAAGTTATGGATTGGCGGCTTTAATACTCAATTTTTTTGGGAATGCTAATATGTTTTTCTGGTAATTAATATTACCCACACATAAATAAACATGTTGAGTATGTGTGGGGGAATACGTATGTTTTACCTACATATCTTATGAAATGTTAGCAATGTGTAGGTGATACTGGGCAGCAACTTGATAACGTGAAAAATTGCCACATTAGATATAAATATATCAAATATTACATACACAATTACTAATTTGTTCATCCTTCTTTAAAAAATTATGATTGTTAATATCTTCGATTTGTTAATAATAGAGGTTAATTTTGTAAATATCTATTTCTAAATTAAACTTAATAAAAAATAAAAAAGAAGAACCAACAACTACAAGAAAAATGATCATTAGTGACAATATAGTTATGAAGTCATTAACTGTGAAATGTAACATAGCGCGATACTTTATCATTGGTTCAACATAGGCTTAATAAATGCACCAAAAAATGGGCCCAAGTTTATAGTCTTGCTGATGCAAGCTGAATAAATGTACCCAAAATTGGACTGAAGGTAATAGCGTAACCACAACGCCAACAAATTAACAAGCTACGGCCCAAGGCCTATATTTCTAAAGTGAAAAATCAGTTTTACCTAGTCAAAAAGCTTTTATTTTAAAAAATAGTGAGACTCTGGTTAGTGATAATAACATCAAATATTGGGAAACAAAGAATTTTCTCTTCTTGCACAAACTGTAAACAAAGTTTAGAATTTAATCCTAAGAAATAAAATACACAAATCTGACATAGAAGCCAATCAAACAAATATTCAAATTAGTATTTTTACCCTTCAAAATAAATTTATGCATAATTGCATAAAATTCATGTGGTTATCTTATCAGGGGCCCTCCTATCTCCACTCTCCCTTTTTTCTTCTCCTGAGAAAGAATTTTCCAAAATTCAAATTTAACTGATATCCCATCAAACTAGAAATCGGGTATGCCTCCAGTCACTGGAAGCAACCTGAGCAAGGTGAATGGTGGGACGAAGAGTATGATGTCATTGCCCTATTGTTGTCACTGAACCTCTACCTTTTTCTAACAACCACTCCTTAGTGACAATCCAAGTGTCATTGAATTTAAAACTTTTTTTTACAATAATTGTATGTTGTCACTGAAGTTGGAATATATCTAAAGCATTAGTGACAATATATGTCATCACTAAAGAGATATATATACACATGCACACACACCGTGTGTATATATTATGTGTGAATATACACGCACAATATGTATATATAATTACATGTACCCGTACATATACACATACAGATACACACGATTTGTATATATACATATTTATATATGTACATATACACATACAAATGTAGTTTATATATACAGATGTATGCTTACAGGTACATATGTGCATACAAACAAACACACACATGTGTGTGTATGTATATGTACACATATGTGTGTGTACAAACCCCCATATATACATATATGTACTCACACACACACATATATATGTATCTATATGTGCTTATATGTATTTATATGTATGTTTATATGTATATATAGATCTAGATAAATGTATATATATTTGCATTAATTGTATATACATGTGTGTGTATAACACACATATATATTTATATGTATGCACATATTTGTACATATTCAAAACTTCCTTTCAAGTGTATTTTTGTTGCGGAATCTTAGGAATAGCCAAATTTAATAAATCTTGTTCAATCTTTTCTATATCATATTTAGTAAAATTTATTCTATTAATTTCATTATCATCTCTTGAATCTATATCAGATTTAGAATCAAAACTTCTTCCAGCACTAATAGATCTACAACTTAAATTTTTTCGAATATTTGCCATTATTCTATTTCATTATTCTAATCAAATTTTTTTTAATTATTTTATATATACATAAATACATATACACACACGCACATTTATGTATGTATACACACGCACACATACGTATATCTATATGTCTTTCTATATGTATATTTATGTACATATATGTACAAACATAATCATACACTTATGCATATATGTGTGTACTATTTATATTTTACTGTTTACTCTAAAATAAAAAAAAATATTTCATGTTGGCAACATGATTCTCCCTCCCCCCAACACCAAATTTTCACCAAAAATCAAATTCCCTCCTCCCTTACCAAATTTCCCCCTCCTCTCCCCCCTCTTTCCTCTCCCGCCCCTTTCCTCTCCCGTTGCCCTTGCTATCTTCTTTTATTTTCTCTTTCTTCTCACACCTTACTCTCTCTCTCTCTCTCCCTCCCTCCCTCTCTCCCTCCCTTTCCCCACCACCGAGACCTTCACCTGTTCCTCTTCTATCTCTCTTCCCTCTCTTCCTCACATCACACTAGCTCTACCACCTTTAATCCCTTCTCAATTACTTTGTCCATTAACTTTCTTTTACCTCTCTATCTCTCTCCCACTTCACTCTCTAGTCACTGCCGCCACTACTACCACCTCTTCCAAGATGGTTTAGCTCATTCTTCAAATCCTAACCCACCACAAATCATCTTTCAGTCTTCTCTCTCCTCCCGAATTTTGACCTGCAAGCATCACACTCGCAGCCCCAAATTGCATAAATCATCAAAGTTGATCTCAATTCCTCATTTTTCTTGTCATCGTCCTCATCGTTTGCCATACAATCAAATATGGAGAATATCAACAGGGGAAATCAACAAGTTTAAGGAGGTCATACAGAACATCATCGTGCATGGGTCTACACTCGATTGGCTCCCGCTCCCTTTTTGCCCTAGATCTCCTACTGGGTCCCCTTTCTTAATCACTGAAACTACCCACATGGAGGTGTTGTTGAGATTATTGGGGATTGTCTATTGCTAATTATTTTTATTTTTAAATAAAAATAACAAAAAATGAGTCACGGATCTTTTGGTGTCTAAACTTATTTGACTTGTCATTTTCTCATTTTCTTTTTCGCATTTATTTATTTGGTTTGCCTATGCTTTGAAACTTTTAGCCATAGATTTCAAGTTTACCGATCAAGTTGTAGATCTTCAGTAGAACAAGCGAATTGAGGCTTTTTTTCCCTTTTTAATTAGGTAAGAAACTTTACATGGGAATTTGTTCAAGATTCTTTAAATTTATCATTCTTTAGAAATAGTTTTAACATCCGCATTGCTAGATTGTTGAAGAGAATCTATTTTTCAGAAAGGAAAGAAGGTGGTCCAAAGGCCAAAGGCCTGCATTCTTGTGAACGGATAAACCATTTTATTTTGAAAAAGCTACTGCCAGGTGAAAGTGCATGAAAGCTAGAATTTTCCTTTTCTAAGTTTTTCTAATTTTATGTTTTCTCCCTTTAATTATGGTTGGTGATGACACTGTGGTTGTTTATTTTAGAGATCGATTTGGTAACAATGAGTTATTTTTCTCATTGAAGTGTCACTAATTGTTTTGGCCTTTCTTGATCTTAATTTTACTTTTACCGTAGGAGATGTTGTGAAGTTTTTGGGATGCTTCTTAGTGACTTTTTTAGTTCTTAGTTTATAGATTTTTTTTATTCTTACCTGCTTTGATGGTGCTTGACTCTCTTTGATATGGTGGATGGATTATAATAGTGCATTTTTTTTCCTTTCTCGGATGGTGCAAATTGTGATGTTATTTAAGCTTTTCCTCATTATTTAGTTGGATTATTTAGTTAGAATATGTATGGAGCTATGCCCATTATTTAGTTAGTTGGTTATTACATTTAAAAAATGTAGAGCTATTCCTCATCTGATCTTTGATATGGGATTGCCTCTGCCTTTTCATTTCTTGAATTCTTTGCTAAGAGAAAGGGTGAATTTATTGGTTTGTGCCCAAATATATGCATTTTTTAGTGATATGTCCAAAGTGCAATTCTTTTAGCTTCTGGAAGTGAAAAGTGAAAGACTTAGTTCTTTATGGTTTGCTACAGAGTTTTTAGACTAATTGGGTTGAGATTTGAATTGGGTTTTTCTTAATTTTTGTTATTAATTTGGGTATAGCTCAACTTTTTGACAATTTTGACAATTTTTGGAAGTGTGGCCCGCTGGATTTGAGGTTAAACGATTTGAACTTCATAGTCAATTCTTGAGTTATTTAGGCAAGTTACCTTGAGATTTGGATTGGATTTTTATTAAATTTTGTTGCTGGAATTTGATTATTAAAGAATAGTAGAATGTCTTGGAAGAGCAAAGTCAAACTTTGAAAGTGTTGTGTCTCAAAGATTCGCAATTTTGCTTTGTAATGGATGCTTTTGTGCTGGTACTACTCTTCACCTGACAGGTTTGTTCCATCTGATATTTCTTTACATTTCTAGTCATTTATTTTTTTTAAATTTTGCATTAGAATTACTTGACTTAGTCAATTCTTGAATCAATTTGGGAATTGGTTCATTTGAGGAGTGAATATTCAATAGAAAAGTTTTACTCTTTGATTGGGTGAAAGGGCATCAATTTTATTGGATTTCTAAGTGCTTCTCTTGATAAGTTGATAACTGTGAAGGAGTTATACGGCTGGACAAGATGATTGTTTTTTCCTATTTGATTAAGCCGAAGGACAATTCTTTGATATGAATTCATCTGTTTTTTAGTTGCTTTTACATCCAGAAAACTTTCATGGCCACTGACATTAGAATTATTATGGTTATGCACATTCATGTTTTTAGGCTTTTGCTGCCTATTTCAGTTCTTTTTCGTAAGCCTACAATTACTTCATTTAATCGGATGCTAAATTCAGGTTTTGACTTACCTTATTCATGTTTGCATCTTCTTTACTTGCTGTTAGTTAGAACCGTCAAATTTCTCACTCATCTAGGTCTCTGCTTCATTAAGTTCTTAAAATAATTCATACGCATTCTAGTCCATGGATCTTGTGTTTCCCAATTTCCATTTTTCATTCTGTTATACTAGTTACCTGACTCATTTTAATCAATATATACATGCTTGAAGTTACACTAATAAAAGAGTTTAAAAGGAAACTTATCACATTAGGACTTTTGAAAAAAAGTGCAGTCTTGTATCTGCAAGATAGATTCCCTTAGCTTAAAATTATAAAAAGCATGGACGTTACTTTGTTCGGTTCTTTCCAAGTAGATTATTCTTGTTTTGGTGGCTTAAAGCTTTCTGATTGATCATCTCAATTTGAGAAGGCAAATTTGACTTTTGTGATTTTAATCATTTTTTCCCATAAATAGGAAAAGCAGAGAATAGTTTCTAGATTTTGAATTTGGAAAGATGTGGGTTAGGTTCAATTGAATTCCCCAATCACTATACATTAGACTGCATTTTACACTTGGCAGCTTCTTAGTTATTTGTTGCGTACATTTGCTTGTAATATACATCAGGCTTATTAGAATCTTGTGATGATAGAATGTGGGCAGTCCCAAGAGCTAAAGGTATATCAAGGACATCATCATCAATTGAAGACATAAAGCTAAAGCTAATTGTGGAGGATTGTCGTTCCAAAAATGTGAGTTCCAAAAAGAATTGAGGACTGCATTATAAAATCTCATTTTCGTCTTGGAGATTGTCATTGGGTGCTATTTTAAACACGCAATCAATCCCATTTTTTACATGCTATAATTTAATGAACTTTAACTAAAAGAAGCACACATTTTTAATAATATTTTGATCAGACTTCTCTTGATGTACATTTACTTTTCTTACTTCAAGCAAACATTTATTGGTTTCCTTTCCTTACATCATCTTCGTCTACAAGTGTTTTTGTTATGTTTTAGTTGATAAGTATGCTTATAGTCTATGGGTCTTGCACTTGTGTAGTGAATGAGCAGTTCTTTTCTCCAATAGTTAGTTTGCTTAGTACTTCTCTCAGTGGCCTATCCATGATGGACTATTTATTACGAATGCAAAAAGATGCCTTACATTCAACTAATGGTGCAATATCTTCTTGTGACATGTGCACCATTGTTCACATTTTTAAAAAGCTAATGCTCGTTTACGGTTTTAGGTGCAATATATTTATGTCAAATAACTACTATAGCTCATAGGAAGACATCTTCTATAACTAGTCAGTTGGGAAAAAAAGTGATACATTTTATTTGATGCATTGCAGAATGAAGACAACAATGATCGCATAGCATATTGGCTTTCAATTACCTTCACCTTCTTGTTCTTCTTCTAGGAAAGCTTAAAAGCTGCCGGTGCTGGTTGACAACCCCAATTCATAAACAGTAAACTCCAGCATCTCTCTTCGGGAGAATGGCAATGGTGCCGAGGAAAACGCTAAAAGTATTTGATGAGTTGTTTAAAATTGGTTGTTTGGTCACAAACAGCAAACTCCAACATCTCTCTTTAGACACATTTGTTTGGTTGTTTAAAATTGGTATTTGGATAGTATTATGGACAGTTGTTTGTTTGTTTGGTTCTTGTATTTTATTAAATATGATATATATAATATCAAATTTAAATTTGATATTGGTAATTTTTACTTACACATACAGATAATTTTTTTCACATATAGAGATCGGATTACATATGTATACGGATGCTTTACCGACATGTACGAGTATTTTTATCTACACATAAAGATGTATTACCTACAAATGCAATTGCTTTTATATACACATGTGGATGTTTTTACCTATGCATATGAATTTTTTACCATCATATGTACGAAAATTTATCCACACATACACTACTTTTACCTACGCATAGGGTTATTTTACCCACACATAATTATTTTTGCCTACACATATTGTTAACCTTTTATCTACACATAAAATAAATGTCATGACACATTAGATGCCACATCATATGACACATCATCATACACGTCATACACAATTTGCCAACAAAGAAGCCACATCAGCATCCGCGACATACGCAATCTGCCAACAGAGAAGCCACAACAGCATCCACGTCATTATCACATATTCGACAAACAAATTACCCACACATATTGTAAATACTTACTGACATATATATGTGTAGGTAAAAGTTTTATCTTTACCTACACATAAGTATATGTGTAGGTAAAAATATTTCTCCGCAAACCGATAGAGACATATACTAACATTTATTTTATGTGTGGGTAAAGATATTTGTTGACATATAATGAGTTTTTATCCACACATCATATGTGAGGGTAAAAGCTTTATTTCTTGTAGTGAAAGCATATTCGAATAGAAGAAGAAACTCGAGTTCGAGAGAACAAATTTGCTTGGGAAAATGGCACTAAAGTGAATAACGTTGAGTCTATGACAAAAGAAAATAACACTAACAAGTCCGGCAAAAAGAGAAAACATGGAAATATGTCTTCTAATGCTACTACTAACAAGAAAGACAAGTCATGTTTTTTCTATGGAAAGAAAAGACACTTTAAGAAAGAGTGCGGATTCTTCAAGAAGTTGAAGATGGAATCAAATGTTGGACAAAAGGGAGCAAATGTTGTAGAAAACACTTCCCAACAAGTTGCTAAAATAGTTGCCATGGTTGGAGGACTATCAATCAACATGGTGACTGAGTGCAACTTGATAAGCGCCCAATCCATTGATTGGTGGTATGATTCAGGTGCATCGGTTCATATTTGCGAGAACAAGAGTTACTTCAAATAGTATCAAGTTGTTTTAGAGCTAGAAATAGTTGTGATGGGAAACAATGACTTGTCAAAGGTGGAAGGCAAAGGAATTGTGGAATTAGAGTTCACTTTCAGGAAAACTTTGATTTTAATCAACGTGTATCATGTTCCAGACATTAGGAAAAATCTAGTTTCAGCAAGTACTCTTGACAAAAATGGCCTAAAGGCTGTAACAGAGGCAAGGAAAAGTGATCTTGTCCAAAAATAATGTATTTGTTAGACAAGGGTACTCATGTAATGGAATGTATAAGTTGAATATCAATAAAATAAATATTTCAGCTTATATTGTTGAGTCATCAATTTGTTTATGGCATGATCGTTTATCATATGTTAATTTTAAAACTATTAAATATGTGTTAAGACAAGGTATGATCAATTGTTCAAATTCAAACTTTGGAAAATGTGAAACTTGCATAAAATCTAAAATGACTAAGATTCCATTTCAAAAGCATGATAGAACATCTTGTTTACTAGAAATCATACATTCAAATATATTTGAATTAAATGGTAATTTAACTAGAGCAAGAAATAGATATTTCATTACATTTATTGATGACTACTCTAGATATACATATGTATATTTAATGAAAACAAAAGATCAAACATTTAGTATGTTTAAATTGTTTAAAACTTTGGTAGAAAATCAATTGGAAAAGAAGATCAAAATCCTATGAAGTGATAGAGGTGGAGAGTATTTTCCAATTGAATTTTCTATTTTTTGTGAAGATAATGGCATTATTCATCAAACAAGTGCACTTATACTCCTCAACAAAATGGACTAGCTGAAAGAAAGAATAGTACATTGGTTGATATAGTTAATGCAATGCTAATCCATGCTAAGCTACCATCCAATCTTTGGGGAGAGGCATTACTATCAGCTTGTCATGTGCACAATAGAATACCCTCAAGAAGTTTAAGGTTTCACCTTACAAATTATGAAAAGGAAGGAGACCTAATTTGAATTATTTGAGGGTATGGGGCTGTCTAGCCTATTATAGAGTACTTGATTCAAGAAGAACAAAATTAGGTCCAAGAGCCATTAAAAGTATTTTTGTGGGATATGCTAAAAGTCCTAAGGCATATAGACTTTTAGATGTAGATTCAAATGTTATCGTAGAGTCTAGAGACGTTGAATTCTTAGAAGCTGGTTTTCTAAATGATTTAACAAAATCCACAGTTAATTTATCACCACAAGATAATGAGATGGATTCTAATTCTTCTTCAATAAACAAACGTAAAGTTGATGAACCTCCTAAAGATCCTAGGAGAAGTAAAAGAGCCAGAAAAGAGAAGAATTTAGATCCAGATTTTATTTGTTCGCAATCTATAGGCTTTCTAGTTGAAGGAAGTAGAGATAAGGTATTTAATACAATACCTATGATTCTACATTTGGAAGAGGATCGTAAAACATATAAAGAAGCTTTAGCTTCTAGAGACTCAGCCTTTTGGTGAGAGGCTATTGAGGATGAAATGGATTCTCTTATGTCAAATGGTACTTGGATGTTATGTGACTTACCTCCTAGCTGCAAACCAATAGGATGTAAATGGATATTTGAAAGAAAACATAACACAAATGGTTCTGTCCAAACTTTCAAAGCAAGACTAGTAGCTAAATATTTTAAACAAAAAGAGGGTATCGATTACTTTGATACGTATTATCCAGTTGCTAGAATTGCTTCTATAAGAGTACTATTTGCTTTAGCATCCATATATGATTTGTTTGTTTATCAAATGGATGTAAAAACAACATTTTTAAATGATGATTTAAATGAGGAAGTATATATGGAGCAACCCGAAAGGCATGTACTTCCAGGAAATGAGAAGAAAGTGTGTAAATTGATTAAGTCCTTGTATGGTCTAAAGCAAGCTACTAAACAATGGCATGAGAAATTTGATAAAGTAGTTTTATCAAATGGTTTTAGACATAATTAGGCAGATAGTTGTATTTATTCAAAATTCACCAAAGATTATGGCGTGCTAATATGTTTGTATGTAGATGACATGTTAATCATAGGAACTAATATGCAAGGTATCAATGAAACTAAAGAGTATCTAATTTCTAAATTCAAAATGAAGGATTTGGAAAAAATAAATACTATCTTAGGAATCAAAATTAAGAAGCATAGTGGGGGTTATGATTTATGTCAATCACATTATATTGATAGAGTATTGACCAAATTTGATTATTTTGGGAATAAAAGAAGTTAATACCTATTTGATGTTTCTAATAAACTTGTAAAAAATTCAAGAAGGTCTATTAGTCAATTAGACTATGCAAGTGCTACTGGTAGTTTGATGTATGCCATGCATTGCACTAGAGTAGATATAGCCTATGTTATTTGCAAACTTTCTAGGCACAAGTATAATCCTAGTGCTGATAATTGGAAAGCCATTGGTAGAATACTAGTATATCTTAAAAGGACATAGTCCTTTGGATTGTTCTATAACAAGTTTCCTTCGGCATTTGAAGGGTTTAGTGATGCTAGTTGGATAACTAGTGTGAAAGATGATAAATCAATATTTGGTTGGATATTTAAACTAGGTGGGAGCTATCTCATGGGCTTCAAAGAAACAAACGTGTATTACTTACTCTATAATAAGAGTTTGTTGCATTAGCAACAGTAGGCAAAGAGACAGAGTGGCTAAAAAATTTGTTAGTAGATATAGAAAATTGTGGCCACAACCAATGGCAGCCATTTCTTTGCACTGTGATATTGAAGCAACAATGTCTAGGGCATTTTGCTGGATTTATAATGGCAAATCTTGACTTGTTGCTTAAGGATATGGATACGTAAGATAGTTGATTTCAGATGGTGTCATAACAGTTGTCTACGTAAAATCTGTAAATAATCTTGCTAATCCTTTAACAAAAGGACTCTCAAAAGACATTATCAAAAATGTGGCAAGAGATATGGGACTTAGACCATTTTAATCTTGTCAATTGGTAATTGGAATCTAACCTTTATTATTGCATATCAATACTAGAGGTCTAATAGATAAGAACAAGTTATCAGTTGATTGGTAGCAAGTACTGGTATCTGCATAAGTACTTATGAAAAGTAGGTTGCCTAAATGTTATTCCTAATGAAGTAAAATGTGTTCGGTATATAGAACTAGGAAGTCAAGTTATAAGATTTCAAATGTTAACTTCACCTATGTGAACACAAGAAGTGGTGCCGCTTCAATCAAGGTTGGATAATAAACTTTGTAAGTGTTCATGAATTTAGGAGGTAGGCCATACTAAGTTGCTAAAGCTAACGGTGAATGTTTAAGAGAAAAATGTAAGATTTATGTGCATAAATTTTTTCTGATCGTATTATTGAGGAATTATGGTTTAAAAGCTCAAGCTTACTATTAATTTCAATATGATTTTGAACTATTTATGCTAATAATAGGTTTAATTCGAAAGACACCTATTATATGCATATATCTTAATGAGTTTTGATACATCACTAACTACGTGGAGGATTGTTAGGAATAGTTAGTGATGAAAGAATTTGGTTAATTAGTGATGAATTAATTCATCTACAAATGTTGGAAAATTGGACATTAATAAAGGCCACAATCTGGCCACGGATCAAGGTCAGCTGTGGCATGAGCCGTGGGTAAGGAGACTGTTGCTTGAGCTGCGGCTTAGTGATCAATAGAACAGAATGTTTCTATTCTTGGTCGTAGCAGGGCTCACACCGCGGCCACGGACAAAAAGTTTCTGTCCACGAGCCGTAGCCTGAGCCGCAAGTAGGGAGGCCTCGGCTCAGTCCGTGGCTCGTAGACAAAAGAAAACCATTACTGATCTGCGGCTTGAGCCGTAGATAGAGAGACTGTGGCTGGCTTACTGTAGAAGAATGTTAAAATTTTATCAGTAATTTTGAAGAGTTTTCTTCAAGATTTTTTCCAACAGACACAATGCATTACTTTGGAAGAAGTTTTAATGTCTAAAAGGCATGATTTCATTCAGTTTGAATTGGTAAGGTGTCATTTCATTTGAATGTTTTCAAGTGAAAAGGTATCCATTCATGGATTATTGTCTTCAAAAGAAAAGAACATTCAAATGGATGTCTGAGAAAACTCTATAAGTATTAGAGTTTTAGACATTTAGATTATTATCAAGCGTTATTCTTCCTTACATTGCAAATACTACAAAACAAATCAGACACATTATTCTCTTACTCATTTTTTGGGAGTATTTCTCTTTTGCTGGATGACAATACTGGTTTTTAGCTTTGTTATTTCTTGAGGGGATTGCCATTAAACTCAAGTAACAACATAGTGGGGGCAAATTTTATCAAGAAAAGTGATATACATGTTAAAGCCTATCATTTTATACTACAGCCTTTCATAGTCTCTCCTACTATTTGTACACAAATTCTCCAACAGAAGGTTATTCCTTCTTGGTTATCTTGTTGCGGACTAAGAGCCGAGTCAAAAAGCTGAATATTTGGTTCCTACAATTGTTTAATCGTTGATTCCCCGTTGGCCCTGCCCTTGCAAATTTGGTTCACGTGGACAATAAATTTCCACGTGGTAAGATTATTTTTATAATAATTTTTGTAATAATATTTTTAAAAGTCACTATTCATCTTAATTTACCTAAACTTCATGTATCAAATGATCAAAATACATAAATACACAAGTTCATATAAGTTCGTTATTCAGTACATAATATAATATACGGGGTTTTTTTTTTTAAATTCTGGTACCAGGAATATTGAATGGAAGTGACCCTCACTCAAGAAACCCAACCAATTTGCTTTCAGCTTGGATTTTTTTCATAAGATTTGATAACGATGACAGAAAGTTAAAGTTTCTGGTTAAACAGTCCACCTTTAGTGCTTCGTTATCAGTGTCTCTTGAGTGCACGTTTGTTTTGTTAATACAAAAATAATTTCTTCATTAATTGTTAATTCCATGCTATCACTACATCTTACCTGAAAACACTGTTTTATTTTTACCATCTAATGTTTGGGTCGTGTCCGATTTCAGTGAAACTCACTTATGGTCTAAATATTAGATATTCATGCAAAAAAAAGTTCACACTGTTCTGAGCCTTTCCCTCCATGATTTATGTCTATATGGTGTGTGTAATAGGTAGACGTTTACTCTATATATCCATCTATCCTATATCGAAAGGGAGAGAGTTTTGTGAGTGATTAGATTTTCTTTCTCATAGTACTCTTACAAAATAAATTAACAGCAATATTATGTCACTAACATTAAATGCCTTTTCTTATAATTGTTAGGACTATTTTTGTAGTACTAATATTGAGAATTTACTTTAGTAATGCAGTCTTTATTGAAGCGTGTTTACTTAATTTTTCAAACAATAAATTTTAAATTGGAAGGAATTTCAAGTTTTAGAAATTCTTTAAAAATTTAAAATACTAAAATGATTGGACTATGTACAGGTAAGGGAAACAAGACTTCGTTCATATCTGTCTGATTTTGTTGTTCATACAGGATTTGTTCTTTTTAATTTTCTGGTATCAGGAATTATTAGCTGGAAGAGAACACCAACCGGTTTCGCTTTCTGCTTGGATTTTTTAATAAGATGTGATGCCGATGGCGAAAAGCTTAAAATTCTGATAAAAAAGTCCCCCTTTAGCGCTTTGTTATCACTTTTTGTTGAGTGCATGTGTTTGTTTGTGTTGCTAATACAAAATAATTACTTCGTTGGTTGTTAATTCCATGTTATCACTACATCATGCCTAAAAACACTATTTCATTTTTTACCATCTAAATATTTTGGGTCATGTCTGGTTTCAGTAAAACTCACTTATGGTCTAAATTTTTAGATATTCATGTAAATATGTTCACACTGTTTAGTCATGGAAAGTAGCTTGGCGAATGAGCAGATCTTTTTTGTTCTGAGCCTTTCCCTCCATCGTTATGTGTATATGGTGTGTATAATGTATAGACCAATGCTCTTGTGGCTTAGAACAATAACCAAGTCTTTTACATACCTTTTCTCTTCTTGCTATGCATGCTTGACAGTTTCATTAACTAACTTGCCTTCTTTGCACCTGCAATTTGATAACATTTCATTTGTCTTAAGGCTGCAATTTTACAACATTTCATTTGTCTTAAGATCTCCTTTAGCATGTGTAAGTTGGAAAGTGAAGTCGCACGTAATGCAGTGATCGACATAATCTAACTTTCATAGGAGTCATAATCCGGATTAGATGAACAACTCGCTCATACAATGTTTATTTATTCTTAGATTGTTTATCGTGCTTGTGAATCTATTTTTAATTTTTTCATATATATGTTGGGCTGGTTAATTATAAATTTTTTATGCATTTGAATCTGTTGAAGCATGGTGCTAAATTGATACTGTAATCATAAAATAAAATAGCATATGAAAATAACAGGAAAACAACATACATAAATTTAGTCAAACAAAGTGGAGTAATTTATTAAAAGGTATTTTAATTGATATAGTTGTCATTTAAGTATCTCGGTTCTATATTTTTAAGGAATAAGTTTTCCATAAGACTAAATTGGAAGTTGAATTGAGTGAATTAGATTTGGTTAACGAGAGTGTCCTGAGAAAAACTATAAAGATTTAGTTACGTTTCTAATCTTGAAAGTTTATTCTATAATTAATAGGGCTATGACTGTAATATCAACTTTGAATTTTTGTTTTAGCATTAGATTTGGTTAACGAGATTGTCCTACGAAAAACTATAAAGATTTAGTTACATTTCTAATCTTGAAAGTTTATTCTATAATTAATAGGGCTATGACTGTAATATCAACTTTGAATTTTTGTTTTAGCATTAAGATTTCATTACATTTAATTTCTATGTAGAATACTACGCCAATTTTTTTAAAAATTATAATGATTTAGTTTTGTTTCTAATATTAAATGCTTATTCTATTGTTAGAACACCTAATAAGCAATAAATCCATTAGCATTTGGCAAATCTAGTAACATAAGGAACATACTCGTAAACATCTTTAATCGTTTAAGGTATTGTTAGCTTGCGAAGAGTTCCTTACCATTGGGAAAAAGTATCCTAATCGCATGATCTAAATAGCAACGTGCATGTAGATTTCTTTTCAGGAATTTGTACTGCAGTATTATCCTTCTTTTTATTTTATCTTGGGTTATATCATATAGGTTATTCAGTTAAATTTTTATATTCATGTGTTATTCTCTTACATTAAAGTGAGTCATAAAAAATGGTTAAAAATATTTCAATACAAAATCTTATGCATATTATTTTTTATTGGAAGCCCCAAAGTGGGTGGACTATAATGCCCTTTAAATTTAAGTTCCTCTTTGTTTTAACTAAATATTAGCTATTGTATTATGGAACTAAAAAAAAAGCTATTGTGCTATGGAGTCTCTATTTGTATTAATTTGACCTACTCTAAATGAATACTCTAAGGAAGCTTCAAGTATGATAAAATTTTTCCTTTAAATGATTCAATTTTTGAACTAAAAGATAGTGGTATTTTTTTAAAGTAATTGTTACTATATCTTAAGCTATTACTATTCAATAAGTGTGCTTTTTATGCATGTAATTATTCAACATTCAATTGATAAATAATAGCACCAAGAAGAAATAAGAAAACAAAAAAATATAGAGACAACTATCTAATACATACTCATAAGATTAGTTGATTTGATGACATACAAAGTTTTTGGTGAATTCTTAACCCCCCCCCCCCCCCAAAAATCCCGTTTCCAATTACTTCACCAAAGCCCTTGAAAAAAAACCACTCTGTTGTATTTATGCTTAACGTTGAAATTGCTAAATTTAACTGTAAATACTTATTAACACACCACTGTGGTAGTATTTCAAGCTTTGCTTGTGTTAATTGCTTTTATATTGTTATCTTGAAGCATTGAATTGAAAACAGTTCAAAAACTCATTCTTCAAAGTTCAAAAATTAATAAATCATAAATTTAACAATTAACTCTTAACAAAATCAAAATAAAATACGAGATTGTCACTAGTTGGCCTTCATGTTAATGGTCAATCTCATACTTTTGAACAATGTAAAATTGATCTTTTGGTGAATATAAATCTTATATAAATCTTATATATAGGTGGCTTATTAGAAAAATAATCATATGTAAATTTTTATTTAGTTCATGAACTAGAATCTACTTTCTCCAGATTAGAATTGAAAGTGTATTTAATCTTTGTTTATAATTTTGATTACAAAGATATGATTTTTAATAATATGTGTAGCTAAGAAAAGTTATATAATTAAAAGATAGACAATAAATATAAGTACAATATCAATCATATACGAGTTTATTATATCACTGACAAAGAGACTATTGTAAAGTTAATATAAAAACAAAATTTGGACAAATTAATTGAAAAACAAATTCAAATGAATTTAGTCAATTGTAAACTACATCATTTTTTATCAATAAAAGTTTTCTAATATACGTGAAATTAAGTTTTGTTATCAAAACATAAATGTCCTAATACACACTTAAAAGTATCATTATTCTTTTAACAGAATCATTGAGCCTAATTTTGTAATTTTGCAACAAGATTGTTATCACATTCATAATCCACAATTTTTTTGACAATAGTAAAATTGTGATTATTTATTATTGGACAAGTATTAGTTCAGGAGTAAGTTAACCTTTGGATAAGTTTGCATTGATACTATATCAAAAATTACAGTAATAGGTTTTAACTTTTCAATAAATTTGGATTAAATGTTAAATTGAGTATAAGTTGCTTGATCCACTCATTGATATGCACTAGACAATATATAAGAATTTTAACTGCTTGAACATTCTTTTTTATTCCTTCTCTTATTGCTTAATTGATTTACGATCAAATTATGTTACATTATGTATTGACACACATATTTTGATCATTTGGTATATAAAGTCCATGTAAATTAAGATGAATAGTGACTTTAAAAAAATATTACAAAAACTATTATAAAAAGAATCTTACAACGCGCTTTTGGCACTAGTATGTATTAAATAAAATTCTACTATGTTTTTTTTCTCTCTAACAGGTAATATACCAAAACTTCATGAAGTTGTGGTTGGTTTCGATGAAGATGCGCAGAAGATAATTAATCTACTAACAGAAGGATCAGAGCAGTTGGAAATTATTCCAATTGTAGGAATGCCTGGATTAGGCAAGACAACATTAGCCAAAAAAGTATATGGCGATACTTCAATTGAGCACTACTTCCACATTCGTCTTTGGTGTACAGTTTCTCAATCAAATAACAAGAAAATTTTGTTACTTCAACTTTTGGGTGATAGTGGCAAAGACAATGAAATGCTCCAAAGTCAGGCTGAAGATGACTTGCTTGACATGCTCTATAAAAAGTTATGGGGAAATAGGTACCTCGTTGTTTTTGATGATGTTTGGGACATCAACATATGGGATGAGTTGAAAATTGCATTTCAGCATGACAGTAATGGAAGTAAAATTCTCTTCACAAGTCGATTTTCTAATGTTGCTAGACAGGTTGAACCTTACAATCTTCGCTTGCTCACTGAAGAAGAAAGTTGGCAATTATTACAGAAGAAGGTGTTTGGAGATAAAAATTGTCCCCAACCACTAATTGGACCAGGCAGGGAAATAGCAAAATTTTGCAAGGGACTACCACTTACGATTGTTGTCATAGCTGGAATTCTAGCAACTTTGGGAGATTGACTTGGGAAGATTTTGCAAAGAGTTTAACCTCGACGATGGTGTCTTAGCGCAGACCCTTGTAGGAAGTCAATAGAGCTCAGTTATGAACATTTACCGTATCATTTGAAAGGCATGCCTCCTTTATTGGCAGCATTCCGAGAAGGTCAGAAAATTGGCACCAAGAATTTGAAGTGGCTATGGATTGCAGAAGGGATTTGTGGAAAAAGCTAATGGAAAGAATCCAGAGGAACATTGCAGAAGAATATATGATGGACCTAATTGGCTAGAAATTTGGTTATGGTCAGTGAACGCAGGTCCATTGATGGTGGAGTCAAAGCTTGTCACATCCACGATTTGTTACTTGAGTTCTATAAAGCCAAAGCCAAAGAAGAAAATTTTCTTCAGGCGTTACAAGGATATGATGAGCTTTCTACTTTGAATGAGCCTCCCAACCTACCTCGGTTGTCCATTTGCTCGTCTGGAGAAGATTTTATAAAAGTCAGGGCTATTTGTCCACATTTAGAGAGTCTGCTGTTCTTTCAACAAACTGCAGCTGAAGAGTTTCCAATGGTTGACATCTCCTTCCTTTTTTGCATCTACAAACATCTTATAGTTTTAAATCTAGAGCACATTCTCCTATTACAAGCTGAGTTCCCAAGTGGAGTCGAATCCCTCTTGGATTTAAGGTACTTGGCCCTTAATGCTAACTTCATCCAGTTCATTCCAAAATCTATAGCCAAGCTCTCAAATCTGGAAACCTTTTTTCTGATCAATCATCATGGGATTGTTAAATTGCCAGATACAATCTGGAACATGAAGAAGTTGCGACATTTGTATGTAAGATATTGGGCTACTTTTGATCCTTCGCCCAATGACAACGACCTTGAAAACTCCTCCACTTTACCAGATTTAGACACACTTTCCACTCTAGAGCTTCCTTTAGATCAAGGAGGAGAAAATATAATGAGAAAGATTCCAAACGTTCGCCAACTGAAAGTTGTTCTTTCAAAAGGAGAATTAGTGATTCCATGGCAAGCTAGCAGGAGCAGCTGCAACATGGATCGACTACAAAGTCTAGAATCACTGGATGTGTTGGCTATGAGATCAGAATATTATAATTATAATATTGGATTTTCTTTCCCGTCGACTCTGAAAAAGTTGTCTCTTGCTGGCCTGAAACTACCCTGGGGTAAGACTTCGCTGATTGAACAACTACCCAAGCTTGAGGTCCTCAAACTACTCAGTGATTCATTCTGCGGAAAAAGATGGGAGATGAATGAAGGAGGATTCCCTAAACTTAGAATCTTGACGTTGTCTCAAGTAGACGTGGAGGAGTGGACAGAGACAGACCCTGATAGTGATTATTTCCCGTGCCTTGAGCAGTTAAATCTGGAAGGAAATTTGAGGTTGAAAGAAATCCCTTCTTGTTTAGAGAGGCTACCAACTCTTGAAATGATTAAGGTTCACTTTTGGGAGGACAGTGATGGTCACAATTCCTCCATTGACAACGACCGAGTTGTAAGTTTAGTACGGGAAATTGAAAAAGAGCAGGAAAACAATGGACTTGAGCTGAAAATCGTCATTGACAACATAAGTTTTGCACGGGCAATTGAAGAAAAGAAGCGGAAAATGCTCATTGATTATACCCCAATGCGAAGATATTGACGGGCATCAACAGGTGCGCCAAGAGGTAACTTTGTTGATATTGTTAATTAGCTTGCAAAAACAATCGTGCATTTGTGTAATTAACTAACTATAGCTTTTTCTCCGCCTTCTCTTTTGATATTTGCAGGGGTTACTCGTGTTTTTGGTAATATTTGAGATTTTGTTCGTTCATTTGTGTGGCTTTCCTGCCAAACCCAAAAAAAAAAAAAAAAAAAAAAAAGGGAGGATGTGGCCTGTAGAACGTGGTCTTTTTTTTTTTTCTTCGTTGCTTGTGTGGATGATAGGAATAAATGGTGGAAGGATGGCTCTTTTCTTTTCAAGATGGTTGCAACATTCAAGTGAACAATACCTCACAATAGCATAATGGTTTAAAAATATTCCTTGGGAGAAAATATTTTGCCGTTGGATTGGAAGTACGACAATTGAAGAAGCAAAATTTGTGTTTGCTTTTTGCGTTGCTAAATTTAGTTGTCGTTGTTGTGTGCCCTTTCCTTTTCAAACTTGTATCAATTTGCCTGGAGATGTTGGAGAGTTATGACCTCGTGTACACATTATCCAACCCTCCCAAAAAAAACAAAAAAAAAAGGACCCCAAAAAAAAAAAAAAAAAACTTATGTTTGATCTTAATGAACTCTATTTGATGTCATTAATGTAATTAAGATACAGTGTATTAATTTTGTTTTTTAAGATTGTGAATTTGTTTTTGTATAGTACACTTTGATTAATTCACCTTTCAACACTTATGAAATCCGAATATATAAAAACAGATTTTCCCCTTTTCTTTGATAGAATTTTTAAGAACTTCGTGCTACAATCTCTAGATTTTCCCAACTAAACTACCAAAAACAATAGCTACCCGTAGATAATAAAAACAAAATTTCTTATGCACGTCTTTGATTGATTTGGGAGGATTGACACCAATCAATTTACAGTTCAAGAGCTGTATAAGGAGAATGAATGAATGGATTGGGAAGAGAGAATATGAGACTAGGGAGAGATTAGAGAGAGAACACAAATTCAGTTCTTATTGCCTGCCTTCCTGTAGTTACAAGAGACTTATTTTTACAATACAATGCAGTTACAATCTAACTAACTATTGGTGGGAATTGCAGTAACAATCTTATTACAATCAGCCTAGCAAACTACTTGATGACCCTACTCTAGCTAACTATTGGTGGGAATTGCAGTTACAATCTTATTACAATCAAGCTAGCTAAGTACTTGACTACCTTGTTTAGCTTCTTTACTCATGTGCCTTATTTGGGCAAATTTGTCAAAATATTGTTAAGAAAAAAAAATTTTGGCAACTGTGAGTGTAACACCCTAGAAAATGCACATATAAGAGACATTTTTTTTCTTATTTAGGGTTAAGTGTTAATCCTAGATTTATTAGTTGGAAGATTTCTTGAGTTAATTAGGTTAATTAGTTAAGATTTTCATTTTAAGCAAGAACACTTAAGTACTACATTTAGAATAATTTTACTTGACCATTTAATTTATATTAGAGTTTAAAATTTTGCTTAATTTATTCTACTATTTTTTAGCCTTTTACTACTTGAATTTTAGCTCAATTTTACTCAAAAATTTCACTTATTTTCTTACCTTATTTCCTTTTCCCTTAGCTGAAAATTTTCTCTTTCTTTTCTTTTTCTCTTGGCCGAAAATTTCTCTTCTTCTTTTCTTCATGTGGCCGGTTTCTCTCCTCTATTTTTGTTCTATTTTGCTTTAATAATTTATGTCTAATTATTAATTATATTAAGTGGTAAGAGTTATTAATCTTCACCAATTAAATTAATCCAAGTAGCTATTCTTGCATTAAAAGACTAACTATTTACTTTACTCTTGTAAGATTTTAATTGGACCACTATTTTTCCCATCTTTTCTTCTTTTCTTTTCCATTTTTCCTAGACTATTTCTCTCTCTTTTTCTCTTCATTTGGCCGGCCCCTTCATTCTTCTTCTTCCCTCATTTTGCTCTCAACTTCTTGGACTTCCATCTCTCAAGTTAGCACAAATCAACCATAGAAAGTGGACTTCTATCATTTCTAATCAAAGTATTAGGCTTATCTAAGGTATTCACCATGAACTTGTCTTATTAATTTCATGTTTTAATTAGTTTTTATTCAAGTTCAATACCAAGTTTCTTGTTAATAATACTTGAAGAAATTAGTTAGAACTTGATATATACTTGCTATATAAAGTGTTCTTGTGCTTAGATAGACTAGTATATGGCTTTTAAACCTTGGAAATTTATGTTTTATATGTGGTTTAGTTGAGGATTTAAGTTGGAACTCAAGAACACTTAAAACAGTCATGCTGGACCAGTTTTAGTAAAACTTTCATAACTTGGTATACACAACTTGGATTCGAGTGATTCTTGTTGTTTTAGAAACTAGATTGATAGGGCTTTCCAACGGTATAAGGCTTGCCCTGTGGTTCATTGTGTATTAACCGCAGAAATCTTGCAAAGTTGGCTGAAAATTCGATTCTGCGTGAAACAGTTTTGGTGAAGAGCCAACTTGGGGGCTGATTTTGAACCTGATCTAGTTGGAATTTGGATTGATGATCTTCACGAAAGTTGTAGCCCTATAAACGTACTTTAAAACCATGTAATCAGAATTCCCTAGTTCTTAGTGGATTGACCCCAGAAATGGCACAAAGTTGGCTGAAAACCAACCCTGTGCAGAGTTGAGTGATGATTCTTGGAGTAGGGATTTTGTATTTGAGTGGAATCTTGATTGAATTTGAGTTTAAATTGAACATAGAAGTTGTGGTACATGTTGAATGGATTGGGTTGTTGAATTTTCTTGCAGGTTTAAAAATTTTGGTTAGTCCGATTTAAGGGGAAATACTGCCGAAATTTCGGTAGAATTAAAAGAAGAAAAATTGATAAGTGAGATTTTAAGACTGGAATATATTCAATTGAGGGAAATTGAAGTGTAGGAATTTTTGGAAATGATCTAGTGATAGATTGACCTCTTGGAATAAGTAAACCTTAAACCCTAGAAAACCCTAAAACCAAAACCCTAGAAATAAGTGGGGTATTTTCTTGAATTTTTCTTACTAAATTTACTAGGATTTTAATTGAGTTTTTATATTATTATTTCTTTTAAATTTCAGGGTCCAAAAACACATCACGACTTTCACGAGAGATTTTCTTAGGCTTTCAAGGTGAGTGTCCTTATGTGTGCATGATGCATGGAATGTGATATTTTATTTGATAAATATTATGCGAAAATTTGCAATTACTATGTGAATACCTGTGCTACGTGAGGAAAGATGTGTACTTTATCACATCTGTTCCGCAACATGTTACTTGCTTTCATTGACCAATGTGTTACTTGTGTGTGCGTGAGACTACCGTGACTAACTTCCATGTTATTTCACGGTTAGTCAACCCGGCTGCACGTGGGAGGACATAAGGTGTTGGGTGTTTTAGGGTTTGATGTTCTTTCCTTTTAAGTTGTGAATCCTCAAAGAGGCCAACTCCGGATTGAACCTGTTTGCTTGTTGGCCCTCCAGGGTTGAGAATATCTCCCTGGATGTGGTAGCTTGTACGGAGGTTATAAGGTGATTGGCGGTTAGGGTTTGTGTTTGATAAAACTGATGTGTTCTTTGATAAAGACCTGAGTTATTATCTCGGTCCAAATATCGTGACTACATGATCAGTACTTGCTCTTTCTGCGGTTAAGCTTGCTTCCGTAGTTGAGCCCTGTATCCTCCTTTGACTACATGTTAAATTAAATTGTTCATATCTTGATTTATTAATTAATTGCTCGATTATTTTATTTACTAAAATAATGAGTTCTTGATTTGATTGCATGACTTGGACATTCACTGGGCTATTATAGCTCATTCCGTTTTATTTGTTTTCCTTTACCCAGGTTTCTGAAAAATGAAAGCTGGACCAACTGGTTTTTATTATTATAAAAGTTTCAGTTATTGTAATAGTCGAACTGTGTTAGGCTACTTTTGTGAAAAACCATGTATGTTATGACGTGTAAACTTTTGATGTGAATTGTACCTTATGTTAAATAAAATGAGTATATTTTATTTTATTCCATTTTATTTTAGTTTACTTTATTTTAAGTTAAGTACACTCGGACGTTTGCGTGAGTGCGTGAATCGAGACCTGGCGAGAGCTAGGCAGGCAGTCCGCTAAGCCCTTTGGTGCGCCTCTGGGTAAGGTGGGGCTGTCACAGTGAGTGTCAGAAGTTGGTTTTTGAAATATAAAAGCACTGCGTTTGGGAAACATGGCACTGAAATTTTTTTTTAAATTATTGAAGCGTCGCGTTTAGGAAATGCGGCGTTTGTTCCACGTTTCGCAAAGGCAGCGCATCGGTTGGCCGACAGGGCACTCCGCCACATCGGCCCCGTTTGGCACTGGAAAACGTGCGTGTCAAACGTTTTCCAATGCCAAATGCGACATTTTGAAGTTTTTTTAAAATTTTTGTAGCCGTTGATCACAATTGATCAACGGCTAATTTTTGTGCCTTGCCTATAAATAACCCTGTAGCAACAAATTTCGTGTCTGCGAATAAAAGACAAGAAAAATTGCATAAATTGAATTTATTAATTTAGAATAAAAAAGTTACAATCTCTGGATAAATTTCTTTATAAAAGAAATTATCCCCTGATTCTTCTCTTCACGAACACTTAATTCAAGGGCCCAAAAAGGCTTGTTCTTGAATTAAAATCGGATTCTCCGTAGAAAAAGGTCGATTTGATTTTGTCGTCTCGAACACTTGAATTTTGGACCTTCAAGTCTCCAACACGACTATAGGAACTTGGTTGAATTTGAACTTGGACTTGAGGATTCGATTTGCACTTGAACTTGGGTTTGAGAGACTTGAGAGAGAAATCTCTAAAGAATTTGGTAGAGTTTTTCTCTAAGCCTTTGGAGAATTTTTCATATATCTTGACTTGAGTGGAGAGAGTCCTTATTTATAGCCAAAATTAGGGTTTAATTGGCTTACAAGGATACTCTCTAGAATTCTCCATCAATTTGGGCTACTTGTGGCTTAAGAAACCCATTAAAATAGGCTTTAATTAATGGGTCGGCCCAAATAGTCCAATGTGAATTAATAAAATTAATCCACTTTTAATTTATTGGACATTATACTTAAAATTGAGGCCCATGTTGATGGTCCAACTTATAAGCCCAAACATAAATGAACTTATAAAATAACTTTAATTTAATTTAAATTAATCAAGACTAATTTAATTTGTTTAATCTTGACTAATTAAATTAAAATAAAATATTAGTGTATACAAACCCAAACCCCCCCCCCCCCCAAATGAATTACTCACCACCGACACTCCCCTCTTTCTCTCCCAATCATCCCAATCAGTTTCTCATCCCAGACGAGTTCATTGCAGCAAGCCAACCTTCCAAGTTTCAGATGAATTTTCTAGCCTCCAAGCTTCCATTGCAACAAGCCAAGCAAAAACATATGGGATTTAAGCCACAAACAGACACATTGCAAGCTAGCCACAGACATTTAGGCAACAGACAGAATTTAAGCTGCAAAATAACAAGTTAGTTAATTTAATTTGTTAGCATAATATATTTGTTAATTGTTAATTTGTTATTTTAATGTGTTTATATTAGTGTATTATACTGTTAAACAATTGTGATTACTTGTCAATAATGGTATATTTAATTATATTTATGTATATTTATGATTTAGTTAGAAAATGATTGGATAATTGCATGTGGACCCCAAGATTGTGCTTATTTATATTTTGAATATTAAGAATTAGTAAATTACAATTAGGTCCCTGAGGTTATTATAAATTGAACCCAAACTTGTAAGGAATTAAAATTTTACCCAAAAATGTTGCATATTACATTTTGACCCTTATAATTTGGAAAAATGAGGCTTTGGCACATGAAGTTCTACATAATTGTAAATGAGACCCGAAACATTTACGAATTTAAAATTTGATCCCATTAATTTTGCATAATTACAATTTGGCCCGCTATAATTTAGGGTTTAGGGAAATTTGTCCCCTAGAGTTGTAAATAATTATAAATTGGACCCTACATAACCAAACTTTGACCCCACAAGATTTGAAAATTTATATTTTGACCCCTATAATTTAGGAAAATTACGATTTGGTACCCAAGTTCTGCATTACTATAAATTGGACTGGAAACGATAGGCACATAATTAAAATTTGACCCTAGAAGTTTTGCATAATTACATGTTGGCCCCTATAATTTAGAAAAAAATTTTCCTTAACCTATGAAGTTCTACATAATTATAAAATGGACTCGGAACTTTTAGATGATTAAATTTTGACCCCATAATATAATTGTTGCATATTTACATTTTGGCAACTATAATTTTAGAAAATTGTAATGTTCAGCCCCTATTTTTGACATTATTATGATTTGGCCCCTAAAATATTAAATAATTACATTTTTACCCCATAAAATATTAAATTCAAATTTTTACATGATTATGATTTGTCCCCCAAACTATTAAATAATTATATGTAGACCCGAAACGTTTGCATATTTTTATTTTGGCCCCATAAAATTTTAGAAAATTAGAATTTTGATAATAAAGTTTTGCATAATAATTATGAAAAACTTACATTCTTTTTTTTTTTTAAAAAAGAAAAAGAGAAAGATAACTCACATATATAGTCACATGTTATACATTAATTTTTCATGTAAACTCTAGTAATAAAAATCACAAACATGTGATTAATTTTATTGCTTATCCAAAGAAGCATAAAGATAGCTAGGCAGAGGACTAGCACGAGGTGACCTCATGGGAAGCTCCGAAAGCTGTTTACCATTGGAATCATAATAAATCACACTGGAGAAATCCAACGGCTGACACTTATCCCCCATCAAGATGTTCCTCTGCCAAAGCCCTCTGTCTCCAAAATCAATTTCATGATCAGAGTGATCATCAAATTCGAATTCATCATTCTCCACTTTTTTCTTGTGCCGGAAAATAATAGCCTTGTTGCCAAGAGTCGCTAGAAATTTCTTCGGCAACTTTGGAGAGTTTGTTGCAAGCTTTTTAGTAGCTTTGCTTGCTTGTTTTGTGCACTTTGTCCAGAAGGAGTCGATGGACCGTATTAGCTTAGCACCCTTGGCAGTTGTGAAGGGGTGGGAGGGGGTGCATGGTGGTATTAGACGAGACATTTTTTGCCCTTCTTGGTGGTGGTAGCCGGTGGTGCTTGACGGGAGCTCTATGAAAAACTTACATTCATGAAACCTAAAATATTTATTAATTTCATCTCGAAAGTTTTGCATATTTACAGTTCGACCTATATAATTATGAAAAATTACTATCAGGCCCTTAATGTTTTATGTAATTGCAAATTGGATCCGAAAGTTGTACAAATTAAATTTTCACCCTGAAAGTTTTGCATATTTATACTTTGGCCCCTATAATTTTCATAGTATTACAATTATGCGGGTAAAGTTTTACGTATTTATAAATTAGACCCCAAACTTGTACATAGTTAATTTTTCAGACAAAAAATTTCTCAAAGTTACAATTAGGCCCCTATGATTATGAAAATTTGCAATTAGGCCCATGAAGTTTTACTTAATTAAAAATTGGACCCCAAACTTGTGTAGAGTTAATTTTTAATCCCGAAAGTTTTTACATATTTACACTTTGGGCCATGTAATTATGAAAATTATAATTACGTCCCCAAAGTTTTACGTGATAATACATTAGACTCGAAATTTGTACATAGTAAAATTTTCACCCAAAAATTTTGCATATTTACACTTTGGCCCATATAATTATGCAAAATTACAATTAGGCCCTTAAATTTTACGTACTCATAAAACAAACTCGAAACTTGTACATATTTAATTTTTAACCTCAGAAGTTTTGCATATTTAAATTTTGACACATATGATTTTACAATATTATAATTTGGTCGTCGAAATTTTACATGATTATAAATTGGTCTCAAATAAATATATAATTACATGATCAAGGCACTAATCTACATGGCACGTTGACGATGGAAGAAGTGTGGACATCTAATATGTACAGAGGTCAGTCTACTCAATGTGAAATAGGAGATGGTCAGTGGACTAGGAGAGGACATCGAAGAGCAACAGGAACCGTGTTGATCAAGGTACTAGTAGCAGTGTTGCAGATATGTATCTGTCTTCAGCAGGAGAGTTTGTTTGTAGGCAGGACGATGATGATACACCCCACATTTGTGATACAGGATCGAACCGGAACCTGAATATGATGAGTCAAAAAATGATATGGAGCAAGGATATAATGAAACTGGACAGGAAGATGCACGAAGACATTCAGATGTGGGTCTTAATTCAGCATGGACGGGTTACGATCTTGGAACACTATAGTATGATGCTGGTGTATATATAATTTTACAATTTGACCCCTTAAGCGATGGTCCCGTTGAGAGGCTTAATTTATACAACGAGTAGACGAGTGACATCCGGTTGGGCATGCTAGTTGATTCAAAAGAAAAGGTAATGAAAGCAGTAAGATTGTGGTCTAGTAGGAAAAATAGAGAGTACAAAGTTCGGGAGAGTACTCTAACCACTTGGTATGTCTATTATAAGGCTCGTAATTCGACACCTCCATGCAATTGGCAGTTGAGAGTGACGTGTGTAGATCTCATACGATGTGGATGATAGTTACTCTCGTAGATGAACATACATGTGCTCGGGTTAGCAGTAGGAATGATCACCGATAGTTGAGTTCCAAGTTAATCACGGAGTACATTTTACATCACATTAGTAACGGTCCTCTATTCAAGGTGAACGAGATCCAAGCAACAATTAAGCAGCAATTGCATTGCGATATCTCCTACAATAAAGCTTGGTACGTGCGTCACAGGGCCATCGATATTATGTACAGAAACTGGCCATCGTCTATACACATTCTTTCAACATATATGGAAGAGTTACAATGTAGCAATTTAGGGACAGTTGTTGTGTGGGCCCCACATACTGACAGCACTCCATATAACGTAATTTTTTACTATATATTTTGGTCTTTCGGTCTTGCCATTTAAGCCTTCTAATTTATGAAACTAGTGATATGTGTGGACGGTACTTTTATGAAAGGAGCGTACCAAGGAAAATTACTTCTTGTAGTCAGATACGATGCGTGCAATCACCTCATGCCCCTAGCCTTCACCCTCATTGACGAAGAGAATAATCGAAACTGGTCTTGGTTCATGAGGTTATTACGCATTCACATTTGTGACAATATTGAAAAAGTGTGCGTCATATCCGATAGGCACAAGTCAATTATTCATGGAATGACAACACTTGAGGAATAATGGGAACCACGAAGAGTCCACCACTTCTGTCTTGTTCATGTGCAAAGTAATTTTGCACAAAAATTTAAGAATGACAGGTAATGTCCAAATCATTTGGACGTGACAACATTATGTTTTTTTTGAAATTTTTCACTCACTTCTTATATCGTATAATTATTGTGTAGATTGAAGAAGCTTGTTATGGTAGCTGGAAAGGCCAAACAGTCTTATAAGTACAACTACTACATGCAACAAATACAAAATTTGAATGAAGAAATGTATAATTGGCTAATAGGCGTAAATATTAGGCCCGAACAATGGGCCCTATACAAGGATGACGGCAGCCATTGGGGACACATATCGACAAATATGGTAGAGCATTTCAATAAGTTACTTAGGGATGTCTAATTGTTGACTATCATCGTACACGTTCGCTTTACATTGAGCCAAACTGTCAAACTTTTTGTAAAAAATGCGAAGTTAGCGTGTGCTGTGCGATACTCCCTTCCAGAATGCAGTTGGTAGAAATATGTGGTGAATAAGAAAAAAGGTAAAAGACATCAAGTCAGTGTATATGATCCTGGAGAAGGTAGTTTCTACATTACTACTAGCCACAGTCATCGACACGAAGGTGAGAAAAGGCAAATCCTAGATCTGCACAATCGGGAGTGCACATGTTTAAAGTTTTAGCTACTCCATTTTCCTTGTTCGCATGCGATAGTGGCATGTTCTATTTTTTGAATTAATCCTATGGATCTTGTCGGGAAGGAGTATATTTACGACTTATATCAGGCATCATTTGAGCATCAATTTTATTCTCTCAGAAATCAAAACTACTGACCGCCATCGGATTTGAAATTGACAATCAATACTTGTCATCTAAAACAAAGGCGATCGGGGCCATTGCGAATTACAAGAATTCAAAATCAGATGGATCGCAGATGATTTTGTTTTACGTCTTCAACCACAGCATAGATCTGCAATGATTTTCCACAGTGAGGGCATTGAGATCGAGGTGAAGAGGTGTAATAGACATTTTTGGTAGTTCGTGAAGAATATTGACCCTCGGATTCTTTACTTTATGGACGTTGTCCGATTTGGATGAGTTTGCCGTGTAGGTTCGTTCAAATTGAACCATGATCTTATTAATGCATTAATCGAGCGGTAGAGGAAAGAAACCTATACGTTTCATCTTCCTATTTCCATTAGTGAGGCCACCACCACCTTATAGGACGTTGAGGTGTTATGGAGCTTGCGCGTGGACGGTTTACCTGTTACATTAGTCCACCATTCGCAGAGCTTGGCACAGCGACAGCACTAGGTTTATGATTTGTTAGGGTTCTAACTGGCAGAAAATCAATTCAAGAATACCAGGATGAAGCTAGTTGGCTTGTGCGAGCACATAGAGAATAATCGCTTACCACCCAATGTTCCTATTCAGACAGTTTAGTAGTATGCCAACATGTATATATTGATGTTACTTGGTGGATAGTTATTTGTAGATATATGTGAGAATGTCGTACATATCACACGGCTAGATATGTTGGTTGATTTGGAGGCATTAGGGCAGTATAGTTAGGGGAGCGCTATGCTCGCATGCTTATACAGGCATATGTGCCATGCATCACTTGCTAACACTAGGATGACAGCAAACCATACATGCTACTTTAGGTAGAAAAAAAAATTTCAATACTTACCTCATGTAATGAAATATTATCTATCAATTAAATAATTTACACCCTAACAATTTAATTGTCTTATTTTAACAGATTTGGGCGTAGGAGCAGTTTTCGACCATTTGACCTCAGATCACCCCAGCGCGACAACCAAGTGATTATCTATTGGGAAGTAGGTGGGTGACTCAGCGGACTACCCGAAACGCGCTTCAACATGTAGCGAGTTATTATAAAGATCAGCTGTCACTGTTGCAGCATGATCAAATAGTTTGACTTTCATATTTTTCAAAGATTACCTATATGATAATATAATTTCTTATCTATTGATGACAGTTGGGATTTTATTGCAGTTCATATGGATGCCATATACCGATAATGTGTTGGCATCTCTACCCCCGTATTGCACAGCAAGTGCACATATTTGGAGGCCGAGAGTCCCACTCATATTTTGGTATATCGTTGAATTTCATTTTTCGGATCGTGTCATGAGACAGTTCAAAATGCGCTAAAATATTTTAGAAGAGGTCGACATGGATCCTGGTAAATTGAATTCACATTCTCTATTGGGACGTGAAGGACAGGATTGGAATTCTTATCTCAGATCCTGGATCGATTACTGGCATTTGTGTGCAAATTTATTTGTTACAGGCGAGATTATGAATATACTCCGACCGTCAACCGAGTATGTGCGTTGGTATTTTCGCCATACGATCTTATATATTACTCTTCCTGTCATCATACTTAGCATGATGGCCTTTGCGGCATTTCCAACCAGTACGAGTACATGGTAATGATAATATATCTTTAACATTCTATCTTTTATATCATAAATCATGTAAGTGAATTGCTAATAATTTGTATATTTGTAATTTACAGATGAGCAACATACAGAGAATCGGGGAAGCGTCAGCGACCCGCCTCCATCAGATTGACCCGGATAATATTTTTCATCCTACTTTGACAACGATCAGGGACGAGGCATTTGGGTCCATGCAGTATTTAGGGCATTCAAATCGAATGCTTTTGGGCTCGAATCCACGATAGCAAACTAGTGCCTCTATATCACACACTTCTCAATATCAGAGGCTAATCAGACACGTCATTGACTAAGCTGGCGTCTCGTCTAGTGGACACTGATGTCATCACCGACAAGAACTTCATGACGAAGCGTACACCAGGAGCAAGTTATTCCTATTGGATACCACACTTATACGACGTATAGTAGTCCACAGATCCCGCCTTCAAGCAGCACAGCTGGTGTGTACGATCCGTACTACTCTATTACTATACATGCTGGTAGTACTTCTGTTACTGGGTACCAGGGATATTCGACTTCACTTTCTGCTAGATCTGACCTACACCCTATATTCCAGTTTCTTAGTGGTGACGCTGGTAGATTTCATGATTGAGACGTGTCCACATATTTTACTCCGGTCCTCATTCACACATGCCTACCTCAGGTCCATCCACATCTACTATGGTCCATCATCATATTCAAGATACTCATAATGCTGAAGAATCGGGTGATGATGAGACTGATGAAGATAAACCGTCAGCACATCCTGAGGTGCGTGCTCCACGCGCAATTAGGAGGACTAGAAGATTTTGCTGCTCATCGACACCGCGAGACCCAAATCAATAGCAATTTTGTTGGTGTTAGGGGCATTTCACAATTTATACACTTGTAAATTCGAAATTTTTTTACACAATTTGATATGCAATTGTAAATTTGATAAATTTTCATTTATAGAGTATTTTACCATTTTGTTCCTGCAAAAGCTAATTTTCATATAATTTTTAAAGCAGCCACATCTAATCCCGACAGATATCAAAAATTAAGAAAATACTAAAAATGCAAATTATGGTATAGTATTAACAAATTTCTGTCGAAAAAAACCCTTGTGTGTCAAAATATAATTCACCTCAGGAATTTGTCTAAAAACACATAAATTCATATCTAAGAACCAAAATAGAGTTAAAAGACATTTACGTACCAAAATAATGGTTTTGCCCTCGACATGTGTGTCACAGAAAAAATATTTTTTAACCCCAAAAAATTATCATATATTAGGAATATGCTTAAAAATATGAAATCTAAATTTAGGATTAAAAATATCATTTTATCCTTTAATTCACATAATAGACAGAAAAAAAATAGCGCTACGTTTCGCTTTAAAAAAAATTACAAAAATTTGAAAATCCATACAAGGGTGTAAAAACGAAAAAAAATTGTGAAAAATGTGTTTATGTTCTAAAATTTCCATTTGCCACCTATAACTGCACATTCACTGTTTTTACCTTAAAATCAAATTTTGATATAAAAAAATATAAAATGAGGGGCCAATTTTTAGTATTAGCAATACCCTTCCGTGATCTTGTAAGGTCCAAAATATTTGGCAAACAATTTGGGAAACTCCTGGCAACCAAGGACTTTGTCTGTAAGGTTGAAGTTTCAAATAGACCATATCACCAATTTGAAATGATCTATCTGCATGATGCTTATTTGCTTGAGTGGTCATTCTTTGCTAAGCCTTAGACAAGCAATGCTTTAGCAATTGAATCACAACTTCCCTATCCTTTAATACTGCATCCACAACTTCTACTGAAGAGTCTTTTTGGAAAATAAGGCAAGTGCAATGGTGTAGTGACCCAATATAGAGCTTGAAAGAGTGTAATATTAGTGGCTATATGATAAGAAGTGTTATACCAGAACTCAGCTACACATATCCAGTTGCACTAACTTTTAGGTAGATCCCTTGTCAAGCATCTAAGATAGGACTCCAAACATCTATTCACCACCTCAGGGTTTCGATTTGGGCATGACTAACCTTCGATTTGGGGATGGTAGGAAGAAGAGTGTTTAAGCTCTACTCCCTGCATTTTGAAAAATTATTGGCAAAAATAGCTCATAAATGTAGGGTCCCTATCACAAATGATTATTGAGGAAAGACAGTGCAGTTTATAGATATTGTCAAGGAACAATTAGGCTACCAACAATTGAGATAGATTGGTCCATAAATTCATGTTAATATCAAAAAACACAAAAAGTAAATTTAGAAATTTTAAAATACATGAAAATTGACATTACAATTATTTTTTTTTTTGCCCTGAAACTTGCGAATTTGGACTTCTGTGAGTGAATTTTTCATAATTAACTCCATAAAAAATAAAATGAACCCCTAAATAAGAAAAATTTTAAATGATGGGTCAAAATTTGATGTGTGCATATTTCTATTAACTACCTACAATATAAATCGAAAATGATAGAAACTAAAGTCATTACCAAAACTTTCCAAAAAAATTCCTTAATTATGTAACTAATACTCAATGGAACATACTCTAGATTTGGTACTTTAGTGGACTTAAAAGAACAAATATTAATCATACAAGAGGAATTTTTATAATCCTTCCAAAATAAAACTATATGCAAATCATGAAAATTTACTTTTGTGCTAATTTATTATTCTATCTAAGATATTGTAGAAAAAATAAAACTGGAAGAGAGAAGTTCAATTGGAGCTTAAAACTGTTCTGCAAAAACACTCCCTAATAAGATTAAGCTAAGCATTCCTTTAATGCATGATAAACTTTATGACCTATTGCTTGACCACAAAGGAGAACATTACTGGAGATAGGATTTTCGTCTCTAACAAGTTGTTGGGCAGGTAAGAAATGGACAGAAAATAAAGAAAAGTAGGGTTGATTTTCACTTTCTGTTGTTTGGGAGAAAATTGGGTGAGGGAAAAGAAAGGAATTGAAAGGAAAAATTTTCCCACCCAAAGCTAAAAACTTTTCCTCCCAAACTGGGGTTGATTTGGAAGGAAAACTGTGACGCCCCCAACCAGGTCCTACTCTATAATCCTGATTGGGACGCCCGCCTGGCTCACGCCAAAACTCAAGTATAAGTAGTCATATGCTCAAAATATAATCAAATGCTAAAAGTTACGTATACATTCAAAAACTTCAAAAACTAATTACAACGTTTGAACCACTTAAGCCTCAATTTAGATCCATATAGCTAATGCTAAAGAAAAACTTCTCTTTATTTCTTTATCTTTTTCCCATCGTTAAAAACTTGTAAACAAAGAAAATGAAACATGGGATGAGCTTTACGCCCAGTGAGGTCAATTTTAAAACTATTAGAAAAGTTCATGATAAAAATTTATTTTAATAGAGAAAAATATCAAAGGATATACACAAGTGAATCCACGATATACACCCCAACCTACTAATCTCTTGTAAAGCAAGGGATACCAAATAAATAAGTCATTACACGTCACGTGTCCCCAAGCCTACTAATCTCCTATAAAAGCAAGGGATACTAAGTAACTAAACCAATACACACCACAACTCCCCAAGCCTACGAATCTCCCGTCAAAAGGAAGGGGTACCAAGTAAATAAATCAATACCCATCATATATCCCAAGCCTACGAATCTTTCGTTAAAAGCAAGGGGTGTCAAGTCACCAAACCATTGCACCACCACACATCCCCAAGCCTACGAATCTCCCATAAAAGCAAAGGGTAACAAGTAAATAAGTCATTACACTTCATGTGTCCCCAAGCCTATGAATCTTTTATCAAAAGCATGGGATATTAACTAAACGAATCACATGATTACAAAGCCGTAACTTGTAAGTAAAAATAAATTTAAGGGCACTTGTTTGGCAATAGCAATAGCAGTTCTCATGTAGTAGTAAATAAAAGCAATATCAAGAAACAGTAGTCACACATCCCTACAGAGCACAAATAGTTCATATTGATTCATATAATTTCCAAACTATCATTCAATTTCAAATCCAATTATTGAACCATATATTCTTGTATAACACCAGTTTATAAATAAGAATGGAGTTTAGACACTCACAATAAGTTTTAAAATTTTCAAAATATCATTTGATTTCAAGTGCCGTTAACAAGTCACATAATTTAATAAAAGAGTAGTTCGTAAGTAAAAATGAGGTTAGGACACTCACAATAAGTTTTGAAATTTTTAGAATACCATTTGATTTCAAGTCACATAATTTAATAAAAGAGTATTTCATATGTAAAAATAATTTTAGGACACTCACAATAAGTCTTGAAATTTTCATTATGCCATTTGATTTCAAGTATCGATAACAAGTCACATAATTTAATAAAAGAGTATTTCATATGTAAAAATAATTTGAGGACACTCACAATAAGTCTTGAAATTTTCATAATACTATTTGATTTCAAGTATTGATAACAAGTCACATAATTTAATAAAAAGTAGTTCGTAAGTAAAATTGAGGTTAGAAGACCCACAATAAGGCTTGAAATTTTCAGAATACCATTTGATTTCAAGTATTGATAACAAGTCACATAATTTAATAAAAGAATATTTCATATGTAAAAATAATTTTAGGACACTCACGGGTATGTCAAAGTTTATAAGTTCTTCAAATGCTTGCCACTAGGTCACCTGAATCACCTATCAATTGAAGGCAATATAGTCACCTACCAAATCAAGGTGAATGAATAAATTATAAAAATTATGTATTTTCCATTTGAGAAATCTAACTCAATTTCTGCTATCTAATCAAGGTGAATGAATAAATTATAAAAATTATGGATTTTCCATTTGAGAAATCTAACTCAATTTCTACACTACCAAGTTTCCCAAACTCGATACTCTTGCAAACTAAACTTAGTTTGGAGTACTTTGCATAGCAAAAACAAGCTCTAATTCCAATCATATCCCAACCAGATTCCAATTACAAAGCAGTTCATTTACTATCAATGTTTTGCTTGTAGTCATTCCAAGTATGTGAATTCAATTGATCATAACTTTCTATATAAAACTCATTTTGCTTCAAAATTTTCATGGTTAGAAACTGGGTTTCAAGGACTACAAATTTTGTGAAGAAACCAAATTCAAATGCTAACAGGAACCGGGTCAAACTTGGGTCACAAGCTGGTGCATCGTCAACCCTTCACATTCTAGTCCATTTTTGACAAATACTGGATTCAACCCACTAAGAATCAGGAGTTAAGGATTACACGGTTGAAAACTATATTTGAAGAGCTCCAATATCTATGAAGAACACCCACACAAATTCCAACAAGAATTGGTTCAAAACTAGTACACAATTTAGCCCGTCACCAACCCTATTTGCACAGATTTGGTTTTTCAGTCAAATTTGCACGAATTCTGGTATCACTCCACAAGAAATCAGTACAGAAGCCTTATTCCATTTGAAAAACCTATAAATCTAGTTTCTAAAACAATAAGAATCATCCAAATATAAGTTTGTTATGACTAATTTACTGAAACTGGTCCAGCTGACTGTTCGTTTGGGATCTTGAAGATTACTTCACTTATTATTCTATTTTTCTTATTTCTAGTGGGATTCTCATCCTCAAATCAATCATAAACCCTAGTTATTAACGGAGGAAAATTATAACAAACCAAGAAAGTGAAGAAACTTGGCTTTTCTAGTCCAAGAATCCTCCCAAGTTCCAATTAGGACTTGTAGCCCTTGATCTCTTCAAGCTTTTCTCTCTCTCTCTTTTTACTTCTTTTCCTTCCTCTCTCAGTTTCTCTCTTTTCCTCTCTTATTTTCCTCTTGTTTAACTAATTTAGAGTACTTAAATTGGTCAGAAATTGAGGTGCCTCTATTACCTCCGCGCTTCACTCTCAACTCGTCAAAACAATGACAACTGAAGCATGCAAGTTGCAAGCTTTCATTCTTTTATTATTATTATTTTTTAGCAGCTGACTTCTTTTTTCTTTCAATTATCTACTTAGTCTCATTTAAAAAGTCATTAGTGTTTAACCCTATTTTAAAAAAATATTATAATATAATATCTAATTCATAATTATCACAAGTTACACCAACTAGTTTACTTGTGCTGTCTTTGACTAGTCCCTTTCTTGTTCTTTTCTTTTTTTATTGTACTTTGCTTGCCTTAGTAACCCTATCAAGCATACTTAAGAGCTCCTTAAGTGCCCAATCTTACTAGCTTATTCATCATATTATGTTATGTGCACATAATCCACAAGTAACCTAAACAAAAGCACCACCACCAAATTTTGGGGTTTCAAGGATTATCACTATTAATGTCTAGATTTTATTAACTTAATTACTACCACCACCACATGATCTAATGCCAAAAATTATATAACCAAATAAATGTGTAAATAATACTAAAATTTAATAGGATAACTACAAGCCCTCACATTCCTCCCTACTTAAAAGAATTTCACCCTCACAATTCTCACTGTAGTTCATGAAGAGTTCAGTATGTTGTGCTTGCATTTCTGTTTTCGGTTCACATGTTGCTCTTTCTTTTCCCTAGCGTTGTCATAATACTTTCACCAGGGGTATCTTTTTATTTCTTAATACCTTGGTCTCTCATTCCAATATTCTAATTGGTTTTTCTTTGTATGAGAGATCATCTCGTAACTCTAATTCATCATATTGTATAACATGCCTAGGCCCTAGGGGTGAGCAAATTCGGTAAATACCGAATTACCGACCGAATTCAAATTGAATTCGGTAAATTAAATTTGGTAATTCGATAATTCGGCCAGTAATTCAGAAAATTCGAAAAAAATGAAATCGAATTCAGTCGGTATTCAAAAATATAATTTTTGAATTCGGTAATACAGAATTCGAATTCAATTCGGTAATCAAAATCGGTATTCGGTTACCGATTTTTGATTTACCGAATTCAAGAAATAATATATATATATATATGTATCTGTGTGTGTGTGTAAACGACGTCGTCTCATATTTTGTTAAATCCCTTTTACCTTTGAACTTTCACCTATCCATTCGGGCCATCCCAAACCCAACCCAAATCCCTAAATCACCTAAAAAACACGCCGCCTCCTCTCCTCTCCACTTCTTTGCCTCCCACAGCCGAGACTCCTTTGTCCTCATTTTCCACCATCTTTTGGTTTTTCCACAATCTATACACCTCGTCCTCCATCCCTTGCATGCCATGTTTGTATTTTTGTGGTTTCCTTTTTTTTTTCTATACTTGTACTTGTAGATCTAATATGAACTATAACCCACTTGAAGTTTTAGATCTGGTTGATTTTGGTTTTCAATTCGGCTTGTATTTGGTTTTCAAAGGTTTCCCGTTCTGTGTTTTGTCCAATTTTCACCACCAACTTTTGCTCTTAGTGCTTGCCAAAGGCAAAGAAATAAGCCTTCTTCTGTTCCTCCTTTGTTTTTTTTTTTTTTTTTTGGTGGCGTTGGGTGAATGATTTCTGTTGTTTTTTTTTTTTTTTTTTGGGTGAATGATTTCTATTTTTTCTTTTTTGTTTTAGAGTAGGGCTACAGAAATTTTTTAAAAAATAATAAACATATTTAAAAGTCAAAATCAATTCTTTAAATTTTTTTTTAAAGAAAGAAAGCAACTAATCCTATTCATTTAATTTGCTGGAAAACTCATTGTATGGATACCAATAGTGCTGCTACTTGGTAGTATTCCTGCAGCAGTGTGATTGAGAAAAAGTTGGGCATTAGTTACTGGCTTGGAAAGTTAAATAGAGTAGAAACAATTTTAAAGGCCACCAAAGGTGAAGATCAACTCGTGGGATGCAGAAGAATAGATTTGATCGCATGTTCTGTTGTTAATATAAAGGAATCTGCAGCATCAAGGTAGACGCTTAATCAAGGCCAGCAGCAGTTTACCTTATTGGCTTTCTACCTAATTACCGTATTTTTTTATTTATCTTATCAGCTTTCTAGCCATTATAATCGGTAAACAACAGCATTTAATCAATTTGCTTCTATTGGAATGTACATTTTTTGGAATGTCTGGATATTGAAATTTGAAACCAGTTTAGAATGTTTGGATATTGAAATGTTAATTCATTTGCCAATTGTGCAAACATTTTTTTTTCCTTTTTTTTTCAGTTGCCGAATTCAAATACCGAATTACCGAATTGAATTCAGTAATCGATATCGGATTGGTAGGGTTGAAATCGAAATCGAAATTGGTCGGAATATTTGGGAGTAAAAATACCGAATTTACCGATTTCAAGTGACCGAATTACTGCTTTACCGACCGATTCTCACTCCGACTAGGCCCTAGTGGCAATTCTTTAACATTGGATAGACTTTGTGCATTTAGTCTTAATTGGTATGCTAGCTTTTTCTTATTCATTGTATTATCTCAAAAGGTCCAACACATCTTGGATTAATTTTTTCTCTCTGTGTTGAATAATTCCTTTATAAGAAGATATTTTGAGGAACACTTGGTACATTACTATAAATTCCAAGTCCTTCCTTCAATTACCAGCATAACTTTTCTATCAGCTCTGGGTAGTTTGAATCTTTTGTTGAATTAACAAGACCTTTTCATAAACTTCCTCCACGCTAGGAACTTGGTTGGAATTTGGAATCTCCCTTTTTGTCTATTTGTCTCTCCCCAATAAATGGGTGCCCAACATTTCTTTCCTTAAAGTGCTTCTATAATCTGCATCAGAAAGATAGTCAAATATATAGTAGTATTTTTAAAAGTGACCTTTTCTAGAGTGGGGTTTGAGTTCCATTCACCGACATCCTCTAACGCCTGTTATTCTTTTTCCACTAATTAGGCCACTTGAACCTTCTTGTAAGATCTAATTCTTCTTTTAGTCTCTCCTCTTGAACCTTGGGCATTCACTAGTCCAATGCTCTATACTTCTACATCTAATGCATTTCTTAACCTTTCTATAAATTTGTGATAAAGATCGCTGGGGCATTTTGTACTACCTTTCTTCATGATCTATATGACTCAGAATGATATCCCCTTTTAACCAGAAACCTACCTACACTTAACATATAACTTGTACTTCTTTATTGTTTGTAGAATCGTCCTCAAGAATCCCTTATCTCCAATGATGATTTTAAGCATGCCAAAAGGCCATCTATATGTATCATTAAACCATTAATCCAATTAGGATCTAAAAATCTAGGCATTAAGTTCATACGTCCACAGGGCATCAGTCAAACTACAAGGGTGTGATATCTCGATAACCATTCTATTCTTGATATAATATCTTGGCTACAAATGAGTAAGGATATAATAAATTCACAGGAATGTCTTATCCCCAATCCAAATATCACCATTTTTATAAATAGAATCGATAAATATCATACAATCTTCAGCGGAAGTAGTTGGCCTCAAACTCAGATAGTAATTTTCCTACTCTCACATTAATGTCATACATAAAGTTAGAATTTACAATTGAAGGTATGAATCCAGGTTTTATTGATACTCAAGTTACTTACTGAAAGGCAAATATCATACTTTTTACCATGTGGGAAGTGCCCAAAACTTTTCTCTTGTCTGTCGCTTAGAACTTGGCAGTGACTATATATTTATTCTTAGATTTTTCAAGTTTCATCTGAGCATGCCAACCTTGATGCTAATGTGACACTCCTTTCTCCTATAACCTCGGACAATTATTAATTGGATGTTTCGTGCTCCCGCATTGCAAACATTTCTTGGCCTTTCTCTAACATTCACTTTTTTTGTGGTTAGGTTTTCCACATATTCACAACTGGGTAGGATGGACACTGGATGTTTAGCTTTTGGGACACCCGTAAGTTTTCTACTAGCCAAAAGATAAGATTTATGCTTACCTTGATTAAAAGTTAACTTTTTTGGAGGCATAATCTTTTTATCCTCGAGTCAGTCATTTGGTCCAGTCTTTTTGCATACTTGATAGGCTTTTAGTTGTGACTTAGCAACTTCAACTCGCTGGGCCTTCTCAAGTACTTCTTCAAACGTATCTGTCTTAACCGCTGCCCAAGATTCCTGAATTTCTAAATTTTGACCTTGAATGAATCTTCTTTTCTGCTTTTGATTTGTTGCTACCATTTCGGGAGCGTATTTTGAAAATTTAGTGAATTGCGCCTCATATTCAACCACGCTCATCACTCCCTATCTGAGACTCGTAAAGTCATCTTCCCGCTTTTTCTGTACCATTAGTGGTACGAATTTATCATTGAATTCTCTAGTGAAATTTGCCCAACTCTATGGGATACCTTCCTTATCCCACTTACCTTGGATCATGTTCCACCATGATCGGGCTGCTCCTTCGAATTAAAAGGTTGAAAATGTAACTTGCCTCTCTTTAGAGTACTTAAGGGCTGCAAAAATATTCTTCATGTTTTCCAACTAATTTTCAACTTGCTTCAGGTTAGGAAACCCAGTGTAATCCTAATTTTGATGGTAACAAACCATTTTATTACTAATTGAATTTGGTTAAGTGTTTTGGTGAACTATCAAACAGGTTTGAAAAAACATTGCTGAAAAAAATAGAGGTGATCGGACATTCGTTTGGACAGATATTACATGTTTCGACCGTTCGAAGGCAGTTCGGATAACACTTCGGACGTCCTATCACCTATCCAAAAGTGTCCCAATTTTTTCAAAAATTTTCGAACACTTGAGTTCAAGGTTTGGGACGTTCGGTCACATGTCCGACCAAACTAAAAAAATTCTGGAGACTTTCGGACACTCGTTCGAACGTCCTTTCAATCGTCCAGTAGCGTTTGAAAAATTTTCAAAAACTTTCGGACGTACATTCGGACACCTCTTCGGACGTCCGAAAATATTCTAGAAAAAACAATGTCCTTCAGTGTCAATCGAACGATGGTTAGGACGGCAAGCACTTTCTTCGGCCGTCCGAAATAACTGTACCTTGTTCAGGAAAGAAGAGATCGGATGTTAGTTCAGACGACAACTTGCAGTTTGACCATCCGAACGCCCCAATGGCTAATTTTTTCTACATTTATTGCACTACCGTTGGAGGGTAGTCGGAGGCTATTTTTGATAAAGTATAAAAGCAATGAAATATGAAGTTAGTGTAACAGTTCTATTATAATTACAAAGGTATTGAATAGCAATTCTTGAGCAAGAATATTTCGTTTTCCTTGTAATAGTTCAATAGTCATTGAGTTCTTTTTTGTGAGAGTGATCACAACAATTGTATTCTAGAAAGGCAAGTTAGCTTGTGAGCTGAAAAATCTCTTAGCTCAACTAGAACAGTGTCTAGGGTGAGTAAGAGATGAGCCAATCATTGTACAAGTGGTTGTGAGTCTTTTACAAGAGAAGGAACTCAAGTGCAATACAACTTCAAGTTTGGTGAAATTTGGAAGTTATTTGTGGTTTGATCAATTCATTTTCCCATCCTTTTAAATTTCAGTTGTTATTAATTTTTTAATATTGTTTGTTGCTCTGACAACTTGATTGATCACTTAGTCAACTGGGTAAATTTTTATTTTGTGAAAATTTGCTATAACCAAGTTAAGTTCTTTAAAGGAACCTAATTCGCCCCCCCTCTTAAGTTACACCAAGGGCCTACAATTGGTATCAGAGCGTGGTCTTCATTTTTGATAGCCTAACAAGTTAGGAGAGATCCATGGCAATCTCAAACAATGCTTTATTTTTAGTGGGACAATCCATTACTAGACCTTCTATATTTAATGGAGTGAATTATACTAGTTGGAAGGCTAGGGTGGAAAGTTTCTTACAATCTATTAATATTGAACTTTGATATATAGTGAATGAGGATCCTTATGAAGCATACATTGTTGATCAAAATACCGGTACCCGTAGACAAAAGACTAGACAAGAACTTACTCCCATTGATAAAACCAACCTTACTCTTAATGCCAAGGCTATGAATGTATTATATAATACTTTAGATGCAAATGAGTCAACTAGAGTAAAGGAGTGTAAGACGGCTAAAGAAATTTGGGATAAATTGAAGGATATTCGTGAGGGTAGTGGCAATATTAAAGAGTAAAAGAAGGCCTTATTAGTCACTAAGTAATCTTTTAAGATGGAGCCTCATGAAAACATTGACAAAATGTATTGTAGATTCAATGACATGATTAAGAATTTAGAAGCTTTACAAAAGGAGTATAGCTTGGGTGAGAAAAATAGAAAGATTTTAAATGCATTGCCCAAGGAGTGGGAAAATAAAGTCACAGCTATAGAAGAAGCCAAAGATTTAAATACTATGCCTATTGAATTTCTTATTAATTCTTTGATCTCTTTTGAGCTTAAATTGAAATATAAGATACAAGAGAAGAAAGAGGCCAAAATCAAGAAAAATATGGCATTGAAGTCTTCACAAGATGATGAAAAGATCTCTCAATTGATGGTGAGGACATAGAAATAGAAGACAATGACTTGGCTCTACTTACAAAGAGTTTCAAAAAGTTCTTCACAAACAAAAGAATGTTTAGAAGATGAGAACAAGGTAACCTCAATCAGTCAAGTACCTCTAGAAATAGAAGGAAACAAGAAGTCTCAAAGAAGCAAAACGACAAATGCTTTGAATGTGGACAACTAGGATACTACATGAATGAGTGTCCTTCAAAGAAGAAGAAGGAAGGAAGAGAAGATAGAAAGCAGAAATTCAACAATTTCTAACTCACATGGTATGAGTGCAATTCCGATGGAGAGATTGAAGAAGAAGAGGAGACAGCACAAGTGGCATTTATGGCCATAGGAGATCATGAGGTAAACTCAAATCATTCCTCTATAGATAAAGATGTATATGATGATTGTGATGACGAGGATGATGATGATCTTGAAAATTTTGTATTAAAATTCCATACTAGTTTGAAAGAATCATATGTTAGAAACAAAGAATTTAAGTTAAAAATTAACTCCTTACTATGTGAAAGTGCTAAACTTGTTCAAGAAAATAAAAGTTTGAGGAGTGAGAATGATGAGTTAAAAAAGGGCAAAGTAGATATGGCTTGAGATCTTGATGTTTTGAAAAGGAAATTAGATGAGAGATCTTCTTTTTACAACAAAATTAAGAGTGAACAAGAAAGTTTAAAGAGGAGAATGAGTGAACTTAGTGATTTTCTTGGGAAGAAAAAACAGGATGTTTTGGAAAATGAAATCACCAAGAACATGCTTAGTACAAATAGATTCACACTATATAGAAAGAATAAAGTAAGATTCATTAGATTTATGCATGTCAATAATGCTCATATTATGAGCAATTTTTGTCGTCAAGTGGGTCACATGAAAAATAATTGTTATGTTAGAAGAAATATGAGACAAGGCATGAAAACAATGTGGATTATTAAAGATTGTACTAACTAGTATGGATCCATATTAAAAATAAAAGGGTACCAAATGTTATTTTTTTTATCTTTAATTTCTGTAGGTTTGTTTCAAAAATACCACCAAGGAGTCAAAGTGGTTCATTGATAGTGGATGTTCAAGACACATGATTGGAGATCCATCGTTGTTTGTCAAACTAAAGCAAAAGAATAGTGGAAAGGTTACCTTCGGAGATGATACGAAGGCTAAAACTATTGGAGTTGGTAACATAGGTAACAATAATAAAACTTACATTCAAAATGTATTATTAGTTGATAATCTTAGTTATAACTTGTTAAGTGTAAGTCAATTATGTGATAAAGATTTATGTGTTTTATTCAAAAAGCATGAATGTTTGGTACTTAATTCTAGTTACAATATAGTCTTTAGAGGTAAGAGGCATAATGACATCTTTGTTATTTTTCTAGATAGAATAGATTCAAATAGGATTAGATATCTTAAGGCTTTTAGTGATGATCCTTAGCTTTGGCATAGAAGACTTTGTCACTTCAACATGGAGTTATTGAATGAGTTATCTAGAAAAGAATTTGTCCGAGGCCTTTCTAAAATTAAATTTGAAAAAGACAAGTTTTGTGATACTTGCCAATTTGGAAAACAAACCAAAGTCTCTTTTAAACCCAAAAATTGTGTTTCTACTTCAAAACCTTTGGAGCTTTTACACTTGGATTTGTTTGGTCCCACCCAATTAGCAAGCCTTGGAGGAAAAAGATATGTTTTTGTTATTGTGGATGATTATTCAAGATACACTTGGATACTATTTCTTGCACACAAGGATAAAGCTTTTAAAAATTTTGTCTCTTTGTCTGCAAAAGTTCAAAATTTGTTAAACTTGACCATTGTGAAAATTAAAAGTGATAATGGAACCGAATTTATATATTGTAGTTTTTCCAATTTCTGTGATCACAATGGTATCACACATGAATTTTCTACTGCAAGGGTTCCCCAACAAAATGGTGTTGTTGAAAGAAAAAATAGAACTCTTCAAGAGACCGCTAGAACTATAATAAATGAATATGATTTGCCAAAATATTTTTGGGCCGAAGTGGTCAATACAGCTTGTTATGTTATGAATAGAGTTTTATTAAAACCTATTTTGAATAAAACTTCTTATGAACTTTTGTTTAAAAAAAGGCCACTTGTTGGCTATTTTAAAGTTTTTTTGTTGTAAATGCTTTATTTTGAATATTAAGGAACATTTTGGCAAGTTTGATAAGAAAACGGATGAAGGCATCTTTTTAGGATATGCTAGTGATAAGAGAGCCTATATAGTATAAAATAAGAGAACCTTAGTAGTTGAAGAAGCCATTCATGTTACTTTTGATGAATTACATAATGTAGTTACTAAAGAGATTAGTGAAGATGAGGATATTAGTGTTCAAGAAAAATTGAAGAATCTTATTCTTCAAGAAGGTGTTAGTATCCCTAATGAAGTAGTAAGAGTACTAGTGAAGATATAGCTGATGAAAAGAAAGATGATGACACTACAAAAGATTTACCAAAAATTTGGAGATTTGTACCCAATCATCCTAACGATTTCATTATAGGAGATCCTTCTAAAAGAGTTAGAACTAGGTCCTCTTATAGACCTTTAGTTGACAACTTTGCTTTACTATCTAAATTTGAACCCAAGAATGTAGCAGATGCCTTGAAAGATGATTGTTGAATAGTAGTCATGCAAGAGGAATTGAATCAATTTGAGAGAAGCAAGTTATAGACTTTAGTTGAGAGACCATTATATCACCCAGTAATAGGCACAAAATGGGTCTTTTGGAATAAATTAAATGATAAAGGTGAAATAGTGAGAAATAAAGCACGGTTAATTGCCAAAGGTTATGCACAAGAAGAAGAAATAGATTTTGATGAAACCTTCGCACTGGTTGCTAGGCTTGAATCTATACGAATGCTACTTGCGTATGCATGTTTTAAAAAGTTTTAAATTATTTCAAATGGATGTAAAAAGTGCTTTTTTGAATGGTGTTATTGAACAAGAAATCGATATTGAACAACCTCCCAGTTTTGAACATGAAAAATTTCAAGTCATGTTTTTAAACTTTTCTAAAGCTCTATATGGTTTAAAACAACCTCCTAGAGGTTGGTGTGAAAGGTTGAGCAATTTCTTGAGTGAAAATGGTTTTAAAAGAGGGTTTGTAGACACCACACTTTTAACAAAACACTATGAAAATGAACTTCTCCTTGTTCAAGTATATGTTGATGACTATTATCTTTGGTGCTACAAATGAAAACTTTGCAAAGAATTTTCACTTATGATGCAAAACACATTTGAGATGAGCATGATGGGAGAATTAAAATTTTTTCTTGGTCTTCAAATTCATCAATTGAAAAATGAAATTTTTATAAGTCAATCCAAATTACTTAAAAGATTTGGTATGGAAGATTCAAGATAAGTGGGTACTCCTATTTGTAACTCCACTAAGTTAGACAAAGATGAAGAAGGCCATAAGGTAGATGAAAAGGGGTATAGAGGTATGATAGGTAGTTTATTTTATCTTACCGCTAGTAGACCCGATATTATGTTTGTCATTTGTCTTTGTGCAAAATTTCAATCTTGTCCTAAGGAGTCTCATTTACTAGCCGTCAAACATATTCTTAGGTACCTCAAAAGAACATTGGACTTTGGACTTTGGTATCCTAGAACTCATGTTTTTTATCTTATAGGGTACTCCGACGTTGATTTTGTCGAATGTAGAATAGATAGAATAAGCACTAGTAGCACTTGTCATCTTCTAGGAAAGTGCTTGGTATTGTGGTTTAGTAAAAAACAAAGCTCCATTTCTTTGTCCACAGTGGAAGCCGAGTATATTGCAGCAGGAGCATGTTATACTCAGTTACTTTGGATGAAACATACTCTTTCAGATTTTGGTTTGCAATTTCAAAGTGTGCCCATCAAGTGTGATAATACTAGTGCCATAAACTTGACCAAAAATTTCATTCAACACTCTAGAATCAAACATATTGACATCAAACATCATTTCATTAGAAATTGGGTTCAAAAAAGTGAGATTAGTGTTGTTTATGTATGCTCAAGTGATCAGTTGGCCGACTTTTTTACAAAAGCTTTATCTCTTGAATGTTTTAAATTTCTCAGAGCAAAACTGGGTATTCTGTCCTTGGATCGGCCGGCCTAAGTGTCCTTTCAGACGGCCAATCATTTTCCTTCTGTTCCTATATTTTCAATCCTTCGAACGGCCAAAAGGCTTCCTCGGACATTTGAAGACAATCTCATATTTGGGAACAGACGATAGGTCGAACGCTGTTCTTTCTATCGGACGGCCGAACACTCCAAATTCCAAAACCCTAACCCCCTTCGGACGCATGATCGAACGACTTGAACATCGTTCAGACGTTCAAACATTCCTTTTTCAAGTGTATATTGGGTCTGCAACTTCTTTTTTTTTCAAAACTTCTTTCCCTCTCAAACTACAGGTGAAAACTCTCTCATTCGAAATCAGATTTTCACTAGGCAAACTCATTTTCTTTGCTCAAAATCATATTTTCTTTACATTAGAAGTTGTTTAGTTCTCTTTGTCAAAAATTTTTCATCAAATCTATTCGAATTTCTGCATTTTTTCTTTCAAAAATTACGTCAAAATTTTTTTTTGGTTTCTCAAATCGATTTTGAATCAATTCTCATTCTAAATATACTCCTTCTCACCTAGTGTTGTCATTAAGCCTATGTATTAGAATAATACTTTCTACTCTACTCTTTCCAGAGGTGGTGTTCTTTTTTTTGTTTGTTTTTTTTTTCCTTCAAAATGCCTGATTTAGTGTGTACTTAGTTTATCAGTGATTATGAGAACTAGAGGAGGTAGTAGTGCTGGTACTAGTGGGACCAAAAGGAAGAGAAAGGAGACTACTCATCCAACTCCTCAAACCATTGACAGGGTACCTCAACCCAAGTTTATTAACCAAGATGCTAAAGAAAGGTATCCAATTTATGTTAATAAAAATATTCTTTTTTAGCGTAGTTGTTTGGAATCTGAACTTAGACGTTTCAAGTTGGATTTCATTTGTGATAAATTTTTGAAATAAAGCTGGGGTCATCTGTTATTCCTAAATGAAAAATCCTATCCTAAAATACTCATACAATTTTTTCCTAATCTTAGAAGAGATGAATATGATGCTATTATTTCTAGAGTAAATGGACTTGATTTGACTTTCAATTCGACTCAAATCAACCATATCTTAAAATGTAGACCCAAAGAAGATCCTCCTGTTTCTAGATTTTTCTCTTTTTCTCAATCGGCTGCATCAGAACAACAGTTCAATTTTGATGAACTTCATTCATTTTATAACATTACTTTTGAACAAGCTGCAAAAGCTAAACCATCAGCATTAGAACTAGTAAATAGAATTTTGTTTGCGATGGTTTCAAATCTATTAACTCCTACTTATGGTCATAGAAGTGAGCCAAATAGGATGGAGTTATATGTTTTCTATTGTGTTTTGAAAGAAATTCCTCTTGACTTCGGGTTTATCATGCGTGAGTTCATTTTAAACTGCATTTCTGATACCTCAGAGAAATATCCCTTTTGAAAAATTTCTTACCCGTATATTTAAATTCTATCACATTCCTTTGACGGGTACATCACTTGAAAATCCATCATTTACTTGCTCTTATTTTGAAACTTTTCATCTCAAGTTTCACAATAATGAGTGGATCCCAAAGGCTTAATATCAGGCACTTAGGCCATCTACTCGGTCTACATCTACATCCACTCAGCCTATATCCACTCCTCCTCCTTCCTCTACACCTCATCCATCCTCACCTCCTATCTCTTTTGCACCATCTTCCTCTACTCCAGCTCAGCCCACTTCTATTCCCTCTTTCTTATCTCTCAGGATATATTTTCTCATCTTCTAGCTTTGTTTCAAAAATTGGATAAACGAATGGATACCATGGAATCAAGACAGCTAAAATCGAGCAAAATCAGACAAAATTGTTCTAAGAATTTCGTAGCTTTGGAAAAACAGTTAGAGTGTGTTGAGCATGCGTAAGTACTTGGGATGAATATTTGTACGCAAGCTCAATATAATATCTTCAAGCAACAAATTCTAGTTGAATCAGAAGAAGAAGAACAACAACAACAACAACGAAGAAGATGAAGCAGATGACTTGGCTCATTATCAGCTCGAGATACCAGGACATACTTCTCCGACTCTAGCTCAGTCTCCTACTCATGTACCTATATCACCTATTCAGCAACCTCCCACTACTGAGGTACCTATGACCACAGTTCAGAGCATAGCACATGAGATGGTTCACATTATTTCCGATGAGTCAAATGAGACTCACTCAACCACTCCTACACCGTCTTCATCCTCTCAGCCTGAAGTGTCGTCTAGGAGCTTAGCCATTGTTTCCTATAGACGTAGAAAGCCTACTGCTTAGTTTTAGTTTAGACTAGTTTAGCATTTTGAGCATCTATGTCACTCTTATGTACAAACATTTTGCTTATTTATAAGATATTTTTCTTATTCCGGTTTTTATGTCTTCATATTATGCTTCAACAATAAATTTGGCTATTTGTTTCTTGTTTATATAAGATGTATCATTTGAGGAGGAGCTTTATTAAGTAGGAGTATTTATCTCTAATTTTTATGATACCAAAAGGGGGAGTATAGTTTATGATTTGGTTATGATATGGTTTATGGTTTATGATTTATGATATGGTTTAGGATATATATGGTTTAACTTATGATCATGTGGTTCAATGTGCTATAAGTTTGTCAACATCAAAAAAGGAGAGAATGTAATCCTAATTTTGATGATAAGAAACCATTTTATTTCTAATTGAATTTGGTTAAGTGTTTTGGTGAAGTATCAAACAGGTTTGAAAAAACATTGCTAAAAAAAACAGAGGTGATCGGACATTCGTTCAGACGGATATTGCATGCTTCGGCCGTCTGAAGCCAATTCGGACAACACTTTGGATGTCCTATCGCCTGTCCAAAAGTGTCCTAGTTTTTCCAGAAACTTTTGGACGTTTGAGTTCAAGGTTTCGAACGTCCGGTCACATATCCGACAAAACCAAAAACATTCTGGAGACTTTCGGACACTCATTTGGACGTCCTTTCAGTCGTCCGGTAGAGTTTGAAAAAATTTCAGAAACTTTTAGACGTACCTTCGAACACCTCTTCGGACGTCTAGAAATATTCCAGAAAAGACAAGGCCCTTCAGTGTCAATCGGATGATGGTTAGGATGGCAAGCACTTTTTTCGGCCGTCTGAAATAACTGTACCTTGTTCAGGAAAGAAGAGATCGGACGTTGGTTCGGATGACAACTTGCAGTTCGGCCGTCCGAACGCCCCAACGGCTAGTTTTTTCTGCATTTATTGCATGACCTGTTGGAGGGTAGTTGGAGGCTATTTTTGATGAAGTATAAAAGCAATGAAATCTGAAGTTAATGTAACTAGTTCTATTAAGATTACAAAGGCATTGAATAGCAATTCTTGAGTAAGAATATTTCATTTTCCTTGTAATAGTTCAATAGTCATTGAGTTCTTCTTTGTGAGAGTGATCACTAACAATTGTATTCTAGAAAGGTTAGCTTGTGAGCTAAAAAATCTCTTAGCTCAACTAGAAGAGTGTTTAGGGTGAGTAAGAGGTGAGCCAATCATTGTACAAGTTGGTTGTGAGTCTTCTACAAGAGAAGGAACTCAAGTGTAATACAACTTCAAGTTTGGTGAAACTTGAAAGTTATTTGTGGTTTGATCAATTCATTCTCCCATCTTTTAAATTTCAGTTTGTTATTAATCTTTTAAATATTATTTGTTGCTCTAACAACTTGATTGATCACTTAGTCAACTTGGTAAATTTCTATTTTGTGAAAATTTGCTATAACCAAGTTAAGTTCTTTAAAGGAACCTAATTCACCCCCCTCTTAGGTTGCACCAAGGGCCTACACCCAGCAAATTTTGGTGCCTAAACTTCTAAAAATATTCAGGGGCTACATCTTTTTCAATGTTATTGTTACTTACTTGGGCATTCAAAGTTCACAAATAGACTCTCATGCCTGACGAGCTTTCTATCTCTCAAAATTTTGGTGGCCTAAACTTCTAAAACGATCAAGAGCTACATTTTCTTCAATGTTATTGTTACTTACTTAGGCATTCAAAAGTTCATAAATAGACTCTCATGCCCGACGGGCTTCCTGTCTCTCAAAGTATTGTATCATTCTCGTCAATGCGGCAGCTACTTGGGCTCCAACATCATTTCTTATTCCATCTTCTTGTTTGGGTTGTGCCCTGTCAGGTACCTCATTGGTTCGGGCTTTGCTTAAGCTCTACGAGATCTCCCACTTCGAAGTCCCCTCGATTCCATCCTAAAACAAAATACCCTTTAAATATGTACCAAAAATTATATAAAGTAAACTTCCATAAAGCATACTTAGTACTTTTCATACATACATTAAGCATAAAAAATATAGATTCTCACATCAACCTAAGTAAGTTATTTATGTTTACAACTTATCAGTAAAAACGAGTTGCTATTTACCACAAAATAAACTTTCATGTGATTTTCTTTTTCCGATCGCAAAAGATGTTTAAAAATGATTACATGTCTCGTCACCACCTAAGCCCAAACTATTCTGATTTATACTAGCCCTAAAACAACTTAACAAAAGTTATAGCCCAATTTCTTTAAAGGATAGCCTCTAAGGGTTGAACTGATCCAATTAACAACCAACACTCGACTTCATTTGAAGCAGGTCCATCTCATTTACTCAAACACTAACTTTGTCCATCATTCTTGGTCCTCTATCACTTCTCTCATAAATTAGACTCGAATTCCTTAATAGTACGACGTAATTCCATCATTGACTACCTCAGTTGCTCAAATCTTTGGTAGGCAGTCACCCTTTATAGAACCAACCTTTTCTTTCGTCTACAATGGCTAAAATAGCAAGATATAAATAAGGGTAATTCTTTCAACATGAGCACTTACTACTCTTGATTCTCACATGGGTAAAACGTTTAACTAGTTGCCCATCCCCTTCCTCGTAGTCAATAAGTGTTCTTTTAATGTTGCTAAGTGCTCAGCTTCCTCTTCTAGTCATGACTCACAATCACAATCATAAGTACAATGGATAGACTTAGAGTTATTTTCTAAATCAAATCAAAGAAATAGTTTCACACAAATCACACCCCACTAACTTAAACAATTTCAATTCTCAAAATTTTCACCTCCATTTCAACCTGCATTCTAACTAAGAAAGTTAAGTAAATTTATGCTTAAACACATTTGCATGAGTAATTAGGCACAAGAACTGAGATTATGTCAACTCACAACTTGGGTTGGCCAGTTCTAGGTGCAAATTAACTCAACCCCAATTTCTTACTAGATATACCCAACTTTCCTGGTCTTAGTTTGTGAATCAAAACCTAGGATCCCATATCTCAAATTTAGGAGTACCATATTTGAACCTAGGCTCTGATACCAATTGTGACGCCCCCAACTAGGTCCTACTTTATAATCCTGATCGGAACGCCTGCTTAGCTCACACCAGGACTCAAGTACAAGTACTCATATGCTCAAAATATAATCAAATGCTAAAAGTTATGTATACATTCAAAAACTTCAAAAACTAATTACAATGTTTTAGCCACTTACGCCTCGATTTAGATCCATCCCATAGATAATGCTAGCTAAAGAAAAATTCTCTTTATGTCTTTATCTTTTTCCCATCGTTAAACACCTGTAAAGAAAAAAAAATGAAACATGGGATAAGCTTTACACCCAGTGAGATCGATTTTAAAACTGTTAGAAAAGTTCACGATAAAAATTTATTTTAATCGAGAAAAATATCAAAGGATATACACAAGTGCATTCAAGATATACACCCCAACCTACGAATCTCTCGTAAAATCAAGGGATACCAAGAACAGAAGTCATTACACGTCACGTGTCCCCAATCTTACAAATCCCTGTAAAAACAAGGGATACCAAGTAACTAAACCAATACACACCACACCTCCCAAAGCCTACAAATCTCCCATCAAAAGCAAAGGGTACCAAGTAAATGAATCAATACGTGTCATATATCCCCAAGCCTATGAATCTCCCATGCATTCTTGTAAAACACCAGTTTATAAATAAGAATGGAGTTTAGACACTCACAACAAGTTTTAAAATTTTCAAAATATCATTTGATTTCAAGTGCCAATAACAAGTTACATAATTTAATAAAAGAGTAGTTCGTAAGTAAAAATAAGGTTAGTACACTCACAATAAGTCTTGAAATTTTCAGAATACCATTTGATTTCAAGTAATGATAACAAGTCACATGATTTAATAAAACAGTATTTCATACGCAAAAATAATTTTAGGACACTCACAATAAGTCTTGAAATTTTCAGAATACCATTTCATTTCAAATATCGATAACAAGTCACATAATTTAATAAAAGAGTATTTCATATGTAAAAATAATTTTTGAACACTCACAATATGTCTAGAAATTTTTAGAATACCATTTGATTTCAAGTATTGATAACAAGTCACATAATTTAATAAAAGAGTATTTCATATGTAAAAATAATTTTAGGACACCCACAATAAGTCTCAAAATTTTCAAAATACCATTTGATTTCAAGTATCGATAACAAGTCACATAATTTAATAAAAGAGTATTTCATATCTAAAAATAATTTTGAGGAAACTCACAATAAGCCTTGAAATTTTTAGAATACCATTTGATTTCAAGTGTCGATAACAAGTTACATAATTTAATAAAAGAGTAGTTCGTAAGTAAAAATGAGGTTAAGACACTCGCAATAAGTCTTCAAATTTTCATAATACCATTTGATTTCAAGTATCGACAACAAGTCACATAATTTAATAAAAGAGTATTTCACATGTAAAAATAATTTGAGGACACTCACAGGTATTGATAAGTGATAAATTTACCTATTTTAGCATAGTATTTTATATATAATTTTAGTATGATTTTAGTATTATTATTATGAAATTGTTCATTTTCACTAAGTTTCTTCCATTTGAAGAATTTCCCAAAAGTTAGGGTTTTTACCCGATTTTTAGGGTTTTGAAGTAAAATTTATATTTTGAACAAATTAATGCACAATCTTTGTACAACCTTTCAGGTTTTATACATTCAATCATAATTTGTATCAATTGGAGTAAAGTTCATCCCATTCTTAGTGGATTCAAGGATGATTGGATTGGGAATTTCAATAGAACAACTTTTACATTCAAACTTGGAGGATTGTTTTGCTCAACTTTTGAGAAATTCTCATCAACAAATTCACCATGAAATTTAATGATCAATATCACAAAAATATCTCAAGGGCATAAGAGGCATAACAAGCAAAAGAGAAGTGCAAAGAAGCAATGGAAGTCAAGAATTGGAGAAAACTAGGCGTCGGTAACAATGACACATTTCAGTATTTTGGCTATAACTTGATGTACAAATATTGGATTGTGATGATTCTTGTAGCAATTTAAAGATAAGAGGATACTCTACAATTATTATGAGATATCAAAATCCAGTTCTCACATCTTCATAGCCAAAAATCCAAATTACTAAAGAACAAAGCTCTCCTAACCATGTCTCAGTATTTTGGCCATATCTTTTCATCCAGAACTCGAAATAACCTGATTCTTATGGTGTTGAAAATCAAACTCAAAGGGATACAACTATTGTGCTTTGAGGAAAAGCTAATTCGCAAATCTTCAGGGGATAATCCGTGGGTCAAGATCCGCCGACCAACAGCCCGCGGATCTACCCGCTGATCTTGCATGTCGGCTAGAAAATGACATCTTCAACTTCCAACTTACCTTCTAGCCCCTTTTGATGACTTTTTGAAGATTCTTTGCACCTACACAACCCAAGAAAACATTGCAAAATTCAAGGAAAATCTTTTTGTGATTTCAAGACAATTTTTCTTGCAAATTGTAATACAAGTTGTCTAGATGATTAGGTTGAATTTGTCTATAAATAGGGAGCTCTTGCAAGACAATTAGAACATTTCTTGAAGGGAGAAGCACTCCCAAGTAGCTTATAATAGTAGTTTTTTTTGTAGTTTAGAAGAATTTTCATTGCTTTTAAGAAAACTCTTAGAGGATTCAAGTGTATCAATTCATATCAATGAGAAATGGAGCTTTGGAGCCATGTTCTACTAACAAATGAGCATTTCTTACCTTAGCTCTTTAATTTCTTACTTGTTTATGAGTTGTTTCTGTTATATGTTATTCATACAAGCTATGTTTAACTAAATACATGTCTTAGGTTTAGATGAAACTAATTATATGATTTGAATGTTATTATACTTGCTATAACTTGTATTTGCTTGTTCATCTATCAAGGTTTAACGTTTGTAATAGCTTGATCAACTATTGCAAATCATTTAGATATTATTTGACAATAAGAAATGCTTATAACATTGAAAAATGGTAAATTAAACTTATGTTGTACACACATGCAAATAGTTGTACAAATAGGTGGATTGAGGTTGTTTAATACCACAATTCATGCATTTCACAAGAGTTCATCATGAATATAATTGAACTCTAGTCAATTCATTGTGAAAACAAGTCTTGATTTCATATGGAGTTGCCATCCTAAGCAAGACAAGATTAACATAGCAAGTTGTTAATTCGTTTAATCATATTAGTGACAATTAGTGGATTCTAAACCCTATTACTCGTGTTTGTGAATTTCTTCCATTTGTTTTACTTCAAGCAGTTCAATTTTTTTATTTTGCACACCACCTATTTGATGTATTGTCTAGATAATAGAGTAAGTTAGTAGCTTTGGTACTTACTAATTCTTGTTTTCTCGTGGGATCGACCCTAATACTTCCCTTACTACAATTGACCCGTGCACTTGCGGAAAGGGGTATTAGGTTATAAATTTTATTACTTGTTTGTGTGAATTTTGTCTAGTTTTGATAGTCCCTAAATCTCACAACTAGGTATGTCAAAGTTTATAGGTTTTTCAAATGCTTGCCACTAGGATCACCTGAATCACCTATCAATTGAAGGCAACATAGTTACCTATCAAATTAAGGTAAATGAACAAATTATAAAAAGTATGGATTTTCCATTTGAGAAATCTAACTCAATTTCTACTTAACCAAGTTTCCCAAACTCGGTGCTCTTGCAAACTAGACTTAGTTTGGAGTGCTTTTCATAATGACAACAAGCTCTAATTCCAATCATATCCCAACCAAATTCCAATTACAAAGCAATTCATTTACTATCAATATTTTGCTTTCAGTCATTCCAAGTATGTGAATTCAATTGAGTATAACTTTTTGTATAAAACTCACTTTGATTCAAAATGTACATAGTTAGAAACTAAGTTTCAAGGACTACAATTTTTGTGAATAAACCAAATTCAAATTCTAACAAGAACCGAGTCAAAATTGAGCCACAATCTGGCGCATCATCAACCCTACTCTCAGGGTTCAATTCCAGTCCATTTTTGTCAAGTTCTGTATTCAACCCACTAAGAATCAGGAGTTAAGGATTACATTGTTGAAAACTACATTTGAAGAGCTACAATATCTATGAAGAACACCCACACAAATTCCAACAAAAATAAGTTCAAAACCAGTACACAATTTAGCCCGTCACCAACACTATTTACACGGATTTGGTTTTTTAGTAAACTTTGCACGAATTCTAGTATCGCTCCACAAGAAATCATGATAGAAACCTTATTCCATTTGAAAAATCTATAAATCTAGTTTCTAAAACAATAAGAATCGTCCAAATCTAAGTTTGTTATGACTAATTTACTGAAACTGGTCCAATTGACTGTTCGTTTGGGTTCTTGAAGATTACTTCACTTATTATTTTATTTTTCTTATTTCTAATGGGATTCTCATCCTCAAATTAGTCATAAACCGAGGTTTTTAGTTGAGGAACATTTATAACAAGAAACTTACCTTTTCTAGTGATAAGCTCCAAGGTCAGCAAACTTCCAAGGTGACTGAGGATGTACTTCAAGACTTGGATGGTCCTATGACTAGGTCAAGAGCTAGGAAAATGAAGGATGTTTTGCATGGTTTCATTGTAGACACGTTGGATAATGTGTGCAAGGCGACCAACATGGAGCCTTTCTCATGTATGGTGCATTGCTTATGGGTTGACCAAGGAAGGAAGGATGATTTAAGCATGGGAATGAAGTGCCAAACCTTCTGATCGAACCCACGCCATGAACCCGCGCCGCGTATAGATGCCGCGGGTACCATCAGAAGGCTCGTTCGTAAAGTGCTTGAAAGGCCAAACTTTCTGACCGAACCCGCGCCACGGATAGGTGCCATAGGTACCTTCAGAAAGATGTTTTAGTTGTTTTACGCAATATTTTGAGTTGTAATCATTAGTAGTCGAGTGTTAGGTTACAACTAGGGTAAAGTACCTTCTTAAGTTTATGTCTTTGTGCCGCCCTATATAAGGATTTCTTGTGAACAATATTGGATAGAACGTTTATGATATTTTTGAGTGAAATTCTTTCCAAAATTTTCTTGGTTCTTTGGTGATTGAGAACCGTCATAGGTCTTATCAAGCTTTGCTTGTGGCGACCATCTAATCTCGCTTAGAGTTTCCTTTCGGTTTTGTTCAAGATCTGTCGCGCCCCAAAAATCGTAAAAGGGAAAGGGTGTGTATGGGGTCATTGACTGTCGTGTCCTGAAAAGACGGTCCAGTCTCGATGACCCTTTCGAAAATAAAGGTTTTTTGAAAAAACCGTGCGTGTGTGAGAAAAATCAAGTTTTAGTAAAAAAATGTATTTTAAGGAAAATGGCATTTTGAAAGAAAATAAGGCCGGAACTAAAAGTGCGACAGGTTTGGCCAAATAATTTTTTGAAAAAGGGTATTATTTTTTTAAAATAGAGTTGCCACTTGGTACTGAGTTAGGGTGTACCAGGTCACCCAAAAAATCGCTTAACAAAACAAAAATAAAAATTTTAGAAAAATTATTTAAAACCCTTTTTCGACTCCGGTCTACGAAAAACGAGAGAAAAAGGTCCGGGAGTCACATTTGAAGAAAGGGAAGGCAAAGGCTCGCGCCTAAGGCACCATTTCAACCTAGCCGAAGCTAGTTGCGAGGCTTAATCAAAATTTTCTAAATTAACCCTAAATTCTATCGCGTTTTAGATGTATCTAAATGAATGCAAATCCTAAGTCTAAATGTGAATATCATGAGGGTCGAGATGTTCCGTCGAGGATTGGTTGGAATTATCGCATTAATTGCGAAACCTGAGTTGAGACCTCGAGGGAGTCACGAGTGTTTATGCAAAATGAAATGCAAAAAGAAAAGAAAATAATAATATATAGTAAGTGAAGAAAGAAAGTGGGTATGCAACATGACGGGCACGGGGGACTAATAATTCGTGACTGAATGTTTCTACTCACAGAGGGGGGAACGGCATGTACGCCACCGCTTCCCACGTGAGCAGACGACTATTTCTAGTCGAATTCACACAAATGTCCTAATTTCTAAGTGAAATGCAACCTAGATGTCGTGCATTAAAAATGTGTAATAATAATAATAATAATAATAATAATAATAATAATAATAATAATAAAAATCATGCCAAATGAAAAGAAACCTAAAAGTGTGTGAAGTGGGATGTAAAATGCACACGAATGCACCTAATACTAAAATGCCCTAAGGGTCTAGCGTTGGACTAGCTCATTCTAAAAAATCCCACTAGCATTGGACTAACGGGAAAAGAATGAAGCCACAACTAGCGTTGGACTAGTGTGGCGACGGAATATCATAAATCATGAATTAAAAATTAAAGCATGAATTAAAGTGAATTAAACATATAAAAACATATAAGATCACATAGGAGCACATAACACATAAGCATAATATTCTAAATGCAAAAATCCTAAGAAAAGCGGTAAAAGAAATAAACACGTAAACACGCAAAAGCAAATAAATCCTAACTATTACACTGGGGAACTTGATTTACAATTTAAGGGAAAAAAAAAGAAAAAAAATTTAAAATGCCCTATCTATTACATTTTTCTATCTAATTACACAATCCTTAATAAAATACGAGAAAAATAAACTAACTATTACATTGACTAGCTAAATACAAAATATTATATTTTTCAAAATAATAAAAATTCCAAATTAAACAAATTAACTACTTAAATACGCAACAAGTATATAAAATAAGAAATAAAAAAATAATAATAATAAAAATAATGCATAAAATCACATTGGAGCATATTGGAGCACATAAAGAAAATTTAACAAGGAGTAGAGATACCTTTTCGAAAACCGGGTACCAAAGCTTAAAAAGATGAACAAACCAGTCAAGGTACCACAATATAAAGAAATAAATCATGAAATAAGAGAATATTGACAAATTGGGGATAAACATACAAATTCTATTAAAATAAGGGCTTGAAAGCAAATCCAAACAAACCTAAGGGCCAAATGCTAATTTAAAGCATTGTTCTCAAGCTAAAATTGTAAAATTCTACCAAATTGGGGAGCAAAGCATAAATTTCAGCAAGTAGGGGGCACAATTGCAATTATGGGACCTAAATAATGTAAAATTTGGGGGATTCAATCTAAAGTTATGAAGGACTTAATTGCATAGACCACAAAAGTAACATAGACATAATGACACTATTAAAAATAAATAAATAAATAAGGACTAAAGCATGAATATACATGTCATGATAAAAATAATCAAAACTGAAAAATAGTAAATCAGAAAAAGAAAAAGAAAGAAGAAAAAGAAAAGAAGAAAAGAAAAAATTATTTAATTAAATTAACCAAATTAATTATTCAAGTCAAATCAGATTAAATTATATTAGAAACAATTAAAGCAACGACCAAACAAATAAACTAAATTCACTTATAAAACCCAATAAAGCACTAAAATGAACACAATCCATAGTTAATTGACTAAATTAAAAATAATAATAATAATAATAATAATAATAAATTAAAAAATAAAAATCCCCAATGACCAATTCGGCCCTTTCTTCGTTATTCATTTTTTCTTATGTTTTTTTTTTTCATTTCCCCTTTTTCCCATTTTTCTTCCCCCATTTCTCTCTTCCACTTTTTCCTTCTTCTCCAGTTGTTTCCCTCTGCTTCTCCCTTTCCTCTCTTCTGCATTTCTTCTCTTTCTTTCTTTCTGTCCGTGTCTATCTCTTTCTCTCAATTTCTGGTCTCTCTCTCTCTCTCTCTCTCTCTCTCTCCTCCTGCTTTCTTCTCTCCGATTCACTCTACTTCTCTCTCTTTCTTCTCTGATTTTTCCGTTTCTCTCTTTGTTCTCTCTAGTTTTGTCTTTTGCTCTCCAGCTCTTTCTTTTCCCCAAATTCTTTCTTCTCGATTCTGTCTTCTATCGTTCGTCTCTGCTCCTCTCTTCATCTTTTTCCAGAAGCAGTGGAGTGAATTTCCTAGCTAGTTTCTGTTTTGAAGCAAGGGGAGATGGGAGTAGAGTGGTGGAGCGTATGGTTGTTGAGGGCCTATATTAGTGGTAAATTTGTCCAGAGGTGGTGTTTCAGTGACTTGGGCAGTGACGCATCTTGCTGTAGGGTGTGGGGAATTGAAATTTGCTTGGTTTGTGCGATGGAGCCTGAGGTGGCCACGAAGGAGATATGTCTGTGATGGATTTGGTGGTTTGTGGAGTTGCAATGGTAGTAATTTGTGATTTTGTTGATAATTTTTGTGATTGATTGGTGGAAACGATTGGAATTTGGGGCTGATTTTGTGTGACGTTGGTTACTATTGCTGTGTGTGTTTGTTTGGATTTGTGGGCATGTGATTAATTGTGTATATGTGTGTATAATTGGATTAGTTATGTCTGTGTGCGATTGTTTGTGTGTTTTGGGTGTGCTGGAATCTGTGTGTGAATTTGATTATTGGCAACCCTGTGGTGGTCTTTCTGGTTGAAATTGATAGCCATTTGAGTGATAATTGCAGATGTAGTGATATGCTTGGTGAGGGAAGTGACTGTGTTTCTGATGGTTGTGGTGATGGCAAGGTAATGGCTTGTTGGTCATTTGTGGGTTCGGATGACTTGGAGCTGGAATTGAATGGTGAAGGTGATTGACAAAGGGAGGGAGATTTTGCAGAAAAGAAAAGAGGAGAGGAGAAGAATGATTGTTGGCGGAGCTCCGGTGGTCTTGGTGGTTAGATGGTGGTGATGGTGGTTCAGGTGGTGGAGATTTTGCTGTGGTGGTGGCTCAGGTGGTGGAAGAGGAGGGGAGAGAGAGAGAAGAGACGGTGGAAGAGGAAGACCAGAAAAAACAAAACTAAAACCCAGAACATAGAGGAAGAAACAACAACAAAACAACGGATTGAAAACAAAATTCACACAAAACCTAACTAATTTTAAGCAATAAAAGAAAACATAATCAGATTTACTTAGAGAAACAGAAAAAATTGAATCAAAATGAAAGGAAGGACTCACCTTTTAGCCTGAAGATTGTGATGATGAACAGTAGATGGACTAGACGGAGACGATGAACAGTAACTAACGGCTTCAAGTGTGTGTTTTTGTGGTATAAACTATGTGTTTTGATATTTAACAATAAAGAGTGAGTGTGTTTTTAGGGTTTTCTAAAAAAATTTTTTTCATTGATGATACAAAGGGGGTATTTATAGCCCACCTGTCTTGTTGGCCAAAAATTCTATAAAATAACGGAAATGCCACCGGTATTATTAAAAAATGCTAATTTTATTGAAAAAAATATTTTTTAACCCTGAAATTAAAAATTAATACAAAGAATCTGATAAAAATCTCTAAATTTTCAAAAAGAATTCACAGTAGATTTTAAAAATAAAAACTGGAGTTCAAAACTGATGGAAACGCGCTCGGGGTGTAAAAATGACGATTTTGCCCCTGTATAACGAAAATACACAAGAAATAGATATTAGTCTCAAAAAATTATCACAAATTAAAAGCAAGCTTAAAACATTAGAAAATGCCTTTTTGACTCAAAATTTGACAAAAAATGAATTTAAGCTGTAAAATGACGATTTTGCCCTCAGACAATGAAAATTCACAGAAAAATAGTTATTGTCTTCCAAAATTATCAAAAATTACAAATAAGCTTAAAACACTAGAAGATGCATTTTTTACTCAAAATTTGTGAAAAATGAATTTAATTCGTAAAATGACGATTTTGCCCTTGGGCAATGAAAATTCACAGAAAAATAATTATTTACCTCAAAAAATTATCAAAAATTACAAATAAGCTTAAAACATTAGAAAATTCATTTTTGGCTCAAAAATGGAAAAAATAAATTTAATTTGTAAAAATGACGATTTTGCCCTTAGCTAGTACAAATATAAAATATACCAATAAAATCCAGAAAAATCATAAGAAATTAACAAATTTACATAAAAGTAAAAATATGAATTTAAAACCTCCAAAAGCTGACAGAAAAATATTTACAGATAAAATTACTATTTTACCCCCCGAGATTATTAAAAATTTAAAATTTGTCCTAAAAAGTGCAAACATGCCCCCCAGTGTTTGAAAATAAATTGTGTGTCAAAATTTGGTGTCTGCAAGATCTTTAGAGAGTTAAGTTGAACGATTGAACGCGCTCAATTCGGTTCATCTTAGTTTTCTTAGGATCGAGGGCATCTTCAAGGGGAAAAATTCGAGCAACTTACTCCACATCAAGGGTTCTTGGGAGATCCATCCAAGGGGTCTTGAGTTCAACGAGTAGTAAACCTAAAATCCAAGGGTCTTGGTAGTCATCCGTACGCGAGATCGCATCATCTAGTCCAAGAATCCTTCCAAGTTCCAACTTGGACTTGTAGCCCTTGATCTCTTCGAGCTTTTCTCTCCCTTGATCTCTTCAAGCTTTTCTCTCTCTCTTTTTACTTCTTTTCCTTCCTCTCTTAGTTTCTCTCTTTTCCTCCCTTATTTTCCTTTTGACTAGCGAACTTCTTTTTTTTTTACTAGCGGACTTCTTTTTTTTTTTTTAGTTATCTACTTAGTCTCATTTAAGAAGTCATTAGTGTTTAACCCTATTTGCAAAAAATATTATAATATAATATATAATTTATAATTATCACAAGTTACACCAACTAGTTTACTTGTGCTACCTTTGACTAGTCCTTTTCTTGTTCTTTTCTTTTTTATTGTACTTTGCTTGCCTTAGTAACCCTATCAAGCATACTTAAGAGATCCTTAAGTGCCCAATCTTACTAGCTTACTCATCATTATTATGTTATGTGCACATAATCCACAAGTAACCTAAACAAAAGCACCACCACCAAATTTTGGGGTTTTAGGGATCATCACTATTAATGTCTAGGTTTTATTAACTTAATTACTACCACCACCACATGATCTAAAGCCAAAAATTATATAACCAAATAAATGTGTGAATAACACTGAAATTTAATAGGATAACTACAAGCCCTCACAAAAACTTTCCTTTCTCTTCTTGCCCTTTCTGTTCTCTTCTCATACTTTCTTTTCCCTTCTTTTCTTTCCCACCTAAACTCCCAAACTAAGCGTAAACGAATTTGCAGGAGAAAATATCTGTTTGGTGGTTTTTGCTTATGCTTGGGCTTGACGTTGTCACTTACTGCCATAAAAACTTAGATTAATTGTATAATCTCCCTTGTGGTTTGGGCAAATTACCAAACAAATCTTGTGGTTTAACCAAATTACAGTCTAACCCTTTGACTAGCAAAACATTTATCTTAGCATTGTCAACATTATGGAATTAGTAAAATGACAAAAGCAACCTTGGTTTAAATTACATTTTCCTCCCTTGGGGTTTATTCAAATTATAAAATGACCCTTGTAGTTTGGCCAAATTAGTCCAATCCTATAAAATAACTATATGCTTATCAAAAACTCTCTATAATCATGTAAAAGATAAATAAATAAATAATAAAAAATAACTAGGCGCAACGAATAAAAATGCTAGAGAAAAAAAAAAGGAAAAACGTCAATAAAATCTACATAGAGTATTGGATATGGAGTAAGAAAATTTAGTTTGATTTATATATAAAAACAAACTGTATTTCAAATTAAGAAAAAAAAACTTTGTCATGAATTAAAAGTTGAGATTTTGTTTTAATCTCTAAAATTCTTCCATAAAATTTTACCTTTGTCTTTTAACCTTGTTGATTGTATTAACAGGTGACGATGACACAATAGGAGAATTAGAGTATACTTTTAGAATTTTGTTAGAAATTTAATATTTAAGAAATAGAATTTAGTGACATGAAAATACACATAAAAATTGTTGTTCATGTCTAATATTTGTTAATAGTGGCTAGAATTATATTGTCAATAATACTATATAACTAAAATTTTTGTTAATTTAATTGTAGCATGTAAGAAGAGTAACAAGAAAGGAGAAGTGATTAATAAGCATAATGAGAATTTCACAAAGAATATCATTGGCATTAAAAATAACGTGATAAGGGTTGCTTTGTAATTTAGACAAACTTTTACGGAGATATATGTAATTGATTGGAATTACGAAAAGGGTTTTTTGGGATTTTTGGTCAAATATTTAGATGATGTAAGCATATTTACTAGCAAATTTAATGGGAAGGGGGCATTTGATAAATGTTTGTAATTTTAGGGGGATATTTGATAAAAGTTTGGTGATTCAGGGTTAGACTATAATTTAGTCAAATCACAGGGTTCATTTAATAATTTGGTCAACCCATTGGAGAGGTAAATGTAATTAACCCTAAAACTTTCATTGTGATCCAAAGGAGCTAGTTCTCCATTATACTGTAGATAACGTCCCACTATGAAATTTGAAAAAAAAAATACTGTAGATAACGAAATTTTATTTTAATTTATTTAGTCAAGATTAAATTGAATTATATTGATCTTGATTAATTAAATTAAATATATGATGAGCCTATTCATGTTTGGACTTTTTAGTTGGATGAATTGCATTTAGCCCTTAAATTAAAGCAAGGTGCAAAGTCCACTTAAATTGGGTTAATTTAATTAATTCATATTGGACTACTTAGACCAACCCATATATTAAGCTGATTATAAGTGATCAAAGTGGTGGAATATTCTAGAGAGTTGATCTTAAGACAATCACTCATCAAATTTTGGCTATAAATAGGGGCTCATCCTCTCAAGTCAGACATATGTTCATTTCCCAAAAGTCTAGAGAAAATTCTAAAAGCTCTCAAGAGATTTCTCTCTCTCAAGCCGCAAGTCTCTCTCAAGCCCCCTCAAATCCCCTCAAATCCAAATTCAACATTCGCATTGAAGGCTTGAAGATCTTAAGATCAAAGTTTCAAGTATTCAAAAAACATCATTTAATCAACCGTTTTTTATACCGAATTGTAGAAAGCTTCAAATTTAATTGAAAAATAAGCCTTTTTCTTAGCCCCTGAATTAGATTTTTGAATAGAAGAATCAGAGGATAGTTTCTTATGTAAAGGAATTAATCTAGAGATTGTAATCCTCGTTCAAATCAATAAAATTTCAATTTATGAACTTTTTTTTCTTGTCTTTTGTTTGTAGACAACAAAATTTGTTGTGTATATATACGTACCAAAGGAGTTATCGAATTCTCAAAGTGATGATATTTCCTTGCTAAATTAAAGCCAAATTCTTATTCACGAATGATTTTTTTTCTTCAGTAAGCATCCTGCTTTTTGTCATCAGCGAGCGTTTGGAGCTAAAGAGCAGCTATCGAATTGATTTTGGAACAAACAGGAAGGCTTTTTTCTAGGACTGCTATTAATCATTCGATCCTCGCATTAAAGCCAAGTAAAAAATCCAATATTGGGTCAAATTAATAGGGTCATGGAAGAGGCCCAATTTGAAAACAAAGGCTAACACACAAACTTTCCAATGCTAAAAGACCCAACTTGCCGAAGGAATCTCTCAAAATTAAAGTCAATCACACATTTCCTCGTAACTATGTCCAAATCATGGCATAATTGATGGCTAATGTTAATGTCAGAGCAACACACACACATATATTCAGGAGGAAATTGTGGAATGGAGGAGTTGAAAGAAATGGAGAGAATTGTTTATGTTCTGAAGTGTCAATGAATTATGAAAAGGAAAGGTAAGGGGCAGAAAAAAGACAAAAGGATGGGAAATAGATACAAGGTGTCGCTAGTGGGCAAGTAAATTGAAGAGAGAAAAGTAGAGAGTAAGCAAAGAGGGAAGAGGCATGGCCGTGTGGGGGAAGGGCGAGGAAGAGAGGGGAAAGGTCAAAAATTAATTGGAGTGGGCATTCAAATATGACGGGCGATTTTGTCATTGAAAAAAATCGCTCTAAATGGATATAATTTGTTTTGACAATAACGTTAGGCCATGGATTGCCCTTCAACAGAATTAATCATAACAAGATTATCACTTCAAGATTTTTCAAAAATAATCATACGTCCTCGAGAAAGGGGTGTGGTTGGTATTTTATTCATCAGTCCATTTTTTGTTTCTATTCAAAAAAGATGATGGGATAGAAGAAGCTGGAGGCCGTGCGAAAATAATTGGTCGGTTCCTTTTCTCTTAAAAATTCTCTCCATTGTCCTGTGGACTCAGAGTAGATACAGTTCCATACCACAGCCCATCAAATCTCATTAGAGGATCCATGCCTTCATTAGACATTAAAATTGATCTCCCTTGTCTATCTTCAGCCACACATATCAGTAATAAGGGTACTCCATTTTAAGAATAGCAACGCGGTGTTAAATAATTTTTCATTCTTAGAAGATTTATGGAAACAAATTTGTCTACCATACAGGACATAGGTTGGCTCCATTTGATTTAATTGGTTGCTTATCTCCAATTTCAACAGGGATGAGACTCTTTACAATTACACCTACCGGTCACGTCTTTATTTAAAGAAAATAATTTCCACCCCTCTCCAGGAATTTGTTATAATTACAAGAATCTCCCTCCAGATTTTAATAATTGCACTTACACTCCTTGTATTTATATTTTTATAGCAAAAAAATCCATTTTGATAATATGACCTAAAAACACCAACTAGATATTATATAATATCCTTAATTGCTTTTTATATATTTTTTAACAAAAAAAATCTATTTTGATAATATGACCTAAATACACCAACCAAATATTATATAATACCCTTAATTGCTTTTAAAAACAAGCAATAAGTGAAAAAGGTAAAAATCCCCTAAACCGAAAGTTTCATGGCGTCTCTGATTGAGCCTAGCAAGTTGCTTTTGCATGTTTTTTTTTTTTTTAAATTGGTCATATCTTTCTTATTAATATATTTTTTTTATAAAATTTTGATAAATAAAATACATTTATTTAAATTGGCCACATAACTGAATTTTGCATAATATAATCTAATGGACATTGAAATTTTGGTGTAACAGTATGAGATCTTTTGACATTTATAAGGATTGACTAATTAATATTTTTAATGTTTATTTTTCTTTTTTAAAAACATCTAATGTTATTTTAAGATATTTGGTCGGTGTTCCAAATTGAACTATTGCTTTGCTCATCAGCAATACAAACGGCAGTTTAAGCAGAGACTTACTCATATATCCATCTTAATAGATTGTCTCCCTTCTCATCCAATGCCTCAGGAATGAACATCTTATTCCTTTTCAATTGATTTCTATATTTAAGGATGTTAGACTTCTAGCTTCATTTTTATATTATTCAAGATCACCAAAGTATCTAGGAATCAAGTATAACCAGCCCATGTGTTGGCAGCCTCCATGAATAATGTGAAACTCTGTCATTATTGAAAAATATGTCTATGTTTAAATAAATAAAGATATTTACTTGGTGTTTTTATATTACATTATCAAAATGAGTTTTATTATTATAAAAAAATATAAATACAAGGTATATAAATATAATTATTAAAACCTCAGGCGATATAGCTACAATCATTATGTTGAAATTTATTTGTTAAAAAATTAAAATGAACCTCAGCGGCTCATCTTTTAGCACTTTCAGTGGTCCCCAATAGCTCACGTGCTTGTGAATAGTGTAGGAATCAAAATCAATCAATCTACAAAATTCAGGGCCGAACGTGATGGGTACTGGGAGGTGGTCGGTGAGTAAATATTACATGCACGAAGCGCATCATAACATATTACGTAGTGTATTATAATTAATCACATATTATTAAATAATAAAAAGTGTAATTTATCATCGTTACATAGTGATAAATTTTTTATTGAAATACACCACATAACAATGCATGTAATGTGTTCAATACTTTTCCGATTGTTGGTTGACATTAAAATTACTTTTACCAATAAATTGAAACATGACTTAAATTAGTACTTGACCCTATATTCTTTACTTCATATATATGTATCCCCTGTATCGGAAAATAAAGAACTAATTGTTCAAAAAACAAGACTGGATGCAAATGGATGCTGCCAATGTTAAGCAACAAAAGCATTTTGTACTTGTACACGGTGCAGGGCATGGAGCTTGGTGTTGGTACAAGCTCAAGCCATTGCTCGAGTCCGCTGGGCAAAGGGTCACAGCCATAGATCTATCAGCAGCTGGCATCAATCCAAAGAGCATACACGAGCTTTACACAATTCATGATCACAGCTTGCCATTGTTGGAGCTCATGACATTAATTCCTCCTAATGAGAAGGTTGTATTAGTTGGGCATAGTTATGGTGGTATAAACATTGCTCTTGCTATGGAAAATTACCCTGAGAAGATCTCAGTTGCTGTTTTTGTAGCTGCCTCAATGCCTGATGTTATACATGCACCATCTTATCCTGTGGAACAGGTAACAACATAATGGATGTGAAGCTTTTTTTTTTTAACTCTTTAATTATTATAATTCTCTCTCATTTGTGGTTTATGAAGGAGGGAAAAAGGGGTGGAAGAGTAGGAACAATAAAAATCAAGTCTTAATATAATTGAAGTAAATGAAACTTATCTTTAAAAAAAGGAAAAGATGCACTTGAAATTTGAGACTGTGATCGTATTCCATTTGTGATTTTATATACCTCTCTTAATAAAAAGAAAAAGAGAAAAAAAAAATCAGGGATACTTCATATCTTCTAACTTCCAATAATTTGCAACGTGTAAATTTTTCTTAACCTGACTTTGAAGTGAGACGAACAATTTTCTACCGGCAGTATCTGGGTTTTTCTACCGGCATTTTTTTTTGTGGACTAAATCTTGTAACTGTGTCCCAACCAATATTTCACTAATGCTCTTGTTGAAAAGTTTTTTGAGTTATCACCAGAAAATGTATTGCTGGACACACAACTTTCATCTTATGGTAGCCCAGAAAAGGCAGGATCCTCGATGCTCTTTGGCCCCCAGTATCTGTCCAAGCTTTACCATCTTTGCCCCGCTGAGGTATGGCCTCATGTATTGTTTTGTCTAAATTATTGATATTTTTGGGTTATCAGAAGGGTCTTTTGTCCACCTCCACGTGTTTTTAGTTTGTTAGGGTTAAAGATTTTGTATTTATCCAGTGGTCAACAACAAAATTTTTGTCGATTTATGTCCATGTGAAAGATTATTCTAGTCCAGAATCCATATTTGTATGCTAATGTATTGGGAAGAAAAAATGCAGATGAATCATCAAAGAGATCTCACATAAAAAATAAAATAAAAAAAGAGATAATTTGACCAATTTCAAACCTAACTTATTTATTAAGTACTCTCTCTTTCTTTCTCAAATCAATGTAGGACAATACTAACCTACACACGAATTTAGCAAACTGCTTCCTCCTCACATTGAAACAAACTCCCCCTTAAGCCCATATTACTACTTAACACAAAGTCACCCTTCTACTTGTATATGGATGTTAATTGTTTCTTGAATTCAAAAGAAATCAAATCTTTAGCTTAACTCTAGGTCCAACATCAAGAAAAGAATAATTTACGGGTCTATAAACTGAATCCCCAACTTAACTTTGGGCTGTGTGGTCCAATACCAATAATAAATAAAAAAAAATTCATCGGTCCAATACTAAGAAGAGAAACCATTTGCTAAAGAAAACCAAAAGACATTAACTATAGCCTCTAATACCACTTGTTAAGTGAAAAAAAAAATGCAAGTTAGTCTACCAAAGAAACTCAATATATGTTAGAACTCAAATTTGACCCAAAAACTTAAATTAGTAAATTTCAATCTCTTGCCTGTATATTAATTACTCTTTTTTTCTTTCTCAAACTATTGTGGAACAAAAATAACTTACCCACAAACAAAATGGTATCACGAAATCAATAGCTTACGAACTTGTCTGAGTGCACATGCTTGTTTTAGTGTGTGCGGTTTTTGTCTATGTAAATATATACACACACGTATATGAGTTTCAGGAGCAACAATTTATCATGTAGTGAAGCCACATCCAATAATTAAAGATTTGTTTTATTAAAAAGCGTTACAATGCCGTGAAAGATTATGTAATTCCTTTTATTAACACTGCTATTTGATCTAAACTTCAACCTACCATAGGTAAATATTTTATAAGTTGTTTTCATTTCAATAATATTAAGGGATAATTTTCAAAACCTCTCTTGAGGTTTTTGACAATTTTCACCTGGTATCCTTGAGACTGCAAAAATTTTATTAACTTTCCCTGGCCATAGATAATCATAATAATAATCTTGACATATCAATCAAAATTTATAAAACCACCATTTTTCTTTATCTTTCCCTTCCTAAATCTAGTAGATCTTTTTTCTTGTATTTCCCCAACTCAACTATCCCTCCAAAATTAAACCACTAGCAAACTCCATCATCCCCTCCTTAACCATTCCTTCTCATTATTTAATAGTCTCTGAACTATAGTTCACCTGTCACTGTGGGATTCTTAAATTTGCCTTAAAACACAAATCTACATAAATGAACAAATTTTAATTTTGCCTTTGTAGATTCGAAACCTAAATGTTTAAATGGAACTGGGCCTGGAGGTTGATGAGAAAAATTCAGAGGATTGCAATGTTTATTATGGTAGCTAGTGAACTTTTACCAATTTGATAGGGCTAAAAAAATTTTCTTTTGGATTGAAGATATTAATTGTACAAAAGACTTAACTTTTTAATGGAGTTATTGAAAGCTTTAGTAAGTAGCATGAGATGAGAAAATGGTGGTGATGTAAAAGTTTTATGGTTGAAGAGATGGATAAAAATTAATTTTAAGAAACTAAATTAAATATTAGTTACATAAGGTGATCCGAACCTCATCAAGAACCCAACGTTAATCTTAACGTGAACTCTTAATGAACAACTCGTAGTATAAGTTGATTCAACTCCAAGTACTGTCTCTAACTCTAATCACACATAAGATTGATTGAAACTAAACTAACAATGTGGAAAAATTAGACCCAAATCAAAGGATTTGATAGAATCTAAGCTATATTAATTGACCCAATAAGAAATCTTGAAGAGGCTATGCAAGTTCTTCACAAAGAACTAAAGAGGAAAACCTCACACTCAAGTGTATTATTCAATCCAAGATAAAAACGTACATACAATAGATGACCTAATATGGCATCAAGTTACTAGGAAATAAATATGGAAAATTTAAAGTAAAAATACTAAAATTCGCAAACTATTGCCACCTCTGATCGTAGCTGCGGACGAACCCGCGCCACAGCTACAGCGAGGCTTCACTACTCTACTTCTGGTCTCGCAGTTGAACATTCTGACCATATTCCCGGGGAACTCACAATGCAGCATCATGCTGCGGGTTCGCCTCTGAACCGATTTTGCCACAACTTCGCTTCTGACGATAGCCGCGGCATTATCCGTTGCATGGCTACAGACGCTGGTAGCTTTCTCTAGCCCTTTTCCAGCAGCTTTTGAGACCTTCAATCACTCTCAAAGCTTGGCAATTTATTTCACTTCGACTGGCCTCCACATATGTCCAGGGTACCTTCTTCAACTGGATCTTCCGCCCTAGGATCACATCATTACGACATTATAGGATATTCATTTAAATTTTTTATTAGGTCAATTTTTTTCTTTAAGTTTTTTTCACTGAGTGCGTAACGAAGTATTATATGATGTTTTGTTTTTAGTGTTAAATTACTGATTAGACCGGATTGTCTGCTTAATTGTCAAAACCGCGTCATTTGACTAAAGACGCACGGATGTAAAGGGAAGCCCCATATAAACACTAGTATTTCTTTATTTTGCAAGATCAGTTCATAAAGTTTTTTAAGGATCCTTTTTCGAGGGAACCTGCATAATTCAATACTTGTTTTCAGGACTTTGAATTGGCAAAAATGTTAGTTAGGCCCACCTCAATTTTTCTTGAAGATTTGTCAAAGGCAAAACCATTTTCAGCTGAGAAATATGGTTCGGTTAAGCGAGCTTATGTCATATCCAAGGAAGATAAAGCTGTGACATTACAGATGCAGCGTTTGTTTATTCAAAGTGTTGGGGTCACAGAAGTGAAAGAGATAAAAGATGCAGACCACATGGTAATGCTATCAAAGCCCCAACAACTCTGCCAAAGTCTCCTAGAGATAGCTGACAAATGCATTTAGATGCATTTTCCTTAATCGTTGCATATTTCTGCTAAAGAAATAATCAGTACTTTGAGAAAGGAAGGAGAGAGAGAGGGGGGGGGGGGGGGGGTAACTGTGCCGGTCCTACTTAAATTCATAGATAATAAACTGTGGGATTGATCTTAGTATATGCATATTCTCGCTCCATTTTTCATTTAAAGTTGAAAACTCTTTTCCCTTTCCTTACTGAAAATACAATCGCAAAATAAAAACTAAGACTTTTGGCTAGATAATAGCATAGTCTGTAATGATTGTTTCTTCTACGATGTAATTTTGAAGAGCTAAAAGTTTGCAAATCCATAAGCTGGGATGTAGTTTTGAAGAGCCAAAACTTTGCAAATTCATAAGCTGGGTTTATTGTTTTGAAACAGTGAAAATCAGTACTTTTATTCAGGATGTGAAGAATAAGATTATTCTACAGTCCAACAATAAGAAGAAAAGTACAATTAACCCGGCAACAATGAGGCCAAAAGTGCAATTAACCTGGCAACTATGATTGGATTCTCGTTGTGGCAAGCATCTAACAATAAGCCAACAACGCAAATTAAACCCGCAAGTGCACATGGATTCTTTTAATCGGAAGCATTTATTTCTAATTAACTTTATGTATTTTATGACTTAAGAATCTATTACGCATTTAGATGTTACATTTATATTATACCATTTCGAGTGACAATTATACTCACACTAATATTATCTTCCAAGAGTGGAATATATGTTACTCTCAGAAGTAGTATAACATGAATTCAATACCACAAAGTGGAATATTTATCTAGTGAACTTCTTGCTACCAGAGCCATATTTACCCTATTGAACTTCTTGCTTCCGATATACTACCCCACGTGTAAGTGTGACCTGAAACTAAACTTGCATGTAAAAACAGTCAAATAAGGAAAGTATTTTGTCCTTCAAAATAATTGTAGTAGAAAAAGTAATGTCTGCAGATTTGGACTTCCAAATTTGAGCAAAGGTGCGGTCTGATTTGACGTTTGCATAGTTGGCACTGAAGGAGACGGCTCCAATGCAGAAAGTGGTGGTTTCCTATATCAATAAAAAGTAACTGGAAGCCAGTGAAATATGACAAGAGGATAGCACGGTTTTCAATGTGGTTTTGGAGGAAAAGAAGAAAATGGAATAACTTGCAAGCAAAGGTTGAATAAATAATCAAACTTAGTTGGGTTGGATACCACAAAACTTTTAAAGGTTAAGTGAGATGAGAAATCAAGAGTTCAAATCTTACCTTCTATCAAAAACTTAAATAAGTACATAACGTACTTGTTTGGTTTGATGATGGTTCAGTTTCTATCGATCTTCTCTGGGATAGTTGGGCCTCTCTCCATAGAATAGATTAGGAGTAAGATAGAATACAGTTGACGATTGGCAAAAAAAAAAAAAAAATGCAAGCAAAGGTTGAAGAACTGGTTGGCATGTCTTTTGATTGTGAGATAGTGGGACCCACCACAATGGGTTATTTCTATGATTATTTTAATTGAAATAAAGTAATTTTGGTAAGTAATTAGCTAAATACAATGGACAATAATTTTAGTTGATTATGGATGTTTACATTAATTATTGATAAAGATTAGAATTTCAATAATTATAATGAATAAGCAAAAACTTAATTAATTTGTTTAGTAGTTATTAAACAAAGAAATGGCTAGACACAACATGTAAACATTTGTTTTATATATCACTATGTTGTTGTCATAGATTTTCACTTAGACTCATAAGATTGAAAATTTAGTTTCATTCTATGTATTCAAATGAGAATTAGCATTATGTCATTAGTAGTTAAGAATACAATATGTCTTAATTGGAGCAAATGTGTTGTTTAGTAAGTGATAAACTTGATTGCATAATCATTAACACCAATACCAAAATTGATTAAATTTAATAAAATAGTACAATTTTATTAGCAAAGTCCGTTATACTTAGAAATAATTAGGATCGTAGAAGGGATCAAACTTAGTATAGTCAAGTTTGGTATAATTACATTTAAACGCAGCTTGTAAAATAAAAATAGCAAATTGAAATATTGATTTGTACTTACCATGTAATTTGACAATATGAATCATGCAACGCTAAATGGTTGATTATAATATAGTAGTTCATTGCACAACCACTAACAACGATGCCAAAAGGTTATTAAGAACAATGAATGTAGTAGTAAGTTAAGAACAAAGTAGTAGTAGAAAAAATTAATGCTCCAAAATGAAGAATAATAATGTAGCAATAAATTTATTAAAATTAACCAAATCGTACAATTTTATTAGCGAATTTCATTACGCTTATGCAAAATTAGGATTCTATAAATACTAAATTTTGACACACCATTTATCTTCAAACATTGGGGGCATGTTTATAATTTTGGGTCAAATTTTAATTTTTCAATAATCTTTGGGGGGCAAAATAGTAATTTTTAGTTATAAATATTTTTTTATTAGCTTTGGGGGTTTTAAATTCATATTTTTACTTTCATATAGATTTGTTAAATTTTTTTATGATTTTTTCGAATTTAATTGGTATTCTTTTTATATTTTTTTACTAGCACAAGAGTAAAATGATAAATTCGTTTTGCGAATGTCATTTTAGCTTATTTTAGGTCCCAATTTTATTTTTCTAAATCTTTAAGCATGTTTTTAAATTTTCTTTATTTTTTGGAAAATGATAACTATTTTTCTGTGAATTTTCATTATCCAGGGGCCCAATTGTTGTTGTACAGTTAAAATTCATATTTTGTCAATTTTTGAGTCATAAATGTATTTCTTAGGGTTTTAAGATTTTTTTTGATGATTTTTCGAAGTCAATAGCTATTTTTCTGTATATTTTCATTGTTTAGGGACAAAATCGTTATTTCACATTTTTAACCCTTTTTCTTTAATTTTCAAGTCATAAATGCATTTTCTAAAATTTTAAGTTTATTTTTAATTTTTGATAATTTTTCAAAGCTAACTGATATTTTTTATACATTTTGACAATACAAGGGTAAAATTATCATTTCACATTCCAAACTCATTTTTCTCCAATTTTTGGGTCTTTAATTCATTTTTAGGTTTTTAAGCATGTTTTTAAGTTTTTCTAACTTTTTTTCTAATGAATTTCTATTAACAAATTTATTATCATTTTTCTTAATTTTTTCTATTTTTAAGAGAGAATATAGATTTTTGATTTTTTTAAAGGTAAAGTTGTAATTTTGATAGTCAAAGGCGTTTTGATCTTTTAGCCATTTCTTGAAAGATAAGTCCTTTATGCACTATAAATACCCTCACTTAGGATTAAGGGAGAAAAAAAAAAAGTTTAGTGAGAGTTTTTAATTGTTGGTTTTTAATTTTATTTATTATACCAAGAACACTAAAAACACACATTTTTTTCTACATTTATCTTCAAGTTTTCACTAAAAACACCAAGAACACCTACTAAATTTTAGTTCATCTTCAAACCTACACCTAGAACACACACTAGTATATTTTTATGTTTTCACCTAAAACACCTAAAACACACACTAGTACATCTTAAACTCTATACCTAAAACGCCTAGAACACACACTAAAACTTTACATTTATCTTCAAGCCTACACCTAAAACACCAAGAACACATACTAAATTTCAAGAACATCACACACACTTCACACACCTCTCTCTCACACACCTCACACATTTCTCTCTCACACACTACACACAATATTGCCTCACACACTAATACAAACACATATTCATCATCGCACAAAACACACACGTTCTTTTTTATCAATAGTTAATAGGGAAAGGGAGAAGAGTAAAAAGAGGAGAGATAAAGTACACAAAAGAAATCCAACCTTTTGTACAGCCTATCAAACTTATCTACTTGTAACCTATTCTACACACATTCACACACACCTCACTTCACAAATACACACACTCACAATCACACACTAAAACACACACTAATCTGCGTAGAACACACACTCAACCTCCATTACGCACACAATCACAGACACGCAAACACACAGTCATACACACACTACTTCACACACAATTCACACAACACACTACACCACCGTCAAAAGATTGCCTTTCAAAACCAGCCCAAAACAGAGCCAAAATTTTGCTCAAACCACCCCCAAACACCTGCAAAACTAGCCAAAAATCCTGCAAAATCATTGCAAAAATCGCAGCTCAAAAATGCCCACAAAACTGCCACAATTACAGCCTTATAACACCTGCAAAACCAGCCAAAAATCCTGCAAAATCACTGAAAAATCGCAGCTCAAAAGCCCATCAAAGCCACTGCCATGAGTCTCTAAAAACGCAGCCAATTGCAGCCAAAAAAATCGAAGCAAACACCCCCAAATTCCTGCAATTATAGCACAAAAAATTCTGCAAAACAGCCACCAAAATCCAGCAATTAAACACCAAAAACCACCCAAAATCAGCCCCAATTTGCAGCCCCAAAACCACCTGAAAACAAACTCCAATTGCAGTAAAAAACAGCCCAAGCAACCTGTAAAGATCACCCAAATTACAGCTTGAATTCCTGCAATTCCAGCCCTCAAATTCTTGCACTTCCAGCCCCAAAAATCCTGCAAAAAAGAGCCACAAAAACAAACACAAGTTGCAGCCAAAAATAGCCCAAAAACACTGCAAAATGCTTCAAATCGGAGCCCTATGAAAATAAAAAATCAGCCTCCAATCTCACCCACATCGCAGCTAAAATGACCCTCTAAAGCCACCAAACAGCTGCAAGAACCGGCGAGTTGCTGTCAATCTCCTCCACCTTGCGCCATTTCTAACCACCAGTGAGCCACCGAATCATCCTCACAATCACAGCCACCTGAATCTTTGTCGTCATCGTCACCGTGATCAATTGCCAGTAGTCATCAAAGCTCAACTGTCACCGCCACCGGATTACCGCTTCTCTCGGTCAAGGAGGTGAAACTCTTAAGCATGCTTCTAATCATTTAATTTGGTATCTAATTAATGAAGTTCAATACAGATATTGTTTGATGTTGATGAATTTGCTTGGCAATTTGAAAGATTTACGTGGGAAGGATTGGGGGTTTAAAGGATTAAGGACTTAGTTTCAAGGTTTGGGGCTGTGGAGAATAGATTTGAGAGTTTTTGATTGATTTCCTTTGGGTTTGTAAGAAGCACGATTCTGGGGGGATAGATTTCGTCCTTGCATTTGGGGTAGTTATAGTTTTAGTTAGTACATTAAAAGATACAGGTTTGGGAATTGGGGACTTAGGTATTGTGGGTCTGTTTTAGTTCTTTAATTCGGTACTGTTGTATTTTGTTTCTTATATGTTTTGATTTGGTTTAAATAGTTAATTAGTCTAGTTAATTTTTTTCTTTTTTATGCAATTAAGTCTTTAATTTTCGTAGATTAGCCACCTTTAGGTTTTTATTCCTTTCAATTAGACCCTCATAGTTTATGTTTCTCCTTTTTAAGTTGCCATGATTTATCAATTTGGTCCTTAGTGTGTTGTATTTTGCAATATGATCTCTATTTCTTTCTCAATTTTTACAAGTTGTCCCACTCTTGTCGAAATTTATTGTTTTGGCCCCCCAAGTTTACTTTGATTTTGCAATTGCACCCCTTAGACTTACGTGAATCTTTAATTTTTGCCCTTTAAGTTTTATAGAATTTTTTTATAGTCCCATTAGTTGCTAAACTTTACATGTTTACCCCAATTTGTCCAATATTTCATATTTTATGCTTTATTGTTTTATATTGAGATACCTTGACTTGTGTGTTCATTTCTTAAGTATTGGTACCGAGTCTTCAAAGAGGTATCCCGACTTCTTGTTATTTTCCTCTTTACATGCTCCAATGTGATTTTATGCATTATTTTTATTATTATTTGTTTGTTTCTTATTTTACATACTATTTGCGTACTTACGTGTTTAATTTATTTAATTTTAAATTTTTATTATTATTTTGAAAAAATATAATATTTTTGTATTTAGCTAGTCAATGTAATAGTTAGATTATTTTTATCATATTTTAGCAAAAATTGTGTAATTGAATAGAAAGTGTAATAGATAGGACATTTTTAATTTCCCCCTTTAAATTGTAAATTAAGTCCCCAGATGTAATAGTTAGGGTTTATTTGCTTTTGTGTGCTTACGTGCTTATTCATTTTACCGCTTTCATTAGGATTTTGCATCTAGATATTATGCCTATGTGTTATGTGCTCCTACTTGACTTTATATGTTTTTATACGTTTAAGTTGCTTTTTTAATTCATGCTTTACTATTTAATTCATGTTTTATGTTATTTCGTCACCACACTAGTCCAAGCTAGTTATGGCTTATCGTTTCCCCGCTATTCCAAAGCTAGTGGGAATCTCTAGAAATGGCTAGTCCAACGCTAGACCCGTAGGGTATTTTAGTGCTAAGTGCACTCGTGTGCATTTCATATCATCTCACACACTAATTTTTTAGAAAATTTTCATTTTTGCATGATTTGTATATTTATTTTATTATTATCTTATTATCTATTATCTATTATCTATTTCTAACAAATATTCAGTGCATGACATTTAGGTTGCATTTCACTTAGAAATCAGGTCATTTGTGTGATCCGACTAGAAATAGTCACTTACTGACGTGGAAAGCGGTGGCGTACATGCCGTTCCTCCCTCCGTGAGTAGGAATATTCAGTCACGAGTTATTAGTCTCCTGTACCCGTCATGTTTGCATACCACTTTCTTCGACCATTTATTATTTATATTATTATTTTTCTTTTCTTCTCTTCTTTTTGCATTTCATTTTTCATAGACTCTCGTGACTCCTTTGGGGCCTCACCTCAAGTTTCGCAATTAATGCGATAATCCCGATTAAACTTCGACAGGACATTCCAACCCTCCCGATACCCACATTTAGATTTAGGATTTGCATTCATATAGATACATCCGAACACGATAGAATCTAGGGTTAATTTATGAAATTTTGATTAAATCTCGCAACTAGTCTCGGCTAGGTTGAAAGTGTGCCTTAGGCGCAAGCTTTTGCCTTCCCTTTTTTCAAATGTGACTTTCGAACCTTTTGCTCTCGTTTTTTCGTAGATCGGAGTCAAAAAAGAGTTTTTAATTTTTTTTAAAATTTGAGTTTTTGTTTTGTTAAACGATTTTTTGGGTGACTTAGTACACCTTAATTCAATACCAAGTGGCGACTCTATTTTAAAATAAAACCCTTTTTCAAAATTAGTTGGCCAAAACTGTCGCACTTTTAGTCCCGGCCTTGCTTTCTTTTAAACTACCATTTTTCCTAAAAAACACATTTTTTAAAAAAAAAAAACTCAATTTTTATCACACACGCATGATTTTTTTAAAACTTTACCTTTTCAAAATGGGTCACAGGACCGGATTGTCTTTTTGGGACATGACAATCACGACCCTACTAGTACCCTACCGTACATCTTACGATTTTTAGGACGTGACAGATGCTATTAGGAATATAGGAAGAGTTAATATGGTGAAGTTTATTATAGCGAATTGGTATAGTGATTTGTCTTTACCATGTAATTTGACAATATTAATCATCAAAATTGTCTAAAACAAGAAGTTCAAGGATTAGACTTAATATAGTGAAGTTTGAATCAGAGACTTGGATTTAGTCCTAATAACCTTGAAGGGTATTTTTTTCAAAAAATTAGATGGCAAATTAAAAATAGTATAAGAATCTCTTAAATGTATTTGTTGTTCAGAGGTTAATTACAACAAACTATTTTGATGTAGAATCATTAACAACAATACCAAAAGGGTACTAAGAACAATGAATGTAATATTAAGTATTGGTTGCTAATAAAGAACAAGAACGTCGTAGTAGAATTTACAAAATTTTAATATTAACTAGTATATATTTACTAAATTTACAAAAATTTACTAAAAAGTACAAAATTTATTAGTGTATATTAGATTAAAAATAATTCCGTTGTAATAACTTTGAAGGGTATGTTATCGAAAATGTGGCTAGTAATACCAAAAAGTTAATTATAATATACTATTTGATTGCACAATCATTAACAACAATACCAAAAGATTATTAAGAACAACGAATGTAGTGGTAAAAATTACTAATTTTTTTCAGTAGGCAAAACTTTTAGAGTTAATTTGTAGTTCTGTGAAACATGTCTAGTAATTGATTGTAACTTTTTAATCTAACGATTTTGATTAGTTATCGTTCACTAAAATCCCTATTTGTAATATTAATATTTTGGATTGTTTTACAATATAATTTGAGCATCTACTATCTATAGGCTTAGAAAATATTATTTAGTTGGTTTTGTTAATTAGCTATCACTACGAGACATGCGAAGCAATTGAATGCAACAAATTGATTTCATTTCCATTTATTATAGTTCATTAATATCGCTATTAGCAACATTAGTTTTTTGAATTTATTTTGTAATACGATTTGAATCTCCATTACTATAAACAAAATGCGGTGATGTTGTTTGATCTAACTGGTTAACTGCCCATGAGACATGCCAAGCAATTGAATGCAGCATTTTGATGTTATGAATTTGATACTTTGATTGCAAATTTCATAATACAATTTGAACCTCTAACTACAGTGATATTGTTTAATTAATTTGTTAACTTACTGTTACTATAATACATAAAGAAATCAAATGCAGCCCTCATGTAATGATCTCGATTCATCATAGTTCATTAATAATCTTATTTGAAATATTAATCATTTGAATTTGCTTCATAATACAATTTGAAGCTCTATCAATAAGTTAACAACTATGATATTTTTATATAATATGTATATTAGCTTTTAATCCAAAAGAGTTAGGCAATAAATCGTAGCCACTTGATGTAACATTTTTTATTTGTTATCGCTCATTAACATTGCTATTAGCAACTAGTTTTAATATGTCCAGTGCAAGGATTCAAAGTTTTTAAATAATGGTAATTAAAAAAATTAGAACACCATCATATTAGGAATTGGAATTTTCATTATATAAAATGTAAAACAAAAACTCAATAAAACATATTAAAAAGGAATATAATTTTATTTAGTAACTGTTGGTTCACATACCAAAAATTAGAACCATGATGGAATCATCAACTTCATTATTGGGATAGATTTATGTCATTTCCTTCCATACTTTTTGGTTTTAAACTAAAATAGGTTTCATCACTTTAATGAGTTGATCTTTTTACAATCTAAAGCATATGGGATTGATAAAAGGTAAATTTTGATACACTCGTCCTAATAGAATGATTCTTATAGTGGTTAACCAAACAACGATATGGATATGATTAAATTTTATACTCATTCATCCTCTCATGTCCATAAACCAAGCATTTCCTTGATATATACTAACAGTCAACGCGCGTGCAAAAAACAAAAATTAAGATTACGTATAAAAAATAATTTCCAAAAAAATCTATTTTACATTTTAAAAATAAACATTGAGAATTTTATGAAATTAAAATATGCTAATAAGTAGTTATTGTTAGTTATTTATAAGTATGAGCAATTACCGATGTATATGAATATTTTCTAAAATTTTGAAAAAATAAAGATAAAAGGGAAGATACCACAAATTAAGTGATGCTCCCATTTACATATATTAAGATAGTCCATCTTCAAATGTATGGACAGTAATAAAAAATTAAAGAACAAGTTAAACTTTTAATCCATTGAATAATATTTACATATGAGACCATAATATTTAAAATTTATGGTTATATCATGAGAGTGAAATTGACTTATGCTGTACCTTTGAGAACTCTTTTTTTTCAATATTTAATCATTGAAAAATATTCCACCCAAATTTGTTCCCACAAAAAATTTAGCCAAAAATTTTGACAACACTCAAGTAGAAAACTGGCATCTCTTGGTTGTAGGCAGCTTCAATTTTGATGGTGGTAGCAGGGCGGATTTGCAAATGTTCACAATTTTAATTGGCCTAAAATTGTCCCAGGCTAGAGTCAATCTTTGTTTTTTTTTTTTTTTTGAAAAGGTCAATCTTTGTTGATGCACTCAACTTTTTCAGCAAAAGATTCCTCCCATCCTTTACTTTATTTTCCCTTCCACTTTTTTGCAACCACAACAGGTAACCCATACCATTATCTAACGGTTGTAAATGGATTGCTGAACATCAATGGCTGCTATCAATTTCTGCATTTGCAGAAAAACCACCAATCCCGCACTATAGGAGCGTCTTGAAAGTGAAATGCTTTTTAGTTTTTGCTAGTGAATTTTCAAGAAAGCATCCAAATTACCATGTGAATAGAGTAGTTTCATCTCAACCTACTATCTACATGACGGGATTTGGTTATGTAAAAGGTATCTATTATGTATATCATATTTTGTGTCCGTCAAATTTTATCAAACCTGTCATTTGTCAAACACGACACAGATGCAAAGGGAATCTGTATAATTAAATTGTAATTTCTTGTATGATAATTACACAAACCTTCCCCTAAAGGTTTATGAAAATTGTAGATAATTTCTGTTGAGTTTGAATAATTAGATTACTTTCTTGTGCTAACAAAATGACCATGCTAGCCTTCTCTTCCTACTAAATTCACATATCAACAAAAATATTAACTCTTTGATTCTCCAATTAGCTTCTTTTTTTCTTTACTAATCATTGCTTCCATATTTCTCTCCTCCCTCTCTCCATGCTGCATACTCCACACATCCCTCCCTCTGTTACTTCGATCATCATGGAATTTTTCCGCTTCCAATCTCCTCCCCCACACCAACAAAAACTTTGTCCCCCTTTGAATATTAATCCCTGTTTGTCAACATTACTATTAAATCCCTCGGTGATTTTAGTACAACTCAAATGCAAAAGAAATGTTGCAATTGCTTTTCAAATTGATTTTTGATGGGAAACTTGAAAAAAAAAGGATGTAGATTTTAATTGGTTATTATATTCTATATTTTGGTGAATTTACTGTAGATAGATATTTCCAATGATTCATCTTGATGAGAAGAGAGCATCCTTGGTGGAAAGAAGTGAGAAAAAGAAATATGGGAACAAGCATATTTTTTAGTAAAAGAATGGATTAAGGCCTTGAAAGGTTGTTTTGGGAGTAAGGTGGCTACTAGTGGAATGGTTTGGAGAATTGGGACATGGAGAAGTGTAGCCCTTGTTGGGAGATACTAGAAGCAAATGCTGGGTTGTAAATCATGGAAAGGACAAGGTAGTTTGGTGGTGTCGTCAGATAAGAGTTGAATAGAAGAGTAGGAGAGAACTATAAGATGGGGGGCTATGAATCATGGAAAGAACAAGGTGATCCGGTGGTGTCCCCAGATAAGACTTGAACGGGAGAGTGGAAGGATGATGGTGGAGGGGAGATTCTAAATGAAAATTTTAGTTAAAAGATGATTACATTTTTACTTTTGATAAAAGAGTGTAACTTGCCTAAATCCATTAATCAGGGGCAATATTTCAAGATATTAATATACTGACATAAGCAAATATTAATCCAAAACATTAAATAATGGAGGCAAATGTAATTTCTCAAACCACAAAAGATCGAACTGTAATTATTGAACATCACAAGGGGAAATTTATGTAATTATGTCAATTCTGTGCCAAGATTATTTTATGGAAGTTGTCCCCAGGATATTTTATGAAGACAATCTGCATATGCAATATTGTTTCTTTTGTCAGGATCTTGAATTGCCAAATGTGTTGGTTAAGCCAACCTCAATTTTCCTTGAAGATTTGTCAAATGCAACATAGTTTGCAAGTGAAAAATATGGTTTAATTACCAAGTTTGTTGTTTAACATATTGGGTGACATAAGTGAAAGAGATAAAAAATGCATACCACATTGTTAATTATGAAAAGTGACTCAAAAATGTTACTCCAGTAGATTTACATCTAGATTTAAGCTTGCAAGGAGTGTACTGGGATTTTGGCCTGATAGGATTTCGATGATCAAGTCAGTAATGCTTTTAGATTAAGAAAGTTTAGAGAGAGAAGCTCTTAGTGTCTAGAAATGTAAAAACTTCAAATGTGTCTAAAAGGAAACTAATATTGACTTTTGTAATAATTTGATATAAGAGGCTACTACCCACTCAAGCAATCCTTGCAGCCCAGAATCATTGCATTTATTTTGTCCAATAGCATGTACCATATTATGTTTACCTTTCAGTCTGGTAGCCCAGACTCTACATTTTGTTTTATCCTCATAGTCTAGAATCATTGTACTTATTTTTGTCCAGCAACTTAGACCGCATCATGTTTACTTTTCAGTCTGGCTGCCCAAACTCTGCATTTTGTTTTATCCTGGCAGCCTAGGATCATTGCATTTATTTTGTCTAGCAGCCTGGACTGCATCATGTTTATTTTTCATTGGAATTAAACTGGTTGAAACTAAACTAGAATAAAAGTCTAATGGAGGGGTTGGAACCAAATTGGAGTAATAGTCCAATAGACAAATTGGAGCTAAATCAAAATAAAAAGTCAAATAGACGAGTTGGAACAAAGCTAGAGTAGAAATCCAACAGAAGAGTTGGAACTAAATTAGAATATTGGTCCAACGAACGAGTTGAAATCAAACTAGAATAGTAGTCCAACGAACGAGTTGGAACAAAAATGAAAGAATAATCCAACAAATGAGTTGGAACTAAAATGAATGAAAAGTCCAACAGCCGTGTTGGAATAAAACTAAAATGAAAATCGAATGGATGAGTTGGAATAACTGAAAATAAAGTCTAACGGATGAGTTGGAACTAAAATGAAAGAAAAGTCCAATGGATGAGTTGGAGCTAAAATGAAAGAAATATCTAATGGACGAGCTGGAGCTAAAATGAAAGAAAAATCCAACAAACAAGTTCGAATAAAACTAAAATGAAAATCCAACGGACGAGTTGGAATGAACTAAAATAACAGTCCATCGGACGAGTTGTAACTGCACTTGACAAAAAAGTGGTGTACGAATTGCTGGATAAATTAAAACAATGTTCAATATATTGGACAAATATTAAACAAGTGTTGATTCAGAAAAGTAAAATATGATGATGTGGTCTAGGCTGCTGGATGAATGCATGAACGCATGATCTCAGGCTATTGGGATTAATCAACATGCAAAAAGTAAACTACCAGATTTGGAAAAATAAACATGATATGTATGATCGTAAACTACCAAGGTTGATAAAATGCAAAAGTTTAGGTCGCTAGACTTCTAAGAAGTAAACAAATGCCATTCAGGCTGTTGGATAGATGCATAATCCTAAACTATTAGGATGAATGAAAATGCAGAATCTGAACTGCCAAACTAAAAACAACATGATGAGGTCCAGGCTGTTGGACAAAATAAATGCAATGATCCTAAGCTGGCAGACTAAAAGTAAACATGATGGGTCCAAGTTGCTTGAAAAAATAAATGTAATGATCTTGGCCTACTAGGATAAAATGAAAATGCAGAGTCTGGGCTGCAAAACTAAAAGTAAACATGATGCTGTCCAAGCTACTGGATAAAAATAAATGCAATGATCCTGAGTTACTAGAATAAATAAAATGCAGAGTCTGGGCTATCAGATTAAAAAGTAAACATGATGCGGTCCAAGCTACTAAACAAAATAAATGCAATGATCCTGGGCAACCAGGAAAAAATAAAATGTGGAGTTTGGACTGCCAGACTAAAAAGTAAACATGATGCGCTCTAGGTTGTCGAATAAAAATAAATGCAATGATTCTGGGCTATTAGGATAAAATAAAATGCAGAGTTTGGGTTGCCATATTTAAAAGTAAACGTGATGCGGTCTAGGTTGCTGGACAAAAATAAATGTGACGATCTGCACTACCAGGATAAAATAAAATGCAGAATCTGAGTAGCCAAACTGAAAAGTAAACATGATGTGGTCCAAGCTGCTAGACAAAATAAATGAAATGATTTTGGGCTGCCAGGATAAAATAAAATATAGAGTTTGGGTTGCCAGACTGAAAAGTAAACATGATGCGATCCAGGCTGCTGGACAAATAAATGCAACGATCCTAGACTATCCAGATAAAATAAAATGCAGAGTCTGGGCTGTCAAACTAAAAGTAAACATAATGAGGTCTAGGCTACTGGACAAAAAATGCAATAATCTTGGATTACAAGGATTGATGAAAATGCAAAGTTTAGGCTGTCAAACTTGAAAAGGAATAATAAGGTCTAGACTACTAGACAAAAATTAATACAATGATCCTGGGCAACTAGGATAAAATGAAAATGCAGAGTCTGGTTTGCTAGACTTGTAAGTTGAAAAGCGAAGGAACATCTTACCAAATATTTTTTTTATAATCATTTTGAAAAGGAAGGCAGCACAAGGAATAAATGATTTGTTTTATAATAGAAATCCAAGAAGACAACAAAATTTGAAATTTGATCAACAAAAGTTAATTGCTACTTGATAAGATGCTAAAAAAATTGTTGTAGAGAATGGGGCTATTGAAGCATACAAGAAGAGATGTTGAATATAGCATGTAAGTCAACTCAAAATAAATCTTTTCAAAAAATTTACCCCGTATAAAGTATCTAGACCCATTTGGAATTATTATTTTCAAGTATTGCCCACGTACAAACTATTGTCAACTAAAATACTTGCCTAATATTTTATAAATTTGCCACAATATTCCAATCAATTTTAGATCACTCCTATCAAAATTTGGCCTAGTATAAAGTATCAAAATCCATTTGAAATGAATCCTTCTAAAAAAATTTCCCTAATAGAAACCATTAAAAAAATTAATTTGAAGTTCATCTTTCTAAAATTTTGCTCCAGTATAAATCATTTAAAAAAAATCAATTTGAAGTCCATCTTTTAAAAATTTGCCCCAGTATAAATTATTATCATTTTGAAGTCATCTTTCCCAAAACTTGCTTCAGCATAAAGAATCAAAATCGATTTGAAATCAAAATTATTAATTTTTTTTTTTACTTTTGAGGAAGATGTTTTTGTTAAAAGCTTGAACTGCATTTGATGCTTTTCTAAAAAGGCTGGTGCCAACTTATATGTTTGTAAATATTCTCTTTCTAGAAATATGCAAGTTAGAGTTTAAGGAAATAGAAGATTTTTCTTTTGTCTATTTATTTTGGATGTCACCTTACTTGAAACTAATGATTGCAGCTTCCATATCTCTTTGGATTCTAAATAATGCAAAACTGTTAATGAGGAACTCGCACTATAGGAAATTCAACTTTTGCCAACCAAAAAAACTTCAGGCAATGACAAAAAATTTGCCAGCAAAAATAATTATTGTCATTTTTATTGTGCCGGGAAATTGGCCAACATATATGCCTTCGGCAATGTTTGTGGCACTTTCTAATTTATGTTAGTATTATATTATCGACAAATTACTGACACTCCCAAAATGTCGATAATATGATTATAATTTTGTCACTTTTACCAACAAAAAATAATTTGCTGGCAAAAATTTAGCCCATCTAAACAGTTAATTGGAATTTTTTTTTTGTGAATAAAGCAATGCTTTGCTAATCAAGAGTTTCATTTATGAGGAATCAGTATATTAAACATTGAATTATTGTCAAAATTAATGAGATAAAATGGTAAGAGTAGCAATTGGTTGCATCTAAAACATTATCCCTAAAGAATGAAAGAAAAGTTCTCCTACCAAGCATTCAAAGACTTCATGCTAAGCATTTCCTCATTCTTGAATTCCTCTCGCTTCTTTTGTGTTTCCAATGCTTCATGATTATCCTTCTCCAGCTCTTCTAATTGCGCTTTTGCAGTTTTTAATTCCTACTACTCTTCATATCTGGGCAAATCTTCTTTATGAATACCAAGCTTCCTGTTCATCTTCCAAAATTCAACCACTTATGAAGAATGAAAAAAGGGTAATGGACCTTCTCAAATTCAAATGACCCCAAGTGCAATAGCCTATCTTTGGAATTGGACTTTCCTAAGCAATTGTAGGAGTAGAGTTAACACTAGATTGTAAAAAACTAATACAACTAATACAAAATTACTAACTAGAGAAAGTGGTATATGTGATACCCCGTCCCACATAGGAAAAGCGAAGTAACATGGACCAATGTATAAGTTGAGCCCAAGCATTCAAGTCCAACTTGGGATATCCATTTTGGGCTAGCAAGGACGGAGCCCAAATAGTTGGACTTGGTTGCTCAGACTTTGGTCGTGGCACTAGGCCTGCAGGCTCGGGGCATAACAGAATGTTATCAGAGCGAATCTCGCGTGGTCTCTGCATGGGGTAAGACTGGGCCTATGGTATTGGGTCGCGACTACGCAAGGAAGTGGAGAAACCAAGTACTGTGCGGGGCTAAGTGCTACATCGACCTTAGGGGGAGCCACATCTAGAGCCTGTATGAACCACCTCTAAAATTCGACACAACCGAGTGGACAGTCCAAATTATGATATGGATTGGGTTTTGTGAGGAGGCAAAGCCTAATAAGGAGGAGTGAATGTGATATCCCGTCCCACATCGGAAAAATGAAGTAACATGGACCAATGTATAAGTTGAGCCTAAGCATTCAAGTCCAACTTGGGATATCCATTTTGGGTTAGCAAAAAAGGAGTCCAAATAGTTGAACTTGGCTGCTCAGACTCTGGTCGCGTGCTGGGCCTGTGGGCCAGGTATGTGACAATATATCTAGTGAATTACTTGAGGATGAATCCATAGAAAATGAAAGAGAACCAGGGTTTGCATAACCAAAACAACTTTCCTTGGAGTGGCTTTTATATGTCAAAGGGTTACCAACAATGCTAAAAATTTTCAAAACACAAAAATTAAAAATATAAAACCAAAAAGTAAAAAGAATATAGAGATTACAATATCCATTGAATACGCATAATACATAGATGCAAGCTATATCCAAAAGTTCATGCATTAGGAAGAGGAGGTTGAGTATATTCACATGTAACTAAAAACAGTCATAGCAGAGGAAATATACTTGAATCCGCTGGTAAATGGTATAATATGACACATAGCCAATTAAGGATGGTAAAATTAAGAAATAGTAAATGGTAAAGAACACAGATAAAAATGTAAAAAATTTCAAAAGTTATAAATACTAGAGATTCATTAAGAATCGTAAAGACACAGGTGCATTACTAGAAAACTTGTTACTTAAGAGATCTAATGTCTCATGTTTTGAAAGACTACTCAATTTTGGTTGAATGGAGCCTGAAAAATTATTGTTCTACAATAAACTAGATGAGCAAAGATAAAGAATAAAAATAGGATAAAAGCATAAAAATAGACAAGTTTCTTAAGCCAAATACTATAAAAGCTACTAATTTTTAGTTCTTCATTACATTTGCTTGAGATTTGTGAAATTAGCTATTACACCAGATAATGTCCCAGATGAGCCTTTATAAAGTTGCAAAGTTAATGCATTTTCTCAAAGCTACAGAGATTTAGCACCACTTACTAGAATTTCAATCGTATCATGTCAAAAACATTACATGGTCAACTGTTTCATTTGAAATTGAGCCAACTAAACTACTCATTATGGATTAGGCAACTAACTGCGCACAAGAATGGCCAAGTCCTAGTGGAAAGGCAATTTTTAAGAACGAATCAACACACGAAGGTTTCAAGTCATCAATTCCTTCCAATAAAGAAACAAGAAACTTATTGTTGCAAGATAAACAGAAGGTATCATGTTTTAAAGGATTGAAATGTAGCTACCTTTTCTCTGATTCAAACTCACATTAATGATTAAAAGCATAAAATTGAAGATTATCAGTAAAGCCATAATGATATATGCATAACAAAATAATATTCAAACTTCAAGAAGTGCCTACCTTCTTATGAGTTTGGTTTGTATATGGCAGTTATATATTTTAGAAAAATAAAACAACAAACATATTATAATGAGCAAAATCACATGAAAAATTAGAAGTAAATAAACCTCAACAAGAAAAGTTCCTTACACTTGCAAGTGGCTTTTCACGTGATAGAAGTTAATGACTTCTTTATTCATAAGCTTCAAGCCTTTTTGAACAGCTCCTGTTAAGTCAAGTAATGCTTTTTAACTCGTAACCATCATGAGACCAAGAAATACAACAAAAAATAGAATGTTATGCACTTTCGCTACCACCAAGTTTATTAACAGCTTTGAAAAAATTTCATGAATATGAGGTTTTGTCAAGGTTGTAATAGATGATGGACTAGATGTAGGGTGATTTTTTTTTTTTAATGAGATGGCATTATGAGGGTGTGGCTCCTTCAAAGGTACTTCAGGAGATAACTCCAACATCTACTAAACCATTTGCATGGTAAAATGCATTAATTCAATTATATGGGGAAATTCCCCATCTCACATGCCAGTAACAAGATTATTAGTTGAGCAAGTAATCATATACCAACTACAAAGGTCTACAAAGTCTTCATCCTAGTTGCCAAGAACTCCATGAGGGTCAGTTAACGTATTATTTATACTAATTAAGCTTCAACTAAAATCCCAAAGTAAGAAAATACCAATAAATCATTAAAGTGGAAGAAAATTCCAAGTAAAAAGATCAACTTGTTACCATTTTTCGATAAAGAATTTTGAAAAAAGATATTAATAATTTACATTCAGTATTTCCAGGTTCATACGAAAACAAAGTGTAGGAGAAACTAGGACGAATCCTAGAACAAAGAAATTGTAATTGAGAATGAGAGACATGGTCACTGCATAGAAGAAAAGGTCAAGAATATCGGATTGTTTTCCCACAAAGCATTGAGATAATTGATTGTGAGTTTAGGTTATATCAAAATATATCAAGAAATCCATTTAAATCACACAAACAAGTAATAAAATTTATAACCTAATACTCGTTCTGCAAGTGCATGGGTCAATTGTAGTTGTGACAAGTATTAGGGTCAATCCCACAAGGAAACAAGATTTAGCAACTACCAAAGTTACTAACTTGCTTTATTATCTAGATAATCAAACTTTGGGAGGTAGAAAATGGTAGGAAAAATCAAATTCAAGTAATCTTCTAGGGTAGAGAGAATGCAGCTACATGTTGGAATTATTTGGAAGAGAAGTGTGAACAAGTTGCAAGTTGACGAGAGCCGAAATTCTACAAGTTTCTTCAATCCACAAGTTGGATCCGCGGGTTAGCAACCCGCAAATTACTTTTCTTTGACCCTTTTGCCCTTTTCAAAATTTAGTTATTCCTTCCATGCCCTTGAGACCTTTTTCTCCATTTGAACTATAAATTGCTTGGTAGAATCGATAAAGAAAAATTATTTCAGAAATTGCCAAGCTTGAATGATAAAAATGTGTCATCTTTAATCAACTTTGAATTTGATATTCCTTGTGCTCTAATTGATCCAAAATGTATTCAATTATCATTTTCCTGCAAAATCAAATAAACTTGGGCATTGATTTGCTCAAAATAATAATTCTACCTTAAAATCCTAACTTCTAGTCTAAAAACCCCAATTTTGGAACATTCCTTAATTTGATGGAAATAATAAAATTGAGTCATTTTAGTATAAAAAATATCAAAAATCTAGTAAAAACACATTAAAATCATATATAAAACAATATGTTAAAATAGGTGAAATTATTACTTATCAATAATCTGCATAACATGTTGGAATAGAATTATATTTGACCTTATTTAATGGATATCAAAGAAGTAAATAAAAGTATCTGCCATGCTTTATTGCCTCTAATTTTCCCCTAACTTTGTAAGCATCCTTCAATCCATTTTGGCCAATAAATCAACAACTTTCATGGAGTTATCATCAAAAGTAACAAACAAAAGACAGTCAACAAGTTACATAAATTGATGACAAGTATTAACATAAATTGATGGCAAATATTAACATAAATTGTTTTTCCATAGTCAATTTATACACAAATGGAGAAAAGTTTCCTTTTTGCACTTACATATAGGTGAAGGAAAGGAGAGGAATAATTGTTCAAAGTTTATCCAAGTTACGTGATGGATAGGTAATATGTACCATGAGATTGCCATCTTAAAGCTATTTACAACACAAATAGATAATTTATAAGTTCAAAAGCAATTTGTACATAATAAATAATACTAAAAAATAAATCCCTATGTTAATACACAACCATTCACTAATTTCCTAACTCTAAATTATTATTGAAAAGAACAAAATGCTTTAAAGAAATATCCGGCAATAATAAAAAATACTTAGCAATAAAATATGGAAGACAATGGCTTTCATTGGTATGTCCTATGATTTGCAAGTAGATTCATTTCCTTGGCATCTTTTGCAATATGGTCATGCATAAGTTAAGTAGCAAATGAAGAGGCAAATGCCAAACCAGAACTCAAGTTTTTTCTCCCATTTTATTTTAATACATAATTTAGGCAGTATTATTGATTTCTAACTTCAATTAAAAAAATTAGCCCAAAAATACACAATTTGAGCAATCATTGAGATTTAATTAAAAATTAATATAAGCTAATTGAATTCCAAATTCCTAATTGAAAAACCTAATTAAGAAGCTCTTGAGTTTCAATAACCTAATTTTCCTTTACGAGTACAGAAATGACAAGAAACTAGTAGAAATTGTACAGGAAAAATGTTCCAAACACTAATTATGAAAATCAATCAGGAGGTATTTTAGATAAAAACTTTCTGATTGCCAGTTCTAAAACTGTAACTTTCTACAAACAAAGAAGAGAAAGAGCACTAAAGGGAAAAGGGACCAAAAATTAGAAAAAACACTAAGGGGAAAAGGAACCAAAAATTGAACTTTATTTAAAAAATATCTATAAGAATTAGAAATTGAAGGTTTTGAACTTCAATTGAACTTTTTGGTTACTAAAAATTGCCAAAAATTTAATACTAATTACTGTAGTTTATCAAAAATTGAACTTTTTGGTAGCCAACATCTACCAATAAATAAGAGTAGGAAATTCCAAAAGCTTCAGAATCGAAGTTTTGTAGTGGAGATTTGATTGTATGAGGAAGAAAGAGAGAGATAGGAAGGAAAAGAAAGATGAAATTGGGGACTAGGTTTCATGGCAGATTTACAAGAGGAAGGTTTTCAGATTTGTAGAGAGAGAAATATCATTGAAGATGGAGAAAGAAAATGAGAAGATATGAGAACAACTAGGATTTAATCTTTTATATGAAATGACATCATTTGTGCAATCATTTCCATTGTGATGCAAGTGGGTGCTGTTAAAAAAAATAAAAAAAGAAAATGTGTTGTGAATGGCATAAAAGTTATGACACTTATTTGCAGCAATTTGGCCATGCACCGCATCCAAAGTACTGCAAATGGCTGTATTTGTGGTGGTGTACAATGATACCGAAAAGAAATATAGATTCCATGTTAAGGATTCTGAACAATACGAAAAGGAACCCAAGCTTAACCTGGAAGGGACAGAAGCTACAAACATTGTTACCAATATATAGGTTAAAGAGTTAAGTCAAGATGCACTTTTGATCCAAAGACCTAGAAAATGCTGAGCAAGTTTACAATGTATGTTTGGAGGATTCAAGCCAACAAAAGGAAAGGGCTTGCAAAGGAGACAACTTCAACCAATTAACAAGGGGAGTTTTCTTGTTTCATCTCCTTAGTTCCTCACTTACATTTTTGGAATATATTGCACATATTAAATGTGGGGGAAAAGAAGGATAATATTGCATGTTTATGAGTTGATGTTAGCAACCATGATTTGTGTCTAATTCTCCTGCTTGTTGGAAGTACTTTATGTATTTTGACAAATGATTTCTTTAAGTACTTAGAAATTTTTATTATGTAATATGAAATTTTGTTCTTTTAGAAAGTATATCTTGTAAAATGGTTGGAATTATGTCTAAATTTTGCACGTTTAATAAAAATTTTTTTCTTTACTTAATTTCACACGTTAAATGTTGATTATGGTCAATTAGTGCAATCATGTAATATGTGATGTAATACTTATTATGAGGGAGTTTTATACTACCAAAAAAAAAAAAGAAAAATAATGTAGTTTTTTTTACTCCAATGATTCTTGTGCTTAGTAGCCAGGTGTCTTCATTCAAAAATGTTGGCTTTCACGTCAAGCAGTATTTAAATTATTAGTAATGCATAGCAATTTGAACATGTAAATTGTTGAGTAATCAGAGATTTTCATCCAACTAATGTCGATTCTTGCTTAAAAAGGCAATCTCACTTGTCAAATGCAGTTTTTGTTATTTGCTTAAGAATTGAGGTGTTGAATAACAGGAAACCTTCATAGCCAATCTCAATTTTCACATCACTCTCATATTTTGAGTAATTAATTCACTAAAATAGTATATTATTCCCTCAAGTGAAAAATGAAATTAATCATAGACAATGTGATCTTCTTTGATTGATCACATGATTCATTTACTTGTAAAATTCGATAGGGCAAAAAAATTTAGTTGAACTTGCTTAATTATGATATAATTACTTCTCATTTGCTTGATATTATGAGTATTAAAGACAAGAAAATGAATTACATAATAGTTATTTACTTGCTCTTGAGAAAATACATTTGAAAATGCACATTGGTTTTTTTCAATACTTAAATCATTATTTGATCTCATAATTTCTAATTGCTTGAAGACAAACATTGATTCAAGCCTGGGGGAATTGACAAGTGTCAAAATTATGCATTTTGAGATATGTTTTTTTAATGGAAAGTTGACTCATTTTTATTATGGTTTTTCGCTTGAAATTCAGAATTTTGAGGTAGAAATAATTTTTGAGCAAATTAATACACAGGTTTCTATGATTTTTGTAGGTTAATGGCATTTGAACACAACTAGATCAATTGGAGCATGATTTCTATCATCCAAAAAGAAAAGAGTAGAAGCATTACCCAATGGATACCTTGTTCTGGTAGAAATCGATAGTTAGATATTTCCCCGGATCATTAATTCAGACGGATGAAAAAAAAAGTTTTTCATTTTATTTAGCAAATCTTCTTTTAAAAATTATTGGAAAATTGACAGATCAAAGACAAACCTTCTTTCTTTTTCCTTAAATATATAGGCTCATAACATTTGTATAGTAGTAAAATACAGCTAATATTTTTTAACCTAGCAATTGCCTTCCACTCTTGGTTGAGCTTGTTTGAATTAAGAGTAGCCTTATTTTATTTGTAGACAATTTCTTTGTGGATTACAAACCTGTAACGAGATAAATTTTCTCGAAATTTCTCTTCTTTGTTGTTCTTTCTTGTTGGCATATTTAAACCAAACTCTAAAAGGATTACAAGTTCCGTATTTAGTTTTAGAAGTTATGTACTCGTTGAGTCTTTAGTAATTTATTTATTTGAGGCATTGAGTATTATTTGTTAGCATTCTTTATTCCAATTGGGTTCTTATTACTGAGGTCTTTTGGGTTATAAATAGAGAACTCTGTTATTGTATTGAATTGAGAAGAGTTAAGAGATTTGAGAGTCTAGAGAAATTCTAGATAAGGTTAAGATTATGATGGCATGGGCTTATGCCGATCTTAATATTAGGGTCCGATGTGCTTTATTTTGTAACTGCTTTTCTCCTACATATTTTTATATATGTTAAATAAAATTATGTTGTGTGCTTTTTTGTGCCAACAAGGGGTGTTCGAGCACAAGGCTTTTGATCTTGGGGTATCTAAGTGTTTGTTAAAATTGTTTATTGGAATACTCAATATCAGATAAAATTGGATCGCAAGGTTGGTCTTAGAATATTTGTTGGTTAATAGGGATTAAATTTGACACTAATTGGACATAAATCTAAAAGAGTGATTATGTTGGAATTTGTTGTATGGTGTTTGGACAATGGTCATAGAGAAAATATCCTATCAAAATTGTCGATTATAATAGTTTGTTGAAAAATTTGATATCAAAACATTAGCCAAAGATGCCAAGAAATTCAAGAAGGAAAGAAGAATAACAAATAGCCACAAATATTGGTAGTTTGGAAAGATAGATTGAAGATTGCAATTGAAAAATATAAATGAAGATCAACTAATCACATTGTTCATGATGGGGTAGATTCACATTCTTCGTGATGGAAAAGAGAGTTTGGTTTAAGGGAGGCATTAAGGCTTAGAAGTTTCCTATCTAGTTTTAGAAGTTATGTATTAGTTGAGTTTTTGCTAATTTATTTATTTGAGGCATTGAGTATTGCTTGTTAGTTTCCTATTAGGATTATAGTCCCTATTCCAGTTTGGTTTCTTATTATTGAAGCCTTGCGGGTTATAAATAGAGAGTTTTGTTATTGTATTGAGTTTAGAATAGCTAAGAGATTTGAGAGTCGAGAGAAATTATAGATGAGTTTAAGGTTATGATGGCGTGAGTTTATGTTGATCTTAATATGAAGGTCAGAGGTACTTTATTTTGTTACTCCTCTTCTTCCATATATTTTTATATGTGTTAAATAAAATTCCAATGTATGCTTTTTTGTGCCAACATTTCTTCCCTTCCGTTTGATGGTTTGTGCTTGTGCTTGACACTGTCACTTACCGCCATATAAAACTTTCGTTCTGATCCAAAGGAGCTAGCTCTCCATTACACGTACTGAGGGGTTCTCGAATTTACAGAGTGATAACACTTCCTTGCTAAATTAAAATAAAATTCTTACGCAGAATGATTTTTTTCTTCAGTAAGCATCCAGCACTTTGTCATCAGCGAGTGTTTGGAGCTAAAGGCCAGCTGTCGATTTCATCTCGGAACAAGCAGGAATAATTTTTTCTAGGACTACTATTAATCATTCGATCCACAAATTAAAGCCAAGTCCAAAATGAAATATTGGGTGACTTTAAAAGGGCTCAATTACAGAGGCACAATTTGAAAACAAAGGCCAACAGGTATTAGCATTCTAAGTCCCAACAGGCCCAACAGGTATTAGCATTCCTATTAAATAATTCAAATCACGGTGTCATTGCATGCATAAATCATAGTATCAGTGATGGATGACACTTCAACAAAATTAATCATGCCAAACTTATCACTTCTTGAAGACTATTCGAAAATTAATCATAAACTTATTACTTCCTGAAGACTCATAAAAAAACTAATCACTCATTCTTGATAAAATGGTGTGGTTGGTATTTTTGAAAAATTTATAAGTGGATCGAATTCATAACCTCATTTATAAACTTCGTGATCTAAAAGAAAGTGATACAAGAATTGTGATGCATGTTAATGTAAAAAAAATAATATAAATGACTTTATGTAACTTTGTTTTAGACCACGAGATTTACGGATAAAGCAGTAAACTGGGTCCATGTAATAATTTTTTGGTATTTCTTATTCACTTTTCTATTTCTTTTTGTTTCCATTTATAAAAGTGGAGGGGACAGAAGAAGCTGGAGGCCATACAAAATTGACTTATTAGTTCTTTTTTTCCTTAAAAATTTTCTCTCGATTGTCCTATAGACGTAGAGTATACGTAGTTTCATTTAACATTAGAGGGCCCATATTTTCATTAGGCATAAAAATTGATATCCCTAATCTTGTCTCTCCTAAGTCACAGGTGTCAGTACTAATGGAACTCCATTTTAAGAAAAGCAATGTGGTGAGAAATAATTTTTCATTCTTAGAATATTTATGAAAGCAATTGGTCGAACAATATTACAGTACCATATAGGATATATCACATATGTTGGTTCCATTCAAATTAATTGGTCGCTTACCTCTAGTTTTATCAGGGATGAGACTCATTGCGATTGCAGGTACAACTGCTCACGTCTTTATTTAAATTATTTAAATTTCTTTGTTAAAATAAAATTAAGATTGACCTCAGTGGCTCATCATCCAGCACTTCTACTGGTCCCCATAAGTTCCCGTGCATTTAAATAGTCTAGGAATCAAAATCAATCATTTACAGAATTCAGGGCCGAATATGGTGGGTATTGGTAGAGGGGCTGTCGGCGCTCCAAAATTTTGAAAATTACGTTTAGCAATCACACACACACACACCCCGACACATATATGTATATATAGACATGGCCACGGTTCCTGAACCGCCGGTTCCGGTTCCTTAAACTGGTGGAACCAGAACCGCACCATATAGAGCGGTTTTGGAGACGGTTCCGGAACCGGCGGTTCTGGTTCTACTTTTTCAAGGAACCAGAACCGCTCTTCATAAACCGGTTCCCGAACCAAAAATGCACATTAAAAAAATATCATATTTTTATTTTATTATTATTTTATGAAGAATTAATGTGTGATATAAATTCTATAAACAAATACATTACATTATCAAATGATGAAAAATATATTGCATTTTCAATGGTAAATATTTTAAGTAGAAAAAAAGATACATGATATTTCTTGAATATGATATTTTTTTTATCAAATCTATGCTATTACAATTGAGATTGAATATGAAAATAAATATCAATTACTTAATCATCTTCATTGCTTGCGACAGTACTAGAATCCGTTGTGTTATTGAATTCATCCTCTTCATCATTTTCCATTTCCATCTCTTGTTGTCTATATTCTGCTCTAGTCCAATCATCCACACATGCTTGAATTTCTAGTGATTCAGGACTTAATCTTGACCTTGTCTCATCCAAAATACTTCCACCGGCACTAAAAGCTTGTTCCACTGCCACTGTTGATGCTGGAGTTGCTAAAATTTGCTTAGCAATGAGGGAGAGAATAGGATAATTCTCTGATTTTCGTTTCCACCATTCCAGAACTTTGAACTCTTTAGTTAAGCTGCTATCATCATGCTCAAATTTGGTAGTTAGATATGATTCAATTTCCGTACTAGTATTAAGTGAACCCTTTTGTCGCTTTGACCTTTGAAAAAGTAATTTATCACCAAGTTTAACAGTTCCTTTGCCTTTAGGAATGTTACTGGTGTTGCTAGAGGATTCATTCAAAGTACTAGTAGGAAATCGATCACCATAAGCAATAAAAAATTCATTATATAAAGAGCAAATAAGTTCTTTAACTTCAAATACCATTTTATTAATATCATAAGTATAATTATCACTGCCATATATTTGTTCATAATATGAAGACAAATACTCATGCAAACCATCTAATCTGACACGAGGATCAAAAACCGAAGCAACCAAATATATGGGGGGGATATGTTCATAATAGTTAATCCATTTTCTAAACATATCCATAATAGGTTGTTTTAGAACATCATCATTTTTAGCTTCATTTAAACAACCAACGACATTATATGCCTCAGTAAGAAACAAATGAGCAGTAGGATAATATACACCAGACAAAATATAAGTAGCGTCATTAAAAACTGTTAAAACTTCTAAAATTTTATTGCAAACAATCCAATTATGTTCATGCAATATTATGTCGATCATATTAGTTGCAAAAAATGCACATAATAAATCACTATATTTGCTAGATTGGTTGAGTAATTCAAATGTTGAATTCCAACGAGTAGGAACATCTCTTGAAAATCTTTTTGGATTTTTTCCATTAGCTCTACAAAAAGCACTCCATTGTTTCATTAATTTAGGATGTGTCCACAAATAAGAAATTGCTTTTCTAATAGGTTTGATATGATTTTCAAGTGCTTTTAAACCATCTTGTACAGCTAAATTTAAAATATGGCATGCACATCTAATATGAAAAAATTTACCACCTAATCCGGGTTGACAAAGATCTTGTAACTCTCCAATAGAAGCTGTATTTGCAGATGCATTATCGAAACCAATTGAAAATTTTTTTTTACATAAGCCATATTCTCCCAAAATAATACTAATCATTTTAAAAATATTTAAGGCTGTATGAGATTCATCAAATATACGAAAAGCTATAACTCTTTTTTGTATATTCCACTCGTTATCAATCCAATGACAAGTTATAGCCATATAAGAATGTGTTTGCCAATGATCACTCCAAATATCAGAACAGATAGACACACGACTATCTAAATTTAAAAATAATTGAATTAATTCTTTTTTTCCTTGAGAATAAATATTTTTAAGTGTTCGTCTAAGAGTTGTTCTAGGAACACTTTTAAATTGAGGATTTAAAGCATTTTGACAATATTTTTTAAAACCCAACTTTTCACCAAAACTAAAAGATAAATGTTCAAGAGCTATCATTTTTGCCATTTCATTCCTATTTCTTTCCTCACTATATCGAAATAAAGAAAAGTTAGAAGTAGCAAACCCGGTAATTTATTGTTGTTTTTTGTCGATGCCATATTCTTGAGGATGAGATGTTCTCATATGCTTGTGATACTTTCTATAGCCATCTCCTATTTTGTATTGGTAACATCTTTGACAAAAATTACATCTTGCTTGAGTTTCACCATTCATGTCAATTTTGGTGAAGTATTTGGTAAAGATATCGGACTTAGGAGCTCGACTTTTTTCTCCTCCGGTTTCAATTGTTTGCTCTTCGAAAATGGCCTCCATGCGTTGGCTTTCTTGAGTTGGAACATCAACGTCATCAACTTCAATCCGGTTGACGTTGTATAAAATATTTTTGCCCTTTTAGGATGAACTCCCACCACCAACACTTGCCATTTGACAATAGATAAATAAAAATAAAAAATTCATAAATAATAATTTAATACTTAGAATTATAGATACTAGATAAATTGAATAAACACTAGAATATAAACAACTTGAGAGTGAGCAAATTAGAAAAGAAATAGAGAAATTAGGAGGTAAATAAAGAATTAAGTATATTTGAGATAGAGGAAGAGAAGATAAATTTTGATGTGAAAGAAAATTAAGAGTTAGGAAGTATTTATAGAGAAAATTTGTAAATAAAACAAAAACACTTTCAACGGCTAATTAAACATTAATTTGTAAAGCCGTTACATTTTAGCCGTTGCATTTTTAACTGTTAGAAAGAAACACGTCAGAAAGAAAGAAACCAATGTCTGTTTCTTTCTTTCTTAAAGAAAGAAAGAAACAGACACGTGTTGTTTGTTTCTTTCTTTTTGTCAGAAAGAAAGAAACCAATGTTTGTTTCTTTCTTTCTTAAAGAAAGAAAGAAACGTCTGTTTCTTTCTTTCTTTAAGAAAGAAAGAAACAGTCTGTTTCTTTCTTTCTTTAAGAAAGAAAGAAACAGTCTGTTTCTTTCTTTCTTTAAGAAAGAAAGAAACAGACAAAAGAAACAAATAGACGACATGTGTCGTCTATTTGTTTCTTTTTGTCAAAAAGAAAGAAACAGACGTCTGTTTCTTTCTTTCTCGTTTCTTTCTCGTCTGTTTTTTTCTTTCTTTAAGAAGGAAAGAAATAGACAATAATTAATGGACCATTTTTATTATTTTTTAATTTTTTAATGTTTTTATTTTACGGTTCTGGAACCGTCAGTTCCGGTTCCAGAACCGCCGGTTCCGATTCCGGTTCTATTTTTTTCAGAACCAGAACCGGAACCGTAACTTACGGTTCCTTGATGGTTCCGGTTCTACGGTTTCGGTTCTGCTTCCGGTCCGGTTCCAATACGGTTCGGTCCGGTCCGGTTCCCGGTTCCAAATAGAACCATGGCCATGCCTATGTATATAGACACACACACAGACAGAGACACACACATAAAGGGCAGTTGTTCACAAAACAAGACAGGATGCAAATGGATGCTGCCAATGTTAAGCAACAAAACCATTTTGTACTTCTACATCACCATAGGAAAATCAGTTTTTGCCGGCCAAAAAAAATGCCAGCAATGACAGTAAAACTGTCGGCAAAAATAATTAACGGCATTTTTCTTTTGTAGGGAAATTGGCCAGTATAAATGCCATCGACAATGTTTGTGGTACTTTTTAATTTATGTCGGTATTTTTTTGCCGGCAAATTACCGACACTCCCAAAATGTCGATAATATAAAAAGAATTTTGTCACTTTTACTAACACAAATAATTTGCCGGCAAAAAAATTTTGCCTAATTGAAACATTAATTTTTGTTTTATTTTTTTAGTTTTTTTTTTGTGAATAAAGCAATTTGGTAGTCACAATTCTTATTTACGAGGAGCTCATCTCTTATACATTGAATTATTTTCAAGATCCACAAAACAATACAGTAAGAGTAATAATTTATTGCATCTAGAACATAATGCCTAATGAATACAAGAAAAGCCCTCTTGCTAGTTCAGATGAAGTTTTTAACTGTCTAAAGATTTCATGATAGGCATTTCCTCATCCTTGAATTCCTCTCGCTTCTTTTGAGTTTCCATTGCTTCATAAGCATCCTTCTTCAGCTCTTCTAATTGTGCTTTTGCAATTTTTAATTCCAACTATTCTTCATATTTGGCAAATCTTCTATACGAATGACAAGCTTCTCGTTGACCTTCTCAAATTTAGCCACTTATGGGGAATGAAAAAACCAAAAAGGAAAAAGAAAATAGAGATTACACTATCCATTGAATATGTATAATACATAGATAAAGGCTATACATTCACATATACAATGTCCAAAAGTTCATGCATTAGAAAGACAAGGTTGAGTACATTCACATATAATAGAAGACAATCACGGCATAGGTAACATACTTGAATTCTCTGATTGGAAACTTGGGAATAGGTCCATTAAGATTGTTGTAGGACAAGTCCCTAAAAGATCAAAAAGTAACTCAAGTAGTAAATTAATATTTTTACAGTCTCAAACAAATCCCCAAACATTACATCGAAACGCATATTAACAACAATAGCGACATTCGCATTAGCATATACTATTCGACGTATTACAAATGATTTAGTTTCTAACTCAGTTGAAAATATACTAGAAGCACATGCAATTAGTGGTAAATTAATAGGATCGCATTGCTTAACAAATTCAATAGGGAGCCAATTTCTAGAAAGATAATGATCGAAAGTGTTAGTGTAGTTCGTAATGTAAAGGTTTGGGCATTTGTCCCACATTGAAAGATAATAAGCAAATCAATGCCCTTATAGTTCCTTGTCTTCTTCCCTTAATAAATTTAATTCCAACTTTAGTTTGGAGGGAAGGCAAATTTTCAATTGAATTTATTCATAAAGAATACAATTGAAAAGAAAATAATTTATAATCTTGATAAGGGCACTTGGGCACTTTGGGCACCTTGGGGCTTGAAAATTAATTAGTTAAATTTCTGATTAATTAATTAATTTTTTAATTAATTAAATAGTTATTTGACAGTTAATTAAACTGTCAGTGCCCCTTCATTAAGACACAACCTTTCAGACAAAAGGTTGCCGTTGTCTTTAAATACCCAAACTGAACAGAACTTTTCTAACTAAGCGATTTATGCGTTAATCTGACTTTGTTGAATCCTAAAGGTAATTTGCCTGTTAACGATAAGGGGCAAATAACACCTTAAGGACAATGAAATTCGCGCCTCAAAGTCATCTAAATTTTTGTTTAAATTTCTATACTTTCGTTGACAATCTTAAGGTGTTATTATGGCATCAACTACTGAATCTGCTATCAAGACCATAAGCCAAAACGTCACCAAACTGGACAGGCTTGATGGTACCGGGACGAATTTCAACAGATGGAAAGATAAGATGATGTTTTTGTTGACTGCACTGAAGGTTGCATATGTATTGGATCCGACTCTTCTGCCAATTGCTGCACCAAAAGAAGATGATTCTGACGAAGTAAAGAAACAACGTCAGAAACGTGAAGAAAATGAAGTTATTTATAGAGGCCATATCATGGACAACCTCTCTGACCGTTTGTACGATCTCTTCACTGCTGTTAAGTCTCCAAGGGAAATCTGGAATGCACTGGAGTACAAATACACTACACAGAAACAAGGTGCGAATAAATTTTTAATCAAGAAATATTTTGATTTTCATATTACTGATAATTCTTCCCTTATGGACCAAGTCCATGATCTACAAGTTATAGTTTCTAAACTTAAGGATCTAAGTGTAGAGATTTCTGAATCATTGCAAGTGGGGGCAATTATAGCAAAATTACCCTCTAGTTGGAATGATTATCAGAAAAAACTACTGCACACGACTGAAACATTCACAATAGATCAGATTCTGAAACACTTGCGCATTGAAGAAGACACTAGACTTCTGCAAAAGAAAGAAACATAATCTGAGACTAAAGTGAATTTCGTGGATGAGAAGAAAAATCAAAAGACTGGTTCTAGGAAGAGAAAATCTCCTGAGAATACTAATTCTAAAGACAAGAAAAAGAATAGAACCTGTTACAATTGTGGCAAGAAAGGCCATTACAAACGTGAATGTAAGTCCAATAAGAAACAAAAGAAGGACGATGGCAACAATGCAAATCTAGTGGAACAAAAAGATGCTGCTGAAATTGTTGCAATAGTTTCAGACTTGCACATTGGCATGATTACTAAATTTAACATGGCTGCAGCAAATAAATCTACCAAGTGGTGGTACGATTCTGGTGCAACAGTGCATGTGTGCAATGATAAGTCCCAATTCAAGATTTATGAAGATATTCACAATGGACATGAAGTGCTGATGGGTAATCACAATACAGCAAAGGTTCTTGGCAAGGGCAGTGTTGAACTGCAATTTACTTCTAGAAAGAAACTTGTATTAACAAATGTACTCTATGTTCCAGAAATTAGAAAGAATCTTGTATCAGCTGATATATTGAACAAGAAAGGGCTGAAAGTTGTATTAGGATCTGATAAGATTATCTTGTCTAAGAGTGATGTATTCGTAGGAAAGAGATACTCTTGTGATAGCATGTTTAAGTTAAGTATCAATAATAATAATATTTCTTTATTTTTATATTGTTGATTATTCTTATTCTTTATGGCATGGTAGGTTAGCACATGTTAGTCATAAAACTTTGCATTTTATGTCAAAACATGGACTGATTTCATATAATGGAAATGAAGAAAAGAAATGTGAAATATGCATACAAGCAAAAATGAAAAGATTACCATTTCCCAAAAATGAAAGAAACACAAATTTATTAGATCTTGTGCATTCTGATGTTTGTGAGTTAAATGGTTTTCTAACAAGAGGTGGAAATAAATATTTCATCACGTTTATTGATGATTATTCTAGATTTGTATGTGTTTATTTGATGAAAACGAAAGATGAAGCATTTAATATGTTTAAATGTTATAAATCTCTTGTTGAAAATCAGTTAAATAAGAAAATTAAAATTCTTAGAAGTGATAGAGGTGGGGAATATTTTCCTATCGAATTTTCAGGTATTTTGTGAACAAAATGGCATAATACACCAAACTAGTGCACCATACACTCCTCAACAAAACGGATTGGCAGAAAGAAAAAATAGGACTTTAGAAGAAATGGTTAATTCCATGATTCTAAGTTCTGGACTGCCTAAGAACTTGTGGGGAGAGGCTCTATTGGCTACTTGTCATATACATAATAGAATTCCTTCTCTTAAGTCTAAGGTATCTCCATATAAAAAATGGAAAGATAGAAAACCGAATATAAGTTACTCTAGAGTTTGGGGTTGCATAGGATATTATAGGGTTCCTAACCATAAAAGAACAAAGTTAGGACCTAGAGCACTTAAAAGTGTGTTCATTGGATATGCAGAAAACTCTAAAGCATATAGGCTACTAGACCTTGACTCTAACGTGATTGTAGAATCAAGAGACGTTGAATTTTTTGAGAATAAGTTTCTTAAAGATTCAATGGCGAATATGGATTCGAATCAAGTACCAAAGTCTAATCAAAATGTTGTTCCTTCCACTACGAATAAAAGGAAGGAAGATGACACTTCTTTTGAGCTTAGGAGAAGTCAAAGACAAAGAAAACAAAAGCATTTGTCTTTTGATTTCATTTATTCACAAGCTATTGTTTTCTTAGTTGAAGGCAATAAGGCAATCTCTACTTGACAAGATTCCTATCTTGCTTACAGTAGAAGATGATCCTAAGAGTTTTTGTGAAGCTATGAATTCAAGAGATGCAGCATTTTGGAGAGAGGCAGTCAATGATGAAATGGACTCAATATTGGCTAACAATACTTGGGTTTTGGTTGATTTGCCACCTAGTTCTAAATCAATTGATTGTAAGTGGGTGTTTAGAAGAAAATATCATCATAATGGATCCATTCCAACTTTTAAGGCAAGATTAGTAGCTAAAGGATTTAGACAAAAGGAGGGAATAGACTATTTTGATACTTATGCACCGGTAGCTAGAATTACATCCATTAGAGTGCTATTAGCATTAGCTTCTATTTATGGTTTGTATGTGCACCAAATGGATGTGAAAACCGCATTTCTAAATGGTAATTTAGAAGAGGAGGTGTATATGAAACAACCAGAAGGTTTTGTTTTACCAGGAAATGAAAAGAAAGTTTGTAGACTCATAAAATCATTATATGGTTTAAAACAAGCACCTAAACAATGGCATGACAAGTTCGAATCTGTATTGCTTTCTAATGGATTTAGATATAATCATGTTGATAAGTGTGTTTATTCTAAATTCACAAAAGAATATGGAGTAATAATCTGTCTTTATGTAGATGACATGCTTATTGTTGGTACAAATAAGAAAGGTGTGGAAGAAACTAAAAAGTATCTATCTTCTAAGTTCAAAATGAAAGATCTTGGTGAAGTAGATACTATTTTGGGGATTAAAGTTAAGAAACATAGTGGGGGTTACTCTTTAAGTCAGTCACATTATGTTGAGAAAGTCTTGAACAAGTATCAACATTTAAAAGTAAAGGAGGTAAGCACCCCTTATGATCCTAACTTTAAATTATATGAACATTCTGGTAAACCTATTGCTCAAATCGAATATGCAAGTGCAACTAGGTAGTTTAATGTACGCAATGCATTGTACAAGACTAGATATTTCATATGCAGTCTGCAGATTATGAAGATATACCAAAAATCCTGGAGTAGAACATTCGGAAAGCTATAGGAAGAGTTCTTGGATATCTCAAAAGAACTAAAGATTTAGGACTTTTCTATAGTAAATTTCCTGCTGTGTTAGAAGGCTATTGTGATGCTAGTTGGGTAACAAGTGTTTGTGATAAAGCATCTACTTCTAGTTGGATTTTTACTCTAGGCGGTGGAGCAATAACTTGGGCTTCCAAGAAACAAACTGTTATTACACATTCCACCATGGAAGCTGAGTTTGTAGCTTTAGCTGCAGCTTGTAAAGAAGCTGAATGGCTAAGAAATCTACTATTAGACATCGAGTTGTGGCCAAAACCGATGCCAGCTATTTCTTTGCATTGTGATAGCGAAGCTACAATGTCTAGAGCTTTAAACAAAGTTTATAATGGTAAGTCTAGACATATAAGCTTAAGACACGAGTATCTTAAGCAATTATTGAATGATGGCAGTTGTTACTATTGTTTTTGTTCGAACATTTAATAATTTAGCGGATCCGTTTACCAAAGCTCTTTCAAGAGATGTAGGTGAAAGCAACGTCATTGGGAATGGGTTTAAAACCTATTGTCTAGAACCACTAGTAATGGTAACCCAACCTTTATTCTAGTCTTAACACTAGTTTTGAAGGTTTAAAGGGTAATAACAAGTTACTAATAAGTGGTTGTGAGCACTAGAAATAAATCTTATTGCATTCCAAAGTCTAGTGCGCAATATGCAAATGAGGATGAGTATAGTATTCTTAATGAGGTTAAGTAATGTTTCTTAATGCTTTATTAAAAAGCTTGAAAGGTACCTCACCTATATAACCATTGGAGTGGTGCCTGCTCCTAGCAAAAGTTAAGGTTTTCTTTTGTAAGTGGTTATGAACCTAGGATAGAGCACATGGCCGGTAATAGTGCTAAAATCGTTATATGATTATTCCACAAGTTATGTGATTTTGTGTGTAGTAATTCTGTTTTAATATTAAAGTTATGGTTTAAGCCATAAAGGCACCATAACTTTGTTAAAACTAGTGAATTACTTACACTAAAGGATAGGTTTAAATCTAACGATACCTTTCTTTAGGCAAAATCATATTAATGCTAAGTTAGATTACATTACAAACTAAGTGGGGGATTGTTAGTGTAGTTTGTAATGTAAAGGTTTGGGCATTTGTTCCACATTGAAAGACAATAAGCAAACCAATGCCCTTATAGTTCCTTGTCTTCTTCCCTTAATAAATTTAATTCCAACTTTAGTTTGGAAGGAAATTTTGGTGGGAAGGCAAATTTTCAATTGGATTTATTCATAAAGAATACAATTGAAAAGGAAATAATTTATAATCTTGACAAGGGCACTTGGGGCACCTTGGGGCTTGGAAATTAATTAGTTAAATTTCTGATTAATTAATTAATTTTTTTAATTAATTAAACAGTTATTTGATAGTTAATTAAACTGTCAGTGCCCCTTCATTGAGACACAACCTTTCAGACAAAAGATTGCCGTTGTCTTTAAATATCCAAACTGAACAGAACTCTTCTAACTAAGCGATTTGTGCGTTAATCTGACTTTGTTGAATCCTAGAGGTAATTTGCCTGTTAACGATAAGGGGCAAATAACACCTTAAGGATAGTGAAATTCACGCCTCAAAGTCGTCTAAATTTTCGTTTAAATTTTTGTACTTTCGTTAATAGAAAGCACAAAACTGAAGATGATCAATAGATCCATTATGATAATTACATAACAATATAATACCAAACTTCCAGTAGTGCTTACCTTCTAATGACTTTGGTTTGTATCTGACAGTTCTATATTTCGGAGAAAATAAAACGACAGACATATCAGAATGAACAAAATCACATGAAAGCTAGAAGTAAGTAAAGCTCAACAAGAAAAGCTCCTTGTACTTGCAATTGGGCTTTTCATGTGATAGATGTTAAGGCTTTTTTAATTCATAAGCTTCAAGACACCTTTTGTAGCAGCTCCTGTTAAATTAAGTAATGCCTTTTAATTAGCAAACTATCATGAGGCCAAGAGATATAATAAAAAATAGAAAGCTACGCACTTTCATTACCACCAAATTTATTAACAACTTTGACAAAAATTTCATGAAGCTCCGATGTCCATTTTGCATGTGAGACTACGTCAAGGCTGCAGTAGATGATGGACTAGATGTATTGTGACTTTATTCGGATGAAATAGAATTAAGAGGGTGAGGCTCCTTCAAAGCTACTTCAAGAGATAACTTTGACAATTGCAAAAGAGTAAAATGTATAAATTCAATTATCTGAGGAAAATCCTCATCTCACATGTCAGTAACAAAATTACCAGTTGAATAAGTAATCAAAAAACAACAACAATGGCCTACAAAGTCTTCATACCAGTTGCCAAGAACTCCATGAGGCTCAGTTTAAGTATTCTTTTTACTAATCAAAGCTTCAACTAAATTCCCAAAATAAGAAAACATCAATAAATTGTTAAAGTGGAAGAAATTTCTATGTAAAAAAAGATCAACTTGTTACTATTTTCTGATAAAGAGTCTTGAAAGAAGATATAAAAAATTTACCTTCAGGATTTCGACCTTCATATGGCAAACGAAGTGTAGGAGACACTAGAAAGAATCCCAAATTAAAGAAATTATAGCTGAGGATGAGGAACATAGTCATTGCATAGAAGAGAATGTCAAGAATACATTTTTTTTTTGTAGATAATTCTGCATAATATGTTGGAGTGGAATTATATTTAACCTCATTTAATGGATATCAAAGAAGTAGATAAAAGTACCTACCATGCTTTCTTGCCTTCGATTTCCTACTATGTAAGCATTCTTCAATCCATTTTGGCTAATAATTCAACAACTTTCATGGAGTTATCATCAACACTGACACACAAAAGAAAGTCAACAAGTAACTAGTTAAATGCTACAACACAAATTTGTAAATATTAGTGTTTGTAAAATGGCAAGAAACCACACTTTTAAGGGGCCTAGTTTCTTTCTATTGTCTTGGCTGGTACAAAATTTACTATGAAGTAATAATGATATGGAGAAAAGTTTCCTTTTTGCACTTCTACAGAGGTAAAGGAAAGGGGAGGAATAATTGTTCGAAGTTTATTTAAGTGACATGATGAACAGCCAATATGTACCATGAGACTGTAATCTTAAAGGTACCACAACTTAAACAGATGAATTATAAATTCAAGATAAATCCGTACATAATCAACAATGCCAAACAATAAATCTCTATGTTAATACGCAACCATTCATTAATTTCTTCGCTCTAAATTAATATAAAAAAATGCTTCGAAGAAATGTCCTGCAATAATACAAAATGTTTAGAAATAAAATCTAGAAGACAATAAATTTCATTCACATGTGCTACGATGTATAAGATAGATGTATTTACTTGGCATCATTTGCATTATGATCATGCATAAGTTAACTGGCATAAGAAGAGGCAAATGCCAAACTAGAACTCAACTTTTTTCTCCCATTTCATTTCAATTCAGAATTTAGGCATAATTATTAAATTTTAACTTCACTTAAACAAAATTAGCCAAAAATACACAATTTTGAGCAATCATTGAAATAAAATTAAAGATTAATATAAGTTTACCGAATTCAAACATGATGAAGAAGTTCCTTGAGTTTCATTAACCTAATTTTCCTTAACGAGTACAAAAATGACAAGAAACTAAGAGAAATTGTACAAGAGAAATATTCTAAAACACCGATTATGGAAAGAAATCGGGAGGCACTTCAGACGAAAACTTTCCAATCGCCAGTTCTAAAATTGTAACTTCTGGCAAACAGAGAAGAGAGTGAACATTAAGGGGAAAAGGATCCAAAAATTGAATTTAGCTATATATTTAATTCAATTTTTTGATTTCCAAAATCTACCAATGAAGAAGAGTAGGAAATTTTAGAAGCTTCATACCTAAATCAAAATTTTTTGCTAAAAATTTGACTGTGTGAGGGGATAAAGAGAGAGATGGGAGGGAAAAGAAAGAGCATGGCAGATTCACTGGAGAAGGGTTTCCAAAATTTTAGAGAGAGAAATGTCATAGAAGATGAAGAAAGAAAACAAGAAAGTTTGAGAGCTTTTACTATCTGATTGTAGATTTAATCTTTGTACGACAATTTAGCCATGCGCCGCATTGAAAGTGCCGCAAATGGCTAAATATGTTGTAGTGCATGGTGCAGGCCATGGAGCTTGGTGTTGGTATAAGCTCAAGCCACTGCTCGAGTCCGCCGGGCAAAGGGTCACAGCCATAGATCTATCAGCAGCTGGCATCAATCCAAAGAGCATTCATGAGCTTTACACAATTTATGATCACAGCTTGCCATTGTTGGAGCTCATGGCATCGATTCCTCCTAATGAGAAGGTTGTATTAGTTGGGCATAGTTATGGTGGTATAAACATGGCTCTTGCTATGGAAAATTACCCTGAGAAGATCTCAGTTGCTGTTTTTGTTGCTGCCTCAATGTCTGATGTTATTCATGCGCCATCTTATCCTTTGGAACAGGTAACAAAATATTGGATGTGCGCTATAGAACATTCCTACAATTACCTATATTAGAATATACAAAAAAATGCTTTATGCTTGAGGTGATAATTTTGGAAGGAAAAGCAGCACAAGGACAGCCAAAATTGAATAAATAAGTGTTTACGTTATAGTCGTTGGATATTTCCTATATCTTAAGTTTGTATCTCACATCATACTTTGCATTGATTGAATGATCATCTCTATTTATTTTTACCAGCACTTTCTTATGTGGACTTAAAATTCAGTAAATCTGTCCCAATTCATGATGATTTTACTAACTGTATCAGCATTTTCTTCTGTGGAGTAAAATTTTGTAACTGTGTCCCAAACTCCCAAGTCATGATTTTATTTATGTTCTTCTTCAAAAGTTCTTTGAGCAATCAGAAAATATATTGCTGGACACGCAACTTTCATCTTATGGTAGCCCAGAGAAGCCAGGATCCTCGATGCTGTTTGGCCCCCAGTATCTGTCCAAACTTTACCAACTTTGCTCTGTTGAGGTATGGCCTGATGTATTATTTTGTCTGAATTCTTGATATTTTTGGGTTATCAGAAGGGTCTTTTGTCCTCGTTCATGATTTGCTTTTTCGAGTTTGTTAGATTTAAAGATTTTGTATTTAACCAATGGTCAGCTATAAAATTCATGACAAACAATGTCCATGTGATTCTAGTTCAGAATTCGTGCTTGTATGCTAATGTATTGGAAAAAAAAAAAATGCTGGAGAGTCCGCCAAACAGTCTAATAAGTTGGAATCTACATTTGACAAAAAATTCTAGTAGGTCTTGAACCTGAACTATGTATTAAGTATCATCTCTTGCTTTTTCAAACCAATGCAGGATAATACTAACTTATCTATAAGCCTAACAAATCTTTCCTTTCTCTCTCGCATTGAAACCAAATCTCTCACTTAAGCCCATATTACTACTTTATGGAAGCCCATTCTTTACCAACTCGCATATGGACCTTAACTGTTTCTTCAATTCCAAACAAACTAAATCTCTAGTTTAACTCTAAATTGGGTAGTCCAACACCAAGATAAAAAATAATTCACCGATCCACAAACCGAATCCCTTAACTCCAGGTTCTATGGTTCAATAATTCACAAACCGAATCCCTTAACTCCAGCTTTTTTTTATTGATATTTGTAATGGCTAGAACACAAAATCATATATCAAGGTTTTTCGAAATTTTCCTTACTTCTCTAATTCCCCAAACAATCATAAATGTCCACTAATTCATGTTACTAATTAAAAGCTTATAGACAAATTGATGACACTATAGTCTCAATTCATCTCAATTTTGAAGATTAACAAACTACTGACAATATATACTAATGTTCTACCAAGGTGTATTTGCAGTAAAATTAGTTAAGAATAAAAAAAAGTTAAAATGGAAAGTAAAAAGTAAAGCAGACAACCAAGCAGACGCACTAAAAGATGAAGCAGACAACCGATTAATTTCAAAAAGTATGCGGACGAGATAGCGGACATTCGATTAACTTCAGAAAGTATGTGGACGAGATAACGGACGTCTAGTCCATATACTTTTAATAAAATTATGATAAGATCCTATATAACCTTGGGTTGGATTGGGTACCCACGGATTTTTATTTTCCTAATCCATATTCGACCATAAATTTGCAAGCACCCGACCCTAATCTGCCTTGTTGAAAGAAAGATGGTTCGGGTACCCTATTTTTTCATATCAAATCGGTGACTGTTATGCCCCAAAAAAGACGGTTTGGTCCAATGACCCTTTTCGAAAAGAATTTTTTTTAAAAAAAACCGTGCGTGCGTGAGAAAAAATCAAATTTTTAGTGAAAAAGTGTTATTTAGAAAAATGGTATTTATTTAAAAATTAAAATAAGGCGGGGACTAAAAGCGTGACAATTTTGGCCAACTAATTTTTGAAAACAGGTGTTATTTAAAAATAGAGTCGCTACTTGGTATTGAGTTAGGGTGTACCAAGTCACCCAAAAAATCATTTAACAAAACAAAAAATAAAAATTTTAGAAAAAAATATTTGAAAACCCTTTTCCGACTCCAATCTATAAAAAAAACAAGAGAAAAATATCCGAGAGTCATATTTGAAGAAAGGGAAGGCAAAGGCTCGCACCTAAGGCACCCTTTCTACCTAATCGAGGCTAGTTGCGAGGTTTAATCAAATTTTTCTAAAATAAACCCTAAATTCTATCATGTTTGGATGTACCTAAATGAATGCAAATCTTAAACCTAGTGTGGTGTCAGAGGGTCGAAATATCGCGTAGAGTTTTGATCAGAATTATCGCATTAATTGCGAAACTTGGAATGAGGCCTAAAGGGAGTTACGAGCATAGATGCAAAAAAGAAAAGAAAAGAAAAATAGTAATATAGATAGTAAATGAACAAAGAAACCGGGTATGCAACATAACGGGTACGGGGAACTAAAACTCATGACTGATTGTTCCTTACTCATGGAGGGGGGAACGGCATATTACGTCACCGCTTCACACGTAAGTAGGCAACTATTTCTAGTCGAATCACACAAATGACCTAAAATTCTAAGTGAAATGCAACCTAAATGTCCTACACTGAATATTTGTCAAAAATAGTTAATAGATAATAAAATATAAACAAAAATCAGGCAAGAATAAAAAAGATACTAGAAAAGAGAAATGATATGTGAAATGATATGAAATGCACACTAGGTGTAAAACTATCACTAAAATGACCTAAGGGTCTAGCATTGGACTAGCTCTTTCTAGGAATTCCCCACTAGCATTGGACAAGTGAGGAAGTGATAAAACCACAACTAGCGTTAGACTAGTATAGTGACGGAATAATAAAACTAATAAAACATCAATTAAAATAGTAAAGCAAGAATCGAAAGCAAATAAACATCTAAAGACATATAAGAGCACATAGGACTACATAACACGTAGGCATGATATCTAGATACGAAATCTTAAGGAAAGCGCTAAAACATATAAGCACATAAGCACACAAAAGCACGTAAGTCCAAACTATTACACCGGAAAATTTAGTTACGCTATAAAGGGGGAAAAAATTAAAGATGACCTATCTATTACACTTGCTATCTAAATACACAAATATTTGTAAAAATGTGAAAGGAAAATAATATAACTATTACATTGGCTATCTAAATACAAAATCTTGCAAAAATAGTAAAATCTAGCCATCTATTACTTTTTTGCCAAATAATAAAATTCAAAACTAAATAGCATAATGTAAATAAATATGCAAAAAAGTATATACAATAAGAAAGCTCATTGAAGAAAACACATGAAAAATCACATAAGAGCATATTGGAGCACATAAAGAGAACTTAACAAGTAATGAGGGTACCTATATGAAGACCCCGTACTAATACTTAAGAAAATGAACACACACATCAATGTATCACGATATAAATAAGTAAAGCACAAAGTATGTAAATATTGACAAATTGGGGCAAAAATGTAAAGTCTGGCACCTAAGAGGACTAAAGATAAATTTCTATAAACCTTAAGGGTAAAATTAAAAATTCACATAAGGGGATAGAAACACAAAATTGAAGTAAAATGGCGAACAAAACAATAAATTTCAACAAAAGGGAGGCAAAAACATAAATTGCAGGACCTAATTGACAAAAAAATAAAATAACAGAGGGGTCAATATGTAAAATTAAGGACTCAAATGTAACTAACTGAAAGTATTAAGGGCATACTGATACTACTGAAAACCCAAGGACTAAAACATAAATATACACTTTATAAAAATAAAACCAACAAAACAAAATGTTAAACTAAGCCAAATTAGTTAACTGTGTCAATTACTTTATTAAACCAAAAGTTAAGCTAAGTCAGAAAACAAAACTAAAACAAGTTTAAAACTAAAACTTAAACTAAAATCAATTTCCTACAATCGACCCCATTTTTTTATCTTTAAACTTAAAACTCTCATATAAAACAATTTTTTCCAAAATTGTTTTTCGGGAATTCCTCCCCAAAAGAGTCTTCTTCTTCCTAAAATAGAGGTTCAATTTCTCTCACTTCCTTTCTCTCTCTCATCTCTCCTTTTTCTCTTTGTATGACTCTTGTCTGATCTCTCTCTTTCTGTCTTTCTGGTTCTTCTCCACCCTCTATTCTTCCGATTTCTTCGTCTTTATCTTCCCATTCTCTCTTCTCAGTCTCACTCTCTCTCTCTCTCTCTCTCTCTCTCTCTCTCTCTCTCTCTCTCTCTCTCTCTCCTCTGTGTTCGGTGTCTCCTTCTTTCTTTTGGCTTTGATTGATTTTTCTTTTTCTCTTCTCTCGCGTCTCTTTTCCTGATTCTTCTAACTATTTTGCAGTTCTCTCCCTTTCCTTTTCTCTCTGGAAATCGACGGAATCAATTCCCTCAAATCAGTGTTATGTGGTGGTGGTTTTTTTTTGTGGCTGTGGAGACGTGTGAAGGGGCAGTGGACTAGATGTGGATTAATGGTGGTTGTCCAGCCAAATATGGTGGCATGGGAGTGGCCTGGCAATGGGGATGCTTTTCCGACGGCAATGATGTGGCAGAAGATTAGGAATAGTAGAACTCTGCTGGTGGAGTTTTGGTATTGGGGCCAACAATGTTGGCAGAGGAGAGAAAGAGGGAGGTGGGACTATGGGTAATCGGAGGCTGATGAAACTTGGGTTTTGTGGATGTAATGGTGATTTTATGCAAGTTTTTGTGGGTGATTCTGATGGTTGGGTCTTTGTGGTTGCTTTGTGGTAGTATTGGGAATGATTGTTGACTAGTGGTTCAGGGGTGCTAGGCCTGGTGAGATTTTTGGAACTGATTGCGGATGGTTCCTATGGTTTGTCACTGTTTCAGTGGTTTGGGGGGCATTTTTAAGAAAGGAAGGTGGTTTTTGGGTAGTGGTTAAATGTTTTTGGGCTCTATTTTGTTGGTTGTTGTTGTCAATTCTAGTGACATGGCTTGAATGGCATTGCAATTGGAGGCTATGTATGGTAGACGAAAATAGGGTAGTTTGGAGTGTGGTTTGATTATGATTGATGGCCGATTACTAGTGGTTGAAAGAGGATAGTGATGGGATTGTTTAGGTATTGGTTGTTGCTTGGTGGTTGGGGATTGTAATGGTGGGCTTGGGACTGATTTTAATGATGATTTGTGTGAGTTTGATGGCTATTTATTTAGACTGGTGATTTTGGGCAGTTGGTTGTGGACATTCTTGGTGGGAATTGGGGATGTTGGTGACTAAGATTGGGGGTTTAGGCAGTGGAATTGGGTCGTTGATGGTGTGGATTGTTGGTAAATGATTAAAGATGGTTCTATGGTAGTTCTGGGGGCAGGAATGGAGGTGGTGGTGGAGGTTACTGGGATGGTTGTGAGGTTTGGGTGGTTAACTGGCAGAGACAGTGGGGGGTTTGTTATTGTGGACTGTTTTTCTACAAGTATTTGTGGTGAAGGCAGGGGAGAGTTGCTGGTACTGGTGTGAATTTGGATGGCTTGGTGGTTATGGAGGTTCCAATGAGGGGAGACATTTTGGGTTGAGAGAGAAGAGATATGGTGAAAGACGAAGATGGAAGAAGAAAACTCAACAAAAAATTTCCCAGAAAACCCAAAAAATTTTCCAAAAAAGAAGAAAATATCAACCCTAAAATTCACAATAAAATTCTGTATAGAAACCTTAAAAAAAAAAATTGTACCTGGATTTAGGAAGAAATCCTATGGTCTTTGATTGATTATTGTTTGTTGGCTTGGATGATGATCTTTTGGTGGCTGAAAAATTTGTGTATGTTTTTGTGTGTGATAGCGTGTGTTTTAATCATCGTGTGTGCGTTTGTGGTGTGTTCGTGTGTGCTTTGATCTTGTTGTGTGTAGTTGTGGTGTGTTAGTGTGTGCTTTGATGTTGGTGTGTACCTTTTGTGTGTGTTAGTGTGTGTGTGTGTGTGTGTGTGTGTAAGATTTAGTGTGTGGTGTGTGCAAGATAAAAAAAATGTTTAGGGTTTTTCTAATTAATTCTCTGTTTTTTTTTTAACAAAAATGGGCTATTTATAGTGGAGGAAAGTCTTATCCTCCAAGAAATGAGCAAAAGACAAAAATGACCCTAACAATAAAAATTACAATTTCATTTTAAAAAAATGATTTTTTGGCACACAAAAAATTAAAATTAAAACTAAAAAAAGTGTCATGATTTTTCTAAAAAAACCTAAAAAGTGGAAAATTAACAAAAATGTAAATAAATAACAAATTTTATTAAATCACAAAAAAAAAAATTTCGAGCAAAATACATTTGCATATAAAATGACCATTTTGCCTCAAAACCTAGTATTTTTAGAAAAATAGTAGTTGACCTAAAAAATGGCCAAAAGTTAAAGATAGGTTTAAAAACCTAAAAAATGAATTCATAACCCAAAATTTGGTGAAAAGGGCATTCAAGAAATGAAATGACCATTTTGCCTTTGTACTAACAAAATATACAGAAAAATAGCTGTTGGCCTCGAAAATTGCCAAAAATTAAAAATAAACTTAAAATCCTAGAAAATGAATTTAGGACTTAAAAATTGGTGAAAAATGCGTTCAGAGTGTGAATGATTATTTTGCCCCTAAACTTAGTATTTACAAAAAAATAACAATTGTTCCCAAAAAAATCAAGAAAATTTAAAAACATGGTTAAAATGGTGAAAAATAAATTTGGGACCTAAAATGAGCGAAAATGGTATTCGCAAGGCAAAATGACCATTTGCCCCTCTGTTGGTGAAATATAAAAAAATACCAGTTAAACCCGAAAAATCACAAAATTTCATAAATATGTATAAAAATATAAAAATGTCTTTAAAACTCCAACACTAGTGAAAGAATATTTACGTGCTAAAAATTATTGTTTTGACCCCCCGAAATTGTTGATTTTACCCCTTTTGCAAAAAAAATTAGAATTTGACTCCCAAAAATGGAAAAAAAATTGTCCCCAATGTTGGAAAAATAAATGATGTGTCAAAATTTGGTATCTACAAGGATCAGTCAGGTTTTTGGGTCGGCGGATTTTTTTGCTTACTGCTAACAAGCATTCACTCTTACGTGTGGGGTGGCATATAGGAAACAAGATTTTTTTTTTTTTTAAGGAAACAAGAAGTTACAACAAAAAATAACAATATTTTGTTTAATTTTGAAGAATTCAGAAGTAATTTAGGGATAAATACCTATCATTTTCTAGGATTCTAAATTTCAAAATTTGATTTATCTCAATCTACCTAACAAAATCAAAATCCGTAAAGTGGGTTGATGAAGGGAAGAATCTTTTAGCACGAATTTGGTTGCCGGAATCTCAATGGAATTTAATTTTCGTTCTCTTCTTATGCCTAAACCATCCCCAAACCTCCCCAAATGCATAGCAACTATAAAAAGGCTTAAGATCTTACCTTTAATCATCCAAAATAGCAGCAAATTTATTACCCCATTTTCTCCAAGATGTTTTAGCCTTCCCCTAAGAATTTTTCTCTAAAACTCTCAAAAGAGAAGAATATAATTAGCCTAATAAAACCTTAACTATTTATTTAATTCTTAGGTTTGTGAGCTTAAAACAATGACAGCATAGGCCCAAAATAACTTAATACATACTAATTATAATATAATAAAAAATAAATAAATTAGCTAAGCCTATTAATTGGCCCGGGTATTACAACAAATTGGTCCAGCCATATTACATTGCCATATAAGACATATGTTGGTTCCATTCGAATTAATTGGTCGCTTATCTCCGGTTCAAATTTATTAGTTAATAAAAATAAAATTGACTCAGCAGCTTTTCAGCACTTCCAGTGATCACTATAAGTTCACTTGCTTTTAAATAGTCTAGGAATCATAATTTCATAGAGTTCAGAGCCTGACATCGTTTTGATGTTTAGCAATAAATAGAAATATGACTTAAATTTATGTTTGACCTTATATTCTTTACTTCATATATATATCCCATATAGCGGAAGATAAAGGACTAGTTGTCCAGAAAACAAGACAGGATGCAAATGGATGCTTCCAGTCTTAAGCAACAAAAGCATTTTGTACTTGTACACGGTGCAGGCCATGGAGCTTGGTGTTGGTACAAGCTCAAGCCACTGCTCGAGTCCGCCGGGCAAAGGGTCACGGCCATAGATCTATCAGCAGCCGGCATCAATCCAAAGCGCATACATGAGCTTTACACAATTCATGATCACAGCTTGCCATTGTTGGAGCTCATGGCATCAATTCCTCCCAATGAAAAGGTTGTATTAGTTGGGCATAGTTATGGTGGTATAAACATTGCTCTTGCTATGGAAAACTACCCTGAGAAGATCTCAGTTGGTGTTTTTGTAACTGCCGTGATGCCCGATGTTATCCATGCACCATCTTATCCTGTGGAACAGGTAAACAACATAATGGATGTGCGCTATAGAACATTCCTACAATTAACTATACTAGAATACACAAATTTGATTTGTGCATGAAAGGAGATAACTTTGGAAGGAAAACCAACACAAAAACAGACAAAATTGAATAAATAATTGCATACACTGTAATTGTTGGATTTCCTATATCTTAGGTTTCTTTCTCACATCATTCTTATACCGATTGAATGACCATCTCTATTCATTTGTATGAGCATTTTCTTATGTGGACTAAAATTTTGTAACTATGTCTCAATCCATGATTTTATTAATTCGATCAGCATTTTCTTTTGTGCATTAAAATTTTGTGACTATATCCCAATTCATGATTTTACTAACGTTCTTCTTTAAAAGTTTTTTGAGCTATCACCAGAAAATGGATTGCTGGACACACAACTCTCATCATATGGTAGCCCAGAAAAGCCAGGATCCTCCATGCTCTTTGGCCCCCAGTATCTGTCCAAACTTTACCACCTTTGCACTGCTGAGGTATGGCTTCATTTATTATTTTGTCTAAATTCTTGATATTTTTGGGTTATTAGAAGGGTCTTTTGTCATCGTACATAATTTGCATTTACGAGTTTGTTAGGGTTAAAGATTTTGTATTTAACCAGTAGTAAACAATAAAATTTATGTCAATTTATGTCGATGTGAAAGAATTATTCTAGTCCAGAATTCATACTTGTATGCTAATGTATTGGGAAGAAAAAATGCAGAGGAGTCACCAAAGAGACACCATATATAAGTTAGAATTGAACTTTGATAAAAATCTTGAGCTAGCTGGTTTTGAATTGTAACATATATATATTAAGTGTCCTCTCTTTCTTTCTCAATCTAATGGTACAATATTAACCTACCCGTGAGCCTAACACATCTTTACCTTCATCCTCACATTGAAACTAACTTCCCTTAAGCCCACATTACTAGTTAACACAAACTCATTCTTTATCAACTCGCATATTGAAACAAACTTCCCTTAAGCCCACATTACTAGTTAACATAAGCCCACTCTTCGTCAACTTGCATGTGGATATTAACTATTTATTCAATTCCAAACAAATCGAATCTCCAGCTTAACTTTAAATTATAGTCCAACACCAAGAAAAGAATAATTCACCAGTTTACAAACTGAATCCCCAGCTTAACTCAGGGTTACGTGGTCCAATACGATGGGAAAAGGAAAAAAAAAAAAACAATTCACTAGTGCAAAACCAAGAAAAGAAACCATTTGTCAATGAATAGCACAAAATATAACCATTTTAATACTACTTGTTGGGGAGAAAAAATGTGGGTAAGTCTACCAAAGAAACCCAATATAATATTAGACTCAAATTTGACCAAAAACCTAAACTATTCAATTTCAATCCCTTGCCTATATATTAATTTCTCTTATTTTCTTTTACAAACAATCGTAAGATAAAACTAATTTATCTATGAACCTATCAAAAATCAAAATGGTATGACGAAATCAATTGGTTAAAGATTTGTCTGAGTGCACATGCTTGATTTAGTGGGTGCGTGGTACGTGCCTTTGTAAACGTATACACACGTATATACATTTCAGGGGTAACAATTTATCGTGAACATTATGTTTTAGTAAAGGATATATAATTACTTTTATTAACACTACTTTTTGATGTAAACTTCAACCTATGTTCTTAGACTTGGACAAGATTGGCTGATTGGACCGAGAATCGGTTAAGCATTCGGCCGAATCAAGTTAAAAAATCGGAAGTTAAAAACTCGTCAAACCTAGTCAAAAACCAAGTTTGATTGAGACGAAAATCGGATTTTTTTAATATTTTTAGTTGGTTATTATTTTTTTGACTCGTTAACAGTTTTTTACTCTTGACTAACAACTAAAATGAGAAAAAAAAAAAGAAACATTAATAGGTATACACAATATTGTATTTACATACACACACATACACATAAAAATATATTATATGATAACATCGTTCCGTTCGATCCCGAGTTAATCTCGATCGAATCTATGGACTCCTGATTCCTGAGTTCAGTCAAATTGATATCCTGTTCAAGTCTGAAAACATAACTTCAACTTACCTTGGGTTAAATATTCCGCAAGTTGGTTTCATATCAAAATATTGGGTTAAATATTTCGCAAGTTGGTTTCATACCAAAATATTAAACATTTGAATGACGAATACGCATTCAGATATCCGGCTGAGCGGGTAACGAATATATTCGTTTTTAGTGTTAATTACTGAGTAGTATGGGTTGTCTGCTCAATTGTCAAAACCGCGTCATTTGACTAAAGACACACAGATGTGGAGGGAATCCCTACGTAAACACTTGTATTTCTTTATTCTGCAAGATCAGTTTATAAAAGTTTTTTCAGGATCTTTTTTCAAGGCAATCTACATAATGCAATACTTATTTTTCAGGATCTTGAATTGGCAAAAATGTTGGTTAGGCCTAACTCGGTTTTCCTTGAAGATTTGTCAAAGGCAAAACCCTTTTCAGCCGAGAAATATGGTTCAGTTAAGCGAGCTTATGTCATATGCAAGGAAGATAAAGCTGTGACATTACAGATGCAGTGTTTGTTTATTCAAAGTGTTGGGGTGACAGAAGTCAAAGAGATAAAAGATGCAGACCACATGGCAATGCTATCAAAGCCCCAAGAACTTTGTCAGAGTCTCTTGGAGATAGCTGACAAATGCATTTAGATGCAATTTTTCTGGATCGTCGCTTACTTCTGCTATAGAAATAATGAGTACTTTGAGGGGGAATAATTGCTTTTTCATTCTCTTCAAGAAGAGCGAGGGACTCTTATGTGCCACAAGTTTTGCTCATCTGATCATTTTAATGTCGAAAACTATTTTCCTTTTCCCTACTGCAATAACAATTGCAAACTAAAACCTAAAACCTTTGGCTGGATAATAGATTAGTCTCTAATGGTTATTTCTTTTTACAAAGTACTTTTAAGTAGCCAAGAGTTTGCAATTTCATAGGTTGGGTTTAATATGTTCAAATTGTGAAGTTGAAAACAAAAACATTTATTTGCATAATTTGAAGTAAATTAGTCTACAGTCTAACTATAAAGCAAAAGGTGCAATTAAGCTCACAATTATATATGGACTCTTGTGGCAAGCAAGTAACAATGAGGCCGAAAGTGCAACTATACATGGATTCTCGAAAGGACATTTATCCCTAGATAACTTGTATTCTTCGCAGTAACTTCTTGCTTCCGATACGCTACCCCACATGTAAGGGTGGCATGAAGCTAAATTTGCACGTAAAAGAAATCAGACAAGGATTCAAACTAATTGTTGCAGGAAAACAGTTTTCCGCAGATCTGGACTTCCAAATTTGAACGACCGTGCGGTCTAATCTCATCTGGACATATTCGGGCTGTTGAAATCGAAATGCTGTTGAGTTGTTGCTGGTAAGTTTTCAAGAAAGCATTCAAATTACGTACGTCATTATTGTAGTTCTATCTTAACATGCTATCTTATCTGCATTACGGGATTTTACGTTGTGTCCCCAATTATATCAAAACTGTCATTTGTCAAACAGGACAAATATTCAAAGAGTCTATTATTATTAAATTGCAATTTTTTTGTGAGAATTACACAAACTTCCCCCGAAGGTTATTGACAATTGTAGGCAATTCACTTCATGTTTGAATAATTATACTTACATCTCGTCACTTTTTTCTAATAAAATGACTATAATAACATTCTCTTTATGTTAAATCCACATATCAACAAAAATATCGAGAGAGAGAGAGAGAGAGAGAGAGCAACTCTTTAATTCTGACGTCTGCATCCATTTTTGTTTATTAATTTTTGCATCCATATTTCTCTCCTCTCTATCCATACTCCATACTTTGTGTACCCCTCTCCCACCCTCTCCTGCCCACATGGCATCCTCCTACCCCAGCCTCTCCCTACAGTAACACCTACTGTCCCCTATGAATACCAATCCCCTTCCTGTCAACACTTACTATTTGCTTCCTAGACTATATGGTGTAAGTAGACACTTTTTTTCTTATTATTTTAGACCTCATTTGGTCAGCAAAGATTCTTGACCAAGAAACTAATTATTTTCCTAAAATTTAAATTCCATTATTTGGTTCATTTTTTGACTTATCCGGAAAAAGCATTTTTCAAATCTTAAAAAATAAGTGTAGAATTCCAAGATTCCAAACCCTGACATCTACTGTAGGGATTCTGATTAATTTCCTAGGATTTTAATCTAAAGATAACGATGGATACTTTAATTCTTCCTTCTCTCTTATCCTACTCAATATAAAGTCAAACATTAATATTTATCCTTGTGACACGCACTCTTATTTTTCAACTCTTATTTCCTATTTCTATTACATAAAAAAATTAATTCTATTAGTTAGTTTTTATTATTCATTACTTGATTAGTTGTTTTACCTTACATTAACCCATTTTTTGCCTAAAAAATGGCTCCGTTTGGATAGCATTATTTGGAGTGTTTTTTTAAAATTATTTGGAGTTTTTTGTTGACTTTTTTGAAAATGTGTGAAAGTGTTTGGATTATGAAAATTTTTTTGGTTTGTTTAAAAACTTTGTAACAACTTTAGGAACTTTTTACACGATTATTCACAAAAGTAAGCACGTGTATGTTCAATATCTGGTTAAAAAAATTGAAAAAATTGCGTGTTGCAAGATGAGATCCATTGTTGATAGGTTTTGTGGTGGGTTTTTATGAAACGAGCACGGCAAATTTCTATGATTATTGCTTTTTAAAAGAAAAGTCCCCAATTTGGGGTCATTTTTTTTTCCTTCCACATATATAGTCGCCGCACACCATGAGTGCGGGGACTGCGAAAATTTTTCTTTTTTTATTTTCTGTGTCAGAGTTGTGTCAGTTTTTTTTTTTTTTTTTGTGTCAGAGTTGTGTCAGTTTTTTTTTTTTTTGTTCAAACGTCGCCGCAAAAAGGGCGTGCGGCGACACAAATGCAAAACTTTTTTTTGAACTTTTGGGAGGGGTTGATTTGTAATTTGATTATTTTCGTGAGAGTCACCGCACAGAGAGTGTGCGGTGACTCTCACAAACAATTAGCCCCCCAAATTTAAAAAAAAATATATTTTTAATATTAGGGGGCTAAATTGCAATTTCATTATTTTTGTGAGAGTCACCGCACAAATGGTGTGCGGTGACTCTCAAAAAAACAACCAAATTGCAATTTAGCCCCCAAATATAAAAAAAAAATTTAACATTTTGAGGTAAAAAAAATTTGTTTTACGAATTAATTGTACTAATTAATTGCATTGAATGATCATTACTAGCAACATTCTTTTCCTAATTAATTACTTGAATCTTTTTTTTTTTTTACCTTCAAAAGTTATAAAAAAAATTTTACATTTGGGTGCTATATCTAATTGCGAATTTTTTTTTATCTCCAAATGTAAAAAAAAAAAAAAATTAACTCTTGGAGGTTAAAAAAAATTTTACATTTGGATGCTATATCTCATTATGAATTTTTTACCTCCAAATGTATTATATATATATTAACTTTGGGAGGTAAAAAAAATTTGTTCTCCTAATTATTACATTGAATGATACTTAATTGCAATATTATTTTCCTAATTAATTACTTAAATCAATTTTTTTTCTTAAAAGTGAAATTTTTTTTTTTTTTTTACATTTGGGGCCTAAATAGCAATTAGTAAGTTTTTGTGAGAGTCACCGCACACCCTTTGTGCAGTGACTCTCACAAAAATAATCTAATTGCCATTATGCCCCCACATATACTTCACGTGCAAGGATGTATGCATGCACATGAATGTTGGGCTGTTTTGCATTGTTCTTCCTCCATTTTATGTTTCTTATATTGGAAATTGAATGATGGGGAAATAGAACGTTTTTGTTTGATGGGGAGAAACTCGTTTTTTTTTTTTTATTTAAAGAATTTTACTATTACCCATGAGGAGAAACTTTTTGGTTCGTGAAATGGCATCAGAGACTAATCTTAAGCATTCCGTACTCATGGCGATCTAAGTGTTAACATTACCCCAAACAGCAATTCTAAATTTGATTATGACTCCATACTTTAATTCTTCCTATGGTACAATTGTCAATTACACTGACTGAAAAGTTGAAGATCATAATCCGCTCATTAGCTGACTTGGATTACTTGTCTAAACCTCTGCAGTCCAAAGTTGTTTGTTGAAATTTAAGCATAAACAGCCCGACATTCACGTGCATGCATACATCCTTGCACGTGAAGTATATGTGGGGGCATAATGGCAATTAGATTATTTTTGTGAGAGTCACTGCACAAAGGGTGTGCAGTGACTCTCACAAAAACTTACCAATTGCTATTTAGGCCCCAAATGTAAAAAAAAAAAAATTCACTTTTAAGAAAAAAATTGATTTAAGTAATTAATTAGGATAATAATGTTGCAATTAAGTATCATTCAATGTAATAATTAGGTGAACAAATTTTTTTTACCTCCAAGAGTTAATATATATATATATATATATATATATATATATTACATTTGGAGGTAAAAATTCGTAATTAGATATAGCATCCAAATGTAAAATTTTTTTTAACCTCCAAGAGTTAATTTTTTTTTTTTTTTACATTTGGAGATAAAAAAAAATTCGCAATTAGATATAGCACCCAAATGTAAAATTTTTTTTATAACTTTTGAAGGTAAAAAAAAAAAAAGATTCAGTAGTAATGATCCTTCAATGCAATTAATTAGTGCAATTAATTAGTAGAATAAATTTTTTTTACCTCAAAATGTTAAATTGCAATTTAGTTATTTTTTTTAGAGTCACCGCACACCCTTTGTGTGGTGACTCTCACAAAAACAATTAAATTGCAATTTATCCCCCAAATATAAAAAATAATTTTTTTTAAATTTGGGGACTAATTGTTTGTGAGAGTCACTGCACACTCTTTGTGCGGTGACTCTCACGAAAATAACTAAATTGCAAAACACCCCCTCCCAAAAGTTAAAAAAAAAAAATTCTGCATTTGTGTTGCTACACACCCTTTGTGCGACAACGTTTGACAAAAAAAAAAAAACTGACACAACTCTGACACAGAAAATTTAAAAAAAAAATTTCGCAGTCGCCGCACACATGGTGTGCGGCGACTATATATGTGGAAGGCAAAAAAAAAAAGACCCCAAATTGGAGACTTTTCTTCAAAAAAACAATAATTAGAGAAATTTGCCAAACGAGCACCGATGTCGGATGCTTACATTTATGTTCGAGCGTCTGACACCAGTGCTCATTCCACAGGAACCCACCACAAAATCTACTGACAATAGATCTCATTTGGTTACTAGGTAGATCTTGAACATAAATGTATTTGCTTTTGTGAATAATTGTGTAAAATGTTCCTAGAGTTGTTACAAAGTTTTAAAAAATATTTGAAATTTAAAATGAAAAAACTTGGAGGGAAAATTTAAAACATTTTTTTTAAACCAACCAACCACAAAAAAGTTGGAGGCAAAAATTTTTTGATTCAACCAACCACAAAAAAGTTGAAAATTTTTCCAAACAATCCAAACATGAACAGTAAAAAAAATTCTGAATAATGCCCAAAAAACAATCCAAATGGACCCAATGCATTTAAACTTGTAATTAATTAAACTATTTTCTCGATTTATCAACTTTTAAAATTTTTTGATAATTTTTTTTTGCACAAATAATACTTACTTGTTACTTATTTTATTAAATATAATTAAAATTCTAAATACAAAAAATGGAAAAAATACAATTTTTGCTATTTTATATCTTGATTTCGCTTACATTAGAAAATAAAATTATTGAATATGTATTTTTTTCATGTTTTGTTAGTAGGGATATTTTTAAAAATTTGGTGAAAATTATATTACATTCTGCATCATGTCATTTTAAACCAAACAATGAAATTAGATTCTACACAACTTTCATGTGAAGATTCTTAAAAGTATATGTAGTAGTATGCCTTTACAGCCAAATTATATTAAACCTGGATTTATTTAACTAGCCAAATGTAAGGGCCAAGGTGTTCGATATTATGGGCCCGTTTATCAAACCTTGTCCACTGAGAACAAGGTGAAAACCTAAGTATCAACTGCCATGATATGCGGCATAAACCTCCTGGCTACTTGGCCTCCATTGCTTAGCCTCTGGTTATTTGACCTTAGTCGTAACAATACTATAACCGAATGGGGGTGAGAAGAGCCAATTAAGGCCACACCCCATAGAGCCCTAATAAGCACAGCTCGGCATGAATTGCCAATTGAGCTCATCACAGTGTTGAAGATAGAGACATTTAATAATCACTAGAGCTCATATGATATAACATGATCGGAGTCTTGGAACTCTCATCACTGTCACCTGAGCATACTTAAGTGCATCCGCAATTGACACAGCTGTCTTATAAGACAGGCTATAAATGTCACATCCTATAGAGTAATAATGCAGGTATCAACCCCCATTCTCTCTCCTATCTGACTATAAATACTCATGCAAAAGGAACCAAGTAAGCTGGCAACACTTTAATTCTTTCCCTCTACAAGCCTTTTCCGAGCTCTCTCTAACTTAAGCATCAAAGGCAACTTTTCTGGCCTTTCTCATATCTTGTAGGTGTTACACCGCTGTTGTTGGGCCAAGCCAGCCAATCCCACACTTCCAGCCCTTTGATACCAAATCTGACCATTACAACTTGGCTCCTTCTGTGGGAAACAAGTGTTTTTCCCACTAAAACACCAAATCATGGCTTTATGAAAGCATGTTGCTTCTACCGCCCCTCAAGAGTCTTGAGGAGTTTACTTCCAAGCAGTAGAAGACCCCATCAGCGGGACTATTTTAGGGGGAGACCATGCGAAAAAGCTGAATCCTTTGCTTGTGTGGCAGCTCTACCTAGACCCCTAATGCTTTGCTTGAAAGACGACGCTCTCATCTTTAGAGTGCTCTCCAGGAGGCGGCCTTCACTACACAAATCAATAACGACACTCTACTACTGGGTTTCGAGCTCCTTGATATCCCATATTATTATGGGAAGAAGACCCGAAGGCCCATGTTCAAGCTTTTCTCTCGGCATTCAGCTCTCATTAAGAGGACAATTAAATACTGTGACAATCTTTCCGATCTTTCTGTGGGAAAATACCTTGGAGTGGTTCTGGGCCCTAGATTCGGGAGATTTCAATTCCTCGGCCAAGTTGTTTGATTTGTTTCTTTGGTGATTTTCCAGCCAGTATATGGCTTTCAGCTTTTCCTTGGTGATATTTGCCAAAGTGTAGTTGTTTTTAGTAAGTTTTTAGATTAGGCTTTGGAGGTTTTTTTGTGAGTTTTCCTTTATTTCTTTACTATTTCTTCTATTTTCCGATTTGAATGTCAAAAAATGTAAATATGTGATTTATTTGTATTTTTGTGTTATTTTGTAGGGTTTCGAGTCCATAAGTGTGATTGACAGGTGTCGAATCTGTGCAATAATAAAAATCTTACTCCAAGAAAATATAAATTTTTGTATATAGCAGTGAGCAGGGTCGTCTCCACAGGGATTGGAGGAAAACTTGTTTCTTTTAGACTAAAAACTACTAGGGGGATTTGTTTTGAAGAAATTAAAATTAAATGATCAACTAGTTGTAAAAAAATAATTCAAGAAAGCAAAAACAATTAAGAAAAATAATAGAGAATTAAATCAATAAGAACAAAGCTCTAGCCAAAGATGCACTTTTCAGACATGGTTTGCACAACTGATCATAGATGCAAAAATAGTTCAATTATTCATTAATAGATTGGTTATAGCTTATAGCCAACTCTTCCTTACTTTATCGATAGACAAGGTACAACCGTTGCCTATTTCTCTAACCAAGAAATAACCCTAGGTACGACCGTAGGATTTAATTCCTTGATTGCATTAGAAACTAGAAGAGCCCAAATCCTAATCAATAAACACACTACAAGGGTTTATTTAAATTAGATTATATGTTCTCCTAACATGAAATTAATCAAGCTAGTTACCACTTGAATTAATCAATCAAACAATTACGGATTCAATTGATTAATATGGCTGTAGATTATTATGTTAATTCGAATATCGGGCCTTGACATTCAAAGAACAAAATAATCATAAAGATTAAACCAAAGAACATATAAATACCAATGAATAAAAGAAACAACTGAAATTTAATTAGATCTCATAGATGTTTGGAACCAAGTCTTCAAATTGACCCTTGACTAGAACAAGTAGTTTAGTTGCTCTCCATGGGAGAGAACTTTACACAAAAGATGAAAAGAGAGAAAAATTGCTGGAGAGAGCGTAGAAGAATTTCTGCAGAATTTTCTTATGGAAGAGGCATTCTTTCCTAGACCCAAAATCACGTTACTTCGAAGTAACGTTCCCTAAAATTCCCTTCCATAATTATCTCCTAATTTTTAGTAGTCAAAGTCTTTCCAAATTCTCTCTTTGGAAAAGATGTTCTAAAAATAAGGAAACACAAATAAAAATAACTTCCTAACACAATTAAACTACTAGGGGGGGGGGGGGGGAAAACGTCCATCCAAGCTGTGACTCCAAGTTAGAAGTTTCTGTGCAGGATTTTTTGGGAGTTTTGTCTTGGACGTGAGGACTAGGCGTGCCCGTGCCAACTTCACACATGATCTTTATGGAAAAATCTCTTAATTTCCTTTTATTTCCTTCTTTATATACTTTCCTGTAATTAACATCAATTATACCAAATATGAGTAGAATCAATCAATTTGCACAATATTCGGTAATAATAAAAAGCAAAATAAACATATATTAATCCACTAATTATCACGCTATCAGTGATTGATATTTATTTGATTGTTTTAATATATTTTGCAGGGTTTTCACCTTTCTATGGTCAATTTGGGGTCAATATGGTGATAAACGTACATTGCATATTGATAGGTTCGAGCTTGATCCCCAATTGAAAAGTTAAATAAGCTTAAGCAAATCAATGGAGGTGGAAAATTGCATTCTGACCAAGGCCGTGGGTAAGGCCGCACCATGGTCTACCCTGCGACAATAGTTAGAAAGGCTGTGCAAATATTACGATTGAAGGATGAAGTTTTTAACCAAGATTGCGAGCAAGGCCGCATCATGGTTGCCCCACAGCTATGGTCAGAAACTACGCAAGTGGAGCAACCAAAGGAAAAGCAATCTAATGGAGATTGAAAGCAAGGCCGCACCACAGCCAACCCTGTGGCCTGGCTACGAACAGCTGCAACTTCTAAACATTTTGCAGTAAATCTTTAAAAGGGAGGTACCCTAAGTAGAAAAAAGAGAGGTAGATACATATCACACACTTTCACACAAATTTTCACCCATCTAGAGAGATGTAGGGAGAAGAAAGCAAGAGTAAAGGGACAACTCCAAGGCCCCAATGGTGCAAATCAAGAAAAGATTTTATCAAGATTCAAGGGAATATTCAAGAAGGCTACATGAGAATGAGTTTTCCTTATCTTTTCTAGTATTTTGTTAGGTTTATTCTTGTATATTTGTATATGATTTATATGGGATGAACCCTAAACTATCATGTTATTGATTTTATTTTTGATCTAGTGAAAGACTTGCTTTATTCATAAATTTATTTATGAGTTTCCTTGTCTTTGAATTGGGATTTGCCAGCATCTTTTGATTCAATTCTCAATTTCGTATAGGTAGATTGAGAAATCATCCATATGATAAGATCACTTTCTGAATAATAAGGTTTGCATGAATTGTTAGAGATGAAACTACATGAGTCTTCCCTGTTAGATTTAAACCTAACCAAAACTTAAGATCCATAGAACCTTAATGCGGCTTTCTAGGTTTTTAATTGAGAAGAGATTCTAATTAATCAACCAAGAAGATAAAGGTTGTAATACTTGGGAAATATTATAACCTAATTAAGGGATTTTAGGGTATAAGTGATTGGGTTATTTATTAATCAAATTAGAATCATAACATGCTTGGTTTAGGGGGGGTCCTACACCTAGATTTCACCTCTATGATTGTCAATTCTCTCTATTGACCTTCTAGATTGCTGTATAGTGAGGAAGTTAGTATTAGTTAGTTCGTATTTTAATTGATATATCCATTCGCTTTATGAGGTCAGATAATAAAAATAAGGTCAGTACTAGTACTTGAATAGTCTCTGTGGGATCGACACTTGGTACTCATGTACACTGTACTATTGGAAATGATAGGTGCACTTGTCTAAATATCCATAGTATAGCCAAAAAAATATCAAGTTTTTGGCACCGTTGCTAGGGACTAGGATATTAAGAATACCGTATTTTTATTACTCTAATTATTTTTTGTCTTTTTATGTTTAGTCTCACTTATTTTGTTTAATTTTGTTTCTTGAATTTTTAGTTATTTTTTGTAGTGAGCCTTTTTTAGGATCTCATCTGCAACTTTAATTTGAAGATGACAGAGTATTGCTATAATTCGGCCCATGAGTGAGGTAATAATGTAGAGTCTACAGGTATGGATAAATTAAGTGCCCTTGAAAGGCTAATTGAGGATATTGTTAATAAAAACAATGAACAGGTTGAGTGTAGTTCGTCTTATTCCCAAGGTAGTGTTATTATTTATGCTAGTTGTGGTGGAAGTCACGAGTTTTATGAGTGTTTCCATTTTAGACAGGCACCTTCTAATGATATTTACACCCATCTCTCTCTTTATGACGCCTATCCCAATACATATAATTTGGGGTGGTGGGATCATCCATCTCTAGGATGGGAGGAATAAGGGAAATAACATGACTACACTTGGGGATTAGCCAATGATAGAATAAAAGATTTTAGGTTTCAATTCGACCCTCCCCTTGTAAAGTCCAATCCTGAGTTAGAATTGGCCATTGTGAACTTTATGAAAGCATCAAATGATAGGATGACAAATTAGATGCTGAAATAAATAAAAGGGGAAACAATTTGTTATTATTATTAAAATTGTTGAGAATCTTATAGGTCAAATCACTAAAGCTATTAGTACTAGGAACCAATGTGAGTTACCAAGTGACATTGACTTGGATCCTAGTGAACAAGTGGAAGGGATTGACATTGATAGTAATGAGCAATTGAGTGTACCTCCTATGGTGAGTAAATGGGAAGAGCGTGAGTGGCTTGAAGAAGAAAAGTGACTGAGATAGAATTTGTAGGAGAAGGAAATAAATCTAGTGAACCAATTGAATTAGGTGAATCCTCACTTTCAATTACTATTTCCATTCCATAGGAGAGCCTCATGCTCATAATTTTAAGCCTCTATATATAAATCTTCTTTGTGGTAACTAATATTTTGCTGGCTCCTTCTTACTATGGAGCTTTTAATGATATCATGACATGTAAGAGGAGACTAGAGGAATATGAGAGGAAGGCTACAATGGAAGAATGTCATTCTATCATGGTTGTGCAATCACCAAAACTGAGGAATTCTAAGTTACAAAGTGCAAAGAAGGATAAACATCCAAGGATTGAGATCCAACAATCCAAAAAAAAAGAAGGAATGGGCCAAAGAGATTTTCATCAAGGGGTTACGTGATAAATCTTGATGGCATCAAACTTAAGACATCGAACAAGCGCTTGTTGGGAGGCAATCCAACTTTTATCTTAGTATTTTAGTTGGTTTTAAGTTTAGTAGGATTGTTTTAATTAGGTTGTTTCATGTGTGATTTGTAGGCCTCAAGAAAGAAGGTGAAACTTACAACCATAACAATGGAAAAAACATGCGAGCAAGAGGGAGTTTTCGTTTAATCTTTGTGTTTCATTATCTATCTAGTGTGATTTTGCTGTTAAAATTCCTTTCTTGCTTTATTTTGAAGTGCTTAGGTGGGTTGCGAGTTGATTTTTATACTTTAAGCAAAAGAATAAGGGTGAAAAGTGAAAAAGCACATAAATTCAATAGAATCTGGAGAAAAATCGCTGCTTGATTCGCAGGTGAGCCACCTGCGAATTCCTACCAGTATTTGTTTGCAGAATGTGAGCCATAGGCTAAGCCATGAATTCACAGGCAGTGGCTGAAAAAAAAAAGAAAAAAATCAGCCGCAACTCCTTTTTCATACTTTCTTCCCCAATTTTTCATTCTTCCTCCCAACCCTTGCATCCCCACCTCTTATTTGTATGCTTTATTGAGTACTCCTTAGTTACTAATAAGTTATGTTTTAATAGTGTCATAGTAGATATTCATGACACCTAATTTATACTTGTTAAGTTGCCATTTGAGGAAGAATTGCTGGTATTAAGTGTCTTGTATTATGTTTGAGCTTCTTTGTTCATTTGCTTGGTAATTAGCAATTGTGCTTTTAGGGTGTCAATAGCAACCAGCATGTATATTTAGTGGTCTTTTTGAGTGAACTACTATATGGTTTAAGGGATTACAACTAATTAAGTGTGGGGGCTTACTTTGAGCTTTACATGGGTGTTGTGTTTTTTTTTTTTTTTTTTGTGTTTTCATTGGTTAAGGAAATGGCTTCCATTGCAACTTGGTTTGATACTTCACTTTCTTTGAGTGTAGGTACAATAGTAAGAACACGAAATAAATCATCCAATAATACTAAGAAGAGAGTGGAGACAATGCCTAGGCACCTTATGTTTTTTAAATGCTTTATGTCATTTTCTTTTCTTTTTCTTTATTTAGTTCTCTCTGGGTCTATACGTATTATTTTTGTTTTCAGAATTTTTATTGCACTTTGACATATATTTAACGAGCTAAATAGTGTAGTTGTCTTTCTTTTGATGAGTTGCAATGATTTCTGCATTTTGGATCTCTTTCCTGAGCTAAATCATAATTAGAGTTGCCACTACTACGACAAGGGGAGTATTGATTTTAACTTTTTATTTTTTCCTTCTTTTCCTTGCTTTGTTACACATTGGGGACAATGTGTGATTTAAGTGTGGGGAAAAATTTAATTTTGTCGTGATGTGTGCACACTACTTGTTGGTCAATTTGCTAGAAATTGATTGTTTGATATATGGTTGTTGATTTTCTTATCAAAATTTTTTTCTAGAAATTTTTCAACTTAGGTGCTATTAATGTTTTTATTTTGAGTTTCATGAAAGTAATATATATAATTAACTCGTTAGTTGTCAATTTTCCTACCAGAATAGAGTAATTATGCGCATTTTTTAGAGGCTTCTTCTTAATAGACTAAGAAGATGTGATCGTGTGATTATGAGATTTTACTTTAGAGAAGGTATGCTAGATAAAATAGGTTGAATTATGCTGAAATTTTTTGCGCGTTTAGTGAAATTTTTCTACTTTATTTGTTTGTCTTCATGAGTTAAGTATTGAATGTAGCTTTTGGGTATAGCATATGCCTATGATGAGTAATGTGTTAGAAAATGTGCTTAAGTGCAAAATTTTGAAAAAAAGAAAAAAATGAGTAATTAAGCTTAGGTTATATTCCGTTGGTTTTAATGCTAAGTAACCAGAAATCCTCATCTGGTCAATGTTGACTTTCACATAAAAAGGTGTTAGAATTATGAGTATGCATAGTAGCTTGGATAGACGAAGTGTTGAGTAACCCGAGATCTTCATCTGACCAATGTCGATATTCACGTAAAAATGCAACTTCATGTTCTAAGTAAAGGCTATGCTTAATAAGTAAAAGTCCATAATTCTGAAAAGTTAATTGATCATGGGCATAAAATTGTACTTGTTAGCTATAGGATCTACTTATTTTTTAATTTCAAATAAAGTAGATAAATGAAATTGAACTTTTTTAATTGACGTATAATTCTTTCTCCTTTGCTTAATATGATTGGTATTTAAAATAAGATGAATAATTGCATAATCGCTTAATACGGGATAGGCCGCGCCTTGGCCTACCTCACAGCTATGGTAAAAAAGGTTGTGCAAATGTTACGAGTGAATGATAAAGTTTCTGACCAAGGCTGCAGGCAAGGCTGCACAATGGCATGCCTCGTGGTTATGGATAGAAAGTGCGCAAGTGGAGTGCAACCAAAGGAGAAGCAATTTGATGGAGGCCGCGGCAAGGCCATGCCATGGCCTACCCCACAGGACAGCTGCGATTTCTAAACATTTTGTAGTGAATCTTTAAAAGGGAAGAACCCTAAGTGGAAAAAAAAAGTATATCACACACTTTCACACACTTTTTCACTTATCTAGAGGGATATAGAGAGAAGAAAGCAAAAGTAGAAGGACAAATATAGGGCTTCAATAGTACAAAGCAAGAAGAAATTTCATCAAGTTTCAAGGGAAGATTTAAGAAAGCTGCCTGAGAATGAGTTTTGTTTATATTTTCTTGTATTTTGTTGGGTTTAATCTTGTATATATGAATTGAGTTGTATATGATTCAAATGGGATGAACTCTAAACTTTCATGTCATTAATTTTATTTTTGATTTAATAAAAAACCTACTTTATTCTTAGATTTATTCATGAGTTTCGTTGTCATTGAATTGGGATTTGACAGCATCTTTTGATTCAATTCTCGATTTTGTATGGGTAGATTGAGAAATGATCCATATGAAAAGATCACTCCATGAATAATAAGGCTTGCGTAGGTTGCTAGAGATAGAACTGCATAAGTCTTCCCAGTTATATTTAAACCTAGCCAAAACCAGAAAATCCATAGAACCTTACTACACCTTTTTGGGGTTTTAATTAAGAAGAGATTCTAATTAATCAACCAAGGGAATAAAGGTTGTAATACTTGAGAAAGGTTATAACCTAATTAAGGGATTTTGGGGTCTAAGCAATTGGGTTATTTATTAATCAAGTTAAAATCATAACATATTTGGTTTAGGAGGGATCTATGTCTAGATTTCACCTCTACGATTCTTAATTCTCTCTATTGACCTTCTAGATTGCTATATAGTTAGGTATTTAGTGTTAGCTAGTTAGTTCGTATTTTAATTGATATCGCTATTCACTTTATAAGGTTAGATAATAAAAATAAATTTAGTCCCTATAGGATTGACACTCGGTACTCCCGTACACTGTACTTCTAGAAACGATATGCACTTGCCTAAGTATCCATAATATAGCCAAAGGGATATCACTTGGGAGCCACAGAGGCAAGGCAGAGTGTCTTCAATCGCTTCGAGAAACATTCTTGCAGCCAACTCGAGAATACACCCCGTTGAATATCCGTTACTCTCATATCTTAGTCATAATGAGGCTACAAAGGTTTTCTCAAGTTGTCCCCAGGATGGCGAGGAGAAGAGGGAGACAAACACTCACCTCTTCTGTGACTATCACCATGACATCAGTCATGGAACTGAGGAATGTCGAGATCTCAAGGAAAAGATAGAATTCCTAATTAGACAAGATTATCTCCAATCCTATGTACAGAGGTAGACCTTTTCAAAATTCTCATGTGGAGCCCCTTAATATAAGGGCCAGGAGCACCTCATCTCCTCTCAAGATATTAACTTGGATGGTGGTAACTGATACAGAAGGAGTGGAGGTACCATAATACAAAAGGGAATCGAAAGGTCAGAGGAAAAATCGACAAGGAACTGCAGATTCTTGACCTGGCTTTGTCACAAGAACCTCATGGTTCCCTAGCAGTCATTAAATTGGTGTGAGAGTGATAAGTGATAAAAAGTATATTTTGTAGTATATATTTTGAATGTGTTTTTGGTGTATTTTTAGTATATTTACCATAAATATTGGCTTTAAAACTTGCAATTCTCTCAAATTAGGTTTTTTTTCTAGAATTAGGTTTTTGAAGTAGAATTAATATTTAAGCAATTTAATGTGCTATTTTTGTATATTATTGCAGGACTTTAATATTCAATCATAAATTTGATTGATTAGACCACAACTTGTCACAAATTTTGTAGATTCAAGCTGGTTGAAATTTACTGTATATTACATTTAAATAATATTAATTTATCGTACAATAGAATCCAGCATGAATGATGTAAAGGGAGTACGTACTTCTTATTTTTATGGCTTTCATTAGTTCCTTTTAAGGTTTTCTTCATGTATTGGGTTAGAGGTTAGGCTTATGCCCTTACATAAAAAATGCAAGAAAACACGTGGATCACACTTGAAATTATCAACACACTTGGAATTACATATCAGTGGTACAGAAAAGTCAAATTTGCCCTCCAGGTTGGATCCGTATGTTAGCTTCCACGAACTAGTGACCAGCAGATCGGCACTAACTTAAGGCTTTCAGCTGGCTCAACTTGCAACTTGTTCCCATGGTTTTTGTAGAGATTTTTGAGCAAGATTATCTTGCAAATCCCTAGGAAGACTTTTGAAGCTAATCTGATTCCAATTTCATAATTACAATTTTCAAGTGGTGATCAAGTTGGACAATGACCTTGAAGACATTTGTCTATAAATAGGAAGCCTTTGTAGTTCATTTGATTCATGCTAGGTTGGAGCAATTGTAGAGAATTGATAGAATTCTCTTAGTTTCATAATAGAAATATTGTGTTCTTGAGAGAAACCTTTGTAAAAACAATCTTATAGCAACTCTCTTGGAAGAAATACAAGTTCTTGGTGCCATTCTTCAATTGAATAAGCTTTCTTTAACTTTGTCTATTTCATTTATATTGATACTATGGCTAATTGAATTCAAATCACATGTTTTGATTTTGATGCAACTATGTTGAGCTAAATTTTAATTTCCAGGATTTGATGAAACTTATGAATCCATATTAATGAATTTATATTTATTCAATTTTAACCTTTGTATATGAAATTCATCTAAGGAGATTGAAGTAGATAAAGCTAAAATTGAAGCAGCTGAACAAAGAGATTCAAAGTTTTCTTGGTCATGCCAACATCTATAAGAGATTCGTTAAGGATTTTTCTAAAATAGCTAAGCCATTGTGTGATTTATTGTCTATAAGATATCCCTTTTGAAATTGATAATAAATCTTTGGATGCATTTAATAGGTTGAAGAAAGAATTGGTTTCAGCTCCTATTGTTATTTCACCTTATTGATCACTACCTTTTGAGCTCATGTGTGATGCTAGTGACAATGCGGCTAGAGCAGTATGAGGACAAAAAAGGGACAAAAAGTTGCATGTTATTTCTTTTGCAAGCAAAGTATTGAATGATGCACAAAGTAACTATGCAACTACAAAAAAAGAGTTGTTAGCCATTATTTTTGCACAAGACAAATTTAGATCTTATTTAGTAGGATCTAAAATTATTGTTTATACTGACCATGCAACTCTTAAATACCTGTTAAATAAGAAAGATGCAAAGCCTAGACTAATTAGATGGATCTTATAGTTTTAGTAATTTGATTTGGAGATTAGAGACAAAAAGATATCTAAAAATGCAATGGTGGTTCATTTGTCAAGGTTGGAATACATCCCTACAAATAATCAAGTTCCAATCAATGAGGACTTTCTGGATGAATGGGTAATGAGGACTTTCCAATCAATGCGGATATAGTGAATTATTTGGTAGGAGGTGTTATGCCTAGTGATTTGAATCATCATAAGAGGAAAAAGTTCAAACATGTGAGAGGGAAATTCATCAATAGACTATCCCAAATCTTGTCAAAGAAATTGTAACTTGTTAATGACTTGATACTAATGAGCAAGATCTATTTATCATTCAGTCAAAATTTTCCAAGCTTCTTTTGCACTATCAAAATCATCCAACAGAAATCCAATGGAAGGAATGAATACATTAACAAACCTTGAGATGATCTTATGATTAATACTATCACAATTTTCCAATTTGTCAGCTTATAAATTAGCTAATCCGTCTTTGTTAGGAACAATTTTGATGTGTTTTCCAATAATAATTCACCAAAACTTAAAACCTTAGAGAAAGCGTCGCATGGCAAGAATCCAAAGAGCATAGTTAACACCATCTAAAACGAAGCTTGTTGGATAGGTGACATTTGAAATTGGATTAGAAGCCATAAACTAAACAACTTGTAAAAGATTACAAAAGAGATTGTAACAATGTAATCTAGGAATAGAATTTCAAAAACCCAAAGCAAAAATCAGACTCAATGTGCATACTGACCATATCAAGAACTAGTCAAGAAAATGATCGAATCAGTAGAATAAGAAAAAGTTTCACTGATTGGTTGAACTAAACTAATTTTGGTCAATAAGAGGAGTTAGAATGGCATTGACATTGTAGCGACATGCAATGATGTGCTACTAATGGTAGAAATGTAGCGTTGACTTTACAGTGACATGGCGATAATGTAGTAGTGAGTTGGCAGCTAACAACGCATTGCATTAGCTAATGTTTTTTATGACGTTAACAAGCTCGGAGATACACAGAGATGGCGCATGAAATGCACACAGAGACGAGTTTAGTATGGCACGTGTTTATGCTTGCAGTTGCAACTAGCGATCAGTTTTTTTTCCTAAGGGTGCGTGGGGGCTCGTGTGGTGTCAAATCATAGTGATTCTGGTGATGTTTTGATTGTCTTGGAAGACCTTATAGTCTCAAATCATCCCTTATGGTCTGAAATCATCTTACTTTTAATGATTAACAAACTAATGTTGAAGTTGCCTAATGATCAATTAAGTTGACTTTGCCGCCAAATCAATTAGGAATCAAAAGAAGATGAAAAATGCAAAGAATTACTCATGCAAATGACCAACCGGATGCCCAGAGGAACATGTACACATCCAAACAACTGGAAGTGCTCAATATAAATTGGTGAGAGAGCATACGGATGAGGATGCGGATGTTTACATAGTCTGGACTTGCATCTAGATGACTATCCGGACTCAGTAACGGTTAATTTTTCAGCATTGTGAATTAGACCGTTGGAGGCCATTTTCAGCACAATTTCTATCCCTATAAATTTCAATATTTATATAAATGATTAAGAACATTTGCCTACTTAGTTTACGAATGTTTTAAGAGTAATTTTGGGAGAAAATACTCTTGTGTGAGCGTGTGCTTGTAGTTCTAGGTGAGATAGTTTGCTGGATTGAGAGTGCTTTTCTTAGTGTAATAGGAAGCTTTCAAGTGTAGCAAAAGATAGGGATTGTGAGTGGTTGTAAAACTCTTAACTAGTCTTAGTAAAACTTTGTGTAACCAAAGTGAGGACTTTGAATCAACTAGAGTTAGGATGAAAGAACAAGAGTGATCTCTCCTTTTGTACATATTGGTAAGCTTCGCCAACTTAAGAAGAAGCACTTAATAGATTAAATTTCAAGTGGCAATACTTGGGAGTAGATGTAGGTACTAAATTTGGTGCCGAACCACTATAAAAATTATAATGTGTTATTTACTTTATTTTTATTCTTGTTGTTATTTTGAGGTTTACACTTATTTTTGTTGTTGTTGTTGTTGTTGTTATATTAGTTGCATTATTTTTGGGGCCAACATCTTGTCTCGTGGTTGACGATTCCATGTTCATATATAAGAAAAAGTTGTCAATCAAGGATGATTTAGGTACAAGGCTGATCTGAAATAAATTTAGTGTATACTAGTAGTATGTCAACAAAAGTCTTTATTCAGGCCCAATGATGGAACTCTAATACCATGTTAAAGAGTATGGACTTTCATTTCAAAACTAATTGACAAATGAATGGATTGACCCATGAACTTTTTTAATTAGGATTAAATTCCTCAGGTAATTGATATAGGATTTTGTATTTTGATTCTTTTTCCCTCAAAAAATTTCTCAAAATTGAACTTATTGCAAGATGCGTTAAAAAAAATTAATATCTTTTTTTAAAATCGTGGAAGACCTTTATCTTTTCTTTTTTTGGGTATAGCAGGAATATGGGATTTAAATATGACATCCTATTTAGTAAAATGTCATTTACCAACTAAATTAAGATAGTTGAACAAATAATAGCATCTCTAATATTGCCATCTTATGTAAGTGAAATGTCATTTAGCATCTAAATTAAGATAGTTGAACAGATAATAGCATCTCTAATACTGCTACCGAAATGTAAGATGATGATTATCTTTGTCTATGTTTTCATACTCGAACCGGATATAGACTCCGTTGAACTCAGGGGTCAGGAGTTAATGGGTTCGATGGGGGATCGATTCGGGATCAAATCGGATGACATCATAACTACGTCATATATATATATATATATATATATATATATAGATTAATGAAATTGAACACATATATATAGACACACACACACACACATACATATAGACACACACACCCTATTAATTTTTTCTCTAATTTTAATGATTAGTCAAGACTAAAAAAATCAGCACGTCCAAAAAATTATAATTAACCAAAAATATTAAAAAATCGAGTTTTACAATTTTCTCGGCAAATACACTCTTCAAATAGTTTGCAAATTGTTGAACCTGCGAAGCATTAACAACTGAGAGTGTACAATTAATGCACTGCTCTTGTCCTCGGAAAGGGAAGGTATAATTGAATGGTCGGGCAGTTCAAATGTACATTCATCAGTCCACAATGGAGTAATTAATGATGGGATATTGAAAAGACCATGCAGAGCAAAGTTCCTGGTCAACCGGTTCTACAACTCTCGGTCAAATCGAGTTTTTACTAATCAAATCGGTTTTTTTACTGGGTTTGATCGGTTTTTAATGGCCAATTTTTTAAAGTGACTTGGACTGGAGACTTGATCGGTCCGGTTGAGTTTAAAAACACAGATCTTTGTGGCTTTGTGCATAAGCTTAAGAAGGTTTTTCTTTTTTTCATGCATCTAAACCAACATCTTTTTCATAATGTACATTTGAAAAGCAAGGAGAAAAACTTACTGATATTTGGTCATAGTTTTGCATAGTGAAACAGCAATTTAATAGAAAGAGATCAAGTGTAACCAAAGTTGGAATTGCACTGGTAAAAAATCTTATATTCAAGTCTCACCGTTAGTTATCAATCTCAGCATACAAAATTGCTAGGAAAACTTTTAAGTTAGCATGTAACGAGCTTCCGAATGAAGAGCATAATATTTATGTGTATATCTTCTAGAGTAAAATCACAATAGTGGGTCCTTTTGCATTACTTTGTTTAAAATAGCTAGTTGTAATATAAAACACACAATTTTCTCGAAATTCTAGTTGAAGTTTTTGTCAAGCATGATTACCTTCACCAGTGTAGACGGTAATTGGAACTATAAATATGTAATGTTGACTAACAAAACATAGCAGCCAGTTCTTTATTTAAATCGTTCAAATTCATTTGTTACAAAAAAAAAAAAAAAAAAATTGAAGTTGACCTCAGCGGCTCATGTTTCGGGACTTCCAATGTTCCCCGTAAGTTGCCATGCTTTTAAACCTTTTAAATAGTCTAGAATCAAAATCAATTTTTATAGAGTTCACGTCTATGTATATCCCATATAACTGAAAATAAAGGACTAGTTTTTCAAAAAACAAGACAGGATGCAAATGGATGCTTCCAATGTTAAGCAACAAAAGCGTTTTGTACTTGTACATGGTGCAGGCCATGGAGCTTGGTGTTGGTACAAGCTCAAGCCACTGCTCGAGTCCGCCGGACAAAGGGTCACACCCATAGATCTATCAGCAGCTGGCATCAATCCAAAGAGGATTCATGAGCTTTACACAATTCACGATCACAGCTTGCCATTGTTGGAGCTCATGGCATCAATTCCTCCTGATGAGAAGGTTGTACTTGTTGGGCATAGTTATGGTTGTATCAACATTGCTGTTGCCATGGAAAATTACCCTGAGAAGATCTCAGTTGCTGTTTTTGTAGCTGCCGTGATGCCTGATGCTATTCATGCACCATCTTATCCTTTGGAACTGGTAACAAATTAATGGATTTGCGCTATAGAACATTCCTGCAGTTACCCATACTAGAGTACACAAAACTGATTTGTGCTTGAGGAGAAAACTTTGGAAAGAAAAGCAACACAAAAACAGCCAAAATTGAATAAATAATTGTTTGTGTACGTTATAATTTTTGGATTTTCTATATATCATGTTTCTTTCTCACATCATACTTATAATGATTGAATGATCATCTCTATTTATTTGTATGTGCATTTTCTTATTTCTTATTTCCCAATCCATGATTTTACTAATACTATCGGCACTTTCTTTCGTGGACTAAAATTTTGTAACTATGTCCCAATTCACGATTTTACTAATATTCTTCTTCAAAAGTTCCATGAGCTATCACCAGAGAATGTATTGCTGGACACACAATTTTCATCTTATGGAAGCCCAGAAAAGGCAGGATCCTCGATGCTCTTTGGCCCCCAGTATCTGTCCAAACTTTACCACCTTTGCTCTGCTGAGGTATGACCTCATGTATTATTTTGTCTAAATTCTTGATATTTTTGGGTTATTAGAAGGGTCTTTTGTCCTCGTCCATAATTTGCATTGACGAGTTTTTTAAGGTTCAAGATTTTGTATTCAACTAGTGGTCAACAATAAAATTTATGTCAATTTATTTCGATGTGAAAGGATAATTCTAATCCAGAATTCATACTGGTATGCTAATGTATTGGGAAATAAAATGCAAAAGATTCACCAAAGAGATCCATACATAAGTTGGAATCGAAATTTGACAAAAATCTTAAACTAATTGGTCTAATATTCTACTAATAAGTGTTTTCTGTTTCTTTCCCAAGCTAATGAGACACTACTGGCCTACCTATGGGTCTAACACATATTTCCCTTCATCCTCACATTCAAACAAACTTCTCCTAAGCCCGTATTACTATGTAAGACAAACCCACTCTTTACCAACTTGCATATGGACGTTACCTATTTCTTTAATTCCAAACAAATTGAATCGCTAGCTTAACTTTAAATTCCATGGCCCAAAGCCAATAAAATAATGATTCACCCTCCACAAACTGAATCCCCAACTTAATTCCAGGTTTTGTGGCCCAATACCAAAGGGAAAAAAATAATTCACTAGTCCAAAATCAAGAAAAAAAAAAAAAAAAAAAACACTTGCCAACAAACAGAAGACATTAGCTATAGGTTCTGATACTACTTGCTGGGGATAAAATTGTGGGTGAACAACCAAAGAAACCAAATATAATGTTAGAACTCAAATTTGACCCAAAAACTTAATCTATTAGATTTAAGTCTATTGCCTGTATATTATTTACTCTTTCTTTCTTTCTCAAATAATTGTGGGACAAAATTAATCTACCCATAGACCTAACAAAATGGTATGACGAAATCAACAGCTTAAAGACTTTCCAAGTGCACATGCTTTGATTTTGTGTGTGTGTGTGTGTGAGATACATGTCTGTAAATATATACTCCCATGTATATACGTTTCAGGAGTAACATCTTATCCTGATCATTTTGTTTTAGTGAAGCCACATCGAATAATTAAAGGTTAGTTATATTGATAAGTGTTACAATGCCGTAAAGGATATGTAGTTAACACTAATTTTTTATGTAAACTTCAACCTACCATGAGTTAAATATTTCACAGGTTGTTTTCATATCAATAATATTAAACATTTGTCTGACGAATACCGCATTTATATATCCGGCTAAAAGGGTAACGAAGTATTATATTATGTTTAGTTTTTAGTGTTAATTAGTGATTAGTCTGGGTGTCTGCTTAATTGTCAAAACCGCATCATTTGACTAAAGACAAACAGATGTGGAGGGAATCTATATGTTAAGAATAGTATTTCTATATTTTGCAAGATCAGTTTATAGAAGTTTTTTCAGGGTCCTTTTTCAAGGAAATCTGCATAATTTAATACTTATTTTCAGGATCTTGAATTGGCAAAAATGTTGGTTAGGCATAACTCGTTTTTCTTTGAAGATTTGTCAAAGGCAAAACCGTTTTCAGCCGAGAAATATGGTTCAGTTAAGCTAGCTTATGTTGTATGCAAGGAAGATAAGGTTGTGACATTACAGATCCAGCGTTTTTTTATTCAAACTGTTGGGGTTACAGAAGAGAAAGAGATAAAAGATGCAGATCACATGGTAATGCTTTCAAAGCCCCAAGAACTTTGTCAAAGTCTCTTAGAGATAGCTGACAAATGCATTTAGATGCATTTTTTCTTAATCGTGGCTTACTTCTGCTAAAGAAATAATGAGTACTTTGAGGGGGAATAATTGCTTTTTCATTCTCTTCAAGAAGAGCGAGGGACTCTTGTTTGCCACAAGTTTTTCTCATCTACCATTTGGATAAGAGAATTCCTAGGTACTTTTTTCATTTTAATGTCGAAAACTTTTATCCCTATCCTTACTGCAATTACAATTGCAAACTAAAAACTAAGAACTTTGGCTAGAAAATAGCATAGTCTTTAATGATTGTTTCTTTTTACAAAGTACTTTTAATTAGCTAAGAGTTTGCAATTTCATAGGTTGGGTTTAATATGTTCAAATTGTGAAGTTAAAAACCAAAATATTTATTTGCAAAATTTGAAGAATTAAATTAGTCTACAGTATAGCGATAAGCAAAAAAGTGCAATTAACCCCACAATTATACATGGATTCTTGTGGCAAGCAAGTAACAATAAGGCCAAAGTGCAACTATACATGGAGTCTTGTAATTATAAGTATTTATCCCTAGATAATTTGTGTATTCTTCGTAGTAACTTCTTGCTTCCAATGTGTTACCCCACATGCAAGAGTGGCCTGAAGTTAAATTTGCGCGTAAAAGAAGCTATATAAGGATTCAAACTAATTGTCGCAGAAAAAGTAGTTTTCCGCAGATTTGGACTTCCAAATTTGAACGACCGTGCGGTCTGATCTCATCTTGACACATTCGGGCTGTTGAAATCGAAATGCTGTTGTGTTTTTGCTAGTAAGTTTTGAAGAGGGCATTCTAATTACGTACGTGAATATAGTAGTTCCATCTTAATATGTTAATCGTATCTGCGTGACGGGATTTTGTTATGAAAGAAGTATTTGTTACCAATATATCATACTTTGTGTCCGCCCAATTATATCAAAACTGTCATTTGGTCAAACTGGACAAAGATTCAAAGAGAATCTCTATTATCATTAAATGGTAATTTCTTTTGTGATAATTACACAAACCTCCCCCAAAGGTTATTGAGAATTGCAGGCAATTCACTTCATGTTTTAATAATTAAACTTACATTCTTTGTGCTAATAAAATGTCTATAATAACCATCTTATATTAAATTCATTGGATAATTTCACATAACTTCCTTGAGGTTTCTCATAATTGCAAGAACCTCCCCTTAGGTTTTGAAAACTACATTTACCCTTCATCCCCCCCCCCCACCCGATGTTTATATTTTTTATAACAAAATAAACTTATTTTGATAATGTATTCTAAAAATACCGGCCAAATATCCTTAAATACCCTTAACTGCTTTTAAAAATAAATAATAGGTAAAAAAATTAAAAAGACCCTGAAAATCAAAATTTTCTAGCACTCTAATTAGACATCCCAAGCTATTTACGCAAGCTTGTTTTATTAAATTGGTCACTCTTTCTTACTATTACTAATAGATTTGTTTGTAAGAGTTTGATAGATAAAGTAGATTTATTTAGATTAGTCAGATATGAGTTTTAGATAATAGAATCTAGTGGAGATTGGAAGTTTGTTACGAGAGTACAAGTCCTTTTGACATTTTTATGATTAATTAATTAAATTTTTAAGGTTTACTTTTTTTTTAAATAACTAAGGATATTTTGGAGTGTTTGTTTGTTATCAAAATAGATTAGTTTTGTTATAAAAAATTTAAACACAAGGATGTAAGTGTAATTTTCAAAACTTGAAAGAAGGTAAGTGTAATTATGAGAAACTTCAGGAGAGGAATGCAAAATTATTTCTAAATTCATATATCAACAAAAATATCGAGAAAGAGAGGGGGGGGGGGGGGTGGGGGGGGGAGGGACCAACTCTTTAATTCTCAAGTCCTCTCTTTACTGATCTTTGCATCCATATTCATGTTCTCTCTCTTTGTATTCCATACTCTATGTACCTCCCTCCTACCCTCTTTTGCCCACATGGCATCTTCCTACCTCTCCCTCTCCCCCTCCCCCCAACAATACCCACTGTCCCCTATGAGTACCAATCCCCTCTCTGTCAACACTTACCATTTGCTCCCTCAATTACATCGTGTAAGTGGACTCTTTTTTTATTATTATTTTAGTCCTCATTTGGTTAGCAAGGTTTTTTTACTACGAAAGTTTTTTTTTTTTTTTTTTTTGTTAAAATTCAAAGTTCGTTGGTCACTTCATTTTTTGACTTGCCGAGAAAGTAAAAATATTTCTCACAATTTGAAAAGTAAGTGTAGAATCCCAAGATTCCAAACCTGACATCCTGTTGTAGGCATTCTAATTGCTATCTCAAAATTTTAATCTAATGTAGCAATGGACACTTTAACTCTTCCTTCTCTATTATCCTACTCTATATAAAGTCAAACATTAATATTTGGTTGCTATCTCCAACTTGAATCAATTGATTGCCTCCAATGATCACAGTGCATTTGGGCAAACATAGATTCGGCTGCCTCCAACCCCTTTTCCACCAAAGTTTGACAGTCTGAGACTATTTTCGACCTGAACCTACTTGCCATCTACACCCATAATTTGCTTCTCTGGACTAATCTCAGGCTGCATATGAATCAACTCCGTGATATTGCCATGAACAGGTCGGCCCTCCATATGCACATCATCTTCTCTCACAGCAACAACACATTCGCTTGCATCAATTCCATTATCAAACTATTCAATGTTTTCACTCGAGATGTCAACATGATTAGGGTTTTCACTATTGCCAAAGAGCTTATTAGATTGTTCTTTGTGAAGCTTCCCTTCTTGGACCTGATTTCCACAACATTTAGCCCCCTCAATATGTTCATCACCACGAAGATAATCCACTGGAACATAAACCTGCTTTCCAATACACTTCAATTGTTCAATCTGCTACTTTGTTATCCTCATCAAACCCACTTCCTTTCCTACACTTTGTATGAGAGTGCCCCACTTTCTAGCAACTTTCACAATACTTGGGCAGATTTTCCAGATTCGACCTCCACTCCAATCCAAATACATTTTGGAATATCTTTCAGCAGATCAACTTCAACACACTCCCTTGAAATGTTTGGATGAGATAGAGAAGCTGTTGCTGTGCATGTGTATAAAGGACGCCCCATAGCACTAACAATAGAAAAGAGGCAACTTTTATCAAACAAATGGATAAGTAACAATGCTAGGGAAAACCATACAAGAGCCAATGGCGATTCTTCTCAACATGGAAGGCCGGAATCCATCGGAATATCCTCTTTAGGGAATTTATCTACATGCCAAATGCCCCTAGTCCATATCTGAAGAAAGTCAGCCTCAGTAGCACATCTAATAAGCACGCGTTTAGCGTCCAAATAACCAACAAAGACAGAGTTTTCTAAATCCAAGGCAGCACAAAATTTCTTTATCTCCTCAATCTTAGGTCTACCACGAAAAAGTATACAATACACCACGTGCATTGCCACGTGGTGTACTAAAACCAATCACACATCGCCATGTGGTAATAGTGGGTCATATCTTGTATTATTTGGCGATGTGTGATTGGTTCTAATGCACCACGTGGCACGCCACGTGGCGCGCGTGGTGCACGCAATACTCACTCGGTCTACCACGGGATAACGCGCCAACCAACGCGAATTTAAAAGGAGCTGCTACCTTATCAATATCGGCCTTAGAGAAAAAAACAGCAACCTTGCCTTTGAAAGCTGATGTTTGCTTGACCTGGATTGGTGACGAAGCAGTCTCCAAGAAAAGATCAGAGAATGATTTTTTGGCCTTAGAAGAAACATATGATGGTTGTTCGTTAAGGACCTTGGTGGATTGCGGCCATTGGGCAGCCATTGCCGCCACCAGAATTTTGAAATTTAAACTGTAAGGATGATGCGCTGAAGAGAGAGCAAGAGAGAGAAGGCAGTACTACATCTTTGTACATTTACAATTGTTAAGTAACAAGTAGGACAGAGGATATTCTAAATATAAAATAATGGCTAAATCACAAAATGACCCCTATAATGTTGCATCATAATAAATTGTCCCATGTATTTTGAAAACCCACAAATTACCCCCTTGAATTGATAAAAAAATATTTGTGCTCTTTTATACACAATGCTTTGACAATTTTCTTTTTTTCGAGCTAAAACCTAAAATTTTTATACTACTCATGAGCGAGTAGAACAAAATGATAATAGAGAGAGAAGTTTGAAATACATGAACTACAAAAAAAAAAAAAAATTACTATTTTTATTACTGGATGAAGTTGGTCTTTCTTAGTTTGACTAGAAACAGAAGTTTGCATTTGTTTTTTTTTTTTATTTTGTCACTAATAGAAATGACGTTACCGGTATTTCTTAACGCTTTATTTTGAATATATTTGATAGAAATCATAAATTTATCTTCACTTTGTAAGCTATTCGTTATACATCATGACAAAAAAATAATAATTCATGTCTTTTTTCATCCTTTTTTTCATCTTGAATACAAATAATAGGAATGGTTTGTGATGAAAATTTTTGTTATTTTAGAGTCATGCCTTTGGTTTTTTATATAAGAATGCAACAACAATATTAGCTTGAAGAAATAACCTCATTTTATTTCTACATAATAAATTAAAAAGAATAGCAATATTAAAAAATTATGAGGGCAAATTTGTCCTCATCAGAGTGAAATGTACATAAGGGGGTAATTTGTTTCTAAAATAGGGGGCAATTTGTGTGTTTTCTAAACACAGGGAGTAATTTGCTACAATTTGTGTATTTCCTAAACACAGGGAGTAATTTGCTAGATATTTAACATTACAAGGGAGCATTTTGAGATTAAGCCTAAAATAATACTTCAAAAAGGAAGAATAAGTTGAGCCAAAATTGATTTCATTAAAAAATCAATCTAATTGATTTTAAAAATTAAAATTATTAAACCATCAAAATCGGAAACAAATTCATAATCAAGTTATTAACACAATTATGGGAGGAGCTCTTTGTTTGATGATTGTATATTCATGTGTAAATTATCGTACAATTGCAATTTGTACAATTTTAGTGTCCATTTATTTTCAATTGGCACAAATATTTACCAGAAAAAGAACCGAGATGACATCCAAACACACAGGATATGATCCTTAGTCTCACTAACTGAACCCCTACCGGCATCATTCATATGGTACTGCCACTGTGTCCAAATGTTTATCAATAGCCGTCATACATAAAAGAATTTAGGAAGCAAATAAACTTTGAAACACGCATGACAGCACCACATGAATAGAATTTATAGAGACTCAATTAATGAGGTTGAGGATCAAAAATCCCAAACTTTAGGGATCAATAATACAATTTCCTTTTTCTGCAGATTAAAATAAAGATGAGAAAGAAGAACTAATTCTCTTTTGCTTGTGTGAGAGCAACTTCAATTTAACTAATTCTTCAATTTCTGCGCCTCTAAATGGCGTGGTGAGCTTTAGCTAACACTAATTAATAGTTTGATCGGGGTTATGATTCACCCTCTCCCACCATGATCAAAGATTTTCTACTGGATCCAAAAGGAGTCCATAGAAGAAAAGATGTTAAAAAGATAACAGTAGAATTAATTGCTTCTTTTCTTGCCTGGTAATTGTGCTAACAAATTTAATCCTGACAAATATCAATCGTATCAAATGCAAATTACAAAACATTTCCTGCAGGCCAATTGTTGGCATGTACTGGCGAAACAAATATGAGATTCTCAGTAAGAAAGTAGAAATCATAAAACGACTCAATGAATGAGAGTTCTGGCATCTTCTTGCGAGAGCTCTGTTTGCATAGCTCAAATGGTAAAACCAGTCACCCCTTCGTGACTGTTTTTGCTGAACTTATAGTTCTACAAGGGCCGAGTCTTGCGACCTGATGCTCGACCGCATAAAAGAGCATTCTTTGGAATGGGATACTCATCTCTCCATGAATTGGCAGGAGAATAAACGCGGAGATAGAATTGTTGACCTAAGTATTGACGAGCCCAGTTCTCAGATCTGATGTTCCACATCCCCACATTGTCCAAAGGCATGTAAAGAGCAGTCCAAGACCTTGGATAAACCTGCGTGACAAGCCATTGATATGAAGAGTGAGTTGAAGAGTGAAGCATGATTGCACGGGTCATTTAGCTGATCAGATCGCAAAAATTTGCATCTACCATAAATGATCATGTATACTTGAAGCAATCACTAGTTTTAAATGGGTCAAATCAATTTGGCTATGATTCCAGACCACTTAAGGTAGTACTTCCAAGTACCTGGACAGTGCAACGAGAGATTCCATCCCTTAAGTTGTAATTTAATCTGCTGGCAGTTGACCATTGCCCACCATCCATCCTGCATATGAAAAAATGGTCAAGTAATTGTAAAAGAATCTAAGTACTTTCCACGAAATTGTTTGGACATAATACTTCTATTATTAATGATAAAGACAAAATACAGAACTTGAGCTTATTATCTGATATCGGTGAAGAACTTTCATAATATAATGGCAGAATCCACATGACCTGTGAACTATATCTTGATGTTAAGAGAAAGGACTTACCCAACGACAAAGAAGATGTGGCCATCAATGTGCCAAGACTGTACAGTGTCTTCTGAATTCTCAAACACCACCTCAAAAAAAGATCTGAAATCTGCAGCCATGACTGAAGTTTGGAGGTAACCACCTGAACCAGTGGGATTGTCAGGCATACTACCAAGACTGAAAACCCCCTGAATGTTGTAGTAGTCCGCAAGTTTTAGTGGTGTGTCAGCTGGGAGAAACGACACACCGTTGACAGCATACCTCTGCTTACCATTGATGACAGGAGCAGAGTTTGCCAGTCTAATAGTGCGTGTAGCATTCACCATTCCATAATGATAAGAGCCTTGAGGATTAGGTCTTGGTCCGCTTGCTGTTAAGTTTTGCCTGGTTCAATGTAAGACATTGGACCAATTAGCAGATTTTCGAAAAGCAGAGAATACAAGAAGACAGTAATATTTGGCATTTTAAGGCAGGCTACTTGTTAATCTAATTAAGCACTAACTAGTTAAATGAGGTCAGTACATGAAAATCTAGTGATCATGAATTAAAAACTCAAGCATTGAATTTTCCTACCAATCAAGTATACAATCATTTTATATTGTATAGTGGTTCCATCAAGGGTTGAGCTACCCTGTTTTTAGACAATGATTTCAGAAAAACTAGTTATGTAAAAGCCATAAAGGTGACACTGTTACAGTTCCGTCAAGAAACCACCATTCTAGAAAGAGTGAACTCTCAAAACTATACCTGATGGACCGAGCCTGATTGAGAGACCAATCAATTTCAGTTGTTGGCCCACCAGGAGGAGGCCCAGAAACACTGCCTGCTGAGTTACTATAATGAAGAATGGATGTTGCCGTAAGCACTTGGGAAGTAAAGCGCGTTGAGAATACTATATTGTAGTCTAGTGCAGGTTGATCAGCCTTGACCAATACAGAGCAAGACTGTCCCAGATGGAGATCAAAGGAGTCATAGGTGTTTTGCAACGTATGGGTACCTTCAACCTCAACCAACAACATCTTGTGCCCCTGGATTCTGAAATTTAGGGATGTTGCAAGCCCCACATTCGATATCCTGAACCTATAAGTCTTGCCTAGACAACAAAATTTGGATCATTTAGATTGTTAAAAAATTATAGTATATATTTTGACTGAGTTCGAAAGTTTGCTCCATTACCTTGATCAACAGTGAATGTATAACCATTTGATCCACGACCGTTTATTAAAATGCCATCAGGGAAAGGAAGGTCATGTCCACCATCCAAAGTTGCTTTCAGATCCTGCAAAAGTTCAGATGTGAATATGAGAATATGCTGTATGCAAAGCTTCATCAAATAAGAATTCATATAACATTTCACAAAAATCAAACATCAAATTGTTTGGTTCAAAATCTTTCCAAGAAGATCTTACTGTGTGATTTTGCTTGAACCAATCACCAGCCAAGATGGTGTAATCTGCAGCAGGAGGTGGGAAGGGAACAGGAATGACAGAACGGCTAAATATTTTGATGCCACCATATCCTCCGGCAGCCTTGTGGAATGCAAGGGAGGGGAAGTAGAAGAAACTACCAATCTGATCCTTGACTTGAAGAACATAAGTGAAGTTCTGCCCTGGAGGAATACGACAGTTGGTGCCATAGACTCCGTCTTGCCATGAATTCCTTCTCTGCTGCAAACCATTCCTGCCAAATGTCAAAAGTAACAGCGGAGAAAGATTGTGTTAATTTATTCAAGTGCTCAATAACTGGAAGGCTCCAAAGTAAACTTCCCGTTGTCTGAGTTCAAGAAAACCTAATCTGATCCACTTGAAACCAACTTAGACTGTAAACAATCAAGGCTAATTAAGAAAGCAGACTAGTCATATTACATTAAACTCTAACTAACCATCTCCTCTAAGAAACACTTCTGCCCTCTTGTTATCTTATTTTCACGAGATTAGTGCAGTAACAGCATTACTCCATTCCCACAATACCCCAGAGGAAGAAAAATTTTAGCAGCTGAGGAATAGTTGTGGGGGGCATTTTCGTCTGTTTCCTAAGCTGGATATTTACTACAATAGCCTGATATGAATATCACTGGTGAGAATATCAATGCTGTTGTCAGCAGTCAGCACCATCAAACGCATTTAATATGACAGGTTTCCAGGATTTTAGTTTCCCCTGTAGTTACGAGTTGGATCCATTGATGTTGTTTAAAAGTGTGGTGCATTTAGTCAGGACCACTCACTAAGTTCCACATATCTTTCTTCAATAAACAAGCTTCTTTAAATTTCAGCAAAAATTGGATCTTTTATGCAAATCCAGATCAACTGGAAAAAAAATGGATTCATGATTATTGAGCAAAGGGACCATTTACTATATACCACATGCTTAAAGCCCGAATAAATCAAAAATTACGTTAAGGTTTTTTCTAAAAGCAGATCCAGACGCAACCTTCACAAGTTTCAACTTTGAGAACCGCAAACCAAAACAGCCACGGGACTAACACCATAGTGAGTTTTAATTGCAGAAATCCTAGAGTCTAAAGAGAAGGACTAATCAAGATAATCTTTTCAAAGTTTCTTTGCATTAAACTTCATTTTCTAATAATTGCAAAGATCCTTATAACAACACATCAGATCAAATCAAATAAGTAGAACAACAAATTAACACAAATGAATTCACCCCTTAAAAACATTTCTTTTTTTCATTTTCCGCAGTTAAGATAGACACTTTGTAAACAATAAAACACTGAAAACTGGCTTAAAAACACAAACAACCAAATTACGTTGGCAAAAAGTTGGTAGCGTGTAAAGGCAAGAACAGGAAAAGTTAGTCCATTGCTAAATTCTTGAAAGAAAATAGGAACTTATCAGTAAAAAATACAAAATTTCTCACTTCCTCAACTGTATGCACCATTATACGAGAGCAGTGTTACTCTATCACTGGAAACTTCATCAAAGATGGCAAATATGGTAGAAGCAAAGAATCAAAATGCAGCACATAACAGATTAGCAACACTAACCAAGATAAGAGAAAAGGCTCATCCAAGCTGTTGAAAACACTAACAATCAAGTTTTCATTAGTCACTGTCGTAATTTGTGGCCCTGGAAACTGCCCATTTATCAATATCCCCTGCAACAAACATTTCACACACATCTCATAAATGTAACCAAAAAAATAAAAATAAAAATCAACAAATATTCTATCAGAAAAACAAGAAAACAGGAAATCTTGAATCTTGAAGAAGAAAGAAACTACCTGTTGCTTGACACCAAGAGGATAGATATCACCGTAAGTCACATTCCAAGTAAAGAACTGATATGGATCTTCTCCATTTATGCATTTCAATGATGAAACCACTCCTACTACTACCACTATCGCAGACCACCAGTTCAACCCCATCTTTCCTCCCATTTTCGCAGGAAAAAATGAAAAATAAAAGCGAAATGTTCTTTAATGGATAAGTGAACGGGATAGGAGATGTTTATTGTGTAAAGAAAAGACAACAAAGTTGTTTAGTCTGTTTCTTTCATTTCCTTTTCCACTTTTATTACTGTGATAGAAAACTAGCAGTGGCAATGAAGAGATTACTGGAGAAAATGTTTGGGGCGCTTGTGCTGTGGAAGTTAGTAGTATTTGTGAAGGTGGGAATAAGAACTCTGCTTCCTGAGCAGAGAGAGTCCGCAGTCTTTTCTTCTGTTGTTCAGTGACCGCGGTCCTTTTTTCTCGTAGAGCGGGCAACGCGGTTAATTTATTAATTGTCTTTTCAGCTTCTGAATTTCCAACTGTGTTCCGGCTGTCTCCCCGGTTTAAATTGGATCCCGCGCCTCAGCGGTTCCGGGTGCAATCCGAACCGCACCGGACAGTCAGTGTTAGCGGACTGTATATTAACACTTTCTTACATAATTTTCTTTTTTTTTTTTTTGAGAAATACATCATTTTCTTATATTATCACTTTAATATACATCATTTAATTTATGTGTCTATTTTTAAATATCTATAAAAATGGGACAATGACTGGTTACTCAAAACATAGTCGATGTTTATGTTCCGTAAATGCTTGAGATAAACATAAAAAAAGGGATGGATTTGTTATTAGAATTCAAAATTTGACACAACCTCCTTAATTATAGATACCATGTTTGAAAAAATTTAAACTTTCACCAAAAACATGAACTGCCAGGACGCACATTTTATTTTGTGTCCTTAGATAATACGCTTCAAAATCCTCTATTCCTAAAAACCATTTTTGTTTGCTCTATTCCACTCTTATACAGTTGCCACATGTATTAATTTATGATATTTTTGAAAAACTTACAGATTTTGTAGGCTATTTTATTAAATGCATTATGATTTATACATGTGACAGTTGTATAAAAGCAAAACAAATAAGAAAAAAGAGTTTTTCTTGACAGATGATTTGAAGCGTATATAATAGAAGCCAAGGGTCCCAATATATTGTGTCTAATGAGAATATTTCTTGCAAATTTTTATTAATCACAAGATTACATGTTCAAACCACATCTCTACAAAGCTGCTTATTTTAGTAACGTAAAGACTAAACCTGCAAACTACTTATTTACAAAGCTGCTATATTTAGTAACGTGAAGATGAAATGTGCAAACATCTTTACAAAGCTGCTATTTTTAGTAACGTGATTGCTGCAATGAGAGTAATAACTAGTCATAGATCTGGAGAGTTTTGCTTCTACCGGGATGAAGTTATAAACGCAGAAACACATTCTCTAATACAACAAATATATACAATATGTTGTTACAGAGAGACCAATAGCGTAGCTGATTTGTTAGCCAATGTAGGTTGTCAAGGTCAAAACATGTTTTTGGTGAATTTAAAATGGATAGGTTAAGTATGCCATTTTTTAGGATGCTTTAAATTGTTTAGATATTTTTTGAAGGTCAGGTTCATGTCCCTCTTCTTTTATATATTTTATTTTATATATTACTAAAATTTGAGTTGGTATTCCATCCCTATGTATAGGGTTTGTCAAAAAAAAAAAAGTATTTACGTGTATGTATTTGAACTCTAATTTGTACTTTTTATGCAAACCACACCATTTTTTAGAATATTATTAGAAGAATAATACTGGAATTGGAACTCGAAATGCGTTTGCGCCTAGAACCAATGGGGAACTTGCTGTCATCCTGCTCTTGCTTGGAAACGAATCCACTGTGAGGAGTGAGTATTGCGTGCACCACGCGTGTCACGTGGCGTGCCACGTGGTGCACTAGAACCAATCACACATCACCAAATAATACAAGGTATGACCCACTATTGCCACATAATGATAAATTATTGGTTCTAATACACCACGTGACAATGCACGTGGTGTATTGTATACTTTTCCCACTATGAGACTCATTGGTTAGGTAAATCATCGTCTTGGATGCTAAAAATTTCACACAATATTAATTTAGTCCCTCAAGTACAAAATGCCGCAATTCGTATCGTTATAGTCATAGATTGTCCTTAAAATATTCCAATTCTCACTTCGGATCGGTATGGTGTTTGGAGGAAAATATATTGTTGTACCAATTTCTTTTAAAAAAAAAGTATATGTATGATAAAAAAAATAATTAAAAAACATGTTAAAATTTTTTTAATTTTTTCAAAGAAGAGCAAAACCAAGGACAGATCATAGTTCTGATTGTGTGAAACACTTGAAATATTATAGGCTAAACAGCATCGTTCTGTACTTTACATAGTTGAGATTTTCTGAGTACTTTAGGTGGGCAATAGAAATTTTCCTTGAATAGTACAATAACGTGTGGAAACAAACAGTGAGTTGAGCAGTTAAATTTTTATAATTTTATGTTAGAGGTTAAATATTAAATTTTATCAATACAAATTTTTTATTATTATAATAATATAAATTTGATAAAAAAAATACAATAATGTCTTGTTTCCCGTCAAAATCTAATCTAGTGTGTGAATGTGATCTATCTGGGTCACACACTGACATGGTACACTTTTTTATTTTTATTTTTTGAATTAACTGACATGGTACACTGGAAATACAAAGAGTCAAACACGTAGGAGTCGTACTCTGACCAACAGAGTTAATTACGAAAATTATATGATCAACACCTGCCCCCTGTCCGTCTGTTCGTAAGCTGCAATTACTTTAAAATACACTCAAATTGCAAAATTGTCAATTGTTTACGCTTTTCAAAGCATTGGGCATCTGTTTTACGTCACCATATGAATTTTTTTTTTATCAATAATAAACAGTATATTATTTTATTTTTAATGTATATTATAAGGACTGAGTCCAACTGAGTCCTAATAAAATTGATAAGGATTGAATTATTATTAAATTAAACAGGTACATTATATATTTATTTAAATTTTTAATAAGGAATAAGATTTAAATTTTTGACCTTCTACCCTACATAACTTTTAACGATTTTATGAAGACCAATCCAATCAAATTGGATTGATTACGTCACTATATGATTCCATTATAGTAAAATTGAGAGTGCTGCAATAGTACAGTTAAGCTCCCAAAAGAAAGCCCGGGGCCCGGGCTGCCCAAAAAAAAAAAAAGGAAAATGATTATAAAAAAGATCAGTCTCTGCAATTTATATTGGCTGCACCTCACTAGGCTGCTCCTCCCCCAAAGCCAACCCGAAAGACCAAATTTTGAAAAAAAAATAAAAAAAGAAAATACACACACACAAACACAGAAAAGAACACAAGCACAACAAATAAATAATAAAATGAAAGAAAAGGGCTAGAAGGTTGTGCAGTCAATGGGAACATAATATCTAATACTGTCTAAAGATTGTCATTGCTGAGACAAAATGAGGAAAAGGATAAAAGAAAAGATGCAAAAGAGTTTATTGATTAACTTTAGAAGGTTTCTAATGTCAGTCACAAACTTGAGACATTATGAAAAGTGTTAGGTAGCCTCTCAATTTTTTTAGTCCATGTGTGCGTAGATTATGATTTAACTGAACCATATGTAGCTGGATACGAGACTCCATTTCAATTGCGTTGTTTTGAAATAATATTGGAAGAATAATATTATAGCAATTTTGGTTTGTGATCAAGGACGTATGTAGGGGGCCAAAGGGCCACTTCTCTCCCCACCTTCTCCCAAAAAATTTTCTAAAAGTTCTATTTAGCTCCCTGAATTTTAATATTGATTTTCAATCTAATAACTTCTTGTCATCTCCACCTAAATTTTTCTTAGATTTTTTATATTCCTCCTGTATTTTGTGCAAATTATCTAATAATATTTACTTATGAGATGCTCTAGATCTGCCTTTCCTAAAAGCACTCGCATATACACTTATCGTGGAGTTAGGCTCGTGCTTATTGAAATCTGCCTGTGAACAATTAATAGATATATTCACAAGTAAGCGGTTTTGCTCATTTCGTGATCATAAAGTGGATGTGAAAAAGAGTATCTCCACTTGAAAAAGAATTAAAAATCATTGAGTGTGTGTACGTGGAGATTAAGTATATAATTTGACTACATGTTTTAATTTTTATATGATAGTTTTATTATTGAACATTAAATATCAATTAGAATATTGTTATGTGTGTGTGTGTGTGTTAATGTTTGAATGTGTAATTTAATTATATATTTTGATGATATATGGCAGTTTTATCATTGCATATATTATTTAGAATAGTGTTTTATATATAATACCTTATTATACTTATTTAAATTTTACCCCTAAAATAAAATTTTGTTTCTCCTCTACATATTTGTCAATGTTGCCTTTTCCCTACTGCAAACCCAAACTCCTAGGTTTATCCCTGGTTGTGATGTATGTAAGATAAAAGGTACTTTATATTAGTGAATTTTCAAAATAAGAAAGGTTGCAACTTTATATAATTGGCAATTAGTTATATATATTCAAGCCAATAGATATGTTTATTCGCAAAAGCCATGGATAAGTTAATATATGTATCCCATTATATATGGAGAAACATGAAAACTCTAAAAATGCTAATCATGTGGTTTGTAGAATTGTTGGTCAATTGAATCATTCTCTCATTATTTTATTTCTCCTAAAAAAATTAGACAAATATGTCAATCATTCATTCATAGAGGTTAATTTGTGAACTTTTGTGCACACTAATAAAGGTATGGACAATTAAGCTTTAAGGAAAGCAACACTATAAGGCCCTTTGAAATCATCTCTCTTCATTCAACATTGTGGTCTTAATGTATACCCTTTGGTTTTTTGCCCTAACAATTGGAAATTTAAAAAATAATTGTTAAAAACATTATTGTATAATTTTAATAGTAATATTCTAAAAAATATATTGACGAAATGGAGCCATTCTTTTATTATTGCTGTTAAGGTAAAAGAAATTGAATTTTTTTCTTCCAATTGAGTTTCTTCTTCTAAGGTACTAGTAAAAGAATCCTTTTATTCCTTATGAATAGCCTTTTGAAAGGAACACATAAATACTAATCAACATAATAGCTTCAGGTGTGTGGGTCATTTACCAAAACTTCATATTTTTAATTAAAATGAAAAAATATTGATAATTGTAGGTGGAGTTATTTACCAACTAATCAAGTTTTTTAATCAAAATGGAAAAATATTGATGTTTACATTCATTTTTTCAAAGTGATGAAATTGATTTCTTGGAAGTCAACTATAAAGTTGATTACCTAAAAATCGACTTTATAGTTGTCTTTTAGGAAATCAACTTTAATGTCGAGTTTTAGAAAATTGACTCAAGTTGAAGACTTCTGTATGTTATAATCTCTGATATCTCTTTTTAACTTGTCTGAAAAAAGAAGCAGTTCTAAAAGTATTCAATTTTTAGAAAGTCAACTTTAAAGTTCATTTTTAGAATTCTAAATGAATTCAATTTTTAGAAAGTTAACTTTATAGTTCATTTTCAGGAAATTGAATTATTCTTATTTTTTACCTGGCCAATTGTCCAGGTGAAATTACTTTCTTAAATATCAACTCCAATGTTAATTTTCAGAGAATCAAATTCAATATCTTAGGACAATGAACAAAATCATAAATATTTTTAATATAATTAAAAATATGAATAATTTGGTAACGCATGTTATGCATGCGCCATTAATTGTCATTGAAATCATATGGCATGTGCGTGGCAAAAACAAATTGAAGAATAGGAATAAAAAAATCAATGCATTCTAAATAGAAAAATGTGGATAATCTAACTAAATTTTAGAAATAGTTAAGCTAACCAAACCTCATCTATAAAAGCAATTCTAGTTACTTGTATAATTTTTAAATTTATGGTCAAGCAGAATTAGTCCACATAATCATTTTAAAGATTAATATTGTAAAAATACTATAAAGGAGTTGAGAACTATTATATCATTGTATACTTAATTGTAAGGCAAGTCAAAAAGCCTAAACATCACGGTACTTGATATTTCTTTTAATTTTATAGTTGATTTGTGCATTATCATATGTTTTCATTCTCTAATCATCTTATGTTTGTTATTAATAAAGAAAGAATAACTTTTGTATGATTTAAATCAAACATGGGAGGCACATACAATTATTTTTCAGACATTTATTGAAAATAATTTTTATTTTGTAATTTTTTACCTGTAAAAAGGTAAAGTGGATGCAAAATTTTTTATTTGTATCTTTTTTTACTTGTGTTGTGAAGAATTTAGGATTATACAAGTAAATTTTTTTAAAAAAACTTTGGACATGTATAATGTTTTATTTATGGACTAGATTCATAATTTTTTTCGTTTTCCGTTTTGACCAATAAACTTGACATCATATAGTTTTAGTTATCTAAAATATCTGATCCTCTTTACCAATAAATAATTACCTAGTTAATGATGGTCAATACGACTAGCAAATTAGCTAAGCCGATAAAACAAATTTTGATTAAAATATTGAGTGCATGTAGCAATGAATGATCCATGCCTATTCCAACACGGCATACTATATGGAGTAGTATCCAAATTTTCTAATGACCTGTGATATAAAGAAAATTTAAGACTAACTAGAAAATTCTGCTTCTTTCTTTACAACAAAACATGCTCCATAATTATGCATTTTCCTATGATATGTCTTTTTTCTTTATGTTGTGTTGATCCCCAAGATACAAAAGTAATGGCTCTGTTTATATTGTCCAATTTTTAAAATATTATTTTAAATATACTTTCAATATGTTTTTAACTAAATTTTGTATTTTTAATTACCAATTTATCTTGTATACATCATATTCCAAAAAATATTACGGTATTATTTTGTCAATAAAATTGCAATTGGATTAGTGTCAAACCTCTTACTTTCAGTTAGTAAGAACTCAAGAACAATAACATGATATTTCTAATTTGAATCTTGTTACTTGCATTCATCTGGCTTGATATTCTGGGAGGTGAATCGATGTAACACATATGGGCTCAAAAAAAGAAAGATTTATGAATTTGTTTATTACCTCCTCTGCCCGTATTGAAATCAAATTTTTGTAAAACTAATATATAATGATAGTTGTTTATGAGGGTGTTCTTGTTTGATTACATCACTTGATTTTAGATTTTGATTTTAAAAAGCATTTTTTTTTTATGTTTTCATTTGCTTTTATATCTAGATTATAGATTTTTTAATAACCAAAAAAGCAAAATTTAGGAATAAACTCAAGGGTGCTTTGGCCAAGTATGATTAAGCGCTCATTTTCTTTGACAAACATGTCTTTCCAAACGTAATCAAATTACAAACTGAAAAAAAATAATTTAATTATCTACTCTCTCATATATTTCTACTCACACCAACATTTTTCTTGTCTCAATCCATTGTAGCCTTTACTCCATTCTAATAATCATCAAATAATAGGAAAAAAAATTAAAAGTTACTTTGGTGTGTCCAGGGGTTAACAACAGGTAAAAGATCAAAAGTTTGGTGGATCTAGATTCAATATTTGAGGTGGGGCTTTTCTTCTTGAAATGCCAACAACACTTATTGCTAATATTTCTTTGTTGGGTCTCAAACTAGTAAAAATAAAATTCCTACTCTAATAAAAATAAAATGAAGTGCAGTGATGAGTTGGGTCATATCTATAGGGACTAGTTGATTTATTTATTTCAAACCACAACAATGGGGGGTTTGGAGAATAATTAAACTAAAGAAATTCAAAAGTGCATAATTAAATTAACCAAAATCAAATAAAACCTAAACTCTAGTCAAAGAAATAATTTCCATTGTGGTTCAATTCAACAAATCATCAGCTCAAAGATAATTTCATACGTTCACGAATAAATTGGTTATGGTTGTTGAGAAGCTCTAACAACCAGCCTTTCCTTATTGTGTCGGTAACCAAGGTAAGACTGTTAATTACTTCCTTAATCAAATAATAACCCTAGGTAAGACCTTAGGATTCAATTATTCAACAGCTTTAAAACTATAAAAGCCACCAATTCTAACAAACAAATACTTAAGAGGCTTTGTTCAAATTAGATTATCTATTCCCGTGATATGATACAAAAGTTTCTATTACAATTTAATTAATCACTTGCCACTAATACTAAAACTATCAAACAATTACGGATTTGACGTTTTATATGGTCTTAGATTATTTGACAATTAAATAGTGATCAGTTATTTAATTGGCAAAAATAATCACACAAGAATGAACACAATCACCTTGGAATTTAAACAGAGAATAGATAAATACTCATAAACGCAGAAAATATTTAAAATAATTAGATCTCACAGGAGTGGATGAAGTAGAGTTTCAATTATCCTTCAACTAAAATGAAACGTTTAACTGCGTATTATGGCTTCAAATACCAAACGAAAATTAACAAGAATTTTTCTAGAGAGAGAAGAGAGAAAAACTAAAACTAACGCTAATAACTAAGAGTTCTAAGCTGTAGAATAAAAATGCAGAAGTTCCCTTCTTTGTGGCTTCTCACGTCTCTTCCTTGTTCCTCAATTCATGACACTTGTCTTTGTTTTCTTTCCAAATTCAACTTCCTTCCTTTTTTCTCCAATATCCACGTACTTGTTGATTTTTGTAGGGAAGATTCCTTTTCTTCTTTTTAATTCTAATTCCCACCAATAAGGGTTTTCTTTACAAGGAAGTTCAATACAATTAGGTAAGTGGGAATCTTCCAATCGCAATTTCTACCAATTCATGTTCACAATTTCTGCACCTCAATATGAGTAGACCGTGGTCACGCTCTATCAGACAGAGTCTTTTGACTTTTTGGCAATATTAAAGCTTTTCTCCACAATTTCCTGCATTAAGCCCAAATATCAAAAAGTGAATAAATAGAAATATTAAACACAATCTTTGACCAAAATAAGAGAAAATTAAATATAATTCATATGATATTTTAACACCCTAACAAATTCCCCCACACCAAGACAATGCTTGCCCTCAAGCATTCAACCAATCCAAAAGTACATAGTGAAGACATCAAATATTCATAACATAATAACTAGCATAAATACTTCCTTTCTTAACAATTTTATCAAAATCCAAATGTATGATATTCAACTTTCTCACTAAGATTTTCATTGTAATCACACAACCCTCAAAGAATAAGGAGGTAAGGTATTGTTTAAGCACGCATCAATACAATGGAAAGGTATTACTATAGGCTTGCACATATATCAACTCTCCACCACTTAGGAGAATCTCACAAAATCATCACATGAACATAATTGTTGTCTCCATGTAACCCCACTACTTAGTGTCTTTCATAATGTAAACATGCTAGGTAAGTATCATTACATCTTGGGCTTTGCTTAATTATCATAACACAACACATATAAACATTACACTTCATACATATTTTTGTATTTTTTCATTTTTTTTCTTTTTTTCAATTTTTTTCTTTTTCTCTTTTTTTTTCACAAAAACTTGAAATACTAGAACTTGTCAACAATTTTCTTTAATAAACACTTTGCAATAGAGTTTCTAGATCCTTTTCATGCAATAGAATTGAGAATCCCTTGATACACGGTTTAAAAAGAAAGTCCAAATAAATAGGCTTTTGGCTAAATTATGTGGCTAATAAATAAAGAAAAAGTCGAGGCTCAAAGGGACTCACTATTGGTAATAAAAATTCAAGGCATGTCTTTTCAATAGTCAAAAAGTGTTTAAGCCTAGGTGCCCTTATCATTTTAATGCATCAAGTTTAAAAATATGGTCTCAATATGCATAACAGTGCAAGTTCTAGAAATCAAATCCATGTATAAAAATCACTCAATCAAAGAAATAGAGCAAAAATGAATGAATTGCTCTTAAGGCTCAAAGCTCACAATGAAGGTCAAACAAGTCAAATCTTGTACATTTGTCACTCAACTTAATTGTCAAGAAAGGTTAAGTACTTAAACTAGTAAAATTCAGGCTAATCATACTTGAATGTTGACCGTTTGACAAAAATTTTCAACAAAAATTTGAAGAAAAATAGTAAAGAGACCAAATTTGAGCAAACCAGAGAGAAAAATTAATCAGCGCAATATCCCTACTGCCCCACACCTAATTCAGACATTTTCCTCAATGTAAAAAGATAATGAAAGAATTGAAACGGGTACTCCCCTGAATAGAAGCTAAGCACCGGAGGTTGGAGGTAGTTGAGGTTGAAGTGGTCGTCAGTTTGCAATATTGGAAGTAGAAAGCATGGAGTGTTGGTATATTGGATGCTGGAGCTGCTTCAATGGTGTGCATCAACAAAAAATTATAGAAGACTATTGTTTGTAGAGCATGGACACGCTCTATAATAGTACATCTTCTGACTTGTTAGGTTTCGAACTTTCTGTGTGTTGATTGTAAGACGTGATCACACTATACAAAATGCAATCTTCTGTCTTGCGCACCGTAGTTTCCTTTGAGGGCCAACTATAAGCCGTGGGCAAGTCTTACAAGAAGAAGTCTTCTGATTGTGCGGTCTTCAAATTTTTGACAATCTATGCATAGGATGTGACCACGCTTTATCAAATAAAGTCTTTTGACTTTTTAACGTGATTTTTCTTTAAGAGATGCAACCACAAGGCGTGGGCATGCCTTAAAGGAAGTAATCTTCTATCAAAACAAAAAGAATCAAACTCTCACACTTAAACATAAAATAACTAAAAACGATGAAAATAACAAAATAAATTAAAGAAATTAGATTGCCTCCCAATAGCATTTTTCTTTAACGTCTTTGGCCAGACTTATTGCTTCCGTATCCAATAGGGTCAAATGGATATCCAAACTCTTGAAATTGCAACAACCTATGATCTCCCCGTCCATCCATCTTCTTAAAATTCTTTATTGCTTCACAGAGAGGTGTCAAATATAGAGTTGTTGCCTGCAAAACAAAAGGTAAAGGTTTCTCATTGGAAATTGGCAAAATAATACAAAACACTTTACGTGATTGTTGAAACATGGATTGATCATTTAACCCGTCAATATATTCTTCCAACTCTTGATTCAAGGTCAAACTATCAGTCTCTTTCTCAAGATGCTCGTTGATAGCAATCTTCACACCGTTGAGTTCAGAAACACCTTGCAATTTAGGCACCTCGTCATTAATCTTTCCCCCTTTCATCATAAATTTCTATAACTAAATAGAATCATAATTCACATATTCCTCTTTTGTCACAAATGTTTCTTCTACGGGCTCCTCTTTACCATCATAAATTGCTAAAAATTCAGCTATGATTGGCTCTTCTTCTTCTTCTTGTGATAGTATATGGAACATCTTTTCGGCATCTCAACCTTCTCATCAGTCTCTAAATTTATAATATTTGCATGCTTCTCTGTTTCCTCAATCGTTTGGAGAGATAATTGTTCCAATACCTGCTGTACCACATAATTGAATTCAGTTGCCAACTGACCTAACTACTTCTACAAATTTTTAATACTAGTCATTGTCTCTTGCTGGAATTGCAACATTTCTATAGCTAAAGACATAATGCCATCCTCTAAAGATGAACCATAATTTGAATCTTGGGTAACTGTAGGCCTAGGAGGGTATGGTGATTGATTGACTTGTTGAAAATATAGGTAAGGTTGAATAGAAGGCTGATATTTGTATAAAACCCTATAGTCAAAATTTATATGATCCGTCCATTGTAGATTATATGTATAGGAATAAGCGTCATATCGCCTCTATGATGGCCTTGGGAATCCTCCAAATGCATTTGCATGTCCATTTGAATCATATTGAAGCGTGGGACACATGTCAGTTGAATGATGTGGAGCATAGCAAATTTCACAAGTTTTTGCTTGTTGCCATTGCCTTATAGCCAACTTTTCAACCATGGAAGTTAGAGCATCTAAGCGTTTGTCAATAGAAAAAATGTTTACTTCATTGACTATCTTAGAGGGATAATTAAATTCTCTACTAAACTGCTGAAAATTTGGTGTCATGTCTCAAGAGTTAAGAAAATAGAAATAAATAATCAAAAACAAAATACAAAATAAAAACACAACTTTTCTAGATTTGTGCCCAATTCTACCTGTAATAAGAAGAACGAGACATAACTAGAAAAAAATACCAAAAAAAATAAAAAGTTAAAAGAAATGAAAAGAAATAAATAAATCAAGCACCAGTCTCCCGACAACGGGCCAAAATTTGTTGAGTGTCAAACCAACAAAAATAAAATTCCTACTCTAATAAAAATAAATGAAGTGTAGTGATGAAGTAAGGGTCGCATCCACAGGGATTGATCAATTATTTATTTCAAATCACAACAATAGGGAGTTTGGAGAATAATTAAACTTAAGAAATTAACTAAAGTACAAATTAATTTACCAAAATCAAATAAAACCTAAACTCTAGTCAAAGAACTAATTTCCACTCTGGTTCAATTCAACTGATCATTCGACTCAAAGATAATTTCCTACAGTTCACGAATAAATTGGTTATGGTTAGTTGAGAAGCTCTAACAACCTACCTTTTCCTTATCTGTGTCGGTAAACAAGGTAATACAGTTAATTACTTTCCTAATCAAATAATAATCCAAGGTAAAACCTTAGGATTCAATTATTCAATAACTTTAAAACTACAAAAGCCACCAATTCTAAACAACAAATACTTAAGAGGTTTTGTTCAAATTAGATTATTTGTTCTCGTGATATAATCCAAAAGTTTCTATTACAATTGAATTAATCACTCACCACTAATACTAAATTTATCAAACAATTACGGATTTGACGTTTTAGATTGCCTTAGATTATCTGACAATTAAATAGTGATCAGTTATTTAATTGGCAAAAATAATCACACAAGAATGAACACAATCACCTTGGAATTTAAACAGAGAAAGATAAATACTCATAAACGCAGAAAATATTAAAAATAATTAGATTTCACAGTAGTGGATAAACCAGAGCTTCAATTATCCTTCAACTAGAATGAAATGTTTAACCGTGCATTATGGCTTCAAATGCCAAAAGAAAATTAACAAGAATTCTTCTCTAGAGCGAGAAGAGAGAAAACTAAAACTAAAGCTAAAACTAAGAGTTCTAAGCAGTAGAATAAAAATGCAGAAGTTCCCTTCTTTTTGGCTTCTCACGTCCCTTTCCTCAGTTCACAGCACTTGTCTTTGTTTTCTTTCCAAATTGAAATTCCTTTGTTTTCTTTCCAAATTGAACTTCCTTCCTTTTTTCTCCAATATCCACGTACTTGTTGATTTTTGTAGGGAAGATTCCTTTTCTTCTTTTTAATTCTAATTCCCACCAATAAGGGTTTTCTTTACAAGGAAGTTCAATACAATTAGGTAAGTGGGAATCTTCCAATCGCAATTTCTACCAATTCATGTTCACAATTTCTGCACCTCAATATGAGTAGACCGTGGTCACGCTCTATCAGACAGAGTCTTTTGACTTTTTGGCAATATTAAAGCTTTTCTCCACAATTTCCTGCATTAAGCCCAAATATCAAAAAGTGAATAAATAGAAATATTAAACACAATCTTTGACCAAAATAAGGGAAAATTAAATATAATTCATATGATATTTTAACACCCTAACACTCTCACAATAATTAATAAGAATTTTATAGTTTTCTGTTAAATTGAAAGAACCAAACAACAGCCTCAATGTAATTATATTTGGTCAACGATATATTTTGGCGGGTTAAGGGACAATATCTAAAGTGAATATTTTCTTCTTGAATTGGAGCTATATGTTTCAATCTTTTGAACGTATGCTCTGTTTAGGATTCCTTGGAAGACATGAAAATATTCCAGTGAATTTTTCTCCCTATATTGGAGCGATATGTCTCAACTTCTTGGGCGTACATATGCTTTGTTTTAGGTTTTTGTTGAAAGACATGGGATTAGCCTGATTTGTTTTTGTACGTGTCTCTGTGTGTGTGTGTGGGTTTTTTTTTGGTTGAAAAAAGATAAGTAATTGAGTATCCTTTTAGCTTTTGAAGCGAGCATTCTTTAACTTTTGAAAGAAAAAAAAATGGAATATGCATGAATGGGTTGAGTAGGTGATGACAATTTTGCAATTTAGATGGATTTCATTTTTAATGATAAATAACAAGGAGTACAAATAATGTAGAACATAAGGCTATCAACTATTGGTATTATTTTGAAAACTGACGATGTTTTAATCATTATTCATAAAAAATTATTTTTTATAATTTTCTGAAAACTTCTAAGATTAGATTCTAGTCAGTTTTATTTGAACAAACGAGAACATTTGTCAAATTATGAAAAATTAATACTCTACTCTTCTAGAATAGCTTTTATAAAATCTGAGCAAATGAGAACAAGCCCCATATTTTTTAATTTTTACCTTTAAAGTTCAAAATTAAATGGCATGGTATACGTCATTTTAAAAGAGAAGGGATAAGGGTGAAAAATACAATTTTTGACATTTTGAAGCTGACAAATATGTGGACCAAAAATAAAAAAAATGAAAAGCATGATACTTTGAATGCGACGGATGGACCAACCTACTAAAGAAAAGAAACAAGGAATAAGAAAAATATTTAAAAGAAAAGAATGAAATTGAGTCGAAGAGAATAAGAAAGGAAAAGAAGACATGGAACTTTTTCTTTTTGACGTTTCACGTGCTGTCAGCATTTTCATGTCTACTACCAGATCCGATCTCAATCAGTGTCGTATTCATGCCCATGCAAGATCACATCAACCAAGATACATAAGGCGTAATTTTAGGGAAAGAGTGAAGCAATTAGACTAGCTAATAGACGTAATAAAATTTGTACTTACTCTGTTAATTAATTGGAAAAAAAACCTTGTGTAAACACAATATTTGGACATATAGTTGAAAATTTGTCCTTAAATGAAACAGTATTTAATGTACTGATTTTGTTAGCTGGATTGCAGACGAATTTTCCAGTTAATGTCAATTTATGCCGACATTGACATAATCAAAGAGTGGCTCTTTAATACTACTATAAAAAAGGGGCATATGTGGTCATGGGGATCAAGGAGAAAGAGATGGCTTTGAGAGAAGGGGAAGGGAGCGTTCAAGGTTATTGCATGTAGAATTGTAGAACGAAGAGGATTTTGTTTGGAAAGAAAAATATTTTACTAATATTATTTTGAAATATTATGTAAACACATTTTTCATTTAACTTTGTATTTCATATATTCCATCACAATAATTGTTATTTTGTGACAATATTATTTCTAATAATATTGAAAAAACAATTCAAACGGAGCGAGTTTCTAAAAGTACATGCTTAGCCTTAAGGGATGTAATTGAACATTTTCAAACTAGAGGTTGAGTATTATATATATTTGTAGGCAAGCATACCTGTTTAATGTGCTCCAATTTTCCCTTTTGTTTTTTCACAACGTAACTAGGGAGGAGGGACTCTATCCCCAAATAATGATAATAATAATAATAATAACATAAATAAAAATAAAAAATGAGGACGATGAAATTCCAATATGACACCTTCTTACTGCCGGTAATTTCCTCACTAGGTTATTAACTAAGAAAGAATTTGTCGGCTATTATGTACAAGATATTATAAATTTCATTTTAGGTCGATGAGCTGATGCAAACACTTACGCAAGAGATATTGTCAAATATTTTTCTTGTCTGAACTATAATATCATATACCATAAATAGTATTACTGAAAACTTTATTGGAAGAAGTAATTTGGCTACCAATATTGAGGAAAGCTAAAATAGGCATGTGACCGACACTTTGTAATCCTTAATTTGGAGCAAATCATGATATCACCAATTTCTTTTTCTGTTTTTTGACAATTGGGAGAAAGAAATTGGAAAACCACTCAACTCTAATTGAAAGGAGAAATGAGAAGTAAACTTAAACTGAACTTCACAAATTTACTCCAAAAGTTATGATAACTTTTAAATGTGTCACAAGAACTTAAATTTACTACCTTAACAACCAACTAATCTAACGTGGGACGTTATATTTTTTTGACAATTGAAGGAAGGGGATTAGGATGACATCACCAATTTCTGAACTCTGTTAAAAAAACCCATGGTGCCAAATAAGTAAAGAGAGGTAGGTACTTTTAGGGCAAAAGTACGTGTTGCAGATCTAAGTCGACTAATTTATTCGAGGGTAACTTTTATCTGGAATTCAACAACCGAACATACATTTCTGCGCATAAAGCAATTCTAGAATCTAGACCGTGTTTATAAGTTAAATTTGGCATCAAGCATTTTCTGTCTCATCAAAATCTGACAATTTGAAAGGAAAAAATGTCTAAAAAAATTTCTCCACTGGGAAAAATTACAATTCAAATCCCAAGTTTTGGGCTAATTCCAAGTTAGTGCCTCACAGTTTAACACATTTGTTTCCTCATGTAATATGCTCGTTTTAGTTTAGTCCCTTCATAGTTTGACTTTAATGTATTTAATCCATTTTGTTTATGTATCCTATAGTATCTCTAATAAAAATAATAATCCAACCATTCTATTATTAATAATCCATCCTCCTATTCTTGTTACACTTTATTTTGGTTAGGGATGTTCATTGTTTAGTTTAATTTAAAAAAACAATTGAATCATTCTTTTTTCTAACATTCATTCATAATAATGCAATGTGTGAAGAGATGAATGACCTGGGGGGTAGTTTGATTATTGATTGAAGAAAAGAAGGAATTCTGCAAGTAGCAATAAAGAGTTTACCTAACTTTTGGTTCTAGGGCCATTCTGACGTTTAAATCACTATGTGCTTTAACGAAAGCAAAATATAAGAAAAGAGCAGTAATTTTAATGATTAATACAATAAATATTGCCTGAAGGGAGTATTTTATAGACAAAAGACTATCTTAAGGTGGAGTTACCCAGAAGTTTTCAATCAAATGTCGACCAAAACAAGCTAGGAACTTGGCCATGTTTGGTGCCATGATGTCTGGTGTCGAACATTGTTTGGTTTCCTCTGATTTTTGTTTCTTCTACTCTTGAGCACTTCAAATTTTTAAGCCCTTGAAAATGCCTAGATTGATAGTTGGCTTGGAAATGCTTCAATAAGGACTAACAAGCTCAAAGCACCTAGGAAAACTCTTTCTCAAATTCGTGATCGAAATCGTGAACACCAACTTGTAAATACTCGACGGACTCTATTTCTTCATGCCATACTTTGCACACCCGAAATCCTCACAAACATATTGATCAGAGGTTGGCTTAAGTAAAGCGTGATGTTTATCCTCTTTTGCAGACATTTCCAAGCTCAATACTTGAGAATTCAATGTCGAGCACAAGCATTTTACCTTATTTGCTAAAACTCCAAACTTCATATATGTCAAATTTTTAATGGTTATCGTTAATGCTTGACAAGTAAGTATCATACTGTCCCTCATCAAAATGATTCATTCTCGAATCATAGTCCAACGAAGATGAATGACATGGTACATCCTCAAGACATAGTTTGTTAGATTTTTCCAAATAGATAATACTGTGTAGTTCTTCATGAACGAACCCTTTAGCATTACACTCCTCCAAGATATTATTCTGGATGCCTTCAGAAACAGGGTGTTCACTAGTTACATTAGTGCAATCTTCTAATGGTCGTGTCACCTCAACTTCACTGAAGTTCTCTGTTAGTAGCATTCCTTCTCATGATCTATTTCTTCTTGAACAGCAAGAGGAATCGGATTAGTTGGCACCTTCTTCTCTTCAAACTCACGAACCTTCTTTTCTTGGACAACCATAGGAACTTCATCGTATCTACTCAAAATGCGAAAGATCAAGTCTTCAAGAGTAGCAAACAACTCTTTGAATGTAATTTCTTCCTTGGATTTTCAAGTTGCTTTCTCATTAAACCTTTTTGATTTTCCTACTGAGCAATCTCCATTAGTAAATTTCTCAGTAAACCTTTTTGATTTCCCCACTAAGTGATCTCCATTGGTAAATTCCTTCATAGACTTTGGCCTGGATTTGGAGCATTCCTTCTGTTAAAGCACACCTCTTGACGTCAAACGATCTAATTTTGAATCTAACATATCAAAGCTTGCATTCACTCGATCAAACCCCTTACGCATCCTGTTGCATTTTTCTTTTTTCTTTTTTTGAAATTCCTGCATCCGAAGCTTGAATTCTTCATCACAACTCATCATCAAAATCTGCAAGAATTTTTCAGTCAAATTCAGCTTTTCTTGTTCTCATAGCTCTTGCCCTTTGTTCTACACAATTGTTTTTTTTTTAGATAGACACGAACATCTCACATTCACAACCATGAACAACATAGCAAACTCAACACAAAATGAATCTTTTTTTCCCACAACTCATGTTTCTTCACTAAAGAAATGCGTAAGCTATCAACACAAATTCAACAACCCTAACTCTTGACTATCTTGCATCAAGTAAAGTTGAGATGTTAAACACCTTAATCAACTAAACAACCAAGAAAGATTGAATTTTGACTCAAGAATTCAAGAAAGATCAAATCTTGAATCTTAAAACAAGATGAGCACAATAGAAGATTTAAAGATCAGAACTTTGATATGACTAGAAGAGGAATAATAAAAAACACAACGAAATCACAAAGATCACAAAGAAGAACATGATGAACAACCACAATGAAGAAAACAAGTAACGAATTAAGAAGAAAAAAATAAAAAGGGATATATCTAGTGCCTAAGAATACGAATTTCCTAAAATAGGGATTAAGAAAAACCTAATATCAAGACCTAAAAGCTCTTATACCAACTGATAGAGAAAGAAAAGCTATCATTAATTGTATAACACAAACCTCCCCTTCGATCATAGGATTATAACCCTACAAGAACGTAATGGATTATTAGAATGTAAATTAATCCCAATCAAATTCCGTTGATTATAACTAAATTTACTATTTAGGAATCTAGTTCTTAATCAAACAATGTTGATAGGAACCTAGGTTATATTTATTAGCTCGCCACATGTATGAACTTGATAATATCTAACTAGTTACTCCCAAAAACTGTAAGGTAATAAGGAGAGTAATGCAATAAAAAATTTAAAATTTTATTACCTTAGTCATGAATCTCTTTGATATAATCTATACGATTAAAGGGTGTTTAGCACAAATACTTCAAGTATAGAAGATTTCTATGCTTCAAAAGGCATGATCCTATTTGATGTAGGTATTGATATACCATGAAAAGCTCCCCAAGTGTTGAGTATCCAATAGTATCCGCACGAACACAATCTTTGAGAACCTTTGGGCTTGCTTGCCTTGTCTTTTGAGTGCTAGTTCCCTTGAATTTCATGAAGAGCACAAGATGAAGAAATAAACCCTAATTATTAGGAAGATGAGAGATGGCATTTTTCTTGGGAAGAGAAACGTCTCTCATGCTCTCAATTTTTCTCTCTCTAGATGTTGTGTTGTGTTTCATCAATCTTTCAAGAGTCAAGGCATGGACATATTTATAGATATAGTATTCTAGTCTTTAAGGAAACAATAGTAATTGGAAACCAAGAAGGTTTAGGAAGTTTACCTTAAGCTAATCCTATTACTTTAGGAAACCTATTCCAAATGGAAACCAAATAGCTCCTTAATTCTTTTTAGGAAACTGATTTTCAGCAAGACTTAGATATTTATAAATAAGTCCTTTAAGTTAATTTATCACATAAATTAACCCCATAAGTATCTTATACTTATCTTAATAATAATTGAACCCAAAGATCATGTTCTTATTGTGTGTGACCCGTTAGGTTCCGTTTACGTTGGTAATAAGTACAAATTATAACTCATTAATTAATTAATGAAGAGCTAGATATATGAAACACTTTAATTTATCATTAATTCACTAATTAATTAATTTACACTTATAGATTATGAGTAGCGTCGAGCAATGCATCATGACCATCCAAGTGAATAGGAAAGTCATATGGTAGACTATACCTATCAATGACAATGTTACCGTGTAATTAATATCCTGTCACCACACTATATCCCAATAAGTCTAGGAGTGTAGCACACACTCTTTAAATGACTAATTAGTGATTTCTTGTTCCCAAAATATAACTTTCTATAAAAGTATAATCTTGACACTTTCAAGTCATATTTTCACTTTTGCGCAAAAGATTCTTTAAGTTATATTTCAACAAGTGGCCAATACGGGATATATTTTCCTATAATAAGGAGTGGTGAATCCTATATTGATTACTCACTGTCCTTCCATACTTTATACTATACCCAATCTCTACCGTATAGGCTACTCTTTTACGAGCATCGAGCAATAGAATCAAAGCATAGCAATTCACACTCAAGATACTATTGTAATATCAAGTCTAAGGATCACTTACACTATTGCCATTAAGAGTACAATTCATTGGCACTATGAATGGTAACTCTTAGTGGATCAATCCAATGAACTTGTTCTCTAACAAGCATCCACATACTAGCTTAGGGGTTGCACGCCATAGTTGATGAGATCAACTACTACTTTACTATAAGTAGTTGCAAAGTATGTGCCAGTCTTCCGGTATTAATGATGTCCAATTTCATTAATACTATGACTAGGGATGTTCAAGAATATAACTTATGTGTAATAAGAGTCTCATCATTGTAACTTTTACAATCTCTTATACACAGTTAATATTCTATGACTTTATCAAATAAACAAGTAATATAAATAACAAGTATTAAATGATAAAGAAAATACCACATAGATAAGTATAACATGAAATAAGCGTAATATACAAATCCCGAAAACTGACTTGGGTTTAGGGTATACACTAACAAACTCCACTTGCACTAAAACCAATCACTTATATGTTTCAGACCATAAGCATGATTCTCATGCCCTTTCTGGGATAAGGCCATGGTGAAAGGATGAATGACATTTTACTTGTGGGAACTTCCTCTATCTTTATATCATTCGTACCAAACTACTTCTTAAATAGATGGTGGCATCTAAATACAATTTTGGATCATGGATGAGACTTTAGTTCCTTGATTAAGCAATGACACAATTGTTTTCATAAAATAATGGAAGGAACTATTCTTTGTCCAACAAAGAATCACTTGATCCATAATAACTTCTAAAGTTATTATGTATTTTGCCTTTGTTGTAGAATATGTTGTAGTCTATCATAAAACACTTTTATCCACTACAGTTCAACGTGATCACCAACACATCTTATGATTTTGCTTATCATCCCTATTGGATTAAAAGCTACATCTTAAAATCCACATACTTCGTAAGTGTGATCTCCATTGTTAAGAATAATCTTTTGGTGCTTCTTGAGTACTTAGGAATATTCTTTGAAAACCATCTAGTGGCACTCACTAGAATTGCTCGTAATACTTAAAGTTAGGAGACATCAGGTCTTGTATATAGGATAGCATATACAATAGAACCTATTGCAAAAACATACGTGGATCAATTAATGCTATCAACCTCGACAAGTGTAAAAGACGCATGTCACCTGAAAGAGTAATCTCCTATCACATAGGTAAAACCCCTTCTTCAATTGCGCCATGCTAAACCCTTTAGCATCTTGCCTATGTACTTGGATTTAGTGAGATCAAGCAACCTCTGAAATCTATCTATATAGATCTTAATTCCCTGATTACAGGTTGCCTCTCCTTAATTAAGAATTTCTTTGGACAACCATACCATGACCTTTTAAAGTATGTTGTTTCCTATCAAGCATATGTCATCCACATATAGTATCAAGAAAACGATAACGCTCCTACTCAACTTTGCATTTACACAAAGCTTATCTTTGTTTTCAAGAAAATCAAACTCTTTGAATATCTCATCAAAACAAATGCTCCAACACCTTGTCGCTTGTTTGAGTCCATAAATGAACCCTTAAAACTTGCATACCTTATGACCATCAATGGAAGTGAAGGCTCAAGAGATGTGTCATATACCTACCTTTTAATTCCAATTAAGGAATAGGGTCTTCATATCCATTTGTCATAGCCATAATGCTAGCTATTGCAAGCAAAATCTAAAATAGATTTCAGTATAGTTATTGGTGAAAAGGTTTCTTTCAAAATCAAGCATTCGAATGGAATCTTTTTTCCATTAACCTTGCTCTGTAGGTAACTACATTACCATCCACGTCATCTTTTTTCCATTCACCTTGCTCTGGAGGTAACTACATTACCATCCATGTTAGTCTTTCTCTTAAGGACCTACTTGCACCCTATGAGTTTTATTCCTTCAGGTGACTTTAGTAAGGTCTATACCTGGTTCTTGTACATGAATTCTATTTTAGATTTTATAGCATCTTGCCACGTCAAGGAGTCTACATTATATACAAGGCTTCTTTATGACTTGTAGGTTCGTCAAAATATATGACCAATACATTATTGCTCTTACTAATGAGAAATCTATATCTCTCATATGTGAGAAATCTATATTCCTCAAGAGTATAACGTACTCTACCAGTCTTTTGAAGATTTCGTGTACTCTGAGTTTCTGTTAAGCCTCATCAACATGTGGCATAAGCTCTAGTTCTTTCCAACCATTGATCTTTGTCAATTTGCAGTTCTTAAACTTTTCAAGTTCTATCTTGCTCTCACTATCTCTTTTAAGGATAAATTATTTTCTATAAAAAGACATATCTCGAGACAAACATTTTGCTCAAAAGGATTATAGAAGTGGTATCTAAGACAAGAACCTCGAAAATGAGGTTGGGAATTGTAGTATGGATCATCATAGTTTGCACCATATCTCATAGGGTACAAGTTTTCCTCTTTGACACATCATCAACTGTGGTGTGTTAGGTGGAGAACATTAATGAAGAATCACATTCTCATTTAATCTTTTGAAACAGTTGATATTACGTATTATGCATATAGATCAAATCTTTGTGTCTTAATACTCTTGTCAACTTGTTTCTCTTACTTCAACCTTAATGAATTTGAACATTTCAAAGGCCATCAACGTATGTATCATAAGATACACATAACCATATCTAATATAGTCATCCATGAAAGTGATGACGTATGATAAATAACCTCTAGCATGGATTAACATTGGGCCCAAAACATCTATATGTTAAAACCCATGCAGATCACTATTACATTCACCTTTTTCAAATAAAATGTGTTTTAGTCATCTTTCAAAGTAAATAAGAATCGCATGTCTTAAATGATTCATAATCGAATGAGTCCAAATACACATCTATATGCAACTTGAAAATGAGTTTCTCATTCACATGACCAAGTCATATAATGCTAGAAGTATAAATGTTTCAAAACATTGAGTTTTTGTTTATGTTTGAGAATGGATTTATCAAGGTATAGAATTTGTAAATCATTGTTTAATGATCCAATCCCACAAAGAACACCATCATGCAAAACAACAATTCTTTGGTGTGGTGGTTAAATCCATCCATATCTAATGTGAAATATAGATTTAATGTTCTTTTGTAAGTATTAGAACACAATAATAGTGTTTAAAATTCTAGAACAAGCCCAATTAGTGAAGAGAGTGTATAAGTGTCTACGGCTAGTATAGCAACTCTTGCTCCATTCATCACACGCAGTTTGACTTTCTCTTCTACTATTGTCTACTATGCTTAAGACCTTGCATATTTTTACAAATATGGAATTTATATCTGGTATCTAATACCCAATAGTCTTTAGTAGATGAATTTATCCCAAACATAAACATACTTAAAAGTAGAAGCTTCACTAAGCCTCTTCAACTTCTTAGTATTTAGATGAACCTTACAATTCCTTTTCCAATACTATTGGAAATATGTGTCTTTAGACTTGTCCATTTTTTATCACACATTTAGACTTTGTCATAGCTTCTTGGGCTTTTTCAAAGCCATGCTTGGATTTCCCCTTGACAAGGTATAAGGTGCCCCTTTTTCTTCCTTGATAGACTACTCTTTAGATATCTCATATTTAATAGTCCTAGATTGTGTGTCAACAATTCCTTGAGATGCACAATCATGACAAAAAAATCTATCAATTTATGCTACTTTTATAACTTAGGAATTTATAGATGACGTCATGATACAAGCAGCAATATCATTATCATCTTATGCATCTCGTATGCATATAACGTTTCCTAGTTATAATCGTCACTCGTGGACAAGTGGAAGTGGGTATCAAGAAAATTGCCAATTGTTCACTTGAAAACTATTCTCAAGTTTTATACTAGTCCAAGAAAATTGTATATAAATGGAGATATAGGGTGATAAGTGTCATGTGAACATGCATTCTACAGCAAATGTAAAAATAGTACAAGTATTTGTTTCATGTTATAATTCCAAACAAAAAATGTGGGCTTCAAATTTATTTGGTTTGCTCTCACTATTTTATTTCAAATCAATAACCCTCAAAATATTTATTCAGAAATCCATTGAAAATTCTTAGTGGGCTAGGATCCCATCTAATTAACTTTGAGCTTGACGGAGGCCAACAACCCAAAGATAACTTCGATTAGATAGGTAACTTTTATCAATCACAACTCTTGTGACTTTTAGATAGTTTGGTATCAACTATTGATATTTACATCTTATGTGTTACCCAACATTGCCTCAAAAATACTATAACCTTGACGGAGGCCAACAAGTTATGTATTTTTGTTAAATCAGACCCATTATTCAGAGATCACATCCGATAACAGAAACATATTCCGACTAAGATGACCTTGACGAAGGCCAACAAGTCAACACTTAATAGGAAATCTTTGTTTTTGTTATAATAATGGAAGGCAACTCGTGTATTGACTTAATATCACCTAAAAATACCACAACCTTGATGGAGGCCAACAAGTTATGTATCTTTGTTAAGTCAGATTCATTATTTGGAGATCATATCTCATAGTAAAAAACATGCTCTGGGTAAGATGACTTTGACGAAGGCCAACAAATCAACACTTAACAAGAACTACTATAATAATGGAAGGCAAGTGACTAAATATTTTATTTGAGAGATTTTATTTTAATTATAGAATGTATAGTCTCATCATAGCATGTGATTAAAATATATCGACATATAAAATAAAAACATGCATAATAAAACGTGGATGATTATGGACTTTACTAAGATATTTTCTTTGAGCTTAAGGAAAATATGTGGTCAAATTTTTAAGGGATGTGATCAACTTCTTGATGCGTTCTTTGAGAGGTATTCAACTCTTGGTGGGCCTCCATGGTTGCTCCTTGGTTCCATCTCTATATTCTATGTAATTCTATTCTAAACAGTTTAGAAAATCAAACCTAACCATAACTTATACTATGTACATTATATGTATTGATTAAGAAACCTCAAGTTACATTCGAGGGAAGTGAAGTAAGAAGATAATCACATCAAAATAATAGAGAATGCAAGACATGCATGCCCTATTTTAAAAACCAGTATAAGCCAACCATCAAAATAATAAAAATTTAACCATTCAATCACATTGGTCTAGTCCATAACCATTCACCATGCCATCATACAATTTAATAATTAAATAAATTGATTTATTTATTTCTAGTCATAAATCACATGGTCTAATTTAATTAGATTAATATTCTTGAATTTATTTGTCTCAAAAATAAAGTTATAGAAGGTGTAGGTTTTCAAAATTTAACTTTTCAAATATTGACAATTAAAATTGGAAAGTGATTTTCATAGAGAAATTTTCAGAAATTCGCATTTTCCAAAAAAATTAGAAAAAATCCCGCTAGAATTCTGCCTACAAACTGTGGGACAAAACGTGTGCAATTTCGTTCGCAATTTGTAGATAGAAAGTATAGGATTTTAACCGTGGGTTTGCTGCGCGGTTTGTGTACAGAAGATATGATTTTTGAAATTCTTTGGTGTTTTTCAAAACCCTTTTGAATCAAACATGTTAAAAACCTTGTAGCAAGTAGAAATAATTCAAAAACCATAAAAATAACCTAAAAAACTCATCTTAATTATTTAAAACACTTTTAAGCAATTAAGATCTTTTCTTAAAAATCAAACTCTTGATTTTTCTAAAACATTTTTTAGACAAATTTCATCAAGAACAAGCCATCCATATTTGTGACAATTAAATAAACTCAAAACATATAGATATAATCAAAGGAGCCTCTGCTACCACCGCAAGGTAATAAGGAGAGTAACACAGCGAAAAATTTAAAAATTATTACCTTAACCATGGATCTTTTTGATATAATCTATACGATTAAAGAGTTTTTAGTACAAATACCTCAAGCATAAAGGCACGATCCTATTTGATGTAGGTATTGATCTACCATGAAAAGCTCCCCAAGTCTTGAGCCTTCAACAGTATCCACACGAACACAATCTTGGAGAACCTTTGGGCTTGCTTGCCTTGCCTTTTGAGTGCTAGCTCTCTTGAATTTCATAAAGAGCACAAGATGAAGAAATAAACCCTAACTGTTAGGAAGATGAGAGGTGGCGTTTTTCTTGGGGAGAGAAACGTCTCTCATGCTCTCAATTTTTCTCTCTCTAGATGTCGTGTTGTGTTTCATCAATCTTTCAAGAGTCAAGACATAGACATATTTATAGATATAGTATCGTAGTCTTTCAGGAAACAATAGTAATTGGAAACCAAGAAGGTTTAGGAAGCTTACCTTAAACTAATCCTATTACTTTAGGAAACCTATTCCAAAAGGAAACCAAATAGCTCTTTAATTCTTTTTAGGAAACTAATTTCCAGCAAGATTTAGATATTTATAAATAATCCTTTAAGTTAATTTATCACATAAAATAACCACATAAGTATCTTATACTTATCTTAATAACAATTTAATCCAAAAATCATGTTCTTATTGTGTGTGACCCATTAGGTTCTATTCACAATGGCAATAAGTACAAATTATAATTAATTAAGAGCTAAATAAATTAAACACTTTAATTTATCATTAATTTACTAATTAATTAATTTGCACTTATAGATCATGAGTGACGTCTAGCAATGCATCATGACCACCCAAGTGAATAGAAAAGTCATATGATAGACTATACCTATCAATGACAATGTTACCGTGTAATTAATATCCTTTCACTACACTATATCCCAATAAGTCTAGGAGTATAGTGCGCACTCTTTAAATGACTAATTAATGATTTCTTGTTCCCAAAATATAACTTTCCATAAACGTATAACCTTGAAACACTTTCAAGTCATAATTTCACTTTTGCACAAAAGATTCTTTAAGTTATATTTCAATAAGTGGCCAATACGGGATATACTCTTTTATAATAAGGAGTGGTGAATCTTATATCGATTACTCACTATCCTTCCGTGCTTCATACTATACTCAATCTCTATCGTATGAGCTACTCTTTTACGAGTAGCAATCCACACTAAAGATACTATGGTAATCTCAAGTTTAAGAATCACTCATACCATCGCTATTAAGAGTACAATTCATTGGCGCTATGAATGGTAACTTTTGGCAGATCAATCCAATGAATTTGTTCTCTAATATACATCCATATACCAGCTTAGGTATCGCACACCATGGTTGACGAGATCAACTACTAATTATTATAAGTAGAGGCAAAGTATATGCTAGTCTTCTTGTATTAATGATGTCCAATCTCATTAGTACTGCGACTAAGGATGTTTAAGAATATAAATTATGTGCAATAAGAGTCTCATTATTGTAACTCTTACAATTTTTTATACATAGTTAATATTCTATAGACTTTATCAAATAAACAAATAATACAAATAACAAGTATTAAATGACAAAGAAAATGCCACATAGATAAGTATAACATGAAATAAGCATAACATATAAATCCTAAAAATTGACTTGGTTTTAAGACATACACTAACAAGAACCAAAAAATTTTCTTAAAGAGAAGAACTTGAATTTTATTGATTTATCATGACTTATAAAAGATATAAGAGATATGTACATTAAAATGCCTTTCTATAGGCTAAATATCCCTAAGAAATCCTTATTACAAGAACATCTAGAAACAACTCAAAAATACAACAAATCTTAAAAATTATAGAACTTGTCGTCACATAAACGAGAATGACCAGTCAAATGTCCGGTTAGGGACATTAGGGCTAGACATAAGCTGAAGTTTTCAACCAAATGTTGACCAAAACAAGCTAGGAATCTAGCCATGTCTAACGTAATGTCCGTCATTGGATAGTGATTAGTTTTCTCCAGTTTTTGCTTCTTCAACTCTTGAGCACTCCAAACCTTCTTGAAAATTCCTAGATTGATAGTCAGCCTTAGAGATGCTTTATTAAGGACTAGCAAGCTCAAAATACCTAGGAAAACTCTTCCTCAAATTCACGATCCAAATCCTGAACACCAACTTATGAATAACCGATGGAAGGTACTTCATTTCTTCATGCTATGTTTTGTACACCCCAAATCCTTGCAAACATATCGATAAGAGATTGGATTGGGTAAAACATGATGTCCATCCTCTTTTGCAAGCATTTGGAAGCTCAATTCTTGAGAATTCTACATCGAGTGCAAGGATTGTGCCCTATTTCTAGAACTCCAATTTTAGGTCAACTAGTGAATGTGTTGTCAGTGCCAGACACATACGTGTCATTAGGTCAAAACTCAAGATGACAAACCTTAAATACTAACAAGATGCTTGAACCTGCATTTTTTTCTTTTGCAAATAGTATCATTAGATCTACACTTCAGGAAAAATTGCTTTTAATTTTAAGAGCCAACTTCAGAATTCTCCCAACTATTATAACTCGCATGGCAGGTCTAGACAACTGAGCAAATCATCCTCCTTATCATTATCGTACCACTTATGAAGAATTCTTGAATATTGGCCTTCTTCTTTTTTATCTTTCTTTATTCTTTCTTTAAATTTTGAAGACCTTTATCATTGTTGTAGAATTACGTATCCTAATTAAACCCAAATGTAATTCCAACAATTCTCAATTGCTATCTACTATGTAAATTTCGAGGAAATTCAGCATCTAATAACAGTGTTAGGTTCATTTTTGAAGTTAGTGTTAGTGGCCAAAGTATATGATATTATTATCTGGTTAGCTGATAGAAATGCTCCATCCCTATTTGCAACTTCCCTACTTCCTACCATAACTAGAAGAATAAGTTTTTCTTTGTTTAATTTTCTATTAAAAATGCTGTCTTGGGAGAGTGAAGATCTTCTAATGCCAAAGATCACAACACTAATACATTCTTATGCCTGTCAAAGAGCCAAGCTTGTACAAACCATAAGTTATATAAATTTTAAGAGAGCAAAAGTCAGCTTTGTTGATTAAGTTGGGCTAGGATGAGCAATATACGAACACCCAAAGACTTTGTCCCTAGTAAAGAAAATTTTCCTTTCTTTGAAAAATATTTTGTTTTTTCTCAAAATATTTTCCCTTTTTTAAACTGATTTTTGTTGCGTCCGAAAAAATTATAAAGTACGATGAGGTCGTTGACTGTCGTGTCCTGAAGAGACGGTCTGGTCCGAGACCCTTTTGAAAAGAAAGTTTTTTTTTTTTTAAACAACTGTACGTGTGTGATAAAAATTGAGTTTTTAGTAAAAAAAAATGTGTTTTTTTGTTTTTTTTTTAGGAAAAATGGTATTTTAAAAGAAAACAAGACCGGGACAAAAAGTGCAACAGTTTTGGCCCACAAATTTTCAAAAAGGGTTTTACTTTTGAAATGGAGTTGCCACTTGGTACTGAGTTAGGATGTACCAAGTCACCCGAAAAATAATTTAACAAAACAAAAACAAAAAATAAAAAATTTTAAAAAATATTTAAAAACCCTTTTCCGACTTCGGTCTACGAAAAAACGAGAGAAAAAGGCCTTGGAGTCACATTTGAAGAAAGGGAAGGCAAAAGCTCGTGCCTAAGACACCCTTTCTACCTAGTTGAGGCTAGTTGCGAGGTTTAATCAAAATTTCTTAAATTAACCCTAAGTTCTATCCCTTTCGGATGTATCTAAATGAATGCAAATCTTAAATCTAAATGTGAGTATCGAGAGGGTCGAAATGTCCCGTCGAGGCTTGGTCGAATTATCGCATTAATTGCGAAACCCAAGTTGAGACCTCGAGGGAGTCACGAGTGTCTATGCAAAATGCGATGCAAAAAGAAAAGAAAATAATAACATATATTAAGTGAAGAAAGAAAATGGGTATGCAACATGACGGGTACGGGGAACTAATATCTCGTGACTGAATGTTTATACTCACGGAGAGGGGAACGGCATGTACACCACCGCTTCTCACGTGAGCAGGCGACTATTTCTAGTCGAAACACACAAAATTACCTAATTTCTAAGTGAAATGCAACCTAGATGTCATGCATTTAAAGATGCGTCAAAATAAATCAAATAAATAATAATAATAATAATAATAATAATAATAATAATAATAATAATAATAATAATAATAATAATAATCATGCGAAATGGAAAATAAACTAAAAGTATGTGAAGTAGGATGTAAAATGCATACGAATGCACTTGACACTAAAATGTCCTAAGGGTCTAGCATTGGACTATCCCACTCTAAAAAATCCCGCTAGTGTTGGACTAGCGGGGAAACGATGAAGCCACAACTAGCGTTGGACTAGTGTGGTGACGGAATAACATAAAACATAAATTAAATGGTAAAGCATGAATTAAAAGCAAATTAGACATATAAAGACATGTAAAATCAAGTAGGAGCACATGGCACATAAGCATGATATCTAGATGCAAAATCCTAATGAAAGCGGTAAAACAAATAAGCACGTAAGCACGCAAAAGCAAATAAACCCTAACTATTATACCAGGGGCTTAATTTACAATTTAAAAAAGAAAAAAATTAAAAATGCCCTATCTATTACACTTTCTATCTAATTACACAATTTTGCTAAAATATGAGAAAAATAATCTAACTATTACATTGACTAGCTAAATATAAAATATTATATTTTTCCAAAATAATAATAAAAATTCAAAATTAAATAAATTAAATACGTAAATATGCAAAAAGTATGTAAAATGAGAAATAAATAAATAATAACAATTAATGTATAAAATCACATTGGAGCATATTGGAGCACATAAAGAGGATTAATGAGAAATAGATATACCTCTTTGAAAACCCGGTACCAACACTAATCAAAATTAATAAACGAATCAAGGTATCTCGGTATAAATGAGTAAAATATAAAATATGTAAATCTTGACATGTTGGGAAAAAATGTAAAGTCTAACAACTAGAGAGACTAAAAATAAAATTTGATAAAGCTTAAGGGATAAAAATTGGAAAATCAAACTAATCAAGGGTTCATGATGCAAAATAAAGCAACTAGGGGGCCAAAACAATAAATTTTAGCAAGAGTGGGGCAAATTGCAATCAATTCAAGACATAATTGAAAGAAACAAAAATCTAGGGGAGGCAATATGCGATTACAAAGGATTTAATTGAAAGGATTCCAAAGTTGAGGGGGGTCAATCCATAAACCGTAGGGGGTAAATTGAAGAAATCAAGAACATGCAAGTGGTATCATAGTACTACCTAAGATCTCTGGGGCTAAAAGATAAACAACTATTTATTAATGAAATATCCTAGAAAAATGCTAACTAAATCCAATTAGTTGATTAACTAACTGATCTAATTTAATTAACCAAATCAGTCATTTTGCTAAATTATCTTAAAATACTAACTAACGAAATTAAAACTCAAACACCTATCCCTTATCCAAATTTCTTCTCTCGCTCACTCTTCCTCTTTCCAGTTCTCTTCTTCGCTCCTTTCTATCTCCGCTCTGTTCTCACTGAAACTCTATCTCCCTCACTCTCTCTCTCGAGCCTGATCTCTCTGTCGTCTCTGCTCTTCTTCTTCCCAGTTACCCTTCTCTATTCTCTCATCTCTTTTTTCGATTCCTCCCTCCGTCTCTCGGTCTCTCCAGCTCTTCTTCTCCCTTCTTCCCTCTCTTACTTTCTTTCTTTCTGGTTTCAGCTTTCCAGTCTTCTCTTTTGTTCTCTTCACTTGCCGTCTCTTTCTCCTTTTCTTTCTCTCTTCTCTCTCCCTTGATCTCAATCTCTCCCCTTTGTCTCGCATCTCATTCCCCAGAAACCAACAGGATCGAAAGTTTTAACCAATTTCTCTTTTGAAGCAGGTGAAGGGAGAGATAATGCTGGGGACAGTAGTGCGACAGATAGAATTATTTCCGGTGACAGTGAGCTGTTATGATGTTTGGCCATGGTTGTTTATGGTGGTGAGACTGATGATTGGGCGTGCAATGGTTGGATGGGGTAATTCGGGTGGTTTTTGTAAGGTAATAGCATAGGTAACGCAGCGGAAAAATAAAAATTTATTACCTTAACCATGGATCTCTTTGACATATCTATATGATTTACAAGGGGGTTTGCATGAAGATTACCTTAAGCACAGAAGATTTCTATGCTTCTAGGCAAAGATCCTTGGAAGAAGATGTTTGATCTACCACGAAAAGCCCTCCAAGCGTAGAGCCTCTAACGATATCCACACGAACAACTTCTTTGGGAACCTTGTAGGCTTGCTTGCTTTGACTTTTGAGTGCTAGCTCCCTTGAATTATTTAAGAACACAAGAAGAAGAAAAACCCTAACCCTTAGGAGAGAGAGAGAGAGACGCCAAGAGAGAGAGAAAGAGGCGTGCTTATCTTTCAATAATTTTCTCTCACTAATTTTTCTTTTTGTGTTGCAACAACCATTCAAGAGTCAAAGCATAAACCTATTTATAGAGGTAGTATTCTAGTCTTTTAGGAAATAAGGCTAATTAGAAACCAAGAAGGTTTAGGTAACTTACTTTAAGCTAATCCTTCTCCTTTAGGAAATCTATTCCATAAGGAAACTAATTAGTTACTTTATTTCTTTTAGGAAACTAATTTCCTGCAAGACTTAGAATATTTATAAATAAGTCCTTTAAGTTAATTTATCTCATAAATTAACCCCATAAGTATCTCATACTTATCTTAATTACATTTTAACCCAAAGATTTTGTTCTTTATGTGTGTGACCCATTAGGTTCCATTCACGTTGGCAATAAGTATAAATTATAACTCATTAATTGAGCTAGATAAATTAAACACTTTTAATTTATCATTAATTCACTAATTAATCAATTCATACTTATAGATCATGAGTGGCGTCTAGCAATGCATCATGACCACCCAAGTGAATAGGAAAGTCATATGGTAGACCATACCCTTCAATGACAATGTTATCGTGTAATTAATATCCTTTCACCACACTATATCCCAATTAGTCTAAAAGTATAGTGCATACTTTAATAATGACTAATATATATTCTCTTGTTCCGGAAATATAACTCTCCATGATGTAAAAACCTTGAAACTACTTCCAAGTTATACTATCACTTCTGCAGAAGATTTATGAGTTAACATTTCCAACAAGTGGCCATATAGGGATATACTCTCCTATTAAGGAGTGGTGAATCCTATATTGATTACTCACTATCTTTCCATGCTTCAAACTATACCCAATCTCTAACCTATGAGCTACCCTTTTACAGGCACCGAGGAATAGAGTCAAAGTATAGCAATCCACACTCAAGATACTATGGTAATCTCAAGTCAAAGGATCACTTACACCATTGCCATTAAGAGTTTAACCATTGGCACTATAGTTAAAACTCTTGGCGGATCAACCCAATGAACTTGTTCTCAAACAAGCATCCACATACCAGCTTAAGTGTCACGCACACCATAGTCAATGAGATCAACTACTACTTACCATAAGTAGAGGCAAAGTATGTGCTAGTCTATCCGTATTAATGATGTCCAATCTCATTAATACTATGACTAGGGATATTTAAGAATATGACTTTATGTATTAGAGTCTCATAATTGTAACCCCTTACAATCTCTAATACACAATCAATATTCTAAGGACTTTATCAATTAAACAAGTAACATGGAAATACAAGTATAGATGATAAAGAAAAATACCACATGAATAAATATAACATAAATAAGTGTAAATATAAAACACCTTAAACCATCTTGGTTTTAGGGCATACACTAACAAACTCCCACTTGCACTAAAACCAATCACTCATTTGTTTTAGGCCAAAAGCATTTACATGAGTATCATGCTTTTTCTGGGACAAGGCCTTAGTGAGATGATCAGCTATATTGTCATCAGTGGGAACCTTTTCTATCTTTACATCATTCCTACCAACTATTTCTCTAATAAGATGGTAGCGCCTAAGTACATGTTTGGATCGTTGATGAGACCTAGGTTCCTTTGCTTGGGCGATGGCACCATTGTTGTCACAATACAAAGGTATAGGATCAACAATGGAAGGAACCACTCCTAGCTCGGTGACGAACTTTTTGATCCAAACAAGCCTCTTTTGCAGCTTCAGAAGCAGCAATGTACTCGGCTTCAGTTGTAGAATCAGCGGTAGTTTCTTGCTTCGAACTCTTCCAGCTCACAGCACCACCATTTAACGTGAATATAAATCCAGACTGCGACTTACTATCATCCTTGTCAGACTGAAAACTCGCATCAGTGAAACCACACACTTCCAAAGTGTGTCCTCCATAAACCAAGAATAATTCTTTAGTTCTTCTCAAGTACTTAAGAATACTCTTGACAGCTACCCAGTGACCCTCACCAGGGTTAGTTTGGAATCTACTCGTAACACTTAGAGCATAGGAGACGTCGGGTCTCGTACATAGCATAGCATACATAATGGATCCTATTGCCGAGGCATAAGGAATCTTTTGCATGCTATCAATCTCGACAGGTGTTTTAGGACACATGTCTCTTGAAAGAGTAATCCCATGTCTCATAGGTAAGTACCCCTTCTTCGATTGCTCCATGCTAAACCTCTTTAGCATCTTGTCTATGTATGTCGATTGACTGAGACCAAGCAACCTCTTGGATCTATCTCTATAGATCCTTATTCCCAGAATATAGGTTGCCTCTCCTAGATCTTTCATGGAGAAACTTTTGGACAGCCATACCTTTATAGTTTGTAATAAAGGTATGTCGTTTCCCATCAACAGTATGTCATCCACATAAAGTATTAAGAAAACGACAGCGCTCCCACTCACCTTCTTGTATACACAAGGCTCGTCTTCGTTCTTAAGAAAACCAAACTCTTTGATTGTCTCATCAAAACGAATGTTCCAACTCCTCGAAACTTGCTTGAGTCCATAAATGGACTTTTGTAGCTTACATACCTTATGACTATCAATGGAGTCAAAACCCTCAGGTTGTGTCATGTACACATCCTCTTGCAAATTTCCGTTAAGGAATGCAGTCTTGACATCCATTTGCCAAATCTCATAGTCATAATAAGCAGCTATCGCAAGCAAAATCCTTATGGATTTAAGCATAGCTACCGGCGAAAAAGTTTCTTCAAAGTCAATTCCTTGCCTTTGTTTATAACCTTTTGCCACTAACCTTGCTTTATAGGTAACAATGTTACCATCCATGTCAGTCTTTCTTTTAAAGACCCACTTGCACCCTATAGGTTTTATCCCTTCAGGTGGCTCGACCAAGGTCCATACCTTGTTCTCGTACATGGAATCCATTTCGGATTTCATGGCTTCGCGCCACTTCAAAGAGTCTACATTAGACATAGCTTCTTCGTAACTAGTAGGATCGTCATCATCTATGACTAACACATCATTGCTCTCACTTATGAGAAATCCATATCTCTCAGGAGCATAACGTGTTCTACTAGATCTACGAAGTTCTTGTGTAACTTGAGCTTCCGACTGCGCCTCATCAACATGTGGCGTAAGCTCTTGTTCCAACTGTTGACTACTTTGTGGTTCTTGAATTTCTTCAAGTTCTACTTTACCCCCACTACTTCTTTCAAGAATAAACAATTTTTCTAGAAAAGTAGCATGTCTTGAAACAAACACCTTTTGTTCAAGGGGATTGTAGAAGTAATATCCACGACTCTCTCTAGGATATCCCACAAACAAGCATTTGTCAGACTTAGCCTCTAGCTTGTCTGACATGTTCCGCTTCACATAAGCAGAACAACCCCAAACCTTTAAATGATTAAGATTTGGTTTCTTACCATACCAAATCTCATAAGGTGTGGTATCAACAGATTTTGATGGAACACGGTTGAGTATATAGGAGGCGGAATCTAAGGCATATCCCCAAAACGAACTAGGAAGTGATGCATGGCTCATCATAGAACGTACCATATCTAATAGAGTACGATTTCTCCTTTCAGACACACCATTTAGTTGTGGCGTGTATGGAGGAGTCCATTGAGGAATAATCCCATTTTCCTCTAGATATTGTTGGAACTCTTGACTTAAGTATTCTCCACCTCGATCAGATCTAAGTGTTTTGATACTCTTGCCAAGTTGTTTCTCAACTTCAGCTTTAAAGACTTTGAACTTTTCAAAAGCCTCGGATTTGTGCTTCATTAGAAACACATAACCATATCTAGAATGGTCATCCGTGAAAGTGATGAAGTAGGAGAAACCACCTCTAGCATGGATCGACATTGGGCCACAAACATCAGTATGTATAAGCCCAAGAAGATCACTGGCACGTTCACCCTTTCCAGTAAAAGGTGTCTTGGTCATCTTGCCAAGTAAACAAGATTCACATGTCCCAAATGATTCATAATCAAATGAGTCCAAGTATCCATTTTTATGTAACTTGGATATGCGTTTCTCATTTACATGACCAAGTCTACAATGCCAAAGGTATGTTTGGTTAACAATATCTAATTTTTGTTTCTTGGTGTTTATGTTGAGAATGGACTTTTCTTCATCTAGAATATATAAACCATTAAATAATGTACCAGTACCATAAGTAATACCATCACGTGAAAAAGAACAACTTTTATTCCTTTGAATGATGGTAAATCCATCCAAATCTAACAATGAGATAGAAATGATGTTCTTTGTAAGTACGGGAACAAAATAACAGTTTCTTAATTCTAAAATAAGCCCAGTAGGCAAAGAGAGTACATAGGTTCCTACGGCTAATGCAGCAACTCTTGCTCCATTCCCCACGCGCAGCTTAACCTCTCCCTTTGCTAGAGTTCTACTATCTTTAAGACCCTGCATATTATTACAAATATGAGATCCAGATCCGGTATCTAATACCCATGAGTCTTGGTTAGTAGATAAATTAATCTCAATCATAAACATACCAGAGGTTGAAGCTTCACCAAGCTTCTTTGACTTCAGAGAGTCAAGGTAGGCCTTGCAATTCCTCTTCCAATGCCCATCTTGTCCGCAATGGAAGCATGTGCCCTTGGGTTTGTCCTTCTTGACCCCACCCTTAGGCTTAGTTCTCTTCTTCTTGGACTTCTTAAGCCCAGAATTGGGCTTCTTTTTCTTGGAGCCCGAGACAAGCATAACGGTGCCCTTCTCCTTCTTAAGATTAGGCTCAGCAGTCTTGAGCATGTTCATCAATTCAGTCAACGTGCACTCAACTTTTCGCATGTTGAAGTGCAGAATGAATTGTGAATAGCTCTCAGGGAGGGACTGAAGAATTAAGTCAATACTTAACTCATTGTCAGAGACGTGTCCCAGATCAGCTAACTTTTCAATCAGCCCGATCATCTTCAGTACATGGGTAGTCACTGAAGTTCCCTCTGCCATCTTGCATTGATAAAGCTCCCTTGAGGTCTCATACCTCTCGGTCCTAACTTGTGCGTCGAACATTTCTTTTAAGTGCACAATCATGGACGGAGCATCCATCTTAAGATGTTGCTTTTGCAATGCCGGGGTCATAGAAGCTAACATGATACATGTTGCAGCATCATTGTCGGCTTTGTGCATCTCATATGCATCTATGTCCTCAGGTGATGCAGTAGCGGGTGGAGGAGGTGGCATGGGTTTATCGAGGACATACTCAATTTTTTCATGTTTGAGAACAATTCTCAAATTAATATTCCAATCCTCAAAGTTGGTTTCATTGAGTTTGTTGTCAAGAATCGGTCGCAAATTCACGTTAGACATTCTACAAAAAGTAAAGACAGAAAATAAGTATTTGTTTTATGTTATATATGCAAACCAAAAATGTGGATTCGTAAATTTATTTGGTTTGCTCCCACTATTTTACTTCAAATCAATAACCCTCGATATTGATTCGGAAATCCGTTGGAGATTTCTAGTGGGCTAGGATCCCATCTAATTAGCTTTGGGTTTGACGGAGGCCAATGCCCCAAAGATAAATTCGATTAGGTAGATAACTTTTTATCAATCACAACTCTTGTGACTCCTAGATAGTTGGGTATCAACTCTTTGAAAATTACATCTTATGTATTACCCAACTTTGCCTCAAAAATATCATAACATTGACGGAGGCCAAACTCGTTATGTAATTTTTGTTAAGTCAAACCCATTATTCAGAGATCATATCTCATAACAAAAACATATTCCGAGTAAGGTGACCTTGACGGAGGCCAACGTGTCAACCTTAATAGGAACTCATCGTTTTTGTTATAATAATGGAAGGCAACTTAAATAGATGACTTAATATTTGATATTGAGGGATTTTAGTTTAAATATTAATGTCTCAATCATATTATGCAATTAAAATATATCAATCATATAAAATAAAAGTATAATAAACGTGGATGATTATGGACTTTAACTAATAATATTTTCTTCGAGCCTTGAAGAAAATATTTGGTTAAAAAATTCCTAGGGGACGTCTCAACTCCTTGATGCGCCTCCTTGGTTGCTCCTTGGTGCCACCTCCATCTTCTTGTACATTACATATGTAATTCTAGTCTAAACAATTTAAAATAAACCTATTCCTAACCTATACTTTGTACATTACAAGTATTGATCAAGAAACCTCGAGTTACATTCGAGGGGAGTTTAGGTGAGAAGAGAATTACATCAGAAAATAGAGAGGGAAGGACTCGCAGGCCCTATTTATAAAACCAATACAAGCCAACCATAAAAGAAGTAATAACCATTCAATCACATTGGTCTAGTCCATAATCATCCACCATGCCATCATACTATTTAACAATTAAATAAATTGATTTATTTAATTCTAGTCATAAATCATATGGTCTAAATAAATTAGATTAATGCTCTTGAAATTTATTTGTCTCAAAAATATAGTTATAGAAGGTATAGGTTTCCAAATTTTAACTCTCCAAATCTTAACAATTAAAATTGTAAAGTGTTTTAACAGAGAAATTATCAAAATTCGCGTTTTTCCAAAAATTTAGGAAAAATCCCGCTAGGATTCTGCCTACAACCCGCGCGACAAAACGTGCGCGGGTTCATCCGCGGTTTGTAACCCGCGCGACAAACCGTGCGCGGTTTCATCCGCGGTTTGTGGACAGAAGTTACGGGATTTTGACCGCGAGTCAAAACGCGCGCGAGTTTTCGCGCGGTTTGTGTCCAGAAAATACGATCTTTGAAATTCTTTAGCGTTTTTCAAAACTCTTTTGAATCATAACATGTTAAAACCCTTTTAGCACATCAAAAACAATTTAGAAACCATAAAAACAACCTTAAGAACTTATCTTAATTATTTAAAACACTTTTAAACAATCAAGAACTTTTCTTAAAAATCAAACTCTTGATTTTTCTAAAACAATTTTGAGACAAATATCGTCAAGAACAAACCATCCATATTTATGACAATTAAATAAACACAAAACATATAGATATAATCAAAGAAGGCTCTGATACCACTGTAAGGTAATAGCATAGGTAACGCAGCGGAAAAATAAAAATTTATTACCTTAACCATGGATCTCTTTGACATATCTATATGATTTACAAGGGGGTTTGCATGAAGATTACCTTAATCACAGAAGATTTCTATGCTTCTAGGCAAAGATCCTTGGAAGAAGATGTTTGATCTACCACGAAAAGCCCTCCAAGCGTAGAGCCTCTAACGATATCCACACGAACAACTTCTTTGGGAACCTTGTAGGCTTGCTTGCTTTGACTTTTGAGTGCTAGCTCCCTTGAATTATTTAAGAACACAAGAAGAAGAAAAACCCTAACCCTTAGGAGAGAGAGAGAGAGACGCCAAGAGAGAGAGAAAGAGGCGTGCTTATCTTTCAATAATTTTCTCTCACTAATTTTTCTTTTTGTGTTGCAACAACCATTCAAGAGTCAAAGCATAAACCTATTTATAGAGGTAGTATTCTAGTCTTTTAGGAAATAAGGCTAATTAGAAACCAAGAAGGTTTAGGTAACTTACTTTAAGCTAATCCTTCTCCTTTAGGAAATCTATTCCATAAGGAAACTAATTAGTTACTTTATTTCTTTTAGGAAACTAATTTCCTGCAAGACTTAGAATATTTATAAATAAGTCCTTTAAGTTAATTTATCTCATAAATTAACCCCATAAGTATCTCATACTTATCTTAATTACATTTTAACCCAAAGATTTTGTTCTTTATGTGTGTGACCCATTAGGTTCCATTCACGTTGGCAATAAGTATAAATTATAACTCATTAATTGAGCTAGATAAATTAAACACTTTTAATTTATCATTAATTCACTAATTAATCAATTCATACTTATAGATCATGAGTGGCGTCTAGCAATGCATCATGACCACCCAAGTGAATAGGAAAGTCATATGGTAGACCATACCCTTCAATGACAATGTTATCGTGTAATTAATATCCTTTCACCACACTATATCCCAATTAGTCTAAAAGTATAGTGCATACTTTAATAATGACTAATATATATTCTCTTGTTCCGGAAATATAACTCTCCATGATGTAAAAACCTTGAAACTACTTCCAAGTTATACTATCACTTCTGCAGAAGATTTATGAGTTAACATTTCCAACAAGTGGCCATATAGGGATATACTCTCCTATTAAGGAGTGGTGAATCCTATATTGATTACTCACTATCTTTCCATGCTTCAAACTATACCCAATCTCTAACCTATGAGCTACCCTTTTACAGGCACCGAGGAATAGAGTCAAAGTATAGCAATCCACACTCAAGATACTATGGTAATCTCAAGTCAAAGGATCACTTACACCATTGCCATTAAGAGTTTAACCATTGGCACTATCACTACAACAAAAATAGCTTATAGAGGCACATAAAAATGCCACAACTCACACCTTTTTAAGGCACTTAAATTTTTGAGGCACTTTCCTATTGTGCCATATAAAACCTATGTCACAAAAAGTTTTAAAGGCACAATAAAGTGTCACAACACAAAATACAATTTAGACATCTAAAAGTGCCATAATAAGATTGTAATACTTACACAAAAAAATGCCTTAATTGAGATCCAATGTTCTGAAGTCCAACTTTTTGGAGGCACTAAACAATGCCATCAAATCTTTAAGTTGGCACTTAAAAATGCCTTCACAGGTAATTTCTTGAGGCAGTGTTATCTGTGAGAAAATGGTTGTTTTTGAGACATGAGTATGTGCCACTATATATCTAGATAGAGATACTTGCAAATGCCTTTATAATCACATTTAAAGGCATTCTAAAATGCCTCAAAAACTTACAATGTAAAACAAAAATTCTGTTGCAGAAGCCCTTATCGTGACACTCACAAGTGCCTCAACAGACTAAATTTTTTTTTTCTTTTTTATGTCCAGCCATAGGGACTACTAGGAATATATAAAAACCTATTATGACAACACAAATTTTTATGCCCAACCACAAAACCACCATGAATATATAGGAAACCTGTCATAGCAATATAATCATACATTCACAATGGAGATTCTCACATTTGATGACAAAAATCAGCAATATTTGGTTGAGAAATCATGTGCAAATTATCACCATAATCATTAATTTACTATAAAGTACTCATAACTACTAGTAGTAATCTAAACAACTAATTAGCCCATCATCCTTGCCAAAAAAAAGAACACTATTTGACTTAACATTCATCAAAAAGCTACTGCTGAAATTTCCTACTAATCAACTTGTGAGACATTGAATAGCAAAATACTAAGTAGCCATAGAGAAACTAAAATCAATCAAAACACTAGTAGACCAACTTGTTCTAATATATGCAGCAACACTTTGTCCATTTTTAGTTGGAATACTTCCATAAAAATGGATAGGCATCCTCCATATGATGCAACACCTTGTCCCCTTTTGAGTTACAACATATCAGTGATCTTCACAAATTTTTACCTGCAGTATAAGCACATTAAAATCAGTCAAAATTGTCAAATGAGAAAAACTTGTGAAACATTGACCATTAACATGATTTGAAAGCTGGAGAAAGGAAAATATACTAGTTTAGTTGGCCAAGCTATAGGAGCACCAATTGAATCAGCAACTGTCTGTAAATACGAATAAGGCCTAATCAAATGCTCATCACGTTCAACCATAACTTGTACTAGGACTTCACACCAATTCATGCCTAATGGTTGGCCCCCTACTACTGTAGAAGGATCAAGAGATTGAAGCCGTCCAACCGCCACAATTTTTGTTGACTCATCTAAACTAAAAAGAGAAACATAGTCTCCCTCCTAAAATGAAAATGCAAAATTCAAAACATCAAAAAAGCAGCCATAAGCAAAACAATCACATCAAATTTTCATCCCATGTTGTGCAATAAATAACATCATAGTAAGGAAGTTATGAATTTATACTCCTAAAAAAGTCTAGTAACAAATATAAAAACTACTAAACCAAAAATGTATCCATATTGCAATAGCAAAACATATCTAACTATCAAATCATTACCAAGCAAAGAGAACTACCATTACCGAGCAAATGCATGAAATGAAAATCTTACCTTAAGAGGTCTAAGATTGGAATTTAAGGTTGACATATGATTAGATGATGTTGAAATAATTCTTGATTGACTCATAAAGTTATGACCATTTTCTCGCTCCAAATAAGCTTTCATGTTAGCAAGTTCTCTTGCTTGATCTTTAATTTGTTCCTCTTGCTGTGCAAATTTTGCCTTCATCTCCAATAGTTCATGTTTTTGATCCAACACTAATCGCTGAGATCCACTTCGACTAGGTTCATCACCCCACACATCAGTTGGACATATACCAAAACCATACATCCGCACATGGCCGTACTTATCTTGCCCAACTACTTGTGCAAATATATCATTTTTTCCAACAGAATCTTCAGTGCCAGGAAGCAATTGACTAACCTTTTCATTCATTGCATGCTACACAAGTATAAAGAATAAAATGTATATCATATATTATATTTGTTCAATACTAGTATAGATTAAAAAATAATGGATACATTTTTCTAACATATTTCAAAGCAAGTAGACAGCATAATAAAAGATTTTACTTACCATAAGACTAGCTGCTTCACTACTAGATGGGTTACCGTTATTGTCAGTGTAACAATAATTGAACATTTCAACTCGTGAAGGATTGTGTCCTAATTTTTTTTTCTGTATCAAAGAAATGATTTGTTTAAACAAATTGAAATAATATTCAATAAAATATACTAAAATAGTTAAAAATGTTTACCAAGTCTGCTCGAATTTGGGCAAATGATTTCTTCCCGGTATTATGATTCATGGTCTTCATTGCCCTTGCATTTTTATTTTTTTCACTAGTTTTCTATATCACATACACATATTTTAGAATCCAAAATAATCTAATATGCTACTATGTAAAGGAAATATGCATATACCTTTGTATCTTCTAGCTCCCAGTAACTTGCAATTGCTTTGTATTGATCTTTTACCACTCGCACATCTAAATTCAGCATTTGAGTTCTGAGTGGCATATCTAGCTTGTAGTATGTTGCCTTAATCCAAGCCTTCCAATTCCTCCAATATTTGCCCAAAGCACGGAGAATCCAGATTTTTGCACTAGGAGGGACATCAAACTTTTCCTGAAACATATTTCAAGTACTTAGATTCCAACCATAATATCATATATCACTAACAAATATTGATACATGTGTAAAATGACTTAAGCTTTATTACCTTCACAATTTGTAACATGTCTTTCTTCAAAGACATGTCAATTTTTCGCCAATCTTGGACATCAATTGGGGCATATAAACCGTTTCTTGATATTGTACCCAAGAACTCAGTCAATCTTGATTTATTTTTACCCACTGGTTTGCCAAGTTTGTTGAATCTAACTTTATAACGACGAGATATAGGCTGACCCCAAACACTAGCCATATGTGTTGGCCCTCGCGTTTTTTTTGCTTCCGCATCATCTTCAATCTCATCATCTGAATCAATAAAAACATATAGTAGTTTATAGGCAGCAATATATTAAAAAGTATTAAATATAGTTACTTATACCTGTGTTATGAAGCTCTTCCACTCTTATAGACTGATTTTCTGCACGTTCATCCATTGGTTCATCAATAAGTTGATTGGAATTTCTCCCTCTCTTAGTCCTAGCCATCCCTGAACAACAAACTCAATTCGTGTAACATATAAAAAATTTAATGAAGTGAATAACCTACAACTAAAATTCAGTTCACATAATGCAAAAATAAAAATTCAGAAATTAAGAAAAACTAATTAAAGTAGTGTTCCAAAATAATACATTTTACATGAGATAAAAGCTAAAATAACTAATAGTCATGTAATTTATTGCAAGACAAAAATAAATTAGACTAAACCACTAAATTTCATTTGCATAACCTTTTTAATGTATGAATACTTTCAATACCGAAATTCAAATCATAAATTACCAATTCCATATTCAAATGCAAACTAAAACAAAACTAATTAGACACTTGAAAGTATAAAATAAGACCAATAAAATAATGTACCTGCTCAAGAATAACAAACTCTAACAATTCCTCTCAATCAAATATTTCCCAGCAAATATAAACCTATCCAAAATAAAGCAAAAGCAATTATCTTGAGTAAATTTTAAAACAGGACTTAATGCATTTTTTTAGTCAAAACTTCTAAAACCAAACTAAAAAGACTAACATTAGCCTAATCTAGGCCAATTTGCTTGTTAAGAAGTATGGTTAACATATAAGGATCAATATTTCATTATAAGACATGTTTAGTCACTTTCTAATGTTTCTTGAGAAAGGAAAATATACTTGTACAAGTACAAATGGGACATTGTTAAAGCAGTACATGTTTAGTCAATTTTTAATGTTTCTCAAGTGTTAATTAATTAATTTTTTTAAAAATAATAACTGTCAAACATGTCAAGCTAAGTATTATCAAACAATTACAAATCAATAAAGTTGAGAACTATATAATCTTAAGTTGATATGTCTTGCCAAGTCATATTCAAGGTACAAGTGCCTAACAAAATCTCATGTCAAAGACTAGCAGTGTACAACTTAAGTCATACAAAACTTTAATTGAAACTTTTCATGACAAGTAAATAGTAAACGATATAGATAAGAAAGAGTCACTTACATGAAAACTAGAAGATCTTTAAATTTGTGTCCAGAGGCAACTCAAATATCTCTTTAATCTTCATTTGAGATAACCAATTATGTTCATTAGTTATGAACAATAGCTGCAGTAGATAAAAGTATGCATGAACTGGTATTTGGAATAGATGAGGAGAAAAGAAACAAAAAATAATTTTTAATAGCATGTAAATCCCTCTTAGTCTTAAGTCATTTTTAATAAAAAAATTCCATATATTTCAGTAAGATAATCAGTGTGGAATCTATACGTTTCCATACTTTGTACCAGATATTTGCTAACTTTGTTATTGACTCACACGGTGTATACAAATGTATAGTTGTACTATGTATTTTGTTCTCAAATAAAAAGATGATTTATGCAACAAAATAAACTTAACAATTAAACAAAAACAAAACCTTATATTTTCTCATAAGGTAATTGAAATCGATCCCAATGTCACAGTTATGAAGTGTGCATTTTCTCGTTAGGTCTCATTCTCTATTCTTTTTGACATAATATTTATTTATGCCTTTCTCATGAAATTAATTGCATGAAAAGAAAATCTTTATTTAAACAACCAGCTAACCATTTCCAAATAAACAATGCCGACCTTAGACTACATAATGATGCGTGAATTAATAGCTTACCACTGAAATTTTTAATACCTTAGGTGTATATACAGCTACCATCTACATTCTGGAGCATTCCCCAACATCCGTTAATCTCTATTTAGTCATCTAACTATATTTGGTCATCGGAACTTCTACTTGCTGATTTCTATTGGGGTCACATTATAATCTTTTCCAGGTTTTAGTGTTGAATCCTAAGATTATTTTGATTCACTTTTGGAAAGGCCTCAACTGAGATCACCTAAACTATCCACCATGATATCTTGCCTAAAAGAAACCAAAGTTATTAACCAAAAGAAGTTATAACATTATAGACATTTACCCAAGCTAAAAAGAAATTGATGAATCATGTCTAGCCCCAAAACTGATATGAAGTGTTGAATCCCCTAAATCCATAGGCTAGAGCATTGGATTTCATAAAAATTAACATGATCAGAGGAAAGAAAATCATATTTAAGATATATCCAATCCAATACAATGAGTTAGATATGTGAGATGACCTCTACCTAGATTATTTCCCTGCCATAAAGATAGATAGATGAACATATTCGATAAATTGTATGCAAATATAATAAACTCACACAGCATAACAGTAAGAAGACATAGAAGTACAAATTAATTTCGTACATACAACATGACACCCGAATTACTGGTATTCTTTATTTTTATTTTCCTTTTGGGCTCATATCAAGTGTAAATTTAAGCACGTCTGTCTTTGTGACAAAACATACTCAAATTGAATGGCGATATAGTAATAGAGAATAACTCAAAAGACATTATAAACAGAAGATAAGAGTGATTTTAAGCTGCCAAAAAGCCACTGGGCGTCAACTTCACCCAATCCACAAGTCATTAATTTTGTTCTCATCTTCTCTAGAACTACATTCTCCTTTATCAATTCCAGCTTTTCTCTCCCGTTGAAGAGAAAAGTCCACCACTCAAGCCCTCTCTCTTTTCAATCATAGCCCACCAATGCTATGCATCCCGATTTTTCAAACGAAATATTTGAACCAATTAATGTTTTTTCTTGATTTTTTTTCTGCTTCAGAAGGATGTGAAGATTTTTAGAGATTACAGAGGTCGAGATTCAATCCCTGCGAGCAAATCGTTAGTATCCTTGAATCTTCCCTCCTTTTTTTTTTCCCCTAATTAGCCCAATCATTATCATTGTTCCTCCTAGCCTTAATTTCCCTCAATGTTTTTAAGTTTTCACACCCCATTAATTTATTCTTCTTTTTTATTTTTTTTGTAACAAGTTCTAGAATAATCATCTAATATATTTTCTTTACAAAAATCAATTAAAATAAAATAGTATCAATAGAAAGTAGAAACCCTCCATTCCTTCCTCTCCAAAACTCTTTTCAAATTGAAGATTTTGTATAAAAATCTTCAATCTCATTAAGTTCACAAGACATTCCTACTCCATTTGTTTTACACAACCTCTCCTAATCGCAAGTCATGCATAGAAACAGGTTTGGGGTGAAAAAAGAAAAGGATGACTGACCTTGTCTGTGTGCAATAACCAACGAAGCCTCTCTAAGCTATCCAATAAGATGTCATTGGAGTGAATCTCGTAGCTTCTTCCAAGTATCAACCAATATGTATGCTGTAATAGGTATTTCGGAACTGGGGGAAATATGAGAGAGAGAGAGAGAGAGAGAGAGAGAGAGAGGGAGAAAGACATGGGTAAATGAGAAGGCAAAGATATCTTTCTAAATTTGGGAATTTGGGGCCTTTTTCATTTACCGCGTTACTCAGGCGCCAATTTTGTGTGTTTTTTTTAAAAATTTTTTACACTAAACAAATTTTCCCCCTTTATATGGTTGTTGAGGCACATCTCCAAAATGCCTCTACAAATATTTTACTCTATATATTTTTTTATTTTCAATTTTCCCTATAAGTTTTAGCCATATAAGTTGTTGTTTCTTTTTTCCTTAACAAGTGCTATTGTGGAACAATCTATCTAATGCCTTAACAAGTGTTTATTGAGGCATTTACCAAATAGTGCCCTCTTAAGTGTGCCACAATAGGGGAATTTTCTTGTAGTGTATAGTTAAAACTCTTGGCGGATCAACCCAATGAACTTGTTCTCAAACAAGCATCCACATACCAGCTTAAGTGTCACGCACACCATAGTCAATGAGATCAACTACTACTTACCATAAGTAGAGGCAAAGTATGTGCTAGTCTATCCGTATTAATGATGTCCAATCTCATTAATACTATGACTAGGGATATTTAAGAATATGACTTTATGTATTAGAGTCTCATAATTGTAACCCCTTACAATCTCTAATACACAATCAATATTCTAAGGACTTTATCAATTAAACAAGTAACATGGAAATACAAGTATAGATGATAAAGAAAAATACCACATGAATAAATATAACATAAATAAGTGTAAATATAAAACACCTTAAACCATCTTGGTTTTAGGGTATACACTAACAGTTTTATAGTTTTGATGATGGTCTTAAATGGCTTTAGGGTTGAACTTAATGGGGAAACCGACAGTTGAGTGGTTGTGGGATGCAAGGATGGTGGTTGTAGGTCAAATTGAATTGTGATTTTGGGGCTTAAGGTGTGTGTGATGGGATGTTGGACTTGGGCTGAAATGGTGGTAAGAGACAGTGATTCGTGGCTGCTGTTGACAGCTTAGGTTGCAATTTTTTGGGCTATGGGAGTGTTTTCGAATTGTAAATTTTGGTTGTGATTGTTGGTGTTGGATTGATGGTGGGTGGTATACTGATGGTAGTGGTATGCTGATGGTAGTGGTGTTCAGGGGTGACAGGGGAGAGGGAGAGGTTGGATTATGGGTGATTTTGGTTGCTGGAGAGTGAGGTTGTGGTCGAGTAGAGGCGAATTAGGACAGATTCGCGATATTGGTATGGTGACATTAGACGGCAGAGGTGATGTTCTGGGAGCTGGGGTGGTTGATTATGGTGGTTTGAGCAAATGGAGTGGGATTTCGGTGGTGGTGCCGAAACTTTATTTGCCAGTTTTAGTAGAGTATCGTAATAACGGCCCAAGATGGCGTGGACTGTCTGACTATGGTGGATTGGGACTGACTTTTGTATGGTGATTTTGGATTGACTGAGGGCTGTTTACGTGACTGTGTGTGGTGTGTGTAGTTTCATGTTGATAGGAGATTGATTTGGTAGAATTGATAGTGGCAGTGGTGGCCGAGAGAGGGACTGTAAATTAACTGAATTTGGGTTATGTGGTTCTATTTTCTTTTGCAGGTTGTCAATGAAGGGTGAGATAAGGGGCTATTGATGGTATGATTTCGGTTTTGGGGTCGTTTTGGTGATGGATGGAGGCTGATGATTTATTGATAGTTTGAGCCTGTTGTGTGTTTTTGTTCTTGGTTTGGTTGATTATTCATGAGTTTTGTGAGTTGCTGTTGATGATTGATTGGTATTTTCTATAGGTTTGAGAGATATGGAGGACAAGGGGATGGTTGAAGGCTTTCTGGTAATTTTGTGAAACTAATTGTTGGTGGAAATTGTGGGAGGCTGTGAAGGAGAGTTATCGCAATGGGGATTTGGCTGCCAAGAGTGATTTTGGGTAGCTGCCTTGGGCTTTAGGTAGTAGATTGGTGGTGAGGGTAGAGGAGATTTTCTATTGCTGGTTGAATTGATGAAGAAGGGTTGCAGGTGATGTTGGTGGTTGGTTAGGTAGGGAAGAGTGAATTGTGGAGAAGATGAAGTTTCAAGAACAAACAAAAGCCATAAGCAAGAACAAAACATAAACCGAAAAACCAGAAAACAAAAACAGAGAAGTTCAGAAGCAACCAAAAAATAGAAACAAAATCTAAAAGAAAAATCCATTAAAATCCCAAATCAATCAGTTCCATAAAGAAAATGGAATAAAGTGAATCAAAATGAGAAATAAAGAGAAAAACTTACCCTTTTAAGCTTTAAAATGGATTGATGATGAACAACAGATGATCTCTGAAGGAGGTGATGAACAGTAGTTTATGAAAGACGATGAACAGTAGCTATTTTCTTGAACGGTTGATGTGTGTGTATATTTTTGTCGTGTTTTTGTGTGTGTGTTTGATCTTTTTGGATAAAATCAAAAGTGTTTTTAGGGTTTTTGATTTTTCCTTCTTTTTTTTTTGACTTAAGGGGGGGTATTTATAGGCCAGTTGTCTTGGTCATCAAGAATACTACAAAATAACAAAAACGCCATCGGTAATAAAAATACTAATTTTATTTAAAAAAATATTTTTTAACCCTAAAAATTAAAAATTAATACAAAGAAATGACAAAAATCTCTAAAAAATTCAAAGTAAATTTCAAAAATAAAAGTTAGAGCTTAAAGCTGACAAAACGCACTCGAGGTGTGAAATAACGATTTCACCCCTAGCCAACAAAAATACACAAAAAATGGCTATTGACCTCAAAAAATTACTAAAAATTAAAAATAAGTTTAAAACTCTAGAAAATGAATTTATGACTCAAAAATTGACAAAAAATGAATTTAAACTGTAAAATGACGATTTTGCCCTTGGACAATGAAAATTCAAAGAAAAATAGCTATTGACCTAAAAAAATTAACAAAAATTAAAAATAAGCTTAAAACCATAGGAAATGCATTTATGGCTTAAAAATTAATGAAAAATAAATTTAAACTGTAAAATGATGATTTTGCCCTTGAATGTAATATTTACAAAAGAAATAGCAATCGTCTCCGAAAAAATCAAAAAAATTTAGAAACATACTTGAAATAAATTTGGAACCTAAGATGAGCTAAAATGGTGTTTGCGAGGCGAAATTACCATTTTGCCCTTGTGCTGGTAAAAATATAAAAAAATGCCAATTAAATTTGAAAAAATCATAAAAATTAACAAATTCATATGAAAGTAAAAATATAAATTTAGAACTCCCAAAGCTAATGAAAAAATATTTACAGATAAAAATTACTATTTTGCCCCCAAGATTATTGAAAAATTAAAATTTGACCCAAAAAACATAAACATGCCCCCCAATGTTTGAAAATAAGTGGTGTGTCAAAATTTGGTGTCTATAATTTTCCCATGCATCATGTGTAGCCCAATGACTCAAATGATTGATAAAGATAGCCCTTAGATTACTTCATCTACTTTTGTGTAGCCAACCAAATACCAATTATAATCTGCTCAAACAACTAAAGCCACCAAAATCAATAAGCACAAAACTCCACCCTCTCCTTAAGAAGTTGACTAAATAGAAGAAACCATCCACTAATCCTGTCATTTTATCCTCGAGTATTCATAGGTTCGGACATTAATATCATCCCTCGACCTAATTTAATTTGATTCTTTTCTACTCATTTTATTTGATGTTGAGGCTTTTTAGTATTCCATGGAAAACTACTATTTTTGAATGGCATTTTGTAGCTGATAGTCTTCCTCTAAAAATAAAGAATAAGCATCCAATTTTTGGTAGTGCTTATTTGCCATGGGATGTAGAATGTTGAAAGGGAAACTTTTGCCTTTCCGAACAAAAGTTTTTGATATAATTGGAAGGTATATGACAATAATATAGTTTAATTTTGGTCATTTCACATAAAGGATTGTTATGAACAACGTTATTCATAGAGAAATGGTTCATATTTAAGAGGCTAATACTGAATAATTATAAGTAACATGTGCATCAGCTATAAGGTTTATACTCTTGTACCACATTTTATCATATTTTGATTTGTTGCACTTTTTCTTATTACTAGTTGGTAGTTCTTGGGCTTAAGCGCAAGTGTGCTCAGGAGGATTTTTTTATTGTTTAATTTGCATTTGTGGTAAAGAAAGTTGTAAATGTTGTGTGGTAATTTTGAGGAATTGAGAGTGGTAGTTGTTTGCAAGTGCGTTTGACAAGTAATATGTGAGTTGGCTAAGTGTAAGATTTTTTTTTTTTTTTTTTGCATGGATGCCAAGTCAAAAATGCATGCATGCCATTTGTTATATATCTATGTAGGTGGTTGGTGCATGGAATTAATATAAATGGGTAATTGGTGAGTCTGTGTGCAGTGTGTATGCTACTGATGGGTATGAGTTTTTAAGTGGTTTTGTTTTAGGTGACGGTGGTGTTAGTTTAGTAGTTGGTATAGCTCGTTGGTTTTTAGTGCATGTAAGTTAGATGGATGGAGAGCATATTTCTATTTTTCAATTAAATGAGTTTAGTCATAGATGGATTATCCGTGTGGTTATATTAGAAAAAAGTTTAATCCGTCGGACTGCTACTAGTTATAAGTATCAGAGATTTGTATTTTTTGATGTATTGGTGAGTGTTTTAATTGTTTTGTTTATGTTTATTTTTAGTTTTTTTTATGGGGATTTGATTGGTATTTTTTTGTAGGGTCATAGGATTCAAGGGATTGTGTTTTTGCATGATGTTGATGTGCTGAATGATCAATTGCAGTTATATGCTACTTATTATATTGGAAATGCAATTGTTCATCGAGTTGTTAATAGGGGAGCATTAATCTGGAGTGCTATGTTTGAGCTGATAATTACACAGAATACTTTTATTCAAATAGCTGAATTGGAGTTTCAATTACCGATAGATGCTCTTTATGATTTTACTCCATTTGGAAGTCTTCAGTCATTAATTGGTTCTCGTAATGTTAATATAAATAATGCAATTAGTATTATGTTTTATTTTTATTAGTTGAAAATTTGTATTTGTTGAACTTAATTTTGAAGGTTTTATTTTTTTAAATAGGTATTATTGGTATTGTGATTGAGGTGTTGTCGATGCAGATTTTTGTTTTTAATGGAAGATGTATGCGTTCGCAGGAGTTCATTTTGATTAATGAAGAGTATGTTTTTAATAATTGGTGTTTTCTTAGTATATGGCTTGATTTGCTTTTAACTAAATGTTTTTTTTAGAATGAGGCCTATAGTTTTTGCAGTATTGGACGGGTGTCAACCGCACAAAAATTAATATTAAAATCCCACTCAACAAAAGATGATTTTTCGAGTATAGCGATGAGTAGGGTCGTCTCCTCAGGGACTGGGTTGTTTACTTATCTCACAATCACCAGAATACGGGGGGTTTTGGAATAACTAAAATTAATTAAACGAATTAGAGTAAACAAAATTGCAGAGAATAAATTAAAGAAAATCAAGGTTGAGAAAACTCTAGCCAAAGGAATGATGTTGGAATTGGTTCATTCGACTGATCATCGATGCAAAAATGAATTCTAGCAATTATTGATAAATTGGTTATAGCTGTTGATACAATCGAACAGCCAACTCTTCCTTACCGTTTCGGTAATTAAGGTACAACCATTAATTACTTCCCTAATTGAGAGATAACCTAGGTACAACCATAGAATTTAATCTCACAATTGCAATATGAATTAGAAAAGCCCAATTCTAATCAACAAACACCTACAAGGGTTCATTTAAATTAGATTGTAGATCTCTCAAACTAGTTGTCACAAGTATCAAAATAGCTAAACAATCAACTATTCTGAATGACAAAGGATTATATGGTGGAATTAAATACCTGGCCAGTAATATTTAATTTAACACACAATAACCCTAAACGCTAAAAGCATGAGATATACAAATACCAATAATTGAAAGAAACAATAGAAATAGATTAGATCTCACAGCATGTAAAACCAATTCTTCAATCTTCCTTTGACTAGAATAGAGGCTTAGTTACACCCCATGAAAGTAGAGAGAGATGTCGAGAGAAGAAGAAGAGTTTTCTGTTCAAAATATTGAATAAAAATTATCTAGAACGATTCACAACTCACTACTAATAATACGTCTCTCTCTTTCCTACTTAGACTTCTACCACAAAAGGAAGTCTTTCCTTTTAGATAAAAGTTTGATTGACTAATAATACTTTTCCTTAAATCTAATTAATTGAAATTGACAAAAGGTAATAATAGACTCCTAAAAATCTGCAGATCTTCCAAAATCTCGCACAAAAGTCGTAGTTTGAGTCTCAATAGGAAGCTTCTCCTTTTAATCCCGCTGCTTAGTTTCTCGGCTACAGCGCGCCCACGCCTTACGAACAAAACTCTTCTGGAATTTTGCCTTTTCTACTCCAAATTGCACCAAATACACCAAAACACCTATAAACGACACAAAATATAAAACTAAGTAAAATCAACTCATAAAAGCAATAAAACACTAAAACATAATGGAAAAACACACAATTAACATTGACTAAATACGCCCTATCAAGTATGGGAAGAATTTATGGAAACAAATGGCTTGTATTTGGCTCAAGTAGCACACAAACATCCAGTTGTTTTAATACAAAGGCCTCAAGTTAGTTCATTTCATGGTAATTGTTAGGTTTGTTGTAAATTGTATTTTATTTTTATATTTTATGCATTAATTGTATATGATTTTGTGATTTATTGGTTTTGTTTTAAGTGTTTCTCTTGCTACACAAAGTCAGACGATTATTATGTATAACGTAGATATTCCTCAGGCAAGTGCCTTAAGAGAATGGTACAATGGATTAGGAGGAGATGCAAATAGTTGATGGGAATATAATGTTTAGTTAGTAGGTAGTTTTTGTAATGTAGTAAACTATTGTATGAATGGTAGTTAGTAGTTAAGTTTTAAGTAATTTTAAATGGTGTGTAATAAAAGTTTTAAATGTTGGATTGTAGTGGAGAATATTTTAGGTTTTAGTTGTTTGGTTTAATGTATTTGTTTGTTATGTAGTTTGTTTTAATGTAGTGTAATGAATAGTTTTGCTTTTATTATATGTCGAGATTAGACATTAGTATTAATGTATTTTGCAGAATATTATCTAAGATTTTTAGAATGAATAAAGATATTATAGTGTATGATGTGTTGTTAAATTATGTTTGTTGTGATTTACTAATGAAATTATAATTTTTTCTAATAAAATGTTGAAAATTGATTGCACTATATTGGATCCAATTACTTTGACTGCTCAATATGATCAATGAGCAAAACAGGATATCTACCGGATCTCTTTTTGAAGAAATGTTTGACGTTGTTGGTTTATCTCTTTTTGGAGGAATGTTTGACATTATGGGTTTTGTTCCGTTGAATATTGCTAGCTAGTCTTCCTTGCAAAAAAAAAAAAAAATCATAGCTTATCTTGTATGGTATATGTTCTTTTGGCGTTGGTCTTTAGTTCACTAGCTAGTGGCTAGTTGGAAATGAAAATTTAGAGAAAAAAATTGACGAATCTAAATTTATTGTTTGAGTATAGTGGTCGAAATTGAAAGTACAATAGGTAACAAAAAAGTTTAAAATCTTGCCCTTTTTTTGTAGTGTTTCAAATCTATTAAGAGATCTGAACATCCTTTTAACTTTTAAAACTGGAAAAGGAAATAAATGTTTAAAAATATTTATTTGTTTGTTTTTTTCATCATTCTGCTTTTCTCGAAAATATTTTGTTGATAAATAATAGAAAATGTCAGTCATTTTTTTTCAAGAATAAAAACTCTCCAATCAAAGACACTATGGTATGAATATTATGTTTCCAATATTTTAATACTTGTGCTTGTCCTGAAATATAAACTAGATGAGATAAATTAGGATTAGGATAAGGGAAAATGTCTAAGGTCAGCTTGTGTTTTCAGTATCATATTTGTTATGTGTTAGCATTTTAGTATTGGATTTATAAATCTATGATTCAAATTGTCGAACTATACCTTATGTTTGGTTTGGTGGCTGCTACGAAGTGTTCCAACCCTCCAACTGCTGTGACTTGATGATCCATTTCATTAGTTCAATTATCTTGGAAACTCTAAAAAGTGATTTTTTTTTTTTTTACTGTTTTCTTTGAAAAAACAAACACTGGGAATAGGTGTTAACAAAGTGTTGAAGAGAGGAATTTATGAGTAGTGGTTTAACTTCACATGAAGATAGAAAAGCTCAACCATAATAGAAAGCGTATTCACAGATTGCTTTTTTTAGTTAATTAGAAGTCAATGGTGTCATCAATCTAATAGGTTTCCAATTTTTTTTTTGACGACCAAAACATTGTGCTGGATAAGTTATATTTGTGAATGCAGGATTTCTGCAGTTGTATATCAATGTTCTGATGAAGAGAGTCTATAGTGCATAGGTAGGTAGAGTGTTTATTTTTTTAACTAACGATGCAAGAAGGAAGTTTAAAAGATATAGACAAAAACTAATAATTCATGTGTTCACACATTTGAGTTGTCCAGTAATCAAAAGTACAACATAGCTTGCAAAAGGAAACCAGTAGCAATAAAAGTCAAATAGTATTTGCATGAGGCAAACACAGAATTTCCTGAAGAGAGAAAATTTAAGTAGTAGTATTGGCTGGCTGTGTTGCTATGTTGTTGGAGTGGCTGAGAATAAAAAGTTAAGCAGTAACATATAGTGGCAAAATAGCTATAGAGTTGCTGAGTATATGGTAGATATTAGAGATAGCTTTAAACCAAGCAAAAAAGAGGACAGAATAAGGTGGATTTGTTCAATGCTGAATCATTTTAGGATTTTTGTCGTTTTGGATTTGAATCTAATTTTGAACTTGTGCTTCTTTTTGGATGTGAGATGGTGAGTTCACCTTGGGGTTGACATGGAGCTTCAGTTGTAGGTGATGAAATAGCTAAGCTTGAAGTTGCAATAGATGGAAGACATTGTTCTTTGGGTGTAGGAGTTGTGTTGCTTGTCGCGCCCCATTTTTCGAAAAGAAAGGATAAATAAATAATAAAATGATAAAAGTGAGTGTAAATGATGATAAAGTAGTGTGGTGAGTGAGGAAGTCGGAAAAAGGAAAAGGAAGAATTAAATGAGATTTGTGTTTAAAAAATGCTTTATTTTAAAATAAAAGAAAAAGAGGCCTAAAATGGGACTTTGGAGAATGCGACGATTTTTGGGCCCGAAAAATAGAGTCTAAAAAGGGTTTTTATGAGAAATGGAGTCGCCACTTGGTATTGAGTTTTGGGTGTACCAAGTCACCCGAAAATATTTTATAAAAGGTAAGAAAATTTGGGAATGATTCATTTAAAGAAATGATTTTGGCAAAATGTAGGAAAAACAAGAAAAACCCTTTTAGACGACTCCAGGTCTTTGAAAACAAGAGAAAAGGGTTCGGGAGTCACAGTTGAAGAAAGGGAAGGCAAAGGCTTGCGCCTAAGGCACCCTTTCAACCTAGCCGAAACTAGTTGCGAGGTTCAGTCTAAATTTTCCTAATATAACCCTAAGATTTTATCGCATTTGGATGCAACTATATGAATGCAGATCTAGTCCTAAAAATGGATATCGATAAGGGACAAAATGTTCCATTGAGATTTGGGTCGGGATTATCGCATTAATTGCGAAACCCGAGTCTAGACCTCGATGGAGTCACGAGTATAGATGCAAAAATGGAATGCAAAAAGAAAAGAAAAATAGTAGTATAGATAGTACGTGAACAAAGAAAGTGGGGATGCAAACATAACGGGTACGGGGGACTGATGGACTCGTGACTAACTGTTTCTACTCACGGAGGGGGGAACGACATGTACGCCATCGCTTCCCACGTGAGTAGATTGACTATTTCTAGTCAAATCACACAAATGACCTAAAATTCTATGTGTAGTGGAATCTAAATGTTATGCACTAGGTAGAGGTTAAAATAGATAATAAATGATAAAGTATATAAAAATTATACAAAAATGAAAAAGGCCTAAAAGATAAAAATGTGTGTGAAATATCATGAACACGCGAGAAATGATCCTAATACTAAAATGATCTAAAGGCCTAGCATTGGACTAGCCTATTTTCTGAAAATTCTCCGCTAGCGTTGGACTAGCGAAGAAAACGAAATTAACCACAACTAGCTTTGGACTAGTGTGGCGACGATACACATATATAATTAAAGCAAGTAAATAAATAAAGCGTTTATTAAAGCAATAAATCACATAAAAGCAAGTAATAGCAAGTAGGAGCACATAGCACATAAGCATGGTATTCTAGATGCAAGTTCCTAGGAAAAGCGAATAAAACACACAAGCACATAACACACATAGCACACAAAGCCCTAACTATTACATCGGAGAATAACCTAATTGCAGTCTAAAAATAACCTATCTAACCTATCTATTACACTTTCTATCTAAAATACATAGGCTTTAATTAAATAGATAAAACGTAAACTATCTATTACATTAACTATCTAAATACAAAAAAAAATTTTTTTGCTAAATAGAAAATTACCTATCTATTACATTTCTTTGAATAATCAAAATTAAATTTGAATAAATAATATGACATGAATAAATAAACATTCATACATAAACAAAAATTATAAACACAAAAATACATTAAAACACATAGAAAAACACATAGGAGCACATAGAATTACATAAAAGGAAATTAAAAGGGTAATTGAAATACCTCCCGTTCGTAAACTCGGTACAAATTGCTACTAACATGAACAAACATGTCAAAAATACCACTATTTGATAAATAAATCAATTAATTAAATAAATTAATACCAAGCACTATGAACATACTAAAATAATTCAAACAACAAAAATAAAAGAAAGAAAATAATGATAATAATAATTAATTATTTAAAAAGAAAACGCAACTTGTTTAAGTAGGAATAAATAAGTAAATAAAACAAAACAACGAGAATAAAGAAATAATGATAATATAAGATAAAATACAAAAATACATATTTAAACTTTTTAAAAAAACCAAATAAGAATTATTAAAATAACTAAAAGAGAAATAAAGAAAATTAATTTGAACATTAATTAGACTAACAATACCCAATTTTAGAACATTAATTGTAAAAAAAAAATTTTTTTTTTTTTTTAATAAATAAAGAAAATGTGAAAAGAAATAATTTAAAGTTTTGAAGACATAACTAATTTTAATTAATACTTTTTTTTTTTTTGGGCAAAAATAAAATATTATAAGATTTGGATTAAAAGTGAAAATTTAAGCAATATTCTAAAGTGAAAAATGTAATTTGCAACAAGTAAAAAGGTAAAATTATAATTTTAAATCCTACTTACGGTAATGACATAGTTTACAACAAATTTAAAAGCTAAAATGTAATTTTCAACAAGTATAATGCCCAAAAATAAAAAATTCCAGCAATATTTAAAGCCAAGAACACAATTTCAGCAAGCTTATTAAATAACACACAATTTTCAGCAAACATTTAAAGGCAAAATTTCAAGTTTTAGCTATTTGGAGAGCAAAAATATAAATTCCAGCAACATTGGAGGACAATAAAGTAACTCCAGCAAAAATATAATGGCAAAATGAAATTCCAGCAAGGTTTAGGGGCAAAAATGCAAAATTCCAGCAACATGATGGACCAAATTGCAAATTCCAGCCATATTCAAAGACTATAATAGAATTCCAGCAACATTTTATGACAAAAATGGAATTTCCAGCAATGTATAAGGGCCAAAATGCAATTTTTAGTAACATTTAAAGCCTAAAATATAATAAAAGAAAGTTTGGGAGGCAAAATTGCAATTTTCATAAATATCAGAGGGTAAAATTGCAATTCTAGAAAAATTATAGGGGTCAAAATGTAATTACCGACAAATATAGGGGTCAAAAATGAAAAATTAAAAACGTAGGGGGCAAAATTATAATTATCTAAAAGTTGAGGGACCTAAATGCAATTAATCGGGACCTAATTGCAAAGAAAATTAAATTATGGGGGTCAATCTACAATAAACAGAAATTTAAATGCACAAATCAAACATTTTCAGGGCCACAGTAGCATTACTGAAAATATAAGGACTATAAAATAAATACCTATTATTAATTAAAATAAATAAAAAACTAACTAACCAAAACGACGTAGTTTTGAGTGAAACTACGTCAAAACGACGTAGTTTCACCAAAACATTTTTTTTTTTTTTTTTTTTTATTAAACTTTTCCAGATTTTTCTTTTTTTTTTTTTTTTTCTCTTTTTCTCTCTTTTCTTTCTCTTTCTCTCTTTTCTCTCTTTCTTTTTTTTTCTTCTTCCTTTTTTTTTTCTTTTCTCCCGATTCCCTCTGCTTTCTCTCTTCTCCACCTCTCGCCGGAATTCTCTCTCTCACAGGCCTCTCTTTCTCTTTCTCTCTCTCTCTCTCTCTCTCCGGACTTCTTTCTCGTTCTCTCTATCCTCTATCTCTCTCGGTCCATTATCTCTCGATCCCTCTTGATGTCTCTCAGCTCTCTCTCTCTCTCTCTCTCTCTCTCTCTTTTCTCTCTTTTCTCTCTTTCTTTTTTTTTTTTCTTCTTCCTTTTTTTTTTTCTTTTCTCCCGATTCCCTCTGCTTTCTCTCTTCTCCACCTCTCGCCGGAATTCTCTCTCTCACAGGCCTCTCTTTCTCTTTCTCTCTCTCTCTCTCTCTCTCTCCGGACTTCTTTCTCGTTCTCTCTATCCTCTATCTCTCTCGGTCCATTATCTCTCGATCCCTCTTGATGTCTCTCAGCTCTCTCTCTCTCTCTCTCTCTCTCTCTCTCTCTCTCTCTCTCTCTTTCTTTTTTTTCTTCTTCCTTTTTTTTTTCTTTTCTCCCGATTCCCTCTGCTTTCTCTCTTCTCCACCTCTCGCCGGGAATTCTCTCTCTCACAGGCCTCTCTTCTCTTCTCTCTCTCTCTCTCTCTCTCTCTATTTCTCAAACTTCTCAACCGAAATTCCCCAAATATCAGAAATTAAAACTCTAATTTCTCAATTGAATTTTATTGTTATTATTATTATTATTATTATTATTATTATATATTTTAGCAATGAAATCTAAATACAAATTCTGATTACAGGAAATGAAAGAGGAGGGCCAAAGTGCTACCTGTTTTGGGGAGGAAAGAAATTGATGCCGGCGATTTTTGTGGCGGAGGGCAGTGAGTTATTGACTCCGGCGGACAGTGGTGGATTGTTGATTCACGGTGGAGCTATTTCTTGTTGTTTTTGCTGTTATCTTCCTTGCAGGTGTTGTGTGTGTGTTTGCAGGTGTGTGTGTGTGTGTGTTTGCAAGTGAAACTGGGTGTGCCTATGTGCTGTGAATGTGTGTGTCTGTTGAGCTGAGAGAAGTGAGGGAGAGCGATGAGTGTTGATTGTGAGGTGTGTCTAGTGTGTGAGTCTGATGTGTTTGTGTGTGCAGGTATGTGAAAACAGTGTGTTTTGTGCTTGTGCAATGTGTGTGTTCTATGTGTATAATTGGCCTTGTGTGTGTGTGTGTTTTTTGCAGGTATGTGTTTGCCGGTTGTGAGAGTGTGTGGGCTGATGTGTGTTTTTATGTGTTTGAATGTGTGTGCAGGTGTGTGCCGTGTGTGTGAGTGGCCCTATGTGATCTGTGTGCAGGTGTGAATTGTGTGTGCTTTGTGTTTTGCTGGTGAAGTGAAGTGTGTTTGCAGGGGTGTGTTTTGCTGGTGTAATGAAGGTATGATGTGTGTGTAGTGTGCAGGTGAGTGAAATGAATTGGAGAAGTGTGAGTGAAGTGTGTGGGAGTGAGGATCGAGAGGTGAGTGCTAGTGTGCAATGGTGTCTGTATGGTGAGTGTGTTAGATTGTGAGTTTGCAGGGGGAGAGCAAGCCGAGAGAGTGAGAGGTGTGTGCTGTGAGGGAGAGGCAGGGAGATGAGGTGAAGGTGTTCTTGTGCGTGTCTGGTTGTGTGTGTTTGGTGAGGGATATGAGGTGAAGGTAGAGAGGGTGAAGTCTGTGAGTTGGTGTATGTGTGTGTCAGAAGGTAAGCAGATGAGTGTGTCTGTGTAGTGTGATGATTTTAGAAGGAATTTTGAACAAAATTTCTCAAAATCTGATGAAGGGGTTGCAAGTGGGGATGAAGAGTGTAAACTGTTCTGATGGCTGTAGCAGCCATGCTGCTACAGCAGCAGGCTGCGTTTTGCAGCCTGCTTCCTCCTCTTTTTTTTTTTTTTTTTTTTTTTTAAGAAGAAAATAAAGAAAAATGAAAAATGAAAATAAAATAAAATAAAACTACTTGAACTCTTTTTTTTTTTTTAATTATATTATATAAAAAAATTGAAGTATAACATTATAAAAAAAGAAAAGGTAAAATTTAGTGCAACAACTTAAAGATTAATTTAATATTAAAAAACATACAACTTAAAATAAATATCAAATGGTCTTACCAAAAACAAAATAATAATTTTTTCTTTTCTTTTCTTTCTTTTTTTTTTTTTTTTTAACATAAAATTGATAAAATGCTCATAGGCAGAATTCTCATAAAGAAAATTGTAAATAAAAAGTGCATTGGAAAACGTGACGTTGAATAAAAAAAATACTAAAATTTTAAATAAATAATGAATGACTCCCAAAAATCATTAAAATCATAAATAACGATAAAAATAGTAAAATCATGTATTTAGGAAATAAAATAAAATAAATTAATATTTACATGGCGAAATTACCATTTTGTCCCTGATGTGACGAATTAGACATAATATGCGAAAATTGTACTCGACCCCTGAAAAATAGGAAAATACCCCCTAAAATAAAAGTGACAACATATTTTTACAAAAGGTGTGTCAAAATTTGGTGTCTACAGCTTGCCCCTCTTTGTCGGGAATCTCGCAGAGATTTCAGACAAAGACGTAGACAGCACCGAATTTTGACTCACCTAAACACAAAAGCAAAGATAAATATTTAAACATACAAGATGTAAGAATGTAAACAAATAAAAGAGTGAGAATATGACCGGACTCTCTAAGAGTTGCCTACGTATCCCTTATAAGGGAATCAGGTCAAAACGTAGTTCGAATGGTGAAAGTAAAATTTTGGGCTGCCTGACTTGAAAAACAAATTAAATATCCAGTTTGCTGGAGATGTGGCCTAATTTGCTAAGATTGATGAAGTGCAAAGAAATTAAATATGAAGGTCCAATTTGCTGGATATGTACCCAGTTCGCTGGGGTGAAATGCAATGCGAAATCTGGTTTGCCAGATTTGGGAAGGTAAACGTGAAAGGTCCAGTTTACTGGACATGCACCCAGTTTGCTGGGGTGAGTACGAGAAAATTTAAACGTGAAGGTCCAGTTTTCTGGACATGCACCCAGTTTGCTGGGGTGAGATGCAATGCGAAATCTGGTTTGCCAGATTTGGGAAGGTAAACGTGAAAGGTCCAGTTTGCTGGACATGCACCCAGTTTGCTGGGGTGAGTACAAGAAAATTAAACGTGAAGGTCCAGTTTGCTGGACATGCACCCAGTTTGCTGGGGTGAGATGCAATACAAAGTTTGGTTTGCCAAACTTGGAAAATAAACGTGAAAGGTCCAGTTTGCTGGACATGCACCCAGTTTGCTGGGGTGAGTACGAGAAAATTTAAACGTGAAGGTCCAGTTTGCTGGACATGCACCCAGTTTGCTGGGGTGAGATGCAATACAAAGTTTGGTTTGCCAAACTTGGAAAATAAACGTGAAAGGTCCAGTTTGCTGGACATGCACCCAGTTTGCTGGGGTGAGTACGAGAAAATTTAAACGTGAAGGTCCAGTTTGCTGGACATGCACCCAGTTTGCTGGGGTGAGATGCAATGCGAAATCTGGTTTGCCAGATTTGGGAAGGTAAACGTGAAAGGTCCAGTTTACTGGACATGCACCCAGTTTGCTGGGGTGAGTACGAGAAAATTTAAACGTGAAGGTCCAGTTTGCTGGACATGCACCCAGTTTGCTGGGGTGAGATGCAATGCGAAATCTGGTTTGCCAGATTTGGGAAGGTAAACGTGAAAGGTCCAGTTTGCTGGACATGCACCCAGTTTGCTGGGGTGAGTACAAGAAAATTAAACGTGAAGGTCCAGTTTGCTGGACATGCATGAAAAAGTTTTTTTTTTTTTTTTTTTTTTTCTTTTCTTTTTTTTTTTCTTTTTTTTTTTTTTTTTTTTAGTCGAAAAGCAACCCACAAAACAATGTGAAACGTTTAATTGCTAGACAAGTACGTGAAAAGGATAAATATGTTGCAAACGATCCACAGGTCAATATGAAATGTTCGGTGTGCTGGACAAATACGTGACAAAGATTTTTTTTTTTTTTTTTTTTTTTTTTTTTGGCCCCAGTATTAAATCTTGTATCAATTTGAAATCTCTCCCTTAAGATCTCCTCTTTTCCCTTGTTAAAATCTATTTGAAATAGATAAATAAATAAATAAATAAAATTTTATACCAAAATTTTTCCATAGTATAAATCAAGTGAGATCAATTTGAAATTCATTCTTTAAAATTTGCCTCAGTGTAAGTTTGAAGTTAGTCCTTTTCAAGACGGATTCAAACATGAGATGTCAAAATCAATGTGAAACCAAAATTTTTCAAAAACAAATTTTTTTTTCAGTGTAAATTTGAAATCAGTCATTTTCGCAGTGTGTTCAAACATAAAGCATCAATGTGAAATCAAATTTTTCTCAAAAAAATTTGCCCCAGTGTCAGCTTAAAAATCAATCTTTGATTGGAGTTACGCTCCAATTAGATCATTGTTAGCTACAAAAGACTTGCCTCAGTCTTATCTTTTGATGGAATATCAATGACGAACTCATGATTTTACCTGCAGCTCGAAAAAATGAAAAGATGATTAAACAGCGTGCCGCCACCGTGTGACCCCTCAGGCTTTACGAAACGTGTAAACATGAGTTCTTGATATTGACATCTAATCCCAAATCCATCCCTGTGAGCCATTTCTGATCTTTGCAGTCTATCAGCATCCACCAATTGTCCTTTCGCTATGACTTGCAAACATCGAATGCCGTGATTTTCATGATAAATTAAGAGGATTGTCTCTTGACGCAAATTCAATGAATGGACTAATGCAAACGATTTATTTAATTTCACTATCCTTATATATACATATATATGTACACATATATATTTTATGCAATCATCATCTTTCAATAATTTGAAAACAAAATTACAAAAATGGGAAAACAACACATTGCAACAAGTAAAGGTAGGTGTAAAATGATTTTTTTTTTTTTTTTTTTTTTTTTTTTTAAGATAAGTTTAGAATTTCAACTATGACAAAACGATTATTCCGCGAAGTTGAAACCAGGCTCTTGACCAAGAATATCACATTTGACCCTTTTGGATGTTATCAATCAGAAGCTTGATACTGCCAGAAGAAGAACAACCATAAAGAGAAAACCCAAGCGAACATAGTCACCAGCTCTTCAGCTTCGTCTTTTCTCCTTCATCCCGTTTCGTTTAGGTGCACAAGATTCCCACCTTAGCGCCCTTTCAGGTTTTCACTAAGGTTTCTCCCGCCCTTTTTCTTTTTTTTTTTTTTTTTTTTTTTTTTTTGTTGTTGTTGTTTTTTTTTTTTTTTTTTTTTTGTTTTTTTTTTTGTTTTTTTTTTTTTTGTTGTTGTTGTTGTTTTTTTTTTTTTTTTTTTTTTTTTTTTTTAGGTGCCCTTTCGGGTTTTCACCTTTGCAAAGGAAGACGCAGAACAACAATCATTCAAATCTTGAATGATCATTCCCCATTTTCATTAAATCAGACTAGTATTTGAAAAATATTTGGCATCAGTAAGACAATCTTTCCTTGATGAACTTGGGATAGATATATTAACATCATATGCCCCTTTTGATTTGCAAATTTTCATATCAAAATTATTACAGAATAAAGACGGAGGTCGGTAACATTCTCGGCTTTCAATATGGGGTCAGGTTAAGGTGTTCGAAAAAGTTAAGGCCGGAAAGTAGAATTTGTGAAAGGGTTGATTGTCTTGAGGTTGCATTTTCTCAGAATGAATTATTCCAACTTTTATTTTCTTACTTTTGCTCTCTTCTCTTCTTCTTCTCTTTTTTTTTTTTTTTTTTTTTATTTTAACGAACAAACAACAAAACAAAATCTTGCCCCAGTGTAGGGTGCAACCGTCAAGTGGGTTATGAAACGAAGTTCATGAATTCTGAAAGCTCAAAGGGGAAAACTAGAGGAGAAGAATATTCAAGGGGAAAGAAAGAAGGCCCGCCTTTGATCCGTCTCTTTTTCGCAATAATTTTGAAAGAAAATTTACTAATCAAATGTAAAACTTTTTTACCAAGTCTGAATTGATGATTTGAGGAAATTCTTGACCATCCATCTCCGCCAGCACGAGACCTCCACCTGATAACACCTTCCTGACAATGAATGGACCTTGCCAATTTGGAGCGAATTTCCCTTTCGCCTCTTCTTGAATAGGAAGAATTCGCTTTAAAACCTTGTCTCCAATCTCGAATTGGCGAGGTTTGACTTTTTTCTGATAAGCCCGGGCCATTCGTTTTTGGTAGCACTGTCCGTGACAAACAGCATTTAACCGCTTTTCATCGATCAATGATAATTGCTCATGACGTTCTCTGACCCATTCAGCCTCTTCCAATTGAACATCCATCAATATACGTAATGACGGAATCTCCACTTCAACAGGTATTACCGCCTCCATTCCATACATAAGAGAGTAAGGAGTTGCCCCAGTAGAAGTCCTTACGGCAGTTCTATATCCCATCAATGCATAAGGCAGCTTCTCGTGCCAATCCCTGTGTGTGTCAGTCATCTTTCGAATGATCTTCTTTAAATTCTTGTTGGCAGCTTCCACAGCTCCGTTCATCTGGGGTCTGTAAATGGCAGAGTTTCTATGATTGATTTTGAATTGTTCACACAACCCATCCACCATGTCGTTATTGAGATTTTTGGCATTATCAGTAATTAACGTCTCGGGCACTCCAAAACGACAGATGATATGATTTTTCAGAAAATCTGCCACGACTTTCTTAGTCACATGTCTGTAAGATGCAGCTTCGACCCATTTGGTGAAATACTCTATTGCCACTAAAATGAATCGATGTCCATTTGAAGCAGGAGGATCAATGGTTCCAATTACATCCATTCCCCACATCGAACATGGCCAAGGAGCAGTCATACTATGTAGTTCCGTAGGAGGAGCATGTATCACATCACCATGCATTTGGCATTTGACACACTTTCGAACAAAATCTACACAGTCGTGTTCCATAGTAAGCCAAAAATATCCCATTCTCATGATCTTTTTAGCCAACAAATGCCCATTCATGTGCGGTCCACACACACCGCTGTGAACTTCTTTCATCATTTGGTGGGCCTCTTCCTTATCAACACACCTTAACAGACCCAAATCAGACGTTCTCTTGTACAGTATTTCTCCATTCAAAAAGAATTTTGAAGACATTCTGCGCAAAAAGCCTTTTGAAACTGCATTAGCACCAGGAGGATAAGATCCAAATTTAATGAATTCTTTGATATCATGGTACCAAGGCCGACCGTCTGAAACTTCTTCTGCAACCCAACAATGAGCTGGCTCTTC